>CM065904.1:38599257-39890328 GCA_033439115.1 Firmiana major
TTCCGAGATTTCCAGATTTTCAGCTCTCCTTATATAGAAATAGCTTGGGGAGATCGATCTGGTCCAAGAGGAGATCGATCTGGTCCTTTAAAATCCCTCTTTTTCACGGCATTTTTAAGCCTGAGATCGATCTGTCGAAGCAATGAGATCGATCTGTTGAGGCATGAGATCGATCTGTCGAAGCATGAGATCGATCTGGTCCCAAACAGAGAGCTAAGGAGATCGATCTGGCTGCTTGAGGATCGATCTTTTCACTTACAGAATGCTTGGCAGATCGATCTGGCTCCATTGGAGATCGATCTGCTCTATTCGTTCACCCAAATAAGAGCATTCTGGCTCTTCCAGATCGATCTCTCATCCTAGGAGATCGATCTGGACCTCATGTTTCCCAGATTTTCTGCAGTTTCATTGCTGCAACTCATACCAACACATCCTTAATCCATTGCCATGGCTATTTTCTCATCCATCCACCTTTATAACTTGAAAATGGCATCCATTCATACCTTATGCACATTGAAACATGTGTGCATTCATTGTATGTTCAAAGGTATGCTACATAAAACCAAATGGAAGCATAACTCCATTCCATTTTACCACACTACTCATCTTGAGTCTCAATCACACCATCACTTGCTATAACTCATTTCTTCGTATTCATACTCAATGAAACTTGTATGTACGTTACAATTTATATTACACATACATACATTGAATCCATGGACTTACATCAATCATACATTACATTACAAGTCCATTCATATTATTTGATCCAATTACACACATTACCCTTATACATATACGGGGTCTTACAGTTGAAGTGGTTTCTATTACCGGTCATGTGTCTTGAGCATCCACTATCCAAGTTCCAAGCTTCCTTTATTTTTTTCTTGTAGCAATGCTCAATCACCTATAATCAACATTCAAACTTTTATCTTAGGTACCCAAATTTTCTTGTGTCCTTTGGAGTTAGTGAATACAATTCTTGATCCTTTTGGGATCCATTTTAGTATTACATTAATGTCTTTGGAATTAACTACCTCTTTTGGGACCCAAATTCTTCTAACTATCTTTCCTCTAAATGTGGTCATCTTCATATTGCAACTATATGATGCATCCCCTTTTTATTACAATGTGAGCAAGTAGTTGAGGATTTATGCATATTCTTTCTAGCTAAGAAACTTTTGATGTGAGTTTCCCCACTTTTTCCATCATATCCTAACCTATTTTTATCAAAGAAAGCCCTTTGAGTTTTTAGCATGTTATCTAGTTTTTGTTGACCCATGTAAAATCTAGTAAAGGAATTATGTAAGTTACTATTCTTTTCTTTTAGGTCATGGATTTAAAGATTTGTACTTTCTAATCTCTTTTCACATTCTATCTTATCCTTTAGTATTAATTCTTTTTCTTTCTTTAGTTTAGAGATTAATTTTTTGTACTTCAAATTCATGCATTCATATTCTAATGCAAGATCATCAAATGCATCTTGTAGTTTATCAAAAGAGTACTCATTGAGATCTGAAGTTACCTTTTCATCTTCAATTGCCATGAAGCATAGATTGGCAATATCCTTATTTGAATCATCATCGGAGCTATCACTGTCGCTCCATGTTACTATCATTATCTTCTTTTTGTGATTCCTATCACTTGATCTTTTTAGAAGAGGGCAGTTAAATTTAATGTGTCCAGGTTTTTTGCATTCATACCATACAATGGTATCTTTTCTACCTAGTTCTTCTTATTCTTTCTTGTAGTTTCTCCTACCACTACCATTTGCTCTCATTCTCATAAATTTATTAAATCTCTTGGCAAACATTATCATTTCGAGATCTTCTTCATTACCACTCTCATTTTTATTCTCTTTTAAATCTTCTTGAGCAGTGGAATTCAGAGCTACTCCTACTTTCTTGGGTGGCTCTTCATTTCTCCTTAATTTCATTTCATATGTGAGTAGTGACCCTATCAATTCATCTAATGATAGTGTGTGGAGGTCTTTAGACTCTTCAATTGCTGTTACTTTAGCTTCCCAAGAGTTTGATAGGCTATTCAGGATTTTCTTAACCATTTCTATATTTGAGTAGATTTTGTCGAAGGACTTTAGTCCATTTATTACATCAGTAAATCTAGTGAACATGTCACTAACTGACTCTCCTTCTTTCATCCTAAATAGCTCATAATCATGTGTGAGCATTCCTACCTTAGTCTCCTTTACTTGAGTTATGCCTTCATGAGTAATTGCTAATTTGTCCCAAATTTGTTTGGCATTATCACAACCAGAAACTCTATTATACTCATTGGGCCCTAACGCACAAAATAAGGTGTGCATGGCCTTTGCATTTAGCTGAGCACATTTTACATCATTAGAATCCCACTCATCTTCTTCTTTTGGGATATCTCTTCCCTCTATCCTTTTAGTTGGGATTTGAGGACCTTTAGTTATAATCCTTCATACCTCATAGTCATTTGCCTGAATGAAAAGCATCATTCTAGTTTTCCAATAAGCATAATGTTCACCATTGAACATGGGAGGCCTAACTGTAGAGTGCCCCTCTCCTACTAGACTGATTGCTACATTGTTATGAGCCATTAGACCGTTTTAACTCTTAGGAAGTTATTCCTTAATGATCAAAGAGTCCGAGCTCTGATACCAATTGTTGGCTCTACCAAGAGGGGGTGAATCGGTTTTCTAAAGATAATGCTAAATTTTAAGCTTAATTGAATTTTATTGCAAGTAATCAATGAATAAGCAATAAAGTATAGTGCAATAAATTAAATGAGATAAGAGAAGGAAACAGCAAACTAAGTAATTTATAGAGGTTTGGCCAATCACTTGCCTATGTCCTCTCTTATTGACCTTCTTGTCAAGAGCTTTCTTTCATTATCTCAATAGTTGATACAGTCTCCCTTTTTAAGGTTAAGGAATAACCTCTCTACCGCTTATTACAAAGATATATATTCACCCCTTACAAAATTATCTCACAGAGGAACTCTCCTATTCTCTATTAGATTTAGGATGAATACAAATAGAAACTTTCTTTTTTGGGTAGGAAGAATAACTTCTACACAAGCTTTTTAACACAATACAATCAATGTGATGTTGAAGACAAAGAGAATGTTAAGAAAGATTTCTTGAGAATATTCAGAATTTACAGTATAAGTCTCTCTACTTTACAGTGTCTTTAATGCTTGGCTTTATACATTTGGATTAGTAGTTGAAGCATTTAATGCTATTTTTCCCGTTGAAGATTTTACAGAAAGAGCCGTTGGGAACCTCCAGTAGAGTATCAGATTGATCTTCCATCATGACCAGATCGATCTCTTAGTTTAAATTACTGCAATTACAAAGCAACTTGAAGCAAGGATATCGTTCTCATATTTGTAGAGATCGATCTTTTAATTTGAAAAATGTTAGTGAAGATCGATTTGTCGAACCATCAAATCGATCTTCTAATCTCTCTGTTTGAAGCAAGATTGATCTCCAGATCGATCTAGCAAGCATTCTCGTAGAGAGGAGATCGATCTCTAATCACCCTAGATCAATCTTCTAAACTCTCTAACTTTGAGGAGATCGATCTCTATCCATATGAGATCGATCTCATAAGCTCTCTATTTGAACATAGATCGATCTACAGATCGATCTAATACCTTTAACCTTTGCCTTAGAAGAGATTGATCTCTTTCTTGACCAGATCGATCTCATATGCATTCTGTAATTTAAAGATCGATCTCATAACCCCTAGAGATTGATCTCTTCTTCCTCAACATCCTATACATGCTCTTTGAGTTTTTAATCCTTTAGCAGATCGATCTCATATTCTCATGAGATGGATCTCTCATACTTGAAAACCCAAGAGATCGATCTTTCATCTCATGAGATCGATCTCTCATCCTTTAATACCAAGTTTCTGGCAATGACATGTATTTACTTAAACTCTTAACATGTTTAAAACATTTCTAGATTTATAATATCCATTATTGAATTATTGTTTTGTCATTTCAAAATATATTAACTTAACATTGAGAATCCTTTAGACTCTTTAGGCATATTGATTCACACTGAACCGGTATTACTCACACAATGCCTTGAGTTCATCATTTTCTTTTTTCTAAGGCATTTTATCAAACACTATTTATGCCCATTTTCAATCATCATCTTTTCCAACATTTGTATTTCACAAAACTATCTTAAAATCATCTATACATGCTTAGTAACATCTCTACATGCTTAAATCATCATCAACTCCATGCCATTTTAACTTTCTCATACTAAGCCTATTCTAGGTCATAGTTGTTTAAGCATGTAAATGAACATTTCATCCAGCATTATATGCACCAAATCACTCATCAAGATGTCTAGATTAACATACTAGAAAATGGTGTATTGAAATCTTACCTAGCTTGATTTTTTCCTTTTTTTGCCAAATTGGGGGACAACCTCTTTTCTCCTTCAATCCAAGGTCTGAGCTTCCAATCTTTGACTATGTTGTTCTCTTCCTCACTTGGAACAACTTTGCTCAAAGGAACTTCTCTCAAAAATGATTGGAAAGTGATGATTTTAGTGTGAGAAAGCTAGGTCACTTGTCAAAAATGGAGGAAATGGGTTGTTCTCGTAAAATGCAGGTTTAGCCATTGAGTTTTTATAGAAAAAGCATAATGAGATTGATCTGCCCTTGTGTAAACTCCTTCAGAATTTAACTTGCAAGTAGGAGATCGATCTGCCTATTTGTATGTGATCGATTTGCTTACTTGCATAAGATCAATCTGCTCAAAGGGATAGGATCTATCTTTGTTCATGGGATGCGATCGATCTTAGCTAGGCAGAAGGATTCAGAGATCGATCTAGCCTTAAGAAGAGATCGATCTGGCCTATCTAGAGGCAACTAGAGATCGATATGCCTTGTGGGAGGAGATCGTTCTAGTCCAAATAGAAGTAACTTGAGATCGATCTGCTTGAGCAAGAGATCGATCTCCCTCTTCAGAATGCTTGGCGTTGTGTTTCCAGGCCATGAGATCAATCTCCTTTTCCAATTAGATCGATCTGCCTTGTACATACAACATTTCAATTGCAATAGTTCTCTGATTTTCAAAGTTAAACTCCCATTCAATTGCTTCTATACTTATTTTGCATTTTATTCACATTTTGAACTTAAAAACATCCATTTCTTATGCTTCAAATATATTGTAACTTGTTTGTATATTCTGGAATCATAAACATTACATAGAAATGTACGGGTCTTACACATATACCTAGAGTTTTCTTCTGCATGAAATGTATACCTAGAGTAGACATTCTTTTTTATCTAAATTTTTATAAGTACAGTATTGTTTATGAAAACTGTATCTGAGGATGTAAACGTGATTATTTTGTAAAAGAAAGATAATTCTAATTTATTGAAGTATACTTTATGGTTCGTTCAAGGATGTTAACATTTTGTGTTATTATGATAAACTTGCACATAAATGATAAAAAGATTTACTGTACTGATCTAGCATCGACTCATAGCCCAACCAAAATGTATAAAATCGGGTCGTTATAGAAGTTGGTATTAAAGCGAGGTTGGCCTGATATGAGTCGATGTTAGGAGTTAGAGAACATTAGGAAAGGCTATAACCCCAACGTTATTGTGCGTTGTTTACATACATTTGAGTATACCTGGATGTATTTTACTAAAAATTACTTCTGAATGCAGAGAAAATGGTTAGTTATTGTCACGACCCAAATTACCTAAAAATCAGGGTAAATTTTTTGCTTTTTAATTTTTCTTACCCGTCGTGAACAGTTACACTACCAAACAGTTGGGCTATGATTCGGTGTTAGTCACCTCTCACCTATTTCCCATTCCATTTTCATATTTCATTTACATATCAATTTATTTAAACTAAATACATCCCCAATATTACATCCATGTACAGTACTGTGCATCTATATGTTCAGTTATAAAAATTATACAAAGGTGTATACCTGATCCTGATAAGAAGCAGCAGATATGAATACTGTCGTTCTCTTCTACTGAATGTACCCTGTGGGGTGAAAAATGAAAGGGTGAGCATAAATAGCTCAGTAAGGTAATAATGTAAGCAGGTAGATAACTATACTATCTACGTGCTGATAATGTCATGATATAAAATCGTTTACATTTGGAGCATGAGGTACGACTAAAACGATGCCACATGTATGTATATATCATATAAGAGAAATCATGAAATTGACATATAAAACACACATGGAAAAATCATCATGTATGACATCTCATGCTCGTCACATTAAAACTTATTAGTTTCATCATAAACTCATCACTTTAAAACTCATTTGTTTAATCACAAAACTCATCACTTTGAAACTCATTTGTTTCATTATAAAACAACTTCATCAAGGTCAAACCCATCTCTCGGGAATACCTTGATTCATTAAATCACATCTCATTTAAAAATATAAATCGGGACATTACCCCTCCCTCGGGTTCGTCCTGGTCTATTCAGGCCGTATGATATCATGTGAGGCATGTAGGTTACTGTATGAAAATCGAAGACTATGGCCATACTTTGTCCCTGTGATCCCAGGCTACACGGATCCCGATGTGTGGGGTATCACAACTGCAACGGGAGGTGGGGTCAATTCCTACCCACCAAAATAGCAAGTAACATCATAGAGTCATCATGACAGCACGGTACAGCATACTCCGTATGACATACACGGTACATCATACTCCGTGGACCCATATCATAGTCTGGGGGTGCCTGCCGTAGGTCTTACCTACCCCAATACTATGTCGATAACCAACCCATGTCTCAAAGTATACGTGCGAGCATCTCAACTCTCTGTGACACACAATCTACAGGAGGCTTCTGCACGACTATATGCATGTCAACTCACGTCTAGTGCGAGCGAAGCTCCAGCACCACGCTATGCATATTATGATATCTAAAATCTCATGCGAGCAAAGCTCCAGCACGATTTTGTGCACACACAAATTTCTCGTACGAGCAATGCTCCAGTACGACTTTTCATGAGAAATAAATCAGTAAACTTGAGTGCGAGAAAGACTCTAGCACTCTTTTTATTCATGTAAATACGATAGGTGGCTCAATCTTCATAAAATATCTTTTAAAATAGTAACCGGTATCCTTTCGTATAATTCAAGAAATCAACAGCCAACCTATCTATAAATTTGCTTAAACCAAAGCAATACATTCATATAAAGTATCAAAACATGAAAATCATGCAATTTATCTGCCTTACAACCCTTTTTGTAAATTTTACTCTCAGGGCAAAATCGTCTTTTTCTTTATTCATCTAAGCTCCGATTTTCGTAAAATTATAATTTCATTTTCTAAATACTTTAAGTAATTCTAGATCCTGTAATTCCCCTCAAAATTACGTATAGGTATCTCTATGCACCTACAAAATTCCCTTACCTCGATTCTCGTCGAGCGTGTATCTAAATTCCACTGTCGGAGGCTCGTCCGATCCGATTTGCTACTAATCCAGCCTCTGGGGCTGCAGATAATTATTTATCACATCAATTTAACCCAATAAATATAATTCTCCTGTTTACTATAGTCGATTTAACTAATTGGGCCAATTTACTCTTATTGGGCCCAATCGCACCTTAATGGGCCTCGACCCATTTTCAGCCCGTTTCTACTAATTAAATCCCTTCTTCAAGTTTACTGGGCTCATTCAGTTTACTAATAATCATCGGGCTTCGTTCCAAACTTATTGGATAGCCCGTACACTATTTACGGTAATTACGTTGTAATTTCGATTAATATTCCTTTTTATACAGAATTATTCCGTAAATTTCGTAAAATAATCGAAACTCTGTATTAAAGGACTCTAATTGTCGAAATTAAAATGTACTTACCCAATATGATGCGGGATACGAAAATCGAAGCTCAATCGGCTCTTGTTCGGGCTTTGTCATACAACTGCACAATTATATATTTAATCCCGGGTTACTTTTCGATTAAATATAATTTAAATAAATTTTTTGAAAGTCAAATTGGTCACTTTTGACCTCTTACCGACTTACCCGAAGTTCGGTGTATCCCCAAAAATTCTTTCCCTTTTTCCTTTTTCTCTTTTTCTCTTTTTTTCCCTTCTTTCTTGGATGAACCGGTTCAATCCGGTTCAAACCCAGTTCAGATCGGTCCGATTCAACCGGTTCAACCCGGTTCACCCGAAATTGAAGGACATACCCGTAATTATGGATTACCCTGATGTCTTTCCGGATGAATTACCAGGACTACCACCTGAAAGGGAAATGGAATTTTGCATTGAGTTGGTCGTGCCGACATCGTTCGGTCGGTTCTCCGGAAGCTGCTGCCGCTGTTCGATGCGCCACAGCCTGGGGATCGTTCGGCTGGGCTTGATCGGACCTTAGCACCGTCGGTGGCCATCGGATTCCCTTCTCTTCTCTATGGCCTTCGACTCCATCGATCTGCTCCTGCCAGCGCTGATGGGGAGCGTCATCGATGGCGAAAGAATCGCGCGGAGCCCCTCTTCCTTTCCCGACCCTTCACTGGTCGCTGGGTCATCGGATTGGTGGCCGTCCGGTGAGCTCCTCGGTTTGTGTCGGGTTCCTTCTGTTTCTCTTCAATTTTCTCAATTTTCTCTCTCCCCAAAAACTCTCTTCAGATTTCCAATTTTCTGATTTCGTTTTTTTATTTATAATATATTTTTATTATTATTTTAGTATTAAAATAATAATAAAAATCCTAAAATATCCCAAAAATATCCCAAAAATTCTTATTAAATTCATTTAGTCCGTAAATGAATTTATCAGTCCGATTTTACTTTTTTGGTATCTTTTTCCACTATTTTTGGGCTCATTTTTCGAGACAAAATTTTTAAAAATATTTATTAAATTCATATCTCGATCAATTGGACTCGAAATTCAATATTTTCCTCGTTATTGATCAAGATCTCTCGATTTCATATTTTTAATGAAATTATCTCATCGTATTTATACCAGATTTTGATCAATTGACCGTTTTACCCCTGCACTTGCTCGGGAATCACATTAACCCTTATATCGCTGTTATGTAGCTTGCATGCATTTTTATTTTTTAAATAGTCAATTGCATGATAGTAAATACTCTTCTTATGATTCAACTATGAAAATATAACGTTCGTACACATAGGAATCATAAGGTACAAGCTACATACATAAATTGAAAACTTGAGTCTGATAGGTAGAGTTTGTATTCCCGATGATCCACAGTTAAAGAAATTGATATTGTCAAAAGCTCACTCCTTGATGTATACTTTACACCCAGGAAGTACTAAGATGTATCAAAATCTTTGAAAGGTTTATTGGTGGTCTGGTATGAAGAAGGATGTAGCCAAATTTTTAGCTAGATGTCTCGTGTGTCAGAAAATTAAGGTAGAGCATCAGAAACCTGGAGGGTTTTTACAGCCTCTACCAATACCAACATGGAAATGAGAACATGTCACCATGGATTTCATTATGGGTTTACCAAGAACCCGTAGAAACCACGATGCGATTTGGGTGATCGTAAATAGATTGACAAAGTCTACCCACTTCCTGGCAAAGAAGTCTACTGGTACTTTGAGTGTTTTGGTAAATCTGTGTGTGAAATATTGTAAGACTACATTGTGTACCAGTCAACATTGTCTCTGACAGGGATTCCCAATTCACTTCCCACTTTCGGTAACATTTCCAAGAAGCTATGGGGACCCAATTGAATTTTAGCACAGCTTTCCATCCTCAGATAGATGATCAATCAAAGAGAACCATTCAGACAGTGGAGGATATGTTGAGAGCATGTGTAGAGGATTTTAAAGTCTTTTGGGATGATCATTTGCCATTGGCAGAGTTCGCTTACAATAATAGTTATCACTCGAGTATCGGGATGACACCATATGAAGCTTTGTATGATCGGAGGTGTCATTCTCCAATTGGATGGGAAGAAGTAGGTGAAAGAAAGATATTTGCTCTCGATCTGATTAAGCAAGCCTTTGAGGATGTTCAACTAATTTGTGAGAGGTTGAGAACAGCTTAGAGCTGGTAGAAAAGCTATCTAACCAAAGACGAAGATCTTTGGAGTTTTCAGTTGGAGATTCGATATTTTTGAAAGTTTCTCCCTCCAAGGGCACAATGAGGTTTGGAAAGAAAGGAAAGTTAAGTCTCCGTTATATTGGACCTTTAGAAATTTTAGACCGAGTGGGAGACAAAGTGTACAGGTTGGCTTTACCACCGAAATTGTCAAGTATCCGTAATGTCTTCCATGTTTCAATGTTCGTAAGTATCATCCGGACCTGACACATGTGATTAAGTATGAACCACTAGATTTGAAGGAGGATATGACTTATGTGGATAAACTAGTTCAGATCCTGGATAGGAAAGAGAAAGTGTTGTGGTCTAAGATAATCCCTCTTATCAAGGTTTTGTGGTAATACCACACTTCAGAGGAGGCCACGTGGGAATTAGAAAGTTTAATGCGAGAGAAATATCCACACTTGTTTGAGGACAGATGTAATTTTAAATATGCAGACCAAATTTCCTAAGGTGGGGAGAATATAAATTTCGCAAAATATTCATGTACCCGGTTTAAAATAATGAATAACAAATTTAAATTATGGGGATTAAAAACACGCTTCTGTGGATGATTAATTTAATTTAAATGTGGTATGAGAGATCATGACAAATTCAAGCAAATAAATATTCATTTTGAAATATACATGAATATAAACCATACATAACACAAATGGAATATAATATGAAAATTATACACTCCCACTAACTAAATTATATAGTGTTACGATTAATAGGCCATCTAAATAATATAAGAAAATAAGGATTGGCTTCATTTGAAGCCAACCCGATTTGCTCAAGTCATTAGACTTAGGGTGATGTCCTAGGTTAATAGCGGAGAATGGTGATGATGGGATCAGACCAGCAAAGAAACATGAAGTAAGGAAGAAAAGAAAATAAAGAAAATGAATGATGGAGCATGGTGTTCTATAAAGGAAATGTGGATAATGATAGTGTGTAATAGTTAATCTTGAGGACTACCCATCGACTGTACATATGTATGTATATGTTGGATAAATTAAAGGAAAAGTAATGAAGTCAGGATGGCCACTTGAATAAAAAATGGAAAGGAAATGGAAGGATAATGGTGCCATATAGTCTAGGGAATGGGAAGTCAAGAAAATGAAAATGCAAGAGTGGACTAAAGTAGGCAGTAAGAGAGGACAAAAACCTGACCAAATGTTGGCCATGATAGTGGACTAATATATATATATAGACATACCGAGCTACAGCAGGAAAAAAAATAGGGTAATAAGAATGTCTGGAAACGTGACAGGGAAAGAGAAGGAGAACCGAGGCATGGGCAAGCTGAATAAGATCGAAGAGAGAGCAACAACTGACAAGGACATGTACTCAACTGAGACAAAGAAATAAAAAAGAAGAAAAATTATATAAACATATAATTATATGTAGGAATTACTGACGCTGCAGCAGGGAGAAGAAACCGAGAAGAGGGTAAGTGTGCTGCTTGCTGGAAAACTAGAAATGGTTTGGTGAAAAATGATGTTGGATGAAGTTGATAGCGGACCGAGGATGATGACTTGAAGACGAAAAGAAAAGAGGGATGGCTAACGTCCAAACCAAGGCAGTTCCTACTGGATGATTACGTGCTCAACAGACAGAAGGAAATAAATATGGATAAAATACATACATGTATATATATGTAAGAAGTATCAAAGATGCAGCAGAGGAAGGAACAAATAACTGAAGTAAAGTACGAAGGCTAAAAACAAGGGAAAGAATATAAGGAATGTCAGTAAAGGAAAGGTTAGATAAAATGAGGGAGAGTTGCTGAAAAGAATAGAGGAGTTATCGGTAGCTTTGTTTCTTTGAAGCGAGAAGAAAGAAACGATAGGCTAGGCCAGTGTAGGAGACTAAAAGAGGGGCTTCATTTTCCCTTTGAATAGCTACAAAAATGCAAGAGGGAGAGAGAGGTGGAGAAGTGTTGAGGCTAAGCTGAACTCGAGGCGAGAACAGAGGCTTAGAAGAGAAAAAACAGTAAAGTTGAGAAGAGGTGAAACCGAGAAGAGAGGGTGCAACAATTCTTCTCAGCACGGGGACTGAGCGGCAATCACCACTGCATCTCTTTCGGGTTAGCCTGATAGTAACAAGGAAGCCTCCTTGTTGGGACAAAGCTGAAGTCGAAGCAGGGGCTTCTTTCGGCCTTGTTGAAGACTATGTGACTTCGTTGAAGCAAAGGTGTAAACAGGGAGGCTTTAGTTGAGCTAGAGAAAAGCATTATGACTAAAAGAGAATGAGGCAAATATCGGGGCTATTCGGGTGGAGAAAAAGAAACAAAGTTGAGACATGGAGAAATAAAAGGATGGTGCCTCATGGGTTAAGGATGATAAAGATGATGACAGGGCTGTAAAGTGAGGCGTGAAAAAAAAAAGGTGTTTAGAAATGTTATGCAGATATTGATTTAAAGCTCCGTAGAATTAGACAAATTAGAATAGACTGATTTGACTCACAGCATTGGGTTTAAAGGAAATACCATATGTCACCGAGGGTAAGGAAATTTTGTGAGCTGCTAGAAATAATTACACGTACTTGTTTACTGTTGAACTGTATATATAAATTCTAAGCCAATTATGTATAGAACTTTAGCCTTAGTTAAATGGCCTAATCTTACCTGATAAAATTTAATTTATTTATGTGGATACCATTACAACCTAATTTATTATTTACACCTCTAGTTTTAATTGTCAAGTACTGCATACTGAGGTTTTCAACTGAAAAATGATAAGCCAGCTCTTTTTTAAATTGTTTTATGCACTGACCTGTGTTTAGAACTGATTTGATGAAAATGAGGTGCTTATCATTCTGTACTAGATAAAACGTGTTTGATCTACATGCTGACTCTATGTTGGACTGCCTAGTTCACACTTATTGGAGACAATGG
Organism: Firmiana major; assembly: GCA_033439115.1. Classification (NCBI taxonomy): domain Eukaryota; kingdom Viridiplantae; phylum Streptophyta; class Magnoliopsida; order Malvales; family Malvaceae; genus Firmiana; species Firmiana major. Next base: position 38,612,215 of record CM065904.1, read on the forward strand.
GTTGTTAAATCAGGCTACAATGTTACTGTCTACAGTACTACTACCGTTACTATGGTCCCTGGAGTACTATGTACCATGTAACACCCATGTGAGTACGCTGTACCATGTATTATATCTTTGGACATAATATACTATGAGCCGTTTGGGTAGCTGACCATTCCCACAACGACTGACATCCCAACACACCTGATCAGTGATGCTTGGAGTCACCGACACTAACCATTTGTCATACTATCTATAGCATGTTCTGTCTTGTCTCGTCTATTTGATTTACTGAACTGACTATATAATTTTTATTATTGCATGGAAATTATTATATCATGCCGCACGAAGTTTTAGAACCTGTAATTGTGGCAGCACAAGGTTTAAACTGTTGATACTGATACTGTCATTGATTTTCGACTCTGATTTTACTACATGCCAATGGTTATGTATATTCTACATGACAGCCTTTTATGCCCATATAGTGATACTGATACTGTCATTGATTTTCGACTCTGATTTTACTACATGCCAATGGTTATGTATATTCTACATGACAGCCCTTTATGCCCATATAGTTAGTGTACTTATCTACCTGCCACACTCTTTCCTTTCTGAGCATGTTAAGTTCACCCTTTACTTTCCTCCATAGAATCTCTTCAATAGCTGAGACCACCAACTGTAAGTAGGATTCTTTTGTGCAGTCATATACTGCGAAGTTTTCCTCTGCGAGAAAGGTATACCCAAAGTAGGCATTTTTTTGTATCTAAATTTTTGTAAGTACAGTAATGTTTATGAAAATGTTTATGGGGATGTAAACGTGATTATTTTGTAAAAGAACGATAATTCTAATTTATTAAAGTATACTTTCTGGTTCATTCAAGGATGTTAACATTTCGTGTTATTATGATAAACTTACACATAAATGATAAAAAGATTTACTGTACTGATCTAGCATCGACTCGTAGCCCAATCAAAATGTATGAAATCAGGTCGTTACAACATCTCGGCAACCAACAGGTATGTGGCCATAGGATTTCGAAACGGATTTCACATGGGACCTTGAATTGATATAGAGGCAAGAGTACCAATCGAGACCTATAATAATTTTACCCTTGGACCTCTAGAAGGGGAGAGGGCCCTCAATAATGATTATGCCAACTCATCTAACTTAAGAATAGTTAGAGCTCTTCCAGCTTTAGAGACAGAAGATATGAAAGAATTGGTAAATGGAATCTTGAAAATTAATAAGCTGATATCTTCAGAAGATAGTCGAAGGATAAAGATACCTTTTAGTGTGGCGATTATAGAAAAACCTTTACCTCGTAAATTCAAGATGCACCACATAACAGCTTATTTTGGCAAGACCAAACCGTATGACCATATCCAAAATTATGAGTCCTTAATGCTTCTCCATGGATGGTAGGATGAAATCATATGCAGAGCTTTTTCCCTCACATTAGCAGGGCATGCAATGAAATAGTTTAACGGATTAAAAAAAGGTTTAATATCTTCATTTGATCAACTAAGGGGGGAATTTTTGAAAGCTTTTATGATTAACAATCAGAGAAAAAAAGATGCTATTTATCTATATACACAAAGCAAATGGATAAAGAATCTTTGAAAAGCTATGTAGACAGATTTCGTGTTGCTACATTAGATGTTCGGGATTTACAGGCAGGAGTTGTTGCGGAAGGTCTGTTACAAATGACTAAATTTGAGAAGTAGATCTTTTGTGTCACACCTCACTTTCGGGTGCCCATCATCTATATATACACTACTTACGATTGGGCTGTAAGACGATGCAATTACTAAATTCCATATAATTTATAGCGAAAATATTTAAAACTTTAATTCACACTTGTAGGTATGTGTAGATATACAAAATCAAATGTTTGATATAATGTCTTTACATAACCTCCCCATACAACTGTTTACAATTTCAATTCATAACTATGTGATACATTATAATAGATACAAAATGCTCGTGTGTATACAAATCTTATACCTTTGCCATTGGTGAGAGCTATTCAACACAAAAAGAAATCTTGAGACCACCGCACTGTCGTACTTCTCAGTATCTATAGGAGGAAAATAGTGGGATGAGCAAACCACAGCTCAGTAAGGAAATGGATGCTAACAGGTAGATATTGTACTATCTACATAGCCCATGCATGAGTAAACCAAAGCATGTTTCAATGTAAATGGAAATATTACTAGAAAATGCAGTTAAACATTTATTTCTCATAGGCATTTTCATGTAAAATCATATGCAATACTTCCCATTAAAACATGTCATAAACAGTGCTATCACAACACAAGCATTCAAATCAAAAGATTTATCAAATCATAAAACCTTTTTGCTTTTCTGAAATCATTTCTGTTCATCAAATCTCTTTCTTTCCTGAGTTTCTCAATTTCTCTTATCTCTGAGACAGGCATGGAATTGTCGGCAATATAATATCCACGACATATGGCTATAGTCACTGATCTCAGGCCTCACTGATCAGGTGTGCACAGGGCATCACTTCGCCTGAAGGGGGATAGGTTAGTCCTACCCTCTGACTCATCTCAATCAACATCATCTCCTTATATCATATATACTCGCGGAACAAGGTACGCCATGTGTCATCTACGTGATACTCGTACTCACATGCACCCAGCATGGTACATAGTATACAACGGACAACTATACAATTCAACGTACGACCGTGGACCCAGTCCATCTACCAACTCCAATGGACTCATCATCTTGAACCATGTCTCATATACCAGGTGAGCAAATCAGCGTGACACACAGTCATCGCAAGGCTCCAGCGTGGTACATTTTATTGTTAAGGCCCAGCCCGTTCCAAGGCCATCGACTGGCATCCTGTCACGCCCCAAAAATGCAGAAAATAGGGCAAATTTAAAATTTTTACTCATTGATTCACAATTAAGAGTGCATTCCTGTGCAGTATCATACATCATCACACTTATCATACCTCAGGATCTCGTCATTAAATAGTATATACCATATCGTATACATTACTCAATCTCAAGTAATTAGTCCTAATACATCCCGTACAATGTTATACATCAAGTGTATGTAATTACAATAATTGTCTGGGTACATGGAAAGATAAACGATACCTCAAAGCACAATATATGGCCTACAGCTCAAGTCCTCCACTAGCCACTACTCCGTACGTCGCAGGGAAACCCTTTTCACTTGAAGAAATCTGGGGGAAAAGAAAATAGGGTGAGCTTCTAAATCGCTCAGTAAGGGGGTAAGGGACTCATTACATAAACCAAAATGCACATCACAAAATATTTATTTGTATGTGAAACTCATTATACTCTTTTCAAAACCATAGCATGAAAGTACTCAAAACGACATTCTCATATCTCAAATCATGTGAAAACATGAAGCAAAAAGGCTCAATATAAAGCAGTAATCAAGCATGTGAAAAAATGCGATAATCGCTATCTCAATAAACGTGATAAAATCACTATAATAATAATGCACGTGGCGCAGCCACTATACACACGTGGCATAGCCACTGATTTAAATTCACACGTGGCATAGCCACTGATTTAAATTCACACTTGGCACAGCCACAGGATAGGGTTTCACGTGGCAACGGCCACCAAATATACGTGGCACAGCCACTAAACACATGTGGCATAGCCACTGATTTAAATTCACAAGTGGCACAGCCACCAGACACACGTGGCATAGCCACTGATTTAGATTCACATGTGACACAGCCACAGGATAGGGTTTCACGTGGCAACGGCCACCAAATACACGCGGCATAGCCACTGAATGGGGGATCTCACGTGGCAACGGCCACCAATTAGGGTTCTCACGTGGCAACGGCCACCAAATAGGGTTCTCACGTGGCAACGGCCACCAAATAGGGTTCTCACGTGACAGCGGCCACCAAATAGGGTTCTCACTTGGCAACGGCCACCTAATAGGGTTCTCACATGGCAACGGCCATCAAATATACGTGGCATAGCCACAGAATGGGGAATCTCACGTTACCAGAACGGAGAAGAATCGGGCTTACATGCTACCAGAGCAATGCCCGGTGTGTACTCAAAATCACACACCTAAGTCTTATCACATAAGACTGGTTTGCCTTCACGTAGAACTCATAGTGGTTTTTCTCTCATAAAAGTCATTTAAAACTGTTTTGTACTCAACACAAAACATATTGAAACCGAGTCCCAACCGGCAAAACATGCACACATTTCTCAAATCTCAAGATCGCCTTAACGTAGAGCCCAATTATAAACTCATAAAAATATTGGGCTCTAACCGGCTATAAAAATCGTTTGCATTCTCATCAAAACACAACACATCAAACATGCTTGTTTTATAACTCACAAATCATGCTATAATAGTTCAAAATCACATACACAATTGGTTTAGTTTCCCTTACCTTTTTGCACCTCGTATAGTGCAATTGTTTCCCCTTGTCATGGACTAGTCTCGCATTCCACTTTGGAACTCCCGAGCTGTCCAAACGATGTTAAAACATCAATACTCATCATTACAGTAACCTCAATTCTCAAAATCGAGCATAATTAATCATAACACCACAAATCGCTCGATTCTCGTAACTCTACCCCAAACTACAATCTCATTCACAACATCCCCACGTTTTACATTTCTCATGTCAAATTATTTATGCTAATTCATCACATTGTTTAAATTTCCATTTATAGCTCAAAATTCCCAAAATTACCAAAATTGCTAAATATCACTATCACTCCAACATTGTAATTTCATCAATCCCTAATCATTTTCCAACTATTTCAACACAATACCAACAACTATCATTACCAAAATCATCTCAAATATCAAGATCGAGGTTTAAAAATTACCCAAAAACTTGTGGAGAGCTTATCTCTTGCCTCGATTCAATCCATCTTACGATTTCCAAGTATGTTGTTCTCCCTTTGATGAGGAACAACTTTCCTTCTTGCCACAGCCTCTGATTTGGACGAAAATGGGTGCTTTGGATGAGTGAGAAAGCTAGGGCTCGGTGAAAATGGGGGTTGGAAGAAAGAGAAAATAAAATTGCAAGAGAAAGCAGGGGTTCCTTATATAGATGGAGGGTAGGAGATCGATCTAGCTCTTGATGAGATCGATCTGCATTTGAATTTGGGGATAATTTGGGGTAATTTTATGCCTAGGAGATCGATCTGTGGAGGGGTGAGATCGATCTCTTTATGGCTTTATGAGATCGATCTACTCCTTGAGGAGATCGATCTTCTCCTAAACAGAAACATTTAGAGATCGATCCCTTTCTCATGAGATCGATCTTCTCTCAAACAGAATCATAAGGAGATCGATCCTCTTCCATTGGAGATCGATCTGCTCCTTAAATTCCTCCTTCCTTGTCATTTTTAACTCACCATATCGATCTCTCCTTCCCCAAGATCGATCCGACCTCTTAGTTTCACACTTATGTTAAACACTTACACATAAATCTCCAAATATAATTTCCATAATTCACTTAGCTCAATAAATTACACTTTAAGTTCTTATTACATCATTAAAATATATCTAAAATTCTCAGATCTCACATCCTCCCCACCTTAAAAGAATTTGGTCTTCCAAATTCAACTCAACTAGTCAAATAGATGGGGGTATTTCTCCTTCATGAGATTCTCTAGTTCCCACATTGACTCTTTCATTGAGTGATGTTTCCACAGAACTTTCACTAATGGGATACTCTTAGTTCTCAGTACCTTCTCCTTTCTATCGAGAATCCGGACGGGTTCCTCAGTATAACTCATATCCTCTTGAATGTCCATCTCGTCATACTCTATGACATGAGAAGGGTCCGAGTGGTACTTCCTCAACATAGACACATGAAAAACATTGTGTGTTCCGAACATTTGTGGGGGTAATGCTAATTTATAAGCTACCACTCCCACTCTCTCAAGAATCTCGAATGGTCCTATGTATCGAGGACTCAATTTCCCTTTCTTCCCAAATCGCATGATACCTTTACTCGGTGATAATTTCAGAAATACTGCATCACCAACATCAAACTCGAGTGGCCATCTACGCACATTCGTGTAGCTTTTCTGTCTACTTTGTGCAGCTCGTAACCTCTCACATATGAGTTTCACACTCTGTACAGCTTTCTCAACAAGCTCGAGAGCATTTATCTTTCTGTCACCGACTTTTTCCCAAGCTACAGGGGATCTACACCTACAATATAGAGCCTCAAAAGGTGCCATTCCAATACTCGCATGATAGCTGTTACTATACGCAAACTCTGCTAGGGGCAGGTGATCATCCCATGATCCCTTAAAATCCATCGTACACACCCTCAACATATCCTCCAGTGTCTGAATAGTCCTCTCTGACTGACCATCTATCTGAGGATGATAGGCGGTACTGAAACTTAATCAAGATCCCATTGACTCCTGAAACTGGGTCCAAAATCTGGAAGTAAATCGAGAATCTCTATCAGAAGTAATGCTCACTGGAGCCCCATGTAATCTAGCTATCTCGCTGACATACAGCTCAGCTAAGGCATCCACAGTATCTGTGCTCTTGATGGCAAGGAAGTGGGCACTCTTGGTCAGTCTATCCACTATGACCCATATCACATCACGACTTCTTCGGGTCCTCGGTAAACCCATAATAAAGTCTATGGTGACATGCTCTCATTTCCATGTAGGTACAGGTAAGGGCTGTAGTAGTCCTCTGGGCTTCCGATGTTCAGTTTTCACTTGCTGACATACTAAACATCTGGCCACATATTCTGCCATGTCTCGCTTCATACCACTCCACCAGTACACCTTTCTCAAGTCTCGGTACATCTTTGTACTCCTGGGTGCATGGTGTATCGCGAGCAGTGGGATTCTCTCAGTATCTGTCTCTTTAGGGTATCATCATCTGGTACACAAATCTGTCCTTTGAATCTCAACAATCCATCCTCACTGACTGTGAGATCCGACTGTAAGGTCTGTTCAGCTTGGCTAACCATATCTATCAATCTCTGATCACTGCGCTGCCCATTTCTCATCTGATCCATGATCTTGGGCTCTATCCGCAAGCTAGCCAAAAATCCAATCTCTACCTCTTTAACTCTGATCTGAAGTTCAGCGAACTGCTCCAGTAATTCCTATTCCCTGATCCTTATAGCAGATATCATACTCTTCCTGCTCAGGGTATTAGCAACTACATTTGCCTTACCCAGATGATATAGAATCTCACAGTCATAATCCTTAAGGAGTTCCATCCATCTCTTTTGTCTCATGTTTAACTCTTTCTGATCTAAGAGATTTCTCAAACTCTTGTGATCAGTGAAGATCTGGAATCTTTCCCCATATAAGTAGTGTCACCAAATCTTCAAGGCAAATACCACAGCGGCTAACTCCAGATCATGCGTGGGGTAATTCCGTTCATGGTCTTTCAACTGTCGCGATCAATATGCGACCACTCTTCTATGCTGCATAAGTACACACCCCAATCCTTGATGAGATACATCACTATACACCGAAAATCCTCCTGATCCCTCAGGGATAGTTAACACAGGTGCCACTGTCAACCTCTTTTTTAACTCATGAAAACTGAGCTCACATTGATCAGTCCATATAAATGGAGTCTCTTTGCGCGAGAGCTTAGTCAAAGGGGCGACAATCTTGGAAAATCCTTCCACAAATCTTCTGTAATACCCTGCCAAACCAAGGAAGCTTCGTACCTCAGTAATTGTCCTCGGTCTCTCCCAATTAAGCACAGCATCCACTTTACTTGGATCCACTGATACTCCTTCCTCTGAGACTATATGACCAAGGAAAGCTATCCGATCCAACCAAAATTCACACTTACTAAGCTTTCCATATAATTGTTTATCTCGGAGTATCTGAAGTACTAACCATAAATGCTGTGCATGCTCTTCATATGACTTAGAGTATACCAGGATATCATCAATAAAGACTATCACAAATTTATCTAGATAGTTTCTGAACACCTCGCTCATCAATCTCATAAATGCTGCAGGGGCATTCGTCAATCCAAAGGACATCACCAGAAATTCATAATGGCCATACCTCGTCCTGAAGGTCGTCTTCGAAATATCTTCCTCCTTGATCCTCAATTGGTGATAGCTTGTTCTCAAATCAATCTTAGAAAAGACTAATGCCCCTTCAGCTGATCAGGTAGATCATCAATCCTAGGCAATGGATATTTATTCTTCACCGTGGCTTTATTCAACAACCGGTAGTCTACGCATAATCTGAGACTACCATCCTTCTTCTTAACAAATAAAACTGGTGCTCCCCACGGTGAAACATGGGTCTAATAAACCCTTGATCCAATAACTCCTGTAGTTGTTTCTTCAATTCTTCAAGTTCCACTAATGCCATCCTATAAGGAGGTTTAGAGATCGACTGAGTATTTAGTACCAAATCGATGGTAAACTCCAGCTCTCTCTCTGGTGGTAAACCTGGTAACTCATTTGGGAAAACATCCCGAAATTCACACACCACAGGTATATCCTTAATCCTCGGATGTTCCCGATCATCATCCGATATGAGTGTTTCATAACCTTCACATGAACAATCATATTTAATACTCTCCAAAATAATATTAAAATTATCAAATTACTTACTAGAATTTCACATATTCATTTCCTCAATATCTCAACCGTACACTGTAAGGTTCAGGTAGGGAGCAAGTTACAATCTTAGTGTAGCAATCTAAACTCACTCGATTGGTTGCCAACAAATCCATCCCCAGAATTACATCAAACCCATGTATATTCAACATGATTAGATCAGCTAACATCACTCTATCTCCCACCTTTATTTCACATCCTCTACAGATTAACTCAGTTCTCTAGGATTCACGCATAGGGGTATTTACATGTAGTATATATTCTAGGGGTTCAAACTTCAAATTTAATCTACATGCAAAATGCTCAGAAATGAACAAATGCATGGATCCTGGATCAATCAACACATGAGCCTTATGATTACAGACAGAGAGTGTACCTCTTATAGTTTCTGCAGAAGTGTCTGCGGTCTCCTTATCTAGGGCAAACACACGTCCCTGTGTAACAGGTCTCTTTCCTTTCTCTGCAGCAGTGGCTCGTCTATGGGGATTTACTCTTTGAAGCTGTTGTATAGTGGGCTCTAAAACATGTGGTTTCTGAGGTTAAGGGCAATCCTTCACCATGTGACCCATGTCTCCACATCTAAAACACCCATGGATCGACCCATTACAACTTCCCTCATGCATTCGGCCACAATTTCTGCCAAACCTTTTCTCAGGCCTGGCATCTTGAAGGGTCTCTTTAATGTTAGGGTAACCTCTGGGTCTCTCTAATCTGCCCTTCTGCACCGCAATCCTTCCTCTTCTGAAGGAACCTCTCCGAGCATCTGTTTGGAAAATCGCTGGCCTCTTGCCTTTATCTCTATTCACTGCTCTGAGCTCATTCTGGGATTGTACCATTTCAATTCCTCTTTCAATCTCTTGTGCTTGTCTCAGAGCATCTCCAAAATCGGTAATACATATCCCTATCAATCTATCTCTGATGATGGGCTTCAATCCATACACAAACTTCTCTGTGCGGAGCTCTTCATTCTTGAAGGTCTCTGGGTCATATCTCAATAGCGCGGTGAATTGGCTCTCATAGTCATCCACAGACATATCACCCTGTACCAAACTTAAAAACTCGGCCTGTTTCTTTCTTTGGGTGGCTCGAGGTACATATTGGGTCCTAAAGGCTATCTGAAACTCTTTCCAACCAATCACATCCTGGCGGGACATTAGAATACCCTGGGTAGTACCCCACCAATCTCGAGCTCTCCCCTTCAACATATAGATACTCATACTGACCCTCTCAGCATCGGTGCACCCCAGATAATCAAATATAATTCTCAACTCCGTCAGCCACTCCTCAACCTCTGTAGGATGCTTCTTTCCCCTAAATACGGGTGGATTCATCTTTAGAAAATCCTTCAGTCGGACCATACTTCTGTCATCAGGCTGAGTGACGGGAGGCACTGGATACATCTGTACTGGGGGTACGAGAGGTCCTAGTGGTGGTGTAGGAGCAGTACCCGAGGCATTAACTCCAAAGTGTTGTGCGAATAACGCTGCCATCTGCTCAAAACCTTACCTCACATCGGTCTCAATCCGATTGAATCGAGAGTTAGGACTCTCTGGTTGTGGGGCAGGTGGTGGAGGGGACTCTGTCTGCCACCTCGAACGACCTCGTCATCCACTCATTCTCTATCTTAACTCGTCTCCTGCGCGTACATATCAAAATCGATTGAAATCTCAATCCTCAGATTCAGTTCATGACCAAACTATTACAGACACTTGGGATGTATTCTATTTCACTTAACCGACACTTACAGTACCAGACACCCTAAGCTCTGATACCAAGAAAGCTCTGTCACGCCCCAAAAATGCGGAAAATAGGGCCAATTTAAAAATTCTTACTCATTGATTCACAATTAAGAGTGCATTCCTGTGCAGTGTCATACATCATCACACTTATCATACCTCAGGATCTTGTCATTAAATAGTATATACCATATCGTATACATTACTCAATCTCAAGTTAATTAGTCCTAATACATCCCATACAATGTTATACATCAAGTGTCTGTAATTACAATAATTGTCTGGGTACATGAAAAGATAAACGATACCTCAAAGCACAATATATGGCCTGGAGCTCAAGTCCTCCACTAGCCACTACTCCGTACATTGCAGGGAAACCCTTTTCACTTGAAGAAATCTGGGGAGAAAGAAAACAGGGTGAGCTTCTAAATTGCTCAGTAAGGGGGTAAGGGACTCATTACATAAACCAAAATGCACATCACAAAATATTTATTTGTATGTGAAACTCATTATACTCTTTTGAAAACCATAGCATGAAAGTACTCAAAACGACATTCTCGTATCTCAAATCATGTGAAAACATGAAGTAAAAAGGCTCAGTATAGAGCAGTAATCAAGCTTGTGAAAACAATACGATAATCGCTATCTCAATAAACGTAATAAAATCACTGTAATAATAATGCACGTGGCGCAACCACTAAACACACATGGCATAGCCACTGATTTAAATTCACACGTGGCACAGCCACAAGATAGGGTTTCACGTGGTAACGACCACCAAATATACGTGGCACAGCCACTGATTTAGATTCACACGTGGCACAGCCACTAAACACACGTGGCATAGCCACTGATTTAAATTCACACGTGGCACAGCCACTAAAAACACATGGCATAGCCACTGATTTAGATTCATAAGTGGCACAGCCACAGGATAGGGTTTCACGTGGCAACGGCCACCAAATATACGTGGCATAGCCACTGAATGAGGGATCTCATGTGGCAACGGCCACCAATTAGGGTTCTCACGTGGCAACGGCCACCAAATAGGGTTCTCACATGGCAACGACCATCAAATAGGGTTCTCACGTGGCAACGGCCACCAAATATACATGGCATAGCCACAGAATGGGGAATCTCACGTTACCAGAACGGAGAAGAATCGAGCTTACATGTTACCAAAGCAATGCCCGGTGTGTACTCAAAATCACACACCTAAGTCTTATCACATACGACTGGTTTGCCTTCATGTAGAACTCATAGTGGTTTTTCTCTCATAAAACTCATTTAAAACCGTTTTGTACTCAACACAAAACATATTGAAACCGAGTCTCAACCGGTAAAACACACACACATTTCTCAAATCTCAAGATCGCCTTAACGTAGAGCCCACTCATAAAAACATTGGGCTCCAACCGGCTATAAAAATCGTGTGCATTCTCATCAAAACACAACACATCAAACATGCTTGTTTTATAACTCACAAATCATGCTATACTAGTTCAAAATCACATAGACAATTGGTTTAGTTTCCCTTACCTCTTTGCACCTCGTATAGTGCAATTATTTCCCCCTTGTCACAGACTAGTCTCACATTCCACTCTGGAACTCCCGAGATGTCCAAACGATGTTAAAACATCAATACTCATCATTATAGTAACCTCAATTCTTAAAATCGAGCATAATTACTCATAACACCTCAAATCGCTCGATTCTCGTAACTCTACCCCAAACTACAATCTCATTCACAACATCCCCACATTCTACATTTCTCATGTCAAATTATTTATGCTAATTCACCACATTGTCTAAATTTCCATTTATAGCTCAAAATTCCCAAAATTACCAAAATTGCTAAATATCACTATCACTCCAACTACATTGTAATTTCATCAATCCCTAATCATTTTCCAACTATTTCAACACAATGCCAACAGCTATCATTACCAAAATCATCTCAAATATTAAGATCGAGGTTTAAAAATTACCTAAAACTTGTGGAGAGCTTATCTCTTGCCTCGATTCAATCCGTCTTATGATTTCCAAGTATGTTGTTCTCCCTTTGATGAGGAACAACTTTTCTTCTTGCCACAGCCTCTGATTTGGATGGAAATGGGTGCTTTGGATGAGTGAGAAAGATAGGGCTCGGTGAAAATGGAGGTTGGAAGAAAGAGAAAATGAAATTGCAGGAGAAAGCAGGGGTTCCTTATATAGACGGAGGGTAGGAGATCGATCTGGCTCTTGATGAGATCGATCTGCATTTGAATTTAGGGACGATTTGGGGTAATTTTATGCCTAGGAGATCGATCTGTGGAGGGGTGAGATCGATTTCTTTATGGCTTTATGAGATCGATCTGCTCCTTGAGGAGATCGATCTTCTCCCAAACAGAAACATTTAGAGATCGATCCCTTCCTCATGAGATCGATCTTCTCTCAAACAGAATCATAAGGAGATCGATCCTCTTCCATTGGAGATCAATCTGATCCTTAAATTCCTCCTTCCTTGTCATTTTTAACTCACCAGATCGATCTCTCCTTCCCCAAGATCGATCTGACCTCTTAGTTTCACACTTATGTTAAACACTTACACATAAATCTCCAAATATAATTTCCACAATTCACTTAGCTCAATAAATTACACTTCAAGTTCTTATTACATCATTAAAATATATCTAAAATTCTCAGATCTCACACATCCCCTTGGGTCCCAGGCCCCTAGGTTTACCTCAACTCAATAAAAACTGGTGCGAGCAATGCTCCAGCACTTCTCTCAAAAATCATCGTGTGAGTTAAACTCCAGCACGACACATCAAAAACATAGAAACATGTGAGAGGTAAAACTCTACCACATTGTCATTATAAAACCTTGTACGAGTCACGCTCCAGCACGATTTATCAAAACATGTAGACGTATGCGAGTGAAACTCCAGCATAGTCAAAATCATTAAAACGGGTGAGAGCTAGAACTCCAACACCTATTCACATCTCAAATTTAATAGGTGGCTATTTTCTCTTTTAAAAACTCAAAACAGGTTTATTTACGTAGCATGTCTTCCCATGCTAAACATGTAAAACTAGCCAACCTATCCATCATTCATTTCTCATTCACAAAATCAACACATAGTTGAGAAAACATCAAAAACATGCATATCATGCTATTTCCTTACCACATCCCATTTTCACAATACATATACATCATAGTACATTTCATGATTTCATATCATTTCATAGTTCCATAGCTAAACGTACAAATTCTAGCGTCATATATACTGAAATCATTGTAAAAATACGTACAAATACCTCTATCGCTAACTACATTCATCATTTCTATCCATATTTCACATATTATTCAACTTACAAATGTCTAGAAATCCATATTTGAAGTTTGAAGTTTGAAGAGCTTACCCCTTTACTTAGCCAAACTTGTGTTAGCTAAAAATCCTTCTCTTGGTCAAACCAATGTATGATTTTCGGGTATGTTGTTCTCCTTGCTTCAAGGAACAACTTTCCCTTCTTGAGCTTCTTCAGATTCTTGCTGGAATGTAGTGATTTTTAGAGTGAGAAAGCTTGGTTTCTTGAGAAAAAATGGCATGTACGGGTTTGGTGGGAGAAATCTGAGTTTTCAGTCCGAATCTCGTGCCTTTTTTAAAGATGCAGACACATGAGATCAATCTGGTCCCTTGTGGAGATCAATCTCTACATGGTTTGGTAGTCCTTTTCACCAAATGCAACCACTGCCAGATTGATCTTCTCCATGATGAGATCGATCTGTTTACAAGTAAGTTCCTTCTTGGAGATCGATCTGCCTCTTGTAGACGATTGATCTACTTCTTACAGAACCTTAACGAGATCGATCTGTTGAGGGCTTGAGATCGATTTCTTCCAGGCCAAGAGTTAAGGAGATCAATCTTCCTTCCCTATGAGATCGATCTGCCCTGTTGTATTGTACTAATTCATGGCATTTCATGAGAGGGGATCAATCTCTCCTTCATATGAGATCGATCTCTCATCCCCTGCACCTTCATTTTCTGCAGTTTTCTACAGATTTCTCAATGTGCATTAATCCTTATTTGCTTCGTACCTCAATTTACATTCCGTGCACAATTAACACACAAAGGCATCCTTTCCACATAGTTCATAATTAATGAAACTTGTGCACACAACTTAAATTCATGGATGTTTCTTTAAATTTCCAAAATCCTTACATCCTTTTATCACTTATACACTTGTAACAAATGTACATGTACATTATATCTTCATAATACAAATACATGGGAATTTACGGCTATTACATTTTGATTAACCAACACGGTTTCAGACCTACTCTCAAAAGGAAATAAGTACATAATACAGGAGGAGATGATTAGAATGGTCCTACTGAAAGATACCAAAAAAGAAAAGAAACGTGAAAGGGACCTTGTTAATAAGAATACTTCGAGATTAGATAAGCTTGATAAGGTTCCTAAGCTAAAGTATGACAATTATATTCGTCTCAGTGAGCCTATGGCATCTATCGTAGCGACCATAGAAAGGACAGGTTTTATTACAATTCTTAAAAAAGGTGGATAGGTGTCACAACCCCCTTTCTAAGAAAAATCACTATAAATTTTTCACTTTATTCCTTAAACTTTCCCTGTCGTGAACAGTTTCCAACACCAACTACTTGAGCTATGACCCAGTGTTAGTTACCTCTTACCATATACCATATCATTCAATATTTATATCGAACAGTTATAAACATAAAAGCTACTTAAATTGTAATTTTGTTATTTCGTACTTATCTACAAATATTTACACCCCCCAAATTACATTCTAAAAGTATTATTGTGCTATACTTGCTTAGATACAAGCGATACTAATGTCTATACCTCTAAACGATAGGCAGCAACGGACACTAGGAGTGCAAGTCTCCACTCGCTCTCAATCACTATGGATGCTCTGTAGAGATGGAAAGTGAAAGGGTGAGCACAACTTGCTCAGTAAAGAAAGATTGTAAGCAGGTAGCTAGCTAGACTATCTACATGCTTAAATGTCATGATATAAAAATCATTTACATCGTGAGCATGAGGTAAAATAAAACTATGCCACATGAATAGGTATAGAATATATGAAAAACTCATAAAATCAAGCAGGATAATGCATGGAAAACCATCATGTAAAACATATCATGCTCATCATATAAAAACTCATAAATTTCATCACAAAACAAACTAAATCAAGGCTAAACCTGCCCTCCAGGAATACCCTGATGTATAAAACCACATTTCTTTTAAAATATAAGTATGGGTGTAACCCCTCCTTCGGGTCTACCCTGATCTATCAATATAGTATGATATCACATGAGGCATATAGGTAACTATATGGAAATAATTTGGGAACTATGGCCATATATAAATCCCTGTGATCCCAGGCTACGTGGATCCTGGCGTGCGGGATATCACAACTGCAACTGGAGGCAAGGTCAATCCTGCCCATGCAATTAACAACTCAACCAACTAGTAATCAAGACTACACGATACAACGTACTCTGTGTGATATAATTGTTACAACGTACTCCATGTGATATACACGGTACAACATACTCCGTGGACCCACATGGTCGGGGTGTCTGCCATAGGTCTTATCCTACATCACGGTCCGAGGGTGCCTACCATAGGTCTTATCCACCCTACACCACATCCGTAACCAATCCATCTCTCAAAATACACGTGCTAGTATATCATCACACTGTAACACATAGTCTACAGGAGGCTACGGCATGGCTTATGCATGTCATGATCTCTAACATCTTGTGCGAGCAAAATTCAGTACATTTTTTTGTAAAACATATAAAATCCTTATACGAGCAATGCTCCAGTACGGCTTTCATGCATAGAAAATCAATGTAAAATCACGTACGAGCAAGGCTCTAGTACGACTTTCATGCATATAACCAGAAAGATCTAGTGCGAGCAGGGCTCTAGCACTATCTATATGAGTCAAAACATAAACGTTCAGTGCGAGCGAGGCTCCAACACTAATTGTATTCATACAATTATGAAAGGTGGCTCTATTTCAAATAAATTATCTCAAAAATAATTCTTAGCACCTAATTAGTGTCGTTTCATGCAATAATTAAAAGCCATAGCCAACTTATCCTCATTTTATTCACATTAAGACATTATATCATGATAAAACACCAAAAACATGAAATTCATGCATTTTAGGACCCTTACTACCCTTTTTTATAAATTTCTCTACCAGGAGAAAAATCGTCATTTTTCCTTATTCTCGAAATTTTTCTCAAAGAATTATTATTTTATTTCTAGATAACTTAGAGAATTTCACGCCCTATAAATCCCCTAAAAAATACGTATAGCTACCTTTAAGCACTTACAAAATCCCCTTACCTCGAATCATGTCGAGTGTAGTACAAGTTCCACCATTGGAAGCTTATCCAGTCCTATTTGCTCCTAATCCAGTCACTAGAGCTGCATTTAACCATTATTAAGTTAATTACTATATTTCTATCTCAATCAAATTAAATAAAATAATGGGCCCAATTATATTATAACAATCTTCAAAAAGTTCCCGAGCCCCTCTTTATTCGAATTTTTCTTCCTCGGAGTCTATCGGGCTTATTAGGTCCGTTAACTTTTATTATGCCTCATATTAAGTTCTTAAACTTCTTAATGGGATTTCTACTTTTAGGCTAGGCCCATTGAACTATTCTACCATGGCATGGTGGCCGAATGCCATCCAAACCAACCATGGCCGAATGCCATGGCAATTCATGCCAACATGCCTAGTTTTCTAGCCAAACTTCTTTCAAGCATTTTATCAAACACTTGGCATACATAATTTAGCATAGTTTTATCTTTCACTCACACATTTCATTAAACGCCTTGCAACCTTAACTCAATTCATCCACCAATTCACCAATTTGATTGAAATAAACCATGTTAACATCATGTACACATGTTACCTAACCTATCCATGCATCTAATTTAATCATACATGCATGAATCATCAAATACCCATTTTCGGCCATGATAAATTCATCACGAAATCAGCTGTTTCAACCCTTAATTTATATACCAACCATCTTAGAAATCCCTAGATACATATACTAGAAGTTGGAAGCTTGTAAACATGCCTAGCTTACTTACCTTGCCAAAACTGTGACTTTGACCTAATTTCAGGAGATCCAAATCAGCTCATCAGGTGCCAAATTTTGGCTATGTTGTTCCTCATTCAATTTGGAGTAACTTTTTTGCAGATTACTTGTTCCAATTTTTCCTCTAGGGTAGTGATTTTTCTAGAGAGAGAAAGCTTGCTCAAGTTGGCCTTTAATGGGGTAATTCTCGGTTTGGTGAAGATGATAGTGTCCAGCTGGTATTTCTTTAGTCTATAAGGCTTAGTGTTGACTAATTAAACATTAAATGTTCAGCCAATAAAATGGGTTAATGGTTTTGGTTCATGATCCATGGGTTTTAGGCTTGGTTTACCAAAATGGGTTTAAGACATCACTTGAAATGGGCTTGTCTTATGGGCTCTCGGTTTGGGCCTTCCCTTGGGATTCTTGGGCTGTAATTTTCAGCAATCTTAGGGCCTCAAGTTTACTTCAGATTGGGCTTATAAAATGGCCCACTCATTTGGCCAAATGGGCCTACACAATTCAGCCCAATTCAACTTACCTGAAATGGGCTTTAAAATTCATCTCTTGGCCCATTATGGTTTTCTCCTTGATTTAAACCTTTTAAATCCTTCTCAATAATTTGTATTTGTCCCTTAGACATATCTTGACCTAAAACCTGAACATCAATGTCCCAATTGGTCATTTTCCAAGCTCGATCCATCAATTTTTCACTTTATCCGATTAAATGCTTAACTTTCAAGGTAATTTTTTTCCTATCTCTATTTTTCCTTGAACTTGCCTTCTTATTTTTGTCCATTTTTCATATCTTACTCATTTATATGAGTTCTCATTATTGAATCACTTATCTCTAGGGTTTTTTTATACTTACTAACCCCAAAAGTACTACAATCGCTTAACCACAAAAAATAAGGTTCATTTGAGCCATTTTTGGCACTTTACACTACACCAATGAGTTCAAGACCAAATCAAATCGAATTCCCTTCTTGAACCCTCTATATTTTCTTATTTTAAGTTCTTCTCTTCAGTCAAAATGACTTAATCACCTTTAATTCAACATCTAGTTGCTTTAGCCCCTATTTACCCTTTACGCGATTTTACATGCGTGTAACTATCTCATTCTCATTTTCATGATCCAAAATCATCCGTCTTCTGATTCAATTAACATATAATAATGTAATACAATGAGTGAACCATAAGGTATGTCATGTATACATGGGGTCTCACAATAGGAATCTCGATAGAGATGTGGACTTTTATTATGAATTTCGCTCTGCTTAGGGGCACTCAATAGAAAAGTGTAGAGAGCATATGAATCAGCTAGAGAAGCTCGCTCAAGAAGAAAATATAGATAGATTTGTGTAGAGGAGCAAAATTGCCCACTATCCCTTTCGTGATTAAAGGGATAAACGGGTACAGGATAGGGTGGATGATAATAGGAGAAACATAAGGAAAAATAAAGAAAAAAGTGAAATGATAGAGGACAGGTCGTTAACATTATCTCAAGAGGAGTCTTAAACTTAGGAAGCTCATCCATATCCAAAAAAATGTATGCTCGAGAAGTATGCTTGATAAGCATACCAAGTTAACTTTATGATGGAAGAATCCAAGGATGAGAAACCATTTCTCTTTATTCCTACTGATAAGGGGGATGTGGCCATCCCTTATGATGACCCAATGTTAATATCAACAGTAGTGGCCAAACACCCTGTGGGCTACATTTTGGTAGATAATAGAGGTTCTGTTAATCTTATCTATTGGAATCGCTTCGAAAAAGATGAACATCTCGGAGGATAGACTAAAACTAGTGACCACTCAACTTTATTAATTTACTAGGAAAAAGGTAAAGGTGGCTGGGTCCGTTCAATTACTTGTTACAGTGGGGGAAAGTCCCAAAAACATCACCTAACAGGTTTTATTTATAGTGGTGAAGTCTAACCCAATAGCTTACAATATGATCTATGAACGTCATCCACTTCTAAATGATATGAGAGCAGTAGTTTTTCCTTGCTACCTACTACATTTCATCTACTATAAGTTTGAGGAGATCAAAAAAAGCAAGAACTTCCTACATTTCATCTACTACTTCCAAGGGGATTCAGTGGAAAGAAACTCTAACCATATCTTACCCCCTAAGCCTAAACCGGTGGCAGAGTTAGAATTTTCAAAATTCGTAAAAGGCGATAATCAAAAAAAAGTATATGTGAGCAGTTGTCAAACGAAGAGAAAGAAAAGATCGTGAAATGTTTTCGAGAGAATTCTAATGTCGTTTCTTATACCCCAACTTATATGTCGGGCATTGATCTGGAAATCATTTTCCATCAACTTAATGTCTAGCTAGATGCTAAATCGGGGTCAAGCAAAAGAAAAGAAGCTTTGCCCCCTAGTGGCTACAAGTTATTGGTGAGGAAGTTGGAAAGCTGTTAGAAGCCAGATTCATATGAAAGGTTTACTATTCTGAATGATTGGTGAATGTGGTGATGGTGAAGAAGGACAATAGGAAGTGGAGGATGTACGTAGACTTCATTGACCTCAACAAGGCATGTCTCAAGGACTCTTACCCTTATCCCCATAATGATAAGTTGTGGATGAGACATCTAAGTATGAGCTCCTTAGCTTTTTGGATGCCTTTTCAAGATATCACCAGATTATGATGCACTTTGAGGATGAAGAGAAAACATCTTTCATTACAGATAATAGACCTAATGTTATGACGTAATACCTTTCAGACTAAAAAATGCTGGAGCCATCTTCCAGTGAATGGTGAACAAGATTTTTAAAGATCTGTTAAGGAATACCATTGAGGCTTATGTGGATGATATGATTGTGAGGAGAAGAAAAGAAGAGCCTAATGAGAAACAGTTGAAAAAGGTTTTTGAAGTATTAAGAAAGTTTAACATGAAGTTGAATCCTAGCAAATGTTCTTTTGGAGTACATACTGAAACATTTCTAGGGTTCATGATCACTAATCAAGGAATTGATAACTAATCACATACTGAAACATTTCTGTTGTATTGCACTCAACCGCTTTATCAAAGTTAGCCGACGAAGCTTGCCATTCTTTAAAACCTTAAGAGGTGGAAAGAAGCGATTGGTTATGTATCTTGGAGTGAAAGAAACGCGGTTAGTGTTGTGCTCTTAAAGAAAGTTGAAAGTAAGATCGACCTATTTATTATATGAGTAAGGTGTTACTAGAGGTTGAAGCACAATATTTTCTAGCAAAGAGAGTGGCCATAGCGTTAGTTATGGCTTCACATAAATTATGCCCTTATTTTCAAGCACATAATATCACTTTCCTGACCAATCAACCCTTGAGAAAAATATTGCATAATCCTGAGCACTTGGAGATATTAGTAAAGTTGGTTGTAAAGCTCAGAGAATATGACATTACTCTTTAACCTAGGCTAATGATCAAAGGCCAAGCCTTAGTTGACTTCATAGTTGAGTGCACCAGTGTTAAGGAAGTAACCAACAAGACATGTCGCGGTGGAAGTTATATGTAAATAGAGCCTTAAGTGCAAATGGAGTGGAGGTGGAATTGCTTTAGCAGCTTCGAAAGGAGAAGTGATGGAGTGCTCATTGCGCTTCGACTTTATGAGTTCTAATAATGTGGTTATAAGGCCTTGATAGCTAATATGAAGTTAGCGTAGAAGTTACAAGTGATGAATTTAGTGGCTTATAGTGATTCTCAACTAGTGGTTAATCAATTCCATGGCCAGTAAGGGACCTATGAGCCTACGTTGATACCCTATCAAGAACAAATTCAACTTTTGGTAATATCATTTGACCATTTTTGGCTGCTTCGAGTTAATAAGGCTGAAAATGCTCATGCTAGTGCCTTGTCGAAATCGACATCTTCCAAAGAGACTGTCGGAAGAATAGTACAGGTTGAAAGGCTTGAGAAGTCGAGTGCGGAAGAAGACAAAGTGTACAATGTCTAGATCGATGATGATTGGAGGACATTGCAAAGAAACACTTAAGGAGAAGGGTTGAAAGCTAAAGATTAGAAGTTTAAAATTCACTTTAATAGAAGAAAGGTTATATAAGAAGGGATATACATCCCCACTACTGAAATGTTTAGGCCCTGAAAAATCTAACTATTCATTAACCAAGGGGAAACGTAAAGAACATCTAGGGGCTGGTGTGCTCACTACTAAGGTACTACGAGCCAGTTTCTATTGTCATACATTGAAAAGAGATGCAATTGAGAAGGTTCACAGATGTGATAAATGCTAAAGATTTCCACTAGTAGCATTTGCCCTGATGGCAACGCTTCGAAGCACATTCCAATCAGTTCCATTTTCATAGTGGGGTCTTAA
The DNA here is from genome assembly GCA_033439115.1 of Firmiana major. Taxonomy (NCBI): domain Eukaryota; kingdom Viridiplantae; phylum Streptophyta; class Magnoliopsida; order Malvales; family Malvaceae; genus Firmiana; species Firmiana major. The sequence goes on from CM065904.1 coordinate 38,634,017, forward strand.
AATTCTAGGTCTTTTCCCTATTGATATAGGTCAAAGGAAATATTTGTTAGTAGCCCCTATTTTACCAAATGGATCGAAGCTGAACCTTTAGCCACTATGGTGTGGAAGCTTTGGGATCCTCAGAATGTTAAATACAGATTATAGGAAGCAATTTAACTGTGATGCATCTAATTTAATCATACATGCATGAATCATCAAATACCCATTTTCGGCCATGATAAATTCATCACGAAATCAGCTGTTTCAACCCTTAATTTATATACCAACCATCTTAGAAATCCCTAGATACATATACTAGAAGTTGGAAGCTTGTAAACATGCCTAGCTTACTTACCTTGCCAAAACTGTGACTTTGACCTAATTTCAGGAGATCCAAATCAGCTCATCAGGTGCCAAATTTTGGCTATGTTGTTCCTCATTCAATTTGGAGTAGCTTTTTTGCAGATTACTTGTTCCAATTTTTCCTCTAGGGTAGTGATTTTTCTAGAGAGAGAAAGCTTGCTCAAGTTGGCCTTTAATGGGGTAATTCTCGGTTTGGTGAAGATGATAGTGTCCAGCTGGTATTTCTTTAGTCTATAAGGCTTAGTGTTGACTAATTAAACATTAAATGTTCAGCCAATAAAATGGGTTAATGGTTTTGGTTCATGATCCATGGGTTTTAGGCTTGGTTTACCAAAATGGGTTTAAGACATCACTTGAAATGGGCTTGTCTTATGGGCTCTCGGTTTGGGCCTTCCCTTGGGATTCTTGGGCTGTAATTTTCAGCAAACTTAGGGCCTCAAGTTTACTTCAGATTGGGCTTATAAAATGGCCCACTCATTTGGCCAAATGGGCCTACACAATTCAGCCCAATTCAACTTACCTGAAATGGGCTTTAAAATTCATCTCTTGGCCCATTATGGTTTTCTCCTTGATTTAAACCTTTTAAATCCTTCTCAATAATTTGTATTTGTCCCTTAGACATATCTTGACCTAAAACCTAAACATCAATGTCCCAATTGGTCATTTTCCAAGCTCGATCCATCAATTTTTCACTTTATCCGATTAAATGCTTAACTTTCAAGGTAATTTTTTTCCTATCTCTATTTTTCCTTGAACTTGCCTTCTTATTTTTGTCCATTTTTCATATCTTACTCATTTATATGAGTTCTCATTATTGAATCACTTATCTCTAGGGTTTTTTTATACTTGGTAACCCCAAAAGTACTACAATCGCTTAACCACAAAAAATAAGGTTCATTTGAGCCATATTTGGCACTTTACACTACACCAATGAGTTCAAGACCAAATCAAATCAAATTCCCTTCTTGAACCCTCTATATTTTCTTATTTTAAGTTCTTCTCTTCAGTCAAAATGACTTAATCACCTTTAATTCAACATCTAGTTGCTTTAGCCCCTATTTACCCTTTACGCGATTTTACATGCGTGTAACTATCTCATTCTCATTTTCATGATCCAAAATCATCCGTCTTCTGATTCAATTAACATATAATAATGTAATACAATGAGTGAACCGTAAGGTATGTCATGTATACATGGGGTCTCACAATAAGAATCTCGATAGAGATGTGGACTTTTATTATGAATTTCGCTCTGCTTAGGGGCACTCAATAGAAAAGTGTAGAGAGCATATGAATCAGCTAGAGAAGCTCGCTCAAGAAGAAAATATAGATAGATTTGTGTAGAGGAGCAAAATTGCCCACTATCCCTTTCGTGATTAAAGGGATAAACGAGTACAGGATAGGGTGGATGATAATAAGAGAAACATAAGGAAAAATAAAGAAAAAAGTGAAATGATAGAGGACAGGTCGTTAACATTATCTCAAGAGGAGTCTTAAACTTAGGAAGCTCATCCATATCCAAAAAAATGTATGCTCGAGAAGTATGCTTGATAAGCATACCAAGTTAACTTTATGATGGAAGAATCCAAGGATGAGAAACCATTTCTCTTTATTCCTACTGATAAGGGGGATGTGGCCATCCCTTATGATGACCCAATGTTAATATCAACAGTAGTGGCCAAATACCCTGTGGGCTACATTTTGGTAGATAATAGAGGTTCTGTTAATCTTATCTATTGGAATCGCTTCGAAAAAGATGAACATCTCGGAGGATAGACTAAAACTAGTGACCACTCAACTTTATTAATTTACTAGGAAAAAGGTAAAGGTGGCTGGGTCCGTTCAATTGCTTGTTACAGTGGGGGAAAGTCCCAAAAACATCACCTAACAGGTTTTATTTATAGTGGTGAAGTCTAACCCAATAGCTTACAATATGATCTATGGACGTCATCCACTTCTAAATGATATGAGAGCAGTAGTTTTTCCTTGCTACCTACTACATTTCATCTACTATAAGTTCGAGGAGATCAAAAAAAGTAAGAACTTCCTACATTTCATCTACTACTTCCAAGGGGATTCAGTGGAAAGAAACTCTAATCATATCTTACCCCCTAAGCCTAAACCGGTGGAAGAGTTAGAATTTTCAAAATTCGTAAAAGGCGATAATAAAAAAAAAGTATATGTGAGCAGTTGTCAAACGAAGAGAAAGAAAAGATCGTGAAATGTTTTCGAGAGAATTCTAATGTCGTTTCTTATACCCCAACTTATATGTCGGGCATTGATCTGGAAATTATTTTCCATCAACTTAATGTCTAGCTAGATGCTAAATCGGGGTCAAGCAAAAGAAAAGAAGCTTTGCCCCCTAGTGGCTACAAGTTATTGGTGACGAAGTTGGAAAGCTGTTAGAAGCCAGATTCATATGAAAGGTTTACTATTCTGAATGATTGGTGAATGTGGTGATGGTGAAGAAGGACAATATGAAGTGGAGGATGTACATAGACTTCATTGACCTCAACAAGGCATGTCTCAAGGACTCTTACCCTTATCCCCATAATGATAAGTTGTGGATGAGACATCTAAGTATGAGCTCCTTAGCTTTTTGGATGCCTTTTCAAGATATCACCAGATTATGATGCACTTTGAGGATGAAGAGAAAACATCTTTCATTACAGATAATAGACCTACTGTTATGACGTAATACCTTTCAGACTAAAAAATGCTGGAGCCATCTTCCAGTGAATGGTGAACAAGATTTTTAAAGATCTGTTAAGGAATACCATTGAGGCTTATGTGGATGATATGATTGTGAGGAGAAGAAAAGAAGAGCCTAATGAGAAACAGTTGAAAAAGGTTTTTGAAGTATTAAGAAAGTTTAACATGAAGTTGAATCCTAGCAAATGTTCTTTTGGAGTACATACTGAAACATTTCTAGGGTTCATGATCACTAATCAAGGAATTGAGGCGAACCTAGAAAAAATCCAAGCCATCCTTGATATGAAGCCCTCGACCACTATAAGAGAAGTACAGAGGCTAATAAGGAGGATTGTTGCACTCAACCGCTTTATCAAAGTTAGCCGACGAAGCTTGCCATTCTTTAAAACCTTAAGAGGTGGAAAGAAGCGATTGGTTATGTATCTTGGAGTGAAAGAAACGCGGTTAGTGTTGTGCTCTTAAAGAAAGTTGAAAGTAAGATCGACCTGTTTATTATGTGAGTAAGGTGTTACTAGAGGTTGAAGCACAATATTTTCTAGCAAAGAGAGTGGCCTTAGCGTTAGTTATGGCTTCACATAAATTATGCCCTTATTTTCAAGCACATAATATCACTTTCCTGACCAATCAACCCTTGAGAAAAATATTGCATAATCCTGAGCACTTGGAGATATTAGTAAAGTTGGTTGTAAAGCTCAGAGAATATGACATTACTCTTTAACCTAGGCTAATGATCAAAGGCCAAGCCTTAGTTGACTTCATAGTTGAGTGCACCAGTGTTAAGGAAGTAACCAACAAGACATGTCGCGGTGGAAGTTATATGTAAATAGAGCCTTAAGTGCAAATGGAGTGGAGGTGGAATTGCTTTAGCAGCTTCGAAAGGAGAAGTGATGGAGTGCTCATTGCGCTTCGACTTTATGAGTTCTAATAATGTGGTTATAAGGCCTTGATAGCTAATATGAAGTTAGCGTAGAAGTTACAAGTGATGAATTTAGTGGCTTATAGTGATTCTCAACTAGTGGTTAATCAATTCCATGGCCAGTAAGGGACCTATGAGCCTACGTTGATACCCTATCAAGAACAAATTCAACTTTTGGTAATATCATTTGACCATTTTTGGCTGCTTCGAGTTAATAAGGCTGAAAATGCTCATGCTAGTGCCTTGTCGAAATCGACATCTTCCAAAGAGACTGTCGGAAGAATAGTACAGGTTGAAAGGCTTGAGAAGTCGAGTGCGGAAGAAGACAAAGTGTACAATGTCTAGATCGATGATGATTGGAGGACATTGCAAAGAAACACTTAAGGAGAAGGGTTGAAAGCTAAAGATTAGAAGTTTAAAATTCACTTTAATAGAAGAAAGGTTATATAAGAAGGGATATACATCCCCACTACTGAAATGTTTAGGCCCTGAAAAATCTAACTATTCATTAACCAAGGGGAAACGTAAAGAACATCTAGGGGCTGGTGTGCTCACTACTAAGGTACTACGAGCCAGTTTCTATTGTCATACATTGAAAAGAGATGCAATTGAGAAGGTTCACAGATGTGATAAATGCTAAAGATTTCCACTAGTAGCATTTGCCCTGATGGCAACGCTTCGAAGCACATTCCAATCAGTTCCATTTTCATAGTGGGGTCTTAAAATTCTAGGTCTTTTCCCTATTGCTATAGGTCAAAGGAAATATTTGTTAGTAGCCCCTATTTTACCAAATGGATCGAAGCTGAACCTTTAGCCACTATTACCGAAAGAAAGGTTGAAGCAATGGTGTGGAAGTTATTATTTGTCGCTTTGGGATCCCGAGAATGTTAAATACAGATTATAGGAAGCAATTTAACTGTGATGCTTTCAAAAGTTTCTATAATGGCCTTAACATTCAGCTTCGAATTTTCTTAATATCATACCCTCAGGCCAATGGACAAACAAAGGTCAATAACCAAACCATACTTTATAAGCTAAAGACTAGACTAGAGAAGGTAAAGGGAGCATGGGCTAATGAACTACTTAGCGTCTTATGGGCATATAGAACAACCGATCGAGTATCAATGAGAGAGATGCCTTTCAGCTTTATGTACGGGACTGAAGCCTTGATACTATTAGAAGTAGGGCTGATATCAGTAAGGTCGGTCCCCTTTGTTGAAAAGAAAAATTTGCAGAAGTGTCGATCTTATTAATGAGCAAAGAGATTTAGCTGCGATACGACTAGTAGCATATTAACAAAGGGTTGCTAATCATTACAACAGCAAGGTGATAGCTAGACCCTTCGGAGATGGAGATCTAGTGTTAAGAAGATCCATTATCACTAATTCCTTGATAGAAGATGGAAAGTTTCAAGCTAAATAGGAAGGACAATACTGAGTCAAAAAGGTAATAGGACCAGACATTTGTACATTGGAGACCTTGCAGGAAAAAATGATAGCGAAGACTTGGAATACTTGTCATTTGAAATTTTATTGGAAATAAACTTATGATTGTTCCTTTTTATTAAACAAGTTCGCAGTTTGTGTGCTTTAAACTTATCTTGACTTGTTAACACTTTTAATGATATTCTACAGTACAATAAAGAAATTGGGAATCTCTTTATTCATGATCTTCAATTTATGATTGTTTATATTAAAAATATGAGTTATGCAACCAGAATATCTAAGAAGCATAAAATGCACAAGAAAAGATTAAATTATAAAAGGTTTAAAGCCAAAAAGGTGAGAAGTAAGCTAAACATGTACTTGAAGCAAAAAAGACGCGATGTAAGTTCATGCATAAATTATAAAAGACTTGAAGTGGCTCAAAGTAAGCCAAACGTGTACTAGAAGCAAAAAAAGGTGTGATTTAAGTCATGCATAAATTATAAAAGGCTTGAAACGAAAGGGGCACAAAGTAAGTCAAGCATGTACTTGATGAAAAAAAAAGGCGTGATGTAAGTTACACATAAATTATAAAAGGCTTGAAGTGAAAGAGGCGTAAAGTAAGCCTAACATGTACTTGAAATGAAAAATGGTGAAATAAGTTATGCATAAACAAGCGAGCATGTACTTGAATCGAAAAATGTGCAAAGTAAGTCATGCATAAACAAAAAAGCAAGAAATGACAAATGTGTGAAGAAAGCCATGAAAAAAGCATGCAACACATAAAAAAACCAACTATTCAGAGTTCTTTATGGAAAACAAACTTTTTCAAAAAGAACTAGGGAGCATGGTCATGTAAGAGTATACGTGGTTATACTTGTATACACGATTTCATATGAGAAGGGACATAAAACTAAAATAGAACTAAGATTTTCATTGAAAATTAAAATTGAAATTTTCATTGAAATTAAAATTGAAATTTCTATTACAAACTTTAGCTATCTACGATAAATAAAAAAATGCAATAAGGCAAAAAGAAGCAAAAAAAGAGATAATAGGACTATGAATCTACTAAGGATGGATCTTGATTGGAATAGTTTTGTAGAAGAGAGAGCACCGTCCTGAGTAAACAGAGGAGCGTCTTGAGGAGACAACACTGGATGATCACCAAATTCGACGATGGTATTAGTCTCTAAATCATCTTGATCTGTATGATCCAAATAACTGAGAGCATCGATCATCCCAATGGCTTACAATGAGATCAAGGGCCACTGAGATTATCCAAGTTATCCTTAACCCCTCCTCCAAATAAACCTTGAATTCCTCACCATTTGGTTCATAAGTGTCACAACCCTTAACTTATAAAAAATCATCACAAATTTTTCGCTTTTCAGACATTATTTATTATTCATTCTTATCTTACTCCGATCGTGATCAGCTACACTCTCAGCAGTTAGGCTGTGTGTCAATGTCTACCTCATCCAACAATAAAAATTTAATTTGCATTATAATTTAGAAGTAAACAATTGTATAAATAAATTAGAGTGTTGTTTACATTGCTTTACATCCCCAATGATTACATTCAAAATGCTATTGTGCTATGAAAAGTTTAGATACAAAATTACATCAGTGTGTATACCTTAAGCGATGGGATGCAGCGGATATCAAAAGGGAAACCTCCAGTTGCCCTCAGTCTATACTCAATGCTCTGTAGAGAGGGGAAAATAAAGGGGTGAGAAAACAACGCGCTCAGTAAAGCAATCATGCGAACAAGTAGATACTGCATTATCTACGTGATCGTGATGCCATGCTCAAAAGCATACAATTTCTCATTCACACCTTAAAAGCATTAGTTCATGCTTGTGTTAATGGCATGTAAAGCAAATCATGCTATTTAATTCAGTGCACATATCAAATTCAAAGCATGGAAAACCATCATGCATATTTAATTCATAAGGCATGATCATCATGCATCAGTGCACTTTAAAGCCATTATCAAACTTTCACATCTCATAAAATCAACATTGGTCAAGACTCAGCCCCTCCCTCGGACTATCCTAACCCACAAAGAATTTCAAACATGGATTTATTCATAAAACAAAAACATGTGAGATAGGTAATATAACAAGGAAATATCCTCTAGGACTATGGCCATATCCTGTGATCCCAGGCTACACTGATTAGGTGTGCAGGGTATCACCTCTCTCTGCTTCCACACGGGAGGTGGGTCACATCCAACCCACCGGTCCATAGCAGATCTAAACATCGTCCGGAGACGGCATATCATAATCTCAACACAGTACAACGTACTCCATACTACCTGCATAGTACAGCGTACTCCGTAGACCTATATTAACACATCATATTACGCCACCTCTCAAAATTCATGTCTGAACCTATTTAATCGGTGCAACACCCAGTCTACCTAAAGCTCTTAGCACGGCTATCAATCATGTCATAAAATCACGTGTGAGTAATCTCAAGCACGGCAACAAGTATAGTGGACATCTGATGCGAGCTATGCTTCAGCACCATGTCAAAACCAGTATAAAATATGTGCAAGCTAAGCTCCAGTACATCATCATAGAAATCCATGTCAAAACTAGTGCGAGCTAAGCTCCAGCACTCATGCATATAAAACACATCAAATCTCGTGCGAGTCATGCTCTAGCATGCTTTCATTCTCAAGAAATCCATGTAGGTGGCCCATTTCTTTGGAAAACATGGTTTTAAACCAAATCAAATCATTTCTTTTGCAAATCTTTTCAAATATTAGCCAACCTACCCATCACTCGCAAAAAAAGCAATAAAACAAGATTTTTAAAACATCATGCTTTTAATTTCATACTCATTTCTCAAAGCCCAACTCTTGCCCTTCAAAACTCCTATTTCATTTCTTATCACCACATACATTCTAGAAAATATAATGCGCCCAAATTGCGCACAAATATCTCTAAGAGTCCAAACAATTCCCTTACCTCAACTTACTCAGGTGCGACTCTCTTCCTCTTAGCTTCTTGCGCTTTTGGCTCAACTTGCTCGGGTGTATCCTCGGAAGCTACAAATCACTCACCAATCATTTAAGTTAATGTTGCTAACTCACATTTTGACTCCAACTAGTCAATATATTTCATTGAGCCTATTTCGTTAAGTTTGGCCTATTTTTGCATTTGGTCATCCTCAAGCCTTCTAACCAAACTTATCTAGTAACTCACTTAGTTACTTGTTTAGGACTTGATGTACAATACTCTACCCTCACTCTCGCATTCATTTATGCAATTTACCCAATGTCTTAAATACACCTTTCACTCTTTTTGGGTAAGTCTCATAATTCATTTCATAACACCATCTTAAAATCATACCCACAACACCATTATCACCTTAAAATATCCCATTCATAATTAATACCTCTACATTTCACTTTCTCACACTAACCCATTTCTAGGTTATAATTGTTTCATGATATTCTATGTAGTTCTACCATTAATATGCACACCAAATCAACTTCAAAATCAATAACTAAACAAATGTACTTGGATTGGTGCATTAGAAACTCACCTAGATTGATTCCCTCTTTATTTCAAATGGAAATGCACCTTTGCTCCTTCAATCTGATAAATGGGGTAATGCCTCTCAGCTATGTTGTTCTCCTCTTTGATGTGAACAACTTTGTATCTAATAGATTTCCCTTAAATCTTTATGAAAATAGGCAGATTTAGGAGTGAGAAAGCTAGGTTTTTGGATTGAAAATGGAAAGGGAATGGTTGTTCTCGTGAAACACAGATTTTAATTGCTTCTATTTATAGAATCGCTTGATGAGATCGATTTGTCGAGGGCTTGAGATCGATCTTTCCTCTTAAAATCCCTCATTTTCACGACATTTGAAGGCATGAGATCGATCTATCGAAGGCTTAAGATCGATCTATCTCAGCCAGAGAGTTAAGGAGATCGATCTAACTAGGGAGGACATCGATCTACTCTAACCTAAGAGTTAAGGAAATCGATTTGCTCGCCTTAAGAATTGATCTTCTCATTATAGAGTGTTTAACAGATCGATCTGGCCCCATTGGAGACCGATCTGCCTTATTTGATTTCTCAAATAAGAGCATTTTTTGCTCTTTCAGATCGATCTCTCATCCTATGAGATCGATCTAGCATTCGTATTTTCTAGATTTTGCTGTAGTTTTCTATAGTAACTTCACACAAAACATTCTTAATTTGCTGTCATAGTCATTTTCTCATCCAACCACCTTTAAGACTTAAAAATAACATTCATTCATGCTTTATACTCATTGAAACTTGTGTGACATCATTGTATAACCAAAGGAATACAATACAAAACCAAATGGAAGCACCAAAGTTTACACAACTCATACAACTTCATTCCATTTTACCACACTACTCATTTTTCATTTCACTCACATTTATCACATACAAAAGTTCATTCCTTCTTATTCATACATAATGAAACTTGTATGTACATCACAACCTCTTATTACAAGTGTGTACATTAAATTTATGGACTTTACATCACTTAAGCTTCACATTACAAGTACATCACCATACTTATGAATTCATAATTACTTTATCCAAAATCATCCATATTATAATTCCATTTACATATATACAAGGTTAAACATATATGGGGTCTTACAATAAGTGGTTCACTTTTTTGGCTTGAAAAGCTCTAGTTACTCAGTAAATTGCAACTCAAGAAACATTTCCCTAAGCCATTTAGCTTCCAGCCAAGAATGTACCATACAAAAACCATTTTTGAGAAAAGATGTTTCATACACTAATTTCTTATCATGGCAGTCTTGGGACAATCGTTACTCTTTCACAGTCTCAATTGGATGCGACTTTTCCCTTCATTTTGAGAGAGGAAACTTATGGTAGGCAATCAATGCGAGTAATCTCTTCCTTCAAATCTTGGTTCCCATCACCAAGTCTCCTGTGCTGCAACGTAAAGTCATCATAATCGACCTATAACTTTTGGAGCTTGGTAATTATAGACTTTTGCTCTAATTGGAGGTTTCGATGCTGAGGAAGTAATGAGTTCAATTGATCAATGTCGAGTTATACATCTTTATGTTGCTCTAAAGACTTAGTCTTACTTTTCTTGTCAGACAACTTCACCTTTAGACCCATTTTTTTCACTATTAAGTCATCATTCTTCTTCTTCAACTCATCCACTTGCTTTGGGTAATGCTCTCACTACCACTTGAAGCCATCCACTTGGCTTTTTCTTTTTGAAGTTGGTCTAATTGTCGATCGACCTAAATTTGTAAGCCCTATTCTGAGCATTGGATGCTATAGTTTATCGAGCAACATGGAAAAGTTAAAAAGTAACAAAATTTTCATAAGTAATGACTGAATAGAGATGATATTGAAGTTAAAACGGAAAGAAACAATACCTTTGTAGCCAACCAATCTGATTGGTTCTTGCTCTCGGGAAAACGTCAAAATAAGTCTACTTCATCTTGAGGAAGGAGAGTAGACCACTCTAGATGAGAAGTGATCTTGGGATCATCAATGGAATCATTGTCATTGACCTCGGCTACTACCCTAAACTCTTTTCCCCTCACAACTCTCCCAACATCCACCATGTGGTGCATGCTACTAAAAAGAGTATCCATAAGAAGTATAGGCCTGATTTTCATAGCCGCCTCTATGTTCACAAATCTCTAGCATGTCCATTCCAGACAAAAAAGATTACAGTCGACCTTGCACTTTCAATAAGCCTTCTTCTCTTTCTTTCGGTCTTCACGACGTGTCAGTTTCCTCTTACCATGATCAAGCAGCTGAAAGGAGCTAGGAACCTCGATTTGTAAGACCCGATTTTATTTAAAACACGAAATGAGAAAAAAAAATCAATCAAATGAAGGATTAAAATGGATTCCCGAACATGTGCAAGGGTAAATGGTCAAAGATCGAAAGCCGATATAAATTCGAAAAGAAAATTTAATTAAAAATATGGAATTGAGAAATCTTGATCAATAACGAAGAAATAATTAAATTTCGGGTTAAATTGATCAAGATATGACTTTAAAGGAATTAATCAGAATTTTCACCTTGGAAAATTTTCTTGAAAATAATAGAAAAATATACTGGAAAGGTGAAATAAGATCGATAAATTTATTTATAGATTAAATGAATTAAATAAGAATTTTTTTGAGATATTTTAGATTTTAATAATATTTTAATGAATAAAATATTATTAAAATAAATTATAAATAAATAAATAAACTGAAAAAAATCGCGAAAATGCGAAAGACAGTAACGAAGCCTGAAGAAGACAGAGGCTACCCTCACCGGACAGAAACCACCGATGGACTAGGCGAGAAGCCAACAGGGGAAGGCAGCTGAGCCACCAGCAACCCGAAAGAGGCGGTGAACGGCGGCAAGAGAAGGGGAAAGGGAGAAAGAAACTGAGAGAGAGCACCGTGAAAGGAATCCGGTGACCGACGTCGATTCAGGCCCGACCATCGACTGTCGAGGGAAGCCCGACCCCATGAGAACCCCCAGCCACCAGAAAATGGGCCAACTATCAAGTTTATATAGAAACAGATAGTTCTGGCGCATAGCTCGCACTATATCTGCGTTTGTGAGTGTGCATAAAATGTGCTTGAGCGGTTGCTCGCATTGACTTGGGTGACATCATATGCATGAAATGTGCTAGAGCGGTTGGTTGCACTGATTTTTATTATTGTGAAATGCATGAGAGGTACTGGAGCTTAGCTCGCCCTCTATTTTGACTATTTTGACTTGTTTTGACTTGATATGCATAAAAAGGTGCTTGAGCGATTGCTCGCACTAGTTTTTATGACTGAATATGCATAAAATGGTGCTGGAGCAATTGCTCGCACTAGTTTTAATGATTTGAAATGCATGAGAGGTGCTGGAGCTTAGCTCGCATCCAGTTTTGATATGATACTGCATAAAAGTTGTGCTGGAGTGTAACTTGCAAGAGATTCGATGTATTTATGCATAAAGTCATATTGGAGCATTGCTCGTATGAAGTTTTGATTTACTTAACTATTCATTCGTGCTGGAGCATTGCTCGCACATGATTTTATATGGATTTATAACTCATTTTAAAGTCATACTGGAGTGTTACTCGTACACAGATTTTACTGATTTTCATGAAACCGTGCTAGAGCTTCGTTCGCATGAGATTTTTTGATATCATGAATATGCATGGAGCCGTGCTAGAGCTTCGCTTGCACAGGGATTTATATGACATGCATATAGCCATGTTGGAGCCTCCTGTAGACTGTGTGGCACAGAGAGATGATATGCTCACACGTGCATACTGAGACAGAGATGGTATGGGTGGATAAGACCTATTACAGGCACCCCTGACTGAGCTTAGGTTCACAGAGTATGTTGTACCGTGTATGTCACGTGGAGCACGCTGTACCAAGGGGATTGTTGGAGTGGAGTGGAATTAGCCACGAGGCAGCAAGCCTTGCCCTCGTAATCCTGATGTTATGCTATTTTGGCGGGTATGATCGACCCACCTCTCCTTTCAGGTGTGATACCCTACACACTAGGTACCGTGTTGCCAGGGATCACTAGGACATGGCCATAGTCCTTGATGTTACTGATATAATCACCTACTTGTCTTACATGATATAACTTGTGGTCTCGATAGACCATGGTAGACCCGAGGGAGGGGTCGAGCCCCCGATTTTATGATTTTCTACTATACTAATATATGTTTTAAAGGATTTTATGATATGTGACCCTGAAAGAAGGGTGGTTTTATAACCGAAGTTTTATAATGAATTTTAATGAATTATTTTATGAGATGATTGACCCGGAGGGTTAGTTTATACTGTAGTTTTAATGAAATGATTTGAATGCAGTAGCATGATGATGTTTTCCATGCTTTCATTTCAAATTCATGATTTGTCTTACATGACATGAACGAATGCATGATCTTGATTTACTTCATGCTAATTATGATTTAAGGATGTCACATAAAATGCTATTGATGCATGAATTACATGATTTCTGTATGCACAAATAGTTTTGATAAACTATGTCATGGATATATGCATGATTTTATGCTTGAGATTTTAATGAAAAGAAATAGATTTTAAGGGCATGGCATTATGAGCATGTAGATAGTGGAGCTATCTACTTACTTGCATAATTGCCTTACTGAGCGTGTGGTTTGCTCACCCCCTTATTTTCCCATCTTTTCAGAGTACTCGCAGTAGTTAGTGAGCGGTCGATGACTTGCATTCTTAGTATCCGCTGCTTCCCATCGAGAGACAGGTATACACATTTGTATAGTTTTGTATCTAAATATGTAATGCACAGTACTGTAAACGGATATGATGTCGGGGATGTAGAGTTATAAATACCATTGTGTATGTATTTAGTTAAAATCAAAGGATAGTGAATCCTGATATATGAATGTGATTATGGAAATGGAATGGTAAATAGGTGAGAGGTGACTAACACCGAATCATAGCCCAACTGTTTGGTAAGATGATCACGATGAGAGAAAGGTAAGAATTAAATAATAAATGAAAAAGCGAAAAAAATTTACTCCAATTTTTAGGTAATTTGGGTCGTGACAGTTTAATGGTATCAGAGCTTAAGTTGGCCTAATATGATTCGGTGTTAGTGGTTAAGAAAGTTTACATCCCCATGTATTGTGCATTGTTTAGATACAATTGTGTTTATCGAGATGGAAGTGCAGCTAAGAATTTGGTTTTGAATGCAAAAATATAGTTATTAACTGATAGTCGCTATGGTAGAAGGGCGAGTACACGAGCTCAAGGCCGAGTAGGCCTGAGAGTCGTACTGAGTCGCCACATGAGACTCAAGATGAGATTGACATGGAGGCTGGTATTGAGTATGCCCCATAGAGTCCGACAGAAAGATCAGACAGAGTCTGACAGAGAGATCAGACAGAGTCTGACAGAGAGATCAGACAGTATTGAGACGCGCTTCGCGAGGTTGGAGCGGAGTGTGGAGAATATTTTACGAGCTAATTGCTCAAACTATCTATGAGATTTGAAGGCGAGTCGGAGCATTGGTGGAAGTTCGCTCGACCCATCTTAAGAGTTAGTCATCTAGAATGGACATGGAAAATAATTCTAGATATATTTCGATGACAGAATATCCCAGGTATTGTTTAAAGAAAATTACAGATAAAATTCTTTACTCTGACCCAGAGGAACTGGTTGATTAACGAGTATGAAACTCAGTTTATATTCATGGGCAGATATGACCCCGACACTATGAGCAATGAGAGTCAAAATGTTTGAAAGTTCATGGAAGGGCTCAGATTGTCAATTAGAGTCCGATTGGGCCGTTAGATATCACTACCTATGCCGAGGCAGTGCGTAAACTACAGTTGTGCGAATAAGATCATGAGTTACACGCCTCTGAGATTGAGAAAGGTAGTAAGACTGAAATAGAGACAAAAAGAGAATAGAGAATGACAGAGTTGTCAAAATGGGAAAAAGTTGATGTGTCACGGGGTAAGATGATTGGTAAGGCCCCACTGTATTCAATTTGAATACTTTTTAGGGGTATTGTGATTGGAGGACCCTGACCTGCTCCGTAGTAGTGTAAACAGTGTAGGATGTGTGGTAGTTACCACGAAAATAAGATGTTGGACAAAGGCGAGTGTATGCCTTGGACCAGGATACTATTGATGTTTCATCAGATGTGGTGGAAGATTCCACACTGGTTGTGAATAATGAAGTAATTATTTTAATGGATCCTGGTGCCACGCCTTCAGTTGCTTATAAGCGAGTGAAAGATGTGAAGCCTGTACCCTTAAGCAAGATGATGATGGTTAGATGATTATCACTAACTGAATATGGGTATAGGGATTGTAAGTTGAAAACTGGGGGAAAATGGATACATCAGCCGATTTTATTCAATGGAATATAAATAATTTTGAAGTAATATTTAAGAATAGATTGATTCGGCTGCAAACTATGATGTTTAGATTGCTATCCTAAGATAGTGATGTTTTCACCCCTGAAATGTGTATTGTAAGTTTTAATAAGTAATGAAAGAGTTTGCTATAAGTGATATATGAAAGGAGATAAGCTTGGAGATGTGATAGATCCTGAATACGAGATATATTTGAATAAGAGGCGTATGCAAGGTAAGAATATCTTTGATATGTAAAGTAATTTGGATTAAGCGATATGTAGTGAATACGAATTACGGCCAAGGATAAAAGGAGGATATATCCATAACCAGTCTATGTGGTCAAGTCTGAGGGTTAATAAAGGTATTTCAAAATACCTCCTCGCCTAAAGATTTGATAGCGTCTAAAAGCGCACACATAACCAATAAATTGAAATCGACAGTTGTAATATATATACACATTTAAAATTTGGGTACCTTTACTGGTACGATAAAGAAATATAGAATTCGATTAATCATGAAGGTTTAAGAATTTTAAAATTTTATAAAAGCCGTTAATATAAGAAAAAAAGAAATGACGTGGGTTAGTATCTTGAACGGAAGCGATTTTGAAATGACATTATACGTTTATGCGTACATAGGTCAAGGATATGGGTGATTGAAATATTTAGTGGAACTCAATTACGATGAGGTATTTAAGCCTTACCTGGACCGATTGGTTGTCATCTTTAGCGATGATATTTTGATGTATTCGAAGTCCAGGGAAGAGCATGAGTAGTAACAGAAAACTGTCTAACAGACGAGTTGTTGAGAGTTTCTCGAAATGGCTTTCTCAGTTGACACATCTTGTTCGAAAAAGATTGTATGTTAGTAGGATGATAAGTATGAAAGTAGCTTCGATGAATTTTGGTATATTGAAGTAATAAACTGAGCACCGTAATTATTCTCACCATAACCAACAGCTCAAGAGGTTTCATGTGTATGGATACCTCAAAATAAGGATTGGGATGTGTATTAATGTAAAATGGGAAGATAGTCGCTTATGGATCCAGATAGTTCAAGGATCATGAGAGAAACTATCCGACCCATGATTTAGAGTTGGCAGCCATAGCATTTACACTAAAAGGTATGGCGCCACCACTTAAATTGTAAGAAATTTCGGGTATCACCAATCGTAAAAGCCTCGAGTATCTATTTTCACAGAGAGAGTCGAATATGAGATAACCAAAAGGGTTAGAGCTTCTAAGGATTATGATTGTGAACATTGTACCACCCAAGAAAGGCTAATGTAATGGTTGATGCATTGGGCAGAAAGAGTCTCGGGATGGTATCACATATGATGGTCAGGGAGCGTGAGCTGCTAGAGCAGTTGTGAGCCTCAGTAGTGATGTGATCCATTTTGATGATGTCGATGATTTTGTAACAGCTAGCCTGAGGTTAGATACGAATTTGAGTGATCGAATTTGTCAAGCTTAGCGTGATGATCGGCATGGTGTCGATAGTGTGGGTCAGATTCAGAAGGGTATAGTGACAGAGTTCACAATGAGTGATGATGACTTACAAAGTTTCAGAGACAGTATAAGTGCTCACAGGACCATAGTTGTTGAGATAGTGTTATTCTCAGAAGCTCACTCTTCAGGATATACAATGCATCCGAAAAATAATAAATATATCGAAATCTCTGAAAAGGGTATTGGTGGTCAGATATGAAAAAAGAAATATTATAGAGTTATTGCAAAGTGTCTCGTATGTCAGCAGAGTAAGGTAGAGTACTAGAAGTTTACAAAGTTTTTGCAGCCTCTACCTGTATTGACACGAAAATGGGAACAAGTTACCATGAATTTCGTGATGGGTTATAGAGGACCTGAATGAATCACGAGACTATCTGGGTGATAGTCGATAGATTGATTTAGTTTACCCACCTTCTGGCTATGGAAATCCTCAGATACTCTGAGTGCGTAGGTGAAGTTATATGTAAGAAAGATTGTGGAACAATCTGTAGCGTTCTAGTGAGCATGGTATCAGATAGGGATTCCCGCTTCACTTCCCACTTCTGGGAATATTTTTTAGGAAGTTATAGGAACCCGATTAAGTGTTAGCACAGCTTCCATCCTCAGACAGATGGTCATTCAGAGAGGACTGCACAGATCCTGGAGAATGTGATGAGAGTGTGTGCCATTGATTTTATAAGCTCCCGGGATGATTAGTTGTTACTATTTGAATTCGCCAATAATGGCAGTTGTCACTTGAGTATCGGGATGACATTATATGAGGCATGTTATGGCCGTAGGGAGTTATTCCCCGATTTGGATAATAAGGAGTAGGTGACAGATAGAGAATTGTTCCTGAATTTAGTAAGACAAAACTCTGAGGATGTTTAGTTGATTTGTGAGAGATTAAGAACACCTCAGAGCAGACAGAAAAATTATGCTGATAAGAGACAGAAAACCATTGGAATTCACCGAGGGTGAATCAGTATTGAGTTTCGTTAGATTGAATCCTTTGAGATATTGGACAAAGTGGAAGGTAAGACCTGTAGCTTGGCGTTACCACTTGAATTAGCAAGCATCCACTATGTGTCCCATCTTTTGATGCTTCGAAAATACTATCCGGACCCAGCATATATGATCGAATATGAGCTCCAACAACTTAGCTCAATGAAAGTATAATGTATGTTAAAAAATCGATTCAGGTATTAAACGGAAAGAGAAAATGTTGAGGTTTAAGATGATCTCCCTAGTCAAGTCAGTTGGTAGCATTACACTCCGAAAAAAGTCCTATGTGAATTAAAGAGTATGATGCGATAGATGTACTCGGAGTTGCTTATAGACCCATTTGACTTGGTTCTAATTTGGAGGACCAAATTTTTTTAAGTGCGGGAGATTGTAAGACCCATTTTTATGTAAAACACGAAATGAGAAAAAAATCAATCAAATGATGGATTAAAATGGATTCCCAAACACGTGTAAGGGTAAAACGGTCTAAAGATCGAAAGTTGGTATAAATTCGAGAAGAAAATTTAATTAAAAATATGGAATTGAGAAATTTTGATCAATAACGAAGAAATAATTAAATTTCGGGTTAAATTGATCAAGATATGAATTTATAGAATTAATTGAAATTTTCACCTCAGGAAATTATCCTGAAAATAATCAAAAAATACCGAAAAGGTGAAATAAGACCGATAAATTCATTTATAGATTAAATGAATTAAATCAAAATTTTTTCAGGATATTTTGGATTTTTAATAATATTTTAATGAATAAAATATTATTAAAATAAATTATAAATAAATAAATAAATAACTGAAAAAAATAACGAAAACGCGAAAGACAGAAACGAAGCCTGAAGAAGATCGAGGCTGCACTCACCTGACGGAAACCACTGGTGGACTAGGTGAGAAACTGACAGGGGAAGGCAGCCGAGCCACCAGCAACCAGAAGGAGGTGGTGATCGGTGGCGAGAGAAGGAGAAAGGGAGAGAGAAATCGAGAAAGAGAACCGTGAGAGGAATCCGGTGATCGACGTCGATTTAGGCCCGGCCACCGTCTGTCGAGGGAAGCCCGACCCCGTGAGAACTCCAAGCCACCGGAACACGGCCCCTAACCACCGAAAAAATGGTAAACAGCGAGGAAAGAGCAAAGGAACGATGCCGAAAAGGAGAAGAGTCAGACCGACCACCTTCCGACCACCTTGGACAAAATCGAGACCAGATTCATGCATCGGATGACCCCACAGAGCCACTGCCGATGGAAACGGATGGAGAACTGATCGGCAAGGCACCGAAGGGGCCGAACCGGACTGAACTGGCTAGACCAAATCGGTTAGAACTGGGTTGAACCAGACCGAACTGGTTCAGCCAAAAAAGAAAAGGAAAAAAAAGAACAAAAGGAAAGAAAAAGAGGAAAAATTAGAGAAAAATCCCAGTGATGCAATCGAGCTGCAGGTACGTCGGTAAGTGGTTGAATTGACCGATTTAAATTTCAGAATATTTAATTTGATTAATATTCGACTGAAAGTTTACCCAAAAAAATATTAAATTGTGTAGCTCAACAATTGACGTCGAACGAGAGCTCGAGACAACTTCGATTTGCGTATTATCATGGAATCTCGGGTAAGTAACCCTTATTTACGATAATATGCATCGTTATGCGTGTTAGATAAATTACGGATTTAATTTTCACATAAAATGAATTATATTCTGAAAATTGAGATAAATTGTCATAAATAATTCATTAAGCTATCCAAAAATTTAGAATGAGGATCAATAAATACTGATGGGCCCAATGAGCCCAATAGGCCTCGATAATGTGAATAGTAAGTGAAAAACGGGCTTAAGGCCAGTTAAGGCCCATTATAGTACAATCGGCCCAATATGGGTAAACGGGCCCAATGATTTAAATTAAGCCCAAAAAATATGAAATACAATTAATTCTATTGTATTTGACCTAATCAACATTTATCCGCAGTTTCAAAAATTTGATTGAGAGCAAATCGGACTACGTGACGAGTCATCAGTGGAAAAGGTCAGACTGTACAGAAAAATGAGGCAAGGGAATTGTGTGAGTAGCTAGAGGTAGCTACGCGTTTTTTAATAGTTTTTGTAAACACTGAATATGTATGTATACATTGATATTGTATAAAGGTCCTAAAAATGGTTTAAAGATTTTAAGGACTCGAAATAGATAAAGATTATTTTATCCCTATTGAGGGAAGTTCATCTAAGGATGGTGAAAGCATGACATCCATGAAATGCATGATTTAAGGAATTTTATGAATTAAGGAATTTTATTGGTTTTTTAAGCAAAGTAAATCGATAGATTGGCCAGTAATTGCATAAATTTCACAATATAACACTACGCAAGTGTTATTAAGATTTAAATGAAATTTCTTTGGAAAATGGGCCAACTATCAAGTTTATATGGAAACAGATAGTGCTGGCGCATAGCTCGCACTATATCTGCGTTTGTGAGTGTGCGTAAAATGTGCTTGAGCGGTTGCTCGCACTGACTTATGTGACATCATATGCATGAAATGTGCTAGAGCGATTGCTCGTGCTGATTTTTATTATTGTGAAATGCATGAGAGGTGTTGGACCTTAGCTCGCACTCTATTTTGACTTGTTTTGACTTGATATGCATAAAAAGGTGCTGGAGCGATTGCTCGCACTAGTTTTTATGATTGAATATGCATAAAATGGTGCTGGAGCGATTACTCGCAGTAGTTCTAATGATTTGACATGCATGAGAGGTGCTGGAGCTTAGCTCGTATCCTATTTTGATATGATCTGCATAAAAGCCGTACTAGAGTGTAACTCGCAAGAGATTTGATGTATTTATGCAAAAAGTCGTACTGGAGCGTTGCTCTACGAAGATTTGATTTACTTGAGCATTCATTCGTGCTGGAGCATTGCTCGTACATGATTTTATATGGATTTATAACTCATTTTAAAGTCGTACTGGGCCGCTACTCATATGTAAATTTTACTGATTTTTCTGAAACCGTACTAGAGCTTTGCTCGCGCGAGATTTTTTGATATCATGAATATGTATGGAGCTGTGATCGAGCTTCGCTCGATCAGGGGTTTATATGACATGCATATAGTCGTTTTGGAGCCTCTTGTAGACTGTGTGTCACAGTGAGATGATATGGTCACACGTGCATACTGAGAGAGAGATGGCATGGGTGGATAAGACCTATTGTAGGCACCCCTGACTGAGCTTGGGTTCACGGAGTATGTTGTACCATGTATGTCACGCGAAGTACATTGTACCGTGGGGATTGTTGGAGTGGAGTGGCATTAGCCACGAGGCAGCAAGCCTTGCCCTCACAATCCTGATGTTGTACTGTTCTAGCGGGTAGAATCGACCTACCTCCCGTTTCAGGTGTGATACCCTGTACACTAGGTACCGTGTTGCCAGGGATCACTAGGATATGGCCATAGTCCTCGATGTTAGTGAAATAATCACCTACTTATCTCACATGAAATAACTTGTGGTCTTGATAGACCAAGGTAGACCTGAGCGAGGGATCAGGCCCCTGATTTTATGATTTTCTACTATGCTAATATATGTTTTAGAGGATTTTATGATATGTGACCCTAAAAGAAGGGTGGTTTTATAACCGAAGTTTTATAATTAATTTTAATGAATTGTTTTATGAGATGATTGACTCGGAAGGGTTAGTTTATACTGCAGTTTTAATGAAATGATTTGAATGCAGTAGCATGATGATGTTTTCCATGCTTTCATTTCAAATTCATGATTTGTCTTACATGACATGAAAGAATGCATGATCTTGATTTACTTCATACTAATTATGATTTAAGGATGTCACATAAAATGCTATTGATGTATGAATTACATGATTTCTATATGCACAAATAGTTTTGATAAACTATGTCATGGATATATGCATGATTTTGTGCTTGATATTTTAATGAAAAGAAATGGATTTTAAGGGCATGACATTATGAGCATGTAGATAGTGGAGCTATCTACTTACTTGCATAATTGCCTTACTGAGCGTGTGGTTTGCTCACCCCCTTATTTTCCAAACATTTCAGAGCACTCGCAGTAGTTAGTGAACGGCTGATGACTTATATTCTTGGTATTCGCTGCTTCCCATCGAGAGGCAGGTATACACATTTGTATAGTTTTGTATCTAAATATGTAATGCACAGTGCTGTAAACGGATATGATGTCGGGGATGTAGAGTTATAAATACCATTGTGTATGTATTTAGTTAAAGTCAAAGGATAGTAAATCCTTATATATGAATGTGATTATGGAAATAGAATGGTAAATAGGTGAGAGGTGACTAACACCGAATCATAGTCCAACTGTTTGGTAAGATGGTCACGATGAGAGAAAGGTAAGAATTAAATAATAAATGAAAAAACGAAAAAAATTTACTCTGATTTTTAGGTAATTTGGGTCCTGACACGGTTAGCCTAGGAACTGGAGGAGGGGTATGCATGGGTTTCACCCTAACATTTTGCTTAGGAGGATGCGTGTGATCTCAAGGCTTCTCGAAACCACAACCTTGAATCGAAGTTGTTTTTTGGAAAAGGATTCGCATGCCTCTTTCCTTCTCTTCTTTTTTGAAAGCCCCTAGCGATAGAATCCATATCTACAAGGAAAAAAAAAACCACTTTTATGAGAGAGGATGAATTAAAAAGAAAGTTACGCATGCATAAACTTAAAGTTACCCTCAACAAACTCTAAAAATTGATCGAATGAGTCGATGTTTAGGGAATCTTTTAAATAAAGAAGGAATAAAATCCCAAACCTTTTTACCTTTAGCCTTAATCATTGTCCTCTCTAGAAGAATCGCCACTCTCTTTTTCTACAACTCGATCATTCTCATCTTGTGGGTTTGGGATGTTAGAAGAATAAGCAGTTAAATGAAAGGTTTCACGCTCTAACGGTAAATCCATGGGAGGTGTAAGGTTTTCATGCCTTGAAGATTGACCTATGGGATCACTAGAGAGACCTTGTTAACTTAGATTCGGGTCATTTCAGTCAGATCCCTGAGAATGATTCAAATGAGAATTTGACCTAGTGCTTGAGAGACCACAACCCAAAGCAAATAGATTTTTAAGGGTCACAAGGGAAGACAACTCAAGCTCTATCCCTATGCATAGCAACATAAGTTGTTAATTGTAAGACTGTAAACCTCGCAAATTTCTTGTAACCCGATTTTAATCATGAATAGAAATATTTGTTGATTGGAGATTTACCAAGTATAAGGATATACTAATATATATATATATATATAGGTATGTATGAGTTTACAGGTGTGTAATAATTCCTACAATTTTTGCATAAGGGTATGTACATATAAACATGTAAATATATTTATATATATATATTTGTACATATGTAAATATACATATGTATATATGTACAGGTAAGTACAATATATATACATATATATATATATACCTATGTGTATATATATATACATGATCGAGGGTTGTAATGTGGGACACACTTACCAAATATATATATATATATATCTGCACCTATATATATACACACGAATGAAGGGGATGGCAGTGATTCGGTAGCTACCGGGTAATAAAATCTGAGGCACCCCTTTACCTGATGCCATTGACAGAAACTTAGAGAGGGGAGGAGCAATGGTGTGATGTCTCAATCCCTCAGCTACTACACATAGATATATGCTCATGCTAGAGGTGAGGTATGAGTTAGGAACTGACATGAAGAAACAGTAGACAGAGTCAGTGAAGAAAACAGTCTCGGTAACATGCACGTCCATCGACTGAGCATAGCAGGGAATGGGGATGAAACGTGCAGCATTGTCTAATAGCCTAGAAGGAGGAGGTGGCAGGATTTTCAGATTTTGCTGTCCCAAGGTCTGAGAATGGACAGTAAATCGAGAAGGTAAAAAAAAAAACTAACAAGATGCGATAGGTGGATACCAGAAAATGGAGGAGAGAACCAAAGCATGTAGGGAGCTGGGAACTACAGTAGTTTGGTGAAGTAAAAAAAATACATATATAATTTTATAAGATAATGAGAGCAGCTTGACAAGGACCGAAGCAAGGAAGCCTGACTAGAAAAGAAAGGAAACGTGAGGAATGAAGCATAAAAGAGAATGAAAACTGACTGAAGTGAAAAGAAATATATACATATTCATAAACTGAAAGTAGTAAAGCAGAGATAACTTGGGTGCACGCAACCTTATGGAAAACCTGCTAAGATGTTCAGCAACCTAAAAATAAAATGGGGGAAAAGAAAGAGTAGTGCTCGGACAGCAGAAAAATAAAGAATAAATGCCTATATATTATATATATGTACTATGGAAGATGGCTCAGTTAAAACAGGAAAGAAACTGTTGCAGAGCATGGGAATGGACTATAAACTGGGAAGCAAATATGAGCAGGAAACTGAAGCCGAGGGTGGAGCACTGAGCGAAGAGAGAGAACAAAAACAGGGAAGTAAAGAAATTGGGAAACTGTCGAAACGAAGACACTGGAGACGGGAGAAGCAGGTTCGGTCCTTGTGGATTCAGGGAGGTGCAACGGTGATTCAGGGGTTCATTCTCAGGCCTCCTAAAACAAAGCAAAGGTTAAGCAATATAGGGACTCTCCCTGATTTCCAGAAATAGAAGCTCTCGGCTGCTACTTAAACCCGAGAGGGGGCTAAAAATTTTGAAGCACCAGGAGCAGTTGCAGCACACGAGAAGGATCGGTCTCGGTCAGTTTGAACGGTCAAATAGAGGGAGCAGAAGGAGACGGGCTGGCAAGGCAGTGATGATGATGATGGTCGGATCGAGGGACAAAAATGGTGCAGGGTCCTCCTTCTGAGGTTAAAGCACTGGAAAATCGAGCAGAGGAGGTGGAAGACAGTAATGAAGCAATGAAGAATGGCCTGAAACACGAAATGAAGGTGAAGATTAGTGAGGGAACAGGAAAGATAGAAGACCAAAACAGAAGTTGGGACTATAGCGTGACGCCGAGAGTAGAGGTAGCGACAAGGTAGTGGCGAGAATGATAGAAGATAGTCCAAAAAAAAACAGAGGACTTCAAGTGGCAAGCAAGGTGGCTAAAATAATGGTGCTTTGGGTTGAAACGAGGAAGCCAACGACGGAGAAGGAGAGGGGGGATAATGTTGGGACTTCCCTCTGTGAGGAAGCAAAATGGAAAACTGAAGGAAAAGGGTGGCCACCGAAAGCTGGGAAAAACGGTGAACAGTGCCGAGCAAGGAAGAAATGAGAAAGAAATAGAAATTGATGGGAAGAAGAAAGGAAATTCAAATAAATAGTAAAAAAAGAGAGAAAAGAAAAGGATGAATAGCAATCGAGAAAAAGAAAGAGAAGAAGAAAGTAATATAAATATATATATATTATTGGAAATAGAGGAAAAATCGAGGAAGGAAAATAAGGGTACTAATTTTGGAGATTCGGGGAAGAGCCCCAAGAAATTTACCGAGAGGATCGGACCCGTCGACTCGCTAAGTCGAAGTAATCAAGGATTTTGGACAGACTCCGAGGTAATAAATTTATACAAGTTTTAGAGATAATTGTACGTATTTTATAATTTCGGGTGTATTTTCATCTAGGCAAGCAATGTTACGATTTTGACGCATCATGGTTAATTCGATAAATAGGATACTAAGAAATACAAATTTCGGTGTAGGCGAATCATAGAAGGATTTAAAGGAGATACTAGGAGGCATCACCGCTCGAATTCGAGATTTTCGTTAAATCGAGGTAAGGGGTATTATTTAACTTAGTTTTGATAAAGCATATTTATTTCATCGATAAATGATCTTATGAAAGTGCATATGATTTGAAATGATTTATCAATTCATTCATACTTGCGAAGCATGTTTTAAATTGTCGAAATATTCCCCGAGTATTTTCCATGTTGTGAAATGAATTTCCTAAGGTATAAAGTGTATGGATGTCTTACATTTATTTATGTTTTTATATCCATATTGTTAAAGAAACTTTCGACAATTTCAAAAGTATTTAAGAAAAGAAATTTGTTTTCGAAAGGGGATTGTGGGGGCCACCTCTTGAGTCATACGGGAACAAAGTGCCACACAGTCTTTCTATTTTATGAAAGAGTTTTCAGATTACAAGGAATTCGATTTTATTACTCGATATGAGTTTATGAGTTATAAAACCCAAGAAAGATTTTGAAAACTCTATTTTGAGACTATAGGCTTCATGCATGGTTACTTCCTGTGGTGTTCCGGCTATACCACTTGGGGTGCCGGTACGTTGGCCTCTTTAGCACTTGACTCAACCTGTGTGGAAGATGTCATGTTACTGGTGGTTTATGATGATGTATTGGTGGTATCTCGTGCTCGCGCAGCACTCATGAATGTTCCACGCACGATGAGTGCCACAGTGCCCGTGCCCTAGCTATGTGCTAGTATATGATAAGAAATAAGAAGATACTACCCATGTTTATAATTATTATTGTTGTACGAACCTGATCCAGTCTACAGCCCCCCTTACCATGGCCATAGGTATGATGATTCTCCACGGAGAATGACACGTATCACATGACTTAGTTATAGCCTAGTCTCTTCGATTTGATTATAAAAAATCGACTATGATGAATGAATATGTGTTTTCATGATTACGAAATGTTCATGAAATGTTTACGAAATGATTATGAATTATTCATGAAAAATTTACGAAATGATTATGAAATATTCATGAAATGTTTACGAAATAATTATGAAATATGCATGAAATGTTTACGAAGTGATTATGAAATATTCATGATATGTTTACGAAATGATTATAAAATATTCATGAAATGTTTACGAAATGATTTTTGAAATGTTCATGAAAGGTTTATGAAAAGTTGTAAAATGGTTAAGCATGTGATTTGTTTTAAAGACACGCATGCTTTATGACGATTATGCATGAAATGGAAATTTATGTATTGCATTAAGTTTCGTTCTATGAACAACTTCAAATGTTTTTATATATTAGAACTACTTTAAGAGCATTACCTTACTGGGCTTTTCCCCAAAAGCTCACCCCTCTACCTCTCAGATCTTTGCAGTGAATTACAGTTAATAAATGTTGCGTAGACGACGTAGGCTAGCGGATATGAGCTTCCCCAGACCACCTTTTGTATATGCATGAGGTATACATTCTTACCTCTTTACCAGACTATTTGTATGTACAGACATCTATTGAAAATAATGTGTCGGGATGAAATCTGTATAAGGATAAATTAAATGAAATATTTTTAAGGATTGGCACTGAACAGGAATGCAACCTAAGTAAATAAAGGATTAAGTTATAAGCCGAAGTTTCGAAAAAAATCCTCCGATTTTCAAGGGTCAAGGGTCGTTACAGTTTTAGTGGTATCAGATCAAAGGTTGTCTAGTACTGTAAGGGTCAATAATAAGGATATGATTTCATCCCAAATGTCTGTGCTTGTCTGGTTATAGAGCAAGTGTACCTAATTAAGTTAAGACTTAATTTTGGGTTTACGTGAGGAATTAGATCACGGGCTAGAGGTCGTAGAGATAGGCTTGAGAATCATGTAAAGTAGTTATATGAGACTCGTAAATGATGCTGAGATTGAAACTGATATTAAGCATGCTCCATCAGGTCCTGTGAAAAGGACAGATGGTATTGAGATACACTTTGCTAAGGTTGAGTGGAGTATTGAACATATTATGGAAAACTGGGATACATGCTACATTAGGTGATGGGGTAGACGAAAGAATAGATAGGCAGATTACTCCCGATATGCCCGCACAGCCTGTAGAGACGTTTCAGAATTACAAATATGTCTGCTCCAGTAGCTACACAGCAGAGTGATGATGACTTGGGTTAGGATGTAGGAGCTACACTAGATGAGACAATTTAGAACCACAGACCGCCATTATTAAATGGGATAAAGGACCTAATAGTTATAGTGAACGGATGAATGAGATTAAGGAAACTACGAATGGAATTTATAGGTCTAGCACAAGGAGATTGATTTGTCTATGAATATGAAATGCGAATTATATCCCTAAAAATGTATGACCCAATGTTATGGGCAGTGAAGTCAAGAAATGTTTGTAAGTTCACTAACGGATAGAGTTCGAGCTGATTTCAGAGGATAGTATGCTATTACATACTGAAACCAAGAATCCAATGGTAATAGAAAACTGAAAAATTAAATTGAAAAACTTGGATGGATTCTTAAAGTATGACTGTGAGCTTAATAGACTGTGGGTAGTTTCAAGAGTTTAAGCCTCCACTTTTAACAAAGTTAAGAATTCAGTGATTCAGAGTGTTGGATGGATGAGATAGAAAAACTTGATGATTTCAAAAGTAACTTTACCGAGGAAGTTGTTTTTGCAAATTTTGTGTTAAAGGATTGGAGAAGCTACATAGATTTTTAGAGTGTGTTACTATAAAGAAAGTAGCCCTTGTAGCATCAATATCGAGATGGAAAGTTGAACTCGGAGGGAAGTTCCCCGATTTATTTTGAGAGCCAACATAAAAAAAATTACATGGGATATATTCCGAAGGCCCTTAGGCGGCAGCACATCTCAGATGAAATTAAGTGGCAATTATGGAAGAAATGATTGCAATCTAACATAAAGTAACAAGTCTGTGGATGAATATGAAATTAAATTTATAGCTTTGGAAGAAGAATAATCCGAATAAGTAGATATGTGAAACGGTGGAAGTCTAAGAAACTAGTGGGAGGTACTAAGATCTTCAATTGAGCTAAATTTGCTCCATTGGATGTTATTTTGAGGAAGCAGTGCGCAAGGCGCAACTATGAGAATATGAGATATATACTCTCGAGATTACTAAGAAAATGACAAGGTATAGAGGATGACCGGAAAGTGATGTACTAAGGAAGCAATGAGAGTGATAGAGTAAAGTCCCTGTGACTAAAAAGATGAATCACATAACTAAAAGTATGCTTACAGGATTGAATTAAAAACCTGAGGAAAACAATTATAATGATTACATGAAAAGGAGATTATAGGACCAGGTGAATCACTTTGATGTGTACTAGCATTAATTGTTAAGGAGACCCGGAGTCTTCTTGGTCACGATATGTTAAGAAAGGGTGTTAATTGGATTCCCAAGACAAGGATTATAAATCAGTGGGAAAAGACCCAAAACTGTTAAGGTGATTCAGTGTTTGGGTATAAGGAGACTCTGGGATATGAATTACGTATCGAGTCTAAGGATTGTAAATTTGCTTATGCTTATGTTTCGAATGCTAGACTTAATTGGAATAAGGAAAGAGTTTTGCTATAATTGATATACGAGATAAGATCAATTTTAAGGCGTGATAAATGCTGAATATAGATCATATTTTGGATAATAGGCGTACACAATGTGGGAATATTTCTAGTATGTGAAATGATTTGGATTAAGCGAGATGATTAAGAATGGATCGTGTCTAAAGGATAAATTTGAAATTGCGATAAGTTTTGGTATCCTACTTTCTATTGGGCCTTTAAGATCTTAGAATCGAATGGAAGACAAGGCCTACAGATTGGCGCTACCACCGAAATTATCATGTATTCACAATGTCTTCAATGTTTCAATGCTACGCAAGTATCACCCAGATCTGACTCATGATTAAGCATGAACCCTTAGAATTGGAAGAGGATATAACATATGGAGAAATTGATTCGGATCTTGGACAGGAAAGAAAAAGATATTAAGGTCTAAGACGATCCCTTTGGTTAAGATTTTATGGCAGTACCACACATCGAAAGAGGTCACGTGGGAATTAGAGAGCTTAATGCGAGAGAAGTAACTACATCGGTTTAAGGTCAAATGTACTCTTAAATTTGGGGACCAAATTCCTTAAGGTGGGGAGAATGTAAACCCCGCAAATTTCTTGTTACCTGATTTTAATCATGAATAGAAATATTTGTTGATTGGAGATTTACCAAGTATAAGGATATACTAATATATATATATATATATATGTATGAGTTTACAGGTGTGTAATAATTCCTACAATTTTTGCACAAGGGTATGCACATATATACATGTAAATATATATATATATATATATATATATATATATATATACATATGTAAATATACATATGTATATATATGTACAGGTACGTACAATATATATATACCTATGTGTATATATATATACATGACCGAGGGTTGTAATGTGGGACACACTTACCAAATATATATATATATATATATCTGCACCTATATATATATACGCATGAATGAATGGGATGGCAGTGATTCGGTAGCTACTGGGTAATAAAATCTGAGGTACCCCTTTACCTGCTGCCATTGACAGAAACTTAGAAAGGGGAGGAGCAGTGGCGTGATGTCTCAATCCCTCAGCTACTACACACAGATATATGCTCATGCCAGAGGTGAGGCATGAGTTAGGAACTGACATGAAGAAACAGTAGACAGAGTTAGTGAAGAAAACAGTCTCGGCAACATGCACGTCCATCGACTGAGCATAGCAGGGAATGGGGATGAAACGTGTAGCATTGTCTAATAGCCTAGGAGGAGGAGGTGGCAGGATTTTCAGATTTTGCTGTCCCAAGGTCTAAGAATGGACAGTAAATCGAGAAGGTAAAAAAAAAAAACTGACAAGAAGCAATAGGTGGATAACAGAAAATAGAGGAGAGAACCAAAGCATGTAGGGAGCTGGGAACTACAGTAGTTTGGTGAAGTAAAAAAAAAATACATATATAATTTAATAAGATAATGAGAGCAGCTTGACAAGGACCGAAGCAAGGAAGCCTGACTAGAAAAGAAAGGAAACGTGAGGAATGAAGCATAAAAGAGAATGGAAACTGACTGAAGTGAAAAGAAATATATACATATTCATAAACTGAAAGCAGTAAAGTAGAGATAACTTGGGTGCACGCAACCTTATGGAAAACCTGCCAAGATGTTCAGCAACCTAAAAATAAAATGGGGGAAAAGAAAGAGTAGTGCTCGGACAGCAGAAAAATAAAGAATAAATGCCTATATATTATATATATGTACTATGGAAGATGGCTCAGTTAAACCAGGAAAGAAACTGTTGCAGAGCATGGGAATGGACTATAAACTGGGAAGCAAATATGAGCAGGAAACTGAAGCCGAGGGTGGAGCACTGAGCGAAGAGAGAGAACAAAAACAGGGAAGTAAAGTTATTGGGAAACTGTCGAAACGAAGACACTGGAGATGGGAGAAGCAGGTTCGGTCCTTGTGGATTCAGGGAGGTCCAACGATGCTTCAGGGGTTCATTCTCAGGCCTCCTAAAACAAAGCAAAGGTTAAGCAATATAAGGACTCTCCCCGATTTCCAGAAACAGAGGCTCTCGGTTGCTACTTAAACCCGAGAGGGGGCTAAAAATTCTGAAGCACCAGGAGCAGTTGCAGCACACGAGAAGGATCGATCTCGGTCAGTTTGAACTGGCAAATAGAGGGAGCAGAAGGAGACGGGCTGGCAAGGCAGTGATGATGATGATGGTCGAACCGAGGGACAAAAATGGTGCAGGGGTCTCCTTCCGAGGATAAAGCACTGGAAAATCGAGCAAAGGAGGTGGAAGACAGTAATGAAGCAATGAAGAATGGCCTGAAACACAAAATGAAGGTGAAGATTAGTGAGGGAACAGGAAAGATAGAAGACCAAAACAGAAGCTGGGACTATAGCGTGACACCGAAAGTAGAGGTAGCGACAAGGTAGTGGCGAGAATGATGGAAGATAGTCCAAAAAAAAAAAAATAGAGGACTTCAAGTGGCAAGCAAGGTGGCTAAAATAATGGTGCTTTGGGTTGAAACGAGGAAGCCAACGGCGGAGAAGGAGAGGGGGGATAATGTCGGGACTTCCCTCTGTGAGGAAGCAAAATGGAAAACTGAAGGAAAAGGGTGGCCACCGAGAGCTGGGAAAAACGGTGAACAGTGCCAGGCAAGGAAGAAATGAGAAAGAAATAGAAATTGGCGGGAAGAAGAAAGGAAATTCAAATGAATAGTAAAAAAAAGAGAAAAGAAAAGGATGAATAGTAATCGAGAAAAAAAAAGAAGAAGAAAGTAATATAAATAAATATATATATTATTGGGAATAGAGGAAAAATCGAGAAAGGAAAATAAGGGTACTAATTTTGGAGATTCGGGGAAGAGCCTCGGGAAATTTACCGAGAGGATCAGACCCGTCGACTCTCTAAGTCGAAGTAATCAAGGATTATGGATAGACTCCGAGGTAATAAATT
This sequence comes from Firmiana major, assembly GCA_033439115.1. Taxonomy (NCBI): domain Eukaryota; kingdom Viridiplantae; phylum Streptophyta; class Magnoliopsida; order Malvales; family Malvaceae; genus Firmiana; species Firmiana major. The sequence continues at coordinate 38,666,024 of CM065904.1, forward strand.
TATACAAGTTTTAGAGATAATTGTACGTATTTTATAATTTCGGGTGTATTTTCGTCTAGGTAAGCAATGTTACGATTTTGACACATCGTAGTTAATTCGATAAATAGGATGCTAAGAAATACAAATTTCGGTGTAGGAGAATCGTAGAAGGATTTAAGGGAGATACTAGGAGGCGTCACCGCTCGAATTCGAGATTTTCGTTAAATCGAGGTAAGGGGTATTATTTAACTTAGTTCTGATAATGCATATTTATTTCACCGATAAATGATCTTATGAAAGAGCATATGATTTGAAATGATTTATCAATGCTTTCATACTTGTGAAGCATGTTTTAAATTGTCAAAATATTCATCGAGTATTTTCCATATTGTGAAATGAATTTCCTAAGGTATGAAGTGTATGGATGTCTTACATTTATTTATGTTTTTATATCCATATTGTTAAAGAAACTTTCGACAATTTCAAAAGTATTTAAGAAAAGAAATTTGTTTTCGAAAGGGGATTATGGGGGCCACCTCTTGAGTCATACGGGAACAAAGTGGCACACAGTCTTTCTGTTTTATGAACGAGTTTTCAGATTATAAGGAATTCGATTTTATTACTCGATATGAGTTTATGAGTTATAAAATCCAAGAAAGATTTTGGAAACTCTGTTTCGAAACTATAGGCTTTATGCATGGTTACTTCTTGTGGTGTTTCGGCTACACCACTTGGGGTGCTGGTACGTTTGCCCCTTTAGCACTTGATGATGTATTGCTACTGGTGGTTATGATGATGTATTGGTAGTATCTCGTACCCGCGCAGCACTCATAAATGTTCCCCGCACGGTGAGTGCCATAAGTGCTCATGCCCTAGCTATGTGCTAGTATATGATAAGAAATAAGAAGATACTACCCATGTTTATAATTATTATTACTGTACGAACCTGATCCAGTCTACAACCCCCCTTACCATGGTCATAGGTATGATGACTCTCCACGGAGAATGACACGTATCGCATGACTTAGTTATAGCATAGTCTCCTTGATTTAAATATGAAAAATCGACTATGATGAATGAATATGTGTTTTCATGATTACGAAATATTCATGAAATGTTTACGAAATGATTATGAGTTATTCATATAAAGTTTACAAAATGATTATGAAATATTCATGAAATGTTTACGAAATGATTTTGAAATATGCATGAAATGTTTACAAAGTGATTATGAAATATTCATGAGATGTTTACGAAATGACTATAAAATATTCATTAAATGTTTACGAAATGATTTATGAAATGTTCGTGAAAGGTTTATGAAAAGTTGTAAAATGGTTAAGCATGTGATTTGTTTTAAAGACACGCATGCTTTATGACGATTATGCATGAAATGGAAATTTATGTATTGCATTAAGTTTCGTTCTATGAACAACTTCAAATGTTTTTATATATCAGAACTACTTTAAGAGTATTACCTGACTGGGCTTTTCCCCAAAAGCTCACCCCTCTACCTCTCAGATCTTTGCAGTGAATTACAGTTAATAAATGCTGCGTAGACGACGTAGGCTGGCGGATATGAGCTTCCCCAGAGCACCATTTCTATATGCGTAAGGTATACATTCTTATCTCTTTACCAGACTATTTGTATGCACAGACATCTATTGAAAATAATGTGTCAGGATGAAATATGTATAAGGATAAATTAAATGAAATATTTTTAAGGATTGACACTGAACAGGAATACAACCTAAGTAAATAGAGGATTAAGTTATAAGGTGAAGTTTCAAAAAAAAATCCTCCGATTTTCAAGGGTCAAGGGTCGTTACAAAGACTTTCTTAATATGGATATAAGGGGGCCTTATGTAGCCTTATTCCTAAAAACTATCCAATAAAAGGGCACTCCACGTCCTCGGGTGAATCAACAATGAGACACTTGAACTCGAACCTATGGAGTTTACCGAAAAGGTTTTTAAACAAATAGTTTTTAAAATTAATGATTGTCACTCGTTAGGCAGAATAAGGAATTACGCTAGAGAACTGATGTATCCTATAAAAGCCTTGAGTAAACGAATTAAGGGGACAATTCCCTTACAATGACATATAATGGAAAAAGACATTTCTTGGTCCAACGCATGAGGATAGAGCCAAAAGGGGGCAATACTTTAGTCTCTAAGGAGCTCTTCCTTGAAGTTAGAAAGGGGAAAGCGAAGCCCTAGTTCTAAGGATGTCCTATGTATGGTTGTCCCGTTAGAGGGCTGTGAAGGGGATTATTCGTTAGGTGTGGGGAGCCTGTATGAATATCCCTCAGGCAAAGGAAACCTCTCTGTAATCTCCTCTAAGTCTATGGGGGTTATACGCTTACCACTACTTTGAGAAGTCATTAAGCTCAAAAACCTAGCTAAAGATTAGGACTTGAGTGCTCTACTAAAAAATGAGCAGTCAAATGGAGGTAGTGGCTGGATAGGCAAGTGAGTAGCAGTTGGGTATGCACGTGAATACGCAGCTGAGTTAGAAGCTTATGAGAAAGGCTAAAGCTTGGTAGCTAGGTGTTTGAGTGGTAGTTAAGTTGCAGTTGAGTAAATTCAGAGGAAAACTCATGTAAAAAATGCATCATCTCACCTTATATAGTTGCAACTAAGAAGGTAAAGAGTCACCTGCTGGTCTTAACTTTGATTGATATATACCAGAACCCAAAGTAAGGCCTCAAAAACTACTTTAAAAGTACTAAAAAGCCCTCTTACAAGTACTCTTTCATTAGCTAAGGAAGGCCCAGTTAAAGAATGGGGAGCAATTGATATGGATATAACCTATATGAACATTACCAGACAAGAAAGGTCCAGTTGATGACCAGAAACAAGGGACACGTGGCATCTCGAGCGTGAGCCATGTGTCCACTCCCTGGCTGCCACATGTTAACACCATGACACATGGCAAGGGCCCGACGGCTGACCCACTTGCTTGGCAGAGAGAGGCCTTAGCAGCTGACCTAGCCGTTGGGATAGAAAGTACCTAGTGGCTAACTCAGGGCCTAAACTCGCTTAGCAGACACCCACCCGTTAAGTGTATGGGCCAAGTCTTCGAAAAGCCCAATAAACGGGGCTTTATGCGTACCTGAAGCGCTAAGCCCATGTATGAGCACAATTGCCTACACAGATGCTTAAGCTAAGTAAAACTCCAACTACCAAGGCTAATTGTGTAATTAGTCATTTGTTAATCTCTAAAAATAGCTAACAAGTATGTTCTAAACTCAATTAATTACTATTTTTCTTACTAAAACTCTATCAGATCACTTACTGACTTAAGTATCGAAGTGTGCACGTAGGAAACAAACCCCTGCATCTCTTTAACTTCTCTTTTCTTGTAGAGTTCTTGGTAAAGGAGTACAAAAGTTAAGATTCTTACGCTAGAATCGCATCATTGTTGTTTCGAGCAACAACAATCATGAAAAAAAAAAAGGACATTCAAACGTTTCTGACCTCACACTTACTTGCTGACAGCTACTCTTGAAACTCAATCTTCCATGAGAATAAGTATCCATCGGCAAAATTAGTCTCCATGAAATTAATGACATCCCTAAGAAACGAGAAAATAATACATTAAACTTTGCCCTTTTTTTGTTTTTAAGTACTTTTAATTGTTTTTTCTTCAATCGAATGATTTTGGAGATTATGCTTCCCAAAAAAATTATAAAATTTTACAAATGTTACCTTACGGTTGAACATATTAACTTGTGAAATGACTTTGAAATAGATATCCACTTCTTGGGGTGAAGTGTAATTTTAGCCTTAAATTTTTCTTTTGGGTTCCATTTTGTTTTTTAATTTTTAAATTGTTTCATAAAAATCTTGAATCTTTTAAAAAGTTGTCATTATGGATCTAGAATTATTTTCCAAAATTTTCGTGCCAAAATATATCTATTAAAAAGAAAATAACATTTTTAATTTTCTTAAAAGGAAATGTAAGTATCATTTTTGCTTCATATTTTAAAAATTCAAATTAAAATCAAGAAAAATTGATACTTCATTTTTCCTCGTAATAATTTTATAAATTTTATTTTCTTTCTAATAAATATATTTTTATGACTAAAAAGAGTAAAAATTCTCTACCCATGCTCTAATTTTATTTTCTTTTTTTATTAAATTTTATTTCCCTTACATTTACAAAATTTGTAATAAATAAATTAAAATTAAATCCTATTATAAATAAAACTAATTTTTTTAATAAAATAAACCTAAATAATTTTGACTTTCATGGAATTGATATGTATTTCCTAAAATAAAAAAATTGTATAATATTAAAAGACTTAATTAATATTATTTATATTCTAGCTATAGTTTTAAACTTAAGAAGTAAGAGAACTACTCATTCATTAAGTAACCTTGAGTGGATTATTCTAATAAATATTTTCTAGAGAAATCATAATAATAAATAAAGTTTCGTTAGATACAAACAAGGACACAATAAGGTGTGATTAAACCAATTTTACCTAATTGTACCAGTAGAAATTGTTTGAAAGCATAGAAGCACGATGAGAAATTATTCTCACTGTTCTTCTCGTAAAATTTTGGATTGGACCCATTAGGTTCCAATAAAAAATTCCACCTCTAATTGGTTTTTTGTTTTACAATTTTGACATTTTTCTTAAGTAAATTTTAATTTTTTTAATTTTTTTAATTTTTACTTAAAATTTTCAATCTATTTATTTTAATTTTCAAGATTTAAAGATTTTTCAATTTTTTATTCATTCAATGTAATAAATAAATTCAAATACTTATATAATAGTTATTATAATATTTAAATAAGTATATAAAAGAATATATTTATTTTTTATTAAATAATTTTTAAATGTTAAATAATATTAAAATATACATAAAAATAACTTTCATATATTTACTAATAAAATTATTATTTCATGTAAAAATCATTTTAGTATTTTTGATCTATTTAAAAATATTATTTGACAAAAAATAATTTTTAATAATTTTTAATTGTTTATTAATTTAAAAAATCAAATATATATTATACCAAAAAAAACTTGAAAGGAAGTTATCCAGAAAGATATTGCGATACTAGAGTTAAAAGAACAAATTGTCTTAGATGGAGGGGAATTTATGTTAACGACTTAATATAAGTTCATATATTGGTTCACGTAACATATCCCAGCATTAAAATAAAAACTTTGATGATGATGATGATGATCAAATATATATTATAAATTTTATTATATACAAAATATTTTCTTTAATGTTCTTGATGGTCATTTTATTTCTCTCTACGCTTCAACTAACCACCACCATTACATTTGTATCCAAAAACAAATCCCAAAACTGATTTTAATTTCACCGATATAATGACCAATATCGCTGCTATAATAACTGATTTCACTGCTAATGTTATTTTCAATCTTACCCGAACTAATCTTACCTTTCACTTGTCACGACCTCTTTCTGTGACTTACCAAAAACCACTACAAATTTTTTACTTTTTACTTTACTCCTTTCCCTCCTCGACAGTTGGGCTGTGATTCGATATTAGTCACCCACTCACATTCATTCACAATATACATAGTATTGAGTATTCTTTCGATAACATAAACTTTTATACATTATTTATACATATACATCTCGTTCATACAATAGTTTGCATAACTGTGCTTATATATTGTTCAGTACAAAATGTTCGAGTGTGTATACCTCTCGTAAGATGGATAGGCAGCAGATGAAATGAATACTATACCTCAGCCGGACTCAATCTACTGCGGATGATCTGTAGAGAGTGGAAAATAAAGGGGGATGAGCAAACAACGCGCTCAGTAAGGAAATCAGGTAAGCAAGTAGACAACCGCACTATCTACTGAAAATAAGGCTTTGCCTTTCCTTCTCTCATCTCAAAGCATGTATCAAAATGATATAATAATAGTACAGAATAAATTTCATGTACTCAAAATCATGCTGAGTTATCAAATATAGGCATTCATGCAAAACAATACATATTTATAATTTCGGAATGCCTTTATAGAAATCATTGCCATTTACACATAAATCATAGTATATATGGCAGTTCACAACACAACAAAAATCGATTTCTGACCTATCTCTCTCAGGTCTAACCGTATCATGAAAACAAGGGATAGATCACACGAGACTCTGTAACGACCCGTGACATATAAAAATTCAGAGTAAATTTTTTTTTTGAAACTTCTACTTGTGACTTAATCCTTTATTTACTTAGGCTGTATTCCTGTTCAGTGTCCATCCTTAAAATATTTCATTTCATTTATTCTGATACCGATTTCATCCCGACACATTATTTTCAATAAATGTCTGTGCATACAAATAGTCTGGTATAAAGATAAGAATGTATACCTTATGCAAATAAAAAAGGTAGTCTGGGGAAGCTCATATCCGCCAGCCTACGTCGTCTACTTTGAGATCTGAGAATTTCAGACATATTTTATTGATGTAATAATAATTTGAAGTGTAATTTATTGAGCTAAGTGAATTGTGGGAATGATAATTGGAGATTTATATGTTAAGTGTTAAAATAAATGTGAAACTATGAGGACAGATCGATCTGGGAGAAGGAGAGATCGATCTGGTGAGTTAAAAATGACAAGGAAGAAGGAATTTAAGGAGCAGATCGATCTGGGAGAAGGAGAGATCGATCTGGTGAGTTAAAAATGAGAAGGAAGGAAGAATTTGTGGAGCAGATCGATCTCCAATGGAAGAGGATTAATCTCCAAATGATTCTGTTTGGGAGAAGATCGATCTCCTCAAGGAGCAGATCGATCTCATAAAGCCATAAAGAGATCGATCTCACCCCTCGACAGATCGATCTCCCAGGCATAAAATTGCCCAGATCGTCCCCAAAATTCAAACGCAGATCGATCTCACCCCTCGACAGATCGATCTCTTACCCTCAGCCTATATAAGGAACCCCTATTTTTCTCCTGCAAACTCACTTTCTCTCTCTTTCAACCCCATTTCCACCGAAAACCTAACTTTCTCACTCATCCAAAACACCCATTTTCGGCCAAATCAAGAGTTGTGGTAAGAAGGAAAGTTGTTCCTCATCAAAGGGAGAACAACATACTTGGAAATCGAAGGACGAATCGGATCGAGGCGTGGGTTGTGCGTCTCACAAGCTTTGCGTAATTTCTAAACCTCGATCTTGATATTTGAGATGATTTTGATGATATTGGTTGTTGTCATTGTGTTGTAATAGCTGAGAAATGATTAGGGATTGACGAAATTGCAATGTGGTTGGAGTGATAATGATATTTAGCAATTTTGGTAATTTTAGGAATTTTGAGCTATAAATGGAAATTTAGACAAATGTGGTGAATTAGCATAGATAATTGGTATTAGAAATGTAGAACTTCGAGATGTTGTGAATGAGAGTGTAGTTTGGGGTAGAGTTACGAGAATCAAGGGATTTGAGGAGTTATGAGCAATTATGCTCGATTTTGAGAATTGAGGTTGATGAGATAATTGAGTATTGATGTTTTAACATCGTTTGGACAACTCGGGAGTTCCAGAGTGGAATGCGAGGCTAGTCCGTGATACAGGGGAAACGATTGCACTATACGAGGTGCAAAGAGGTAAGGGAAATCTAAACCATTTGTGTATGTGATTTGTAAATTATTATAGCATGATTTGTGGTTCATAAAACAAGCATGTTGAGTGTTGTGTTGAGATTTAATTGTACACGGTTTTTATAGCCGATTGGAGCCCATAATTTTATGAGTTTATAAGCTGAGTGTGAAATTGCTTTATAAACCGTTGAATTTTGTGTGAGTAATGAATTGGGCTCTACGTTAAGGCAATATCGAGATTTGAGAAATGTGTGCGTGTTTTGCCGGTTGGAACTCGGTTTTATTACGTTTTGTGTTGAGTACAAAACGGTTTTCAATTGAGTTTTATGAGTGAAAAACCCCTATGAGTTCTACGTGAAGGCAAACCAGTCTTATGTGATAAGACTTAGGTGTGTAGTTGTGAGTACACACCGGGCATTGCTCTATAGCATGTAAGCCTGATTTCTTCTCCGTTCTGGTAACGTGAGAATAACCCATCCTGTTGCTATGCCACGTATACTTGGTGGCCGTTGCCACGTGAGAAACCCCATTGGTGGCCGTTGCCACGTGATACCTTATTGGTGGCCGTTGCCACGTGATACCCCATTGGTGGCCGTTGCCATGTGATACCCCATTGGTGGCCGTTGCCACGTGATACCCTATTGGTGGCCGTTGCCACGTGAAACCCTATTCTGTGGCTGTGCCACGTGTGAATTCAAATCAGTGGCTTTGCCAAAGATAGTGGCTATGCCACGTGTGAATTTAAATCAGTGGCTATGCCACGTGTGTTTAGTGGCTATGCCACGAGTGAATTTAAATCAGTGGCCATGCCACGTGTGTTTAGTGGCTATGCCACGTGTGAATTTAAATCAGTGGCTATGCCACGTGTGTTTAGTGGCTATGCCACGAGTGAATTTAAATCAGTGGCCATGCCACGTGTGTTTAGTGGCTATGCCACGTGTGAATTTAAATCAGTGGCTATGCCACGCGTGTTTAGTGGCTGTGCCATGTGCATTACTATTTCAGTGATTTTATTCACGTGCATTGAGAAAGCGTTTATCGCATTATTTTCACATGCTTTGTTATTGCTCTAGAGTGAGCCTTTTTACTTCATGTTTTCACATGACTTGACACATGAGAATGTCGTTTTTAGTACTTTCATGCTATGGTTTTCAAATGAGTTTCACATACAAATAAACATTTTGTGATGTGCATTTTGGTTTATGAAATGAGTTCCTTACCCCCTTTACTGAGCGATTTAGAAGCTCATCCTGTTTTCTTTTCCCCCCAGATTTCTTCAAGTGAAAAGGGTTTCCCTGCGACGTACGGAGTAGTGGCTAGTGGAGGACTTGAGCTCCAGGCCATATATATTGTATCTTTTATCTTTTCATGTACCCAGACAATTATTGTAATTGCAGACACTTGATGTATAACATTATATGGGATGTATTAGGATTAATTAACTTGGGATGGATTAATGTATTTGATATGATATATAAATTCTAGTGATGAGATCCTGAGGAATGATAATTATGATGATGTATGACACTGCACAGAAATGCACCTTTAATTGTGAATTAACGAGTAAAAAGTTTTAAATTAGCCCTATTTTCCGCACTTCCGGGGCATGACATCTACGCAGCATTTATTAGTTGTAATTCACTGCAGAAATCTGAGAGGTAGAGGGGTGAGCTTTTGGGGAAAAGCCCAGTAAGGTAATGCTCTTAAAGTAGTTCTGATATATAAAAGCATTTGAAGTTATTCATAGAACGAAACTTAATGCAATACATAAATTTCCATTTCATTCATAATCGTCATAAAGCATGCATGTCTTTAAAACAAATCAAATGCTTAACCATTTTACAACTTTTCATAAACCTTTCATGAACATTTCATAAATCATTTCGTAAACATTTCATGAATATTTTATAGTCATTTCGTAAACATCTCATGAATATTTCATAATCACTTCGTAAACATTTCATGCATATTTCATAATCAGTTCGTAACCTTTTCATGAATAATTCATAGTCATTTCGTAAATATTTCATGAATATTTCGTAATCATGAAAACACATATTCATTCATCATAGTCGATTTTTCATAATCAAATCGAGGAGACTAGGCTATAACTAAGTCATGCGATACGTGTCATTCTCCATTGGAGAGTCATCATACCTATGGCCATGGTAAGTGGGCTGTAGACTGGATCAGGGTCATACAACCATTTCGTAAAATATGGGTAGTATCCATCTTACTTACTTTTACTAGCACCTAGCTAGGACACGGGCACCAAAGGCACTCTCCGTGTGGGCAACATAATTGCGTGCTGCGCATGTCACGACCCAAACTACCCAAAATCAGAGTTAATTTTTCGCGTTTTATTATTTTCTTACTTAAATTCTTACCTGTCTTCTGATCGTGACCACACTCCACTAACAAATTGGGCTGTGCGTCAATGCCAGTCCCACCATACATTTACCATAGTACTTATTTCTTCTCCAGTCATTTATAATTGTTTACAATATTTATACATCCCCTAGAGACACTTACAAACATGTTACTGTGCTATGCTTATTTAGATACAATTTGTACAAGTGTATATACCTTGAATGATGGGCAGCAGCGGACATCCAGAATGCAGTACTGAGTCGCCTCACATTCAATTGGAGATTATCTGTGGGAGAAAATGTAAGGGTGAGCACATCAAGCTCAGTAAGGCAATCCTACGAACAAGTAGGTAACCATACTACCTACATGAACGTAGCTCCATGCATAAACCACCCTTTCTTCACACATTTTAAAACAGATGATATGAGTTATGATGTTATGTAAAACACATTTGCACGGAAAATTCAACATGCAATTATATTCAAAATCATATCTTTCTCGTTTAAAATTTCACAGTAAAGTCAGGACTCGACCCCTCATTCGGGTGATCCTGACTCACACAAAATCATGAAAATCTGTTCACATCACATATGGGTTTAAAAAGCATGGAAATAACCATCATGCACATTTAATTTAAAACCCGGTTTGATCTCATCAAAATCGTCGACATGCAAGACTAGGCAACATCTGTATATCGGTAATAACCCGGACTATGGCCATGTGTGTCCTCGTGAGTCCCTCTAGCTACACGGATCCTAGTGTACGAGGTCTCACCCTGATCGGGAACCGCCCGGGAGGTGGGTCAATCTAACCCGTCAGTCTTATCCGATCCCATGCATCCGAAGATTCCATATCCGAAGATACCCCGTATCACAAAGATACCATATTCGAAGATACCCCGTATCACAAAGATACCGTATCCGAAGATACCCGTATCACAAAGATACCGTATCCGAAGATACCCCACGGTACATCGTACTCCATGCTACTTGCACGGTACATCGTACTCCATTGACCCATATCACTCTAGGTACTCCAGCCCAAATGGCCTGCTTCCCACAGAGAGGTTTGTTTCTCAATACTCATGCCATGTCTCAAAACGCACGTGCGAGCCTATTAAATCGGTGACATACAGTCTACCCGATGCTCCAAGCACGGCTCATCGCATGTTCTCATAAAATCAGTGCGAGCGATGCTCAGCACTCTCATCAAATCAAGTAAAATCGGCAGAGCCCGCTTTACATCCCCACAAGGCCGCCAACCTTATCCCTCACTCTCTCCCCGCTTAAGAGGTCTTTTAAGCCTGTTGGGCTTTTTGCCTGACTCCAAGGGCAGACAGTGCTACTCCACAAATCCAGTAAAACTAGTGCGAGCTAGGCTCTAGCACTCTGTATATAAATCACATGAAAATCTTATAAAATCTGGTACCAGTTAAACTCCAGCACCCTGTCATGAAAATCATATAAATTCTGGTGCGAATTAGACTCTAGCACCGTGTCACGAACAAGCATGTGAAATCTGGTGCGAGTTATACTCTAGCACCTATGCATGTAAAACTCTAGTGCGAGCTCTCGCTCCAGCACTAATGCATGCATCACACAAATCAAACATCGTGCAAGCTGAGCTCTAGCACGTCACATATCAATAAAAACAAGTAGGCGGCTCTATTTCCTCAAAACAGTTTTCAAAATAATTTCATCATTGAAAGTATGCAATGCTGTGCATTTTCTTTCAAGGTTAGCCAGCCTCCTCATGCATGCATTAAAATGTCTCCAGAACGAGCAGAAACCTCTTGTTCTTGCTCCTCTCAATTTTTCCTAAATTTGTAAATTTTACCCTTAACAAGGGTATTTTGGTAATTTGCCCATTCGGGGCACTAAAATTATTATTTGACCTTTAGACCCTTCAGATAATTTTTAAAGACTGCAATGAACTTAAAATTGCGTAAAGTTTACCTCTAGCAGTCCGTAGAATTCCCTTACCTTATTTTCCTGTCGAGTCTGACCTTTCCACTGATGTCACGTCGTGCAGTCCGATCTGCTCTCAATCCAATGCCCGGAACTGCGTATCAATATTCCTCAGGTCAGATAACATACAATTTAATTGTATTTCCTATTTTCTGGGCTTAATTTAAACCATTGGGCCCGTTTACCCCTATTGGGCCTGATTGCACCTTAATGGGCCTTAATCGGCCTTAAGCCTGTTTTCCACTTAATTTTCACTTTATCGAGGCCTATTGGGCTCACTGGGCCCACCAACAATTTACTGGGCCTCGTTCTAACTCTCGAATAGCGAAATTTATTATTTACGACAATTTATCTAAATTTCCATAATTTAATTCAATTTATGCAGAATTTAAATTCATATCACGCATAACGATGTAAATTGTCGTAAATAAGGGTCACTTACCCGAGATTCCATGCTAGTACGAAATTTGAGGCTATCTCGAGCTCTCTTTGGATGCCAATTGTCGAGCTACACAATTTCATGAATTTTCGGGTAAATTTCCAGTCGAATAATAATTAAATAAATTATTCCCAAATTTAAATCGGTCAATTTCGACCGCTTACCGACTTACCCGAAGCTCAATTGCATCACTAAAATTTTTTCCCGATTTTTTCTCTTTTTCTTTTTCCCTTTTTCTCCCTTTTTTCCTCTCTTTTTGGCTGAACCGGTTCAGTCCGGTTCGGATCGGTTCAGACCCGTCGGTTCACCCCAGTTTACTCCGATTCGACCGGTTCACCGCCTTGCCGACCGGTTCTCTACCGGCTTCCACCGCCAGCATCTTCGTTGGGTCATCCGCATCACGAATCTGGGCTTGGTTCACCTCGAGCTCGTCGGAAAATGGTCGGTCCGGCCTGTTCTCCTCCGACCGTCGGGACCCATTTCTCCTCTTGGTCGTAGTCGGCGATTCCGGCCGTTTCGTCGGCTGCTACCGGTCTCAAAATGACCGGCTCCTCCTCCTGAACTCATCGGTGACCTCCGTTGATGCCCAGCCGTCGTGGATCGTCGGAACCGAGCCATTCTCTCCCTCGATTTTTCCTTCCTCCGATCGGCGTCCTCCGGCCTCTAAATGGCGCGTCTCCGGTGCCCTGAAGATCGCCGGCCTCTCCTCTTCCTCGTCAGCTCCTCGTCAGGGTCGTGGTCGCCGGACGGCTCTCTGGCCATCCTCGGTTCGGCTGCTTCATCTGTTTTCCGTTTTCTTCTTCTCCCTCTCCCCGACAATTCTGATTCTTTTCTCTTTTTTATTATTATTATTATTATTATTATTATTATTATTTATTATTTAATTATTTCCCTATTCATTAAAATACTCCAAATACCCAAAATATCTTCTAAAATTATTATTTTATTCTAAATTAATTAATTTAATTTTAATTTAATTAATTTATTTATATTTTAACCCTTTTTTGGGTATAATTTCTTCGTATTTTCGGGATATTATCCCGAATGACTTTTCGGTATATTTTTTGATTATTTTTGGGATTATTTTTTCGATTTAAAAATTTCGATTAATCCCGATTAATTCCAATAAATTGATATCTTGATCAATTTAATCCAGAATAAATTTATTTCACTTTTATTGATCAAGATTTCTCAATCCATTATTTTTAATTAAATTCTTCTCATCAAATTTATACTGACTTTCGGTCTTTTGATCATTTTGCCCTTACACGTGTTCGGGATTTATTTACCCCAACTTCCTTTCACGAATACTCATTCATTTCGTATTTTAAATAATTTCGGGTCTTACAAATCTCCCCCACTTAAGGAATTTGGTCCTCCAAATTAGAACCAATTCATATGAGTCCATAGACTACTCCGGGTACATTAATCGTATCATACTTCTTTAATTCTCATGTGATCTTTTTTCGGAGTGTATTACTACCAAAGGACTTTAATTAGGGAGATCGTCTTAAACCTCAATACTTTCTCTTTCCTGTTTAATGCCCGAATCAACTTATCAATATACTTATATTTTCATTAAACTGAACTTTTGGAGTTCATATTCGATTACGTATGCTGGATCTAGATAGTATTGCCGAAGCATCAAAAGATGGGACACATTATAGGTGCCTGCTTATTCAAGTGGAAATGCCACCTACAGGTCTTATCTCCCACTTGTCCAATCTCTCAAAATATTTCATCCAGCGCAACTCAATTTACCTTCTTCCAGAAGCTCTCTATGTCCTTATTCTCTTAGGACAAGTAACTTTCAACCATACCAATTCACCCTCGGTGAATTTCAATACTTTTCTATCTGCTCAGAGGTATTCTTAATCTCTCATCCTTAACTAAACATCCTCAGAGACTTATTATCCAAAGTCGAAAATAATTCTATCTGTCACCCACTTTTTCTTATCCAATTTGGGGAACAACCCCTACAGCCATACACTGCCTCATATCTTGTTATCTCGATACTCAAGTGGCAACTGTCACTATTGACGAATTCGATTTGTAATAACTGATCATCCCAAGAGCAAAAAAAATCAAGGGCAAACGCTTTCATCGGATCCTCCAGAACCTGTACAGTCCTCTCTGACTAACCATCTGTCTGAGGATGAAAAGCTGTGCTAATACTCAGTCGGGTTCCCATAGCTTCCTGAAAAATATTCCCTGAAGTAAGAAGTGAAGCGGGAATCCCTATATGATACCATGCTCACTGGAACGCTACATCATGTTCCACAATCTTCCTTATACATAAATCCTCATACACACTCTGAGTATCTGGGGATTTCATAACCAGAAGGTGGGTAGACTTAGTCACTCTATAGACTATCATCCAAATAGCCTCGCAATTCACTTGGGTTCTCTATAACCCATCATAAAATTCATGGAGACTTACTCCCATTTTCCATGCCGTGTCTATATAGGTAAAGGCTGCAATAACTCTGCAGACTTTTAATACTCTACCATATTTCTTTTCACATCTGACCACCAATACCCTTTTCGAGATTTCGATATATATTCTTTACTTCCGTATGCATTGTATATCCCGAAGAGTGAGCTTCTGACAATATTACTATCTCATCAACTATGGTCCTGGGGAGCACTCATATTGTCTCTGAACCTCTCTGTAAATCATCATCTCTCTCTGTGAACTTTATCACTGTACTCATCTGAATCTGACCCATACTATCGACACCATGCCGATCATCACACTAAGCCTGTCAAATCCGAGCACTCTCATCCGGTTCTAGTCTCAAGCTAGCCGTCACACAATCACTGTCATCATCAGAGGGAATCACATCACTACTGAGGCTTACAACTGCTCTAGCAGCTCACGCTCCCTGACCATCATATGTAATACCATCCCGAGGCTCTTTATACTCAAGGCATTAGCCATCACATTAGCCTTTCCTGAGTGGTACAATTTTCACAAATCAAAATCCCTCAGAAGCTCTAACCCACTAGGTATTCTCATATTCGCCTCTTTCTGTGAAAATAGATACTCGGGACTTTATGACCAGTGCATATCCAAAATTTCTCACCATGTACCTAGTAGTACCATATCCTCGGTACAAACACTACCGTTGCTAACTTAGAATCATGAGTCAGATAGTCTATTTCGTGATCAAGGAGTTGTCTAACTCCAAAATTGACTATCTTCCCATTATACATCAATACACAGCTCCTTCATAATTTCGAGGTATCCATACTCACTGTGAACCTCTTGAGCTGTTATGTATGGTGAAATTAATCACGGTGGTCAGTTCATACTTCACTACACCGAAATTCATGTCACATCTATCATCTTATTTATCATCTCATTTAAAGATCATGTTTTCTTAGTT
Organism: Firmiana major; assembly: GCA_033439115.1. Taxonomy (NCBI): domain Eukaryota; kingdom Viridiplantae; phylum Streptophyta; class Magnoliopsida; order Malvales; family Malvaceae; genus Firmiana; species Firmiana major. The sequence goes on from CM065904.1 coordinate 38,681,765, forward strand.
AAACGTGTCAACCAAGTAGACCATATTGAGAACTCGCAACAACCCATTTGTAAAAGCCATTTTTCCAACTGTTGCTTATAATTTGCCATAGACTTTAACTACACCCAACATATCATCGATAATGATGATTACAAATTGGTCCAAGTCAAGTTTAAACAACTCGTTATAGTTGAGCTCCACTACTTATTTCAATCGTCCATATCCTTGACTTATGTACCCATAAGTGTATCAGATCCTTCAAAATCGCTTACGTTTTCAAGTACTAACCTGCGTCATTTCCTTTTCTTATCTTAACGGCTCTTATTAAATTTTACTATGTTAACCTTTATGATTTGTCGAATTTTAATATTCTTATGTCTTAGTAAAGGTATCCTAATGCTAAAGGTATTTATTACGATGATCGATTTCACGTTATAGGTTATATATATACTTTTAGATGTTGTCAAGTCTTCAGGCGGGGAGGTATTTTGAAATACCTTTATTAACCTTCAGACTTAACCACATATACTTTATATACCAGTCCATGTGGTTACAATTTGTATTCGCTACTAATTGCTTTAATCCTAATGACTTCATATCGTAAGGATGTTCTCACCTAGCATACGCCTCTTACTCCAATACATCTTGTATTCAGAATTAAGCATATCTCATCTTAAAGATTATCTCCTTAGTGTATCTATTATAACGAAACTCTTGTCATTATTCATTTCGTGAGTACAATCCTTTACTCCTTTAATTTCAACTATTGCACCCCTTTTTATCACTTGTCAACACTTACAGTATACTTTTCAGTGATGTTTTCACCCCTATTTTCAACTTAAAATCTCTTAATAATTATTTCATTAGTTAATTCTCCTCTATTGGGGTACTCATTTATTAGTATTGTGCCCAATGATGTAGGCATTCATGCTTTTTACTCACTTATATGCGAATGAAGGCGGTATGAATAAATGTGTGGCACCAGGATCAACGAACATATGTACTTCATTATTCATAACAAGTGTGGTATCTTACACCACATCCATGAAACATCAATAGTATCCTGGTCCAAGACATCCTCTCGCCTTCATCCAACAGCCTACTTTCCTTTTTCTTTTTGGCTATGGCCTCCCTTTTCGTTGCAGCTATACCAACGAAGTTTTTCTCTGTCTCTTTACTTTTTTGTGGGGCGATCTCGCCAAACTCTGTGCAATCAAAATCAATGGTCCGTCATACCACACTTAACGGCCATTTTTATCAATACCATGTAGGTATAGACCCTCCTTCCGTGGTATCCACCACACATTCCACACTGCTTACAGTGCTTACACTGCTACACTGCTTCGTAGCAGGTCGGGGTCCTCCAATCACAATGCCCCTCAAGAGTGCCAAAATTGGATGCACTGAGGCCTTACCAATTATCTTACTCCATGACTCGTCAAATTAAATCTTTTACCAATTACCATTTTCCCATTTTAACATCTCTGTCATTTCTCGATTCTCTTTTCTGTCTCTATTTCAGCCCTCACTACCTTTCCCAATCTCAGAGGCATGCAATTCATGTTCTTATTTACCCAACTGTAAATCTGCGCACTGTCTCGGTACAGGTAATAATCTCACGGGGCCAATTGGACTCTAATTGACAATCTGAGCCCTTCTATAAACTTTTAGACATCTCGACTGTCACTTGTTCATAGTGTCGAGTTAATATCTGCCCAAGAATATAATCGAGTTTCATACTCATAAATAAATCAAATCTTCTGGGTCAGAGTAAGGACTTTTATCTATCATTTCTTTTAAATCATGTCCGGGATATCCTATCACCGGAATACATCCATAAACATTTCTCACGTCAGCTCTGGATGTTTAACACTTAAGATGGGTCGAGCGGGTTTCCTCCAATGCTCCGCTGCGCCCTCATATCTCATACATAATCTGAGCAATTAGCTCCTCACAATAATCTCCACACTCCGCTCCAATCTATCGAAGCGTGTCTCAATACTCTCCGATCACTCTGTCGGACTCTAAGAGGCATGCCCAACATTAACCTCTATTTCAATCTCATCCTGATTCTCACAGGTCAACTCAGCACGACTTAGCAGACTCAGGTCTACCTCTACGACCTCTGCCTCGTGCACTATCTCATCTAACGCGACTCATATTAGGCATTCCTGCATTCTCAACCATTTCTTAGTCAAAACCCATCTCGATATACACTATTATATCTAACCAAGCACAGTAACACGGGGATGTAATTCTTAATTACTGACACTGACACACATCAGACCAATTTTGACTCTGATACCAAACATGTCACGACCCAAACTACCCAAAATCAGAGTTAATTTTTCGCATTTTATTATTTTCTTACATAAATTCTTACCTGTCTTCTGATCGTGACCACACTCCACTAACAAATTGGGCTGTGCGTCAATGCCAGTCCCACCATACATTTACCATAGTACTTATTTCTTCTCCAGTCATTTATAATTGTTTACAATATTTATACATCCCCTAGAGACACTTACAAACATGTTACTGTGCTATGCTTATTTAGATACAATTTGTACAAGTGTATATACCTTGAATGATGGGCAGCAGCGGACATCCGGAATGCAGTACTGAGTCGCCTCATATTCAACTGGAGATTATCTGTGGGAGCAAATGAAAGGGTGAGCACATCAAGCTCAGTAAGGCAATCCTACGAACAAGTAGGTAACCATACAACCTACATGAACGTAGTGCCATGCATAAACCACCCTTTCTCCACACATTTTAAAACAGATGATATGAGTTATGATGTTATGCAAAACACATTTGCATGAAAAATTCAACATGCAATTATATTCAAAATCATATCTTTCTCGTTTAAAATTTCACAGTAAAGTCAGGACTCGACCCCTCCTTCGGGTGATCCTGACTCACACAAAATCATGAAAATTCGTTCACATCACATATGGGTTTAAAAAGCATGGAAATAACCATCATGCACATTTAATTTAAAACCCGGTTTGATCTCATCAAAATCGTCGACATGCGAGACTAGGCAACATCTGTATATCGGCAATAACCAGGACTATGGCCATGTGTGTCCTCGTGAGTCCCTCTAGCTACACGGATCCTAGTGTGCGAGGTCTCACCCTGATCGGAAACCGCCTGGGAGGTGGGTCAATCCAACCCGTCAGTCTTATCCGATCCCACGCATCCGAAGATGCCGTATCCTAAGATACCCCGTATCACAAAGATACCGTATCCGAAGATACCCCGTATCACAAAGATACCGTATCCGAAGATACCCGTATCACAAAGATACCGTATCCGAAGATACCTCGTATCACAAAGATACCATATCCGAAGATACCCGTATCACAAAGGTACCGTATCCGAAGATACCCCACGGTACATCGTACTCCATGCTACTTGCACGGTACAACGTACTCCATGGACCCATATCACTCTAGGTACTCCAGCCCAAATGGCCTGCTTCCCACAGAGAGGTTTGTTTCTTAATACTCATGCCATGTCTCAAAACGCACGTACGAGCTTATTAAATCGGTGACACACAGTCTACCCGATGCTTCAAGCACGGCTCATCGCATGTTCTCATAAAATCAGTGCGAGCGATGCTCAGCACTCTCATAAAATCAAGTAAAATCGACAGAGCCCGCTTTACATCCCCACAAGGCCGCCAACCTCATCCCTCACTCTCACCCCACTTAAGAGGTCTTTTGAGCCTGTTGGGCCTTTTGGCTGACTCCAAGGACAGACAGCGCTACTCCACAAATCCAGTAAAACTAGTGCGAGCTAGGCTCTAGCACTCTGTATATAAATCACATGAAAATCTTATAAAATCTGGTACGAGTTAAACTCCAGCACCCTGTCACGAAAATCATGTAAATTCTGGTGCGAGTTAGACTCTAGCACCGTGTCACGAACAAGCATGTGAAATCTGGTGCGAGTTATACTCTAGCACCTATGCATGTAAAGCTCTAGTGCGAGCTCTCGCTCCAGCACTAATGCATGCATCACACAAATCAAACATCGTGTAAGCTGAGCTCTAGCACGTCACATATCAATAAAAACACGTAGGCGGCTTTGTTTCCTCAAAACAGTTTTCAAAATAATTTCATCGTTGAAAGTATGCAATGCTGTGCATTTTCTTTCAAGGTTAGCCAGCCTACTCATGCATGCATTAAAATGTCTCCAGAATGAGCAGAAACCTCTTGTTCTTGCTCCTCCCAATTTTTCCTAAATTTGTAAATTTTACCCTTAACAAGGGTATTTTGGTAATTTATCCATTCGGGGCACTAAAATTATTATTTGACCTCTAGACCATTCAGATAATTTTTAAAGACTGCAATGAACTTAAAATTGCGTAAAGTTTACCTCTAGCAGTCCGTAGAATTCCCTTACCTTATTTTTCTGTCGAGTCTGACCTTTTCACTGATGTCACGTCGCGCAGTCCGATCTGCTTTCAATCCAATGCCCGGAACTGCGTATCAATATTCCTCAGGTCAGATAACATACAATTTAATTGTATTTCCTATTTTTTGGGCTTAATTTAAATCATTGGGCCCGTTTACCCCTATTGAGCCCGATTGCACCTTAATGGGCCTTAATCGGCCTTAAGCCCGTTTTCCACTTAATTTTCACTTTATCGAGGCCTATTGGGCTCACTGGACCCACCAACAATTTATTGGGCCTCGTTCTAACTCTTGAATAGCTAAATTTATTATTTACGACAATTTATCTAAATTTTCATAATTTAATTCAATTTATGCGGAATTTAAATTCATATCACGCATAACGATGTAAATTATCGTAAATAAGGGTCACTTACCCGAGATTCCATGCTAGTACGAAATTTGAGGCTATCTTGAGCTCTCTTTGGATGCCAATTGTCGAGCTACACAATTTCATGAATTTTTAGGTAAATTTCCAGTCGAATAATAATTAAATAAATTATTCCCAAATTTAAATCGGTCAATTTCGACCGCTTATCGACTTACCCGAAGCTCGATTGCATCACTGAAATTTTTTGTCGATTTTTTCTCTTTTTCTTTTTCCCTTTTTCTCCCTTTTTTCCTCTCTTTTTGGCTGAACCGGTTCTGTCCCGTTCGGACCGGTTCAGACCCGCCGGTTCACCCCGGTTCACTCCGGTTCGGTCGGATCACCGCCTTGCCGGCCGGTTCTTCACCGGCTTCCACCGCCAGCATCTCCGTTGGGTCGTTCGCATCACGAATCTGGGCTTGGTTCGCCTCGAGCTCACCAGAAAATGACCGGTCCGGCCTGTTCTCCTCCCACCGTTGGGACCCATTTCTCCTCTTGGCCGTCGCCGACGATTCCGGCCATTTCGTCGACTGCTATCGGTCTCAAAATGACCGGCTCCTCCTCCTGAACTCATCGGTGACCTCCGTTGATGCCCGCCGTGGATCGCCGAAACCGAGCCATTCTCTCCCTCGATTTTTCCTTCCTCCGATCGGCGTCCTCCGGCCTCCAAACGGCGTGTCTCCGGTGCCTTGAAGATCGACGGCCTCTCCTCTTCCTCGTCGGCTCCTCGTCGGGGTCGTTGGTCGCCGGACGGCTCGCCGGCCATCCTCGGTTCGACTGCTTCATCTGTTTTTCGTTTTCTTCTTCTCTCTCTCCCCGACAATTCTGATTCTTTTCTCTTTATTATTATTATTATTATTATTATTATTATTTATTTAATTATTTCCCTATTCATTAAAATACTCCAAATACCCAAAATATCTTTTAAAATTATTATTTTATTCTAAATTAATTAATTTAATTTTAATTTAATTTATTTATTTATATTTTAACCCTTTTTCGGGTATAATTTCTTCGTATTTTCGGGATATTATCCTGAATGACTTTTCGGTATATTTTTCGATTATTTTCGGGATTATTTTTTCGATTTAAAAATTTCGATTAATCCCGATTAATTCCAATAAATTGATATCTTGATCAATTTAATCCAGAATAAATTTATTTCACCTTTATTGATCAAGATTTCTCAATCCATTATTTTTAATTAAATTCTTCTCATCGAATTTATATCGACTTTCGGTCTTTTGATCATTTTGCCCTTACACGTGTTCGGGATTAATTTACCCCAACTTCCTTTCACGAATACTCATTCATTTCGTATTTTAAATAATTTCGGGTCTTACAGCGCGGGCACGAGATACTACCGAAACATCATCATAAACCACCAGTAGCACGACATCTTCCACACAGGTCGAGTCAAGTGCTAAAAGGGCCTATGTACCGGCACCTCAAGTGGTGGAGTCGGAACACCACGAGAAGTAGCCAAGCATGAAGCCTAAGTCTCAAAACATATTTTTTCTTTTTTTCATAAATACTTTTGAAAACGTCAAAAGTTCCATTTCAAAGCGTAAATATGGGTTTTCAAGCCATCATAAAACTTTCATGCATTTTCATAATTCGAAAGTTTATTTCATAAACATAGATGTTCTAGCGAACATTTTGTAAAACGAAATCATGTTTTGTAAATAGTTTCTCAAGTATGGACGCATTGATAAATCATTTCAAATCATATGCTCTTTCATAAAATCATTTCTCAGTGAAACAAGAATGCAATATCAGAACTAAGTTAAGTAATACCCCTTACCTTGATTTATCGGGTATCTCGAATTCGAACGGTGACGTCTCCTAGTATCTCCTTTAATCCCTTCTACAATCACCTACACTGAAATTGTAGACTTAGCACCCTATTCATGCGAATTGCGTTAAAAGCGTAATTTATCGTTGCTACTGCGTGTGTACGTATTATTGTATATCCTTAGGCCGACACGGACGTTTATATATTTCTTCACTATTTATATATTTGCTCCTACAAGTATTAACATATACCTTCATTATATACATCTACATGTATACACGCATAAATATATATTTATATATATACACTCCTGTATGTATATATATATACTTTTATTGTTTTCATGTTTTCCTATCTCATATATATACATTCTTTGTATATACATATACTTGCACACATTCACCTTTCATATCCCCCACATGTATATGCACATATATATATATATTATCATTGTTTTCCATTTTTTTTCCTTATCACCTATGCATACCTATTTTTTTTTGTACAAATACCAGCATACCCAATTCATTATATACACATATTTGTACATGTACCTAAATAAATAAATATACATATATATATATTTAAATAATTATTTCAAAAATTAAATTGGTTCATTTGACAACTTACCGACTTACTCGGAGCTCGATTGCATCATCGAATTTTTCCCATTTTTCCCTTTTTTTCCTTTTTTTTCCATCTTTTTCTGGCTGAACCGGTTCTGTCCGGTTCAACCCGGTTCAGACCGGTTCAATCCCGGTCTAACTTTCTCCCTCGCCGTTCGGAGTTTTTTCGACCGGTTCTCCTCCGGTTTCCACCTCCAGTGAATCCACGAGGCTGCGCGGTGCGTGGATCGAGTGACGGTTAAGCCTAGGCTTGCCGGAACAAGGCCGGTTCGGCCATTTCTTCCTCTCACCGACGCTGTCCTCTCTTCTCCCTTTTCTCTTCGTTTTTTTCTTTTTTTCTTCTGCCGCCACTGCTTACCGTCGGATTTCGACTGGCCGACGTCAGTGGCTTCTTCTCCCTTCGTCGGGCCTCAGCTTCTCCTTACTGCCGCCTCTTTCGATGTGGGGAAGGGAATCCCTTCCCTTCATGTTTTCAGTGTCGCGCGATATCGCGCGACACTGTTTCCAAATTTTATTATTATTTTTTTATTTTTTATATATTTTATATTTTTCTATTATTATTATTTTTATTATTATATATATTATATATTATATATTATTTATTTATTTATATTTATTTATTATTTATTTTATTTATTTTTTTAATATTATATTATATTTTATTAAAGTATAATATAATATATAATATACCCAAAATATTTAAATATATATATTTAAATCAAATAAATATATATATTTATCTTCTTTATTTCTCGGGTATTTTATTATTTTATTTATTTTATATCAGAATTACAATTTTATTTCACTTGTATGTTTTTTTTTTACGAACCAATTTACAGGGAAATTTCGGGGATTTACAGACTCAGTGGCTAAATGCAATACTCTCCTGGACTATGGCCATATCCTATAATGGTGAAATCTCAGGCAACACAAATCTCGGTGTGCGGGTTATCACTGCTGCAACGGGAGGGGGTCAGTCCATCACAACCGCCAGCTATAAACTCCTCAACTCCACAACTCCACATAACACACGGTACAGTGTACTCCATGCCACTCGCATGGTACAACGTACACCCGTGGACCCTCTCCTCATGGTCGGGATGCCTACCATAGGTCTTAGTCCTCACACCATGGAAATACATCATAGTCGGGGTGCTTGCCATAAGTCTTAGCCCTCATACTATGGAATAAATGCCACGTCTCTAAATCCACGTGCGAACATCTCACAGTGTGACACTCAGTCTACACGAGGAAATCGTCACGGTTTTCTTTAACATGTCTTATATATCACATAAAACTATAGTGTGCGTCTTGAATGTGACTCACAATCAACACTCTGCCTCTTAAACACTGTGTGTACATTTCAAAATATTCAACACTAGTGCGAGTAACCTCTAGCACTAGGTCAATGCATAGTTCTCATTTCAAATAAAGTACGAGTTATCACTCAAGTACCATGTCATGTATAAATCATGAAAACTGAGTACAAGCAACGCTCCCAGTACTCTATCATGTAAAACTGAGTATGAGCAAAGCTCTCAATACTCTATATGCATCAATCACAAAACTGAATACGAGAAATGCTCCAAGTACTCTAACATGTATAAAATCTGTCACGACCCAAATTACCTAAAAATCAGAGTAAATTTTTCTCTTTCTTCACTTTTTTCATTTTTCTTACCCGTCGTGAACAGTTACACTACTAAACAGTTGGGCTATGAGTCGATGTTAGTCCCTCCTATCATGTTACTTACCTTAACATCTATTTTCCATATTACATTTACATATCAATTTATTTTAACTAAATACATCCCCAATATTACAATCCGAATATAGTACTATGCCTCTATATGTTTAGATACAAAAATTATACGAGTGTGCATACCTGATTTTGCTAAGAAGCAGCGGATAACCGAAATGCAAGACTAATGTCGGTCTCTTCTACTGAATGTACCATGTGGGGTGGAAAAAGAAAGGGTGAGCATAAACAGCTCAGTAAGGCAATAATGTAAGCAAGTAGATAACTATACTATCTACGTGCTGATAATGTCATGATATAAAATTGTTTATATTTGGAGCATGAGGTATGACTAAAACGATGCCACATGTATGTATATATCATATAAGAGAAATCATGAAATCGACATATAAATCAAACATGGAAAAATCGTCATGTATGATATCTCATGCTCGTCACATTAAAACTTATTAGTTTCATCATAAACTCATCACTTTAAAACTTATTTGTTTAATCATAAACTCATCACGTTAAAATTTATTTGTTTCATCAGAAAACAACCACATCAAGGCTAAACCCATCACTCGGGAATACCTTTATTCATTAAATCGCATCTCGTTTTAAAAAACATAAATCGAGACATTACCCCTCCTTCGGGTTTGTCCTGGTCTATCTAGACCGTATGATATCATGTGAGGCATGTAGGTTACTGTATGAAAAATCGAGGACTATGGCCATAATTTATCCCTGTGATTTCAGGCTACACGGATCCCGGTGTGTGGGGCATCACAACTGCAACGGGAGGTGGGGTCAAATCCTACCTGCCAGAATATCAAGTAACATCATCGAGTCATCATGACTGCACGGTACAACATACTCCGTGTGACATACACGGTACATCGTACTCCGTAGACCCATATCATAGTCTGGGGGTGCCTGCCGTAGGTCTTATCCACCCCAATACTATGTCGATAACCAACCCATGTCTCAAAGTATACGTGCGAGCATCTCAACTCTCTGTGTCACATAGTCTACAGGAGGCTTTCGCACGACTATATGCATGTCAACTCACGTCTAGTGCGAGCGAAGCTCCAGCACCACGCTATGCATATCATGATATCTAAAATCTCGTACGAGTGAAGCTCCAGCACGGTTTTGTGCACACACAAATTTCTTGTACGAGCAATGCTCCAGTACGGCTCTTCATGAGTAATAAATCAGTAAACTTGAGTGCGAGTAAGACTCTAGCACTCTTTTTTTCATGTAAATACGATAGGTGGCTCAATCTTGATAAAACATCTTTTAAAATCGTAACCGGTACAAACCGGTACCCTTTCGTATAATTCATAAAATCAATAGTCAACCTATGTGCATATTTGCTTAAATTAAAGCAATACATTCATATAAAACATTAAAACATGATAATCATGCAATTTATCTGCCTTACTACCCTTTTTGTAAATTTTACTCCCAGGGGCAAAATCATCTTTTTCTTTATTCACCTAAGCCCCGATTTTCGTAAAAATTATTATTTCATTTCTAAATACGTTAAAAAATTCTAGGCCTGTAAATTCCCTCAAAAATACGTATAGAAATCTCTATGCACCTACAAAATTTCCTTACCTCGATTCACACGTAAACTTATCTCGTCTCGATAATATCCGATATCTCAGTCCAACTGTGCATCAACCAAGTCTACGAAACTACATATAATCACATATTTTGGATTAATTCACTTATTTTTATCAGTACATCACATTTACTGATCGAATCTAACGTACTGGGCCCGTTTTACTTTATTGGGCCCAATTGCACCTTAATGGGCCTCGACCCATTTTCAGCCCGTTTCTACTTATTAAATCCCTTCTTCGGGTTTACTGGGCTCATTTAGCTTACCAATAATCATCGAGCTTCGTTCCAAACTCATTGGATAGCCCGTATACTATTTACTGTAATTACGTTGCAATTCCGATTAATATTCCTTTTTTATACAAAATAAATCCGTAAATTCTGTAAAATAATCGAAACTCTGTATTAAAGGACTCATCTTATCGTAATTAAAATATACTTACCCAATATGATGTGGGGTACAAAAATCAGAGCTCAATCGGCTCTCGTTCGGGCTTTGTTGTAAAACTGCATATTATATATTTAATTTCGGGTTAATTTCTGATTAAATATAATTTAAATAAATTTCTTGAAATTTAAATCGGTCAATTTTGACCTCGTATCGACTTACCCAAAGTCCGGTGTATCCCCGAAAATCTTCCCTTTTTTCCTTTTTCTCTTTTTCTCCTTTTCTCCCTTCTTTCTTGGCTGAACCGGTTCGGTCCGATTCAAACCCAATTCAGACCGGTCCGGTTCAGTCCGATTCACCTCTTTGCTGAACCGGTCCATACCGGTTCAGGCCTTTCGACCGTCGTTCATGGCGTTTTCGGCTGGTTCTCGGCTTGTTTCTGGCGCTGTTCAACTTGTCTTTGGCTGGGCAACCTTCGACTAGCCTCGATCGGGACCAAATCACCGTCGGTGGCTGCCGTTCCTCTCTTCTCCCTCTAGGCCTTCTCTCCCTCGATCCACCAGATTTTGACAGTTTCGTCGGTCGATATCAGTCTCAAAAGAACCGGCTCATCCTCCCGATCACATCAGTGCCTGCCGTTCGAGCCCAGCTGCCGTGGATCGCCGGGATCGAGCTCCTTTCTCCCGTCGATTTCTCCTCCTCCGTTCGACGGATTCGGCCATCCTTGGCGCGCGTCACCGGTGCCCACACGATCGCCGGCCTCTCCTTTGCCTCTTGGCTGTTCGCCGGCGTCGTCGGTCGTCGGTGGCCATGGATCAGTCGGGCCACGCGTGGTCTCCTTCCTCGGTTTCCATTTTTAGGTTTCCCGATTCCAATTGTCTGATTCTTTTTTTAATCTTTTTTTTGTTTTTTTATTATTATTATTATTATTATTATTTATAAATTATTTTATTATTAAAATAATCATTAAATATTCTAAAGTATTCTAAAATATCTACTAATATATTATTTTATTCCAAATTAAGTAATTTTATTTTATTTAATTTATTTATTATATTTTTAATCCTTTTTTCGATATAATTTCTCCGTATTTTCGGGATATTGTCCCGAGTAACTTTTCGATATTTCTAAAAATTTCGGATATTGATCAATTGGACTCGAAATTTAATTATTTCTTCGTTATTGATCAAGATTATCAAATCCATTATTTTTAATTTAATTTTTCTTGTCGAATTTATATCGGCTTTCGGTCTTTTGATCGTTTTACTCTTGCACGTGTTTAGGAATTTCATTTCAGTCCTTTTTGCATTTTTAATTTCTCATTTTTGAATCCTTATCTCCAGTTCGAATCCCGTTCGTTTAATTTGGGTGTCACGACCCTCAACTTACCAAAATACGTACAAATTTTTCGCATTTTCATGCATCAATCCTTAATCATCCTTCCTCGATCGTGAACAACCACACACTTAACAGTTGGGCTGTGTGTCGACGTCTAACTCACTCCACCATACCAATTCAATTTGAAACATTATTATGAGTAAACACTTGTATAAATGTATATATATCAGAGTTGTTACATGTGTTTACATTGTTTTACATCCCCAGTGGTTACATACAAAATGCTACTGTGCTATGTCTAGTTTAGATACAAAATAATCCAAGTGTGTATACCTTTAGCGATGGGATGCAGCGGATTACCAAAAAGGGAACGCCTCCAGTCACGTCCAATCTATACTCAAATCTCTGTAGAGAGGGGAAAATAAGGGGGGTGAGCAAACCACACGCTCAGTAAGGCAATCATGCGAACAGGTAGATACTGCACTATCTACGTGGTCGTGATGCCATGCTCAAAAGCATTTAATTCATTGTTTATCTCAAAACATGAGTGTATGATTGTGTTAATGGTATGTAAAGCATTCATGCTATATAAATCAAGTGCACATGTCAACTCAAAGCATGGTATAAATCATCATGCATAATTCACAATAAAAGCATGGCATTAAACATCATGCATCCGTGCACTTTAAAAACCATTAACAAATCAATTCATCACTGGTCAGGTCTCGGCCCATCCCTCGGGCTTTCCTGACCCACAATCATTTTCAAACATGGATTTAATCTCAATTAGCAGTAGACATGTGAGATAGGCAGTTTCAACAATAGGTAATAACCTCAAGGCCTATGTACATAACCTGTGATACCGGCTACACGGATCAGGTGTGCGGGATATCACCACTATCTGCTTCCACACGGGAGGTGGGTCAAATCCTACCCACCGGTCCATAGCAGATCTCGTCCGAAGACGGCACATCACAACTCAACATGGTACAATGTACTCCATGCTACATGCACGGTACAACGTACTCCGTGGACCCAATCAACACATCATATCACGCCACATCTCAAACGCACGTGTGAGCCTATTTAATCGGGGCGACCTCTTGTCTATCCGAAGCTCCTAACACGGCTAATTAATCATGTCAAAACAATGCACGTGTGAGCCTATTTAATCGATGTGACACCAAGTCTACTCGAAGCTCCAAACACGGCAACATACAAGGTGGGCATCCAGTGCGAGACAAACTCGAGCACAATGCCAAAACCATTATGAAATCCATGTGAAAACTAGTGCCTCTTGCACTCTTTCATACTCACGAAATCATGTAGGTGGCTCAAAACTTGCAAAATATGATTAACAAAACCAAAACACACTCATCTCTTTTGCAAATCATTTCAATGTTAGCCAACCTACCAATCATTTGCTAAAAATCAATAAAACATGATTTTAAAAGCAATATGCTTTTGTTTTCATGCACATTTCTCAAACTCCCAACTTTTACCCTTCAATCACCTAACAACATTTCCTAATCTCATGCATTCTAGCAAAACATTTAAGCGCCCAAATTACGCACAGATATCTCTAAGAGTCCACACAATTCCCTTACCTCGATTTACTTGGTGTGACTCCTTTCCTTTTAGCTTCTCACGCTCTTGGCTCAACTCGCCTCGGCGTATCCTCAAAAGCTGTGATTCATTCATTAAATCGATTGAGTTAACGTATTTAACCCATAATTGACCTCACTAGTCAATATTATTCACTTATGCATTTTACAAATGCCTTAATCCACATTTTACCTCTTTTAGGCAAATCTCACAATTTATCCACCAACAACATCTTAAAATCATACCCATAACACTATTAATAACTTCTATATATATCTCATTTCTCATTAATCTCCATCAATTTCACTTTCTCACACTAAACCATTTCTAGGTCAAAATCATTCCAATGCATTCTAGATAGTTTCTAACCATCCATACTCATGCCAAACAACTCTAAAATCACTTAAATAAATAATGCACCATAGTTGGAGTGTTAGAATCTTACCCAATTTGATTTCTCCTCTTGCTCCAAATGGCAATGCCCTTAACTTCTTCAATATCAACAATGGGAAAATACTTTCCAACTAAGTTGTTCTTCTCTTTGATAGGAACAACTTTGTCTCTAATGGTCTCTCTTCAAACCTCACTGAAAATGGCTGATTTTTGAGAGAGAAAGTTAGGTTTTTTTGGGTTGAAAGTGGAAGGTTAGTGTTTTTCCCGAAATTTTCTGATTTTCAGCACTCCTTATATAGAATTAGCTTGAGGAGATCGATCTAGTCCAAGAGGAGATCGATCTGGTCCCTTAAAATCCCTATTTTTCATGGCATTTTTAAGCCTGAGATCGATCTGTCAAAGCATGATATCGATCTGTTGAGGCATGAGATCGATCTGTCGAGGCATGAGATCGATCTGCTCCCAAACAGAGAGCTAAGGAGATCGATCTGGTTCATTGGAGATCGATCTGTTCTATTCTTTCGCCCAAATAAGAGCATTCTGGCTCTTCCAGATCGATCTCTCATCCCATGAGATCGATCTGCCCTTCAAAATTTTCAGATTTCCTGCAGTTCCTCTGCAACAACACTTGCCAAACATCCTTAATTTGCTACCATGATCATTTCCACATTCATTCATCTTTGAGACTTGAAAATGGCATCCATCCTCACTTCATACACATTAAAACTTGTGTAGAATCTTTGTATGACCAATGGTACTTAATATAAACAAAAATGGAAGTGCACATCTTATGCAATTCTACTTCCATTTTACCAAACTATTCATAATCCATTCTACACACATTCTCCACATGATTAAGTCCATTTCTACACATTCATACATAATGAAACTTGTATGTACGATTACCACTCTCATTACAAGTGTGTACATTACTTATGGACTTACATCACATATACTTCACTCATGAATTCATAGTACAACTCTATTTACACTTCTATGTACATATATACCCTTATACATATACGGGGTCTCACATTCTCCCCCACTTAGAAAATTTGGTCCTCCAAATTGGAACCAATTATTCTGTGAACAACTCGGGATACCTCTCCCGCATCAAACTCTCCAATTCCCATGTGGCTTCTTCCACAGTGTGATGTTGCCAAAAGTATCTTCACCAAGGGAATTGTCTTTGTCCTCAGCACTTTCTCTTTTCTGTCCAATACCCGAACTGGCTTCTCAACATAGGTCATACCTTCATTGAGCTCCAAAGGCTCATATCTTATCACATGTGCCGGGTCCGGGTGATACTTCCTCAACATGGATACGTGGAAGACGTTGTGCACACTTGCCAACTCTGGTGGCAATGCCAACCTATAAGCCTTGTCTCCCACCTTATCAAGTATCTCAAATGGCCCTATATATCGAGGGCTCAACTTTCCCTTCTTCCCAAATCTCATAATTCCCTTCGAAGGGGAAACTTTCAGAAACACTGACTCACCCACCTCAAACTCTAGTGGTCTCCGTCTCTTGTCAGCATAACTCTTTTGCCTGCTCTGAGCTGTCCGTAACCTCTCACATATCAATTGGACGTCCTCAGAGGCTTGTCTAACCAAGTTGGGAGCAAAGATCTGTCTGTCACCAACCTCTTCCCATCCAATAGGGGAACGACATCTACGCCCATACAATGCCTCATATGGTGCCATCCCGATACTCGCATGAAAACTGTTATTATACGCAAACTCTGCGAGTGGCAAATGGTCATCCCAGGAGCCTCCAAAATCTAATGCACACGCTCTCAACATGTCCTCCAGGGTCTGTATAGTCCTCTCTGACTGACCATCTGTCTGAGGATGAAACGCGGTGCTAAAATTCAACTGGGTCCCCATCGCTTCCTAAAAATGTTCCCAAAAGTGGGAAGTGAAGCGGGCATCCCTATCAGAAACAACGCTCACTGGAATTCCATGTAGCCTCACTATCTTGCGCACATATAGGTTCGCTAATTGGCTCAGAGTATCGGTAGCTCTCATAGCTAGAAAATAGGCTGATTTCGTCAACCGATCCACAATCACCCATATGGCATCATGACCTCTCCGGGTCCTCGGTAATCCCATCACAAAATCCATGGTGACATGCTCCCACTTCCATGTCGGTATCGGTAGAGGCTGTAATAACCCTGCAGGCTTCTGATGCTCTACCTTCACCTGCTGACAAATGAGACACTTAGCAACATATTCAGCAATGTGCTTTTTCATTCCCGACCACCAATAAACCTTTCGAAGGTTTTGATACATTTTGGTACCCCCTGGATGTATCGTATACTTCGATGAGTGAGCCTCTGTCAGGATCAACCTTCTGATCTCTGCGTCATCAGGAACACATATCCTACCTCTGAACCTCAACAATCCATCCGAACTCAACCCAAAGTCTGTCTCTATACCCCTCTGTATCTGCCCGACAATATCACTACACTGCTGATCAACTCACTGAGCCTGTCGGATTCGATCTACCAGATCCGGTTCCAACTGTAGGCTAGCTATCATAAATCCACTATCAGCGTCAGGCGGGGTCATATCCAAACTGAGGTTCATGAACTGTTCCAACAGCTCATGTTACCTGATCATCATAAATGATACCATCCCGAGATGCTTCCTACTCAATGCATCAGCAACCACATTTGCTTTACCCGGGTGGTATAGGATTTCACAATCATAATCCTTTAACAGCTCGAGCCATCTCCTCTGTCTCATGTTCAACTCTTTCTGTGAGAACAGGTACTTAAGGCTCTTATGATCTGTATAAACCTGAAATCTCTCACCATAGAGGTAGTGGCGCCATATCTTCAGCGCAAACACCACCGTTGCCAACTCCAAGTCATGGGTCGGGTAGTTCCTCTCATGATCCTTTAACTATCTTGATCCATAGGCTACTACCTTCCCATCCTGCATCAATACACAGCCCAGTCTTAGGTGTGAAGCATCCGCATACACCAAGAAACCTCCTGAGCTGGTAGGAATGGTGAGTATTGGAGCTGTAGTTAATCTCCTTTTCAACTCCTCAAAACTATCTTCACACTTTTTGTCCCACACAAACTCTACATTTTTCCTCGTGAGACGTGTCAAAGGAGCAGCTAACCTCGAAAATCCCTCTACAAACCTTCGATAATACCCAGCTAAACCCAGGAAGCTTTTGATCTCTGTCACTGTCTGGGGTCTCTGCCACTGAACTACGACCTCAATCTTAGATAGATCCACTGATACTCCATCCTTTGATACTATGTGACCCAGAAAAGAGATCTGTTCCAACCAAAAGTCGCACTTACTGAGTTTAGCGTACAACTTCTTCTCTCGGAGGGTTTGTAGCACTATCCTTAAATGCCTTTCATGTTCCTCTCTAGACCTTGAATACACCAGTATATCATCAATAAACACAATAACAAATCGATCCAAGTACTGGTGGAACCTCATTCATCAAAGACATAAAAGCTGTGGGAGCATTCGTCAACCCGAATGGCATAACCATGAACTCATAATGTCCATACCGGGTGCGAAAAGCTGTCTTGGGTACATCTCCACCTCGTATCTTCAACTGATGGTACCCTGATCTCAGATCTATCTTGGAAAAGACCTGCACTCCCTTAAGCTGATCCAACAAATCATCGATGCGTGGAAGGGGATACTTATTCTTGATGGTGGCCTTATTCAACAACCGGTAATCTATACACAGTTGGAGGCTTCCATCCTTCTTCCTTACAAACAGAACCGGTGCTCCCCAAGGTGAGACACTCGGCCTGATGAACCCCTTCTCCAGCAACTCTTGTAATTGTTTCCTTAACTCCTCTAACTCAACTTGAGCCATTTTGTATGGTGGCTTGGACATCGGCTCTGTACCAGGTGCCAAATCTATACCAAACTCCACCTCCCTATCTGGAGGTAACCCTGGTAACTCATCCGAAAAGACATCGAAAATTCCCTAACCACTGGTATGTCTTCCAATTCCGGACGTGCCTTATCCGTCTCAATCACAAAAGCGATGAATCCTTCACATTATTCTTTCCACCATTAGTATCATAAATCATCACATCACATACATAAATGAAATCAAATTTATCTTTCATACATCATGTATCAAGATTGTACTCATCACACTTATAATAATCATGTTCTTTAATTCCATTTCACAAAATTAACTACAAGATTGTCTATCTTTAGAAACATCAAGGTTTTAGCATGACAGTCCATAATAATATGATTGGCAGCCAACCAATCCATTCCTAAGATAACATCAAAATCACTCATATTTAATAAAATTAAATCGGCTGCCATCTCTTTACCTCCTATCTTCATTTTACAATCCCTATATATATGCTCAGTCAACTGACTATCATTCATAGGGGTAGATATCAACAACATCTCATCAAGCAGCGTGGGTTTTACATGCTTCAACAATTTACATGCAAAGGATGGCAAAGTAAAGGAATGCGTGGCACCAGGATCAAACAGTACATAAGCTTCTAAATCAAAGATTTAGATGGTACCTTTTACCACATCTGATGACTGATCTGCAGTATCCTGATCCAGTGCGTGCACTCGTCCTCTACTTATACCCACTGCTTGCTTCCCCTTTTCCTCAGCTGTAGCCCTCCTCCTCGGAGCAGCTGTACCAACTGGAGCTCTCTCTGGCTCCTTGCCCTTCTGTGGGGCTCTCTCTATCATCTCTGGGCAATCTCTGATTATGTGCCCTGGCTTCCCACATCTGAAGCATACAACCTGAGGTCCATAACATGGTCGAGTACCATGGTACCTACCACACTTGCCACACTGTTTTGTAGTAGGCCGTGGTCCTTCAATCACGATTCCCTTAGCTGGAGCAATGGCCGGATACATGGGAGTATCAACTGTCCTCTCTCGGATCTCATCAATTCTCGGCCTCTTTCTAGAGAATCTCTTGCTTCCTTTATAGCTGAAGCCTCTTTCCATCATAGGTCTCTTCTTATCTCTGTCCCTCATCTTACCAACCTTTCCAAACTCCGAGGCGATTCTATCAACATCTTGTTCACATAGTTGCGCCCTGCGCACTGCCTCCTCATAGGTCGGTATATCCAGGGGAACCAATCTAGACCTGACGGTTGGTCTCAATCCATCCACAAACTTTTGGATCTTCTCGACCTCATTACCCATCGTGTTGGGATCATACCTGCCCAGGGATATAAAAGCAGTCTCATACTCATCCACAGTCCTGCTCCCTGGGGTCAGTCCCAAAAATGCCATCTTTAACTTCCGCTGTGCGGTATCCGAGACATACTATCTCCGAAAGGCCTCTAGAAACACATCCCAGCTGATCTCAGTATGTCGGGCTCTCAAAATAGGCCTGGTGGATTTCCACCAATGTTCTGCTGATCCCTTCAGCATAAAAGCGGCAAATGCTACCATCTCGGTAGTAGTGCACTCAAAGAACCCATATAATTTTTCGATCTCATTGATCCAATCCTCAGCCGCTACTGGGTCCTTTACTCCACTGAAAGACGGTGGTCTAAACTTCTGGAACTGTCGCAGTCTATCCAAATCACATCCATATCCCCAACCTCTACTGCCTGGCATAGCAACCGGCGTAGGCACATCCTGTGTGGGTGGGGTATCTGTCGTCTGAGGTCCTTGGGCTTGCCTTGCCCGTGCCTCGGGAGCTGCTGCCTGCTCGGCATCACCCTGTGTAGCGGGACTCTATCTACCGCCAACTCCAGATAAAGATTGGGTGACCAACTCCACAATCATCTCAATGCTCCGCTCAATCCTCGCGAAGCGAGCCTCAGTACTCTCGGGTCTCTCCTCTGGACCCTGTGGAGCGTGCTCAACATCAGCCTCCACCTCAACATTCTCCTAAGCCTCGTGTGTTTCTAGCTTAGCACGACCCCCAGGCCTACCTCTACGGCCTCGAGCCTGTGCTCTCATCCCTCTACCGCGACTGGTATTAGGCATACTTACTCAGTTCCCTACATTCACAACCAATTACTTAGTCAACCCATCGACATACACTATTTGTATCTAAACAAGCACAATAACTTGGGGATGTAATTTTTTCACTTATTAAGTATTTTAGACACGACACACATCAAATCAACTCGAGCTCTGATACCAACTTCTGTCACGACCCTCAACTTACCAAAATACGTACAAATTTTTTGCATTTTCATGCATCAATCCTTAATCATCCTTCCTCGATCGTGAACAACCACACACTTAACAGTTAGGCTGTGTGTCGACGTCTAACTCACTCCACCATACCAATTCAATTTGAAACATTATTATGAGTAAACACTTGTATAAATGTATATATATCAAAGTTGTTACATGTGTTTACATTGTTTTACATCCCCAGTGGTTACATACAAAATGCTACTGTGCTATGTCTAGTTTAGATACAAAATAATCCAAGTGTGTATACCTTTAGCGATGGGATGCAGCGGATTACCAAAAAGGGAACGCCTCCAGTCACGTCCAATCTATACTCAAATCTCTGTAGAGAGGGGAAAATAAGGGGGTGAGCAAACCACACGCTCAGTAAGGCAATCATGCGAACAGGTAGATACTGCACTATCTACGTGGTCGTGATGCCATGCTCAAAAGCATTTAATTCATTGTTTATCTCAAAACATGAGTGTATGATTGTGTTAATGGTATGTAAAGCATTCATGCTATATAAATCAAGTGCACATGTCAACTCAAAGCATGGTATAAATCATCATGCATAATTCACAATAAAAGCATGGCATTAAACATCATGCATCCGTGCACTTTAAAAACCATTAACAAATCAATTCATCACTGGTCAAGTCTCGGCCCATCCCTCGGGCTTTCCTGACCCACAATCATTTTCAAACATGGATTTAATCTCAATTAGCAGTAGACATGTGAGATAGGCAGTTTCAACAATAGGTAATAACCTCAAGGCCTATGTACATAACCTGTGATACCGGCTACACGGATCAGGTGTGCGGGATATCACCACTATCTGCTTCCACACGGGAGGTGGGTCAAATCCTACCCGCCGGTCCATAGCAGATCTCGTCCGAAGACGGCACATCACAACTCTACACGGTACAATGTACTCCATGCTACATGCACGGTACAACGTACTCCGTGGACCCAATCAACACATCATATCACGCCACATCTCAAACGCACGTGTGAGCCTATTTAATCGGGGCGACCTCTTGTCTATCCGAAGCTCCTAACACGGCTAATTAATCATGTCAAAACAATGCACGTGTGAGCCTATTTAATCGATGTGACACCCAATCTACTCGAAGCTCCAAACACGGTAACATACAAGGTGGGCATCCAGTGTGAGACAAACTCGAGCACAATGCCAAAACCATTATGAAATCCATGTGAAAACTAGTGCCTCTTGCACTCTTTCATACTCACGAAATCATGTAGGTGGCTCAAAACTTGCAAAATATGATTAACAAAACCAAAACACACTCATCTCTTTTGCAAATCATTTCAATGTTAGCCAACCTACCAATCATTTGCTAAAAAGCAATAAAACATGATTTTCAAAGCAATATGCTTTTGTTTTCATGCACATTTCTCAAACTCCCAACTTTTACCCTTCAATCACCCAACAACATTTCCTAATCTCATGCATTCTAGCAAAACATTTAAGCGCCCAAATTGCGCACAGATATCTCTAAGAGTCCACACAATTCCCTTACCTCGATTTACTTGGTGTGACTCCTTTCCTTTTAGCTTCTCACGCTCTTGGCTCAACTCGCCTCGGTGTATCCTCGGAAGCTGCGATTCATTCATTAAATCGATTGAGTTAACGTATTTAACCCATAATTGACCTCACTAGTCAATATTATTCACTTATGCATTTTACAAATGCCTTAATCCACATTTTACCTCTTTTAGGCAAATCTCACAATTTATCCACCAACAACATCTTAAAATCATACCCATAACACTATTAATAACTTCTATATATATCTCATTTCTCATTAATCTCCATCAATTTCACTTTCTCACACTAAACCATTTCTAGGTCAAAATCATTCCAATGCATTCTAGATAGTTTCTAACCATCCATACTCATGCCAAACAACTCCAAAATCACTTAAATAAATAATGCACCATAGTTGGAGTGTTAGAATCTTACCCAATTTGATTTCTCCTCTTGCTCCAAATGGCAATTCCCTTAACTTCTTCAATATCAACAATGGGAAAATGCTTTCCAACTATGTTGTTCTTCTCTTTGATAGGAACAACTTTGTCTCTAATGGTCTCTCTTCAAACCTCACTGAAAATGGCTGATTTTTTAGAGAGAAAGTTAGGTTTTTTTGGGTTGAAAGTGGAAGGTTAGTGTTTTTCCCGAAATTTTCTGATTTTCAGCACTCCTTATATAGAATTAGCTTGAGGAGATCGATCTGGTCCCTTAAAATCCCTCTTTTTCACGGCATTTTAAGCCTGAGATCGATCTGTCGAAGCATGAGATCGATCTGTTGAGGCATGAGATCGATCTGTCGAGGCATGAGATCGGTCTGCTCCCAAACAGAGAGCTAAGGAGATCGATCTGGTCCATTGGAGATCGATCTGTTCTATTCTTTCGCCCAAATAAGAGCATTCTGGCTCTTCCAGATCGATCTCTCATCCCATGAGATCGATCTGCCCTTCAAAATTTCCAGATTTCCTGCAGTTCCTCTGCAACAACACTTGCCAAACATCCTTAATTTGCTACCATGATCATTTCCACATTAATTCATCTTTGAGACTTGAAAATGGCATCCATCCTCACTTCATACACATTAAAACTTGTGTAGAATCTTTGTATGACCAATGGTACTTAATATAAACAAAAATGGAAGTGCACATCTTATGCAATTCTACTTCCATTTTACCAAACTATTCATAATCCATTCTACACACATTCTCCACATGATTAAGTCTATTTCTACACATTCATACATAATGAAACTTGTATGTACGATTACCACTCTCATTACAAGTGTGTACATTACTTATGGACTTACATCACATATACTTCACTCATGAATTCATAGTACAACTCTATTTACACTTCTATGTACATATATACCCTTATACATATACGGGGTCTCACATTGGGACCATTTCAATCTTTCCTTTCACGAACATACTCATTTCGTGTTTTTAACTAAAATCGGGTCTTACAAAATCGTATTTAAATTTAGTACGAGTATATCCTCCAGTACTATGTGATGCATATCTCAAAATATAGTGCGAGTATTCTCTAACACTTATGGTTTTCACACAAACCAAATAGATGGCTTATTCAAATCACAACTCACTCAATTCAAATCAAATTTGCACTTAAATGTGTTGTTCTTCGCATATACATGAAAACATTAGCCATTCTATCATGCAGCTCATGCATTTTAGGTCACAACATGCTTCTAAGGTGTTTGCACCTTATTTTTGGATAAGATCACACTTTATCTCATTGGTTCCTATCATAGCAACATGTCTATTCAGGGAATTCATATAGAGTATAATATCAAAACTCTAATTCAATATACTTGTAGCCATCTTTAGCTACTCACAAAATTCCCTTACCTCGGATCATGTCAAGTGACCTCTCTTCCTCATTTCTGCTCACTCTTGCAGTCCGATCAGCTTCCAAGGAAATTTTTGAAGCTGTTATAATCATTGGCATTAGTATATCGCTATATACTCATTTCATTTGCCAAATCTCAATTTAATACTTAAATCTCATCATTTTCTCCAAATATGGTATAAAACCACATTTTCACATATCTATCTTTATTTCTCCTTATTTCCAAGTTATGCATTTCATAAGATTACCTTATAATCTTTCATACATGCATATTCCATCATTGAATCAATGTTCACACCATTTCTTCATCATGTTCTCATTTTCTCACCAATATCTAGGTCATGGTGATTTTTCATTATCCTTTTATTTCCAACATTTCAAACATATATCAATTTACTCATCAATACACCTAGTTTAATATATATGAACTTGGTGCATTAAATCTTACCTAATTGAGATTTCCTTCCTTTGTCACCAAATTGGTAAAATCCTCCTTGCTCTTGAAACCTTTGATCTCAATCTCTTGTTTCCAAGTATGTTGTTCTCCTCTTTGCTAAGAACAACTTTGCTCACTTATATCTCACTTAAAACTGATCACAAACTAAAGTTTTCTAGTGTTTCTTGGCTAAGTTACACTTTTGCTCTTGAATGGAATAGTTTCTCTCGTGAAAACTGAAGTGCAAAAGTGTAAGACCCGATCTTATCGTAATTTATTATTATTCAAATGGAATGAATAAAATTTTTTGAATGCATTTAAAGATCAATTGAAGGATTGAAATGGTATTCCCAAACACGTTGAAGGGTAAAATGATCAAAAGACTGAAACTTGGTATTAATTGGACAAGAAAATTTCTTTAAAAATAATGGATTTGAGAATCTTGATCAATAACGAAAAATAATTAAATTTCGGGTTAAATTGATCAAGATATGAATTTATTGTAATAAATCAAAATTTTCACCTCGAGAAATTATCCCGAAAATAATCAAAAAATATACCGAAAATATGAAATAAGACTGATAAATTCATTTAATTGGTTAAAGGAATAAAATATAATTTTTTAAGATATTTTTTATTTTTAATAATAAAATGATGAATAAAATAATATTAAAATAAATTATAAATAAATAAAATAAAAAAATAAAACTAAAAATTTTCACGAAAATAGAAACGAAAATGGCGAAAAGCAAAGACGAGAAATCGAGGAAACGGTTTCCCCTCACCGGCGAGACTGAGGGGCCGCGAGGGCCGGTGAAGGCAGCCTAACACCAGACGACTCACCAGCAGCCGCGACGCTCGTCGACAACGTTGGAGAATGCTAGATCGACAGAGGGAGTGCCGCGGGAGAGAAGACTAGATCGACGACCATCGACGCCAATTCGACGCCACCCGAGGCTCGACTAAGAGTCCCTAGGCACAGCCGAGCCGAACGGCACCGAAATCGCGTCGGGAACCGATCGAAAAGTGTCGAAATGGTTAAATGAGGCCTGAACAGGTACGGCCTGTTCAGCGCAGTGAGGGTATGCAGAACCGAACTGGATCGATTCAGCCAAAAAAAGAAAAGAAAAGAAGAAAAAAAGGAAAAAGAAAAAGAGAAAAAAATTGGAAAAAAATCTCAGTGATGCAATTGAGCTACAGGTAAGTCGGTAAGCAATCAAAATTGATCGATTTAAATTTTGGAATATTTAATTTGATTAATATCCAACTGAAAATTGACCAGAAAAAAATATGTAATTGTGTAGCTCAACAATTGACGTCAAACGAGAGCTCGAGTTAGCCTCGATTTGTGTACTATCATGGAATCTTAGGTAAGTAACCCTTATTTACGACAATTTACATAGTTATGCGTGTTAAAAATTTATCGCATCAATTACGGATTTAATTTCTGCATAAAATGAATTAAATTCTGAAAATTGAAATAAATTATCGTAAATAATTAATTGAGCTATTTGAAAGTTTAGAACGAGGCTCAATAAATACTTATGAGCCCAATGAGCCCAATAGGTGTCGGTAATGTGAATAGTAAATGAAAAATAGGCTTAAGGCCGATTAAAGCCCATTATGGTACAATCGAGCCCAATATGGGTAAACGTGCCCAACGATTTAAATTAAGCCCAAAAAAATATGAAATACAATTAATTGTATTATATTTAACCTGGCGAATATTTATCCGCAGTTTCAGAGATTGGATTCAGAGCAAATCGGACTGCGTGACGAGACATTAGTGGAAAGGTCAGACTGTACGGAAAAATGAGGTAAGGGAATTGTGTGAGTAGCTAAAGGTAGCTACGTGTATTTTAATATCTTTTGTATACACTGAATATGTATAAAGGTCCTAGAAATAGATTAAAGATTTTAAGGACCCGAAATAGGTTAAAGGCTATTTTACCCCTATTAAAGGAAATTCACCTAAGGATGGTGAAAGCATAACATGCATGAAATGCATGATTTAAGGAATTTTTTGATTTAAGGAATTTTCATGGATTTTAAGAAAAGCAAATCGATAGATTGGCCAGTAACTGCATAAATTTCACAATATAACACTACGTAAGTGTTACTGAGATTTAAATGAAAATTCTTTGGAAAACGGGCTAACTATCAAGTTTAATTGGAAACAGATAGTGCTGGCACACAACTCGCACTATATCTACGTTTGTGAGTGTGCATAAAATGTGCTTGAGCGGTTGCTCGCACTGACTTGTGTTACATCATATGCATGAAATGTGCTAGAGCGGTGATAAGTTGCATATTATACATATTAATTGTCATATTTTCCCATGATTTAAATTCTTTTATATGCTTAATTTTTGGATTTGACATATATTTTCTATTTTGTATTGTGAACGAAGGAAAATGGACAAAATGGATTAAAAGCCGTAAATTCTGATCAAGTCACAAAATCAAAAGAAATCTTGGAATTCAAGTCAGGATCTATCACTTGTAGCTGAAGTTGACTGAATCAATCTAAAGATGGCAAGTGGAAGATTTTAATTATTAAAGAAGAAATATGCAATGATTGTCTTTGGCAAGTGGTGGAAAAAGGAAAGAAGTTTACTTGTAATCAAACGCAATCAGAGAACTTTCCTTTGGAAACAGATTCTGGGGTTAGGATATTTAGTATTTATAGACTAAGAGAATGCTAGAGAGGGATGATCTGAATCTTGAATCTTCAATCATCATCATACATATACAATTTTATATTTTTCTTTAGTGTTTTTCTTTGAACTTATGGCTTGCTAAATTTTTAGTCTAGCCAAAGGATAATTAAAGTTTAGGTTCTTCAAGAATTGTGAGATCTAATTAGTTTTATCTTGTTCTTTTATATCTTTATTATTTATATGTCTTCTGTTCTTGCTTAAATTATTATTTTGATTGATTGTGCAAAAAGGGCCCTTTGTTCAATTGTCAGGATAATATATCACCAATTAGAAACCTGAATCCGTAATATATCACCAATTAGAAACCTGAATCCGTAATTATTTAGGAATTCTAATAAAAGTAGTAAATAACATAATTGATTACAGTTAGGTTTCCAATTCTATGTTAAGAAGATATATAATCTAGCTCAAATGAACCTATATATGTGTTTGTTGGTTAGAATTGGTAGTCTCTCTAGTTTTCAATGTTGTTGGTAACTTAAATCTTAAGATCGTATCTAAGGTTATTTAACTGACAAGTGAAATAATTAGAGATCATATCCTGATTATCAAAGAAGTAAAGAGGGATAGGTTGTTAGGTCATACCAATAACCATAACCAATTTGGTAAAGATTAAATGAACTCTTTTTTGCATCAATGATCAATTCCATGAACCTATTCTAAGATTATTCCTTTGGTTGGATGTTTTCATCATATTAATTTTCTCCCAACATTTTACATATTGATTTTTCTCTGCTACATTTTAATATATTTTTCTTTTTATTCTCAGTACAACAAAATCCCCATATTTATTTTATTTTTAAATATTTTACTGAAAAATAAATCTTACCAATCTCTTGGGAAATGACCTTACTCAACTATACTGCAGTTTTAATTTATTTTGAGTAGGAATTATTATTGTTGGTCTCAACAACCACTAATTTTTGGCGTCGTTGCCGGGGATTGGTTTTTAATTAGATTTATTTTGATGCCCTATTCTTTTCGTGCAGGTGAATTAATCTCCAACGACCTTGAGATTGAAAAGATAGCTAAGAGGAATAGGAAGGAAACAAAAATTCAGAAGGCGCAAGAAGCTACCTTTTTATCCCCTGGACTGAATTTAGCACTTGATTTGGTCAATTCATCTAGTGATTCTGAGACTGAAGAAATAATGGCTGAAGAAGAGCAAACTTTAAGGCAGTTGGCTGCACCACCTGTCAATCAACAACCTCTCTGCATTCATTACCCAACTCTGTAAGTAGATTTTGAATTAAGATCGAGTTTAATCCATTTGCTTCTAAAGTTCCATGGTCTTGAGAATGAAGATCCTCACAAGCATTTGAAAGAATTTCCTGTGGTATGTTCAAGCCTAAAGCCACAAGGAGTTACTGAAGAATAAATCAAAATGCAAGCTTTTTTGTTCTCATTAGCTGATATAGCAAAAGATTGGTTGTTCTATTTACCTCTTGGTTCTATAACCACGTGGACTGAGATGGTGAGACTATTCTTGGAAAAAAATTTCCCTGCTTCAAGAGCTGCTAGCATTAGAAGAGAAATATGTGGAATCAAGCAAAAAGATATTGAGACTCTTCATGAATACTGGGAAAGATTTAAGCAAATCTGTGCAAGTTGTCCTCAACATGGGATTTCTGAACAGCTCTTAATTCAATATTTTTATGAAGGATTGTTACCCATGGAAAGAAGGATGATGGACACAGCCAGTAGAGGTGCGATAGTGAACAAGACGCCTAGAGAGGCTAGAGATTTGATTTCCACCATGGCTGATAACTCCCAACAGTTTAGATTCAGACAAGATATATCTCACAGGAGAGTAAATGAGGTAAATACACATTCTCTTGAGAATCAAATAGCTAATTTAACATCTGTTGTTCAACAATTGGCTATAGGAATGGGAAACGTACAACAAGTTAAAGCCTGTGGAATTTATGCTGCTACTAGACACCCAACCGACATGTGCCCCACACTTCAAGTTGAACCTCGTGAGCACGTAAATACAGTTGGAGGATTTCCAGGTCCACCACAAAGGAATCACGATCCATATTCAAATACTTATAACCCAGGGTGGAGAGACCATCCCAACTTGAGCTATGGAGCAAGACCTCAATTTCAGAACTTTCAATATAGACAGCCCGTTCCACAGCAACATCAGGCATCCTCAAGTTCAGGTACGTCTCTTGAAGAAATTGTTAAATCACTTAAAATTAACACACAACAATTTCAACAGGAAACAAGGACAAGTATCAAGAAGTTGGAAGATCAAATAAGTCAGCTAGCCACTTCTGTAAGCTGACTGGAATCTCAAGGAAAATTGCCCTCACAAACAATTATCAACCATAAACAGAATATAAACAGAATATTAGTGCAATGACCTTGAGGAGTGGAACCGAGGTAGGGGAGTCTAGCAAGACAACCCAAAAGCACATTCCAGAAGAAGCTGAAAAGGAAGTTACTGCGTCCTAGCCACAGTTCGATCACCCTAAGAAACCTAATGTCATGTAACAAAAAGTTTTGGCACCAATTCCTCCTTTTCCTTTTAGATCATCTAAATCCAAAAAGGAGGAGGAGGAAAAGGAAATTTTTAACATCTTTCATAAGGTCAAGGTAAATATCCCTTTACTTGATGCAATTAAACAAGTACCTCGATATGCAAAGTTTCTTAAGGAGTTGTGCAGCAACAAGAGGAAATTAAAAGGTAATGAATTTGTGAGCATGGGTAAGAATGTTTCAGTTGTCCTCCAGAAAACGTTACTTCCTAAATGCAAGGATCCAGGTATGTTTACTATCCCTTGTAAGGTAGGTAATCTTAAAATTGAAAGAGCAATGTTAGATCTAGGAGCTTCAATTAATGTCATGCCTCTATGTATTTATAAATCTTTGAATGTTGGACCATTAAAAGAGACTGGTGTGAGTATTCAGCTTGCTGATAGATCTAACGTTTATCCTGAAGGTGTTCTAGAGGATGTTCTGGTGCAAGTAAATGGATTGATCTTTCCTGCTAATTTTTATGTGCTTAATATGGAGGATGATGATTTATCTAGATCTTTAATTTTGTTGGGAAGACCTTTCTTAAAAACATCTAGAACCAAAATTGATGTGCATGATGGTACACTCACAATGGAATTTGATGATGAAATCATTAAGTTTAATATCAATGATAACTATGAGAGTTTTAGAATTTACAAGGAAGAGATAAAAGCTTTTCATGATCATATGGTTTCCAAGAAAAAATTTTATGTTGGTCAGAAAGTTATACTATCTCATTCTAAATTAAAAATATTTCCGAGTAAATTTCGTTCTAGATGGTTAGGCCCTTATGTTGTTACTAACTTGTTTCCTCATGGTGCAATTGAAATTCAAAGTTTGGATACAAGTCAGATCTCTAAGGTCAAGGGTCATCGCTTAAAGCCTTTTTATGAAGGTTTACAAGTACATGAAATGGAACGAATCGGTTTGAAATATTCAAACTACAATTGAGCATGACTATGTCTAGCCAAAGACTTTAAAGAAATGCGCTTTTTGGGAGGCAACCCAAAATTTCTCTTTATTTTTTAATTCGCAACTATTTTTTTTTAAATTTTTGTTGTTTTATTAGTAGTAGATAAGATTTACTTTGTTTTTGAGTTCTTAAAAAAGAAAAAAAAATTTACAGAAGAGAGTGTAACGACCCTTGACCCTTGAAAATCGGGATAATTTTTTTTTTGAATTTAATTTACCCACTTATTCCCTTATTCACTTAGGTTGTATTCCTATACAGTGTCAAAACATTTTTCCTAATTCTTTACTCGTAATTATAATTAATTTCAATACTTTAACTTATA
Source organism: Firmiana major (assembly GCA_033439115.1). Classification (NCBI taxonomy): domain Eukaryota; kingdom Viridiplantae; phylum Streptophyta; class Magnoliopsida; order Malvales; family Malvaceae; genus Firmiana; species Firmiana major. The sequence continues at coordinate 38,712,645 of CM065904.1, forward strand.
TGGCCGATAGAAATTTCGGCAGTATAACGGCTTATATATGAGCCTACCCACCTATAATTCAGTTATTTTCGACAATCCTAAATATCCACAACTACCAAGCATGCTTTCCAACAATCCTAGATATCTACAACTACCAAGCACACTTTCTTAATCCACTTTTACAACTCAATATATCGATATTGATTAATACCAATCATCTTACAACCTAATCCCAAAAATCATATTCTTTACATCATTTCCTTACAAATTACATCCCAACGAAATATTTCCAATATATGTGTAAGACCCCGTATATGTATAATGGTAGTGTGTATAATTGGATCAAATAATATGAATGGACTTGTAATGTAAAGTATGATTGATGTAAGTCCATGGATTCAATGTATGTATGTGTAATATGAATTGTAACGTACATACAAGTTTCATTGAGTACGAATATGAAGAAATGAGTTTTTATAAGTGATAGATGTGATTGAAACTCAAAATGGGTTGTGTGGTGAAATGGAATGGAGTTATGCTTCCTTTTGGTTTATGTAGCATACCTTTGAACATACAATAAATGCACACAAGTTTCAATTTGCATAAGGTATGAATGGATGCCATTTTCAAGTTATAAAGGTGGATGGATGAGAAAATGGCCATGGAAATAGATTAAGGATGTATTGGTATGAGTTGTAGCAAGGAAACTACAGGAAATCTGGAAAACATGAAGGCCAGATCGATCTCATAGGATGAGAGATCGATCTGGAAGAGCCAGAATGCTCTTATTTGGGCAAAAGAATAAAGCAGATCGATCTCCAATGGAGTCAGATCGATCTCCTTAGCTCTCTGTTTGGGACCAGATCGATCTCATGCTTCGACAGATCGATCTCATGCTTCAACAGATCGATCTCATGCTTCGACAGATCGATCTCATGCTTAAAAATACCGTGAAAAAGAGGGATTTTAAGGGACCAGGTCGATCTCCTCTTGGACCAGATCGATCTCCTCAAGCTATTTCTATATAAGGAGGGCTGAAAATCTGAAAATCTCAGAAAAACACTTAACTTTACAATCTCAACCCCAAAAACCTAACTTTTCTCTCTAAAATCAGCCATTTTCAGTGAGATTTGAAGAGAGATCTGATGTTGCCTACCTGACAGCAACAGTGCTTTGCTTTCCACGTGATCGGATTGTACTGTTGACGGTTAAGTCAATCGTCACAGTTTGCTTCACGTGTTCTTCGTATATCCTGCAAAAACAATAGGAATCAGAGGGGGCAGGGATTTGTCCCTGCACGCGCACTCCGACGATCAAGTCAGTGATCGGGAGTTGGTGTATGTAAGAAAAGGAGAAAGTATTGCTTAAATCAAAGGGTTTAAGTGTTTCTCCCTATTTTTTTCTTTTTTTTTGGATCGAATCCCGGATCTCAGAGGGCTCACCTCATATTTATAGGCTTCTGAGTCGGTTCGGGCTGAGACCCAGGCGCGTGTCTGGGCCGCGACAGAGGTATAGAGCACTCTGTCGCGCCTCGGGCCGTGCAACTTGCGGGGAAGTAGTCTGGCGGCAGAGTATGCATGGAACCTCTACCGCTATTGGTGCGGGAGACCTCTGTCGCTACGCTGGACGAGGGACCTCTACCACTGTCTAAGCGGGAGACCTCTACCGCGATCTGTGCGGGAGACTTCTACCGCGGTCGACGCAGGAGACTATGCCGCAGGCTGAGTGGGAGACCTCTACCGCGATCTGTGCGGGAGACTTCTACCGCGGTCGGCGCGGTAGACTATGCCGCAGGCTGAGCGGGAGACCATGCCGCATGCCGTGCGGGAGACTATACCGCAGGCTGAGCGGGAGATTATGCCGCATGCCGTGCGGGAGACTATGCCGCAGGCTGAGCGGGAGACTATGACGCATGCAGTGCGGGAGACCTCTACCGCGGTCTATGCGGGAGACTACGCCGCATGCTGTGCGGGAGACCTCTACCGCGGTCTGCGCGGGAGTCCTCTATCGCGTGAGGTGCGGGAGACCATGCCGCATGCCGTGCGGGAGACTTCTACCGCAGGCTGAGCGGGAGACCTCTACCGCGGTCTGCGCGGGAGACTACGCCGCATGCTGTGCGGGAGACTTCTACCGCGGTCTGTACGGGAGTCCTCTACCGCGTGAGGTGCGGGAGACCATGCCGCATGCCGTGCGGGAGACTTCTACCGCAGGCTGAGGGGGAGACCTCTACCGCGGTCTGCGGGGGAGACTATGCCGCATGCTGTGCGGGAGACTTCTACCGCGGTCTGTGCGGAAGTCCTCTACCGCGTGAGGTGCGGGAGACCTCTACCTCAGGCACGCGGGAGACCTGTGTCGGGGGCAATGCGGAGTCCTGTGATGTGCATGGGCGATGGAGGTCTGCCACTCACGATGCGCGGCAGACTGTGAAGCGGCAGACTACTCTCGCATCAGACACTCTGTCGCAGCTCTAGGAACGGTGTCGCATGGCAGTTCTGTCGCCAATCTACCACGTGGCCTGTTCTTGGTTCGACACGTGGCAGGCGGATAGTTGCACACGTGGATCTGGTGACACGACCACCATCAATTGCTCCCCACTCTTTGGCGGGAATTTTTCCCGCAAAAGAGGATCTGGGTCTGGCGTTTCTCGGGTAGGGTCGGACCTCCGCGCGTGTGTGTACTCAGGTGAGCCGCTATAAATACTGGGCCCCTGACGTACTTGTCGCTACTGAATTCTCTCTCAAGGACACTCTGTCGCGACTCTCAGGACACTCTGTCGCAACTCCTTCGCCACACTGTCGCAACTCTACCGCGGGACTGTTCACTGTGTCGCTAGTCTGTCGCGAATTTTCACACTCTGCCGCGAGTTCTGTTTTCATTACCTTAGGTAATTTTTCGTAGCCCGTAGTCCTGTTTCTTCGATCTACGAGCTTCTAAGATGGCTAGACATGGCATAGGAAAGCAAATCGATCTAGGCGTTAAGTCGACTTTAAAGGAAGCCGACGTCCAAGACCTAGAATCCCGATTTCCTTTATCCGAGGGATACTCTTATAGACTCCCAACCCCTCAGGAGAGCGACATACGTCGTGTGTCTAACGGGGCTGTCGTTTTTAGGGCAGCTTTGGAGTTAGGACTTCGCTTCCCATTGTCCGACTTTGGGGCTTCCTTCCTCAGGACGCACGGGGTATCCCCGGGGCAATTGCATCCTCATGCATGGATGCAATTGGTAGCATTCACTGTGCACTACCATTTAAGGGGCGTCCCTCCGTCTCTTCCTCTTTTAGAAGTATTCTTTAGGCTTCGAGGGAGTCCCGGCTTAGTGCCTTACTCGCTTCAGCGGGTGTACCAGCCTGGTTTTGAGAACCGATTATTCGAGAAACCTGCTAACAAGCTTCATGGTTTCGAGACAGAATGGCTGGTTGTGGAAGTGCCCGAGGGCCTGGATATCCCCACTCGTTGGGAGAATAGGCGCGAAATCCCCAAGGGTCCCCGGATCGCCACACTTAGGGAGCAGTTGTCTTCTGACATCGACAAACTGCTAGTCCCTCATCCCCTTAGCCTCAACACCCTTGTATCAAATGAAAATTTGATATTAGCAGGCTGGGGTGTGGGCTCGGTCCCTGTTGCTGGACCCTCTGTTCCTTCGTCAGATCCTCTGCCTTTGACTTCTCCCGAGTTGAATCCTGAAGCTCCTAGGCCACAAGAGGATATAGGGGGCACCAATCTGGAATCTAGCTCTGGTAGCGAACCCTTAGCCGATCTCACTGGTTGGGAAGGGTTCGGCTCCACTTTTATGGTGCTCCCTGATGACGACACCATAAATATAGAGTCCCTTCAGGAGCATCTCGATTCTCCTGACGGTAACTTTTAATTCTCTTTATGGCTTGCTGTTTTTGATCAGTTTTTGACCACTGATTTGTCTTCTTTTTCTTTTTTGCAGATATGAGTCATTTTTGGCAATCATTAGGTCGCCAGGTTTCTGAGGCTGGTCCTTCTAGCGCTCCTGCTAGGAAGAGACATCGTTTGGCTGACGATGTCCCAAGTGAGGCACCAGTCCCCTCTCATCCACCTCGTGCTCGGACCCCTCCTGTTTCTAGGCAGGCTATGCCTCCCCCTCCTTCAGAGCAGAGAGATCTCTCTCAGGATAGGGAGAGAGTTACCTCATCTTCACGTGGGGCTTCCGGGTCATCCGGGCGATCACGCTCCGAGGAGCGCGCGGAATGCAATATCATTCCTTCCCAGCGGAAGAATAGAAAGCACCTGTACATCGAGGGTTCGATGGGAAGCAGACCGATATTACCGAGGATTGGTCCTGCCGATGAGAGGCCCTATTCCGTGGATGGGGGGAATATTATGAGGGGCCACGAGTTTCGGGTCTACCCCGGGGTTCGTGATAACGATGTTCTGGACACTCCCGGGGTGGCCTCCTGGTTGAGCTGGTCCACTATCCTTTCTCGAGATGAGGTAAGGATATTCAGAAACTACCCTGAGGGGGAAGACTTAATCGATACCGAGGCGTTGAGGGTAAGTTTCTGATTTCTTTTCTTTTTGATTGCTTTTTGCAGCATGCTTTGAATCTAACATTTTTATATTTTTTCGCAGCTGGCTCAACGAACCGTGGCAAATAATGCCCAACATCGGGCTTACCGGGAACGAGCCGACAGAGAAATCCGGGAGTTGAGGGACAAAGTCATGGAGTTACAGAACACGGTCAACAACTTGTCCCCTCTTCCGGGTTTAGTTCGAAGCCTGGAGGAGCAACTTGCTAAGGCTCATCAAGACCTTGGTCTTGCCAAGGGGGATCTCACAGTGGAGACGGCCCGGTCTTGTAAACTCCAAGAGGACCTGCAAGAGGCTCATTCTGAGTTAGACCGTATGCAATCCAACTACGGGTCTATGCTCACTCGGAATCAAGAGCTCGAGCAGCGTGTTGCTGAGTTGGAAGGCCAAGCTGCTCCTGTATTGTCCCAGGCCGAGATTGACAGTATACGGGCCGAGGCCGTAAAGGAGTATCGTCTCTCCAAAGACTGCTTGAGGCGAAAGGAAGACTTCTCCAACCCTTATGTTAAGTACGGGTTCTACCTGGCCCGATCTTGGCTAGAAGCACACAGGGAAGGAGAGGAATTTCCTGAGCTCCAATACACCCATGAGGCGATGCTCTTTGAGGCCCCTGATTGGACCAAGTACGAGCCCGAGGCTGAGCCTGCGGACGAGCTGTTCAAGAGGACTGCTCAGGACGATCTTGCCAACCTTACTGGTCCTTGGGAGCCCGCGGATCTGGACGGTGCTCCTGAGCCTATAGAAGCCCTCATCGATTTAGACGGTGAGGAAGGCGAGCAGTCCCTTGGAAGTGAAGGTTTTGCAGCTGATCCCCAGCTTCCTCCCGGAGAGTAGATAGGGATTTTTGCTTTTTTGTTTTTTGTATTTCATTTCAAGTACTTTGTTTTTTGTTTTAACTTTGTACTTTTGTCGAAATGTAATTGTAAAGATCTGTCAAAGATCTGCTTGTACCAACACTTGAATGAAATGAAATTGAGATTTTTGTTCATGCTTTGTCTCGCACTACTTCTCTAATTGTCATTTATCATTCTTTGTCTGATTGTTTCTTTTGCTTTGCTTGTGTATAGCTTTGCATTTATATTCATGTATGCTCCCCAATTCTTGATAGAAAGGTATTCTTTCAGGAAGAATTTTTTGTGCAAACGCGTAGTTGTTTAAGACTTGAGTACTGTGACGTGAAAGCGTCTTTAGTTTTATAGCCTTAGTATTTTGATTACCTGGCCACGGTGACGCGTAGCGTCTTAGGCCTTTATGGTTAATTGAATGTCTTATGCCTGGCCTTAATGACGCATTGCGTCTCCGGCTCTCACGGCTCTTTTGAGTATATGCCTGGCCACAGTAACGCGTTGCGTCTCAGGCTCTTACGGCTCTTGTGTGGATGTATATATATATACCTGTTTTACAGTGATGCGTGTATGCCGGGCCACAGTGACGCATAGCGCCTCAGGCTCTTACGGCTCGGTTGAACTACTCCTGGCCACAGTGACGCATAGTGCCTCAGGCTCTTACGGCTCGGTTGAACTACGCCTGGCCACAGTGAGGCATAGCGCCTCAGGCTCTTACGGCTCGGTTGAACTACGCTGGCCACAGTGACGCATAGCGCCTCAGGCTCTTACGGCTCGGTTGAACTACGCCTGGCCACGTGACGCATAGCGCCTCAGGCTCTTACGGCTCGGTTGAACTACGCCTGGCCACAGTGACGCATAGCACCTTAGGCTCTTATGGCTCGGTTGAACTACGCCTGGCCACAGTGACGCATAGCGCCTCAGGCTCTTACGGCTCGGTTGAACTACGCCTGGCCACAGTGACGCATAGCACCTCAGGCTCTTACGGCTCGGTTGTCCGCTTTGGGTTTGGCCCGTTGGTAGCCTGCGTTCGCAGGGCCCGAACCAAGGACAGCCCTTACGATTTTGAATCCTGTCACGAGATTTTGACTTACAACAAAAAGATAATTCATATATCGGTTAGGTAATGACATCTGGTGACAGTGTAAGTAAAACAATAGTGCTTGGGAAAGAAGATGTAGTGGTTAATTCAAATACAGCTTTAAGTGATTTGAATTCCACGTTTTCCCTATCTTCTTCCCTTGTAAAGTTTCCAGAGTGCAGGTGTTGGGTCCGATCTTGCATCTGATTCTGTAGGGACCTTCCCAGTTGGCTCTGAACTTCCCATCCTCCTTCAGGGCATTCGTGATCTGCGACTTTCTGAGCACTAGATCTCCCTCAGACATTGGCCTATCTCTCACCCGGTTATTATAGTAGTTGGCCACCCTCTGATGATAGGATGCCAATCGAATAGCCGCGGTTTCTCTGTGTTCATCGAGTAGGTCCAAGCCTTCCCTTAGAGCTTGTGAGTTTTCTTCCTCTACTAAGGGTACCACTCTTGGCGACAATGCTCCAAGTTCTACGGGGATCAATGCTTCTGCGCCGTATACAAGGCTGAAAGGCGTTTCTTTAGTCGACACACGACTGGTGGTACGATATGCCCATAGAACACTAGGCAATTCGTCCACCCAGGCCCCTTTTGCTTTGTCTAGCCTGGTCTTCAGCCCATGGAGGATGGTCCGATTACTGACCTCGGCTTGTCCATTAGCTTGAGGATATGACACTGAAGAGATCCGTAGCTGAATGTTGAGGTCCTTACAAAAGTCACGAAAGGCGTTGCAATCAAATTGCTTTCCATGGTCGGCATTTAAGATGCGGGGAATTCCAAATCGACAGATAATGTCTTTCCACACCATTGCCTCCACTTTCTTCTCCATGATTGTGGCTAAAGGCTCTGCTTCAATCCACTTTGTAAAATAATCGGTAGCCACTAACAGGAACTTTCTTTGACCCGTGGCTAATGGGAAAGGTCCAAGGATGTCCAACCCCCATTGTGCAAAAGGAATTGGTTGTACTGTGCCTTGAGAGGGAGTTACTGGGGCTGTGGTGTTAGGCGCAAACCTCTGGCATTTGTCACACCTGCGGGTTTGGTCCATTGCATCCTTTTTCAGCGTTGGCCAGTAGAATCCCGATCGCAGTACTTTAGCAGCGAGGGCTCTTGCTCCTAAGTGTTCGCCTCAGATTCCTTCATGCACTTCTGCTAGGGCATATCTTGCTTGTTCTGATCCCAGACATTTTAGCAGTGGCGATGAGTATCCCCTTTTGTATAGTTCTCCGTTGATGAGTGTGAACTTCGCCCCTTGTATTTTCAAGCGACGAGCCTTGTCTTTATCTTGGGGGAGTGTACCCTCAGTGAGACACTGTTTAAATGGGGATCTCAATCGTCTCCAACTTGAATGTCACACACTTCGACTCCTTCAATACTCGGTCGTTCGAGCCTCTCCACCTTTACGGTCCTTCCTTGTGTTTCTGTGGAGGAGGCTAGCTTAGACAGTGAATCAGCATGTGTGTTTTCAGACCGGTTGATTTGCATCAGCTGAAAGCTTTTAAAAGTCTTGGCCAGGAGTTAGACTTTCTTTAAGTAAGGAACCAGCATCGGTTCTCATACCTCGTACTTTCCGCTGAATTGGTTCACCACCAGTTGAGAATCACTGTGTGCTACCAAGTGGTGAACTGCAGTTTCTCCGCTAGTGCCATCCCTGCTATCAGAGCTTCATACTCCGCTATGTTGTTCGAACTAGGGAATCCGAATCGTAGGGAGTATTCCAGGGATTTTCCCTCTGGCGACACCAGGACTATACCCGCTCCACTTTCGTTGGCACTTGATGACCCATTGACATGCAGTAACCATGGGTGAGCCTCCCCTTCACTGCAGTCGTTCGGGATAGTGCATTCCACGATGAAGTCAGCCAGAGCTTGACCTTTGATAGCCTGCCTCGATTGGAATGTGATGTCGTATCCCCCAAGCTCCACCGCCCATTTCACTAACCTTCCTGAATGTTCAGGTTTTTGGAGGATCTGTCTTAATGGTTGATCTGTTAAGACAGTGATGGGATGTGCTTGGAAATACGGACGCAACTTTCGCGAGGCCATCAAGAGGGCTAATGCTAGCTTCTCGGCCAGTGGATAGCGGGTCTCTGGATCCAATAACACTTTGCTCACGTAGTATATGGGATGGTGTACCATTTCATCTTTCTTCAGTAGCACCGCGCTGACGGTGAAATCACCGACTCCCAAATACATATAGAGCTGTTCTGCTTCCAGGGGCCTTGTTAACAAAGGCAGCTGTTTCAAGTAATCCTTGAGATCTTCAAAGGCTTTTTGACAATCTTTCGTCCATTCGAAATTCTTCCCCCCCCCCCCCGTAGAGTTTTGAAGAAAGGCAAGCTCCTTTCCGCTGATTTTGACAAGAAGCGATTCAGAGCCGCTATTCTGCCTGTCAATCTTTGGACCTCTCTTACGGTGGTTGGGGGTTTCATGTCAATGACAGCCTGTATCTTCTCAGGATTTGCCTCGATGCCCCTGTTAGTGATCATGAAGCCTAGGAATTTTCCTGATTTTACCCCGAATGAGCACTTTTCGGGGTTTAGCTTCATGTTGAATCTCCTCAATACTTCGAATACCTTGGACATTTGATCAGTATGAGATTCTCCTATGCGGCTCTTGATTATCATGTCGTCCACGTAGGCTTCCATGGTATTTCCCAGAAGATCCTTGAACACTTTGCTCACCATTCGTTGGTAGGTGGCACCCGCGTTCTTTAAACCGAATGGCATTACCCGATAGCAATAGGTTCTATCATCGGTTATAAAGGAAGTCTTTTCTTCGTCTTCTGGGTGAAGCATGATTTGGTGATACCCGGAGAATGCATCCAAGAAACTGAGGAATTCGTAGCCGGATGTATCATCTACGAGTCTGTCTATCCGAGGTAAGGGGTATGAATCTTTGGGGCAGGCTTTGTTCAGGTCTGTGAAATCAACACACATTCGCCACTTCCCGCTAGATTTCTTTACCATCACTACATTGGCTAACCACTCAGGGTAATAGACCTCTCGAATGAATCCGGCGCCCAAGAGCTTACTCACTTCTTCAGTGATTGCTTTCTGTCGTTCCGGGGTGAAACTCCTCTTCTTCTGTTTAACTGGTCTATGTCCGGGTATGATATTAAGTTCATGGCATATGACTTCGGGACTGATCCCGGGCATGTCCGTCGGGCTCCAGGCGAAGACATCCGAGTTTCTCCTTAGACACTCGACTATCTCCTTTTTCTGTTGCTCACCCAACTGAGTCCCGATGAATGCCCTTTTTTCGCTATCCCCTTTAGTTAGCGCAATGGCTTCTGTTTCCTCTACAGGTTGGGGTTTAGGTGGATCGTCGATGCATAAGGCTTCTTTCCTCTGTGCTACCTTGTTGGCAGTGGAAGCGAGATAACAAGTACGGGCACTCCTTTGGTTTCCGCGTACTTGCCCGACTCCGTTGGGAGTGGGGAACTTCATCAATAGGTAGCAAGAGGATATCACCGCCCTCATGTCGTTCAGCACCGGCCTGCCCAAGATCATGTTGTAGGCAGCGGAGGTCGATCTGACTACCATGAACAATACTTGCCGGGTCACGTCTTTCGGGTGCTCACCGAGAGTTACAGGCAACTCTATGGACCCGGCAACTTTCACTCTCTCCCCCGTGAATCCATATAGTGGTGTCATAACGGGTTTCAACCTATCCTCGGATATGCTCATTTTTTTGAAGCAGTTCCAATAGATCAGGTTCACTAAGCTCCCGTTATCGACCAGGACCCTGCTCACCGGGTGTTTGGCCACCACCGTGGATATCACCATGGGGTCGTCATGGGGCATGGTGACATCGCCTCTGTCAGCCGGAGTGAACATGATGGGCTCTTCATCCGCCTGCTCCTCCATCACCACGTTAACCTGATACGCTTGCCTAGCGTAACTCTTGCGGGAAGTAGAGGAGCTTCCTGCACCTGAATCCCAGCCTGCGATGACATTTATCGCGGGGGCTGTAGGTTCGTTGTTTGGTGGATTAGCACGGGGGATGGGCCTGACTACTTCGTTTCTAGGCCTATCCCTTCTGATATCATTATTTGCCCCCGTCCGCGGACGATTATTCCTTTGGTCACGCGGAGGACATCGGGGTCTCTCGCTTCGCCACAGGAAGCGGTTGATTTTCCCCTCTCTGGCCAGTCTTTCTAACTGGTTCATTAAGTCTCTACACCTCTCTGTTGGGTGTCCATGAGCACAATGGAATTCACAGTAGGCTTCAGTGTTTCGGCTTACGTCTCTAATTTTCTTCTTGGGGAATTCCAGTAGTCCTGCCCCCTCAATTGCTGCCAGTATCGTCGTACGAGGCTCGCTCAGTCTGGTATAACCTTCATGCCTGAGCTTGGGGGCTTTGTCAGTTCTCACGGGTCTTGGGATGCTTCTCTCGGGTGCATCTCTCTCTCTTTTCTTTCCTTCCTTTGCCTCCCTGGGCTGTATCATTCTCATCACTTCTTCTTGAGCTACATACTTGTTAGCCTTGGCAAAGAGATCAAAAATCGTCATTGGTTGATCGAGAGAGAGGGATTCTTGTAGCTTCTCGGAGCTCGTCCCTTGTAGCATTGCGGCCAAGGCTACCCCTACTGGTAGATCTTCCACCTCTAAGGTTGCATCTCGAAAACGATCTACATAGCTTTTCAAGGATTCTCTATTTCCTTGTTTAAGCGTGAGTAGGTAGGTAGCGTCTTTCTTCCTCTGGCTGTGAATCATGAACACTTTGAGGAACTCATTTCTCAACTCGTCGAATGAGGAGATTGAACTTTCGCTCAGTCCGTTAAACCATTTCAAAGCGTGCCCGGACAATGTGAGAGAAAAAGCTCTGCACATGATTTCGTCCTCCCATCCATGAAGCAGCATGAGGGATCCATAACTCTGAATATGGTCGTAGGGATCCGCTTTGCCGGTATAAGTAGCCATAGAAGTCATTTTAAACTTCTTTGGTAAGGGTTTGTTCATGATCTCCGGACTGAATGGGATCCTCCTCCTTTGTCCGTCATCCGGAGACACTAGCCTTTTCTTCTCGAGGATCCTTTGGATGACCTTCTCCACGTCCTCCGACCCTCGAGCTGAGTAAGGTCCTGTCCCTTCCGGTCTAGAAGAGTCCGATTAGTAAATACCTCTTCCAGTACCTCTGACTACGGGACTTGATATCTCGGGACCTTTTTGTGGGTTAAAATCTCTTTGTCTTCGCTGCTCCCCAGTCCTATATTCTCCTAACTCCTGTACAAACTCCAAAGGAGAAGAGCTGCGGAGTGTAGAGAAACTCTACCGCACAGGGGCTGCAGGGGAACTCTGTCGCCTGGCCGACAGAGGTGAAGTCTGACGCGCATCGAGCAAAGGTGAACTCTGCCTCCTAGCAGCGGCGGGAGAGTGCTGTCGCCTATCTGACCTGGGATATCTCTGCCGCATGTGGTCGGCGGGAGAGCTCTGTCGCCTTTGAGCCGGGGGAGAGCTCTGCCGCTCGTTTGGCGAACTCCGTCCCCTATCGGGCAGAGGTGAGCTACTCCGCAGTTGAGCCGCGGGCGATCTCTGTCGCGGGGATGCGGGTGAGCTCTGCCGCCTCGGGGCCAGAGGCGACCTCTGTCATTGTTGAGCTGCGGGTGAGTTCTGTCTTGCTGGGTAGGCAGTAGCATTGTCTTGCGTTCCTGCACCTTGTCCGGCACTCACCAAAGTGGAGGGCTGACCTCTCTCGTAGGTCTGCCTCGGGTGCTTTCCCCCACTAACTGCTGCACTTCATGGGGTAAGCTCAATTGGGGGAGAGCATCTCTGAAGAAGCTCACCATGGCTTTCAATGCAGCTGTAGTCTCCTCATTTTTGCGCTTCAGGGCATCAAATTCCTCCAAGGAGACTAAGGGTTCTCCTTGAGCCCTTTCACTGTGTCTTCTTCGCTGTTCTGATCTGACAGGGGGACTTACAGAGTTCTGCCCTCCTGTCAATTCTGCAGTTGAGCGTGTCCTCACCATTTCGATAGAGAACCTGACTTTTTGTCGAGATTCCCACAGACGGCGCCAATTGATGTTGCCTACCTGACAGCAACAGTGCTTTGCTTTCCACGTGATCGGATTGTACTATTGACGGTTAAGTCAATCGTCACAGTTTGCTTCACGTGTTCTTCGTATATCCTGCAAAAACAACAGGAATCAGAGGGGGCAGGGATTTGTCCCTGCACGCGCACTCCGACGATCAAGTCAGTGATCGGGATTTGGTGTATGTAAGAAAAGGAGAAAGTATTTCTTAAATCAAAGGGTTTAAGTGTTTCTCCCTGTTTTTTTCTTTTTTTTTTGGATAGGATCCCGGATCTCAGAGGGCTCACCTCATATTTATAGGCTTCTGAGTCGGTTCGGCCTGAGACCCAGGCGCGTGTCTGGGCCGCGACAGAGTTATAGAGCACTCTGTCGCGCCTCAGGCCGTGCAACTTGCGGGGAAGTAGTCTGGCGGCAGAGTATGAATGGAACCTCTACCGCTATTAGTGCGGGAGACCTCTGTCGCTACGCTGGGCGAGGGACCTCTACCACTGTCTAAGCGGGAGACCTCTACCGCGATCTGTGCGGGAGACTTCTACCGCGGTCGGCGCGGGAGACTATGCCGCAGGCTGAGCGGGAGACCTCTACCGCGATCTGTGCGGGAGACTTCTACCGCGGTCGGCGCGGGAGACTATGCCGCAGGCTGAGCGGGAGACCATGCCGCATGCCGTGCGGGAGACTATGCCGCAGGCTGAGCGGGAGATTATGCCGCATGCCATGCGGGAGACTATGCCGCAGGCTGAGCGGGAGACTATGACGCATGCAGTGCGGGAGACCTCTACCGCGGTCTATGCGGGAGACTACGTCGCATGCTGTGCGGGAGACCTCTACCGCGGTCTGCGCGGGAGTCCTCTATCGCGTGAGGTGCGGGAGACCATGCCGCATGCCGTGCGGGAGACTTCTACGGCAGGCTGAGCGGGAGACCTCTACCGCAGTCTGCGCGGGAGACTACGCCGCATGCTGTGCGGGAGACTTCTACCGCGGTCTGTGCGGGAGTCCTCTACCGCGTGAGGTGCGGGAGACCATGCCGCATGCCGTGCGGGAGACTTCTACCGCAGGCTGAGCGGGAGACCTCTACCGCGGTCTTCGGGGGAGACTACGCCGCATGCTGTGCGGGAGACTTCTACCGCGATCTGTGCGAGAGTCCTCTACCGCGTGAGGTGCGGGAGACCTCTACCTCAGGCACGCGGGAGACCTGTGTCGGGGGCAATGCGGAGTCCTGTGATGTGCATGGGCGATGGAGGTCTGCCGCTCACGATGCGCGGCAGACTGTGAAGCGACAGACTACTCTCGCATCAGACACTCTGTCGCAGCTCTAGGAACGGTGTCGCATGGCAGTTCTGTCGCCAATCTGTCACGTGGCCTGTTCTTGGTTCGACACATGGCAGGCGGATAGTTGCACACGTGGATCTGGTGACACGACCACCATCAAGATCATTAGAGGCAAAGTTGTTCCTATCAAAGAGAGGAATAACATAGTGAGAGGGCATTTTCCCATTTTTGGAATTGAAGGAGTTAAGGGCATTTCCATTTGGAGCAAGAAGAAAAATCATATTGGTAAGATTCTAACACTCCAATCCAAATGCATTAGCTATTTAATTGATTTTGGAGTTGGTTGGTACGAGTATTGATGAGTAAACTATCTAGGAATGTAGTGGAATTGATGTGACCTAGAAATCAAAAATGGGTATAATGTGAGAATATGTGGGATTGAATGAGCTTATGATTTATGGCATGCTAAAGTTGTTATTGGGGTAATGTTTATGATTTTAGATGGTTAGATGGAATTACATGGTGAGTTAGAGGAATTGTGAAAATGGGTATGTATATGATTGATAAATGCCATAGTGAGGTGATTCATGAAATATGAACGCTATGAGCTTTATGTCGATTTGATATCGATTTTGAATAAGATAATAGGCCTAAGAAGATCCATAGACTCGAGCTATAGGTAAAGTAATGAAACGAGGCCAAATAAGCTTTAATAGAGGCTATAGATTAAATTGACTATAGCAAACACAAGGGTTGCATTATATGGATCGAATATAATGCGGGATACGATTTTGTACAGTCCCGAAGAGTTCGTTGAAGGCAAATTGAACCGTACGAGTAAGCAGCTTAAGGAAGTGGAATCACGCATCGCGATTCCAGGTAAGGGAATTTTGTGAGTATATAGAGGTAGCTGCTCGTACTTTGAACTTGTGGGTGAATATTGGGTGTCTTATGAAATGCATGGTTGCTTAAATAAATGATTGATGGTATTCGTGAATGATGATGAGTATATGCGTGGTTTTGGATTTGAAGTGGATTTTATGAAATGGGATAGTAAGGCTAATAATTGCATAAATCTAATGTTTTGATGTTTTTCAAAACGAAATTGCTTGGTTTTAAGCAAGCTTGTAGATGGGTCGGCTAGTATTGTATTGTGGTGGTGGAAAAGCATTTGTGAGTGCTAAACCCGATTTCTGGGATTGTTTTATTGTGTATGAGCCGCCTATCGTATTCGTGTGACATAAATCGCGCTAGAGCCTTGCTCGCGCTGGATTTCTATGTTTTCATTTGTATGAAACGTGCTGGAGCTTAGCTCGCACCTTGATTGGAAATTATGTTGATGTTTATAAACCGTACTAGAGCTTCTGCTCGTACGTGGATTTTGAGTGGTTATCTTATGAGTATAACCGTACTAGGAGCTATGCTCGTACGCGTCTCTTTATGAGAGGATGCATTAGTCGTGCTAGAGATTTGCTCGCACAAGTTTGCACATTGTGATAAGCATAAGGTTGTGAAAGTTGGTAAGATCCTTAAGCCTTACATCCTTAAGCCTTACATCCTTAAGCTAACATCCTTAAGCCCAAAGAGGCGGGGAAGCTCTGTTAGGCGGGGAGGCTCTGTTTGGTGGGGAGGCTCTCTTACGGTGGGATCCTTAAGCCAACATCCTTAAGCCCAAAGAAGCGGGGAGGCTCTGTTAGGCAGGGAGGCTCTCCTACATGGGTACAGTAAGATCCTTAAGCCCTACATCCTTAAGCCAACATCCTTAAGCCCAAAGAGGCGGGGAGGCTCTGTTAGGCGGGGAGGCTCTGTTCGGTGGGGAGGCTCTCTTACGGAAGGATCCTTAAGCCCTACATCCTTAAGCTAGCATCCTTAAGCCAACATCCTTAAGCCCAAAGAGGCGGGGAGGCTCTGTTAGGCGGGGAGGCTTTGTTAAGCGGGGAGGCTCTGTTAGGCAGGGAGGCTCTCCTTCACGGAATATGGAAAACTCTTGGTATGGGGTAGATAAGACCTAGGAATGGCACCCCCAATCACGATATGAGTTGCGGAGTACGCTGTACCGTGTATATCACATGGAGTACGATGTACCGCATGATGGTTATGTGATGAGAAAGTCTGGCGAGGGATAATCCATCTTTGTGCCAGCATGATACCCCGCACACCTGGATGAGTGTGGTCTGGGATGATTTATGATGTAATGGTTCACATAGGCACTTTTGATATAGTGACCTAGATTTATACACATGCGGGAATTGTGGAATGAAAATGTGGTTGTGATTGTGAGTTGGTTTAAAAAGGAGGTTTCTTAATGAATTGCCCTTTTATGGATTTAAATGAGATTGAGCATGTGATGATTTATACATGATGTTTCTACCATGTTTTATATGCCAATGCACATGATTTTGATACATGATATATATGTATATTCACATGGCATAGTTTTATTCCTCATGCTCCTACTGTCACGACCCAATTCCATTCTTTTTAACCGAAAATCACTGAAAATTTTTCGCGTTTTACTATTACCTTACCCGGTCGTGAACTAAACTCACCACACACTGTTGGGCTGTGAGTCAATAATAAACACCACATCTCATTCATTCTCAATTAATTAAAACGATGTCATACATGTGCATTTAATCGTGTACTTATACGAATACATGTTTTACTGACATCTACATCCCCCATAAGTACAACTAAAAAGAATACTGTGCTTTTACATTGTTTAGATGCAAAAAGAATCACTGTGTATATACCTCTTAGCGATGGAGATGCAGCGGAGTCCAAAATAATACGCCTCAGTCCTCACTGGGCTACTATGCACGCTCTGTAAGGGGGAAAATAGAGTGGGATGAGCAACCACACGCTCAGTAAGGCAATAATGCAAGCATGGTAGATAACTACTCTATCTACATGCTGATAATGTTATGCATAAATCATTTACGGTAGGAGCATGAGGAATAAAACTATGCCATGTGAATATACATATATATCATGTATCAAAATCATGTGCATTGGCATATAAAACATGGTAGAAACATCATGTATAAATCATCTCATGCTCAATCTCATTTAAATTCATAAAAGGGCAATTCTTTAAGAAACTTCCTTTTTAAACCAACACCATAAACACCACCAAATCAACTCACAATCACAACCACATTTTCATTCCACAATTCACGCATGTGTATAAATCTAGGTCACTATATCAAAAGTGCCTATGTGAACCATTACATCATAAATCATCCCAGACCACACGCATCCAGGTGTGCGGGGTATCATGCTGGCACGAAGATGGATTATCCCTCGCCAGACTTTCTCATCACATAACCATCATGCGGTACATCATACTCCATGTGATATACACAGTACAGCGTACTCCGCAACTCATATTGTGATTGGGGGTGCCATTCCTAGGTCTTATCTACCCCATAACAAGAGTGTTCCATATTCCGTGAAGGAGAGCCTTCCTGCCGAACAGAGCCTCCCCGCTTAACAGAGCCTCCCCGCCTCTTTGGGCTTAAGGATGTTGGCTTAAGGATGTTAGCTTAAGGATGTTGGGCTTAAGGATCCTTTTCGTAAGAAAGCCTCCCCACCGAACAGAGCCTCCCCGCCTAACAGAGCCTCCCCGCCTCTCTGGGCTTAAGGATGTTGGCTTAAGGATGTAGGGCTTAAGGATCTTACTATACCCATGTAGGAGAGCCTCCCTGCCTAACAGAGCCTCCCCGCCTCTTTGGGCTTAAGGATGTTGGCTTAAGGATCCCACCGTAAGAGAGCCTCCCCACCAAACAGAGCCTCCCCACCTAACAGAGCCTCCCCGCCTAACAGAACCTCCCCGCCTCTCTGGGCCTAAGGATGTTAGCTTAAGGATGTAAGGCTTAAGGATCTTACCAACTTTCACAACCTTATGCTTATCACAATGTGCAAACTTGTGCGAACAAAGCTCTAGCACGACTCATGCATCCTCTCATAAAGAGACGCGTACGAGCATAGCTCCTAGTACGGTTATAGTCATAAGACAACCACTCACAAGCCACGTACGAGCGAAAGCTCCAGTACGGTTTATAAACATCATCATAGTTTCCAAATCAAGGTGCGAGCTAAGCTCCAGCACGTTTCATACAAATGAAAACATAGAAATCCACCGCGAGGGAGGCTCTAGCGCGATTTATGTCATACAAATATGATAGGCGGCTCATACGCAATAAAACAATCCCGGTAATCGGGTTTAGCACTCACAAATGCTTTTCCACAACAACCATACAATACTAGCCGACCCATCTACTAGCTTGCTTAAAACCAAGCAATTTCGTTTTGAAAATCATCAAAACATTAGATTTATGCAATTATTAGCCTTACTATCCCATTTCATAAAATCCATTTCAAATCCAAAACCACGCATATACTCATCATCATTCACGAATACCATCCATAATTTATTTGAGCAACCATGCATTTCATAAAACACCCAATATTCACCCACAAGTTCAAAGTACGAGCAGCTACCTCTATATACTCACAAAATTCCCTTACCTGGAATCGCGATGCGTGATTCCACTTCCTTAAGCTGCTTACTCGTACGGTTCGATTCGTCTTCAACGAACTCTTTGGGACAATATGATTTCTCTTCTTGCTCCAATTGGTAATGCCCTTAACTCCTTCAATTCCAAGGATGGGAAGATGCCCTCTCACTATGTTGTTCTTCCTTTGATAGGAACAACTTTGCCTCTAATGATTTCTCTCCAAGTCTCACTGAAAATGGCTGATTTTAGAGAGGGAAAGTTAGGTTTTTGGGTTGAAAATGGGAGGTTAATGTGTTTTTCCAAGATTTCCAGATTTTCAGCTCTCCTTATATAGAAATAGCTTGAGGAGATCGATCTGGTCCAAGAGGAGATCGATCTGGTCCCTTAAAATCCCTCTTTTTCACGGTATTTTTAAGCCTGAGATCGATCTGTCGAAGCAATGAGATCGATCTGTCGAAGCATGAGATCGATCTGTCGAAGCATGAGATCGATCTGGTCCCAAACAGAGAGCTAAGGAGATCGATCTGGGTGCTTGAGGATCGATCTTTTCACTACAGAATGCTTGGCAGATCGATCTGGCTCCATTGGAGATCGATCTGCTCTATTCTTTCGCCTAAATAAGAGCATTCTGGCTCTTCCAGATCGATCTCTCATCCTATGAGATCTATCTGGACCTCATGTTTTCCAGATTTCCTGCAGTTTCATTGCTGCAACTCATACCAACACCTCCTTAATCTATTGCCATGACCATTTTCTCATCCATCCACCTTTATAACTTGAAAATGGCATCCATTCATACCTTATGCACATTGAAACTTGTGTGCATTCATTGTATGTTCAAAGGTATGCTACATAAAACCAAATGGACGCATAATTCCATTCCATTTTACCACACTACTCATCTTGAGTCTCAATCACATCCATCACTTGCTAGAACTCATTTCTTCGTATTCATACTCAAGGAAACTTGTATGTACGTTACAATTTATATTACACATACATACATTGAATCCATGAACTTACATCAATCATACTTTACATTACAAGTCCATTTATATTATTTGATCCAATTGCACACATTACCCTTATACATATACGGGGTCTTACATTCTCCCCTCCTTCAAGGAATTTGGTCCTCCAAATTAGAACCAAGTCACTCTTCAAAAAGTTGGGGGTACTTAGGGAATTGTCTTATTCTGCAACACTTTCTCTTTTCTGTCCAATATCCAAACCGGCTTCTCAACATACGTCATACTCTCATGGAGCTCCAACGGCTCATATCTTATCACGTGTGCCGGGTCCGGGTGATACTTCCGAAGCATCGAGACGTGGAAGACGTTGTGGACATTTGCCAGGTCCGGTGGCAATGCCAATCTATACGCCTTATCTCCCACTCTCTCCAAAATCTCAAAGGGTCCGATATATCTAGGGCTCAGCTTGCCCTTCTTACCGAATCTCATAATACCCTTCGATGGTGATACCCTCAGAAATACCGACTCACCCTCATCAAACTCTAGTGGTCTTCGTCTCTTGTCAACATAACTCTTTTGTCGGCTCTGAGCTGTCCGTAATCTCTCACATATCAACTGGACGTCCTCAGATGCCTGCTGTACTAAGTCTGGAGCAAAAATCTGTCTGTCACCAACCTCTTCCCATCCAATAGGGGAACGACATCTATGCCTGTATAATGCCTCATAGGGTGCCATTCCGATACTAGCATGATAGCTATTATTATAAGCGAACTCGGCTAACTGCAGGTGGTCATCCCAAGAGCCTCTAAAATCCAGCACACACGCTCTCAACATATCCTCGAGGGTCTGTATAGTCCTCTCTGACTGCCCATCTGTCTTAGGATGAAAAGCGGTGCTAAAACTCAATCGGGTCCCCAGCGCTTCCTGAAAATGTTCCCAAAAATGGGAAGTGAAGCGGGCATCCCTATCAGAAACAACGCTCACTGGTACACCATGTAGCCGTACTATCTCTCGAATATACAGGTTCGCCAACTGACTCAGTGTATCGATAGCTCTCATAGCCAAGAAATGGGCGGACTTAGTCAATCGGTCCATAATAACCCATATGGCATCATGACTCTACGGCTCCTCGGCAACCCCATCACAAAATCCATGGTGACATGCTCCCACTTCCATGTTGGTATCGGTAGAGGCTGCAATAATCCTGCAGGCTTCTGATGCTCTACCTTCACTTGCTGACAAACGAGACACTTAGCGACATATTTAGCAATGTCTCTCTTCATTCCAGACCACCAATAAACCTTCCGAAGGTTTTGATACATCTTGGTACTTCCCGGATGTATCGTATACTTCGATGAGTGAGCCTCTGATAAAATCATTCTCCTGATCTCAGGATCCCTGGGAACGCATACTCTGCCTCTGAACCTCAATAAGCCATCAGCACTCTGCTCAAAATCAATACCCACACTTGTCTGTATCTACCTCAGCCAATCGATACACCGTCGATCGCTCTGCTGGGCTTGCCAAATACGGCCAATCAACTCTGGCTCTACTCTCAAACTAGCCATGATCTCAAGTCTCTCAGATCCAGGTGGGCTTACATCCAAACTGAGGTTCGCAAAGTGTTTTAACAATTCATGTTCCCGTACCATCATATAAGACACCAACCCAAGGTTCTTTCTACTCAAAGCATCGACAACTACATTTACCTTACCCGGGTGGTACATGATTTCACAATCATAGTCTTTCAGGAGTTCGAGCCATCTCCTCTGTCTCATATTCAACTCTTTCTGCGAGAACAGGTACTTAAGGCTCTTATGATCTGTGAACAACTGAAACTTCTCACCATAGAGATAGTGGCGCCATATTTTCAATGCAAATACTACAGCCGCCAACTCCAAATCATGTGTCGGGTAGTTCCTCTCATGATCTTTCAACTGTCTAGATCCATAGGCAACTACCTTCCCATCCTGCATAAGCACACAGCCCAGTCCCTGGTGTGATGCATCCGTATAGACCGAGAATCCTCCTGAGCTGGTAGGAATGGTGAGAACTGGAGCAGTCGTCAATCGACGCTTAAGCTCCTCAAAACTCCTCTCACATGCCTCATCCCACACAAACGTAACATCCTTACGCGTGAGGCGTGTCAACGGAGAAGCTAGTCTGGAGAAACCCTCTACAAATCTCCGATAATATCCTGCCAATCCCAGGAAACTTTTGATCTCAGTAACTGTCTTGGGCTGTTCCCACTGCACAACTGCCTCTATCTTGGATGGATCCACTGATACCCCATCCTTTGACACAACATGCCCCAGAAATGAGATCTGTTCTAACCAAAAGTTACACTTGCTGAGTTTGGCATACAATTCTCTCTCTCGGAGGGTCTGCAGAACTATCCTCAAGTGCTCCTCATGATCTTCCCTGGACTTGGAATACACCAAAATATCATCGATAAACACTATCACAAACTTGTCCAGGTATGGCTTGAATATATCATTCATCAATGCCATAAATGCTGTGGGAGCATTCGTCAATCCGAATGGCATCACCAAAAACTCGTAGTGGCCATAACGGGTACGAAATGCTGTCTTGGGTACATCTCCACTCCTGATCCTCAACTGATGGTACCCTGACCGCAGATCTATCTTAGAAAATACTTCGGCTCCCTGGAGCTGATCCAACAAATCATCGATTCTTGGAAGGGGGTAGTTGTTCTTAATGGTGGCCTTATTCAACAACCGGTAATCTATACACAGTCGGAGGCTTCCATCCTTCTTCCTTACAAATAGAACTGGTGCTCCCCAAGGTGAGACACTCGGTCTAATAAACCCCTTCTCCAGCAGCTCTTGCAGCTGTTTCTTCAGCTCTTCCAATTCTATCGGAGCCATTCTATAGGGTGGTTTCGATATCGGCTCTGTACCAGGCACTAACTCAATGCAAAATTCCATTTTCCTTTCAGGTGGTAGTCCTGGTAATTCATCCGGAAAGACATCAGGGTAATCCGTAATTACGGGTATGTCCTTCAATTCCGGGTGTGCCTCATCTATATCGACCACATAGGCAATGAACCCTTCACAATATCCTCTCCATCGTTAGTAACATAAACCATCACTCCACATTCAATATTTATCATGAACAATAAATCTATCTCTCAAGCAATATGAATTTAAAATCATACTCCTTTTATTTACAACAAACATGCTAGTTTCATATCATTTCTTTTTATCAAAGTTTACAATAAGATTGTCTAATCCTGAAAACATCAATGTTTTGGCATGACAATCCATCACAACACGATTGGTAGCCAACCAATCCATTCCCAAAATTACATCAAAATCATTCATATTCAATAAAATCAGATTGGCTATCATTTCCTTCCCCTCTATCTTTAACTTACAATTTCTACATACATGCTCAGTCAATTGGCTATCATTCATGGGTGTGGAAATCATCAACATTTTATCCAACAATGTTGGTTTCACATATTTCAACAATTTATGTGCAAAGGAAGGTGATATGAAAGAATGCGTGGCACCAGGATCAAATAATACCAATGCTTCTAAATCAAAGATTCGGATGGTACCTTTAATCACATCCGTCGATGCGTCTGTAGTGTCCTGGTCCAGTGCATGTACTCTTCCTCTGCTCACACCCGCAGCCTGTTTCCCTTTTTCCTCAGCTGTAGCCCTCCTCGTCGGGACTGCTGTCTCAACTGGAGCTCCCTCAGGCTCCTTGCCCTTCTGTGGGGCAATCTCTATCTTCTCAGGACCATACTTAGCCATATGTCCTGGTCTCTCATATCTAAAACACACCATAGGGGTCATCAGGCAGGGCCTATTCCCATGAAATCTCCCACATCTCCTACACTGATCAGTAGTAGGCCGTGGTCCTCCAATAGTCATACCCCTTGGCACAGTCAAGGCTGGGTATACGGGAGGTCTAACAGCTCTCTCCCGTACCTCCTCGATCTTAGGTCTCTTCTCAAAATACCTTGGGCCTCCTTTCCTGGCCACTCTATCCCTCCCGGATCTCTTCCGGTCTCTGTCCTTTCCAACGCTGATTCTCCCAAGCTCGGAGGCATTTCACTCAAAGTCTTGCTCACACAACTAAGCCTTATGTACAGCCTCCTCATAAGTCACAATGTCGAAGGGAGCTAGCTTAGTTCGGATGGCCAATCTCAATCCATCCATGAACTTTTGAATCTTTCGGGTCTCACTACCCATCGTGTCAGGGTCATATCTTCCCAATGACATAAACTTGGACTCATACTCGTCCACAGTCTGGTTCCCTTGAACCAAATTCATAAATTCCATCCGTAATTTCCTCTGTACGGTAGCTGGAATATACTGTCTCCTGAAGGCCTCTAGAAATATCTCCCATGAGATCTCAGAGTGTCTGGCCCTCAAAATAACCTCGGTGGACCTCCACCAATGCTCAGCCTCGCCTTTCAGCATAAACACGGTAAAGGCAACCTTCTCATTTGAAGTGCATCGAAAAAACCTATACAGTTTCTCCATCTCATACACCCAATCCTCCGTAATCACTGGGTCCTTCACCCCTCTAAACACTGGGGGTTTCAGCGCTTGAAACTCTCGCAACCTGCTCAAGTCGCAGTCATAACCCACATCACTACCGCTCTGCTGTGGAGCGATAGGAGAAGCTGTATCCTGGGCTGGAGGTGGTGTAACTGTAGCTGTCTCAGCAGCATGAAGTCTCTCCGCCTCTGTAGCTGCCTGTTCAGTAGTAGGCTGTGCTGCGGGACCTCATCTATCATCGGCGCCTAATGCCTGCATGACTATCTCCACCAAACTCTCGATACTCCGCTCTAACCTAGCGAAGCGAGCCTCGGTATCCTCTGCTCTCTCAGTAGGGTTCTGTGGAGCCTGCTCAGTCTGTGGCTCCGCACGGCTCTCAGGCCTACCTCTACGGCCTCTAGCACGTGCTCTCACCCCTCTACCTTTGCGTGTAACTGGCATAGTGCCTAACTTCCTGTATTATAATAATTTATTAAGCTCAATCCATCACAGTATACACAGTTATATCTAAACAAAAGCACAGTACTATAGGGGTGTACTTTCCTACGTTTTATTAATGACTCACATCAGGCCAACACAGCTTTGATACCAATCTCTATCACGACCCAATTCCATTCTTTTTAACCGAAAATCACTGAAAAGTTTTTACGTTTTACTATTACCTTACCCGGTCGTGAACTAAACTCGCCACACACTGTTGGGCTGTGAGTCAATAATAAACACCACATCTCATTCATTCTTAATTAATTAAAACGATGTCATACATGTGCATTTAATCGTGTACTTATACGAATACATGTTTTACTGACATCTACATCCCCCATAAGTACAACTCAAAAGAATACTGTGCTTTTACATTGTTTAGATACAAAAAGAATCACTGTGTATATACCTCTTAGCGATGGAGATGCAGCGGAGTCCAAAATAATATGCCTCAGTCCTCACTGGGCTACTATGCACGCTCTGTAAGGGGGAAAATAGAGTGGGATGAGCAACCACACGCTCAGTAAGGCAATAATGCAAGCATGGTAGATAACTACTCTATCTACATGCTGATAATGTTATGCATAAATCATTTACGGTAGGAGCATGAGGAATAAAACTATGCCATGTGAATATACATATATATCATGTATCAAAATCATGTGCATTGGCATATAAAACATGGTAGAAACATCATGTATAAATCATCTCATGCTCAATCTCATTTAAATTCATAAAAGGGCAATTCTTTAAGAAACTTCCTTTTTAAACCAACACCATAAACACCACCAAATCAACTCACAATCACAATCACATTTTCATTCCACAATTCACGCATGTGTATAAATCTAGGTCACTATATCAAAAGTGCCTATGTGAACCATTACATCATAAATCATCCCAGACAACACGCATCCAGGTGTGCGGGGTATCATGCTGGCACGAAGATGGATTATCCCTCGCCAGACTTTCTCATCACATAACCATCATGCGGTACATTGTACTCCATGTGATATACACGGTACAGCGTACTCCGCAACTCATATTGTGATTGGGGGTGCCATTCCTAGGTCTTATCTACCCCATACCAAGAGTGTTCCATATTCCGTGAAGGAGAGCCTTCTTGCCGAACAGAGCCTCCCCGCTTAACAGAGCCTCCCCTCCTAACAGAGCCTCCCCGCCTCTTTGGGCTTAAGGATGTTGGCTTAAGGATGTTAGCTTAAGGATGTTGGGCTTAAGGATCCTTTCCGTAAGAGAGCCTCCCCGCCTAACAGAGCCTCCCCGCCTCTCTGGGCTTAAGGATGTTGGCTTAAGGATGTAGGGCTTAAGGATCTTACTATACCCATGTAGGAGAGCCTCCCTGCCTAACAGAGCCTCCCCGCCTCTTTGGGCTTAAGGATGTTGGCTTAAGGATCCCACCGTAAGAGAGCCTCCCCACCAAACAGAGCCTCCCCACCTAACAGAGCCTCCCTACCTAATAGAACCTCCCCGCCTCTCTGGGCTTAAGGATGTTAGCTTAAGGATGTAAGGCTTAAGGATGTGAGGCTTAAGGATCTTACCAACTTTCACAACCTTATGCTTATCACAATGTGCAAACTTGTGCGAGCAAAGCTCTAGCACGACTCATGCATCCTCTCATAAATAGACGCGTACGAGCATAGCTCCTAGTACGGTTATACTCATAAGACAACCACTCACAAGCCACGTACGAGCAAAGCTCCAGTACGGTTTATAAACATCATCATAGTTTCCAAATCAAGGTGCGAGCTAAGCTCCAGCACGTTTCATACAAATGAAAACATAGAAATCCAGTGCGAGCGAGGCTCTAGCGCGATATATGTCATACAAATACGATAGGCGGCTCATACGCAATAAAATAATCCCGGTAATCGGGTTTAGCACTCACAAATGCTTTTCCACAACAACCATACAATACTAGCCGACCCATCTACTAGCTTGCTTAAAACCAAGCAATTTCGTTTTGAAAAGCATCAAAACATTAGATTTATGCAATTATTAGCCTTACTATCCCATTTCATAAAATCCACTTCAAATCCAAAACCACGCATATACTCATCATCATTCACGAATACCATCCATCATTTATTTGAGCAACCATGCATTTCATAAAACACCTAATATTCACCCACAAGTTCAAAGTACGAGCAGCTACCTCTATATACTCACAAAATTCCCTTACCTGGAATCGCGATGCGTGATTCCACTTCCTTAAGCTGCTTACTCGTACGGTTCGATTCGTCTTCAACGAACTCTTCGGGACAATATGATTTCTCTTCTTGCTCCAATTGGTAATGCCCTTAACTCCTTCAATTCCAAGGATGGGAAGATGCCCTCTCACTATGTTGTTCTTCTCTTTGATAGGAACAACTTTGCCTCTAATGATTTCTCTCCAAATCTCACTGAAAATGGCTGATTTTAGAGAGGGAAAGTTAGGTTTTTGGGTTGAAAATGGGAGGTTAATGTGTTTTTCTAAGATTTCCAAATTTTCAGCTCTCCTTATATAGAAATAGCTTGAGGAGATCGATCTGGTCCAGGAGGAGATCGATCTGGTCCCTTAAAATCCCTCTTTTTCACGGCATTTTTAAGCCTAAGATCGATCTGTCGAAGCAATGAGATCGATCTGTTGAAGCATGAGATCGATCTGTCGAAGCATGAGATCGATCTGGTCCCAAACAGAGAGCTAAGGAGATCGATCTGGGTGCTTGAGGATCGATCTTTTCACTACAGAATGCTTGGCAGATTGATCTGGCTCCATTGGAGATCGATCTGCTCTATTCTTTCGCTCAAATAAGAGCATTCTGGCTCTTCCAGATCGATCTCTCATCCTATGAGATCGATCTGGACCTCATGTTTTCCAGATTTCTTGCAGTTTCATTGCTGCAACTCATACCAACACCTCCTTAATCTATTGCCATGACCATTTTCTCATCCATCCACCTTTATAACTTGAAAATGGCATCCATTCATACCTTATGCACATTGAAACTTGTGTGCATTCATTGTATGTTCAAAGGTATGCTACATAAAACCAAATGGACGCATAATTCCATTCCATTTTACCACACTACTCATCTTGAGTCTCAATCACATCCATCACTTGCTAGAACTCATTTCTTCGTATTCATACTCAATGAAACTTGTATGTACGTTACAATTTATATTGCACATACATACATTGAATCCATGGACTTACATCAATCATACTTTACATTACAAGTCCATTCATATTATTTGATCCAATTACACACATTACCCTTATACATATACGGGGTCTTACACCTACCACAAATGATTTATGCATAACACTATCAGCATGTAGATAGAGTAGTTATCTACCATGCTTGCATTATTGCCTTACTGAGCGTGTGGTTGCTCATCCCACTCTATTTTCCCCCTATAGAGCGTGCATAGTAGCCCAGTGAGGACTGAGGCGTGTTATTTTGGATTCCGCTGCATCTCCATCGCTAAGAGGTATATACACAGTAATTCTTTTTGGTATCTAAACAATGTAAAAGCACAGTATTCTTTGAATTGTAATCATGGGGGATGTAGATGTCAGTAAAACATACTTTTGTATAAGTACAAGATTTAAATGCAAATGTATGACATCGTTTATTTATCTGAGAATGAGTGAGATATGGAGTTTATTATTGACTCACAGCCCAACAGTGTGTAGTGAGTTAGCTCACGACCGGGTAAGGTAGCGGTAAAACGCGAAAAATTTTCAGTTTTAGAGAATGGAATTGGGTCGTGACAGAGATTGGTATCAGAGCTGTGTTGGCCTGATGTGAGTCATTAATAAAACGTAGGAAAGTACATCCCCATAGTACTATGCTTTCGTTTAGATATAACTGTGTATACCATGATGGATTGAGCTTAATGAATTATTATAATACAGGAAGTAGGGCACTATGCCAGTTACACGCCAAGGTAGAGGGGTGAGAGCACGTGCTAGAGGCCGTAGAGGTAGGCCTGAGAGCCGTGCGGAGCCACAGACTGAACAGGCTCCACAGAACCCTGCTGAGAGAGCGGAGGATACTGAGGCTCGCTTCGCTAGGTTAGAGCGGAGTATCGAGAGTTTGGTAGAGATAGTCACGCAGGCATTGGGTGCCAGTGATAGACGAGGCCCCTCGGCACAGCCTACTACTGAACAGGCAGCTGCAGAGGTGGAGAGACCTCAGACTGCTGAGACAGCTACAGTTACACCACCTCCAGCCCAGGATATAGCTTCTCTTATCGCTCCACAGCAGTGCGGTAGCGATTTGGGATATGACTGCGACTTGAGCAGGTTGCGAGAGTTTCAAGCGTTGAAACCCCCAGTGTTTAGAGGGGTGAAGGACCCAGTGATTACGGAGGATTGGGTGTATGAGATGGAGAAACTGTATAGGTTTTTCCGATGCACTTCAGCTGAAAAGGTAGCCTTTACCGTGTTTATGTTGAAAGGCGAGGTCAAGCATTGGTGGAGGTCCACCGAGGTTATTTTGAGGGCCAGACACTCTGAGATCTCGTGGGAGATATTTCTAGAGGCCTTCAGGAGACAGTATATTCCAGCTACCGTACAGAGGAAATTACGGATGGAATTTATGAATTTGGTTCAAGGGAACCGAACTGTGGACGAATATGAGTCCAAGTTTATGTCATTGGGGAGATATGACCCTGACACGATGGGTAGTGAGACCCGAAAGATTCAGAAGTTCATGGATGGATTGAGATTGGCCATCCGGACTAAGCTAGCTCCCTTCGACATTGTGACTTATGAGGAGGCTGTACATAAGGCTCAGTTGTGTGAGCAAGACTTCGAGTGAAATGCCTCCGAGCTTGGGAGAGTCAGTGTTAGGAAGGACAGAGACCGGAAGAGATTCGGGTTTGGAAGAGTGGCCAAGAGAGATGGCCAAAGATTTTTCGAGAAGAGGCCAAAGATCGAGGGGGTGCAGGAGAGAGCTGTTAGACCTCCCGTATACCCAGCCTTGACTGCACCGAGGGGCATGACTATTAGAGGACCACGACCTACTACTGATCATTGTAGGAGATGTGGGAGATTTCATGGGAATAGGCCCTGTCTGATGACCTCTATGGTGTGTTTTAGATGCGAGAGACCAGGACATATAGCTAAGTATTATCCCGAGAAGATGGAGATTGCCCCACAGAAGGGCAAGGAGCCTGAGGGAGCTCCAATTGAGACAGCAGCCCCGAGGAGGAGGGCTACAGCTGAGGAAAAAGGGAAACAGGCTGCGGGTGTGAGTAGAGGAAGAGTACATGCACTGGACCAGGACACTGCAGACGCATCGACGGATGTGATTAAAGGTACCATCCGAATCTTTGATTTAGAGGCATTGGTATTATTTGATCCTGGTGCCACGCATTCTTTCATATCACCTTCCTTTGCACATAAATTGTTGAAATATGTGAAACCAACATTGTTGGATAAAATGTTGATGATTTCCATACCCATGAATGATAGTCAATTAACTGAGCATGTATGTAGGGATTGTAAGTTAAAGATAGAGGGGAAGGAAATGATAGCCAATCTGATTTTATTGAATATGAATGATTTTGATGTAATTTTAGGAATGGATTGGTTGGCTACCAATCGTGTTGTGATGGATTTTCATGCCAAAACATTGATGTTTTCAAGATTAGACAATCTTATTGTAAATTTTGATGAAAAGAAATGATATGAAACTTGTATAATTGTGGTAAATAAAAGAGTATAATTTTAAATGCATATTGCTTAGGAGATAAATTATTGTTTATGATAAATGTTGAATGTGGAGTGATGGTTTATGTTACTAACGATGAAGAGGATAATGTGAAGGGTTCATTGCCTATGTGCTCGATATAGATGAGGCACACCCGGAATTGAGGGACATAGCCATAATTTCGGATTACCCTGATGTCTTTTCGGACGAATTACTATGACTACCACCTGAAAGGGAAATGGAATTTTGCATTGAGTTAGTGCCTGGTACAGAGCCGATATCGAAACCACCCTATAGAATGGCTCCGATAGAATTGGAAGAGCTGAAGAAACAGCTGCAAGAGTTGCTGGAAAAGGGGTTTATTAGACCGAGTGTCTCACCTTGGGGAGCACCAGTTCTATTTGTAAGGAAGAAGGACGGAAGCCTCCGACTGTGTATAGATTACCGGTTGTTGAATAAGGCCACTATTAAGAACAAGTACCCCCTTCCAAGAATCGATGATTTGTTGGATCAGCTCCAGGGAGCCAAAGTATTTTTTAAGATAGATCTGCGGTCAGGGTTCATCAATTGAGAATCAGGAGTGGAGATATACCCAAGACAGCATTTCGTACCCGTTATGGCCACTACGAGTTTTTGGTGATGCCATTCGGATTGACGAATGCTCCCGTAGCATTTATGGCATTGATGAATGACATATTCAAGCCATACCTGGACAAGTTTGTGATTGTTTTCATAGATGATATTTTGGTGTATTCCAAGTCCAGGGAAGATCATGAGGAGCACTTGAGGATAGTTCTGCAGACCCTTCGAGAGAGAGAATTGTATGCCAAACTCAGCAAGTGTAAATTTTGGTTGGAACAGATCTCATTTCTGGGGCATGTTGTGTCAAAGGATGGGGTATCGGTGGATCCATCCAAGATAGAGGTAGTTGTACAGTGGGAACAGCCCAAGACAGTATCGGAGATTTATAGAGGGTTTCTCCAGACTAGTTGCTCCATTGACACGCCTCACGCGTAAGGATGTTAAGTTTACATGGGATGAGGCATGTGAGAGGAGTTTTGAGGAGCTTAAGCGTCGACTGACGACTGCTCCAGTTCTCACCATTCCTACCAGCTCAGGAGGATTCTCAGTGTATACGGATGCATCACACCAGGGACTGGGCTGTGTGCTTATGCAGGATGGAAAGGTAGTTGCCTATGGATCTAGGCAGTTGAAAGATCATGAGAGGAACTACCCGACACATGATTTGGAGTTGGAGCTGTAGTATTTGCTTTGAAAATATGGCGCCACTATCTATATGGTGAGAAATTTCAGGTGTTCACAGATCATAAAAGCCTTAAGTACCTGTTCTCGCAGAAAGAGCTGAATATGAGACAGAGGAGATGGCTCGAACTCCTAAAAGACTATGATTGTGAAATCATGTACCACCCAGGTAAGGCAAATGTAGTTGCCGATGCTTTGAGTAGAAAGAACCTTGGGTTGGTGTCTTATATGATGGTATGGGAACATGAATTGTTAGAACACTTTGCGAACCTCAGTTTGGAGGTAACCCCACCTGGGTCGGAGAGACTTGAGATCATGGCTAGTTTGAGACTAGAGCCAGAGTTGATTGGCCGTATTCGGCAAGCCCAGCAGAGTAATCGACGATGCATCGATTGGCTGAGGCAGATACAGACGGGTGTGGGTAGTGATTTTGAGCAGAGTGCTGATGGGTTATTGAGGTTCAGAGGCAGAGTATGCGTTCCCAGGGATCCTGAGATCAGGAGAATGATTTTATCAGAGGCTCACTCATCAAAGTATACGATACATCCGGGAAGTACCAAGATGTATCAAAACCTTCAGAAGGTTTATTGGTTGTCTGGAATGAAGAGAGACATTACTGAATATGTCGCTAAGTGTCTTGTTTATCAGCAAGTGAAGGTAGAGCATCAGAAGCCTGCAGGATTATTGCAGCCTCTATCGATACCGACATGGAAGTGGGAGCAAGTCACCATGGATTTTGTGATGGGGTTACCGAGGACCCGTAGAGGTCATGATGCCATATGGGTTATTGTGGACCGGTTGACTAAGTCCACCTATTTCCTGGCTATGAGAGCTACCGATACACTGAGTCAGTTGGCGAACCTGTATATTCGAGAGATAGTACGGCTACATGGTGTACCAGTGAGCGTTGTTTCTGATAGGGATGCCCGCTTCACTTCCCATTTCTGGGAACATTTTCAGGAAGCGCTGGGGACCCGACTGAGTTTTAGCACCGCTTTTCATCCTCAGACAGATGGGCAGTCAGAGAGGACTATACAGACCCTCGAGGATATGTTGAGAGCGTGTGTGCTGGATTTTAGAGGCTCCTGGGATGACCACCTGCAGTTAGCCGAGTTTGCTTATAATAATAGCTATCATGCTAGTATCGGGATGGACCCTATGAGGTATTGTACGGGCGTAGATGCCGTTCCCCCATTGGATGGGAAGAGGTTGGTGACAGACAGATTTTTGCTCCGGACTTAGTGCAGCAGGCATCTGAGGACGTCCAGTTGATATGTGAGAGATTACGGACAGCTCAGAGCCAACAAAAGAGTTATGCTGACAAGAGACGAAGACCACTGGAGTTTGATGAGGGTGAGTCGGTGTTTCTGAGGGTATCACCATCGAAGGGTATTATGAGATTTGGTAAGAAGGGCAAGCTGAGCCCTAGATATATCGGACCCTTCGATATTTTAGAGAGAGTGGGAGATAAGGCGTATAGATTGGCATTGCCACCGGACTTGGCAAATGTCCACAACGTCTTCCACGTCTCGATGCTTCAGAAGTATCACCCGGACCCGGCACACGTGATAAGATATGAGCCGTTGGAGCTCCATGAGAGTATGACGTATGTTGAGAAGCCGATTCGGATATTGGACAGAAAAGAGAAAGTGTTGCGGAATAAGACAATTCCCTTGGTGAAAGTTCTTTGGCAACACCACACGGCGGAAGAGGCCACGTGGGAATTGGAGAACTTGATACGGGAGAAGTACCCCCAACTTTTTGAAGAGTGACTTGGTTCTAATTTGGAGGACCAAATTCCTTGAAGGAGGGGAGAATGTAAGACCCCGTATATGTATAATGGTAGTGTGCATAATTAGATCAAATAATATGAATAGACTTGTAATGTAAAGTATGATTGATGTAAGTCCATGGATTCAATGTATGTATGTGTAATATGAATTGTAACGTACATACAAGTTTCATTGAGTACGAATATGAAGAAATGAGTTTTTATAAGTGATAGATGTGATTGAAACTCAAAATGGATTGTGTGGTGAAATGGAATTGAGTTATGCTTCCTTTTGGTTTATGTAGCATACCTTTGAACATACAATGAATGCACACAAGTTTCAATGTGTATAAGGTATGAATGGATGCCATTTTCAAGTTATAAAGGTGGATGGATGAGAAAATGGCCATGGAAATAGATTAAGGATGTATTGGTATGAGTTGTAGCAAGGAAACTACAGGAAATCTGGAAAACATGAGGGCCAGATCGATCTCATAGGATGAGAGATCGATCTGGAAGAGCCAGAATGCTCTTATTTGGGCAAAAGAATAAAGCAGATCGATCTCCAATGGAGCCAGATCGATCTCCTTAGCTCTCTGTTTGGGACCAGATCGATCTCATGCTTCAACAGATCGATCTCATGCTTCAACAGATCGAACTCATGCTTCGACAGATCGATCTCATGCTTAAAAATACCGTGAAAAAGAGAGATCTTGGACCAGATCGATCTCCTCTTGGACCAGATCGATCTCCTCAAGCTATTTCTATATAAGGAGGGCTGAAAATCTGGAAATCTCGAAAAAACACTTAACTTTACAATCTCAACCCCAAAAACCTAACTTTTCCTCTCTAAAATCAGCCATTTTCAGTGAGATTTGAAGAGAGATCATTAGAGGCAAAGTTGTTCCTATCAAAGAGAGGAACAACATAGTGAGAGGGCATTTTCCCATTTTTGGAATTGAAGGAGTTAAGGGCATTTCCATTTGGAGCAAGAAGAAAAATCATATTGGTAAGATTTTAACACTCCAATCCAAATGCATTAGCTATTTAATTGATTTTGAAGTTAGTTGGTATGAGTATTGATGAATAAACTATCTAGGAATGTAATGGAATTGATGTGACCTAGAAATCAAAAATGGGTATAATGTGAGAATATGTGGGATTGAATGAGCTTATGATTTATGGCATGCTAAAGTTGTTATTGGGGTAATGTTTATGATTTTAGATGGTTAGATGGAATTACATGGTGAGTTGGAGGAATTGTGAAAATGGGTATGTATATGATTGATAAATGCCATAGTGAGGGGATTCATGAAATATGAATGCTATGAGCTTTATGTCGATTTGATATCGATTTTGAATAAGATAATAGGCCTAAGAAGATCCATAGACTCGAGCTATGGGTAAAGTAATGAAACAGGCCAAATAAGCTTTAATAGAGGCTATAGATTAAATTGACTATAGCAAACACAAGGGTTGCATTATATGGATCGAATATAATGCGGGATACGATTTTGTGCAGTCCCAAAGAGTTCGTTGAAGATGAATTGAACCGTACAAGTAAGCAGCTTAAGGAAGTGGAATCACGCATCGCGATTCCAGGTAAGGGAATTTTGTGAGTATATAGAGGTAGCTGCTCGTACTTTGAACTTGTGGGTGAATATTGGGTGTCTTATGAAATGCATGGTTGCTTAAATAAATGATTGATGGTATTCGTGAATGATGATGAGTATATGCGTGGTTTTGGATTTGAAGTGGATTTTATGAAATGGGATAGTAAGGCTAATAATTGCATAAATCTAATGTTTTGATGTTTTTCAAAACGAAATTGCTTAGTTTTAAGCAAGCTTGTAGATAGGTCGGCTAGTATTGTATTGTGGTGGTGGAAAAGCATTTGTGAGTGCTAAACCCGATTTTCGGGATTGTTTTATTGTGTATGAGCCACCTATCGTATTCGTGTGACATAAATCGCGCTAGAGCCTCGCTCGCGCTGGATTTCTATGTTTTCATTTGTATGAAACGTGCTAGAGCTTAGCTCGCACCTTGATTGGAAATTATGTTGATGTTTATAAACCGTACTAGAGCTTCTGCTCGTACGTGAATTTTGAGTGGTTGTCTTATGAGTATAACCGTACTAGGAGCTATGCTCGTACGCGTCTCTTTATGAGAGGATGCATTAGTCGTGCTAGAGATTTGCTTTCACAAGTTTGCACATTGTGATAAGCATAAGGTTGTGAAAGTTGGTAAGATCCTTAAGCCTTACATACTTAAACCTTACATCCTTAAGCTAACATCCTTAAGCCCAAAGAGGCGGGGAGGCTCTGTTAGGTGGGGAGGCTCTGTTAGGCGGGGAGGCTCTGTTTGGTGGGGAGGCTCTCTTACGGTGGGATCCTCAAGCCAACATCCTTAAGCCCAAAGAGGCGGGGAGGCTCTGTTAGGCAGGGAGGCTCTCCTACATGGGTACAGTAAGATCATTAAGCCCTACATCCTTAAGCCAACATCCTTAAGCCCAAAGAGGCGGGGAGGCTCTGTTAGGCGGGGAGGCTCTGTTCGGTGGGGAGGCTCTCTTACGGAAGGATCCTTAAGCCCTACATCCTTAAGCTAACATCCTTAAGCCAACATCCTTAAGCCCAAAGAGGCGGGGAGGCTCTGTTAGGCGGGGAGGCTCTGTTAAGCGGGGAGGCTCTGTTAGGCAGGGAGGCTCTCCTTCACGGAATATGGAAAACTCTTGGTATGGGGTAGATAAGACCTAGGAATGGCACCCCCAATCACGATATGAGTTGCGGAGTACGCTGTACCATGTATATCACATGGAGTACGATGTACCGCATGATGGTTATGTGATGAGAAAGTCTGGCGAGGGATAATCCATCTTCGTGCCAGCATGATACCCCGCACACCTGGATGAGTGTGGTCTGGGATGATTTATGATGTAATGGTTCACATAGGCACTTTTGATATAGTGACCTAGATTTATACACATGCGGGAATTGTGGAATGAAAATGTGGTTGTGATTGTGAGTCGGTTTAAAAAGGAGGTTTCTTAATGAATTGCCCTTTTATGGACTTAAATGAGATTGAGCATGAGATGATTTATACATGATGTTTCTACCATGTTTTATATGCCAATGCACATGATTTTGATACATGATATATATGTATATTCACATGGCATAGTTTTATTCCTCATGCTCCTACCACAGATGATTTATGCATAACACTATCAGCATGTAGATAGAGTAGTTATCTACCATGCTTGCATTATTGCCTTACTGAGCATGTGGTTGCTCATCCCACTCTATTTTCCCCCCTACAGAGTGTGCATAGTAGCCCAGTGAGGACTGAGGCGTGTTATTTTGGATTCCGCTGCATCTCCATCGCTAAGAGGTATATACACAGTAATTCTTTTTGGTATCTAAACAATGTAAAAGCACAGTATTCTTTGAATTGTAATCATGGGGGGATGTAGATGTCAGTGAAACATACTTTTGTATAAGTACAAGATTTAAATGCAAATGTATGACATCGTTTATTTATCTAAGAATGAGTGAGATGTGGAGTTTATTATTGACTCACAGCCCAACAGTGTGTAGTGAGTTAGCTCACGACCGGGTAAGGTAGCGGTAAAACGCGAAAAATTTTCAGTGATTTTCGATTATAGAGAATGGAATTGGGTCGTGACAATATGTGTCTGTGCGTATAGATATGTCTGGTATAGGAATGTAAATATATACCTTTCTGCGTGTACAAAAAGTAGCTTATGATAGCTCTTCCCACCAGCTTACGTCGTGTACGCGGCAGGTACCGTCTATAGATATACTGCAAATGATCTGAAGGTAGAGGGGTGAGCTTTTTGGGAAAAGCCCAGTAAGATAATATTCTTAAAGTAGTTCTGATATATAAAAGCATTTGAAGTTGTTCATGGAACGAAACTTAATGCAATACATAAACTTCCATTTCATGCGTAATCGTCATAAAGCATGCGTGTCTTTAAAACAAATCACATGCTTAACTGATGGGCCCTAAGGGTATTACCGCAAGTGCACGGGTCGTACAAGTAATAATGGGATTTGAGTCCCAGAATTATCGTCCCACAGAGAAGTTGACTAGCTTAATTAACTACTGGTTAATCTTACCCTAAGTATATTCTAGCAAATTATGAAATTAAGGTGGGTGATCTACTAATCTAGAATTGAAAATACCGAAAGCAATAAAATAATAAAACTATAATATAAAGAAATTAAAACCGAGCAAAATTACTTACAGTGCTCAACGCAATTAAAAAAAACCTATAAAAGAAATTAAAACAGTTAAAACTAATTAACGCACACTACAAGAAAACATACTTTCAGCGACGGAATTTTATCGACGGAATAATTCCGTCGGTAAAAAAATAAATTAGCAACGGATTTGCGACGAAATTCCATCGCTATACGTTTCAAATATATAATTTACATTTTCTGATGGATTTTGATACGAAATTCCGTCGCTGAAGACAGTCGAATTTTTTGAAATTTAAGTTTTCTATTATTTCGTCGCAAAAATGAATCAGCGATGGAATTTCGTCGCTGATGTATTTCAGCGACGAAATTTCGTCGCTGATTGAACCAAATTTTTTACTATTTTTTTCGTCGCTGAAACATATCAGCGACGAAATTCCGTTGGTGATGAGTTCCGTTGCTGAAATGTTTCAGCGACGGAATTCCGTCGCTGATTGAACCAAATTTTTTTACATTTTTTTACTATTTTTTTCGTCGCTGAAACATATCAGCGATGAAATTTCGTCAGTGATGAGTTCCGTCGCTGATTGAACCAAATTTTTTTAAATTTTTTTACTATTTTTTTCGTCGCTGAAACATATCAGCGACGGAATTCCGTCGGTGACGAGTTCCGTCGCTAAAATTTTTCAGCGACGGAATTTCGTCGCTGATTGAACACAATTTTTTAAAAAAATTTTAATATTTTTTTTCGTCGCTGAAACTTATCAGCGATGGAATTCCGTCGCTGAAGTGTTTTTTAAAGTTCCCAAATTTCTCTGCTTCACCCAATTTCTCCTCTGCTTCACCCGATCTCTCGCCTGTCCAGCCCCGATCTCCGCCCTCTGTGTTCTTTGTCTTCACCGGTAGCAACAACCCAGCTCCACCGAACGTCTGGATCTCCCTCTCTTCCTCACCGCCGATGATCTCCCCCCTCTCCTCACCTGATTTCTCCTCTGCTTCACCCGATCTCTCGCCTGTCCAGCCCCAATCTCCGCCCTCTGTGTTGTTTGTCTTCACCGGCGACAACAACCCAGCTCTACCGAACGTCTGGATCTCCCTCTCTTCCTCACCGCCGACGATCTCCCCCCTCTCCTCACGTGATTTCTCCTCTGCTTCACCCGATCTCTCGCCTGTCCGGCCCCGATATCCACCCTCTGTGCTGTTTGGCTTCACCGGTGACAACAACCCAGCTCCCCTTCCCTGGCGTGAATCGAATTCAGGTTTCCCCAGTTTCTTCTGCACTTGTAAATTGAATATTTAATTAAAAAAAAAAGCATTAGATCATTATAAACTAGTAAAGGTGTTACTTGTATCAGTTTCAACTTTCAATTATTTAATATACATAATGTTTGATTAATATTGAACATAAGTTTTTATTGTTCACATGATGTATCATTAATTTCAAATTAAGATTAACTCCGAATAGTACTCGATCCAATAATAAATATTTAGTTATTGATGCTGAATTTAGAAATAAGTTATCAAATTGGATCTCGCTCTCCTAATTTATTGGATTGTTTCCTTTAAAAAGTTCATTAATTAGATCACTCTAATCTTAATCCTCACCGTTGTTTATTTAATTGAATTTGTTGCTTAAATTTGGAATATTTAATTGAACTTGTAGTTTAATTTTGGATTATTTGAAGATTTTGAGTATTTGATCAATAAAATAATACTCTATGTATGCCTTAACAAAATGATGTTGTTTCTCTCCTTCATAGGAAGAGAGGTAACGTGCGTGCATGAAAGCAAGCAAAAAACAAAGGATTTGAAACCATATTGAACTAGAAGGCAAGAGCAAATAAGTTCATTCTGAAGGTAAAATTATTATGATATCAATTTTTTTTTATTAATGTGAGATCTGAGAATTTCAGACATATTTTAATGATGTAATAAGAATTCGAAGTGTAATTTATTGAGCTAAGTGAATTGGGGAATAATAGTTGGAGATTTATATGTTAAGTGTTAAAATAAGTGTGAAGTTATGAGGACAGATCGATCTAGGAGAAGGAGAGATCGATCTGGTGAGTTAAAAATGACAAGGAAGGAGGAATTTGAGGAGCAGATCGATCTCCAATGGAAGAGGATCGATCTCCTTATGATTTTGTTTGAGAGAAGATCGATCTCATGAGGAAGAGATCGATCTCCAAATGATTCTGTTTGGGAGAAGATCAATTTCCTCAAGGAGCAGATCGATCTCATAAAGCCATAAAGAGATCGATCTCACCCCTCGACAGATCGATCTCCTAGGCATAAAATTGCCCAAATCATCTAAAAAATTCAAATGCAGATCGATCTCATCAAGAGCCAGATCGATCTCCAACCCTCAGCCTATATAAGGAACCCCTATTTTTCTCCTGCAATCTCACTTTCTCTCTCTTCCAACCCCTATTTTCACCGAAACCTAGCTTTCTCACTCATCCAAAGCACCCATTTTCGGCCAAATCAGAAGTTGTGGCAAGAAGGAAAGTTGTTCCTCATCAAAGGGAGAACAACATACTTGGAAATCGAAGGACGAATCGAGGCGTGGGTTGTGCGTCTCACAAGCTTTGGATAATTTCTAAACCTCGATCTTGATAATTGAGATGATTTCGATGATAATGGTTGTTGTCATTGTGCTGAAATAGCTGGAAAATGATTAGGGATTGATGAAATTACAATGTGGTTGGAGTGATAATGATATTTAGCAATTTTGGGAATTTGAGCTATAAATAGAAATTTAGACAATGTGGTGAATTAGCATAGATAATTGGCATGAGAAATGTAGAACGTTGAGATGTTGTGAATGAGAGTGTAGTTTGGGGTAGAGTTACGAGAATCAAGAGATTTGAGGTGTTATGAGCAATTATGCTCGATTTTGAGAATTGAGGTTGATGAGATAATTGAGTATTGATGTTTGAACATCGTTTGGACAGCTCGGGAGTTCCAGAGTGGAATGCAAGGCTAGTCCGTGATACGGGGGAAACGATTGCACTATACGAGGTGCAAAGAGGTAAGGGAAATCTAAACCATTTGTGTATGTGATTTGTAAACTATTATAGCATGATTTGTGGTTTATAAAACAAGCATGTTGAGTGTTGTGTTGAGATATAATTGCACATGTTTTTATAGCCGGTTGGAGCCCATTATTTTATGCGTTTATAAGCTGAGTGTGAAATTACTTTATAAACCGTCGAATTTGTGTGAGTAATGAATTGGACTCTACGTTAAGGCAATATCGAGATTTGAGAAATGTGTGCGTGCTTTGCCGGTTGGAACTCGATTTTATTATGTTTTGTGTTGAGTACAAAACGATTTTCAAATGAGTTTAATAAGAGAAAAACCACTATAAGTTCTACGTGAAGGCAAACTAGTCTTATGTGATTAAGACTTAGGTGTGTAATTCTGAGTACACACTGGGCATTGCTCTGGTAGCATGTAAGCCCGATTCTTCTTCGTTCTGGTAACGTGAGAATAACCCATTCTGTGGCTATGCCATGTATACTTGGTGGCCGTTGCCACGTGAGAAACCCTATTTGGTGGCCGTTGCCACATGAGAAACCCTATTTGGTGGCCGTTGCCACGTGAGAAACCCCCTTTAGTGGCCGTTGCCACGTGAGAAACCCTATTTGGTGGCCGTTGCCGCGTGAGAATCCTAATTGGTGGTCGTTGCCACGTGAAACCCTATCATGTGGCTGTGCCACGTGTAAATTTAACTCAGTGGCTATGCCACGTGTGCTTAGTGGCTATGCCACGTGTGAATTTAAATCAGTGGCTATGCCATGTGTGTTTAGTGGCTGTGCCACGTGTGAATTTAAATCAGTGGCTATGCCACGTGTGTTTAGTGGCTGTGCCACATGTGAATTTAAATCAGTGGCTATGCCACGTGTGTTTAGTGGCTGTGCCACATGTGAATTTAAATCAGTGGCTATGCCACGTGTGTTTAGTGGCTGTGCCACGTGCATTATTATTACAGTGATTTTATCACGTTAATTGAGAAAACGTTTATCGGATTATTTTCACATGCTTTGTTATTGCTCTAGACTGAGCCTTTTTACTTCATGTTTTCACATGATTTGAGACATGAGAATGTCATTTTGAGTATTTTCATGCTATGGTTTTCAAATGAGATTAATAAGTTTCACATACAAATAAATATTTTGTGATGAGAAGCTCACCCTGTTTTCTTTCCCCCCAGATTTCTTCAAGTGAAAAAGGGTTTTCCTGCGACGTACGGAGTAGTGGCTAGTGGAGGACTTGAGCTCCAGGCCATATATTGTATTTTGAGGTATCTTTTATCTTTTCATGTACCCAGACAATTACTGTAATTGCAGACACTTGATGTATAACATTGTATGGGATGTATTAGGATTAATTAACTTGAGATCAAGTAATGTGTATGATATATAATTTCTAGCGATGAGATCCTGAGGTACGATAAATAAGATAATGTATGACACTGCATAGGAATGCACTCTTAACTGAGAATTGATGAGTAAAAAGTTTTAAATTAGCCCTATTTTCCGTACTTTCAGGGCGTGACAATTAATTATAACTAATAAATTTGTTATATACATGTTATCATTATTATTGCTGTTGGTGATTATTTGGTTTGGCGTAGGCTACATATGAGCAAGCTGGTGACATAATTTATGGGTTCAAATTTCTGTCAAATGATTAAAATAATGTGATAAGAGTCAAATTATTTTCATTTTGTTAATTGATTTATAATTATTTTAGCTAAGATTATGAATTATTCTTTAATGATTTATTATTCATACAAAAAATTGATTTATGATATTGTGGTTGCTGATGTGATTGTAAGACCTTAGTTATTAGTTATGGATAACTAAGGTTGTTGAGATGATTTAATATGCATGATTTGTATTGATGATTTGGACTGCTATATAGTATTATTTGTAGGTTGGGTAGAGACAAATTACAGTCATTATGCTGCCGAATTTTCTAAGGAAACTTAGGACTTTAAATAAAATATTCCACACATTCAGTTCCAATATTTAAACCTAAATATATGTATGTTACCTAATTTGATTTATTTTGTAAGAAGGATGGATTTATCCTTTTCAATTATTTATTTTGTTATTGCAGATGTTAAATTTTCTTATATGCATGTTACAAATTAAATTGATTTTACTTAATTGGAAAAAATTATTTGGTGATAGAGTGTAATTGTTATTCTAGTTTTTCAGATACTGTATTCTGTGTGAAAAATGGATAAGGATAGATCTTGGATGTATTGTCGATTAGATGTAGATGGATTCATTAGAGATGAATTTTTGAATGGAGTTGAAGATTTAATTAGTTTTGCATTTTGTCATCCTGAGGTAGTTAGTGGAAATAGAATTAAATGTCCTTGTAGCAAATGTATGAATAAACAATTCTTGGAAGTCGATAAGGTACGGAAACACCTTTATTACAAAGGTTTTGTTGTTGGGTATACCACTTGGAATCAACACGGAGAAATTGAAGAAGGACAGTCATCACAAAATATAAATGAAACAGTTGATCCACTATCTGGGGTGAGACCTGAGGGACAAAATCCATATGTTAGAATGGTTACGGATGCTTTTCAAATGGATGATGACGTAATTGGTAATTCGATTAACAATTCAAGAAGTGAGGAGCAACATCTAGATTCATCTGCTACATACTTCTATTCTCTATTGAATGATGCCGAAGAACAACTATGGCCTGGTTGTTCAATGCACACAACATTATCGGCTGTTTCATAACTTTTGAACTAGAAGTCAGAGTTTAATATAAGTGAAGCATGCTTCAATCGTTTATTGGGGATTATGAAGCCTATGTTACTAGAAGATGATAATTTGCCACAAACCAACTATGAAATGAATAAGAAGCTAGAAAAATTGGGTCTTAGTTATGTTAAAATAGACGCATGCAAGAATAATTGTTAGTTGTTTGATAAAGAATATGTAGAGGATGAGTATTGTCAAATATGTGGTCAACCTCGATATAAACCTATCTCAACAGTTGGTGGACGAGGAAAAAAGATACCTTATAAGGTTTTACATTATTTACCATTAATTCCGAGGTTGCAAAGGCTTTTTATGTCGTCAGTAAATGCTAAGTTTATGACATGGCATGTTAAAAGTCGAAATACTAACGGAGTGCTCAATCATCCTGCTGATAGGGAGGCATGGCAAAAATTCGATAGTATCCACCAATCGTTTGCTGCTGATCCTCGGAATGTAAGACTTGGTTTGTGTGCTGATGGATTTTGTCCTTATGGCCCGGCATCAAGATCATACTCTTGTTGGCCAGTAATACTTGCTGTTTACAATTTACCTCCATGGATGTGCTTGAAGCAACCATATTTGTTTCTCAATATGATAATTCCGGGAAGGAAAAGTCCATCACATAACATTGATGTTTTCTTGAGACCTTTAATTGATGAGTTAAAGGTGTTGTGGGAACATGGTGTTGAGACTTATGATACTCACAGAAAACAGCATTTTATGTTAAGGGCCGCATTGTTATGGATAATTAATGACTTCCTTACTTATGGAATGTTGTCTGGGTGGAGCACCCATGGTCGATTATCTTATCCTTATTGCATGGAACGTACAAAGGCCTTTAGGTTGCAGTATGGACGAAAGCCTTGCTTTTTCGATTGTCATCGTCAATTTTTGCCTCCTAATCATCCTTTCAGGAGGCAACGTGACAAATTTAGTAAAAGGGTAGATCATGATCCTCCAGTGCAGAGATTGTCAGGTGAAGAAGTATTGCAACAATTAGATGCAATCGACGATTTACCATACGGTACAAAATGTGATCCACAAAAACCTTCAGGGTTTGGGGTATCTCCTAATTGGGTGAAGAAGAGTATATTCTGGGAATTGCCTTATTGGCATACCAATCTTATTCAACACAATTTGGATGTCATGCATATTGAGAAAAATGTTTTTGACAATTTGTTTAACACCCTGATGGATATTAGAGGAAAACTAAAGATAATACAAATGCAAGAATGGATATGGCCTTCATTTGCAAAAGAAAAGAATTAGAATTATTGACCAGTAATGGAAAAACATTAAAGCCTAAAGCTTCATTCACTCTAAGCAAGGAGGAGCAAAAACGACTATGTGCTTGGGTTAAAGAGTTAAGGCTTCCTGATGGGTTTGCATCAAATATAACTCGGTGCGTTAATGTCGATGAATGCAAGTTCTACGGAATGAAATCTCATGACTGTCACATTTTTATGCAGTGCTTACTTCCCATAGCTATTCGTGATTTTGTCCCAAATCCAATTTGGGATGCAACCACAGAGCTATCTCATTTTTTCAGAGATGTTTGCTCACCGGAAATACGTGTAGATCACATGCAAGTTTTGCAAAGGAATATCGTACAAACCATTTGCAAATTAGAAAAGATCTTTCCCCCTCATTTTTTGCTTGTATGGAGCCTCTTCCAATCCAGTTGCCTTATGAGGCTATGGTGGGCGGTCCAGTGCAATATCGATGGATGTATCCTTTTGAAAGGTAATCACTTATAGTTAATTATTATTCAATGTTATACTAATATTTATCATCCCAAATATTCTATCTGAAAAAGTTAATAAAATTTTATTGCTTACAATATTCACTTCAAGTTTTTGCATCACTTAAATAAGAATATGAAAAA
Organism: Firmiana major; assembly: GCA_033439115.1. NCBI lineage: Eukaryota > Viridiplantae > Streptophyta > Magnoliopsida > Malvales > Malvaceae > Firmiana > Firmiana major. The sequence continues at coordinate 38,757,578 of CM065904.1, forward strand.
TCCAGCTCATCCAGAAGGGTCGATATGTATGGCATACATAAGGGAGGAGATTGGAAACTTTTGTGTCTTGTATTTTGAACCTGAAGTTCAAACAAGATTGACCCGTCCACCACGTAATGATGATGGAGGAGATGTCGATCCGATGGGACGTTTGTCCATTTTTAGACGTCCAAGCCGACCAATTGGGCCGACAAAAAATAATGCTCGATACTCGGAGGAAGATGACTACAATGCTGCGTGTATATACGTGTTAATGAATTGTGAGGAAATAGTCCCCTATATTGAGTAAGTTATCTAAATCTAACTCATCGTTTAATGTTAAATAATATGGCTAATATAGTTATCTTATTTAGTTTCAAATGATATTGTAGGTCATTTGATAATATGATTAAAAGAGATCATCCGAATATCAACGATGCACAATTAGAGAAAGCACGTCATGATCATTTTCCAAAATGGCTTAAACAATTTGTAAGTACTATAAAAATAGAACAATCAGTAGTTTGAACTTAAATTTTAAAATTTTAATGCTAGGTTTTGCGGGGTTTCAGGTATTTGAACATGCCACTCAAACAGATCCACGTATTATTGAGATTTCTCATGGTCCTGGACGTATGATCAGGAGTTATCAAGGTTATTTTGTAAATGGTTTCAAGTTTCATACGTTGGATTATGGTCGATCTCGAAAAATAATGAATAGTGGTGTTTGTGTCAAAGGCAGCTGCTACAATGATATTGATCGCGATTTTTATGGCATACTGACAGATATAATCGAATTAGAGTACTTTGGAATTGGGAATAAAGTTGTGTTATTCAAGTGTCATTGGTTTGATACAGAACGAGGTCTTCATGAAGATCGTCGTCATTGGTGGGCCATATTCAAAACAAAGGCACGAAGTAGATTTAATCTTCGACGAAATGACGGTGGACAGATTCTAGATTTGAACGAAGGAGTTTACCAAGAAGTGAAAGTTTCGAACCCTAGAATAGTTGCATATTCAGACGAATGGACAACCCGACTGTTCATAGTAGTGGCGAATATGAAGAAGTCAATCAATTTGCAGAAGAAGAAGAAGAACAAGAAGAAAAAGAAGAAGAAGAAGAAGAAGAAGAAGAAGAAGAAGAGGAGGAAGAGGAAGTGGAAGAAGAGGAAGAAGAAGAGGAGGAGGATGAAGTATGGAATGATAAAACAGTTGGTAATGATAGAGAAGATGACAGTGATTACAATAATGAATAGTAAAAATTAAACATTAGATTGTAAAATAGATATTATTGGACTTCATTTACTTATTTCTAAAGATAATTTTTTTATCTGTATTGCAGATGAGAAGATTGAAAAAGTTAGCACAACGATCACATAGGTCCAAGTCTCTTCTACCTGGATTGGAGTTTGACTATAATCTTGACTTTGACATTCAGCCTCAATCTCAGCAGCCTACTCCGTCTGATGCTCAGGCTCGTGATCGACCTTTAGCTCACCGTCCAAATCAGCCTCGTTCTCGGCCTCTCGCCCAACCAAATCCACCTTCAAGTCGACCTGATCCAGCTCCTGATAATGATGACGACGACGATGATGATGCCATTCCAGCTCCTCCATCAGCGGTAGAAGAACCATTACCAGGGCTAAGAATATCTAATGAGGAGGCTACACAAACTGCGGGTGGTAGTGGGAGTGGGAGTGGGAGTGGTGGTAGTGGTCGGAAAAGAACAAGAGGCCCAAATTAAAGCCTTGAAACACCGCAAAACCCAGAGCATAGGTTATTCCTAACGCCACTTGGTAACAGGTATATTGCTTCTACTTTTGTTTTATTTTCATACAACTATGATATTAAATATGGTATAATATTTGGCGATATCTTCTTTTTTGATTGGCAGTTCTTTTGAAGACTCGAAGGGTGTGAGGACTATATCCAATTTAATTAAACAACATTACTTGGAACCATGGCTAACATGGAAAACGGTTCCAAATGTAGTGAAAGCACAGACGTGGAATAAATTTCAAGTACATTACTTTGAAGTAAATAACTTGATAATTTGTCATAAACGTATCGAAATGATAATTATCATTTGTTTTTGTTTGCAGGAGAAGTTCAGGTGGTCTGCTGACCAAACCAATAATGTCTATACAATTTGGGAGCACTTATAGAAGTCACGTTTTAGAGACTTGCTGCAGTTGGAGAGAAGACAAGCAATGCAATATTTTAATATGGATAAAATATCTGAATGTAAAGGGTACAACAAATCAAAGTGGATTTCAGTCCAAATATGGGATCAATTAATTGAGAATGAATGGGGGACTGAAAGGTGGGAGGCGAAGTCAAAAAAAAGGAAAACAGAATCGGTTGACGGAAAAAGAAGGAACGATAACAAAGCATACGAGTGGTTCTGTTTCTTTTCCGGTACATGAGTATAGGATGGTAAGTCCAAATAATAATTTTATTTATTTTACTGTTGACTTTCATATATTTTTATTTAAATGTAATTTTTATTCATTACTCGAATTTCATATCTTTTTATGAAAAATTGCATATCTTGTATTGTAGACGAAACGTCTAGGTCGAGCACCGACATATAAAGAATTGTTTGATCGGACGCATAGACGTTTAGGTGGACATGGTGATTATGTGTCACGCCCCGCTTTCGGGAATCCTTCTATCCATACATTCTCTACTACGGTTGGGCTGTGAGAAGATGCAATTACCAAAAATTTATTTATTTACAGCGGAATATTTAAATCTTTAATTCACACTCCCAGGTGTGTGTGTAAATACACAAAATTAATTGTATAAATACCATGTGCTTACATATCATCCCCATAATACTGATTACAATTCCAAGATATAACTGTGCGATACAATATATTAGATACAAAATACTCGTGTATACAAATCTTATACCTTTGCGGATTGTGGGAGCTGTTCAACACAAAAGACTTAGAGATCACCGCTCTCTTACTTCTCAGTACCTGGAGGGGGAAAATAGTGGGATGAGCAAACCACGACTCAGTAAGAAAATGTATGCTAGCAGGTAGATATCGTACTACCTACATAGCCCATGCATGCATAAACCAGAACCATGTTTTCGTTATAAATGGAAATATCATACGAACAATGCATTTAAACACATATTTCTCAATAGCATTTTCGTGTAAATCAAATGTCAAACTTCCATTTAAAACATGCTCATAAATAGTGCCCTCATGGCACGAATGTGAAATCAGAGATTTATTAAAACACGAAATCTCTTTCACTTCTCAAATCATTCTCTCTCGCAATTCTCTTTCTTTTTCTGAGATTGTCTCTGTTTCTCGATTCTCTGAGACAGGCATGGAATTTTCGGCAATCAAATATCCATGACTTATGGCCACAGTCAGTGATCCCAGGCCTCACTGATCGGGTGTGCACAGGGTATCACTTCGCCTGAAGGGGGATGGGTCAGTCCTACCCTCCGGCTCATTTCAATCCACCTCATCTCCTCGTATACTCACGGTGAAGATACGTCGTGTGTCATCTACGCGATACTCGTACTCACGTGTACCCAGCACGGTACATAGTATACCAACGGGTGACTACACTGTTCTACGTACAACCGTGGACCCAAGTCCATACTCCAACTCCGATGGACTTTTTATCCTTAAACCATGTCTCATATACCAGGCGAGCAAGCAGCGTGACACACAGTCAACGCAAAGCTCCAGCGCGGTACGATCTATCGTTAAGGCCCAGCCCGTTCAATTGGCCGTCGGCTGGTATCCTCTTGGGTCCCAGACCCCCAGGTTTACCTTAACTCAACAAAACAGGTGCGAGCAAAGTTCCCGCACTTTCTCAAAACCCTCGTGCGAGTTAAAACTCCCGCATGGTACATCAAGGCTTTAAACCGGGTGTGAGCTAACGCTTCAACACCAAATCTCATCTCAAAACTGATAGATGGCTATTTTCTCTTTTTAAAACTCAAAACACGTTTACTCATACAGCATGCCTCTTCATGCTAAAACATGTAAAATTAGCCAACCTATCATCAACGTTTCTCAATCATAAATAACAATGTAAAATTGAGAAAATCATTGAAAACATGCATATCATGCTATTTCCTTACCCTGTCCCATTTCTCAATACATATATACGTCATAGTACTTTGCATACTTCCATATCATTTCATAGAATTAAAATAGCATACTAGTTCTAGCAACATATCTACGAAATTGCTGTAATTACGTACGAACATCTCTATAGCTAACACACAGTCCCTTACCTCGTTTTACTTGTGTGCAACTATCCGCCTTTATGCTTCTCGCGTTCTCATCTCGACTTGCTCCGGTGTATCATCCGAAACTGAAATTCATCCACCAACATTTGAGTTAATGTTTCTAACTCTTATTCAACTAAGCATTTATCCAATGCCTTAATTACACATTTTTACCCTTTGTGGTAAATCTCCCAATTTGTCCTAATATCAACATTTCCAAACCATTTCCACAACATACTCATCCACTCAAGATATCTCATTCATCATAAACACTCCCACACTCCACTTTCTCACACTTGACTATTTCTAAGTTATATTCATTTCATACCATCCTAGGTAGTTCTATCCACAATATGCACACCCAAATATCTTTATAAGCATTAACTAAACCAATGTACTTGGATTTGTGCATTAGAACTTACCTCATTGGATTTTCTCTTGCTCCAATTAGGACTGCCCTCTATTTCTTCAATCCATCAAATGGGGAAATGCCTCTAGACTATGTTGTTCTTCTCTTTGATGTGAACAACTTTGTCTCTAATAGCCTTTCCTCAAATCTTACTGAAAATGGCTGGATTTAGGAGTGAGAAACTAGATTTCTTTGAGTTGAAGTGAAATGGAAATGTTTGTCCCGAAATTCTGATGATCCAACTGCTCCCATTTATAGTTTTGACTTGATGAGATCGATCTTCCTTGGGTGAAGATCGATCTGTTCCTCAAAAATCCCTCTTTTCTGAGACGTTTTAAAGGTATGAGATCGATCTGTCGAGACTGGAGATCGATCTGCTGTCAAACAGAAGCTTAAGGAGATCGATCTGGTCTTACGGGAGATCGATCTGCTTCCAACCCGAGAGCTAAGGAGATCGATCTGGTCTTAGGGGAGATCGATCTGCTCCCAACCCGAGAGCTAAAGAGATCGATCTGCTTCCTTTGGAGATCGATCTGTTCCCTTCCATTTCTCACATAAGAGCATTCTGGCTCTCCCAGATCGATCTCTCATCCTATGAGATCGATCTGGCCTTCACAAGTTCCAGATTTCCTGCAGTTTTTCTGCAACAACCCTTACCAAACACCCTTAATTTACTACCATGATCATTTCCTCATTCATTCATCTTTGAGACTTGAAAATGGGATCCATCCTCACTACATACATATGACCACACATATATACGATATTACTCGAATGGAAATATACACTTATGTAAATCTTTCCTTCCATTTTACTATACTACTCATATTCCATTTCGATCACATTCTTCTCGTATTCAAGTTCATTTCTTCCTACTCATTCGTAATGCAACTTGTACGTATAATCACAATTCTTACTACAAGTGCGTACATAATCTTATGAACTTACATTGCATACACTTCACATTACAATACATCATCTTACTTATGATTTTATTTACATTCCCATGTTCCTATATACATAGCTATACATGTACGGGGTCTCACATTCTCCCCCACTTAGAGAATTTGGTCCACCAAATTAGAACCAATTCAATCTGTGAATAACTCGGGATACTTTTCCCGCATCAAACTTTCCAGTTCCCATGTGGCCTCTTCCACAATGTGATGTTGCCACAAAACCTTAACCAATGAAATCGTCTTGTTTCGCAACACCTTCTCTTTCCTGTCCAACACCCTGATCGGTCTCTCGACATACGACATATCTTTCTTAAGCTCCAATGGCTCATAACTAATTACATGTGTCGGATCCGGGTAGTACTTCTGAAGCATAGAAACGTGGAAGACATTGTGGACTTCTGCTAGCTCAGGTGGTAAGGCTAGCCTATATGCTCCTTCTCCCACTCTATCCAAAATCTCGAAGGGGCCAATGTAACGAGGACTTAATTTTCCTTTCTTCCCAAACCTCATTATTCCCTTAGAAGGAGACACTTTAAAAAATACAGACTCGCCAACATCAAATTCAAGTGGTCTCCGTCTCCTGTCAGCATAGCTCTTTTGTCGACTTTGAGCTGTTCGCAGCCTCTCGTATATTATCTGAACATCCTCGGAGGCTTGCTTAACCAAATCGGGGGCGAGCAATTGTCTATCACCAACTTCTTCCCAACCAATGGGCGATCGGCATCTACGACCGTATAGTGCCTCATAAGGGGCCATACCAATACTTGAGTGATGACTGTTATTGTAGGCGAACTCAATCAATGGCAAGTGATCATCCCATGAGCCTCTAAAATCCAGCACACACGCTCTCAACATATCCTCCAGGGTCTGTATAGTCCTCTCTGACTGACCATCTGTCTGAGGATGAAAAGCGGTGCTAAAACTCAACTGGGTCCCCATCGCTTCCTAGAAATGTCCCCAAAAGTGGGAAGTGAAGCGGGCATCCCTATCCGAAACAACACTCACTGAGACTCCATGCAATCTCACTATTTCTGGCACATACAGGTTCGCCAGTGCACTCAATGTATCAGTAGATCTCATGGCTAAGAAATGTGCCGATTTCGTTAACCGATCTACTATCACCCATATCGCATCATGGTTCTTACGGGTTCTCGGTAACCCCATCACAAAATCCATGGTGACATGCTCCCACTTCCATGTTGGTATTGATAGAGGTTGTAATAGTCCTCCTGGTTTCTGATGTTCGACTTTTACTTGCTGACAAATGAGACATCTAGCGACATACTCAGCTATGTCTCTCTTCATTCCAGACCACCAATATGCTTTTCGGAGATTTTGATACATCTTACTACTCCCCGGGTGTATCGTGTATCTTGACGAGTGTGCCTCTGATAAGATCAGCTTTCTCAGCTCTAAATCCTTAGGAACACATATTCTATCTCTAAACCTTAGTATTCCATCTGGACTCAATATAAAATCAGCACCCTTCCCTTTTCAGATTTGGCTAATCATGACAATACACCATTGATCAATTTACTAAGCTTGTCGGATTCTCTCAATCAACTCCGGTTCTAATCTCAAGCTAGCAATAATCCCATAGCTGCCAATCTCAGGTAGGGTCATATCCAGACTAAGGTTCGTGAATTGTTCCAACAACTCGTGCTCTCTAACCATCATATGTGATACCAACCCGAGACTCTTCCGACTCAATGCATCGGCAACCACATTTGCCTTCCCCGGGTGGTATAAGATCTCACAATCATAGTCCTTGAGGAGTTCCAACCACCTCCTCTGTCTCATGTTTAACTCCTTTTATGAGAATAGATATTTCAGACTCTTATGATCTGTAAAGATCTAAAATCTCTCACCATATAAGTAGTGGCGCCATATCTTCAACGCAAACACTACGGCCGCTAACTCCAAATCGTGAGTGGGGTAGTTCTTCTCATGATCCTTCAGCTGTCTAGATCCATAAGCTACTACCCTTCCATCTTGCATCAAAACACAGCCTAGTCCTTGATGTGAAGCATCAGTATACACTGAGTAATTCCCTGAACTGTTAGGGATGACAAGAACTGGCGCGGTAGTTAATCTGCGCTTAAGTTCCTGAAAACTTCTCTCACAAGATTCATCCCATGAAAACTCCACACTTTTCCTCGTAAGACGTGTCAATGGAGCAGCTAATCTAGAGAAACCCTCTACAAATCTTCTGTAGTAAACAGCCAATCCCAGAAAACTTCTGATCTCTGTGACTGTCCTAGGTTGTTCCCATTGAACAACTGCCTCAATCTTGGATGGATCTACTGACACCCCATCCTTCGATATAACATGGCCTAGAAAAGAAATCTGTTCTAGCCAAAAGTCACATTTGTTAAGCTTGGCATATAACCTTTTCTCTCGAAGGGTCTGCAAAATAATCCTTAAGTGCTGCTCATGCTCTTCTCTGGACCTTGAATACACCAATATGTCATCAATGAAAATAATTACGAATTGGTCCAGGTATGGCTTGAATACTTCATTCATTAGAGCCATAAAAGCTGCCGGCGCATTGGTCAACCCAAAAGGCATCACTAAAAATTCATAATGGCCATAGCGGGTACGAAATGCTGTCTTGGGCATATCCTCCTTCTGGATCTTCAATTGATGATACCCAGACCTCAGATCTATCTTGGAGAAGATCTGTGCTCCCCGAAGCTGATCCAATAAATCATCAATGCGTGGCAAGGGGTACTTATTCTTGATGGTAGCCTTGTTTAACATCCGATAGTCAATACACAATCTGAGGCTTCCATCTCTCTTCTTCACAAACAATACCGGGGCTCCCCATGGTGAGACGCTCGGTCTTATGAACCCCTTCTCTAACAACTCTTGCAGCTATTTCCTTAATTCCTCTAACTCAACTGGGGCCATCCTATATGGTGACTTAGATATTGGTTCGGTTCCAGGCGTCAAGTCTATACCGAATTCCGTTTCTCTATCAGGTGGCAATCCTGGTAGATCGTCTGGAAAGACATCAGGGAATTCTCTGACCACTGAGATGTCCTCCATATCTGGATGTACTTTGCTCAAATCCACCACATAAGCAACAAAACCTTCAAAACAACACTCAAGCCATTTATACCAAAGTACTTTACTTAATACAAAATTTAAGATTTCATTTCTTCTCTTAAAATCTTACAACACATTCTTCAGGTAGAGAAAACTTAATGGACTTAGAATGACAGTCTATGACAGCATGATTGGCGGCTAACCAATCCATTCCCAAAATTACATCAATGTCATACATATTCAACAAAATCAAGTTGGCTGCCATGCACTTATCTCCCACCCTCACTTTACAATCTTTATACACTTGTTCAACTAATTGGCTAACTCTCATTGGAGTACTTATTAGTAAAGTCCTACTCAAGTATGTGGGCTCTACAAAACCTTTTAATTTAGATGCACATGCAGGTGATATGAAGGAATGCGTAGCACCAGAATCAAACAAAGCAATAACCTCCAAATTGAAAATCAAGATTATACCTTTTATCACTTCAGAAGAGGTATCAGCCGATGCCTGGTCTATCGCATACACGCTGCCTTGACCCACAACTTGTTTTCCTTTTTCTTCAGCCGAGGCTTTCTTTCTTGCAGGAGGTGCAACTGTAGGAACCCTCTCTGGCTCTTTACCCCTCCGTGGAATTGCCTCAACTATCTCTGGGTACTCTCTGGCATAATGTCCAAATTTACCACATCTGAAAATCGGGTACCCTGAAGATGACATGGCCTACCACCATGGTATCGACCGCATAACCTACACTGATCTGTAGTCGATCGGGGTCCACCAATCACTATACCCCTGGCTGGTGTCTGAGTCGGAGGCATAAAAGGTCTAGCAACCTTTTTCTGGAACTCATCTACCTCTCTCCGACGTTTACTCATGAATTTTTGACCAAATTTGGCACTCTTGCCATCTCCCAGCTTCCTCGGACCCTTGTCCTTACCCCAACTAAACTCAAAAATCTGCAAGTCATGATCCTGCTCGCATAACTGGGCCCGTCGCACTGCCTCTCTATATGTAGTGACATCAAATGGGGCCAACTTCGCTCGGATCGAAGGCCTCAGTCCATCCACAAATCTACGGACTTTGATGCCTCACTCCTGATCGAGTCCGGATCATATCTGCCCAGTGAAGTGAATCGTGACTCGTACTCATCAACTGTTCGATTCCCTTGAGTCAGATTCAGAAATTCCATCTGTAGTCTCCGTCGAGCAGTATCTGGGATGTATTGCTCTCTGAAAACGTCCAAGAACATATCCCAAGTGATAACCATTCCTTGAGCTCTTAACATCGGCCTGACGGACTTCCACCAGTGCTCTGCTTCGCCTCTCAATACAAAGGCCGCAAGCGCTACTCTCTCCGTAGCTGAACATCTACAGAAGTCGAATAACTTCCCCATTTAACTGATCCAGTCCTCAACCACCGTCGGATCCTTTACCCCGCTAAACGAAGGAGGCTTAAAGTCCATAAAATGCCTCAATCTTTCCATATCACAATCATATCCATACCCCAAATCATCATCATGCTGATGTGGGGCTACCGGAGGAGGTACCGATCGAATATGAGGTTCCCGTGGCCTAGCCGGTTCAGCTTGCGCAGGTGCAACATTCTCAGGTTCAGGTGCAGCTGCTGGGGGATTCGGTGCAGCTTGTCCCGCTGTACCAGGTGTAAGCTCAAACCTAGCATGATCTGACCCATCATGGTCATTATTGTGCGCATGTCTTCCTCCAATCGAGTGATTCGAGGATCAGAAGCCTCTATCTGTTCCTGGGGCTCATGACTAGAGGATGATCTACTGTGCCTCTCAGTCCTGTCATTTTACCCTCGAGCTCTCGAGCTCTCTCCCCTCTTGCGGTGTCTCTCAGGCATAACTCACTAGCCTGATAACTTTCCTGCGTTATAACAAACATTTAATTTACTACCAGCTCCGTATACACATTTGTATCTAAATATCGCACAGCAACTTGGGGATGTATGTTTTCTTAGTCCTAAGCATCAACTCACATCAGACCAACCTTGCTCTGATACCAAGCCTGTCACGCCCCGCTTTCGAGAATCCTTCTATCCATACATTCTCTACTACGGTTGGGCTGTGAGAAGATGCAATTACCAAAAATTTATTTATTTACAGCGGAATATTTAAATCTTTAATTCACACTCCCAGGTGTGTGTGTAAATACACAAAATTAATTGTATAAATACCATGTGCTTACATATCATCCCCATAATACTGATTACAATTCCAAGATATAACTGTGCGATACAATATATTAGATACAAAATACTCGTGTATACAAATCTTATACCTTTGCGGATTGTGGGAGCTGTTCAACACAAAAGACTTAGAGATCACCGCTCTCTTACTTCTCAGTACCTGGAGGGGGAAAATAGTGGGATGAGCAAACCACGGCTCAGTAAGGAAATGTATGCTAGCAGGTAGATATCATACTACCTACATAGCCCATGCATGCATAAACCAGAACCATGTTTTCGTTATAAATGGAAATATCATACGAACAATGCATTTAAACACATATTTCTCAATAGCATTTTCGTGTAAATCAAATGTCAAACTTCCATTTAAAACATGCTCATAAATAGTGCCCTCATGGCACGAATGTGAAATCAGAGATTTATTAAAACACGAAATCTCTTTCACTTCTCAAATCATTCTCTCTCGCAATTCTCTTTCTTTTTCTGAGATTGTCTCTGTTTCTCGATTCTCTGAGACAGGCATGAAATCCACGACTTATGGCCACAGTCAGTGATCCCAGGCCTCACTGATCGGGTGTGCACAGGGTATCACTTCGCCTGAAGGGGGATGGGTCAGTCCTACCCTCCGGCTCATTTCAATCCACCTCATCTCCTCGTATACTCACGGTGAAGATACGTCGTGTGTCATCTACGCGATACTCGTACTCACGTGCACCCAGCACGGTACATAGTATACCAACGGGTGACTACACTGTTCTACGTACAACTGTGGACCCAAGTCCATACTCCAACTCCGATGGACTTTTTATCCTTAAACCATGTCTCATATACCAGGCGAGCAAGCAGCGTGACACACAGTCAACGCAAAGCTCCAGCGAGGTACGATCTATCGTTAAGGCCCAGCCCGTTCAATTGGCCGTCGGCTGGTATCCCCTTGGGTCCCAGACCCCCAGGTTTACCTTAACTCAACAAAACAGGTGCGAGCAAAGTTCCCGCACTTTCTCAAAACCCTCGTGCGAGTTAAAACTCCCGCACGGTACATCAAGGCTTTAAACTGGGTGTGAGCTAACGCTTCAACACCAAATCTCATCTCAAAACTGATAGATGGCTATTTTCTCTTTTTAAAACTCAAAACACGTTTACTCATACAGCATGCCTCTTCATGCTAAAACATGTAAAATTAGCCAACCTATCATCAACGTTTCTCAATCATAAATAACAATGTAAAATTGAGAAAATCATTGAAAACATGCATATCATGCTATTTCCTTACCCTGTCCCATTTCTCAATACATATATACGTCATAGTACTTTGCATACTTCCATATCATTTCATAGAATTAAAATATCATACTAGTTCTAGCAACATATCTACGAAATTGCTGTAATTACTACGAACATCTCTATAGCTAACACACAGTCCCTTACCTCGTTTTACTTGTGTGCAACTATCCGCCTTTATGCTTCTCGCGTTCTCATCTCGACTTGCTCCGGCGTATCATCCGAAACTGAAATTCATCCACCAATATTTGAGTTAATGTTTCTAACTCTTATTCAACTAAGCATTTATCCAATGCCTTAATTACACATTTTTACCCTTTGTGGTAAATCTCCCAATTTGTCCTAATATCAACATTTCCAAACCATTTCCACAACATACTCATCCACTCAAGATATCTCATTCATCATAAACACTCCCACACTCCACTTTCTCACACTTGACTATTTCTAAGTTATATTCATTTCATACCATCCTAGGTAGTTCTATCCACAATATGCACACCCAAATATCTTTATAAGCATTAACTAAACCAATGTACTTGGATTTGTGCATTAGAACTTACCTCATTGGATTTTCTCTTGCTCCAATTAGGACTGCCCTCTATTTCTTCAATCCATCAAATGGGGAAATGCCTCTAGACTATGTTGTTCTTCTCTTTGATGTGAACAACTTTGTCTCTAATAGCCTTTCCTCAAATCTTACTGAAAATGGCTGGATTTAGGAGTGAGAAACTAGATTTCTTTGAGTTGAAGTGAAATGGAAATGTTTGTCCCGAAATTCTGATGATCCAACTGCTCCCATTTATAGTTTTGACTTGATGAGATCGATCTTCCTTAGGTGGAGATCGATCTGTTCCTCAAAAATCCCTCTTTTCTGAGACGTTTTAAAGGTATGAGATCGATCTGTCGAGACTGGAGATCGATCTGCTGTCAAACAGAAGCTTAAGGAGATCGATCTGGTTTTACGGGAGATCGATCTGCTTCCAACTCGAGAGCTAAGGAGATCGATCTGGTCTTAGGGGAGATCGATCTGCTCCCAACCCGAGAGCTAAAGAGATCGATCTGCTTCCTTTGGAGATCGATCTGTTCCCTTCCATTTCTCACATAAGAGCATTCTGGCTCTCCCTGATCGATCTCTCATCCTATGAGATCGATCTGGCCTTCACAAATTCCAGATTTCCTGTAGTTTTTCTGCAACAACCCTTACCAAACACCCTTAATTTACTACCATGATCATTTCCTCATTCATTCATCTTTGAGACTTGAAAATGGGATCCATCCTCACTACATACACATTAAAACTTGTGTAGAATCTTCGTATGACCACACATATATACGATATTACTCGAATGGAAATATACACTTATGTAAATCTTTCCTTCCATTTTACTATACTACTCATATTCCATTTCGATCACATTCTTCTCGTATTCAAGTTCATTTCTTCCTACTCATTCGTAATGCAACTTGTACGTATAATCACAATTCTTACTACAAGTGCGTACATAATCTTATGAACTTACATTGCATACACTTCACATTACAATACATCATCTTACTTATGATTTTATTTACATTCCCATGTTCCTATATACATAGCTATACATGTACGGGGTCTCACATTATGTGGACAACAAGTCTAAATCTGTCAGTGTACGTAATGCATTCTATTAGCTTTTAATATGGTTTTCCCGTTATTAAAGTTTACTGTTTATTATCCTTCTTCTAATTACATTGTAGGAAAAGTACGCTACTTCATTGACTCAGAAATACGGCGAGGATATAAGCACCCATCCTCCTTTTGATCGAGCTGCATGGTGTGAGGTAATTGGAAGGATGGAGAGTACGCGTACACATACGTACGGATTTGGGACTAGGCAACATCGCCTTGATTTACAAATGGGCACAAACATTGCATTTGCCTCTGGTTCCACCAAATCTTCTTGCGCATCTCATTCAGCTTATAGTCCTTTTCCTTATCCTACTCCTGGTGTGATGGGTACTCCTGACACAAATTTAGAGGTGCAGCAAGTGAAAGAGGATGTCAGAGTCATTTCAAACAAGATTGATAATCTGGAAGGAAAGTTGTCTGATTTTATGGATCAGATGATGAACTTGATGGCAAGGAATGCCAATAACACAAGAGCACTGGACCTGGACTGTCTGGATCTGGAGGTCACCCTGATCTGTGAGAGTACACATTTTATTTTATTTTCTTATGAATTCTAGATGATATTTGTGATGATGATTTGATCGGACTATATATGATGATGATTTTCAATTAATAGTTGATGTTAGTTTTGACATATAATTGTTATATATATCTTATGTTTGTTTTTATCGATTTCTACAGCTCTGTTTCATTATTTTAGCTATACGGATTTAAGAGAAAAAATATTAAAAAATATATAGTTAAATTAGCTACGGAAATCCGTCGCTAAATCCTAATAGCGACGGAAAATTTAATTAATTAACAAAAATAAATATATAAATTAGCGACGGATTTCCGTCGCTAAATGTTTCAGCGACGAAAATTTCCGTCGCTGGAAAACTTTAGCGACGGAAATTTCATTAAATCAAATAGAAATATCAGCGATGGATTTTCGTCGCTAAAATCTCTCAGCGACGGAATTATTACCGACGGATTTTCGTCTCTGGTTATTTTACCGACAGAACATTATCCGTCTCTGATTCTTTTTACCAACGGAATTTTAGCGACAGAAATTCGTCGCGGATTCAATTTAGCGACGGAAAAAACAGCGTCGAAATTTCGTCGAAAAAAGTTTTCACCGACGAAATTTATTTGCGACGGAATTACCGACGAAAATTTTCCTTCAGCGATAGAAAACTTTCAGCGACTTCAAATTTAGCGACGGAATTTTTCGTCGCTAATTCCGTCGCAAAAACTCATTTGCAACGGAAAGCTAGAATTAACGACAAAAATTTCGTCGCTAATTCCGTCGCTGTTGCCTCTTTTTCTTGTAGTGACAATTAAACTAAAATGCAATTATGAAAATAAAGTAATAAAATTAAACTACAATTAAACTAATCTAAAATGCAATTTTAAACTACTTAATCAAAATGCGTGAACTTATCTAAATTAATTTTAAGCACTACCCCTAATACTAGAATAAAAATTACTTAGTACCCAAATTAAATCTAAGTTAAACTAATGCATTGAAATTAATCTAACTAAGCTAACTAAAACATTGAAATTAATCTAACTAAAATGCATGAAAAAATGAATTAATCACTAGAATGCAATAGCCAAACAAAGCCTTAAGAATTTAAATCATCCAACAACTCACTCCAAAATACTATTCATCCGTCATTTTGCATTTTGTTTTCCAGGTCATGGCTCGGGTTGGTAAGGTGTTGTCCACTGCATGCTCACGGGTGAGGCTTGTCCATGCCTCTTGGTTCAGTGCTAGTCTGCTGTCCACCAACTCTGCCTTGGTTTCTGGTTGCCAGCTACTCTCGGTTCCAGCTGCCAAGTCTGTTCTCGACTGCTGTTTCATGCTGTCCCAGGCTCTGTGTTGGTTGCAGGTCACGGGATCCCCTCGGTTCCAGGCTGTGCTTCCTCCTCTGCCCATGCTGCTGTCATCACCAGCCTTCTGCACTTGTTCCATTCCTTTACGCACACCAACAGGTCACCACGCTGCCAGCTTTGTTCTGCACAGCCATGCTCCTGCTCTCGGTTCCAGCTACACGGGGTCTGCTATGTCCTGCACTGCTGCTCCATATCCTCGGCTATCGGTCTGGACAGCACTGCTCTCCCTGCTACTCGGGTGCTGCACACTTCCTTAGCTCTCGATAATACTACAAAGAATGGAGATGATCAGTAATGGAAAACACAAAACAGATAACAGAGGAGGGCTCCCGAGCTATGGTTTCCTTCACTGCCTTTCCTACCGAGTTCCACTATGCTGTTGATGTGTGCAAATGCTGTGCATTATCCCACATCAAAGCAACAGAATCAGCAAGCAGGAGACAGTGTGAAGATGTTTGAACCCGAATGCAACCTCTTGAAATTTAACCGAGAACAACTAAAGTGATGGTTTAACAAATGAACAAAAGAAAGCATAAGTGATGCATAATGAAGAGAAACCGAGACATGAAAATAAGTTATGGAAATACAAAAAAAAAGAACTCATGGAAGGAAACCGAGAACATGAAAAAGAGATTGATTATCCATTGAAAATTAAATGAAAATTAACAAAGAGAAATGAAGAACATTAAATGCATAGTAAAATAACTTGTAAAAAGCTTTGAAAAATTAATCTACAAACTATTCTACCCTAACCTACATTACATTACACTACTCCTACTCCTAAAATTACATAACATCTTCAATTGTCATCCTTTCCTATTTATAAGCACACTAGGGGTAAAATGGTCATTTTCACATCCTTGATGAATTGGCATTTTTTTGGCCACTTGTCTTCACACCATTGGCTCCTTGAAAAGATATTTCCATGTCATCGGTCTTCTTGTCCAATTGGATGTGCTAGGTGGCATGACTCGTGTTGTCCACGTGGCTCAAGCTCGATTTTAGCCCAATTCCGATTCATTTTCTACCGAAATATTCAAAATTCATCCGGATTTGATTTATCCGCAAACATGAGAATTTTAATTAAATAAAGGGGATAATTAACAAAATAAATTGGGGATTTAAATAATTAATTAGGAAATTAAGCACAAATAATTCTAAAAATATAGAATTATCATTAACCGTTTTACAACTTTTCATAAACCTTTCATGAACATTTCATAAATCATTTCGTAAACATTTCATAAATATTTTGTAGTCATTTCGTAAACATTTCATGCATATTTCATAATCATTTCATAAACATTTCATGAATATTTCATAATCATTTCGTAAACATTTCATGAATAATTCATAATCATTTCGTAAACATTTCATGAATATTTCATAATCATTTCGTAAACATTTCATGAATATTTCGTAATCATGAAAACACATATTCATTCATCATAGTCAATTTTCATAATCAAATCGAGGAGACTATGCTATAACTAAGTCATGCGATATGTGTCATTCTCTGTGGAGAGTCATCATACCTATGGCCATGGTAAGGGGGCTGTAGAGTAGATCAGGTTCGTACAGCAATAATAATTATAAACATGGGTAGCATCTTCTTATTTCTAGTCATATACTAGCACATAGTGTCACGACCCAATTTCATTCTCTTTAACTGAAAATCACTGAAAATTTTTCGCGTTTTACCGTTACTTTACCCGTCGTGAACTAACTTACCACCACACTGTTGGGCTGTGAGTCAATAATAAACATCACATCTCATTCATTCTCAGTTAAATAAAGCGATGTCATACATTTAGAAGTTAATTATTAACTTACACAAGTTATGTTCACTGACATTTACATCCCTCATAATTACAACTCAAAAGACTACTGTGCTTTTACATTGTTTAGATACAAAAAGAATCCTGTGTGTATACCTTTCGACGATGGAAGCAGCGGATGTCCAAAACCACAATGCCTCAGTCCTCACTGGGCTACTATGCACGCTCTGTAGGAGGGGGAAAGTAGAGAGGGATGAGCAACCACACGCTCAGTAAGGTAATAATGCAAGCATGGTAGATAACTACTCTATCTACATGCTGATAGTGTTATGCATAAATCATTTATGGTAGGAGCATGAGGAATAAAACTATGCCATATGAGTATACATAT
Source organism: Firmiana major (assembly GCA_033439115.1). Classification (NCBI taxonomy): domain Eukaryota; kingdom Viridiplantae; phylum Streptophyta; class Magnoliopsida; order Malvales; family Malvaceae; genus Firmiana; species Firmiana major. The sequence continues at coordinate 38,775,448 of CM065904.1, forward strand.
ATATCATGTATCAAAATCATGTACATTGGCATATAAGACATGGTAAAAACATCATGTATAAATCATCTCATGCTCAATCTCATTTAAACTCATAAAAAGGGTAATTCATTAAGAAACCTCCTTTTTAAACCCACATCATAAAACACATTCTCAAACACATACAATCCCATCAAATCAATTCACAATCATAACCACATTTTCATTTCACAAATCAATTCCACTAGGCTCAACCCCTCCTTCGGGTCTACCTTAAACAATCACAATCACACTTAGAGATTAAAATCATGTGGTAGTAATTAAATCAAGCGAGGAGACATGTTACTATATCTCAAGTGACTACGTTGGCCAATCATCACATATCATCCCAGACCACACGGATCCCGGTGTACGAGGTATCGTGCTGGCACGAAGGTGGGTTAGTTCTCCGCCAGACTTTCTCAATTCAAGTAACCACCACACGGTACATCGTACTCCGCGGACCCATAACAAGGATGGGGGTGCCTGCCGTAGGTCTTATCTACCCCATACCGAGTGTAACCTTTATAGTCTCAAGAGCACGTGGGAGTAACCTCAATACCAGGTCCTAGCCCCTCATGGCCTTGCTCGCCCCTGTTGGGTTCCCTGATTCAGGTCCTAGCCCCTCACCCTCACCCCACTTAAGAGGTCTGTTAGGCCTGTTGGGTTCCCTGAATGGATGATGTCAGGTCCTAGCCCCTCACCCTCACCCCACTCAAGAGGTCTGTTAGGCCTGTTGGGTTCCCTGAACACCAATCCATATCTCTCACCACGACCTCATACATACCACAGTGTGAAAACCAGCGCGAGCTACGCTCTAGCGCAAATTCATGCATCAAAACCAATCACTTCGTACGAGCAACGCTCTAGTACGGCATTTATGCATAAAAATATGAAGAAACCACGTACGAGCATAGCTCCAGTACGGTTATATGCATAAGAAAAACCACTCAAATCCACGTACGAGCGTAAGCTCCAGTATGGTTTATAAAACATCGTCACAATTCAAATCAAAGTGCGAGTTAAGCTCAAGCACGTTTCACACAAGTGAAAACATAGAAATCTAGCGCGAGCGAGGCTCTAGCGCGAATTCAATCACATACACACGATAGGCGGCTCACATGCATTCAAAACATCTCAAAATATGCTTAGCGCCTCACATGGGCTATTTCACAACATCATTCAAGTACTAGCCAGCCTATCCTTTTATTTGCTCAAATCAAAGCATTGTGTTTTGTAAAAGCATTCAAAACACATGATTTATGCAATTATTAGCCTTACTATCCCTTTTTAATAACCATTTCAAACAATTAAATCTCATACAAATACTCATAGTAATTTCCATACATCTTCAAATACATTTCTATAAACTCATGCACATTTCCAAAGCCCTATACACCCACAAAATACGAGCAGCTACCTCTATATACTTACAGAATTCTCTTACCTGGAATCGCGATACGTGATTCCACTTCATTAAGCTGTTACTCGTATCACTCGATTTGTTTCCAACGGACTCTTCGGGACTGTACACAATCATATTTGATCCATATAATGCAACCCTTGTGCTTGCTATAGTCAATTTAATCTATAGCCTCTATTAACACTTATATGGCATCGTTTCATTACTTTACCTATAACTCGAGTCTATGGATCTTCTTAGGCCTATTAACTTATTCCAAATCGATATTAAATCGACATTAAGCTCATAGTGTTCATATTTCATGAATTCCCTCACTATGGCATTTTATCAAGCATATACATACTCATTTTCACAATTTCACTTAAACCCACATTATAACTCCACATAACCATTCCAAATCACCCACATTACTCATTTAACCACTTATCATAACCCATAAACCACCAACTCCCCAAATCATACTTTCTCACACTAGAGTCATTCCATTTTCTAGGTTACATTTGTTTCTAACACAACCTAGGTGTTTCCATCATGCCAAACAACTCCAAAATCAATTAAATAGACAATGTACTTGGATTGGAGTGTTAGAATCTTACCAAATCTCATTTTTATTCTTGCTCTAAATGTCAATGCTCTTAGCTCCTTTAATACCAACAATGGGATTTTGGGTTCCAACTATGTTGTTCTCTTCCTCAAGACGAACAAGTTAGTATCTAATGGCCTCCCCCCAATTCTTACTGGAAATGGCTGATTTTAGAGAGAAAGTTAGGTTTTTGGGTCAGAAATGGAAGATTGGTGTTTTTCTCGAAATTTTCAGATTTTCAGCCCTCTTTTTATAGAAATAGCTTGACGAGATCGATCTGGTCCAAGAGGAGATCGATCTGGTCCCCTTAAATCTCTCATTTTCACGAAATTTTAAGCATGAGATCGATCTGTCGAAGCATGAGATCGATCTGCTCCCAAACAGAGAGCTAAGGAGATTGATCTGGGTGCTTGAGGATCGATCTTTTCATTACAGAATGCTTAGGAGATCGATCTGGCCCCATTGGAGATCGATCTGCTCTATTCCATTGCCCAAATAAGAGCATTCTGGCTCTTCCAGATCGATCTCTCATCCTATGAGATCGATTTGGCCTTCATACTTTCCAGATTTCTTGCAGTTTCCTTGCTACAACTCACACCAACACATCCTTAATCTGTTGCCATGGCCATTTTCTCATCCATCCACCTTTATAACTTGAAAATGGTATCCATTCATACCTTATGCACAGTGAAACTTGTGTGCATTCATTGTATATCAAAAAGTATCACATTCCAAACTAAATGGAAGCTTAACTTCATTCCATTTTACCACACTACTCATTTTGAGTTCCAATCACATTCATCACTTACAAGAACTCATTTCTTCATATTCATACTCAATGAAACTTGTATGTACGTTACAATTCATATTACACATACGTACATTAAATCCATGGACTTACATCAATCATACTTTACATTACAAGTCCATTCACATTCATGACACATTACAACTATACATATACGGGGTCTCACACATAGCTAGGGCACGGGCACCTGTGGCACTCACCGTGCGGGGTACATTCATGCGTGCTGCGCGGGCGCAAAATACTACCAAAACATCATCGTAAACCACCAGTAGCACGACATCTTCCACACAAGTTGAGTCAAGTGCTAAAGGGCCAACGTACCGGCACCCCAAGTGGTGTAGCCGGAACACCACAAGAAGTAACCATGCATGAAGCCTATAGTCTCAAAATAGAGTTTTCAAAATCTTTCTAGGGTGTTATAACCCATAAACTCATATCGAGTAATAAAATCAAATTCCTTGAAATTTGAAAACTCTTTCGTAAAACAGAAAGACTGTGTGACACTTTGTTCTCGTAGGACTCAAGAGGTGGGCCCCACAATCCCCTTTCGAAAATAAATTTTTCTAAAATACTTTTGAAATTGTAGAAAATTTCTTTAACAATATGGATATAAAAACATAAATAAATGTAAAACATCCATACACTTCATACCTTAGGAAATTCATTTCACAACATGGAAAATACTCGGGGAACATTTCGACAATTTAAAACATGCTTCGCAAGTATGAAAGTAATGATAAATCATTCCAAATCATATGCTCTTTCATAAGATCATTTATCAGTGAAACAAATATGCATTATCAGAATTAAGTTAAATAATACCCCTTACCTCGATTTATCGGATATCCCGAATTTGAATGGTGATGCCTCCTAATACTTCCTTTAATTCCTTCTACGATTCACCTACTCCGAAATTGTATACTTAGCACCCTATTCATGCGAATTGTTTGAATTGCGTTAAAAATCATAACCTATCGTTACTACTATGTGTGTACGTATTATTGTATACACCTAGGTCAACACGCACGTTTATATATTTTCTCTTACCACATATTATTTTGTACGTACAAATATTGACATACACCTTATTACATACATCTACATGTATATACTCATGACTATATATATATATATGTATATATATATATATATATATACTCATATATATTATTATTTGTCTTCATTTTTCTCTATCTCACACATATACATTCTATGTATGTACATATACTAGCACACATTCATCCTATATACCCCCACATGTATATGCACCTATATATATATATATATATATATATATATATATATATATATATATATATATATATATATATATATATACACTCCTACATATATTTATATATATATTATCATTGTTTTCCCATTTTTCCTTATCACATATACATACATAGTCTTTTTATGTACATATACTAGTATATCCATCCATTATCTATACCTACATGTATATATCCAAATATATATATATATATATATATATTCACATGAATACACACACATATATATATATATTATTACTTGTTCCCATTATTCATCATCACATATATATATATACATATATATATATATATATATTTGTCTATTTCACATCTCTCCCATTTTTATTTTTATTTCACATCTAATTTAATTTACCTTATCATACTTATACACCATCACATACATATACATGTAAAATTAAATATACATATATACATATAGATTTTTACCTCTTTTCCCTTCATTTTCATTTCACACACCTTAATACACAGCAGGCCTATATCTCAAGCATGTATACATATATATTCATACATGTATATATGTACAATAATTTACTTTTTCTCCCTTTTTTTTTCTGTCTCTACCAATCTACACTAACATGATTATGTACACTACCACATATATATACATGTATATTAAAAAAAATACATATATACATAAATATCTTACCTCTCCTATTTTCTTCTTCTTTCTTTCTTTTTTTTTCTTTTCTTTTCTCCTTTTCTTTTCTCCTCTCTCGGTCAGCCCTTCTTCTTCCTCTCTTTCAGCTCTCAATTCCAGCCCTTTCTCTTTATCCCTCTCAGTTCCAATGCTTCATCCCCTGTTTCGTCTCCTCTCAGCCTCACCTCCTTCTTCTACCGTTTCCAGCACTAATCTCCCACTGTTCTACTATCTCTTCAGTCCCGGTTCTGTTTCTTTTCCTCCTCCCTTGCCTTTGTTCCAGCCCTCATTTCCAGCTTCGTTTTCCTGCTTCTCGGTTCTCCTTCTTCCTCAACCTCCCCTGCACACCCTCGGTTCTAGCTTCATTTCTGTTCTGCTCTTTTTTTGTCTCGGTTTCTAACTACTGTTTTCTGCCTAGCTCCCCTTTCTGCTTTTCCAGTCTCAGTTCCAGCCCCCTTCTCCCTCTTTCTCGGTTTATCCTGCCTTCTAGCCTCTCTCAATTTTTTTTTTCTTTCTTCCTCTATCCAGCTTCGTTTTTCTTCACTACCAGAGCCCTCTATGTCGATTAGCTTCCAACTGCCCTCCAACAGCCACCAAAAATCAACTCTTAACAGATAGCCACTATAGCCCCTGCACACAACCATGAATGGCCACACCAGCAGCTCCTTCTCCTTCCTTTCTCCTCTTTTCTTTTCTTCCTTCCTTTCTTCCTCCCTCGGCTGGACAGCTTCACTTTTCTTTCTTTCCTTTCTCTCTCGGCAGAATCGGGTTCTTCTCATCTCCCTTCCCATCTCTTCTTTCTCTTCCTTTCTTTTCCTTCTCCTTCTTCTCCAGCCGACCGAGCTCTTCCTTTTCTTCTCCTCTTCTGTTTCCCGCCCAAGTCTCCTCTGTTTTGATTTGGTTTCTTTCAATCTGAAAGTGGCAGACAGAATTGGCTTTTCTAAGCCAATTCCGTACATGCCATATATATTTATATATTATCTTAAGATATATATATATATATATATTAATATATATATATGTATATTTCTTTATTATTTCTTTTGTATTGATATTATTTTGTTTGTCTTTTTGTTTTGCTTCCATTTTTATTTTAAATTGTCTCATGCTTCATGCTTTATTTATTTGTTTGTTAATACTATATATTAAATTCTATACACTAAATAATACATATATATGCTATATATATTATTATTCTTTTATTTAAATGTCTAGTATATATGTATATTTATATATACATATTCACCTATGTATATATCTACATATATACATTTTCTTGTATAATTTATCCAAAGACATAATATCATGCCTTCCATGAAATTTTCCTTATTCCAAAAATGAAATAGTATCAGGATTCCATCATTCTTCATAAATTCTCGATACAAGTGTTTACATCGACAATTTTCAACTAACAATTAAAAATTTCCCAAGTCCCTCCGTGCTTGCATTTGCTTTATCACTTCTTGTATCTTCGGGTTCTCGATCATTCACGGGCTTCTCGGTTCCTATAGTCCTCGAGCCCTACAACGAATATTCACACTTCCATTAATATATATTATTTCCATTTTTATATAATTTAATTAAACGTAGGAAATTTGTGGGGTTTACATTCTCCCCACCTTAAAAGAATTTGGTCCTCCAAATTCATTCGGGTCCATCTGTCTACAATCACCCAGATTGTATCATGCCCCCTTCGGATCCTTGGTAATCCCATTATGAAATCCATAGTAATGTGCACTCATTTCCAAATAAGCACTAGAAAAATCTTAAGTAACCCCGCTGGTCTTTTGTGTTTGATCTTAATCTGTTGGCAAATCAAATACTTGGCCACAACTCAGCTACATCTCTTTTCATACCGACCAACCAATACACCCTCTGTAAATCATGGTACATCTTAGTGCTTCCCGGGTGCATGGTGTACCGAGAACAATGAAACTCGTTTAAGATCCTTTGCCTTAGGCCATCATCGTTTGAGACACCAAACTTATCACAATTTCTCGTTTATCCTTAATGAGAACTTATTTTTAATTTATATCATTTGATCTAAATCACTTCACATACCAGAGATATTCGTACCTTGCATACATCTCTTATTCCATTATGACTCGTATATTGAAGATTTATCTCATTTCAAAGCTTGTCTCATTTTGTACATCAACTATAGCAAAATTCCTTCCTTATTCCAATTATGTCTCACATTCAAAACATAAGAATATTGAAATTACAATCCTCAGATTCAATACGTAATCCATATTCTAAAGTTTCCTTATATCTTAAACTCTGAATTTTCATAATAGTTTGAATCTTTCTCATTAACATGTAACCCCTGTTTGGGCAATCCTACTTATACTCATTCTTAATACACTGTGATCCAAGATACTTCGAGTCTCCTTAAAATTTAACACCAATACACTCCAAGGTGGTCACTGGGTTCGAAAATCTCTCCTCCATATAATTATTATAATTTCTTTTTCAGCATTTTTAATCCAAGCAAGTCACTCAGTACAGCGGTTTGAGTAATTAATTCGATACCACCTACTATATCAATTCTAGAACTTCTCCTTTTAGTTTAGGGGTAACTTGATAAATCATTTGATCATGTGTCAGAAAACGTTCCCTATTTATAGGGATGTTTCTATACTCTAAACACGCCCTATTTTTATCAATCATGTAAGCAGTGTGATCTTTAGAGTCTTATTTATACCATTAGTTCCCTGATTCATTCTTCTAGTATAGTGACTGTGCTCTTTCATTGTCACTATTTCCTTTGTAGATTTCTTTTTCGTCATTCTCTTTATCTTTCCCTTTTTTAGTGACTTAGAAATATACAATTCATATCATCATAATCGCGCCATGCGCACTGTTTCCTCAAAGTAATTTCAAATGGAGTCATCTTAGCTTGACTAAATATCCTAATATCTCCTATGGGTTTCTGAACTTCCTTTATCTAACAGTTCTTGCAACTCCTTTTTCAATTCCTAAATATCCACAAGGTTCATTTGACAAGGAGACTTCGAGATTGCCTTATGATTCATCTCGGTCCTCTATAACCCATCACGATATCTATGGTAACTTGTTCTCTTTTTCGTGTCAATATAGGTAGAGGCTGCAATAACTCTGCAGACTTCTCGTACTTTACATTACTCTGCTGACATACGAGACACTTTGCTACAACTCTACAATATTTCTTTTCATATCTGACCACCAATACCCTTTTTTTTAAGATTTCGATATATTTATTACTTCTCGGATGCACTGAATATCTCGAAGAGTGAGCTTCTGACAATATCACTATCTCATCACTGTGGTCTTGGGGAGCACTTATACTGTCTCTGAACCTCAATAAGCCATCATCACTCTCTGTGAACTTTGTCACTGTACCCATCTGAATCTAACCCACATTATCGACACCTTGCCGATCATCACGCTAAGCCTGTCAAATTCGGTCACTCAAATTCAGTTCAAATCTCAGGCTAACTGTCACACAATCACGGTCATCATCAGCGGGGATCACATCACTACTGAGGCTTACAACTGCTCTAGCAGCTAACGCTACCTAACCATCATATGTAATACCATCCCGAGGCTCTTTCTGTTCAAGGCATTAGCCATCACATTAGCCTTTCCTGGGTGGCACAATTTTCACAATCATAATCCCTCAGAAGCTCTAACTCTCTTTGTTCTCATATTTGACTCTTTCTATGAAACATATACTCGGGGCTTTTATGATCAGTGCATACCTGAAATTTTTCACCATGTGCATAGTATTGTCATATACTCAATACAACCACTATTGCTGTCAACTTTAAATCATGGGCCGAATAGTCCTTTCATGATCCTTGAACTGTCTGGATCCATACGTGACTATCATCTCATTTTGCTTCAACACATAGCCCATTCATTATTTTGAGGTATCCATAAACTCATAAGAAGCCTCTTAATCTGTTGGGTATGGTGAGAATAAATGCGGTGGTCATTTTATTACTTCAGTACACCAAAAATCCTATCACGTCTATCATCCCATTCAAATACAACTTTTTCTAAGTTGAACGTGTCAATAAAGCATTCCATTTCGAGAACTCTCAACAAATCGTCTGTAAAAACAATTTCCAATTGTTGCTTGTAATTTTTCCTGGACTTTAAATATACCCAAAATATCATCAATATGGATGATAACAAATCGGTCCAAGTATAGTTTAAATATCTCATCTTAGTTGAATTCCATTGAATATTTCAATTACTCATATCCTTGACCTATGTACGCATAAACGTATAATATTCCTTTCGAAATCGCTTCCGTTGAAGCTACTAACCCGCGTCATTTCCTTTTTTCTTATATCAACGTCTTTTATAAAATTGTTAACTTTTAAACCTTCTTGATTAATCGAATTCTATATTTCTTATCGTACCCGTAAAGGTACCCTAATTTTAAATGTATATATTACGACTGTCGATTTCAATTTATAGGTTGCATATATTTTTAGACGCTGTCAAGTCTTCAGGCTGGGAGATATTTTGAAATACCTTTATTAACCCTCAGATTTGACCACAATTACTTTACATATCAGTCTATGTGGTCACAATTCATATTCGCTACTAATTGCTTTAATCCTAATTACTTCACCTATCAGAGATATTCGTACCTTGCATACGCCTCTTATTCCAATAGATTTTGTATTCAGGATCTATCGTATCTAAAAGCTTATGTCCTTTCGTATATCACTTATAACAAACTCTGTCATTACTCATGCCGTGAGTACAATCATTTACTCCTTTAATTTCAATCGCTACACCCATTTTTATTACTTGTCAAAACTTACAATATACTTTTCAGGTGTAACTATATCACTATCTTAGAATAGAACTCTGAACATCATAATTTGCAGCTGACCAATTGAGATTTATTCTCAATATTACTTCAAATTATTCATAGTCTATTGAATAAAATCAGCTGACTTGTACTTCTTCCCTCGTTTTCAACTTATAATCTCTTAATAATGATTTCGTTAGTTAACCCTTTTCTATTGGGGTACTAACTATCAGCATTGTGCCCACGGATGTAGGCATTCATGTCTTTTACTAACTTATATACAAATGAAGATGGTATGACTAAATACGTGGCACCAGGATTAATTAAAATAATTACTTCACTATTCTTAACTAGTGTGGTATCTTTCACCATATCATATGAAACATTAGTAATGTCTTGGTCCAAGGCATACAATTGCCCTCGTCCAACAGCCTACTTTCCCCTTTCTCTTCGGCTGTGGCCTCCCTTTTTCGGTGCAGAGATATCAACATGGTTTTCTTTGTCTCTTTACCCTTCTGTGGGGCAATCTCACCCAACTCTGAGTAATCATTAAATAATTGGCCCGTTTTACTACACTTAACGCCTATTTTAGTCAATAAAGTGTAGGTGAATGCCTTACTTCTGTAGTATCTACCACACATCCTACACTGTTTATACTGTTTACACTGCTCTGCAGCAGGTCGGGGTCCTCTACTCACAATACCCCTCATAAGTGTTAAATTAGACACACTGGGACCTTACCAATCATCTTACCCCGTGACTCATCACTCTAATCCATTATCAACTGGTCTCTTTCCCGCTCTGACATCTTTATCATTCTCTATTCTCTTCTGTCTCTATTTCGACCCTTACTACCTTTCCCAATCTCAGAGGCGTGCAACACATGATATTATTCACGCAACTGTATTTTACGCACTACCTCGACATAAGTAGTGAGCCAATCGGACTCTAATCAACAATTTGAACCCTTCCATGAACTTTTGGGCTTTTCGACTCTCACTGCTCATAGTGTCAGGGTAATATTGGGCAGGTATATAAATTGAGTTTCATACTCGTCAATCAACCAATTTCTCTGGGTCAATGTAAAGAATTTTTACCTATAATTTCCCTTAAGTAGTGTCCGAAATATTCTGTCACCAGAATACATCCAGAAATATTTCTCATGTCGACTCTAGACGTCTAACTCTTCAGATGGGTCGAGCAGACTTCCACCAATGCTCCGCCTCGCCCTCCAACATAAACGTATTTAGAAGTCACCTTCTCAGTCGACATACCTAAAAAAATTCATACAATTTCGCTATCTCATTCACACAGTCCTTAACAACTATAGGTTTCTTTACTTCGCTATATACCAGAGGGGTGTGAAAATCTCTATAGTCTGAGGCATCTGTTTAGGCTTTACCTGCCTATCCTCAACTACCTGCATAGACTGAGTAAACAACTCCGAAATATTTTCTACACTCCACTCCATCCTCTCGGAGTGTGTCTCAATACTGTTTGATCTCTTTATAGGACCCTGTGGAGTATGCTCATCATCAACCTCCACCTCACTCTCATCTTGAGTCTCATATGATGACTCATTCGACTCTCAAGCTGATCTCTACGATTTCGACCATGTGTACTCGCCCCTCTACCATAGCGACTATCAGTTATAAAAAGTATATTCTTGCATTCGAAACTAAATTCTTAGCTGCAGTTCCATCTTGATATACACAATTGTATCTAAACAATGCATAGTACATTGGGATGTAAATTTACTTAACCACTAACACCGACTCATATCAGACCAACTCTACTCTGATACCATCTTTTCTCACGACCCAAATTACTTAAAAATCAGAGTAAATTTTTCATTTCCTTACCCGTCGTGAACAGTTACACTACTAAACAGTTGGGCTATGATTCGGTGTTAGTCACCTCTCACCTATTTACCATTTCATTTTCATATTTCATTTACATATCAATTTATTTAAACTAAATACATCCCCAATATTACATCCATATACAGTACTGTGCCTCTATATGTTCAGATAAAAAATTATACAAATGTGTATACCTGGTCTTGATAAGAAGCAACGGATAATTGAAATGTAAGACTATTGTCGCTCTCTTCTACTGAATGTACCCTGTGGGGTGAAAAATGAAAGGGTGAGCATAAACAGCTCAGTAAGGTAATAATGTAAGTAGGTAGATAACTATACTATCTACGTGCTGATAATGTCATGATATAAAATCGTTTACATTGGAGCATAAGGTATGACTAAAACGATGCCATATGTATGTATATATCATATAAGAGAAATCATGAAATCGATATATAAATCAAACATGGAAAATCATCATGTATGACATCGCATGTTCGTCACTTAAAAACTTATTTGTTTCATCATAAACTCAACACTTAAAAAAAAACTTATTTGTTTAATCATAAACTCATCACGTTAAAACTTATTTGTTTCATCATAAAACAATCACATCAAGGCTAAACCCATCACTCGGGAATACCTTGATTCATTAAATTGCATCTCATTTAAAAACATAAATCGAGACATTACCCCTCCTTCGGGTTTGTCCTGGTCTATTCAGACCGTATGATATCATGTGAGGCATGTAGGTTACTGTATGAAAATCGAGGACTATAGCCATACTTTGTCCCTGTGATCCCAGGCTACACGGATCTCGGTGTGCGGGGATCACAACTGCAACGGGAGGTGGGGTCAAGTCCTACCCACCAGAATATCAAGTAACATCATCGAGTCATCATGACTGCATGGTACAGCATACTCCGTGTAACATACACGGTACATCGTACTCCGTGGACCCATATCATAGTCTGGAGGTGCCTGTCGTAGGTCTTATCCACCCCAATGCTATGTCGATAACCAACCCATGTCTCAAAGTATACGTGTGAGCATCTCAACTCTCTGTGACACACAGTCTACAAGAGGCTTCCGCATGACTACATGCATGTCAACTCACGTCTAGTGCGAGTGAAGCTCCAGCACCACGCTATGCATATCATGATATCTAAAATCTCGTGCGAGCGAAGCTCCAACACGGTTTTGTGCACACACAAATTTCTCGTACGAGCAATGCTCCAGTACTGCTTTCATGAGCAATAAATCAGTAAAGTTTAGTGCGAGTGAGACTCTAGCACTCTTTTTACTCGAATAAGTATGATAGGTGGCTCAATCTTGATAAAACATCTTTTAAAATCGTAACCGGTACAAACCGGTACCCTTTCGTATAATTCAAGAAATCAACAGCCAACCTATGTGTAAATTTGCTTAAACCAAAGCAATACATTCATATAAAACATTAAAAACATGAAATCATGCAATTTTTCTGCCTTACTACCCTTTTTGTAAATTTTACTCTCAGGGGCAAAATTATCTTTTTCCTTTATTCACCTATGCCCCAGTTTTCGTAAAAATTATTATTTCATTTTCTAGATACTTAAAGAAATTCTAGGCCCTTTAAATCCCCTCAATAAATATGTATAGAAATCTCTATGCACCTATAAAATTTTCTTACCTCGATTTACGTACAAACATATCTCGTCTCGATAATATCCGATCTCTCAATCCAACTGCACGTCAACCAAGTCTACGAAACTGCATATAACCACATATTTTGGGTTAATTCACTTATTTTTATCAGTATATCACATTTACTGATCGAATCTAACGTACTGGGCCCGTTTTACTTTATTGGGTCCAATTGCACTTTAATGGGCCTCGAGCCCGTTTTCAGTTCGTTTATACTATTTAAATCTCTTCTACGGGTTTACTGGGCTAATTTAGCTCACCTATAATCATCGGACTTCGTTCCAAACTCATTGGATAGCCTGTACACTATTTACGGTAATTACGTTATAATTTCGATTAATATTCCTTTTTATACAGAATTAATCTGTAAATTTCGTAAAATAATCGAAGCTCTGTATTAAAGGACTCATATTATCGTAATTAAAAATATACTTACCCAATATGATGCGGGGTTCAAAAATTGGAGCTTAATCGGCTCTCGTTCGGGCTTTGTCGTAAAACTGCACAATTATATATTTAATTTCGGGTTAATTTTTGATTAAATATAATTTAAATAAATTTCTCAAAAATCAAATCAATCACTTTTGACCTCGTATCGACTTACCCGAAGTCCGGTGTATCCTCGAAAATCTTCCCCTTTTTCGTTTTTCTCTTTTTTCCCTTCTTTCTTGGCTGGACCGGTTCAATCTGGTTTAACCCGGTTTAGACCGATCCGGTTCAGCTGGTTCAGTCTGGTTCACCTCTTTGCTGAACCGATCCGTACCGGTTCAGACCTTCCCGCCGCCGTTCACGGTGTTTTCGATTGGTTCTCGACTTGTTTCTGGCACCATTCGGCTCGTCTTTGGTCGGGCAACCTTCGACTGGCCTCGATCGGGATCGAATCACCGTCGGTGGCCATCGTTCCTCTCTTCTCCCTCTCAGCCTTCTCTCCCTCAATCCGTCGAATTTCGACAGTTTCGTCGGCCAATACCAGTCTCAAAAGAACTGGCTCATCCTCTCGATCACACCGGTGCCTGCCGTTCGAGCCCAGCTGCCGTGGATCGCAGAGATCGAGCTGCTTTCTCCCTTCGATTTCTCCTCCTCCGTTCGCCAGATTCGACAGTCCTTGACGCGCGTCGCCGGTGCCAACTTGCTCGCCGGCTTCCCCTCTTTCTCCTCGACTCTTCGTCGGGGCCGTCAGTCGCCGGTGGCTGTTGGTCGACCGGGCCACGCGCGGGTCTTCCTCGATTTTTCTTTGTTATTTTCTCTCTCCCCGACAGTTTTCTGATTCTTTCCTTTTTCATTTATTTATTTTATTATTTATAAATTAGTTTATTATTATTTTATTCATTAAAATAGTCAAAAATATTCAAAAATATCTAAAAAATCAATTTTTTATTCCAAATAATTTTATTTAATTTATTTATTATATTTTTAACCCTTTTTCGGGTATAATTTCTCTGTATTTTTGGGATATTGTCCCGAGTGACTTTTCGATATTTCTAAAAATTCCAGATCTTGATCAATTTAACCTGAAATTTAATTATTTCTTCGTTATTGATCAAGATTTCTCAGTCCATTATTTTTAATAAAATTTTCTTATCGGGTTTATACCGAATTTTGATCTTTTGATCGTTTTGCCCTTCACGTGTCCGAGAATTCCATTTCAGTCCTTTTGCATTTTTAATTTCGCATTTTTGAATCCTTATCTCCAGTCCGAATCTCGTTCATTTAATTTGTGACCATTTCAATCATTCCTTTCTTAAAAATACTCATTTCGTGTTTTAACTAAATTCGGGTCTTACAGAGCCTGCCTCCGAAGACGTCCACGTCTTCCACTCATCATGCAAGTGATCTAATACCTACGCGTAATTCCAAAGATCAAGTCTTACATTCATTAGGTATACATTACCTACAACCAGACAAGCACAGACATTGGGATGTAATTAAATCCTTATTTTTGACACTGACAGTACTAGACAACCTTCGCTCTGATACCACCTAAACTGTAACGACCCTTGACCCTTAAAAATCGGGATAAATTTTTTTTGAATTTAATTTACCCACTTATTCCCTTATTCACTTAGGTTGTATTCTTGTACAGTGTCAAAACATTTTCCCTAATTCTTTACTCGTAATTATAATTAATTTTCATACTTTAACTTATATGGCCGATAGAAATTTCGGCAGTATAACGACTTATATATGAGCCTACCCACCTGCAATTCAGTTGTTTTCGACAATCCTAGATATCCACAACTACCAAGCATGTTGTCCAACAATCCTAGATATCTACAACTACCAAGCACACTTTCCTAATCCACTTTTACAACTCAATATATCGATATCGATTAATACCAATCATCTTACAACCTAATCCCAAGAATCATATTCTTTACATCATTTCCTTACAAATTACATCCTAACGAAATATTTCCAATAAATGTGTCTGTGCGTATAGATATGTCTGGTACAGGAATGTAAATGTATACCTTTCTGCGTGTACAAAAAGTAGCCTATGGTAGCTCTTCTCACAAGCCTACGTCGTGTACGCGGCAGGTAGCGTCTATAGATACACTGCAAATGATCTGAAGGTAGAGGGGTGAGCTTTTTGGGAAAAGCCCAGTAAGATAATATTCTTAAAGCAGTTCTGATATATAAAAGCATTTGAAGTTGTTCATGGAACGAAACTTAATGCAATACATAAACTTCCATTTCATGCGTAATCATCATAAAGCATGCGTGTCTTTAAAACAAATCACATGCTTAACCGTTTTACAACTTTTCATAAACCTTTCATGAACATTTCATAACTCATTTCGTAAACATTTCATGAATATTTCGTAGTTATTTAGTAAACATTTCATGCATATTTCATAATCATTTCATAAACATTTCATGAATATTTCATAATCATTTCGTAAACATTTCATGAATAATTCATAATCATTTCGTAAACATTTCATGAATAATTCATAATCATTTTGTAAACATTTCATGACTATTTCGTAATCATGAAAACACATATTCATTCATCATAGTCGATTTTCATGATCAAATCGAGGAGACTAGGCTATAACTAAGTCATGCGATACGTGTCATTCTCCATGGAGAGTCATCATACCTATGGCCATGGTAAGGGGGCTGTAGACTGGTTCAGGTTCGTACAGTAATAATAATTATAACCATGGGTAGCATCTTCTTATTTCTTATCATATACTAGCACATAGCTAGGGCACGGGCACCTTTGGCACTCACCGTGCGTGGTACATTCATGCGTGTTGCGCGGGTACGAGACACTACCGAAAACATCATCATAAACCACCAGTAGCACGACATCTTCCACACAGGTTGAGTCAAGTGCTAAAGGGGCCAACGTACCGGCACCCCAAGTGGTGTAGCCGAAACACCACAAGAAGTAACCATGCATGAAGCCTATAGTCTCAAAACAAAGTTTTCAAAATCTTTCTTGGGTTTTATAACCCATAAACTCATATCGAGTAATAAAATCGAATTCCTTGAGATTTGAAAACTCTTTCATAAAACAGAAAGACTGTGTGGCACTTTATTCCCATATGACTCAAGAGGTGGCCCCCACAATTCCCTTTCGAAAAGAATTTCTTTTCTTAAATACTTTTGAAATTGTCGAAAGTTTCTTTAACAATATGGATATAAAAACATAAATAAATGTAAAACATCCATACACTTCATACCTTAGGAAATTCATTTCACAACATGGAAAATACTCGAGGAACATTTGGACAATTTAAAACATGCTTCGCAAGTATGAAAGCAATGATAAATCATTTCAAATCATATGCTCTTTCATAAGATCATTTATCGGTGAAACAAATATGCATTATCAGAACTAAGTTAAATAATACCTCTTACCTCGATTTATTGGATATCCCGAATTTGAATGGTGACGCCTCCTAGTACCTCCTTTAATTCTTTCTACGATTCACCTACACCTTGTATACTTAGCACCCTATTCATGCGAATTGTCCGAATTGCGTTAAAATCATAACCTATCATTACTACTGCGTGTGTACGTATTATTGTATACACCTAGGTCAACATGCACGTTTATATATTTTCTCTTACCACATTATTTTTTTCGTACAAATATTGACATACACCTTATTATATACATCTACATGTATATACTCATGAATATATATATGTATATATATATATATACTCATATATATTATTATTTGTCTTCATTTTTCTCTATCTCATACTACATTCTATGTATGTACATATACTAGCACACATTCATCTTATATACCCCCGCATGTATATGCACCTAAATATATATATATATATATTATCATTGTTTTCCCATTTTTCCTTATCACATATACATCCATATTCTTTTTATGTACATATACTAGCATATCCATCCATTATATATACCTACATGTATACATCCAAATATATATATATATATGTATTCATGTATATATATATATTCACATGAATACATATATATATATATTATTACTTGTTCCCATTATTCATCATCACACATATATATATACATATATATATTTGTCTATTTCAGATCTCTCCCATTTTTATTTTTATTTCACATCTAATTTAATTTACCTTATCATACTTATACACCATCACATATATATACATGCAAAATTAAATATACATATACACATATAGATTTTTACCTCTTTTCCCTTCATTTTCATTTCACACACCTTAACACACACCAAGCTTATATCTCAAGCATGTATACATATATATTCATTCATGTATATATGTATATTAAATTTACCTTTTCTCCCCTTTTTTTTTTGTCTCTACCAATCTACACTAACATGCTTATGTACACTACCACATATATATATATATATACATGTATATTAAAAAAAATACTTATATACAAAAATATCTTACCTCTCCTATTTTCTTTTTCTTCTTTCTTTCTTTTTTTTTTCTTTTCTCCTTTTCTTTTCTCGTGTCTCGATCAGCCCTTCTTCTTCCTCTCTTTCAGCTCTCGATTCCAGCCCTTTCTCTTTATCCCTCTCGGTTCCAATGCTTCATCCCCTGTTTCGTCTCCTCTCAGCCTCACCTCCTTCTTCTACTGTTTCCAGCACCAATCTCCCACTGTTCTGCTATCTCTTCAGTCCCGGTTCTGTTTCTTTTCCTTCTCCCCTGCCTTTGTTACAGCCCTTATTTCCAGCTTTGTTTTCATGTTTCTCGGTTCTCCTTCTTCCTCAACCTCCCCTGTACACCCTCGGTTCCAGCTTCATTTCTGTTTTGCTCTTTTTTTGTCTCGGTTTCCAACTGCTGTTTTCTGCCTAGCTCCCCTTTCTGCTTTTCCAATCTCGGTCCCAGCTCCCCTTTGTCCAGCTTCATTTTTCTTCACTACCAGAGCCCTCTATTTCGATTAGCTTCCAAATGCCCTCCAACAGCCACCAAAAATCAACTCTTAACAGACAGCCACTATGGCCCCTGCACACAACCGTGAATGGCCACACCAGCAGCTCCTTCTCCTTCCTTTCTCCTCTTTTCTTTTCTTTCTTCCTTTCTTCCTCCCTCGGCTGGACAGCTTCCCTTTTCTTTCTTTCCTTTCTCTCTCGGCAGAATCGGCTTCTTCTCCTCTCCCTTCCTTTCTCTTCTTTCTCTTCCTTTCTGATAGTGGTTGTGTCACCAGAATCCACGTGTACAACCATCCGCCAACCATTGACTGCCAAGTGTCAAAACAAGAATAAGCCACGTAGCTGATGATGCGACAGAGTTACCACGCGACACAGTTGCCTGTTAAACGACAGAGTGTTTGGGGTGATAGGCACTCTGTCACCCGGTATGTGGGCCGTACAGTAGGCGCGACAGACCTCCATCGCCTCTATTGCGACATAGGTCTCCCGCATTGCCCCCATGGCAGAGGTCTCCAACACAGCCGCGGTAGAGGTCTCCCGCACAGCCTGCGACAGAGGAGTTTCGCATAGTCTGTGGCAGAGGTCCATGGGTACTCTGCCGCCTACCGACTCCCCCACAAACTGCTTGACCCGAAGCACGACAGAGTGCTCTATGACTCTGTCGTGATCCAGACACGCGCCTGGGCCTCAG
The DNA here is from genome assembly GCA_033439115.1 of Firmiana major. Lineage (NCBI taxonomy): Eukaryota > Viridiplantae > Streptophyta > Magnoliopsida > Malvales > Malvaceae > Firmiana > Firmiana major. The sequence goes on from CM065904.1 coordinate 38,794,636, forward strand.
CTCGAATCGACTTGGAGAAACCTATAAATATCCAGGTGAGCTCTCAGAAAAAAAAAAGAACCAAGAACAAAAAGGAAGGGAAAAAACTTAAACTCTCTGAATTAAGTAATACATTCTCTTCTTCATTCCTTCATACACAACTCCCGATTTCTGACTTAATCATCGGAGTGCGCGTGCAGGGACAAATCCCTGCCCCCTCTGACTCCTGTTATTTTTACAGACTATACGAGGAACAAGTTGCATCGACGTCATCTCCTTGTCGTCAGTGCAATCCGAATACGTGGAAGGTATATTCCTGTTGCTGCTTAGCCAGGTTAGCATCAATTGGCGCCGTCTGTGGGAAGCTGACAAAAAGTCAGGTTCTCTATCCAAATGGTGAGGACACGCTCTACAGCAGAGTTGACAGGAGGGCAAAATTCTGTGAGTCCCCCTGTCAGACCAGAACAGAGACGAAGACATAGTGGAAGGGGTGACAGAGAAGCCTTGGTTTCTCTAGAAGAATTTGAGACCCTGAAACGCAAAAATGAAGAGACTACGACAGCATTGAAAGCTATGGTGAGCTTCTTCAGAGACGCTCTCCCCTAATTCAGCTTGCCCCATGAAGTGCAGCAGTTAGTGGGGGAAAGCACGCCTAGGCAGACCTACGAGAGAGGTCAGCCCTCCACCCTGGTAAACGCTGGACAAGAGGCGGGAACATAAAATAATGCCACTGCAGATCCAGCAAGACAGAGTTTGCCCATAGCACTTGTGCGGCAGAGCTCACCTGCAGACCTCGTTCGGCAGAGGTCTCCCCCAGCAGATAGGTGGCAGAGCTCAACCGCGGACCATAGGCGACAGAGTTTACCCACAACACCTGTGCGGCAGGGCTCACCCGCAGACCTCGCGCGGCATAGGTCTCCCACAATACTTACACGACGGTACCCTCCAGCCTCCTATAGGCGTCAGAGTTCCCCTCTGGCCGATAGGCGGCAGAGGTCTTCCGCCGCTCATAGGCGGCAGAGTTCCCCTCTGGCCGATAGGCGGCAGAGTTCCCCCATCTCTCATAGGCGGCAGAGTTCCCCGCGGCCCGTAGGTGGCAGAGTTTCTCCACATGTCGCAGCTCATCTCCTGTGGAGTTTGTATAGGAGTTAGAAGAATATAGGGCTGGGGAGCAACGAAGACAGAGGGGTTCTGACCCACAAGAAGGTCTTGAAATGTCAAGTCCCAGAATGGGAGGTACTGAAAGCGGTGCTTATCAGTCAGACTCTTCTAGACCCGAAGGGACGGGAGCATACGCAATTCAAGGGTCGAAAAACATGGAGAAGGTCGTCCAAAGGATCTTGGAGAAGAAAAAACGGGTGTCTCCTGATGATGGCCAAAGGAGGAGGATTCCATTCAGCCTGGAGATCATGAACAAACCTTTGCCGAAGAAGTTCAAGATGCATTCTATGGCCACTTACATTGGCAAAGCAAACCCCTATGATCACATACAGAGTTATGAGTCCCTCATGCTGCTGCATGGGTGGGAGGACGAAATCATGTGCAGGGCTTTTTCTCTCACATTGTCCGGGCACGCTCTGAAGTGGTTCAACGGGTTGAGCGAAGGTTCAATCTCCTTTTTCGACCAATTGAGAAATGAATTCCTGAAAGTCTTCATGATCCACAGCTAGAGGAAGAAAGACGCTACTTACATACTCACACTTAAGCAAGGGCATAAAGAATCCTTGAAGAGTTTTGTAGACCGCTTCCGAGATGTAACCTTGGAAGTGGAAGATCTACCGGTAAGGGTAGCCATGGTTGCAATATTGCAAGGGACGAGCTTTGAAAAGCTACAAGAATCTCTCTCTCTTGACCAGCCGAAGACAATCTCTGATCTATTTGCTAGGGCCAATAAGTATGTGGCCCAAGAAGAGGTGATGAAGATGATACAGCCCAGGGAGGCGAAGGAAGGAAAGAAGAGAGAGAGAGATGCACCCGAAAGAAGCTCTCCAACACCCGTAAGAGTAGACAAAACCCCTAGGCTCAGGTATGAGGGTTATACCAGGTTGAACGAGCCTCGCACTGTGATACTGGCAGCAATCGAAGGGGCGGGATTGTTGAAATTCCCCAAGAAGAAAATTGGAGACGTAGGACGAAACTCTGAAGCCTACTGTGAATTCCATTGCGCTCACGGTCACCCAACAGAGAGGTGCAGAGATTTAATGGATCAGTTAGAAAGACTGGCCAGAGAGGGGAAGATCAACCGCTTCCTGTGGAGGAGCGAGAGACCCCGTTATCCTCCGCGTGACAAAAGGAATGACCGTCCGTGGACCGGGACAAATAATGATAACGGAAGAAATAGGCCAAGGAACGAAGCATTCAGGCCTACGATCTCCCGTACCATTTCGCCAAACAACGAACCTACAGCCCCAGCAATAAATGTTATTGCAGGCGGGGAATCAATAGTGGGAAGCTCCTCTACTTCCCGCAAGAGCTACGCAAGGCAAGCGTATCAGGTTAACGTTGTGATGGAAGAACAAGCGGATGAAGAACCCATCATGTTCACTGCAGCTGACAAAGGTGATATTGTCATGCCCCATGACGACCCCATGGTGATATCCATGGTAGTGGCCAAATACCCAGTGAGTAGAGTCCTGGTCGATAACGGGAGCTAAAAAAATGAGCATATCCGAAGATAGGTTAAAGCCTGTTATGACGCCACTATACGGATTCACGGGCGAGCGAGTGAGGGTGGCCGGGTCCATAGAGTTGCCTGTGACTCTCAGAGAGCACCCGAAGGACGTGACCTGGCAAGTATTGTTCATGGTAGTCAGGTCAACCTCTGCTGCCTATAACATCATCTTGGGTAGACCAGTGCTGAACGATATGAGGGCGGTGATATCCTCTTGCTATCTATTGATGAAGTTCCCCACTCCCAATGGAGTTGGGCAAGTATGAGGAAACCAAAGGAGTGCCCGTACTTGTTATCTCGCTTCCACTGCCAATAAGGTAGCATAGAGGAAAGAAACCTTATGTATAGACGATCCGCCCAAGCCTCAGCCTATAGAAGAAACAGAAGCCATTGAGTTAACAGAAGGGGATGGAGAAAAAAAGGCATTCATCGGGACTCAACTGGGCGAACAACTAAAGAATGAGATAGTCGAGTGCCGGAGAAGAAACTCGGATGTCTTCACCTGGAGCCCGACAGACATGCCCGAGATTAGTCCCGAAGTGATCTGCCATGAGCTTAATGTCATACCCGGGCACAGACCTGTCAAACAAAAAAAGAGGAGTTTCACCCAGGAAAGACAGAAAGCAATCACTGAAGAAGTGAGTAAACTCCTGGGCGCCGGATTCATCCGAGAGGTCTACTACCCTGAGTGGTTGGCCAATGTAGTGATGGTAAAGAAATCTAGCGGGAAGTGGTGAATGTGTGTGGATTTCACCGATCTGAACAAAGCCTGCCCTAAAGATTCATACCCCCTACCCCGGATAGACAGACTGGTAGACGAAACATCCGGCTACGAATTTCTCAGTTTCTTGGATGCTTTCTCCGGGTATCACCAAATCATGCTTCACCCAGAAGATGAAGAAAAGACTTCCTTTATAACCGATAACGGAACCTATTGCTATCGGGTAATGCCGTTCGGTTTAAAGAACGCGGGAGCCACCTATCAACGAATGGTGAGCAAAGTGTTCAAAGATCTTCTGAGAAATATCATGGAAGCCTACTGGACGATATGATTATCAAGAGCCGCGTAGAAGAGTCTCACGCTGATCAAATGTCCAGGGTATTCGAAGTATTGAGGAGATTCAACATGAAGCTAAACCCCGAAAAGTGCTCATTCAGGGTAAGATCAGGGAAGTTCTTAGGCTTAATGATCACTAACAGGGGCATTGAGGCAAATCCTGAAAAGGTACAGGTGGTCATCGACATGAAACCCCCAACCACCGTAAGAGAGGTCCAGAGATTGACAGGCAGAATAGCAGCTCTGAATCGCTTCTTGTCAAAGTCAGCAAAAAGGAGCTTGCCGTTCTTCAAAACTCTACGAGGGGGAAAGAACTTCGAATGGACGAGAGATTGTCAATAGGCCTTCGAGGACCTCAAGGAATACTTAAAACAGTTGCCTTTATTAACAAGGCCCCTGGAAGGAGAACAACTCTATATCTATTTGGGAGTCGGTGATTTCGCCATCAGTGCGGTGCTACTGAAGAAAGATGAAATGGTGCACCGTCCCATCTACTACGTGAGCAAAGTGCTATTGGATCCTGAGACCCACTACCTGCTAGCTGAAAAGCTAACATTAGCCCTTGTGATGGCCTCGCGAAAGTTGCGCCCTTATTTCCAAGCACACCCTATCACCGTCTTGACAGATCAACCGTTAAGACAAATCCTTCAGAAACCTGAACACTCAGGCAGGTTAGTAAAATGGGCAGTGGAACTTGGAGGCTACGATATCACGTTCCAACCCAGACAGGCCATCAAGGGTCAAGCTTTGGCAGATTTTATGGTGGAATGCACTAGCCCAAGCGACTGCGATGAAAGGGATGTTCAACCATGGTCGCTGTATGTCGACGGGGCGTCAAGTGCAAACGGAAGCGGGGCAGGTGTAGTCCTGATATCACCAGAAGGGAAACCCCTGGAATACTCCTTACGGTTTGGGTTCCCTAACTCAAACAACATAACAGAGTACGAGGCTTTGATAGCCGGGATTAGGCTGGCTGAAATGCTGCAGGTTCACCACTTGGTAGCACGAAGTGACTCTCAATTGGTGGTGACCCAGTTCAACGGATAATATGAGGTTCGGGAACCGATGTTGGTCCCTTACCTGAAGAAAGCCCAATCTTTGGCACAAACCTTTAAAAGCTTTCAGCTGATACAGATCAACCGGTCTGAAAACACACATGCTGATTCATTGTCTAAGTTAGCCTTTTCCACCGAAACAAGAGGAAGGATAGTGAAGGTGGAGAGGCTCGAATGGCCTAGTATTGAAGAGGTCGAGGTATGTGACATTGAAACGGGAGACGACTAGCGATCCCCATTCAAGCAATATCTAGCTGAAGGTACAATCCCCCAAGATAAGGACGAGGCTCGTCGCTTAAAAATATAAGGGGCAAGATTCACACTCATCAATGGGGAACTGTACAAAAGGGGATACTCATCACCCTTGCTAAAGTGTCTGGGACCGGAGCAAGCAAATTATGCCTTAGCCGAAGTGCATGAAGGAATTTGCGACGAACACCTGGGAGCTAGAGCCCTTGCTGCTAAAATACTACGATCGGGCTTTTACTGGCCGACGCTGAAAAAAGATGCAACGGACCAAACCCGTAGGTGTGACAAATGCCAAAGGTTTGCACCTATCACAACAGCCCCAGTGACTCCTTCTCAAGGCACGATACAGCCGATCCCTTTCACTTAATGGGGATTGGACATTCTAGGGCCTTTTCCTTTAACTACGGGCCAATGAAAATTCCTATTAGTCGCCACCGACTACTTTACAAAATGGATTGAAGCAGAGCCCTTAGCTACGATCACAAAAAAGAAGGTCGAGGCGATGATATGGAAAGACATTATCTGTCGATTCGGAATCCCACGCATCTTAAATGTCGACCATGGAAAGCAATTCGATTGTAATGCTTTCCACGAATTTTGTAAGCGCCTCGACATTCAGCTAAGGATCTCTTCTGTGTCATATCCTCAAGCTAATGGACAGGCTGAGGTCAGTAATTGGACTATCCTTCATGGGCTGAAGACCAGGCTAGACAAAGCTAAAGGGGCATGGGTGGACGAATTGCCTAGTGTTTTATGGGCATATCGTACCACCAGTCGTGTGTCGACCAGAGAAACGCCGTTCAGCCTCGTATACGGCACAGAAGCACTGATCCCCACAGAAATTGGAGCGTTATCTCCAAGAGTGGTGCCCTTAGTAGAAGAAGAAAATTCACAAGCTCTAAGGGAAGGCTTGGACCTACTCGACGAACATAGAGAAGCCGCAGCTATTCGATTAGCATCCTATCATCAGAGGGTGGCTAACTATTATAATAGCAGGGTGAGAGATAGGTCGATGTCTGAGGGAGATCTAGTGCTCAGAAAGTCGCATATCACGAATGCCCTAAAGGAGGATGGGAAATTCAGAGCCAATTGGAAAGGTCCATACAGAATCAGACATAAGATTGGGCCTAACACCTGTATTCTGGAGACCCTACAAGGGAAGAAAATAGGGAAAACATGGAATTCAAATCACCTAAAACTGTATTTGAATTAAGCGCCATATTTTCTTTCCCAAACATTATTATCATTTGTCTATACTATCACAAGATATTGTTATCAAATCATCACGCAGAATGTCCTCTTATTATACATCTGCAACTTCTATACATTTAAATCTTGTGCAGGATATCAGCCGAGCCGTAAGAGCCTAAGGCGCTATAAGTCACTGTGGCCAGGCGTACATTCAGAAGAGCCGTAAGAGCCTGAGGCGCTATGCGTCACTGTGGCCAGGCGTACATTCAGAAGAGCCGTAAGAGCCTGAGGCGCTATGCGTCACTGTGGCCAGGCGTACATACAGAAGAGCCATAAGAGCCTGAGGCGCTATGCGTCACTGTGGCCAGGCGTACATACAGAAGAGCCGTAAGAGCCTGAGGCACTATGCGTCACTGTGGCCAGGCGTACATTCAGCAGAGCCATAAGAGCCTGAGGCGCTATGCGTCACTGTGGCCAGGCGTACATACAGAAGAGCTGTAAGAGCCTGAGGCGCTATGCGTCACTGTGGCCAGGCGTACATTCAGCCGAGCCGTAAGAGCTTGAGGCGCTATGCGTCACTGTGGCCAGGCGTACATTCAGCTGAGCCGTAAGAGCCTGAGGCGCTATGCGTCACTATGGCCAGACGTACATTCAGAAGAGCCATAAGAGCCTGAGGCGCTATGCGTCACTGTGGCCAGGCGTACATTCAGCCGAGCCGTAAGAGCCTGAGGTGCTATGCGTCACTGTGGCCAGGCATACACTCCGATTAACCATAAGAGCCTGAGACGCTATGCGTCACTGTGGCCAGGAAATAAAAATATCAAGGCTATGAAAACTAAAGACGCATTTACGCCATAGTAATCAAGCCTTAAATAGTTATACATTTACACAAAAAATTCTTTCTGAAAGTATACCTTTCTATCAAGAATTGGGGAGCATACACGAATACATCCAAAGCGAATATATATAAGCAAAATAAACAAACAGACAAAGAATGATAAATGATAAATAGAGAAGTAATACGATACGAAGCATGAACAAAAATCTCGATTTCATTTCATTCAAAAGTCATTACAAATAGATCTTTAGTAAATCTTGACAATTACATTTAACAAAAGTACAAAATTAAAACAAAAAGATAACAAAGTACTTGAAAAGAAAAACAAAAAATAGAAATAGCTATCTAATCTTCGGGAGAAAGCTGGGGATCGCTACAGACGGACCTCCACTACCCAGGGACTGCTGACCCTCCTCGCCGTCCAAATCAAGAAGAGCGTCAATAGGCTCGGGAGCACCGCCCAAATTCGCGGGCTCCCAAGGACCGGTGAGGTTGGCGAGGTCATCTTGAGCGGTCCTCTTGAATAGTTCATCCGCGGGTTCAGCCCCAGGTTCATACTTGGTCCAGTCGGGAGCCTCGAATAGCATTGCCTCGTTCGTGTACTGGAGCTCGGGGAATTCCTCTCCTTCCCTATGCGCCTCTAACCATGACCGGGCAAGGTAGAATCCGTATTTCACATAGGGGTTTGAGAAATCCTCCTTCCGCCTCAAGTAGTCTTTGGAAAGGTGATACTCCCTTACGACTTTCGTCCGAATGCTATCGATCTCTACTTGGGTCAGAATAGGAGCAGCTTGACCTTCTAACTCGACAACGCGTTGCTCGAGCTCCTGATTCTGAGTAAGCAAAGACCCGTAGCTGGACTGCATACGGTCTACTTCAGAGTGGGCCTCCTAAAGATCCTCCTGAAATTTGCCAGATCGGGCCGCCTCAACGGTGAGATCCCCCTTGGCCTGGTTCAGGTCCTGGTGAACCTTGGCGAGTTGTTCCTCCAAGCTTCGCACCAAATCCGAAAGTTTGGACAAGTTATTAACAGTGTTGGATAATTCCATAACCTTGTCCTTCAAATCCCGGATTTCTTTATCAGCTCGCTCCTGATAGGCCTGGTGCTGGGCATTGTTGGCCACGATCCTCTGAGCCAGCTGCAAAGGAATGCAAAAAGTTAGATTCAAAGAATGTAGCAAAAAGGAGTCAAACGAAGAGGAGTATGAAACTTACCCTCAATGCCTCCATGTCGGCTAAGTCCTCCCCCTCCGGGTAATTTCAGAATATTCTCGCCTCGTCCCGAGGAAGGATGGAAGACCAACTAATCCGGGAAGCCACCCCGGGAGTGTCCAAAGTATCGTTGTCGCGGACCCCGGGGTAAACTCAAAATTCGACCCCTCTCATAATAAACCCCCCGTCCATGGGGTAGGACCTCTCGTCAGCAGGGCCTATCCTCGGTAGTATTGGCCTGTTTCCCATCGAACCCTCGATGTATAAGCGCCTTCGATTCTTTCGCTACGACGAAATGATATTGCACTCCGCAAGCTCCTCGGAGCGAGACCTCCCGAATGACCCGGAAGCCCCCCGCGAAGATGAAGGGACTCTCCCCCTATCCCGAGAGGGATCCCTTTATTTCGGAGGGGGAGGCATCGCCTGCCTAGAAGCGGATAGGGTCCGAGCACGAGGTAATGGAGAGGGGACCGGTGCCTCGCTTAGGACATCATCGGCTAAACGATGCATCTTCCTGGTAGGAACACTGGAAGGACCGGCCTCCGAGACCTGACGAGCCAGCGATCGTCGGAAGTGACTCATTTCTGCAAAAAAGGAAAAGAAAACAAATCAGTGGTTAAAAACTGATCAAAGACAGCAAGTAGTAAAAAGAATTAAAAGTTACCGTCAGGAGAATCAAGATGCTCCTGAAGGGACTCTATATTTATTGCGTCGTCATCAGGGAGCACCATGAAAGTGGAGTCGAACCCTTCCCAGCCAGTTAGGTCAGCTAAAGGTTCGCTGCCAGAACTAGATTCTATGTTGGTACTCCTTATATCCTCCTGTAGCCTCGGAGGTTCAGGATTTAACTTGGGGGAAGTCGAAGGAGGAGGATCGGATGAAGGAATAGAAGGGCCGACAACAGGGGCCGAACTCACACCCCAGCCAGCTGATATCAAATTTTCATTTGATATAAGGCTGTCAAGGCTAATGGGATGATTGACCAACAGTTTGTTGACGTCTGAAGATAACTGCTCCCTAAGTGTGGAAATCCTGGGACCCTTGGGGATTTCTCGCCTATTCTCCCAACGAGTGGGGAAATCCAGGCCCTCGGTCACTTCCACAACAAGCCACTCCATCTTAAAACCATGAAGCTTGTTAGCAGGTTTCTCGAATAACCTGTTCCTAAAACGGGCTGATACACCCGCTGAAGCGAGTAAGGCACTAAGCCGGGGCTCCCTCGAAACCTAAAAAATACATCTAAGAGAGGAAGGGACGGAGGGACGCCCCTTAAATGGCAGTGCACGGTGAACCCTACTAATTGCATCCATGCATGAGGATGCAGTTGTCCCGGGGATACCCTGTGCGTCCTAAGGAAAGAAACCCCGAAGTCGGACAACGAGAAGCGGAGTCCTAATTCTAAGGCTGCCCTAAAAATGACTACCCCGTTAGACACACGACGTATGTCACTCTCCTGAGGGGTTGGGAGTCTATAGGAATATCCCTCGGGTAAAGGAAACCTAGATACTAGGTCTTGGACGTCGGCTTCCTTTAAAGTCGACTTAACACCTAGGTCTATTTGTTTTCCTACACCATGGCCAGCCATTTTAGGAGTCCAGAAACCAATGAGTGGGACTAGGATTATTAAATCACCTAAAATGAAGAAGAGAAGAACTGGCGACAGAGTCCCAAGAAGCTGCGACAGACTTGCGACACAGTGATGTGTACACGGCAGAGTTACGGCAGAGTATCGATGGAGTTGCGGCAGAGTTGCGAGAGAGTGTCCTGAGAGTCGAGCAGAGTGTCTTTGCGAGAGAACTGAGTAGCGACAAGGACAGCAGGGGCCCAGTATATATAGTGGCCCGACTGCGTCGCCTCACGCACGGAGATCCGACCCGACCCGAGAAAAATCCGGACCTAGATCCTCTTTCACAGGAAAAATTCCTACCAAAGAGTGGGGAGCAATTGATGGTGGTTGTGTCACCAGAATTCATGTGTACAACCATCCGCCAACCATTGACTGCCACGTGTCAGAATAAGAATAAGCCACGCGGCTGATGATGCGACAGAGTTGCCACGCGACACAGTTGCCTGTTAAACGACAGAGTGTTCGGGGCGACAGGCACTCTGTCGCCCGGTATGTGTGCCGCACAGTAGGCGCGACAGACCTCCATCGCCTCTTTGTGACATAGGTATCCCGCATTGCCCCCGTGGCAGAGGTCTCCAGCACAGCCGCGGTAGAGGTCTCCCGCACAGCCTGTGACAGAGGGGTTCCGCATAGTCTGCGGCAGAGGTCCATGGGTACTCTGCCGCCTGCCGACTCCCCCATAAACTGCTTAACCCGAAGCGCGACAGAGTGCTCTATGACTCTGTCGCGGTCCAGACACGCGCCTGGGCCTCAGCTCGAACCGACTTGGAGAAACCTATAAATATCCAGGTGAGCTCTCAGAAAAAAAAAAGAACCAAGAACAAAAAGGAAGGGAAAAAACTTAAACTCTCTAAATTAAGTAATACATTCTCTTCTTCATTCCTTCATACACAACTCCCGATTTCTGACTTAATCATCGGAGTGCGCGTGCAGGGACAAATCCCTGCCCCCTCTGACTCCTGTTATTTTTGCAGACTATACGAGGAACAAGTTGCATCGACGTCATCTCCTTGTCGTCAGTGCAATCCGAATACGTGGAAGGTATATACCTGTTGCTGCTTAGCCAGGTTAGCATCACTTTCTTTTCCTTCTCCTTCTTCTCCAGCCAACCAAGCTCTTCCTTCTATTCTCCTCTTCTGTTTCCCGCCCAAGTCTCCTCTGTTTTGATTTGGTTTCTTTCAATCTGAAAGTGGCAGACGGAATTGGCTTTTCTATGCCAATTCCGTACATGCCATATATATTTATATATTATCTTAATATATATATATATATTATATTAATATATATATATATATTTGTTTATTATTTCTTTTGTATTGATATTATTTTGGTTTGTCTTTTTGTTTTGCTTCCATTTTTATTTTAAATTGTCTCATGCTTCATGCTTTATTTATTTATTTGTTTAATGCTATATATTAAATTATATACACTAAATAATATATATGCTATATATATTATTATTCTTTTATTTAAATGTCTAGTATATATGTATATTTATATATACATATTCACCTATGTATATATCTACATATATACATTTTCTTGTATAATTTATCCAAAGACATAATATCATGCCTTCCATGAAATTTTTCTAATTCCAAAAATGAAATAGTATCGGGATTCCATCATTCTTCATAAATTCTCGATACAAGTGTTTACATCGATAATTTTCAACTAACAATTAAAAATTTCCCAAGTCCTTCCGTGCTTGTATTTGCTCTATCACTTCTTGTATCTTCGGGTTCCCTGTCTTTCACAGCTTCTGGGTTCCTATTGTCCTTGAGCCCTACAACGAATATTCACACTTCCATTAATATATATTATTTTCATTTTTATATAATTTAATTAAACGTAGGAAATTTGTGGAGTTTACAGAGAGTTATTGGTAAGGCGTGCCCATGCCCATCAATACACCTCTTCTGCCATAAAAATAAAAAAATAAAAATAAAATTTACAGAAGAGCATTGTGGATAGGGCGTGTGCCCATGCCCTATCAACACAATACTTTTGCCACCAAAAGACTTTTTCTGTTAAAAAAAAAAAAAGAAAAAAAATTATTTTCTTTCATTATTATTATTTTTTTCTTTTCTCCCATTCAACTAATTTTTTCTCTCTCGTAGGCGTATCTGTCACCTCTCCCCGATCCCCCTGTCGTCAACAGTGAGCTTAGCATCTCCAACAGATCCTACAACCCCTTCTCCGACCACAGCAACCATCAGCAGCCGATCTTGACTCAGCTTCAAAGCCACGAGCACAGCATCGAGAATCGCAGCATCCTTGCTAGCTTCAACAGTTCATCCATCAGTAGCTCCGATCCCTTCCTCCGACTCCAGTCTCAAACCGGCAGCAGTAAACATCCGAACCCACCAATTTCGACACCTAAACTGCCAACTTCAAGATACAAAATTGCGCCTGCGATCTCCTCTCTCCTTGAGCTCCTGAACACCACCTGATCAAGTTTATTATAGCCTTTCTAGGTCTGAAATGAAGGCAGTTGGATGACACAGACCAGAACTGGCAGCACCACCGGAGTCAAGATCCCTTTCGACATCACCCATTGGATACAGCAGATCACCCAACAATGCTGGTACCAGCAATAGACCAGTGACCCCTGACCCTATTGTCAGAGCCCGCTTTACATCCCCACAAGGCCGCTATCCTCACCCTCACTACCTCACTGGTAGACTTTTGGGCCTGTTGGATAACTCCAAGGGCAGACAGCGCTACTCCACAACATCCACGTATTGTCCGTTTTGGGCCGAAGCCCGCACGGCTTTGTTTCATTTGGGTACTCTAGCCCACTGGCCTGCTTCCCCTCAGAACGCGTCCTCGGAGGCTCAAACTCGGGTCAACACCCTTGTTCTCGCACTCCTTATGCCCTTAAGCCAACTGGCTCAAATGGCATTAGGAGTGCGAGAACAAGGGTGTTGACCCGAGTTCGAGCCTCCGAGGACGCGTTCTGAGGGGAAGCAGGCCAGTGGGCTGGAGTACTCGAATGAAACAAAGCCGTGCGGGCTTCTGCCCAAAGCGGACAATATGTGGATGTTGTGGAGAGGACGCGTTCTGAGGGGAAGCAGGCCAGTGGGCTGGAGTACCCGAATGAAACAAAGCCGTGTGGGCTTTGGCCCAAAGCGGACAATACGTGGATGTTGTGGAGTAGCACTGTCTGCCCTTGGAGTTATCCAACAGGCCCAAAAGTCTACCAGTGAGGTAGTGAGGGTGAGGATAGCGGCCTTGTGGGGATGTAAAGCGGGCTCTGACACTTTGAGCTTCACGTACAGAGCCCATCCCAGCAGTCGCCCATGTTCCCTTCTTGTCGGTCCCGACTACTGTAGACCACTTCCCGACTGCAGCAGTCTCCAGCTCTATCACCTTCTGCAGCACCAATCAACCATCATCGAAACTGAGAGCCACGCCAACTCGATGCCCTCCAGTTTTCAACAAATTTGGAAAGTTTCCCACACCGGCAGCGTCGAAACCACCAATCCAAACCAAGCTTCACGAATCCAAGACCCAACCTACAACAGCCACCGAATTGAATTTTTGTCTTTTCTTTCTATTTTATTTTTATTTATTTTTACTATATTGTTTTCTTTAAAAAAAACCCAAAAAAAAAAAATATATATATATATATAATAATACTGCAGAATGCTAGTGATGATTGTTTCACATAACTAACTAGTTTCACCTATACCATTCTCTTTATTAACATTTTCTGATTTGGTGTAGTAATTTTTGCTTGATTGTGTTTAACAATAATGCAGTGTGCGAAATTCTTCCATGGCCAGTAGTGGAAATCGGATTGGCAACGTAGCGGAAATCAACACCATGTTTCACGGTGCTCAATATTTTTCAGGGAAGTTCCTTAATTCTCTAAATTCTTTTACAGTTTTGAGCAATTATTTTGATACATTGGGGACAATGTATAGTTTAGGTGTGGGGGAGGGTATTTAATTGTGACTCTGATGTTTGCTTTCTTTTCCTTTCATTCTTGATTAATTTTCATGAAAATTTTTGCAAATCCAAAAAAATAAAATAATAAAATAAAATTCTTGTTCCAAAAAGTATATTAGTTATTGTTTGTGATCTCTTTGAGTTCTAGATTTTTCCAATGCTTATCTCAAGGCAAAAAAAATTGATTTACATATTTTTGAATTCTCATTAATACATTGTGATTAGTTACTTTTAATTCATTGAATGAAAAAGTGTATTGGATCTAGTACACATAACCCTTTTTGGTGAGATTTGAGCCTATGTGCATTCATTACAGCATGCTCTATTTTATTTTATATTTATGATTGTCATACATAATCGATTATTCTAGAACTTGCTCTACCATACATGTCTCAATCAACCCCTTTGATGAGTAGGATGCAATAAATCAAATAAGGGCATTTAGGTAAAACCCTTTTTCTTAACATTATACCATTTCTTTTCAAGCCTACCCTTGTTATTATTAACCCCTAGAGAAACCATGTTGAGCCTGACCTTTTCTTTGGATTAAACCACGTTACAAACCATAATAAACCTTTTCGTTTATTTTCCCTCTTTTTGAACCTTAAATTGAAAAATCATATAGACTTATGCACATGAAACTTCAAAATATTTTTGGAAAGATTGCAACATGTTGAAAATTTAGTGTTCCAAGCTGTTACTTTCATTGAGTTTTTCTCTTTCAAAAAAAAAAAAGACAAATGAACAAAAAAAATGATGAATAAATAAAGAGAAAGAGAAGTGTAATTTTTATTGCTTGGAAGTTAGTTCTAAAAATTATGTGATTGAAGCAGTCTTTTAAAATCATTAAGTTGAGTTTTGTGTGAAAAGTTATGTATGATTCCTTAAATTTCTTTAACCTAAAAATCCTTTTATCATACTTGACCTAAGCCCCATTACAACCCTTTTTAAACCCTTAGATTTTTGCATCTTAATTCATTCATTGGAGGAAGAGATGTAATGAATTTGCAAGCTTATGGTAAGAAATCTTCTATACAATGATTTGAGAGTTCATTAATATATACCTTAAACACTTAGAGCGTGATAAGTGAAATCCAATTGCAAGGGTGTTGGATCCTATGTACTTTGTGAATTTAATTGAATCATTAAAGTGCTATTCATATGTGTTATGAGAATTCGCCTTAAAAACTTATGTTTTATTTCTTGAAAAGAATGTGTTTTTGATGAGCATAGGAAGAGGATGAAGGAATGATCAGAAAAGATTATGAATTTAGACTATTATATGCTTGAGGACAAGCAAGGTTTAAGTGTGGGGGAATTTGATAAGTTGCATATTAGACATATTAATTGTCATATTTTTTCCATGATTTAAATTCTTTTATATGCTTAATTTTTGGATTTGACATATATTTTCTATTTTGTATTGTGAATGAAGGAAAATGGACAAAATGGATTAAAAGCTGCAAATTCTGATCAAGTCACAAAATCAGAAGAAATCTTGGAATTCAAGTCAAGATCTATAACTTGTAGCTAAAGTTGACTGAATCAATCTAAAGATGGCAAGTGGAAGATTTTAATTATTAAAGAAGAAATATACAATGATTGTCTTTGGCAAGTGGTGGAAAAAGGAAAGAAGTTTAATTGTAATCAAACTCAATCAAAGAACTTTCCTTTGGAAAAAGATTCTGGGGTAGGATATTTAGTATTTATAGACTAAGAGAAGGCTAGAGAGGGATGATCTGAATCTTGAATCTTCAATCATCATCATACACATACAATTTTATATTTTTCTTTCATGTTTTTCTTTGAACTTATGGCTTGCTAAATTTTTAGTCTAGCCAAAGGATAATTAAAGATTGGGTTCTTCAAAAATTGTGAGATCTAATTAGTTTTATCTTGTTCTTTTATATCTTTATTATTTATATGTCTTCTGTTCTTGTTTAAATTATTGTTTTGATTGATTGTACAAAAAGGGTCCTTTGTTCAATTGTCAGGATAATATATCACCAATTAGAAACCTGAATCCGTAATTGTTTAGGAATTCTAATAAAAGTGGTAAATAACATAATTGATTACATATAGGTTTTCAATTCTATGTTTAGAAGATATATAATCTAGCTTAAATGAACCTATATTTGTGTTTGTTGGTTAGAATTGGTAGTCTCTTTAGTTTTCAATGCTATTGGTAAATTAAATCTTAAAACCATATCTAAGGTTGTTTAACTAACAAGAGAAATAATTAGAGATCATATCCAAATTATCGAAGAAGTAAGGAGGGATAGGTTGTTAGGTCGTACCAATAACCATAACCAATTTGGTAAAGATTAAAAGAACTCATTTTTGCATCAATGATCAATTCCATGAACCCATTCTAAGATTATTCCTTTGGTTGGATGTTTTCATCATATTGATTTTCTTCCAACATTTTACATATTGATTTTCTCTGCTACATTTTAATATCTTTTTTCTTTTTATTCTCACTGCAACAAAATCCCCATATTTATTTTCTTTTTAAATATTTTACAGAAAAATAAATCTTACCAATCTCTTGGGAAACGACCTTACTTAACTATACTGTAGTTTTTAATTTATTTTGAGTAGGAATTATTATTGTTAGTCTCGACAACCACCAAGAGGTTGTTCGCACTGATTTTTATTATTGTGAAATGCATGAGAGGTGCTGGAGCCTAGCTCGCACTCTGTTTTGAATGTTTTGATTTGTTTTGACTTGATTTGCATAAAAAGGTGCTAGAGCGATTGCTCTACTAGTTTTTATGACTTGATATGCATAAAAAGGTGTTGGAGCTTAGCTCGCATCCTATTTTGATATGATAATTGCATAAAAGTCGTGCTGGAGTGTAACTCGCACGAGATTTGATGTATTTACGCATAAAGCTCTACTAGAGCGTTGCTCGTACAAAGTTTTGAGTTACTTAAGCATTCATTCGTGCTGGAGTGTAACTCGCACAAGATTTGATTTATTTATCCATGAAACCGTGCTGGAGCGTTGCTCGCACGAAGTTTTGAATGATTTATGACTTTATATGGATTTATAACATTTTTATAATTCTTTTAAAGTCGTATTGGACTTCTACTCGTACGCAAATGTTACTGATTTTTATGAAACCGTGCTAGAGCTTCGCTGTCACGACCCAAAACCACCCAAAACCAGAGTAAATTTTTCACGTTTTTATTATTTTATACTTACCTTTGATCGTGACCAACCATAACCAATAATTGGGCTGTATGTCAGTGCCCACATCTTCTCCATGCATTTACAATTAGTGCACAATTTAATTTAAATATACATTCATATATTCTGCACTACATTTCTTCGATTTCAATACATAATTATACCCACTCTATACATCCCAGTGTCATACAAAATATAATATTGTGCTCATGTTATTTAGATACAAGAACCATATATATAACGTGTATATACCTCAAAAGATAGGCAGCAGCGGACAACTAGAATGCCGTACCCAGTCGCCTCCCAATCTACTGGAAGAAATCTGTGTGAGAAAGTGAAAGGGGTGAGCACATCAAGCTCAGTAAGGCAATTCTACAAACAAGTAGATAACAATACAACCTACATGAACGTAGTGCCATGCATAAACCACCCCTTCTCCACACATTTCCAAAACAGATGCTATGTTATGATGTCGTGCAAAATAACTCATATAAAATACCAAAAAGCATGAAAACTTAACATGCATAGATTTTAAATCATTTATTTCTTGTAAAAATTTCTTATAAGGTTGGGACTCAACCCTTCCCTCGGGTGGCCCTGACTCACACCACATCCATAAAATTGAGTTTCTCGAAAGCATCGATATCCGAAAACATAGGTATATATGTATACGAGATACAAGACTAGGCAATAACTGTATATCGGTAATAACCAGGACTGGCCAATATGTGTCCTCGTGAGTCCCTCTAGCTTCACGGATCCTAGAGTGCAAGGTCTCACCCTGATCGGGAACTGCCCGGGAGGTGGGTCAATCCAACCCGTCAGTCTTATCCGATCTCACGCATCCGAAGATGTCGTATCCGAAGATACCCCGTATCACAAAGATACCGTATCCGAAGATACCCCGCATCACAAAGATACCGTATCCTAAGATACCCCACGGTATATCGTACTCCATGCTACTTGCACGGTACATCGTCCTCCAAGGACCCATATCACTCTAGGTACTCCAGCCCAAATGGCCTGCTTCCCACAGAGAGGTTTTGTTTCTCAATACTCATGCCACGTCTCAAAACGCACGTGCGAGCCTATTTAATGGGTGTGACACACAGTCACCCGCTGCTCCAAGCACGGCTTATCTTATGATCTCAGAAAATATAGTGCGAGCGGTGCTCCAGCACTCTCATATAATCAAGTAACAGTAGTGCGAGCTAAGCTCTAGCACTCTGTCACGAAAATCATGTAAAAAAATATGATGCGAGTTAAACTCCAGCACCGTGTCATGAAAATCATGTAAAACTCTAGTGCGAGCTCTCGCTCCAGCACTAAATCATTGCAGAAATCAAAGCTCGTGCGAGCTGAGCTCTAGCACGTCACACTTATGAAAGATCACGTAGGCGGCTACATTTCTCAAATCGTTTTCAAACGAAAATCAACGTTTGTTGAAAATATGAAATGTTGTGCAATTTCATTTAAAAGTTAGCCGACCTACTCATGCATGTACCAAAATACTTCAAAAACAAGCAGGAACCCTTTGTCCTTGCTTCTTACACTTTTTCCTAAAATCTGGAATTTTACCCTTGACAAGGGTATTTTGGTAATTCACCCATTCGGGGCCCTAAAATTTTTATCTCAAATCTAGACCCTTCGGACAATTTAAAGGATTGTAAATGGCGTCGAAAATTCGTAAAGCTATCTCTAGCAGTTCGTAAAATTCACTTACCTGGAATCGCGCGCAGACTAAACCTGTCTCGATGATACCGAACCTCTCGGCCCAAGTGCGCGCCAACCAATGTACGTAACTGCATATAACCACATAGTCGAGGTTAATTCAATTATCCTGATCAGTGTATTGCATTTACTGATCAACTTTAAGGTATTGGGCCTTATCTACCTTATTGGACCTCGGCCCATTTTAGCCCTTTTTATATTTATTAATTCCCTTCTTCGGGTATACCGGGCTTATACAGCTTTCTAATAATTATCGGGCTTCATTCCAAATTGATTGGATAGCCCGTATACCATTTACGACAATTATATTACGACTCCGAATAATATTCCTTCCTACCCGAATTTAATCCATAATTCCGTAAAATAATTAAAACTCGGTATTTAAAGAACTCTGATTGTCTAAATTAAATTGTACTTACTCGATATGATGCGGGGTATGAAAATCAGAGCTCGATCGGCTCTCGTTCGGTCTCCGTCGTGAAGCTGCACAATTAGGTAAATCCGGATTATTTTCCATTAAAATAATATTAAATTAAATTTTCAAAATTTACCTGTAGTTCAATTTCGACCCTCGGTCAACTTACCCGAACCTCGAGTCGTCCCCGGTAAATTTCTTTCCTTTTTCCCCTTTTTTCCTTTCTTTTCCTTCCTTTTCCTTGCTTTTCCTTTCTTTTCTTTTCCCCTTTCCTTCCTTTTCCCTCCTTTTCCTCCCCTTTCCTTTCGGCCAAACGGTGCCGTTTACTACCTATTACCGTCGCCGGCGTTTTCGACGGTCTCACCGACCGAGATCGGTCTCAAAAGAACCGGCTTCTTCCCCTGAGTGCGTCGGTGGCCTCCGTTTCAGCCCAGACGCGACGGTTCACCGGGAATCGGCTTGTTTCTCCGTCGATTTTCCTTAGCTCCGATCGGCCTGCTCCGACCACCTGGCGGCGTGATTTCGGTACCCACGTGCTCGCCGGACTCCCCTCTTCCTCCTGGTAGCTTCGACGAAGCTCGTCGGTCGCCGGTGTGCTGGAATCGGCGGTGAAGGTTACGGGTCGTTTTCAGTTTCTCTGGTTTCGGGTTTTTCCCGAGCCTTTCTCTCTCCTCTTCTTTTTTTTTTCAGATTCTTTCTTTTTTTATTATTATTATTATTTTTATTTATTTAATTATTTCACTATTCCTTAAAATACTCCATAAAATCCAAAATATCTACACTTATATTATTTTTATTCTAATTTAATTTATTTAATTTAAATTTAATTTATTAAATATACTTTTCTCCAAATTTTCGATATTATTTCTTCACGTTTTTCGAGATATTGTTTCGGTAATTTTTTGATATTTTTAAAATTTCTGAATCTTGATCAATTAACCCAAAATTGTATAATTTCCTCATTATCGATCAAGATATCTTACATCTTTATTTTTAATTAAAAATTTCCTTATTGCCCTAATATCGGGTTTTGGTATTTTTACCATTTTACCCCTGCTCTTGTTTCGGAATCAATTTAACCTGACCTTCCTTCATACATCCCCCATATTTTCTTATTTAATTTTCCTATTTTCGGTTAACTTCATTCTGATCATTTTCGTTTGATCAGTGGTCATTTCGGCTTGTATTTAGTTACTTCCGACATCCATCGATATTCCATTTTATTTTGCTTCACAAATTTAATTAGTCAACGCTCTTCTTATGATTCGATGAATATATATATGTGTACATCGCGTGAATCATAAGGAATATATCAACAATACATACAAAGTGGGTCTTACATAATCTCCCCCACTAAAAGAATTTGGTCCTCCAAATTGGAACCAAATCAGTCTCTGAACAACTCCGGGTAATTCTCTTTCATCTGACTCTCTAACTCCCAAGTCGCCTCCTACGGAGGGTGATGCTGCCACAGTACCTTCACCAGAGGAATCGTCTTTGACCTCAATACCTTCTCCTTCCTATCCACAATCCGAATCGGTCTCTCAACATAGGACATACTCTCATTGAGCTCCAGTGGCTCATATCTAATCACATGCGACTGATCCGGCTGATACTTCCGAAGCATGGAGACGTGGAAGACATTATGGATATTTGCTAGCTCTGGTGGCAATGCTAGCCTGTAAGCTCGATCTCCCACTCTCTCGAGTATCTCAAAAGGTCCTATGAAGCGAGGGCTTAGCTTCCCTCTCTTCCCGAATCTCGTAATACCCTTGGAAGGAGAAACTTTCAAAAATACTAACTCCCCTACTGTAAACTCCAACGGTCTACGTCTCCTGTCAGCATAACTTTTCTATCGACTCTGAGCTGTCCTCAACCTCTCACAAATCAACTGGACATCCTCAGAGGCCTGACGTATCAAATCGGGAGTGAATATCTGCCTGTCACCAACCTCTTCCCATCCTATAGGAGATCGACATCTACGGCCATACAAGGCCTCATATGGTGCCATCCCGATACTCGAATGATAACTGTTATTGTAGGCAAACTTCGCGAGTGGTAGGTGATTATCCCAGGAGCCTCTAAAATCAAGTACACAAGCTCTCAACATATCCTCGAGGGTCTGTATAGTCCTCTCTGACTGCCCATCTGTCTGAGGATGGAAAGCTGTACTGAATCTCAACTGGGTCCCCATAGCTTCCTGAAAGTGTTCCCAGAAATGGGAAGTGAAGCGGGAATCCCTATCCGACACAATACTCACTCGGACACTATGTAGTCTCATAATCTCGCGCACATAAAGCTCCACCAATCTACTCAGAGTATCGGTGACTCTCATCGCT
Source organism: Firmiana major (assembly GCA_033439115.1). Lineage (NCBI taxonomy): Eukaryota > Viridiplantae > Streptophyta > Magnoliopsida > Malvales > Malvaceae > Firmiana > Firmiana major. The sequence goes on from CM065904.1 coordinate 38,816,147, forward strand.
AGGAAATATGCTGATTTCGTCAATCTGTTGACTATCACCCATATGGCATCATTCCCTCTACTAGTCCTCGGTAAGCCCATCACAAAATCCATGGTGACATGCTCCCATTTCCAAGTCGGTATAGGTAGAGGCTGCAATAACCCTGCAGGCTTCTGATGCTCTACCTTCACCTGCTGACAGACGAGACATCTCGCAACAAACTCTGCTATATCTCTCTTCATCCCCGACCACCAGTATACCTTCCGGAGATTCTGATACATCTTCGTACTACCCGGGTGCAAGGTATACCTCGACGAATGAGCCTTTGTCAAGATCAACCTCTTGATCTCAGGATCCTTGGGAACACATATCCTGTCTCTGAACCTCAATAATCCATCTGAACTCAACTTAAACTCAGTCTCAATATCCCTCTGCATCTGCCTGACTATCTCAATACACTGCTGATCCTCACGCTGAACCTGCCGAATCCGATCCATCAAATCCGGCTCCAATCGCAAGCTAGCAATCATATAACCACTATCAGCATCAGGTGGGGTCACATCTAAACTGAGGCTCGCAAACTGCTCCAATAACTCATGTTCTCGTACCATCATATAAGCAACCAACCCGAGATGCTTCCTACTCAATGCGTCAGCCACAACATTCGCCTTACCCGGGTGGTATAAGATCTCACAGTCGTAATCCTTCAGAAGCTCAAGCCACCTTCTCTGTCTCATGTTCAATTCTTTTTGCGAAAATAGATACTTGAGGCTTTTGTGATTGGTAAATACCTGGAATTTCTCACCATACAGATAGTGGCGCCATATCTTCAATGCAAACACTACGGTCGCCAACTCTAAGTCGTGGGTCGGGTAGTTCCTCTCATGATCCTTCAGCTGTCTGGATCCATAAGCGACTACCTTTCCGTCTTGCATCAATACACAGCCCAGTCCTTGGTAAGAAGCATCCGTGTAAACAGAAAAACCTCCTGAGCTGGTAGGAATGGTGAGAATCGGAGCAGAGGTCAGTCGACGCTTCAGCTCCTGAAAACTTTCCTCACATCTGTCGTCCCACTCAAACGCAACACTCTTCCGAGTGAGACGTGTCAACGGAGCAGCCAATCTCGAAAACCCCTCCACAAACCGTCTATAATATCCAGCTAAACCCAGAAAACTCCTGATCTCCGTGACTGTCTGAGGCCTCTGCCACTGTACTACTGCCTCAATCTTGGATGGGTCTACTGACACACCATCCCTCGACACAATATGTCCCAAGAAGGAGATCTGCTCAACCAAAAGTCACACTTACTGAGTTTAGCATACAACTGCTTCTCACGAAGGGTCTGCAATACAATCCTCAGATGCTGCTCATGCTCCTCTCTGGATCTCGAATAAACCAGGATGTCATCGATGAAGATAATCACAAACTGATCCAAATAAGGCTGAAACACCTCATTCATCAATGACATAAAAGCTTCGGGAGCGTTTGTCAACTCGAATGGCATAACTGTAAACTCAAAGTGACCATAACGGGTGTGAAAAGCTGTCTTGGGTACATCTCCATCCCGAACTCTCAACTGATGGTACCCAGATCTCAGATCAATCTTGGTAAAGACCTGTGCTCCCCGTAGCTGATCCAGTAAATCATCAATCCTCGGAAGGGGGTACTTATTCTTGATGGTAGCCTTGTTCAATAATCGATAGTCGATACATAACCGAAGGCTCCCATCCTTCTTCCTAACAAACAGGACCGGTGCTCCCCACAGTGACACACTCGGTCTGATAAACCCCTTCTCTAATAGTTCTTGTAAATGTTTCCTCAGTTCCTCTAACTCAACTGGAGCCATCCTGTACGGTGGTCTAGATATCGGCTCTGTACCGGGTGTCACATCAATACTGAACTCTATCTCCCTCACTGGCGGTAACCCTGGTAACTCATCCGAAAAGACATCAAAAATTCTCTAACTACTGGAATGTCTGTCAATTTCGGACGGGCCACAGCCGTATCTACCACGTACGCAATATAACCTTCACAACATTATCCACCAAATTAGTACGTCATTCATTCATACTCTTATAAAATTCACATTCTCATTTACTTCAAAGAAATTGCACAGTACATTTTTCTGGAGTATGAAATGTGACTGTCCTGGCAAAACAATCTAAAACAGCTCGATGAGCAGCCAACCAATCCATTCCTAAGATTACATCAAAATCTCTCATATGCATTAAGATTAGATTGGCTGTCATCACTCTACCACCTAATTTCAGCTCACAATCCCTCAATACATACTCCACTAATTGGCTAGTATTCATAGGTGTCATTATAGATAACTTTCTACTCAGAGGGGTAGGTTTCACATAATTACACAATTTAAATGCAAACAATGGTGATACAAATGAATGCGTAGAACCAGGATCTATTAACACATATGCTTCTAAATCATGGATCAGAATAGTACCTTTCACCACATCTGCTGACTGATCCGCTGTATCCTGGTCAAGAGCGTGCACTCGCCCAGTACCAACTGCTTGCTTTCCCTTCTCTGCCGCTGTCGCTTTCCTCCACGGCACAGATGTATCACCAGAAGCCCTCTCTGAAGCCTGGCCCTTCTGAGGGGCACTCTCAACTATCTCGGGATAATCTCTGCTCATGTGCCCCGACTTCCCGCATCTATAGCATGCTACTGGGGTACTAAAACAGGGTCTGCCACTGTGATATCTACCACACCTACCGCATCTCTAAGTCGTAGGTAATGGCCCACTTATCACAATACCCTTCTGTGGAGCAGACGAAATGGCCGGATAAACTGGAGGTCTAGCTGGCCTTTCTCGAATCTCCTCTATCCTCGGCCTCTTCCCAATCAACCGTCTGCCCCCTCTATAACTAGACCCTCTATCTCCCACTAGTCTCTTCCCCTCTCTATGTCTGCTACCTGTCTTCCCAAACTCTGAGGCAGTCCTCTCGAAATCTTGCTCAATCAGCTGTGCTCTACTCACTGCCTCCTCATAAGTTGGGATAGCCAAAGGGACCAATCTAGATCTGATCGCTGGCCTCAATCCATCTATAAATCTCCGGACCTTCTTAGTCTTACTACATATGGTGTCCGGGTCATACCTGCCTAAGGAGATAAACCTCGTACCATACTCGTCTACCGATTGACTCCCCTGGATCAAGTCTAAAAACTCAGACTGCAGCTTCCGCTGCGCTGTATCTGGGACATACTGCCTCCGAAAGGCCTCCAAAAATATCTCCCAGCTGATCACAGTATGTCTAGCTCTGAGAATCTGCTTGGTGGACTTCCACCAATGCTCCGCTGATCCTCTAAACATAAAAAACCGCGAATGCCACCATCTCCGTAGGGGTACACTCGAAGAACCCGTATAGCTTCTCCATCTTGCTCAACCAATCCTCAGCTACCACTGGGTCCTTCGCCCCGCTAAATGCCGGTGGTCTGAACTTCTGGAACTGCCGCAGTCTATCCATATCACAACGGTAACCCCAATCTCTAATACTCTGGTGTGGGGCGGCAGGAGAATCCACGTCCTGAACCGGTGGGGGTGTAGGAGTCTCTGTCTCCTGGACTGGCTGAGCAAGCGCATCAGGAGTAGCTGCCTGTCCAGCATCACCATGTCCCCCTCTAACACCCTGTACTGACTGCGAAACCAACTCCATAAGCACCTCGAGGCTCCGCTCTATCCTAGCGAATCGTGCCTCAATCGCCTCAGCAGATCTCTCTGCAGTATCTCTCTCTGCAGTACCCTGCTCTGTAGTCTCTCTCTCTGTAGGACCCTGTGGGGCATACTCCACCCGGGTCTCTACCTCAGCCTCCTCTTGAGTCTCATGAGGTAACTCGGCATGTCTATCAGTCGCAGGCCTACCTCTACGGCCTCTGCCTCGTGCCCGACCTCCTCTACCGCGACGAGTAACAGGCATCTTACCTATAGTCCTGCATTCACAACCATTTCTTAATTAGAACCCATCTTAATATACATGATTGTATCTAACCAAGCACAGTAACACAGGGATGTAATTCCTAATTATTGACACTGACATACATCAGACCAATTCTGCTCTGATACCACCTTAATTATCACGACCCAAAACCACCCAAAATCAGAGTAAATTTTTTGCGTTTTTATTATTTTATACTTACCTTTGATCGTGACCAACCATAACCAATAATTGGGCTGTATGTCAGTGCCCACATCTTCTCCATGCATTTACAATTAGTGCACAATTTAATTTAAATATACATTCATATATTCTGCACTACATTTCTTCGATTTCAATACATAATTATACCCACTCTATACATCCCAGTGTCATACAAAATATAATAATGTGCTCATGTTATTTAGATACAAGAACCATATATATAACGTGTATATACCTCAAAAGATAGGCAGCAGCGGACAACTAGAATGCCGTACCCAGTCGCCTCCCAATCTACTGGAAGAAATCTGTGTGAGAAAGTGAAAGGGGTGAGCACATCAAGCTCAGTAAGGCAATTCTACAAACAAGTAGATAACAATACAACCTACATGAACGTAGTGCCATGCATAAACCGCCCCTTCTCCACACATTTCCAAAACAGATGCTATGTTATGATGTCGTGCAAAATAACTCATATAAAATCCCAAAAAGCATGAAAACTTAACATGCATAGATTTTAAATCATTTATTTCTTGTAAAAATTTCATATAAGGTCGGGACTCAACCCTTCCCTCGGGTGGCCCTGACTCACACCACATCCATAAAATTGAGTTTCTCGAAAGCATCGATATCCGAAAACATAGGTATATATGTATACGAGATACGAGACTAGGCAATAACTGTATATCGGTAATAACCAGGACTGGCCAATATGTGTCCTCGTGAGTCCCTCTAGCTTCACGGATCCTAGTGTGCGAGGTCTCACCCTGATCGAGAACCGCCCAGGAGGTGGGTCAATCCAACCCGTCAGTCTTATCCGATCTCACGCATCCGAAGATGCCGTATCCGAAGATACCCTGTATCACAAAGATACCGTATCCGAAGATACCCCGTATCACAAAGATACCGTATCCGAAGATACCCCACGGTACATCGTACTCCATGCTACTTGCACGGTACATCGTACTCCAAGGACCCATATCACTCTAGGTACTCCAGCCCAAATGGCCTGCTTCCCACAGAGAGGTTTTGTTTCTCAATACTCATGCCACGTCTCAAAACGCACGTGCGAGCCTATTTAATGGGTGTGACACACAGTCACCCGCTGCTCCAAGCACGGCTTATCTTATGATCTCAGAAAATATAGTGCGAGCGGTGCTCCAGCACTCTCATATAATCAAGTAACAGTAGTGCGAGCTAAGCTCTAGCACTCTGTCACGAAAATCATGTAAAAAAATATGATGCGAGTTAAACTCCAGCACCGTGTCATGAAAATCATGTAAAACTCTAGTGCGACCTCTCGCTCCAGCACTAATGAAATCATTGCAGAAATCAAAGCTCGTGCGAGCTGAGCTCTAGCACGTCACACTTATGAAAGATCACGTAGGCGGCTACATTTCTCAAATCGTTTTCAAACGAAAATCAACGTTTGTTGAAAATATGAAATGCTGTGCAATTTCATTTAAAAGTTAGCCGACCTACTCATGCATGTACCAAAATACTTCAAAAACAAGCAGGAACCCTTTGTCCTTGCTTCTTACACTTTTTCCTAAAATCTGGAATTTTACCCTTAACAAGGGTATTTTGGTAATTCGCCCATTCGGGGCCCTAAAATTTTTATCTCAAATCTAGACCATTCGGACAATTTAAAGGAATGTAAATGGCGTCGAAAATTCGTAAAGCTATCTCTAGCAGTTCGTAAAATTCCCTTACCTGGAATCGCGCGCAGACTAAACCTATCTCAATGATACCGAACCTCTCGGCCCAAGTGCGCGCCAACCAATGTACGTAACTGCATATAACCACATAGTCGAGGTTAATTCAATTATCCTGATCAGTGTATTGCATTTACTGATCAACTTTAAGGTATTGGGCCTTATCTACCTTATTGGACCTCGGCCCATTTTAGCCCTTTTTATATTTATTAATTCCCTTCTTCGGGTATACCGGGCTTATACAGCTTTCTAATAATTATCGGGCTTCATTCCAAATTCATTGGATAGCCCGTATACCATTTACGGCAATTATATTACGACTCCGAATAATATTCCTTCCTACGCGAATTTAATCCATAATTTCGTAAAATAATTAAAACTCGATATTTAAAGAACTCTGATTGCCGAAATTAAATTGTACTTACTCGATACGATGCGGGGTACGAAAATCAGAGCTCGATCGGCTCTCGTTCGGTCTCCGTCGTGAAGCTGCACAATTAGGTAAATCCGGATTATTTTTCATTAAGATAATATTAAATTAAATTTTTGAAATTTACCTGTAGGTCAATTTCGACCCTCGGTCAACTTACCCGAACCTCGAGTCGTCCTCGGTAAATTTCTCTTTTTCCCCTTTTTTCCTTTCTTTTCCTTCCTTTTCCTTCCTTTTCCTTTCTTTTCTTTTCCCCTTTCCTTCCTTTTCCCTCCTTTTCCTCCCCTTTCCTTTCGGCCAAACGGTGCCGTTTACTGTCTATTACCATCGCCGGCGTTTTCGGCGGTCTCACTGGCCGAGACCGGTCTCAAAAGAACCGGCTTCTTCCCCTGAGTGCGTCGGTGCCCTCCGTTTCAGCCCAGACGCGGCGGTTCACCGGGAATCAGCTTGTTTCTCCGTCGATTTTCCTTAGCTCCGATCGGCCTGCTCCGGCCACCTGGCGGCGTGATTCCGGTACCCACGTGCTCGCCGGACTCCCCTCTTCCTCCTTGTAGCTTCGACGAAGCTCGTCGGTCGCCGGTGTGCTGGAATTGGCGGTGAAGGCTGCGGGTCGTTTTCGGTTTCTCTGGTTTCGGGTTTTTCCGGAGCCTTTCTCTCTCCTCTTCTTTTTTTTCAGATTATTTCTTTTTTTTATTATTATTATTTATTATTTATTTAATTATTTTACTATTCCTTAAAATACTCCATAAAATCCAAAATATCTACACTTATATTATTTTTATTCTAATTTAATTTATTTAATTTATTTAATTTAAATTTAATTTATTAAATATACTTTTCTCCAAATTTTTGATATTATTTCTTCACGTTTTTCAAGATATTGTTTTGGTAATTTTTTGATATTTTTAAAATTTTTGAATCTTGATCAATTGACCCAAAATTGTATAATTTCCTCATTATCGATCAAGATATCTTACATCCTTATTTTTAATTAAAAATTTCCTTATTGTCCTAATACCGGGTTTTGGTATTTTTACCATTTTACCCCTGCTCTTGTTTCAGAATCAATTTAACCTGACCTTCCTTCATACATCCCCCATATTTTCTTATTTAATTTTCCTATTTTCGGTTAACTTCATTCTGATCATTTTCGTTTGATCAGTGGTCATTTCGGCTCGTATTTAGTTACTTCCGACATCCATCGATATTCCATTTTATTTTGCTTCACAAATTTAATTAGTCAACGCTCTTCTTATGATTCGATGAATATATATATGTGTACATCGCGTGAATCATAAGGAATATATCAACAATACATACAAAGTGGGTCTTACATAATCTCCCCCACTAAAAGAATTTGGTCCTCCAAATTGGAACCAAATCAGTCTCTGAACAACTCCGGGTAATTCTCTTTCATCTGACTCTCTAACTCCCAAGTCGCCTCCTCCGGAGTGTGATGCTGCCACAGTACCTTCACCAGAGGAATCGTCTTCGACCTCAATATCTTCTCCTTCCTATCCACAATCCGAATCGGTCTCTCAACATAGGACATACTCTCACTGAGCTCCAGTGGCTCATATCTGATCACATGCGACGGATCCGGCTGATACTTCCGAAGCATGGAGACGTGGAAGACATTATGGACATTTGCTAGTTCTGGTGGCAATGCTAGCCTGTAAGCTCGATCTCCCACTCTCTCGAGTATCTCAAAAGGTCCTATGAAGCTAGGGCTCAGCTTCCCTCTCTTCCCGAATCTCGTAATACCCTTGGAAGGAGAAACTTTCAAAAATACTGACTCCCCTGCTGTAAACTCCAACGGTCTACGTCTCCTGTCAGCATAACTTTTCTATCGACTCTGAGCTGTCCTCAACCTCTCACAAATCAACTGGACATCCTCAGAGGCCTGACGTATCAAATCAGGAGTGAATATCTGTCTGTCACCAACCTCCTCCCATCCTATAGGAGATCGACATCTACGGCCATACAAGGCCTCATATGGTGCCATCCCGATACTCGAATGATAACTGTTATTGTAGGCAAACTCCGCGAGTGGTAGGTGATTATCCCAGGAGCCTCTAAAATCAAGCACACAAGCTCTCAACATATCCTCGAGGGTCTGTATAGTCCTCTCTGACTGCCCATCTATCTGAGGATGGAAAGCTGTACTGAATCTCAACTGGGCCCCCATAGCTTCCTGAAAGTGTTCCCAGAAATGGGAAGTGAAGCGGGAATCCCTATCCGACACAATACTCACTGGGACACTATGTAGTCTCACAATCTCGCGCACATATAGCTCCGCCAATCTACTCAGAGTATCAGTGACTCTCATCGCTAGGAAATGTGCCGACTTCGTCAATCTGTTGACTATCACCCATATGGCATCATTCCCTCTACTAGTCCTCGGTAAGCCCATCATAAAATCCATGGTGACATGCTCCCATTTCCAAGTCGATATAGGCAGAGGCTGCAATAACCCTGCAGGCTTCTGATGCTCTACCTTCACCTGCTGACAGACGAGACATCTCGTAACAAACTCTGCTATATCTCTCTTCATCCCCGACCACCAGCATACCTTCCGGAGATTCTGATACATCTTCGTACTACCCGGGTGCAAGGTATACCTCGACGAATGAGCCTCTGTCAAGATCAACCTCCTGATCTCAGGATCCTCGGGAACACATATCCTGTCTCTGAACCTCAGTAATCCATCTGAACTCAACTTAAACTCAGTCTCAATACCCCTCGGTATCTGCCTGACTATCTCAATACACTGTTGATCCTCACGCTGAACCTGCCGAATCCGATCCATCAAATCCGGCTCCAATCGCAAGCTAGCAATCATATAACCACTATCAGCATCAGGTGGGGTCACATCTAAACTGAGGCTCGCAAACTGCTCCAATAATTCATGTTCCCGTACCATCATATAAGCAACCAACCCGAGATGCTTCCTACTCAACGCGTCAGCCACAACATTCGCCTTACCCGGGTGGTATAAGATCTCACAGTCGTAATCCTTCAGAAGCTCAAGCCACCTTCTCTGTCTCATGTTCAATTCTTTTTGTGAAAACAGATACTTGAGGCTTTTGTGATTGGTAAATACCTGGAATTTCTCACCATACAGATAGTGGCGCCATATCTTCAATGCAAACACTACGGTCGCCAACTCTAAGTCGTGGGTCGGGTAGTTCCTCTCATGATCCTTCAGCTGTCTGGATCCATAAGCGACTACCTTTCCGTCCTGTATCAATACACAGCCTAGTCCTTGGTAAGAAGCATCCGTGTAAACAGAAAAACCTCCTGAGCTGGTAAGAATGGTGAGAATCGGAGCAGAGGTCAGTCGACGCTTCAGCTTCTGAAAACTTTCCTCACATCTGTCGTCCCACTCAAACGCAACACTCTTCCGAGTGAGACGTGTCAACGGAGCAGCCAATCTTGAAAACCCCTCCACAAACCGTCTATAATATCCAGCTAAACCCAGAAAACTCCTAATCTCCATGACTGTCTGAGGCCTCTGCCACTGTACTACTGCCTCAATCTTGGATGGGTCTACTGACACACCATCCCTCGACACAATATGTCCCAAGAAGGAGATCTGCTTAAGCCAAAAGTCACACTTACTGAGTTTAGCATACAACTGCTTCTCACGAAGGGTCTGCAATACAATCCTCAGATGCTGCTCATGCTCCTCTCTGGATCTCGAATAAACCAGGATGTCATCGATGAAGATAATCACAAACTGATCCAAATAAGGCCGAAACACCTCATTCATCAATGACATAAAAGCTGCGGGAGCGTTTGTCAACCCGAATGGCATAACTGTAAACTCAAAGTGACCATAACGGGTGCGAAAAGCTGTCTTGGGTACATCTCTATCCCGAACTCTCAACTGATGGTACCCAGATCTCAGATCAATCTTGGAAAAGACCTGTGCTCCCCGTAGCTGATCCAGTAAATCATCAATCCTCGAAAAGGGGTACTTATTCTTGATGGTAGCCTTGTTCAATAATCGATAGTCGATACATAACCGAAGGCTCCCATCCTTCTTCCTAACAAACAGGACCGGTGCTCCCCACAGTGACACACTCGGTCTGATAAACCCCTTCTCTAATAGTTCTTGTAAATGTTTCCTCAGTTCCTCTAACTCAACTGGAGCCATCCTGTACGGTGGTCTAGATATCGGCTCTGTACCGGGTGTCATATCAATACTGAACTCTATCTCCCTCACTGGCGGTAACCCTGGTAACTCATCTGGAAAGACATCTGGAAATTCTCTGACTACTGGAATGTCTGTCAATTTCGGACGTACCACAGCCGTATCTACCACGTACGCAATATAACCTTCACAACATTATCCACCAAATTAGTACATCATTCATTCATACTCTTATAAAATTCACATTCTCATTTACTTCAAAGAAATTGCACAGTACATTTTTCTGGAGTATGAAATGTGACTATCCTGGCAAAACAATCTAAAACAGCTCGATGAGCAGCCAACCAATCCATTCTTAAGATTACATCAAAATCTCTCATATACATTAAGATTAGATTGGCTGTCATCACTCTACCACCTAATTTCAGCTCACAATCCCTCAATACATACTCCACTAATTGGCTAGTATTCATAGGTATCATTATAGATAACTTTCTACTCAGAGGGGTAGGTTTCACATAATTTCACAATTTAAATGCAAACAATGGTGATACAAATGAATGCGTAGAACCAGGATCTATTAACACATATGCTTCTAAATCATGGATCAGAATAGTACCTTTCACCACATCTGCTGACTGATCCGCTGTATCCTGGTCAAGAGCGTGCACTCGCCCTGTACCAACTGCTTGCTTTCCCTTCTCTGCCGCTATCGCTTTCCTCCACTGCGTAGATGTATCACCAGAAGCCCTCTCTGAAGCTTGGCCCTTCTGAGGGGCACTCTCAACTATCTCGGGATAATCTCTGCTCATGTGTCCCGGCTTCCCGCATCTATAGCATGCTACTGGGGTACTAAAACAGGGTCTGCCACTGTGATATCTACCACACCTACCGCATCTCTCAGTCGTAGGCCATGGCCCACTTATCACAATACCCTTTTGTGGAGCAGAAGAAATGACCGGATAAACTGGAGGTCTAGCTGGCCTCTCTCGAATCTCCTCTATCCTCGGCCTCTTCCCAATCAACCATCTGCCCCCTCTGTAACTAGACCCTCTATCTCCCACTGGTCTCTTCCCCTCTCTATGTCTGCTACCTGTCTTCCCAAACTCTGAGGCAGTCCTCTCGTAATCTTGCTCAATCAGCTGTGCTCTACTCACTGCCTCCTCATATGTTGGGATAGCCAAAGGGACCAATCTAGATCTGATCGCTGGCCTCAATCCATCTATAAATCTCCGGACCTTCTTAGTCTCACTACATATAGTGTCCGGGTCATACCTGCCTAACGAGATAAACCTCGTCTCATACTCGTCTACTGACCGACTCCCCTGGATCAAGTGCAAAAACTCAGACTGCAGCTTCCGCTGCGCTGTATCTGGGACATACTGCCTCCGAAAGGCCTCCAAAAATATCTCCCAGCTGATCACAGTATGTCTAGCTCTGAGAATCTGCTTGGTGGACTTCCACCAATGCTCCGCTGATCCTCTAAACATAAAAAACCGTGAATGCCACCATCTCCGTAGGGGTACACTCGAAGAACCCGTATAGCTTCTCCATCTTGCTCAACCAATCCTCAGCTACCACTGGGTCCTTCGCCCCACTAAATGCCGGTGGTCTGAACTTCTGGAACTGCCGCAGTCTATCCATATCACAACTGTAACCCCAATCTCTAATACTCTGGTGTGGGGCGACAGGAGAATCCACGTCCTGAACCGGTGGGGGTGTAGGAATCTCTGTCTCTTGGACTGGCTGAGCAGGCGCATCAGGAGTAGCTGCCTGTCCAGCATCACCATGTCTCCCTCTAACACCCTGTACTGACTGCGAAACCAACTCCATAAGCACCTCGAGGCTCCGCTCTATCCTAGCGAATCGTGCCTCAATCGCCTCAGCAGATCTCCCTGCAGTATCTCTCTCTGCAGTACCCTGCTCTGTAGTCTCTCTCTCTGTAGGACCCTGTGGGGCATACTCCACCCCGATCTCTACCTCAGCCTCCTCTTGAGTCTCATGAGGTAACTCGGCATGTCTATCAGTCGCAGGCCTACCTCTATGGCCTCTGCCTCATGCCCGACCTCCTCTACCGCGACGAGTAACAGGCATCTTGCCTATAGTCCTGCATTCACAACCATTTCTTAATTAAAACCCATCTTAATATACATGATTGTATCTAACCAAGCACAGTAACACAGGGATGTAATTCCTAATTATTGACACTGACATACATCAGACCAATTCTGCTATGATACCACCTTAATTGTCACGACCCAAAACCACCCAAAATCAGAGTAAATTTTTTGCGTTTTTATTATTTTATACTTACCTTTGATCGTGACCAACCATAACCAATAATTGGGCTGTATGTCAGTGCCCACATCTTCTCCATGCATTTACAATTAGTGCACAATTTAATTTAAATATACATTCATATATTCTGCACTACATTTCTTCGATTTCAATACATAATTATACCCTCTATACATCCCAGTGTCATACAAAATATAATACTGTGCTCATGTTATTTAGATACAAGAACCATATATATAACGTGTATATACCTCAAAAGATAGGCAGTAGCGGACAACTAGAATGCGGTACCCAGTCGCCTCCCAATCTACTGGAAGAAATCTGTGTGAGAAAGTGAAAGGGGTGAGCACATCAAGCTGAGTAAGGCAGTTCTACGAACAAGTAGATAACAATACAACCTACATGAACGTAGTGCCATGCATAAACCGCCCCTTCTCCACACATTTCCAAAACAGATACTATGTTATGATGTCGTGCAAAATAACTCATATAAAATCCCAAAAAGCATGAAAACTTAACATGGATAGATTTTAAATCATTTATTTCTTGTAAAAATTTCATATAAGGTTGGGACTCAACCCTTCCCTCGGGTGGCCCTGACTCACACCACATCCATAAAATTGAGTTTCTCGAAAGCATCGATATCCAAAAACATAGGTATATATGTATACGAGATATGAGACTAGGCAATAACTGTATATCGGTAATAACCAGGACTGGCCAATATGTGTCCTCGTGAGTCCCTTTAGCTTCACGGATCCCAGTGTGCGAGGTCTCACCCTGATCGGGAACCGCCCGGGAGGTGGGTCAATCCAACCCGTCAGTCTTATCCGATCTCACGCATCCGAAGATGCCGTATCCTAAGATACCCCGTATCACAAAGATACCGTATCCGAAGATACCCCGTATCATAAAGATACCGTATCCGAAGATACCCCACGGTACATCGTACTTCATGCTACTTGCACGGTACATCGGGCTCCAAGGACCCATATCACTCTAGGTACTCCAGCCCAAATGGCCTGCTTCCCACAGAGAGGTTTTGTTTCTCAATACTCATGCCACGTCTCAAAAAGCACGTGCGAGCCTATTTAATGGGTGTGACACACAGTCACCCGCTGCTCCAAGCACGACTTATCTTATGATCTCAGAAAATATAGTGCGAGCGGTGCTCCAGCACTCTCATATAATCAAGTAACAGTAGTGCGAGCTAAGCTCTAGCACTCTGTCATGAAAATCATGTAAAAAAATATGGTGCGAGTTAAACTCCGGCCCCGTGTCATGAAAATCATGTAAAACTCTAGTGCGAGCTCTCGCTCCAGCACTAATGAAATCATTGCAGAAATCAAAGCTCGTGCGAGCTGAGCTCTAGCACGTCACACTTATGAAAGATCACGTAGGCGGCTACATTTCTCAAATCGTTTTCAAACGAAAATCAACGTTTGTTGAAAATATGAAATGTTGTGCAATTTCATTTAAAAGTTAGCCGACCTACTCATGCATGTACCAAAATACTTCAAAAACAAGCAGGAACCCTTTGTCCTTGCTTCTTACACTTTTTCCTAAAATTTAGAATTTTACCCTTGACAAGGGTATTTTGGTAATTCGCCCATTCGGGGCCCTAAAATTTTTATCTCAAATCTAGACCCTTCGGACAATTTAAAGGAATGTAAATGGCATCGAAAATTCGTAAAGCTATCTCTAGCAGTTCGTAAAATTCCCTTACCTGGAATTGCGCGCAGACTAAACCTGTCTCGATGATACCGAACCTCTCGGCCCAAGTGCGCGCCAACCAATGTACGTAACTGCATATAACCACATAGTCGAGGTTAATTCAATTATCCTGATCAGTGTATTGCATTTACTGATCAACTTTAAGGTATTGGGCCTTATCTACCTTATTGGACCTCGGCCCATTTTAGCCCTTTTTATATTTATTAATTTCCTTTTTCGGGTATACCGGGCTTATACAGCTTTCTAATAATTATCGGGCTTCATTCCAAATTCATTGGATAGCCCGTATACCATTTACGGCAATTATATTACGACTCCGAATAATATTCCTTCCTACGCGAATTTAATCCATAATTTCGTAAAATAATTAAAACTCGGTATTTAAAGAACTCTGATTGCCGAAATTAAATTGTACTTACCCGATACGATGCGGGGTACAAAAATCAGAGCTCGATCGGCTCTCGTTCGGTCTCCGTCGTGAAGCTGCACAATTAGGTAAATCCAGATTATTTTTTATTAAAATAATATTAAATTAAATTTTTGAAATTTACCCGTAGGTCAATTTTGACCCTCGGTCAACTTACCCGAACCTCGAGTCGTCCCCGGTAAATTTCTTTCCTTTTTCCCCTTTTTTCCTTTCTTTTCCTTTCTTTTCCTTCCTTTTCTTTTCCCCTTTCCTTCCTTTTCCCTCCTTTTCCTCCCCTTTCCTTTCGGCCAAATGGTGCCGTTTACTGCCTATTACCGTCGCCGACGTTTTCGGCGGTCTCACCGGTCGGGACCGGTCTCAAAAGAACCGGCTTCTTCCCCTGAGTGCGTCGGTGCCCTTCGTTTCAGCCCAGACGCGACGGTTCGTCGGGAATCGGCTTGTTTCTCCATCGATTTTCCTTAGCTCCGATCGGCCTGCTCCAGCCACCTGGCGGCGTGATTCCGGTACCCACGTGCTCGCCGGACTCCCCTCTTCCTCCTGGTAGCTTCGTCGAAGCTCGTCGGTCGCCGGTGTGCTGGAATCGGCGGTGAAGGTTGCGGGTCGTTTTCGGTTTCTCTGGTTTCGGGTTTTTCCCGAGCCTTTCTCTCTCCTCTTCTCTTTTTTCAGATTCTTTCTTTTTTTATTATTTTTTTATTTATTTAATTATTTCACTATTCTTTAAAATACTCCATAAAATCCAAAATATCTACACTTAAATTATTTTTATTCTAATTTAATTTATTTAATTTAAATTTAATTTATTAAATATACTTTTCTCCAAATTTTCGATATTATTTCTTCACGTTTTTTGAGATATTGTTTCGGTAATTTTTCGGTATTTTTAAAATTTTTGAATCTTGATCAATTGACCCAAAATTGTATAATTTCCTCATTATCGATCAAGATATCTTACATCCTTATTTTTAATTAAAAATTTCCTTATTGCCCTAATACCGGGTTTTGGTATTTTTACCATTTTACCCCTGCTCTTGTTTCGAAATCAATTTAACCTGACCTTCCTTCATACATCCCCCATATTTTCTTATTTAATTTTTCTATTTTCGGTTAACTTCATTCTGATCATTTTCGTTTGATCAGTGGTCATTTCGGCTCGTATTTAGTTACTTTCGACATCCATCGATATTCCATTTTATTTTTCTTCACAAATTTAATTAGTCAACGCTCTTCTTATGATTCGATGAATATATATATGTGTACATCGCGTGAATCATAAGGAATATATCAACAATACATACAAAGTGGGTCTTACATTCGCTCGCACGAGATTTTTAGATATCATGAATATGCATGGAGCTGTGCTAGAGCTTCGCTCGCACAGGGATTTATATGACATGCATATAGCCGTGTTGGAACCTCTTGTAGACTGTGTGTCACAGTGAGATGATATGCCACATGTGCATATTGAGATAGAGATGGTATGGGTGGATAAGACCTATTACAGGCACCCCCTGACTGAGATTGGCTTCACGGAGTATGTTGTATCGTGAATGTCACGCAGAGTATGTTGTACCGTGGGGATTGTTGAAGTGGAGTGGCATTAGCCACGAGGCAGTAAGCCCTACCTTCGCAATCCTGATGTTATGTTGTTTTGGCGACAGGATTGTCCCACCTCCGTTTCAAGTGTGATACCCCGCACACTAGGTACCGTGTAGCCAGAGATCACTAGGTTATGGCCATAGTCCTCGTTGTTACTGATATAGTCACCTACATGTCTCACATGATATAACTTGTGATCTCAATAGACTAGGGTAGACCCGAGGGAGGGGTCAGGCCCTCGATTTTGTGATTTTAAACAGAATTTTATAACGAATTGTTTTCTGAGTTTGAAATTGTATTATGAGATGCTTAAATGAAATGATTTAAATTCAGTAGCATGATGAGTTTTCCATGTTTTAATCATAAATTCATGAAAAAAAATTGTTTCTCATGATTTGTTTTACATGGCATGATCTTGATTTACCTCATGCTAAGTATGATTAAATGATGTCACATAAAATGCCTTTGATGCATGAATTACATGATTTCTATATGCACAAATAGTTTTGATAAACTATGTCATTGATGTATGCATGGTTTTGTGCCTGAGATTTTAATGAAAAGAAATGGATTTTAAGGGCATGGCATTATGAGCATGTAGATAGTGGAGCTATCTACTTACTTGCATAATTGCCTTACTGAGCGTGTGGTTTGCTCACCCCCTTATTTTTCCATCTTTTCAGATTACTCGCAGTAGTTAGTGAGCGGTTGAGAACTTGCATCTTGGTATCTGCTGCTTCCTATTGAGAGACAGGTATACACATTTGTATAGTTTTGTATCTAAATATGTAATGCACAGTACTGTAAATGGATATGATGTCGGGGATGTAAGGTGAAGTAATACCATTGTATATGTATTTAGTTAAAGTTAAAGGATAGTAAATCCTGATATATGAATATGATTATGGAAATGGAATGGTAAATAGGTGAGAGGTGACTAACACCGAATCATAGCCCAACTGTTTGTATGATGGTCACTATGAGAGAAAGGTAAGAATTAAATAATAAATGAAAAAGTGAAAAAATTACTCTGATTTTTAGGTAATTTGGGTCGTGACAGTTTTTGGTATCAAAGCTAAGTTGGCCTGATATGAGTCGATGTTAGTGGTTAAGAAAGTTTATATCCCCATGTATTGTGCATTGTTTAGATACAATTATGTATATCGAGATGGAATTGCAGCTAAGAATTTGGTTTCAAATGCAAGAATCTAATTATTATAACTGATACCCGCTATGGTAGAGGGGCGAGTACACGAGCTCGAGGCCGTAGAAGTAGGCCCGAAAGTCGTACTGAGTCGCCACATGAGACTTAAGATGAGATTGAAGTGGAGGCTGATTTTGAGCATGCCTCACAGAGTCCGATAGAGAGATCGGACAGTATTGAGACACGCTTCATGAGGTTAGAGCAAAGTGTGGAGAATATTATCGAGCTAATTGCTCATAGTATGCATGGGATTTGAGGGCGAGTCAGAGCATTTGTGGAAGTCCGCTTGACCCATCTTAAGAGTTAGACATCCAGAATGGACATGGAAAATAATTCTAGATGTATTCCGGTGACAGAATATCCCAGACACTGCTTAAAAAAAATTACTGATAATATTCTTTACTCTGACCTAGAGGAATTGGTTGATTAACGAGTATGAATCTCAATTTATATACCTGCCCAGATATGACCCGACACTATGAACAGTGAGAGTCGGGATGTATGAAAGTTCATGGAAGGGCTCAGATGGTTAATTAGAGTCTGATGGGCCTCGTTAGATATCACTACCTATGTCGAGGCAATGCGCAGACTACAGTTGTGTGAATAAGATCATGAGTTGCATGCCTCTAAGATTGGAAAAGGTAGT
The DNA here is from genome assembly GCA_033439115.1 of Firmiana major. Taxonomy (NCBI): domain Eukaryota; kingdom Viridiplantae; phylum Streptophyta; class Magnoliopsida; order Malvales; family Malvaceae; genus Firmiana; species Firmiana major. Next base: position 38,834,487 of record CM065904.1, read on the forward strand.
AAGGGCCGAAATTGAGACAAAAAAGAGAATAGAGAATGACAGAGATGTCAGAAAGGGAAAAAGTTAGTTTGGTAAAAGCTTAGAGCTGTTGAGTCACGAGGTAAGATGATTGGTAAGGCCCTAGTGTATTCAATTTCAACACTTACGAGGGGTATTATGATTGAAGGACCTCGACCCGCTCCGTAGAAGCGAAGGATATGTGGTAGTTACCACAGAAATAAGATGTTGGACGAGGGTGAGTGTATGCCTTGGACCAGGACACTACTGATGTTTTATCTGATGTGGTGGAAGATACCACACTGGCTGTGAATAATGAAGTAATTATTTTAATAGATCTTGGTGCCACGCATTTATTCATACCGTCTTCAGTTACTTATAAGCTAGTGAAACATGTGAAGCCTGTACCCTTAAGCAAGATGATGATAGTTAGCTGATTATCACTAACTGAATATAGGTATATGATTGTAAGTTGAAATGGGGGAAAAAGGATATGTCAGCTGATTTTATTCAATAGAATATGAATAATTTTGAAGTAATATTTAAGACTAGATTGATTTGGCTGCAAACTATGATGTTTAGATTGCTATCCTAAGATAGTGATGTTTTCACCCCTGAAAAGTGTATTGTAAGTTTTAATAAGTAATGAAAGAGTTTGTTATAAGTGATATATGAAAGGAGATAAGCTTTGAGATGTGATAGATCCTGAATACGAGATATATTGGAATAAGAGACGTATGCAAGGTAAGAATATCTTTGATATGTAAAGTAATTTGGATTAAACGATATGTAGTGAATATGAATTGTGACCAAGGAAAAGGGGAGGATATATCCACAACCAGTCTATGTGGTCAAGTCTGAGGGTTAATAAAGGTATTTTAAAATACCTTTCCGCCTGAAGACTTGACAGCATCTAGAAGCGCAGACATAACCTATAAATTGAAATCGACAGTCGTAATATATACATTTAAAATTTGGGTACCTTTACTGGTACGATAAAGAAATATAGAATTCGATTAATCATGAAGTTTTAAAAAAATTAAAATTAATTAATTAAAATTTTATAAAAGCCATTAATATAAGGAAATGAAGCGGGTTAGTCTCTTGAACGGAAGCAATTTTGAAATGACATTATACGTTTATGCGTACATAGGTCAAGGATTTGGGTGATTGAAATATTTAGTGGAACTCAACTACGATGAGGTATTTAAACTTTACCTGGACCGATTGGTTGTCATCTTTAGCGATGATATTTTGATGTATTCAAAGTCCAGGGAAGAGCATGAGTAGTAACAGGAAACTGTCTTACAGACGAGTTGTTGAGAGTTTCTCAAAATGGGCTGCTCAGTTGACACATCTTATTCAGAAAAGATTGTATGTCAGTAGGATGATAAGTATGAAGTAGCTTCGGTGAGTTTTGGTATATTGAAGTAATAAACTGACTACCGTATATATTCTCACCATAACCAACAGCTTAAGAGGTTTCAGTGTGTATGGATACCTCAAAATAAGGATTGGGTTGTGTATTGATGTAAAATGGGAAGATAGTCGTTTATGGATCCAGATAGTTCAAGGATCATGAGCGAAACTATCCGACCCATGATTTAGAGTTGGCAGCCGTAGCGTTTACACTAAAGGTATGGCGCCACCACTTAAATGGCAAGCAATTTTGGGTATGCATTGATCATAAAAAACCCTGAGTATCTGTTTTCATAGAAAGAGTAGAATATGAGATAACCAAGAGGGTTAGAGCTTCTAAGGATTATGATTGTGAACATTGTACCACCCAGGAAAGGCTAATGTAATGGTTGATGCCTTGAACAGAAAGAGCCTCGAGATGGTATCACATATGATGGTCAGGGAACGTGAGCTACTAGAGCAGTTCTGAGCCTCAGTAGTGATGTGATCCCTTCTGATGATGACGGTGATTTTGTGACAGCTAGCCTGAGGTTAGAACCTGATTTGAGTGACCGAATTTGTCAGGCTTAGCGTGATGATCAGCATGGTGTCGATAGTGTAGGTCAGATTCAGAAGGGTATAGTGACAAAGTTCACAGTGAGTGATGATGACTTACAGAGGTTCAGAGACAGTATAAGTGCTTCCCAGGACTATAGTTGCTGAGATAGTGTTATTGTCAAAAGCTCACTCTTCGGGATATACAGTGCATCCAGGAAGTAATAAATATATCAAAATCTCTGAAAAGGGTATTGGTGGTTAGATATGAAAAAAAAAAGACATTGTAGAGATTATGAAAAAGTGCCTCGTATGTCAGCAGATTAAGGTAGAGCAAAAGAAGTTACAAGATTATTGCAGTCTCTACTTATATATTGACATGGAAATGAGAGCAAGTTACCATGAATTTCGTGATGGGTTACAGAGGACCCGGATGAATCACGAGGCTATCTGGGTGATAGTCGATATATTGATTAAGTCTACCCACCTTCTGGTTATAAATTCCACAGATACTCTGAGTGTGTAGGCAGATTTATGTGTAAAAAAATTGTGAAACATTATGTAGCATTCCAGGAAGCATGGTACCAGATAGGGATTCCTGCTTCACTTCCCACTTCTGTGAATATTTTTCAGGAAGCTATGGGAACCCGATTAAGTGTTAGCACAGATTTCCATCCTCAGACAGATGGTCAGTCAGAGAGGACTGTACAGGTTCTGGAGGATATGATGAGAGCGTGTGCCATTGATTTTATACGCTCCTGGGATGATCAGTTGTTACTAATCGAATTCGTCAATAATGACAATTGTCACTCGAGTATCGGGATGACTTATATGAGACATAGTATGGCCGTAGGGGTTATTCCTTTATTTAGATATGGAGAAGTGGGTGACAGATAGAGAATTGTTTTCGTATTGGTAAGACAAACCTCTGAGGATGTTCAGTTGATTTGTGAGATTAAGAACACCTCAGAGCAGACAGAAAGACTATACTGACAAGAGACAGAAACCATTGGAATTCACTGAGGGTGAATCAGTATTGTTGGTAGTTACTTGTCCTAAGGGCAATAGGACATAACGAGATTCGGAAAGAAGGCAAGTTGAGTTTCGTTAGACAGAATCCTTTGAGAGATTGCCCAAAGTGGTAGATAAGACTTGTAGGTTGGCGTTACCACTTGAATTAGCAGGCATCCACTGTGCGACCCATCTTTTGATGCTTCGAAAATACTATCCGGACTCAGCATATGTGATCGGATATGAGCTCCAACTGCTTAGCTCAATGAAAGTATAATGTATGTTGAAAAATCGATTCGGGTATTAGACGGAAGGAGAAAACGTTGAGGTTTAAGATGATCTCCCTAGTCAAGTCTGTTGGTAGTATTACACTCCGAAAAAAGTCACATAGGAATTAAAAAGTATGATGCAATAGACGTACTGGAGTAGTTTATGGACCCATTTGACTTGGTTCTAATTTGGAGGACCAAATTTCTTAAGTGTGGGAGATTATGTAAGACCCAATTTTATCGTAATTTATTATAGTTCAAATGGAATGAATAAAAATTTTTGAATGCATTTAAAGATCAAATGAATGATTAAAATGGTACTGCCGAACACATTGAAGGGTAAAACGATCAAAAGACTGAAACTCGATATTAATTGGACAAGAAAATTTCATTAAAAATAATGGATTTGAGAATCTTGATCAATAACGAAGAAATAATTAAATTTTCGGTTAAATTGATCAAGATATGAATTTATTGGAATAAATCAAAATTTTTACCTCGAGAAATTATCCCGAAAATAATCAAAAAATATACCGAAAATACGAAATACGACCGATAAATTCATTTAATTGGTTAAATGAATTAAATATAATTTTTAAAGATATTTTTAGATTTTTGATAATAAAATAATGAATAAAATAATATTAAAATAAATTATAAATAAATAAAATTAAATTAAACTGAAAATTTTCACAGAAACAGAAATGAAAATGGCGAAAAGCAAAGACGAGAAACCGAGGAAACGGTTTCCCCTCACCGGCGAGACTGAGGGGTCGGCAAAGGCAGCCTAACACCGGGCGACTAACCAGCGGCCGCGATGCGCACCGACAACGCTGGAGAACGCCAAATCGACGGAGGGAGTGTCGCGGGAGAGAAGACTAGAGGGAGTGTCGCGGGAAAGAAGACTAGATCGACGGCCATCGACGCTGATTCGACGCCACCCGAGGTCCGAATAAGACTTCCCAGGCGCAGCCGAGCCGAACGGCACTGGAATCACTTCGGAACGGCGAAATGAGGCCTGAAACGGTACGGCCAGTTTAGCGCAGTGAGGGTATGCTGAACAAGATCGGACCGGTTCAGCCAAAAAAAGAAAAGAAAAGAAGAAAAAAAGGGAAAAGGAAAAAAAGGAAAAATTGGAAAAAAAATATCAATGATGCAATCGAGCTATGGGTAAATTGGTAAGCGATCGAAATTGATCGATTTAAATTTCGGAATATTTAATTTGATTAATATCCGACTGAAAATTGATCCAAAAAAATATGTAATTGTGTAGCTCGACAATTGATGTCAAACGAGAGCTCGAGTTAGCCTCGATTTGTGTACTATCATGGAATCTCGGGTAAGTAACCCTTATTTATGACAATTTGCATAGTTATGCGTGTTAAAAATTTATCGCATCAATTATGGATTTAATTTCCGCATAAAATGAATTAAATTCTGGAAATTGAAATAAATTGTCGTAAATAATTAATTGAGCTATCCGAACGTTTAGAACGAGGCTCAATAAATATTGATGGGCCCAATAAGCCCAATAGGCCTCGATAATGTGAATAGTAAGTGGAAAACGGGCTTAAGACCGATTAAGGCCCATTATGGTACAATCGGGCCTAATATGGGTAAACGAGCCCAATGATTTAAATTAAGTCCAGAAAAATATGAAATACAATTGTATTGTATTTGACCTGATGAATATTTATTCGCAATTTCAAATATTGGATTCGGAGCAAATCGAACTGCTTGACGAGACATCAGTGAAAATGTCAGACTGTACAGAAAAATGAGGTAAGGGAATTGTGTGAGTAGCTAGAGGTAGCTACGCGTATTTTAATAGCTTTTGTATACACTGAATATGTATAAAGGTCCTAGAAATAGATTAAATATTTTAAGGACCCAAAATAGGTAAAAGGCTATTTTACCCCTATTGATGGAAATTCACCTAAGGATGGTAAAAGCATGACATGCATGAAATGCATGATTTAAGGAATTTTTTGATTTAAGGAATTTTCGTGGATGTTAAGCAAAGCAAATCGATAGATTGGCCAGTAACTGCATAAATTTCACAATATAACACTACGTAAGTGTTTTTAAGATTTAAATGAAAATTCTTTGGAAAACGGGCTAACTATCAAGTTTAATTGGAAACAGATAGTGCTGGCACATAGCTCGCACTATATCTGCATTTGTGAGTGCACATAAAATGTGCTTGAGCAGTTGCTCGCACTGATTTGTGTGACATCATATGCATGAAATCTGCTAGAGTAGTTACTCGCACTGATTTTTATTATTGTGAAATGCATGAGAGGTGCTGGAGCCTAGCTCGCACTCTGTTTTGAATGTTTTGATTTGTTTTGACTTGATTTGCTTAAAAAGGTGCTGGAACGATTGCTCGCACTAGTTTTAATGACTTGATATGCATAAAAAGGTGCTAGAGCTTAGCTCGCATCCTATTTTGATATGATAATTGCATAAAAGTTGTGCTGGAGTGTAACTCGTATGAGATTTGATATATTTATGCATAAAGCCGTAGTAGAGCGTTGCTCGTACGAAGTTTTGAATTACTTAAGCATTCATTCGTGCTGGAGTGTAACTCGCACGAGATTTGATTTATTTATGCATGAAACCGTGCTGGAGCGTTGCTCGCATGAAGTTTTGAATGATTTATGATTTTATATGGATTTATAACTCCTTTATAATTCTTTTAAAGTCGTACTGGAGTGCTACTCGTACGTAGATGTTATTGATTTTTATGAAACCATGCTAGAGCTTTGTTCTCACGACATTTTTAGATATCATGAATATGCATGGAGCCGTGCTAGAGCTTCGCTCACACAGGGATTTATATGACATGCATATAGCCGTGTTGGAACCTCCTGTAGACTGTGTGTCACAATGAGATGATATGCCACACGTGCATACTGAGACAGAGATGGTATGGGTGGATAAGACCTATTGCAGGCACCCCCTGACTGAGATTGGGTTCACGGAGTACGTTGTACCGTGTATGTCACATGGAGTACGCGGTACTATGGGGATTGTTGAAGTGGAGTGGCATTAGCCATGAGGCAGCAAGCCTTGCCCTCGTAATCCTGATGTTATGTTGTTCTGGCGGCAGGATTGACCCACCTCCGTTTCAGGTGTGATACCCCGCACACTAGGTACCATGTAGCCAGGGATCACTAGGTTATGGCCATAATCCTCATTGTTACAGATATAGTGACACGCCCAAAGGGTATTGTCTGCAAGTGCATGGGTCGTACAAGTAATAATGGGATTTGAGTCCCGAGTTATCGTCCCACAGAGAAGTTGATCAACCTAATTAACTACCGGTTAATCTTACCCTAAGTATATCCTAGCAAATTATGAAATTAAGGAGGGTGATCTACATAGCTAGAATTAAAAATACTGAAAGCAATAAAATAATAAAAGCTATAAAATAAAGAAATTAAAACTGAGCAAAATTACTTACAGTGCTCCACGCAATTAAAATAAAAAACCTACAAAAGAAATTAAAACAGTTAAAACTAATTAATGCAATTAAAATAAAATGCAATTATGAAAATAAAGCAATAAAATTAAAAAAAAAGACCTACAAGAAATTAAAACAGTTAAAACTAAATAATGCAATTAAAATAAAATACAATTATGAAAAATAAAGCAATAAAATTAAACTACAACTAAACTAACCTAAAATGCAATTTTAAACTACTTAATTAAAATGCAATTTAAACTAAACTAAAACTTAATGAAAATCAAGACTAAATTAAAAATGCATGAAACACATGTAATCTAAATTAACTCTAAATGCATCTAAACTAAAATAAAATCCTAAAACATTTAATATAAAACTAACTACTAACTAAAAATTAACACTACAAATTAACATGCAAAAATAATAAAACTATCCTACCATTATAATTGACTAAACTAACTAACTAACAACTAACAAATGCATGAAAAATGGATTAATTGCTACAATGCACTAGCCAATCAAGCCTTAACCAATTTAAATCAACCAAATCCCTCCCTTTACTGTTCACGTGTCTTCATTTTTCATTTTCATTTCCAGGTATGCCTCGGGTTAGTTAGGCGTGTCCACTGCTGCATGCTTTCGGTTCTGTCCTAGTCTGTTGTCCACCAACTCTGCCTCGATTTCATTTTGCTGCCTTCTCTGCCCATGCTTCTGGCAGTATTTGCTGCTCCTTTCCTGCTCCCATGAACTACCAACCACTTCAGTAACTGTTCAGGCCTGCTGCTTCCTTCTTCTGTCCAAACTTGCTCTCGCACATGTCTTGCTCTTTCCCGCACTCTCGGTTTTGCAATTGATGCACTGCTCTCTGCTCCAGCCTGCTGCATGTCCGTGACCTCTACTGCTCAGGTGCTGCACACGTCCTTATGCAATCAGCAATGCTCTGTAAAACAAATGGGAAATAAGATAGAACACAACATAAAATGAATGAAACCAAAGTGATGAACAATAGATGAAACCGAATGAGAAAACAGATAAAACACAAACAACAATTGATAACGTGTAAGCTTAAGGCAATGAATGAAAGACAGAAAACATAAAATGAATGAAACCAAAAACTAAAACAAAGAATGAAGATGAACAGTAAGTAACATAAGAAACAGAGCAAAGCAGAGAATGAACATAGTCCTTGTCCTCTGTAGCAGTCCACTTCTGCTTGAACTGCACCGAGCAGCCTCAATCACACCTCCCATGCTAAACCCGAGACGAACAGCAGTACAAAAAGGAAGCATTTGCTGGACAACACTAGTGCCAGCAACTACCGGCAAGAAGAGCAGACCACGAAACCGAGATAGGGAGGAGAAATGCAGAAAAGCCAAAAAGAATTCAACTAATAAACAACGTAAATTGAAACAAAAAAATGAAAAGAAGCATGGAAACATTTAAATGATGAGATACTGTAACAATGATAAAACAAAACTAAAAAAAGAAAAAAGAAAAACGATCATAAAAAAAATAGTAGACTGAGCATAAATATAAAGGAATGAAACCATACAAAACTGAGAATGAAAAGCTTTTCATAACATGAAGATGGAATGCACAGCACTTTAACAATGGTGGCTAAAACAATTAACAAAAATGCTTGAAAATAAAATAAAATCTAACAAAAAAGCTTAAAAATAAAACTTTAAACTATTCTAAAAACTAAAACTACTCCAAAATTACTTTACACTACTCCTACTCCTAAAATTACATAGTTTTTTCAATTGCCATTCTTTCCTATTTATACACACAAAAGGGGTACAATGGTAATTTTCACATCCTAGATGAGTTGGCATTTTTTTGGCCACTTGTCTTCACACCATTGGCTCTTTGAAAAGATATTTCCATGTCATTGGTCTTCTTGTCTAATTGGATGTGCTAGGTGGCATGGCTCGTGTTGTCTGCGTGGCTCAATCTCGATTTTAGCCCAATTTCGGTCCATTTTCTATCAAATTATTCAAAATTCATCCAAATTTAATTTATCTGCAAATATGAGAATTTTAATTAAATAAAAGGGATAATTAACAAAATAAATTAGGGATTTAAATAATTAATTAGGAAATTAAGTACAAATAATTCTAAAAATATAGAATTATCACACCCCCAAACTTGAGCTTTTGCTTGTCCTCAAGCAAAACAAAATGATTGTAGGAATGACAAGTACAAAACACAATAATTCCCCCATTATCATCCTCAAAGAAAAAGTACAGACTATGAAATCAAAGACTCACAATTACAAGTCCAGCACTTAGAATTATTCAATCATAAATCCTAACCCAAATTGGACTGCTTGTGAGTGTGTAAAAAATTTCTAAGTCACTTCACAGTACATTATCCAAATCAGATTATGCAACACAGTGAATGTAAAGTCAATGACATGTGATCATTCCCATAAGTTTGCTTTCACTTCTCTCTCCACTTGTCACGACCCAAACTACCCAAAAATCAGAGTTAATTTTTCGCATTTTGTTTATTTACTTAAATTCTTACCTGTCCTCGAATCGTGACCACACTCCACTAATAATTGGGCTGTGCGTCAATGCCAGTCCCACCATTCAATTACCATCTAACTTATTTCTTCTCCAGTCATTTATAATTGTTTACATTATTTATACATCCCCTAAAGTTACTTACAAACATGTTACTGTGCTATGCTTATGTAGATACAATATGTACAAGTGTATATACCTTAAATGATGGGCAGCAGCGGATATCCGAAATGCAGTACTGAGTCGTCTCAACGTCTACTGGAGATTATCTGTGGGAGAAAATGAAAGGGGTGAGCACATCAAGCTCAGTAAGGCAATCCTACGAACAAGTAGGTAACCATACTACCTACATGAACATGGTGCCATGCATAAACCACCCTTTCTCCACACATTTTAAAACAGATGATATGCGTTATGATGTTATGTAAATCAAGTTTGCACGAAAAATTCAACATGCAATTATTTCAAATCATTTCTTTCTCATTTAAAAATTCCACAATAAAGTCAGGACTCGACCCCTACTTCGGGTGATCCTGACTCACACAAAACCATGAAAATCGATTTATATCACACATGGGTTTAAAAAGCATGGAAATAGCATCATGCAAATTTAGTTTAAAACCCAGTTTCAAACATCGTCAAGATCATCAACATGCGAGACTAGGCAACGTCTGTATATCGGCAATAACCAGGACTATGACCATATGTGTCCTCGGGAGTTCCTCAGCTACACGGATCCTAGTGTGCGGGTTCTCACCATGATCGAGAACCGTCCGGGAGGTGGGTCACTCCATCTCGTCGGTCTTATCCGATCCCATGCATCCGAAGATGCCAACGTATCACAAAGATACAACGTATCACAAAGATACCACATGGTACATCGTACTCCATGCTACTTGCACGGTACATCGTACTCCGTGGAGCCCCAGCCTTATCCCTCTTTCGGGCTCATCAGCTGGACCTCCAACCCTTATCCCTCTTTCGGGCTCATCAGGTTGTTTTAACATTAAACCGTATTGCCATGTCTCAAAACGCACATGCGAGCCTATTTAATCGGTGACACACAGTCTACCCGATGCTCCAAGCACGGCTCATAGCATGTTCTCATAAAATCAGTGCGAGCAATGCTCAGCACTCTCATCAAATCAAGTAAAACTAGTGCGAGCTAGGCTCTAGCATTCTGTCTCAAAATCATATAAAAATATAGTGCGAGTTAGACTCTAGCACCCTGTCACGAAAATCATATATATATATATAAAATCTGGTGTGAGTTGGACTCCAGCACCTATGCATGTAAAACTCTAGTGCGAGCTCTCGCTCCAGCACTAATGCATGCATCACACAAATCAAAATATCGTGCGAGCTGAGCTCTAGCACGTCACATGTCAATAAAAACACGTAGGCGGCTCTGTTTCCTCAAAACAGTTTTTCAAAACAATTATATCGTTGAAAGTATGCAATGCTGTGCATTTTCTTTCAAGGTTAGCCAGCCTACTCATGCATACATTAAAATGTCTCCAGAACGAGCAGAAACCTTTTGTTCTTGCTCCTCCCAAATTTTTCCTAAATTTGTAAATTTTACCCTTAACAAGGGTATTTTGGTAATTTACCCATTCGAACACTAAAAGTATTATTTGACCTCTAGACCCTTCAGATAATTTTTAAAGGACTGCAAATGAACTTAAAATTTTGTAAAGTTACCTCTAGCAGTCCGTAGAATTCCCTTACCTTATTTTCCTGTCGAGTTTGACCTTTCCTTTTCCACTGTTGTCTCGTCGCGCAATCCGATATGCTCCCAATCAAACCTCTGGAACTGCGTATAAATATTCCTCAGGTCAGATATCATACAATTTAATTGTATTTCTTATTTTTTGGGCTTAATTTAAATCATTAGGCCCGTTTACCCCTATTGGGCCCGATTGCACTTTAATGGGCCTTAATCGGCCTTAAGCCCGTTTTCCACTTAATTTTCACATTATCGAGGCCTATTGGGCTCATTGGGCCCACCAATAATTTATTGAGCCTCGTTCTAACCCTCGAATATCTCAATTTAGTATTTATGACAATTTATCTAAATTTTCAAAATTTAATTCAATTTATGCGGAAATTAAATTCATATCACGCATAACGATGTAAATTGTCGTAAATAATGGTTACTTACCCGAGATTCCATGTTAGTACGTAAATCGAAGCTGTCTCGAGCTCTCTTTGGATGCCAATTGTCGAGCTACACAATTTCATAAATTTTTGGGTAAATTTTCAGTCGAAAATTAATTAAATAAAATATTTCAAAATTTAAATCGATCAATTTTAACCGCTTATCGACTTACCCGTAGCTCGATTGCATCACCGGGATTTTTCCTCAATTTTTTCTCTTTTTCTTTTTCCCTTTTCCTCTTTTTTCTCTCTTTTTCCCTTTTTCTCCTTGGCTGAACCGGTTCAGACCGGTCCGGTTCAGCCTGGTCGGACCATCGGTCCACTCCAATTCGACCGGTTCGCCGCCTTACCGGCTGGTTCTCCACCGGTTTCCACCGCCCATGGCTCCGTTGGGTCGTCCGCAGCACGATCTGCTCTCGGTTTCACCCAAGTCCACTGGAAAGTCGCCAGTCCGGCTATTCTCCCTCGGCCGTCGGAACCCATTTCTTTCTCTTCGTCGTTGCCGGTGATTCCCGCCCTTTTCGTCAGCTGCTACTGGTGCAGAAAGAACCGCCGTCGCTTAGGCTTTCAGAATCGGGCCTTAGTTCCACCCGAATCGCCGCCGTTTACCACCGGTGGCCATTTCTTCTCCCGCGGCTTCTCCTCCGTTTTTCGACGTTCTCCAGCGTCCTTGGCGCCCGTCACCGGTGGCAGATGACTCACCTGGCGACGGGCTTCCTTCATCGGCCCTAGCCTGGGGTCCCTGGCCGCCAGTGGCTCGTCGGTGATCGTCCTCGATTTGCTTCGTTTCCGTTTTCTGCTTCTCTTTCTCTCTCCCCGACATTTTCAGATTTCCTTCCTTTTTTTTTCAATTTACTAATTTATTTTTTATATATTTATTTATTTTAATCATTAAAATACATTAAAATACCCAAAATATCTACCAAAAATTATTATTTTATTCCAAACTCATTAATTTAATTTTTATTTAATTTATTTATTATATTTTAACCATTTTTCGGATATAATTTCTCCGTATTTTTGGGATATTGTCCCGAATGACTTTTTGGTATATTTTTCGATTTAAAAATTTCAATCAATCCCGATTAATTCCAATAAATTGATATCTTGATCAATTTAACCCAAAATAAATTTATTTCACCTTTATTGACCAAGATTCCTCAATCCATTATTTTTAATTAATTTTTTTCTCATCGAATTTATTTCGACTTTCGATCTTTTGATCGTTTTGCCCTTGCACGTGTTCAGGATTAATTTAACCCAACTTCCTTTCACGAATACTCATTCATTTCGTATTTTAATTAAATTCGGGTCTTACACCACTAATGTAGTCACACTTAACTAAAGATCATTAGGACTTCATTAGGCTTGTAATGTAAGGCTAGGGCTAAGGTATGATAAAGTCGATTTAGGTTTAATTACCCCTTAACATGCATTACTTCTAGGATCTTTATGTAAGAGCTCAAATCATTTCCCCCAAACTTATTTATTTCACTAAACTTTTTGTTCTATTTTTTTTCTTTCTTTTTTTTTTGTGATTTTTTTTTTACATAGTCTTTCACTATCACTTAATACCCATATAGCTTACAATATCTCTCAATGACTTTTCATGCTTTTGGGGTAAGGGATAGGAACAAAGTATTTAAGCTAAGGAAAATAACGCAGGCATATTTATAGAGAAAAGCTTATTTGGCCTAGATGGGTGACTAGGGGTAGAATATGTATAAGGAAGGCTAGAAAGGCTCAAACGATCCAAAGATGGCCTAAATCACTTCTCTAATTAAGTGTGATCTAATATTTCGCCTCGAGATCAGATCAAACAAATTCTAGAATATGATGCACAAAATCAACTGAACAAATGCAATCCTATGTACACATAAGCTTTCTCTAAATAAATATACTGATTCATGACATGACATGTGTATAAGATGAGGCAATCACAATCAGAATCAAGACAAATTCAAGAATTCAACTTCATGCTTTTCCTATAATCATGCTTCTCATTCAATAAAAGTCAGACTAAATCATGGGGTCATATCATCGGAATATGGAAAAACTACATGCGAAGCACTCAATCATCCCAAAATCAAGCAATTTAAGCTCATTTTATTGAAAAAAATTTGAAAATTTTTCCAATTTTTCCAAAATAGCTCAAGTGACATCCCCTACCCCAAACATAAAGTGCACAATGTCCTCAGTGTGCAGATAATATAAGAATTTAAGCTCAAGAACAGAGTACTCCCCTTTCTGATGATGATGAACAACTGAAGCTTGATTGAAAGCATAAAACTAGAAAATAAACATGCAAAATAAACAATGAAAGAAACAACAGAAAAGAAAAAGAAAAACGAACTATATACAAAGTGAAAAGAAAAACACAGCCACTTCAAATGCAGCTGAAGAAAACAACACTCAGCAGCAGGGCGAAGAGTAGGAGGGTCATCCAAAGTGGTGACAGGGTGCTGACAGTTAACTCCTCCTGAGCCCTATCTACTTCTTTCTTTCTCTCAGATATTATATGCTTGAGCCTTATATTCTCCTCAATCTCCATCTTAAAACATTCTTGAGAGTCATCAGGGAGCTTCAAAGGTTTGAAAACATTAAACTTCACTTCCTGGTCTAGGACTCTCATAGTTAACTCCCCCTTTTGTACATCAATTAAAGTTCTACCCGTCGCTAGGAAAGGTCTACCTAGTATAATGTGGACTTCCTTGTCTTCCTCCATGTCTAAAACAATAAAATCCACAGGGAAAATAAATTTGTCCACCTTTACTAACACATCCTCAATGATCCCCTTCGGATATTTAATTAATCGATCAGCCAACTAGAGGGTCACTGTGGTGGGCTTGGCATCCCCTATTCCTAACTTCTGATAGATAGACAATGGCATTAAATTTATACTAGCTCCTAAATCACACAGGGCTTTACCAAAGAATAAATTTCCAATGGTACAGGGTATGGTAAAACTCTGGGGATCCTTGAGCTTGGGGGGTAATCTTCTCTGGATAATGGCACTACATTCCTCAGTTAAGGCCACCGTTTCATAGTCTTCCAGTCTTCTCTTCCTCGAGAGGATATCCTTTAGAAACTTCACATAACTTGGCATTTGCTCTAAAGCATCTGCGAAAGGAATGTTAATGTGAAGTTTCTCAAAAACCTCAAGAAATTTAGCAAATTGTCGTTCCAGCTTTTGATCTTGGAATCTCTGAGGAAAAAGTTCTGGTGCTCTAACTAGAGGTAATATAGTGGGAACCTGTGTAGAATCAGAGGACGAGGAAGGAAATGAATAAGAAGAAGGTATAGATGAAGAAGTGCCTAGCTTGGATTCTTTTGCAGCTTGATCCTGATGTTCCTGCTCTTTCTGAGCTGCTTGTTTAGAACTTACGAATCCTTCAACTATTTGTTGTTCAGGTTAGGACTTAATTTGTGGCTCCTCTAGCTCTTTTTCGCTCCTAAGGATGATGGATTTTACATGTTCTTTACCCTTCCTTTGCCTAACAAGATTAGCTTCAGTGTTACTAGGAAGGGTCCCTTGAAGACGTTGGCTAAGAGCATTTGCTATTTGTCCTACCTGAACCTCTAAGTTCTTAATTGAAGCAGCTTGATTTTGTAGGATCGTTGAGAACATTTCCTCAAGCAAGGGCTTCTTCTCAGCTGCTGGTGCGTGGTAGTGTTGGGGCTGCATAAGTGGTGGTGGTTGGTGGAAGTGAGGTGGATGATGTTGAAATTGAGGTGGGGATTGATGATATAGTGGATGGTGCGAAAATTACAATTGTGGTGGTACATGAACCGATGGAGCTTGAAAACTAGGGGGTTCTACAGGTATAGATCTAGAAGTTTACCCTTGGTTTTGGCTCCAGGAGAAGTTAGGATAGTTCCTCCACCCTGGAATATAGGTGTTTAAAAAAGGGTTGTCCTGTTGCTTCTGAAGTGGAGCAACATACTAAACCGATTCTAGGTTGAGCAGACACCTATCTACAGAATGGGTACCACTACATAGATCGAATGAAAGGAAAGGACTTTGGATAGAATAAATCAGGTTAGGACTGGTAGAAGGATTATGCTAGGTATTGAGCGACTCTACCTTCTTCGTATGATTAGCGATTTGAAAGGTCAAGGTAGACAGTGTGTCAAGCTCATAAATACCCGCCGACTTCTTTGGCAATTGCCTCTCCGAGGACCATAAATAGTTATTAGCCGCTATCTTGTCTAAAATCTCGTAAGCTTCCTCCTCTGTTTTACACATTAGCGCTCCACCCGCAGCAGCGTCAACAATGGTTCTATTCTGGCTTGTAAGTCCGTTGTAGAAGGTCTGGACTTGCAGCCACAAAGGTAGACCATGGTGAGGGCACTTCCTAAGAAGCTCCTTATATCGTTTCCATGCTTCATAAAGAGATTCAGAGTCGTACTGGGCAAAGGAAGATATATTACTACGGAGTTGGGCCATTTTAGAGGGAGGGAAAAACTTAGATAGAAATTGGTGGGCTAACTCGTCCCATGTAGAAATGGATTCTGGAGGTAGGGAGGTTAACCAGTGTCGCGCCCTATCCCTAAGTGAGAAGGGGAATAGTCTAAGCCTAAGCGCATCATCAGATAATCTATTATGTTTGAATGTGTTGCACAAGTCCAGGAATTGCCCAAGGTGAGCATGTGGATCATCGTGCGGAAGCCCACTGAACTGCAATGAAGTCTAGATCATTTTGAGGATGGAAGGCTTAATTTCAAAATTATTTGCATGGACAGCTGGTGGCCTAATGTCGGTATAATAACCTCCAATAGTCGACATTACATAATCTCCAACGGTCTTAATTTCCCTATTTTCTATCATGATGCTTTGCAGTGGAGCTATAAATTTCCTAGAATCCTTTCGAATTTTTCTAAGAGTGCGTTCGATTTTAGGATCTAAAGGAAAGCAATCAAAACTTCTGGCTCTACGCATGCAATCATCGAAAAGTCCTTAGAAAATTTTTTTAGTTTTTCAATTTTTCTTTTCTTTTTTTATTTTAATTAAGAGAAAATTTAACTAACCTAAGCTAAGGCTCTAAATATTTACAACCTAAATATTTACAGGCTAGAATTACACCTAAGTATAGTGTCACGACCCAAACTACCCAAAAATCAGAGTTAATTTTTCGCGTTTTGTTTATTTACTTAAATTCTTACCTGTCCTCGAATCATGACCACACTCCACTAACAAATTGGGCTGTGCGTCAATGCCAATCCCACCATACATTTACCATAGTACTTATTTCTTCTCCAGTCATTTATAATTGTTTACATTATTTATACATCCCTTAAAGTTGCTTACAAACATGTTACTGTGCTATGCTTATGTAGATACAATATGTACAAGTGTATATACCTTATGTTGATGGGCAGCAGCGGATATCTGGAATGCAGTACTGAGTCGCCTCAACTTCAACTGGAGATTATCTGTGGGAGAAAATGAAAGGGGTGAGCACATCAAGCTCAGTAAGGCAATCCTACGAATAAGTAGGTAACCATACTACCTACATGAACGTGGTGCCATGCATAAACCACCCTTTCTCCACACATTTAAAACAGATGATATGAAAGTTATGATGTTATGTAAATCGAGTTTGCAAAAAAAATTCAACATGCAATTATTTCAAATCATTTCTTTCTCAATTAAAATTTTCACAATAAAGTCAGGACTCGACCCCTCCTTCGGGTGATCCTGACTCACACAAAACCATGAAAATCGGTATACATCACACATGGGTTTAAAAAGCATGGAAATAATCATCATGCACATTTAATTAAAAACCCAGTTTAAATCATCGAAATCGTCGACATGCGAGACGAGGCAATATCTGTATAACGGCAATAACCAGGACTGGCCATATGTGTCCTTGTGAGTCCCTCTAGCTTCACGGATCCCAGTGTGCGAGGTCTCACCCTGATCGGAACCGCTCGGGAGGTGGGTCAATTCAACCCGTCAGTCTTATCCGATCTCACACATCCGAAGATGCCGTATCCTAAGATACCCTGTATCACAAGATACCGTATCCGAAGATACCCCGTATCACAAAGATACCGTCGAAGATACCCCACGGTACATCGTACTCCATGCTACTTGCACGGTACATCGTACTCCATGGACCCATATCACTCAGGTACTCTAGCCCAAATGGCCTGCTTCCCACAGAGAGGTTTTGTTTCTCAATACTCATACCACGTCTCAAAACTCACGTGCGAGCCTATTTAATCGGTGACACACAGTCTACCCGATGCTCCAAGCACGGCTCATCACATGTTCTCATAAAATCAGTGAGAGCGATGCTCAGCACTCTCATCAAATCAAATAAAACTGGCAGAGCCCGCTTTACATCCCCACAAGGCCGCCAACCTCATCCCTCACTCTCACCCCACCTAAGAGGTCTTTTGAGCATGTTGGGCCTTTTGGCTGACTCCAAGGGCAGACAGCGCTACTCCACAAATCCAGTAAATCTAGTGCGAGCTAAGCTCAGCACACTGTATATAAATCACATGAAAATCTTATAAAATCTTGTGCGAGTTAAACTCCAGCACCCTGTCTCGAAAATCATATAAAATCTGGTGCGAGTTAGACTCTAGCACCCACGCATGTAAAACTCTAGTGCGAGCTCTCGTTAAAGCACTAATGCATGCATAACACAAATCAAACATCGTGCGAGCTGAGTTCTAGCACGTCACATGTAAATAAAAACACGTAGGTGGCTCGGTTATCTCCAAATAGTTTTCACAGAAATTACATCGTTTAAGGTATGCAATGCTATGCATTTTTCTTTAAAAGTGAGCCAGCCTACTCATGCATGTGTTAAAATACCTCCAGAACGAGCAGGAACCTCTTGTCCTTGCTCCTCCCAATTTTTCCTAAAGTTGGAAACATTTACCTTTAACAAGGGTATTTCGGTAATTTTACCCATACGGGGCACTAAAATTATTCTTCGACCTCTAGACCCTCCAGAACATTTTTAAAAGACTGTATATGAATTCAAAATTGTGTAAAGCTACCTCTAGTAGCCCGTAAAATTCTCTTACCTTATTTTTCTGTCGAGTCTGACCTTTTCTTTTCCACTGTTGTCTCATCGCGCAGTCCGATATGCTCCCAATCAAATGTCCAAAATTACGTATAATTATTCCTCAGGTCAGATATTATACAATTTAATTGTATTTTTTATTTTCTGGGCATAATTTAAATCATTAGGCCCATTTACCCCTATTGGGCCTGTTTGCACCTTAATGGGCCTTAATCGGCCTTAAGCCCGTTTTCCACTTAATTTTCACATTATCGAGGCTTATTGGGCTCATTGGGCCCAGCAACAATTTATTGGGCCTCGTTCTAACTCTCGAATAGCTAAATTTATTATTTACGATAATTTATCTAAATTTCCATAATTTAATTCAATTTATGCGGAATTTAAATTCATATCACGCATAACGATGTAAATTGTCGTAAATAAGGGTCATTTACCCGAGATTCCATGCTATTCTGTAAATCGAGGCTATCTCGAGCTCTCGGTGGATGCCAATCGTCGAGCTACATATTTCATAATTTTTCGGGTAAATTTTCAGTCGAAAATTAATTAAATAAAATATTCCAAAATTTAAATCGGTCAATTTGACCGCTTATCGACTTACCCGAAGATCGATTGCATCGCTGGAATTTTCCCCAATTTTTTCTCTTTTTCTTTTTCCCTTTTTCTTCCTTTTTTCCTCTCTTTTTGGCTGAACCGGTTCAGTCCGGTTCGGACCGGTTCAGACCGTCGGTTTACTCCGGTTCGGCCGATTCACCATCGGTTCACCGCCTTGTCGACCGGTTCTCTACCGGCTTCCATCGCCAGCAGCTTCGTGAGGTTGTCCGCAGCTCGAATCTGGCCTCGGTTTCGTCCAAGGCCGCCGAAAAGTCGCCGGTCCGGTCGATCTCCTCTTCGACGTCGGAACCCATTTCTTTCCTCGCCATTTCCGGCGCCGTCCACCGGTTTCGGTGGCTGTTTTCGATACCAATTGGCTCACCGTCGCCTGGGCTTCCAAAATCGAGCCTTGGTGGGGCTCAAATCGACGCCGATCGCCGAAAAAATCTCTCCTCTCCCCGTCGGTTTCTCTCCCTTGATCCATCAGATTTCGACGGTTTCGTCGGCCAATACCGATCTCAAAAGAATCGGCTCCTCCTCCTGAACTCGTCGGTACCCACCATTCGTGCCCAGCTGCCGTGGATCGCCGGGATCAACCCCGTTTTCCCCGCGATCTTCTCTTTCTCCGTTCGCCGGACATGGCCATCGTCGGCGAGCGTCACCGGTGCCCAAAGCTTCGTCGGCCTCTCCTCTTCCTCCTCGACCCTTCGTGGGAGTCGCTCGATCGCCGGTGGCCGTGGATCGGTCGGCCACGCGCGAGTCTCCATCTCCGTTTTCCATTCCTCTTCTCTCTCCCCGATAGTTTCAGATTTCTCTCTTCTTTTTTTTTAATCATTCAAATACCTTAAAAATACCCAAATATCCCTTAAAATTATTATTTTATTCCAAATTAATTAATTTAATTTAATTTAATTTATTTATTATATTTTAATCCTTTTTTGGGTATAATTTCTCTGTATTTTCAGGATATTATCCCGAATGACTTTTCAGTATATTTTTTGATTATTTTCGGGATTATTTTTTCGAACTAAAAATCTCGATTAATTCCCATAAATTAATATCTTGATCAATTTAACCCAAAATAAATTTATTTAACCTTTATTGACCAAGATTTCTCAAATCCATATTTTTAATTAAATTTCCTTATCGAATTTACTCCGACTTTCGGTCTTTTGACCGTTTTGCCCTTACACGTGTTCGGGATTAATTTAACCCGACGTCCTTTCACGAATACTCATTTATTTCGTATTTTAATTAAATTCGGGTCTTACAACTCTCCCGCACTTAAGGAATTTGGTCCTCCAAATTAGAACCAATTCATATGAGTCTATAGACTACTCCGGGTATATCGATCGTATCATACTCTTAAATTCTTATGTGACCTTCTCCGGAGTGTATTACTACCAAAGGACTTTAATTAGGGAGATCATCTTAAATCTCAATACTTTCTCTTTCCTGTTTAATGCCCGAATCAACTTCTTCAATATACTTATATTTTCATTAAACTGAACTGTTAGATCTCATATCCTATCACCTATGTTGGATCTAGATAATATTTCCAAAGCATCAAAAGCTGAGACACATTGTGGGTGCCTGTTAATTCAGGTGATAACACCAACCTACAGGTCTTATCTCCCACTTGTCCAATCTCTCAAAAGATTCAATCCAGCGAATCTCAATTTACCTTCTTCCAAAAGTTCGCTATGTCCTTATTCTCTTAGGACAAGAAACATTTCAACCATACTAATTCACCAAGGGTGAATTCCAATACGTGTCTACCTGCTCTGAGGTGTTCTTAATCTCTCACTCTTAACTAAAACATCCTCAGAGACTTATTATCCATAGTCGAAAATAATTCTATCTGTCACCCACTTTTTCTCATCCAATTTGGGGAACAACCCCTACAGCCATACACTGTCTCGTATCTTGTTATCCCGATACTCAAGTGACAACTGTCGCTATTGGCTAATTCGATTAGAAATCAACTGATTATTCCAGGAGCTTATAAAATTAATGGCACATGCTTTCATCGGATCCTCCAGAACTTGTACAGTCCTCTCTGGCTGATCATCTGTCTGAGGACGAAAAGCTGTGCTAATACTCAGTCGGGTTCCCATAGCTTCCTAAAAATATCCTCAGAGGTGGGAAGTGAAGCGGGAATCCCTATATGATACCATGCTCACTGGAACGCTACTTAATGTTCCACAATCTTCCTTACACATAAATCCTCATATACACTCTGAGTATTTGGGGATTTCATAACCAAAAAGTGGGTAGACTTAGTCACTCTATCGACTATCATCCAAATAGCCTCGTAATTCACCTGGGTTCTCTGTAACCCATCACGACATTCATAGAGACTTGCTCTCATTTTTCGTGCCGTGTCTATATAGGTAGAGGCTGCAATAACTCTGCAGACGTTTAATACTCTACCGTATTTCTTTTCACATTTGACCACCAATACCCTTTACAGAGATTTCATATATATATATTCATTACTTTCCGTATGCACTGTATATCCCGAAGAGTGAGCTTTTGACAATATCACTGTCCCATCAACTGTGGCCCTGGAGAGCACTTATACTGTCTCTGAACCTCTCTGTAAATCATTATCATACTCTATGAACTCTATCATTGTACCCTTCTGAATCTGACCCAAACCATCGACATCCTGCCGATCATCACGCTAAGCCTGTCAAATCCGGGCACTCTCATCCAGTTCTAATCATCAGGCTAGCTGTCACATAATCACTGTCATCATCAGAAAGGGTCACATCACTACTGAGGTCCACAACTGTTCAAGCAGCTCACGCTCCCTGACCATCATATGTGGTACCATCCCGAGGCTCTTTAGACTCGAGGCATCAGCCATCACATTAGCCTTCCCTGGGTGATACAATTTTCACAATCTAAATCTCTCAGAAGCTCTAACCCACTATGTATTCTCATATTCGCCTCTTTTTGTGAAAACAGATACTTGGGGATTTAAAATCAGTGCATACCCAAAATTTCTCACCGTGTACGTAATAGTACCATATCCTCGGTACAAATACTATTGCCAACTTTAAATCATGGGTTAGATAGTTTATTTCATGATCAATGAGTTGTCTGACTCCATAATTGACTATCTTCCCATTATACATCAATACACAGCTCCTTCATTATTTTGAGGTATCCATACTCACTGAGAACCTCTTGAGCTGTTGGGTATGGTGAAAATAACCACGGTGGTCAGTTCATACTTCACTACACCGAAATTCCTGTCACGTCTATCATCTCACTTATCATCTCATTCAAAGACCACGTTTTCTTAGTTAAACGTGTCAACCAAGTAGACCATATTGAGAACTCGTAACAACCCATTTGTAAAAGCAATTTCCAATTATTGCTTACAATTTGCCCTAGACTTTAAATACACCCAACATATCATCGATAATGATGATTACAACTCGATCCAATCCTTGACTTATTTACGCATAAGCGTATAAGATCCTCCAAAATCGCTTACGTTATCAGGTACTAACCTGCGTCATTTCCTTTTCTTATCTTAACGGCTCTTATTAAATTTTTACTATGTTAACTTTTATGATTTGTCGAATTTTAATATTCTTATTCTCTTAGTAAAGGTATCCTAATGCTAAAGGTATTTATTACGACGATCGATTTCACGTTATAGGTTATATATATATACTTTTAGACGCTGTCAAGTCTTCAGGCGGGGAGGTATTTTGAAATACCTTTATTAACCCTTAGACTTAACCACAATTACTTTACATATATGTCCTTGTGGTCACAATTTATATTCGCTACTAATTGCTTTAATCCTAATGACTTCATATCGTAAGGATGTTCTCACCTTGCATAAGCCTCTTACTCCAATACATCTTGTATTCAGAATTAAGCATATCTCATCTTAAAGATTATCTCCTTAGTGTATCTATTATAACGAAACTCTTATCATTATTCATTTCATGAGTACAATCCTTTACTCCTTTAATTTCAACAGTTACACCCCTTTTTATCACTTGTCAACACTTACAGTATACTTTTCAGTGATGTTTTCACCCCTGTTTTCAACTTAAAATCTCTATATCCATATTCCGTTAATTAATCCTCCTCTATTGGAGTACTCATTTATCAGTATTGTGCTCAATAATGTAGGCATTCATGCCTTTTACTCACTTATATGTGAATGAAGGCAGAATGAATAAATGTGTGGCACCAGGATCAATGAACATATGTACTTCATTATTCATAACAAGTGTGGTATCTTACACCACATCCATGAAACATCAATAGTGTCCTGGTCCAAGACATCCTCTCGCCTTCGTCCAACAGCCTACCTTCCTTTTTTCTTTTCGGCTATGGCCTGCCTTTTCGTCGCAGCTATACCAACGAAGTTTTTCTCTGTCTCTTTACTTTTCTGTGGGGTGATCTCGCCCAACTCTGTGCAATCAAAATCAATGGTCCGTCTTACCACACTTAACGGCCATTTTCCATCAATATAGTGTAGGTATAGACCTTCCTTCCGTGGTATCCACCACACATTCTACAGTGATCACACTGCTACTCTGCTTCGTAGCAAGTCGGGGTCCTCCAATCACAATACCCCTCAAGAGTGCCAAAATCGGATGCACTGGGGCCTTACCAATTATCTTACTCCATGACTCATCAAATTAACTCTTTTACCAATTACCATTTTCCCATTTTAACATCTTTGTCATTTCTCGATTCTCTTTTCTGTCTCTATTTCGGCCCTCACTATCTTTCCCAATCTCAGAGGCGTGCAATTCGTGTTCTTATTTATCCAACTGTAAATCTGCGCACTGCCTCGGTATAGGTAATATCTCACGGGCCAATCGGGCTCTAATTGAAAAGTTGAGCCATTTCATGAACTTTTAGACATCTCGACTGTCACTTTTTATATGTCGAGGTAATATCTGCCCAAGAATATAACCGAGTCTCATACTCATCAATAAATCAATTCTTTTGGGTCAGAGTAAGGAATTTTAATCCGAAATTTCCTTTAAATCATGTCCTGGATATCCTATCACCGGAATACATCCATAAACATTTCTCATATCAACTCTTAAGATGGGTCGAGCGGGTTCCACCAATGCTCCACTGCGCCCACCGGTGCCCAAAGCTTCGTCGGCCTCTCCTCTTCCTCCTCGGCCCTTCGTCGGAGTCACTCGATCACCGGTGGCCGTGGATCGGTCGGCCACGCGCGGGTCTCCTTCTCCGTTTTCCATTCCTCTTCTCTCTCCCCGATAGTTTCAGATTTCTCTCTTTTTTTTTTTTAATCATTCAAATACCTTAAAAATACCCAAATATCCCTTAAAATTATTATTTTATTCCAAATTAATTAATTTAATTTAATTTAATTTATTATATTTTAATCCTTTTTTTGGTATAATTTCTCTGTATTTTAGGGATATTGTCTCGAATGACTTTTCAGTATATTTTTCGATTATTTTCGGGATTATTTTTTCGAACTAAAAATCTCGATTAATTCCCATAAATTAATATCTTGATCAATTTAACCCAAAATAAATTTATTTCACCTTTATTGACCAAGATTTCTCAAATCCATATTTTTAATTAAATTTCCTTATCGAATTTACTCCGGCTTTCGATCTTTTGACCGTTTTGCCCTTACACGTGTTCGGGATTAATTTAACCCGACTTCCTTTCACGAATACTCATTTATTTCGTATTTTAATTAAATTCGGGTCTTACATATAGTTTCACCAATATTAATTAATGACTAATTAAAACTTCCCCGGCAACGACGCCAAAAACTTGACACGCCCAAAGGGTATTGTCCACAAGTGCACAGGTCATACAAGTAATAATGAGATTTGAGTCCCGAGTTATCGTCCCACAGGGAAGTTGATCAGCCTAATTAACTACCGGTTAATCTTACCCTAAGTATATCCTAGCAAATTATGAAATTAAGGAGGGTGATCTGCATAGCTAGAATTAAAAATACTGAAAGCAATAAAATAATAAAAGCTATAAAATAAAGAAATTAAAACTGAGCAAAATTACTTACAGTGCTCCACGCAATTAAAATCAAAAACCTACAAAAGAAATTAAAACAGTTAAAACTAATTAACTCAATTAAAATAAAACGCAATTATGAAAATAAAGCAATAAAATTAAACTACAATTAAACTAACCTAAAATGCAATTTTAAACTACTTAATCAAAATGCAATTTAAACTAAACTAAAACTTAATGAAAATCAAGACTAAATTAAAAATGCATGAAACACATGTAATCTAAATTAACTCTAAATGCATCTAAACTAAAATAAAATCCTAAAACATTTAATATAAAACTAACTACTAACTAAAAATTAACACTACAAATTAACATGCAAAAATAATAAAACTAACCTACCATTATAATTGACTAAACTAACTAACTAACAACTAACAAATGCATGAAAAATGGATTAATTGCTACAATGCACTAGCCAAACAAGCCTTAACCAATTTAAATCAACCAAATCCCTCCCTTTACTGTTCACGTGTCTTCATTTTTCATTTTCATTTCCAGGTATGCTTCGGGTTAGTTAGGCGTGTCCACTGCTGCATGCTTTCGGTTCTGTCCTAGTCTGTTGTCCACTAACTTTGCCTCGGTTTCATCTTGTTGCCTTCTCTGCCCATGCTTCTGGCAACACTTGCTGGTCCTTTCCTGCTCCCACGAACTACCAACCACTTCAGCAACTGTCTAGGCCTACTGCTTCCTTCTTCTGTCCAAACTTGCTCTCGCACATGTCCTGCTTTTTCCCGCACTCTCAATTTTGCAACTGATGCACTGCTCTCTGCTCCAGCCTGCTGCATGTCCATGACCTCTGCTGCTCAGGTGTTGCACACGTCCTTATGCAATCAGTAATGC
Organism: Firmiana major; assembly: GCA_033439115.1. NCBI lineage: Eukaryota > Viridiplantae > Streptophyta > Magnoliopsida > Malvales > Malvaceae > Firmiana > Firmiana major. The sequence continues at coordinate 38,860,414 of CM065904.1, forward strand.
TCTGAAAAACAAACGAGAAATAAGATAGAACACAACATAAAATGAATGAAACCAAAGTGATGAACAATAGATGAAACCGAATGAGAAAACAGATAAAACACAAACAACAATTGATAACGTGTAAGCTTAAGGCAGTGAATGAAAGACAGAAAACATAAAATGAATGAAACCAAAAACTAAAACAAAGAATGAAGATGAACAGTAAGTAACATAAGAAACAGAGCAAAGCAGAGAATGAACATAGACCTTGTCCTCTGCAGCAATCCACTTCTGCTTGAACTGCACCGAGCAGCCTCAATCACACCTCCCATGCTAAAGCCGAGACGAACAGTAGTACAAAAGGGAAGCATTTACTGGACAACACTAGTGCCAGCAACTACCGACAAGAATAGCAGACCACGTTTGAAATCCGAATTTTTTTAAAGGGATTTAAATCGTTGGACAAAAAATGCGAAATTTAAATGAAAAAAGATAGTGAGTCCGAGAAGGAAAATAGGTCTAAATTAATCCCGAACGTGTAGAAGGGTAAAATGGTTAAAATACCTAAAATTCGGTATAAAGTGAACGAGAAAATTTCGTTATAAATATGGATTTAGGAAATCTTGATCAATAAAGAAGAAATTATGAAATTTCGAGTCCAATTGGTCAAGATACGAAAATATTACGAATTTTCATAATTTTTCCCGGGGACATTATCCCGAAAATATGCGAAAAATACACCAAAATAATTAAAATAAATTAAATTAATTAAATAAATTAATTAATAAAATATAATCTAATTTTTGAGATATTTTGTAGAATTTATTATATTTTATTTGATTAAAATAAAATATAATAAATATAATATAATAAAATAATAATAAAGTAAAAAAAAAACGAAACTCTGTCGCGCGAAACAGAGTCGTGCGACAGAGAAGAAAACAGAGAACGAAACAGAAGACGAAGCCAGGAACTGAACCCAACCCCGTCTGCCCCGGTCAGCCGCGAGCCACCACCTGAGAACGGACCAGAGGAGCGATCGAACCTCGCCAGCGTCGGAAGAGGGAGAAGAAACGGTGACCGGCGAGAGAAAGAGTGAAACCGAGAAGAGGAGTGAGAAAGAGAGAGAAAGAGGGAGAAAGAGAGAGAACGACGGCGGATGGAGGCTGGAGGAAGAGAGAGGACCTCGCCACCGGCCAGGAGGAGGTCCGATCTGCCACCATTGGCGTCGAAAACGGTCGAAAATGACAGAAAACGGAAGAAGAAAAATTCGGTGCCGCCGTCGGAGGAGAGAAGAGGCCGGACCGACCACTTTTCGGCGAGCTTTGGCGAAGCCGGCCACAGATTCATGCATCGGACAACCCCGCGAACAAGCTAGAGACGAAAGCCGACGGAGAACCGGCTTGAAAAGCCCCGAACGGCGAGGGAGAAGTTGAACCGAAATAGAACCGAACTGAACCGGACCGGTCTGAACCGGTCTGAACCGGACCGAACCGGTTCAGCCAAGAAAGAGAGGGAAAAAGGAGAAAAAGGGAAGGAAAAGAGAAAAAGGAAAAAGGAAAAATTTTTGGGGATACACCGGACTTCGGGTAAGTCGGTAAGAGGTCAAAAGTGACCGATTCAATTTTTGGGAAATTTATTTAAATTATATTTGATCAAAAATTTACCCAAAATTAAATATATAAATTGTGCAGTTCGACGATAAATCGCGTACGTGAGCCCGATCGAACTTCGAATTGCATACTATCGCAAAATCTCGAGTAAGTAAAGCTCATTTACGATAATCTATGTAATTATCGCGCATTAAAAGTTTAATTTACGAGTTACGGATTAAATTGCACATTTAGTGGATTAAATCGATATTTTTAATTAAATTGTCGTAAATGATATACGGCTATTCAAAGAGTCTAGAAAAAGGCCCAATAAGTACTAATGGGTCCAGTGAGCGCAATAGGCCTCGATGAAAGAATTAATAAGTAAAAACAGGCTTAAAACGGATTAAGGCCCATTAAGGTGTAATTTGGCTCAATAAGAAAGAAATTGGTCCAATTAGCTAAATCGACCATAATAAATATGAAAAAAATATTTATTGAGTTGAATACGATTAAAACGAGGTTTATACCGATAAAACCGAACAAAAAGAGTAAAATCGATTAAAAGTCAACTTTTGGTCAAAGCTTCGATATAATCACATATTTGGATATATTGAAATGAATTTAAGCCATATGTGATAAGTTGAACTTGTTTTGCAGCAGCTCGGTCTATCAACACATTTTACGAGGTAAATTCGAGCATCGAGGAAAGTGTTCTACATCAGTTGCTAAGAGGTAAGGGATATAATTTAGAGTAGCGTTAGTACTCCTACGTCCTTACCAACTGTTTATGTATGAGAATTGAATGAGATTTTACGAAATGGATTTCCAACTATATTCAAACCAAAGCCAAAAACCATTTCTCGAGTTTTCAGCATGTTTTATATATATGAGATACATTTTACAGCATATATGTTTATAAAAGTGTTTTTTTTTACTTTTGAAACGAAAGCATAGTATTTTCATGTGAGATTACGGGTTAAAGTCCCGATATGTTTTACGAAACCATGTATTCATGATACGGGTTAAAGTCCCGAAACAGCTTTTAAGCTATATTTTCACAGTACGGGTATGAGTCCCAATAAATAGCTATTATAATTATGCTTTCCATATTTACACGGGCTAGAGTCCCGTAATGATTTATGAAAACTATGTTTTCTATGAGAAACGGGCTAGAGTCCCGTAATGATTTATGAAAAACGGGTTAGAGTCCCGTAACGATTTTAATACACGGGTATGAGGCCCGAAATGATTTTGATAAATTGGGTAAGAGGCCCAAAATGATTTTTGTGGGGTAAAAATGCATGATATGAAGAAAGTCAGAGGATCTGGGGTCGATCTCATATGGAGACGATCGAGGATCTACCTAGCCGATGGCTAGGGAATGGGCAGGCTCTGACTTGATATGAGAAACGTGCGTATAGACCACACTTGGTGATGCACGTGAGTTCGTGCATATAGTCCCCATTTAGTGGTGCACGAGAGATAGGGCAGCGTACGGCCCTGATCCAGTCCTACGGCTCCCTGTACTATGGCCATGAGTACCCATGATTTTGTCCTACGGGACCAGATGTATGATGTCCTTCGGGACTAGTATATGAGACGATTGCCTGACCCTACACGATGAATTAACGGAATGATATATATATATATATGTTTTCGCACATTTCATGCTATCTGTTTTATGATTTGCTATTGAGCACATATTTTCTATGATGAGATTTTAAAGGTAGCCATGAGTATATTTTACGAAATATGCATATGACAATACAATTTCATTTTAAAGTGATAAGCATGATTAAGTTTTGAGATGCTTTTTACTTGTTTACACGACGTGATATGCATACTATATATGAGTTTTACTAAAAAGATGCATGGTGTGTAAACTTATGATTTAAGCATGTTTTTACTGCTTTTATGAAATGTAAGCATCTCTACTCCAGTACATGTTTATGCTGATTTGTAAAACCATGCGTTTTACTATGTTTTGAGTATTTAAAGCTATTTTAAATGTATCTCTTACTGAGTCAGAAAAACTCACCCCCTCCTCTCCATCTCCCAGATTATCTATAGCGAGTCTACTGCACATACGAGACTGTGTCGTTGACAAGGTAGTCCGACCTTTCATCGGATTCTTTTGTAACCTTGAGGTACAATCTTACTTATATTCCAGACATGTGATACATAATAAACACTATTGTATATAATAGTCGGGATGTAATAGTTATAAATGATTTTATATATACAGAATGTATGTAATGTAATGAGATCCTGGAAAATGAAAAAGATTTTAAATCTAGACATGGATAGGAAAACAACATAGTTAATGGATAAAAATTTTAATTAGCCCCATTTTTTCGCCCTTTCGGGGCGTGACAGTTTTCTTGGTATCAGAGCAAATGTTGTGTTGTACTGTCGTGTCTAGTAATAAGAGTGTATTACATCCCAATGTGTCTATGCATGTCTGGTAATAAAGTAAGCTTACTTGTCAAAGTATGACTTAATTTATGGATTTTGTGCAAATAGTAGATCGCTAATCATGAGTGGTAGACGAGGTCGTTCATAGAGATGAGCTCAACCCACTCTATCATCTTTCCCCTCAACCCGAGAGCCCTATTGATAGAATAAGGAGGCTTGAGGAGATAGTACGAGATATGAGGGAAGGACTTATAACCTTTACCACTATGTTTACCCAGCAGTTTGGGGTACGTACACCGAGTACAGAGACAGCTACTCTTACGCCTAATCCTTCTCCCCCACCAGTTCCTCCAGTAGCCCCAACCCTCAGCCAGCAGTTTCCCAGCATAGGGATGACAAAGAGACTCAGAGGGTGCGAGATTTTCTTGAGTATGCATCCTCTGGAGTTCACAAGGCTTAAGGACCCAGTTAATGCTAAGGAGTGAATCGTTGATATTGAGGCGATATTTCAGTTTTGGGGTGTACTGATAGGGAGAGAGTGACTATGGCAGGTTAAATGATAAAGGGACAGGCTAAGTTCTGGAGGAGATCCACACAGACAATATAAGTCGAGGATCCCTTAGAGATCACATGGAATGCTTTCTTAGTCGCATTTCGAGAGCAGTATGTACCGCTTGCAGCTCGAAGGAAGATGCAAGCAGAGTTGTTAGATTTGTAACAGGGAAGTTCTACAGTAGACAAGTATGAGAATAGATTTACAACCCTGATGAGATACGATCCAAAGACAGTTAGAGATCCCGAGCGCCAGACAGAGAGATTTTTGGCGGGACTGAGATCTGGGATCGAAGATAAGCTGTTGGGTCAGAATATCGTAGATTTCAAAGATGCTCTAAGACGTTCCTCAAGCAGAGCATGATCTCAGGTGATCGATCAGAGTTAAGGGAAAGAGAGCAGTTACTTCTCTACATGATTTGAGAAGGGGTCAGCCCAAGAGACAAAGGGTGGAATGACCTCAGATAGGGGCTGGTAAGCCCAAGACTTTGGTTGGTTTCGCAGGGATGATTAGAGGCCCTGAGATAAGAGTGCTATGGTGCAGGACATATAGCAATATTTACACCAAACTTGCCGCGCAGCTACTTTTACTTGCTATAGATGCGGTGAAGTAAAGCACATAATGAGAGAGTGTCCATTTATGAGATCTCAAGAACCTCGTGAGGCACCTAGACAGATAGAGAGATCGGCTCAGGCTCCATAGAGGAGAGCTACAGCCACAGGCAAGGGCAAGAAGCCTATCTCCCAAGGCCGAGTGTACGCCCATAACCAAGAGAAAACAGATACATCCTTCGATGTTATTCGAGGTACTCTTCTTGTCTGTAATCATGAAGCACATGTACTGGTGACCCAAGTTCCACACACTCGTTTGTGTCACCACAATTTACATGTAAGTTTCCCGAAGTATTCCTAGAGGACTTAATGGGATTACCATAGAGAGAGAAGTTGAGTTTGCCATTGAGCTAGTACCAGATACTCAACCCATTTCGAAGCCACCTTATCGAATGGCACTGGTAGAATTGGAGGAATTAAAGAAACAGTTGCAAGAACTACTCGATAAGGGATTTATAAGGCCTAGTGTGTCACCATGCGGTATACCAATATTATTTGCCAAAAAGAAGGATGGTAGTTTCTGTCTATGCATAGATTACAGGCTTTTAAATAAAGCAACAGTTAAGAATAAGTATCCCCTGCCGAGAATAGATAACTTGTTTGATCAGCTGAGTGGGGCTTTAGTGTTTTCGAAGATAGATTTGAGATCGGGTTATCATCAGCTAAGGATTAAGGAGGCTGATATACCGAAGACAGCATTTCGAAACCGATATGGGCACTACGAGTTCCTAGTTATTCCCTTTTGGATCGACTAATGCCCCAGCTGCATTCATAAGTCTTATGAACGATATCTTCTGAGAATACTTAGATAGATTGATGATAGTATTCATCGATGACATCTTGATTTATTCTGGATCTCGGGAAGAGCATGAATAACATTTAAGGACTGTGCTCCAAACTCTCCATGAGAAGAAGCTATATGGTAAATTTAGTAATTGTGCCTTCTGACTAGATCAGATTGCATTCGTCAGACATGTGGTATCTAAGGACGGGGTGCCAGTAGATCCGTCCAAGGTAGATGCAATATTGAGATGGAAAAGGGCTGATGACAGTCATGGAGGTCAGAAGCTTATTGGGATTAGTATGGTATTCCCGATGGGTTATCGAAGGGCTTTCACAGATAACAGTTCCATTAACCAGACTAACCCGTAAAGAGGTTCAGTTTATATGGCCTGAGTAGTGTGAGCAGAACTTACAAGAGCTCAAACGTCGGTTGAATACGACACCAGTCTTGACCATTCCGAGTGGTCTGAGGGATTTGTGGTGTACAATGATGCTTCCCACTAAGGTCTCGGCTATGTGCTTATGCAGCATGGTAGAGTGGTAGCTTATGGATCCCGTCAGCTAAAGGATCACGAGCGTAATCATTCCACTCTCAACTTAGAGTTAGCTGCAAAAGTGATTACACTCAAGATATGGCGGCATTAATTATATGGAGAAAGATTTCAGATTTTCACTGACCATAAGATCTTAAGTACTGGTTTAGTTAGAGGGAGCTTAATATGAGACAACAGAGATAGATAGAGCTCCTAAAAGACTATGACTGTGAGATTTTATATCATCCTAATAAGGCGAACGTGGTAGCCGACGCCCTGAGCTAAAAGGGTATGATGTCCTACATGATGATTAAAGAGTGGGACTTATTGGAACAAATTCATCAAACTCGGGATTAGTGTAGATGAGATTGAGCATGGATATATGGCTAGCCTACAGATTGAACTAAGTATACTAGACCAGATTAGAGCTGGATAGAAAAATGATAAGAGGTTACTGGATATGGTTAGCTAGGCAGATGAGAGATCGCAGTCTGAGTTTACAGTCAGTGATGATGGATTACTGAGGTACCAAGGCCGTATCTGTGTGCCACATCATGACACCATGAGTCAGAGCATTCTAAAGTAGTCCCATTGTCCTAGATTCACCTTGCTTCCGATTTAGTGGAACAGGAAGCTAAGGGTGTTCAGTTCATCCGTGACAGATCAAGGACCGCATAGAAAAGTTATGCCAATGTGCGCAGACATCCTCTTGAATTTCAGGTTAGGGACTCTGTAATTGTTAAGGTGTCACCGATGAAGTGTATAGTACGCTTCAAAAAAAAAAAGAGAGGAAGTGCTACGATGTAAGATTATTCTACTAGTAAAGGTTCTCTGGCAACACCACAAGACGGAAGAAACCATTTGGGAACTAGAGAGCCAAATAAGGGAGAAGTACCCTCACCTGATTGATAGACCAGCTTGAATTCAGAGGACTGAATTCTTAAAAGGTGGGGAGAAATGTGAAATCCGAATTTTTTTAAAGGGATTTAAATCGTTGGACAAAAAATGCGAAATTTAAATGAGAAAAGATAGTGAGTCCGAGAAGGAAAATCGGTCTAAATTAATCCCGAACGTGTAGAAGGGTAAAATGGTTAAAAGACCTGAAATTCGGTATAAAGTGAACGAGAAAATTTCGTTATAAATATGGATTTAGGAAATCTTGATCAATAAAGAAGAAATTATGAAATTTCGAGTTCAATTGGTCAAGATACGAAAATATTACGAATTTTCATAATTTTCGCCGGGGACATTATCCCGAAAATATGTGAAAAATACATAGAAATAATTAAAATAAATTAAATTAATTAAATAAATTAATTAATAAAATATAATATGATTTTTGAGATATTTTGTACAATTTATTATATTTTATTTGATTAAAATAAAATATAATAAATATAATATAATAAAATAATAATAAAGTAAAAAAAAAAACGAAACTCTGTCGCGCGACAGAGAAGAAAACAGAGAACGAAACAGAAGACGAAGCCAGGAACCGAACCCAGCCCCGTTTGCCCCGGTCAGCCGCGAGCCACCACCTAAGAACGGACCAGAGGGGCGATCGAACCTCGCCGGCGTCGGAAGAGGGAGAAGAAACGGTGACCGACGAGAGAAAGAGTGAAACCGAGAGGAGGAGCGAGAAAGAGAGAGAAAGAGGGAGAAAGAGAGAGAACGACGGCGGATGGAGGCTGGAGGAAGAGAGAGGACCTCGCCACCGGCCAGGAGGAGGTCCGATCTGCCACCATCGGCGCCGAAAACGGCCGAAAACGGTGGAAAACGAAAGAAGAAAAATTCGGTGCCGCCGCCGGAGGAGAGAAGAGGCCGGACCGGCCACTTTCTGGTGAGCTTTGGCGAAGCCGACCACAGATTCATGCATCGGACAACCCCGCGAACAAGCTGGAGGCGGAAGCCGACAGAGAACCGATCGAAAAAGCCCCAAACGACGAGGGAGAAGTTGAACCGGAACTGAACCGGACTGAACCAGACCGATCTGAACCGGTCTGAACCGGACCGAACCGGTTCAGCCAAGAAAGAGAGGGAAAAAGGAGAAAAAGGGAAGGAAAAGAGAAAAAGGAAAAAGGAAAAATTTTTGGGGATACACCGGATTTCGGGTAAGTCGGTAAGAGGTCAAAAGTGACCGATTTAATTTTCGAAAAATTTATTTAAATTATATTTGATCGAAAATTTACCCGAAATTAAATATATAAATTGTGCAGTTCGATGATAAATCGCGTACGTGAGCCCGATTGAACTTCGAATTGCATACTATCACAAAATCTTGGGTAAGTAAAGCTCATTTACGACAATCTATGTAATTATCGCGCATTAAAAGTTTAATTTACGAGTTACAGATTAAATTGTGCATTTAGTGGATTAAATCGAGATTTTTAATTAAATTGTCATAAATGATATACGGCTATTCAAAGAGTCTAGAAAAAGGCCCAATAAGTACTAATGGGCCCAGTGAGCCCAATAGGCCTCGATGAAAGAATTAATAAGTGAAAACAGGCTTAAAACGGATTAAGGCCCATTAAGGTGTAATTTAGCTCAATAAGAGAGAAATTGGTCCAATTAGCTAAATCGACCATAATAAATATGAAGAAAATATTTATTGAGTTGAATACGATTAAAACGAGGTTTATACCAATAAAACCGAGCAAAAAGAGTAAAATCGATTAAAAGTCAACTTTTGGTCAAAGCTTCGATATAATCACATATTTAGATATATTGAAATGAATTTAAGCCATATGTGATAAGTTGAACTTGTTTTGCAGCAGCTCGGTCTATCAACACATTTTACGAGGTAAATTCGAGCATCGAGGAAAGTGTTCTACATCAGTTGCTAAGAGGTAAGGGATATAATTTAGAGTAGCGTTAGTACTCCTACGTCCTTACCAACTGTTTATGTATGAGAATTGAATGAGATTTTACGAAATGGATTTTCAACTATATTCAAACCGAAGCCAAAAACCATTTCTCGAGTTTTCAGCATGTTTTATATATATGAGATACATTTTACAGCATACATGTTTATAAAAGTGTTTTTTTTACTTTTGAAATGAAAGCATAGTATTTTCATGTGAGATTACGGGTTAAAGTCCCGATATGTTTTACGAAACCATGTATTCATGATACGGGTTAAAGTCCCGAAACAGATTTTAAGCTATATTTTCACAGTACGGGTATGAGTCCCAAGAAATAGCTATTATAATTATGCTTTCCATATTTACACAGGCTAGAGTCCCGCAATGATTTATGAAAACTATTTTTTCTATGAGAAACGGGCTAGAGTCCCGTAATGATTTATGAAAAATGGGTTAGAGTCCCGTAACGATTTTAATACACGGGTATGAGGCCCGAAATGATTTTGATAAATTGGGTAAGAGGCCCAAAATGATTTTTGTGGGGTAAAAAGGCATGATATGAAGAAAGTCAGAGGATCTGGTGTTAATCTCGTATGGAGACGATCGAGGATCTACCTAGCCGACGGCCAGGGAACGGGCAGGCTCTGACTTGATATGAGAAACGTGCGTATAGACCACACTTGGTGATACACGTGAGTTCGTGCGTATAGTCCCCATTTAGTGGTGCACGAGAGATAGGGCAGCGTACGACCCTGATCCAGTCCTACGGCTCCCTGTACTATGGCCATGAGTACCCATGATTTTGTCCTATGGGACCAGATGTATGATGTCCTTCAAGACTAGTATATGAGACGATTGCCTGACCCTACACGATGAATTGACGAAATGATATATATATGTTTTCGCACATTTCATGCTATCTGTTTTATGATTTTCTATTGAGCACATATTTTCTATGATGAGATTTTAAAGGTAGCCATGAGTATATTTTGCGAAATATGCATATGACAATACAATTTCATTTCAAAGTGATAAGCATGTTATGATATGCATGATTAAGTTTTGAGATGCTTTTTACTTGTTTACACGACGTGATATGCATACTATATATGAGTTTTACTAAAAAGATGCATGGTGTGTAAACTTATGATTTAAGCATGTTTTTACTGCTTTTATGAAATGTAAGCATCTCTACTCCAGTACATGTTTATGCTGATTTGTAAAACCATGCGTTTTACTATGTTTTGAGTATTTAAAGCTATTTTAAATGTATCTCTTATTGAGTCTGAAAAACTCACCCCCCTCCTCTCCATCTCCCAGATTATCTATAGCGAGTCTACTGCACATACGAGACTGTGTCGTTGACAAGGTAGTCCGACCTTTCATCGGATTCTTTTGTAACCTTGAGGTACAATCTTACTTATATTCCAGACATGTGATACATAATAGACACTATTGTATATAATAGTCGGGATGTAATAGTTGTAAATGATTTTATATATACAGAATGTATGTAATGTAATGAGATCCTGAAAAATGAAAAAGATTTTAAATCTAGACATGGACAGGAAAACAACGTAGTTAATGGATAAAAATTTTAATTAGCCCCATTTTTTCGCGCTTCCGGGGCGTGACACCACGAAACCGAGATAGGGAGGTGAAATGCAGAAAAACCAAAAAGAATTCAACTAATAAGCAACGTAAATTGAAACAGAAAAATGAAAAGAAGCATGGAAACATTTAAATGATGAGATAATGTAACAATGATAAAACAAAACTAAAAAAACAATAGACTGAGCATAAAAATAAAGGAATCAAACCTTACAAAACCGAGAATGAAAAGCTTTTCATAACATGAAGATGGAATGCACAGCACTTTAACTATGGTGGCTAAAACAATTAACAAAAATGCTTGAAAATAAAATAAAATCTAACAAAAAAGCTTAAAAATAAAACTTTAAACTATTCTGAAAACTAAAAGTACTCCTAAATTACTTTACACTACTCCTATTCCTAAAATTACATAGTTTTTTCAATTGCCATTCTTTCCTATTTATACACACAAAAGGGGTACAATGGTAATTTCCACATCCTAGATGAGTTGGTATTTTTTTAGCCACTTGTCTTCACACCATTAGCTCTTTGAAAAGATATTTCCATGTCATCAGGCTTCTTGTCCAATTGGATGTGCTAGGTGGCATGGCTCGTGTTGTCTGCGTGGCTCAATCTCGATTTTAGCCTAATTTCGATCTATTTTCTACCGAAATATTCAAAATTCATCTGAATTTAATTTATCTGCAAATATGAGAATTTTAATTAAATAAATGGGATAATTAACAAAATAAATTGGGGATTTAAATAATAAATTAGGAAATTAAGTACAAATAATTCTAAAAATATAGAATTATCATATAGTCACCTACATGTCTCACATGATATAACTTGTGGTCTCGATAGACCAGGGTAGACCCGAGGGAGGGGTCAAGCCCCCGATTTTGTGCTTTTTACTGAGATGTGATTTTTAACAGAATTGTTTTATGAGTTTGAAATTGTATTATGAGATGCTTAACCCCTTCGAGTTATTTTATACTGCTCTTTAAATGAAATGATTTAAATGCAGTAGCATGATGAGTTTTCCATGCTTTAATCATAAATTCATGAAAAAAAAAATTGTTTCTCATTATTTATTTTACATGGCATGATCTTGATTTGCCTCATGCTAAGTTTGTTTAAATGATGTCACATAAAATGTCTTTGATGCATGAATTACATGATTTCTATATGCACAAATAGTTTTAATAAACTATGTCATTGATGTATGCATGGTTTTGTGCTTGAGATTTTAATGAAAAGAAATGGATTTTAAGGGCATGGCCTTATGAGCATGTAGATAGTGGAGCTATCTTCTTACTTGCATAATTGCCTTACTGAGCGAGTGGTTTGCTCACCCCCCCTTATTTTCTCATCTTTTCAGATTACCCGCAATAGTTAGTGAGCAGTTGAGAACTTGCATCTTGGTTTCCGCTGCTTCCCATCGAGAGACAGGTATACACATTTGTATAGTTTTGTATCTAAATATGTAATGCACAGTACTGTAAATGGATATGATGTCGGGGATGTAAGGTGATGTAATACCATTGTATATGTATTTAGTTAAAGTCAAAGGATAGTAAATCTTGATATATGAATGTGATTATGGAAATGGAATGGTAAATTGGTGAGAGGTGACTAACACCGAATCATAGCCCAACTGTTTGTAAGATGGTCACGATAAGAGAAATGTAAGAATTAAATAATAAATGAAAAAGCGAAAAATTTACTCTGATTTTTAGGTAATTTAGGTTGTGACAAGAAGTCCAGTATTTATAGAATTGTCTCTATGAGATCGATCTGCTCTTCAATGAGATCGATCTGCCCTGTACTTTTTCCTCTCGAAACCGACCTTCCAAACTTAATGAGATCGATTTGCTTCCAAGCATAAGATCGATCCGCACAACACAGAACCTTAAGGAGATTGATCTGCTCTTGCATGAGATCGATCTATTGCAAGTCAGTAGCTTAAATCGAGATTGGACCACGCGGACAACACAAGCCTAGCACATCCAATTGGACAAAAAGACAGATGACATGGAAATATTATTTTTCAAGGAGCCAATGGTGTGAAGACAAGTGGCCAAACAATGCCAACTCATCTAAGATGAAAAAATTACAATTGTACCCCTAAGTGTGTATATAAATAGAAAAAGATGGCAATTGAAAAAGGGGCAGCCTAGGTTAGAATACAGGTAAATTAGGGTAGAATAGTTTTAGGTTAATTTTAACGCTTTCTTTGTTTTTTACGAAAAGTTTTTTTTTCTTTTTTCATTTTTCCTTTTATTTATACTCGGGTAGATGAAATAGCTAGTGACAGTAGCTATTTTACCTCACCTTCCTTTGCGTTTCCTTTATATTAGTTTGTATTTAATTCTTTTCTTTCATGAAGGGCGAAACCGATTGTGTTGATGATTTACCCAGCTATTTCTCAATCATTTTACCCTCTTGTGTGCAGTGATATGCATCATGGACAATGTGCCGAGGATCACTATTTGATTTTTCTTGTTTTCAACTAAACACTTCTTTCGATCTTTCAAGTTTGATGTAGATGTTGCTGTATTTTGATTTAGACATTTTTTGTTTGGTTTAAATTTTCTCTTTCATTCTTCTAGGTTATTTAATAGCATTCGTTTCATCCTTTACATTAATTTTTCTATTTCCCGATTGGTATTGTATTCCTGCAATTTCTCTCGGTTCCGGTTGCAAGGCGGGTATTATATTTTGTATCTGATGAAAGGATTCGAGTATTTGTTAGCTGCTGTGTGTGTGGTTCATGAGATGTGTCATTGATTGCTCTGCAAGGAGAGCTGTGACCTCGATAAATCTCAGATGAGGAAGCCAGTTTGTTGAGTTTGCCAGCAACATGGGCGGAACATTATTGCTCTGCTTTACTCTGTTTCTTAAATATTTTACTGTTCAAATTCTTTGAAGTTTTTTTCGCACATTTGGATCTATTGTTTTTGTTGTTTCCAGGTGGTTTCTAATGTGTTAATCCTTTCATTTGGAGTAAGACGCAGAGGAAGAAGCAGGACAGCAGCTGGAATGCAGCTGGACAGTAGCCGAGAGCAGCACCATTGTAGCAGATTACCGAGAGTTGCCTGCAGCAGCGTCTGGTCAAAACAGAGAAGCAGAATGCAATAGGGACAGTAGGAACCGAGAACAGACCTGAGCAGGTAGGACAGGCCAGGGAATCTGCTGCGTGAGTAGGAGTCGGGTGCAAAACGATTTGCAGAACAGATGACTGGTGCACATAGTAGTACAGTGCAGATCACAGTAGAGTACACTTGCTGCATAGCACCTGGAGACAACCGAAATCTGGAGCAGAGGACAAACAGTGAGCAGTTGGACAGCAGACCAAGCAAACCGAGACCACACCTGGAAACCAGAAAATGATATGAAACATGAACAGTGTTTGGAGGGATTTATTGGTTGATTTAAATCTAAGGCTTTGTTTGGAATTCAACTCTTGCATTACTCCATTTTTCTTGCATTTTTAGTATAGTTTAATTAGTTGTTAGTTTAGGATAATTGTTAGTTGTCAATTTAGATTAGTTCTAGTTTTTTATTTTGTTAATTTAATTTTTAGTCTTAATTTTTAGTTAATAGTTAATTTTATATTTTATGTTTTAGGATTTAATTTTAGTTTAGCATTTTACAAGTTACCTTTAGATTTAATCTAGATTAAATGTGTGTCATGCATTTTTAATTTAGTCTTTATTTTCATTAAGTTTTAGTTTAGTCTAAATTGCATTTTGATTAAGTAGTTTAATTGCATTTTAGGTTAGTTTAATTTTAGTTTAATTAATCTTGCTTTGTTATTTTCATATTTGCATTTTATTTTAATTGCGTTAATTAGCTTTAACTGTTTTAATTTCTTTTGTAGTTTTTTTTATTTTAATTGCGTGGAGCACTGTAAGTAATTTTGCTCGGTTTTATTTAGTCATTATTTTATTGCTTTCCAGTATTTTTAATTAGACTTAGTAGATCACCACCTTAATCTCATAATTTGCTAGGATATACCATAGGGTAAGATTAACCGGTAGTTAATTAGGCTAACCAACTTCTCTGAGGGACGATAACTCGGGACTCAAATCCCATTATTACTTGTATAACTCATGCACTTGCGGTAATACCTTTAGGGCGTGTCAATTTTACTGCAGTTTTCTGCAGTAACTTACACCAAACTGCATATATTTTACTGCCATAGTCATTTTCTCATTCAATCACCTTTAAGGCTTGAAAATGACATTCATTCCTACTTTATATACATTAAGACTTGTGTGCATTCATTGTATAACCAAAGGTATACAATTTACAACCAAATGGAGTATAATCATTTATGCAACTTATGCATAATTCATTCCATTTTACCACACCACTCATTTTCCATTCCACTTACATTCATCATCTACAAAAGTCCATTTCTTATTATTCATACATAACGAAACTTGTACGTACATCACAAACTCATATTACAAGTGTGTACATTTAATTTATGGACTTTACATCTTTTATGTTTCTCATAGCATGTACATGTATATACTTATGAATTTGAGGGTCTTACAATCCTCCCCTCCTTAAAAGAATTTGGTCCTCTAAATTAGAACCAAGTCACTCTACAAACAATTGGGGATATTTCTCTCGCATCAGACTCTCTAGCTTCGAAGTAACTTCTTCTGAAGTGTGAAGCTGCCAGAGAATCTTTACTAACCCAATAATCTTATTTCTCAAGACTTTCTCTATTCTATCCAAGATCCGAATTGATTTCTCTACATAAGTTAGATCATCTTTGAGCTCCAATGGCTCATACCGAATCACATTATTTGGATCTAGATGATACTTCCTCAACATCGAAATGTGGAAGACATTATGCACTCCCGATAAATCCGGTGGCAAAGCCAATCTATATGCCTTATCTCCCACTCTGTTCAGTATCTCAAAGGGTCCAATATAGTGAGGACTCAATTTACCTCTCTTTCCAAATCTCGCTATACCCTTGGAAGGAGAAACCTTCAGAAATACTGACTCACCAAATGCGAATTCAAGTGGTCTTCGTTTCCTGTCAGCATAGCTCTTTTATCTACTTTGAGTTGTCCTCAATCTCTCAACAATCAACCGAACATCCTCAGAGGCTTGTGTAACCAAACCAGGAGAAAAAAGCTTTCGGTCACCCACTTCTTCCCAACCGATAGGGGAACGACATCTACGGCCATACAAAGCCTCACATGGTGCCATCCCGATACTCGCATGGTAACTGTTGTTGTAGGCGAACTCGACTAGTGGAAAATGATCATCCAATGAGCCTCTAAAATCTAGCACACACGCTCTTAACATATCCTCCACAGTCTATATCGTCCTCTCTGACTGACCATCTGTCTGAGGATGATAAGCGGTGCTCAAACTCAACTGGGTTCCCATGGCTTCCTGAAAATGTTCCCAAAAGTGGGAAGTGAAGCGAGAATCTTTGTATGAAACAATGCTCACTGGAATACTATGTAACCTCACTACCTCGCATACATACAACTCTGCCAATGCACTCAAAGTATCGATAGCTCTCATAGCTAGAAAGTGGCTGACTTCGTCAGTCTATCAACTATCACCCAAATGGCATCATGTGAGATCCGTAATTTTTTAGGATATTCCTTATGATTTCCATATTGTATGACATTATTATATGTTAATGGATTCATAAGATGGTTGATTCGAATTTGATAAATGTGGATGAAACAAAATAAATTACGAAAAATTGAATAAGGATAAATCGAGAAAACAAGGAAGCAACAAGTTCATTTAAGGAATTTAATCGAGGTGACTAAAAATAAGGAATTGAATATAGGGAAAAGATTGAGGATTGATGAAAGAAAGTCGATTCAATTTAGTCCCGAACACGTACAAGGGTAAAATGGTCAAAAGACCAAAATTCGGTATAAATTCGATAAGTAATTTTCATTAAAATATGAAATTTATGAAATCTGGATTAGTACAGAGGAAAATATTTAAATTCAAGGTCTATTGATCTAAATATTAATTTATTGAAATTTACGAGAATTAATTCAAAATTAATCGAGATTTTTAATTCGAAAAATTATCTCGAAAATAATCAAAAAATATATCGAAAAAGACGAAAACAGACTGAGAAATCCATTTATTGATTAAATGGATAAAATAATAATTTTTAAGATATTTTTTAAGATATTTTAAGAGATATTTGAGTATTTTTAATATATTTTATTGATTAAAATAATAATAAATAAATTATTAAAAAAATGGAAAAAAAAGGAAAGAAAAGGGAAAAAAGAAAGGAAAGAAAGTGTACCCGGGGATGACTCAAAAATTCAGGTAAGTAACCGAGGGTCGGGATTGACCTTTGGATAAATCTCGAAAATTCAATTTAATATTATTTTATTGAAAAATGACTCGGATTTAAATAATTGTGCAATGTTACTGCAGAGCCCGAACAAGAGCTGATTTAGCTCAGATTTTCGTACTCCGCATCATATTGGGTAAGTACATTTTAATTACGATAATATGAGTCCTTTAATGCAGAGTTCAAATTATTTTACGGATTTACGGATTAATTCAGCATAAAAGGAATTTTATTCGAAATTTCAACGTAATTATCGTAAATAGTATCCGGGCTATCCAATGAGTTTGGAATGAAGCCCAATGATTATTGATAAGCTAAATAAGCCCAGCAAACCCGAAAAAGGGATTTAAAAGTGAAAACGGGCTGAAAAAGGCGTTCGAGGCCCATTAAAGTGCAATCGGGCCCAATAGAGTAAAACAGGCCTAGAGCTTTAGATTCGATCAGTAAGAGTGAAATACTGATCTGTATATTGAATTGAACCCATATGTGGTTATATGCAGCTCCGTAGACGAGCGAATTAGACTGAGAGACCTGGTACGGTCGAGTCGAGATAAGCTCGCGCGTGATTCCAAGTAAGGGAATTTTATGAGCACTTAAAGGTAGCTGTACGTAGTTTCGAGGGGATTTACATTACGTTAAATTAATTAGGCTACCTGAAAACAGAATAATAATTTTTGCAAAAAAATATGAAAATAGTGACAAATGATTATTTTGCCCCCAGTTAGGAAAATTTCAAAAAGGGTAGTAAGGCTATGAAATTGCATGAAATTCATGATTTTAATGTTTTCATGGTGATATTGCTTTAATTTAAGCAATTTATGGATAGGTTGGCTATTATTTTCATGTTTTAAGTGAAAAGGCACAGGTTAGGTGCCAATTGATATTTATTTAACATGTTTTGATAAAATTGAGCCACCTATCAGTGTTATATGAGTTGTAACCGTGCTTGAGCACTACTCGCACTGGATTTTATATTTTAACTCATACACAGAGTGCTGGAGTCTTGCTCGCACTATTTTACAGATTTATTTTATATGACTATCGTACTAGAGTTTTTTTCGTACGAGGTTTTCACTGAGTTTTAATACCTATCCGTACTGGAACAATGCTCGTATGTGGATTTGAATTGAATGTATAATCAGTTTAAGTCGTACTTGAGTGCTGCTCGTGCGCAGATTTAATTGATTTCTATGAAACCGTGCTAGAGCTTCGCTCGCACGAGGTTTTCAGATATCATGAATATGCATGGAGCTGTGCTAGAGCTTCGCTTGCATAGGAATTTATATGACATGCATATAGCCGTGTTGGAGCCTCCTGTTGAGTGTGTGTCACAGTGAGATGATATGCTCACACGTGCATACTGAGACATACTTGACATGGGTGGATAAGACCTATTACAGGCACCCCTAATTAAGCTTGGGTTCACGGATTATGTTGTACCGTGTATGTCACGTGGAGTACGCTGTACTACGGGGATCGTTGGAGTGGAGTGGCATTAGCCACGAGACAGCAAGTCTTGCCCTCGTAATCCTGATATTATGCTATTCTGGCGGGTAGGATGACCCACCTCTTGTTTTAGGTGTGATACCCCGCACACTAGGATCCGTGTGCCAGGGATCACGTGGTTATGGCCATAGTCCTGGATATTACCGATATAGTCGCTTACATGTCTCACATGATATAACTATTGATCTTGATAGACCAGGGTAGACCCGAGGGAGGGGTCAGGCCCCGATTTTCTTATGATTTCAATTGAGATTTGATTATTCCCATGGAGGGATTTTATGAAACTTTCATTGATTTGTAACCCTGTGAGAAGGGTGATTTTATAACGGAGATTTGAAAATAAAGAATTTTGTTGAAATGGATTTTGATGTGTGAGTGTATCATATTTTGACCCAGATGGGGTATTTTATAATTTGTTGATTCATTGAGCATGAGATGTTTTCACATGAGAATTATTCCATGTTTTTAATATGTCGATTTCCTATTTTAGAACAGATGATATTATATATATGTCATATCATTGTTTTTACCTCATGCTCACATATATCCTGATTTCTTATCAGCATGTAGATAGTATAGCTATCTACCCGTTTGTATTATTGCCTTACTGAGCATGTAGAGCTCACCCTTTCATTTCCACCCACTTTTAGTGTTTCCACCATAGAGATAGCGGGTGTAAAGAGTAGACGGCATAGCTGATATCTTTGTTTTCCATCGACTGTCAGGTATACACCACATACAGAATTTTGTATTAGTATGTTTACAACACAGTATTGTATATGAAATAATATTTGGGGATGTAAATATAGAATCATGTGATGTATAAACATATCGACCACTCTATTATATGATAAATGATTTCAGTATGTATGTTTACGTGAGATATTTCTTAATGGTTAGAATGGTATATCGATATTGATTCACAGCCCGACCTGTTTAGAGGGATATGTCACGAGGCGGTAAGAAAGATTTTTCAAAAGCAAAAAATTTGTACTGATTTTTGTAAGTATTAGGTCGTGACATATCGTGATTCCTCCGGGTCCACAGTAAACCCATCACGAAATCCATGGTGATGTGCTCCCATCTCCATGTCGGTATAGGTAGCGGCTGCAATAACCCTGTAGGTTTTTGATGCTCTACCTTTACTTGCTGACATACAAGACATTTTGCCACAAAATCCACAACATCCTTCTACATACCTGACCACCAGTACACCTTCTGAAGATTCTGGTACATCTTGTTACTTTTCGGATGTAGCATATATCTTGACGAATGAGCTTCTGACAATATCAATATCTTAAGCTTGAGGTCATTGGGAACACATAATCTGCCTGTGAACCTCAGGAGTCCATATGAACTTATCTCAAAGTCAGTCACTGTGCCCTTCTGTATCTAACCTCTCATGTCAATGCAATATAGATCAGTCTGCTGAGCCACTGTGATCCTCTCTAACAGATTCGACTTTAAGCGGAGACTAGCAATCACATAGTTCGTATTCATGTCAGAAGGCACAACTCCCAAATTGAGGCTAGCAAACTACTCTAGCAACTCATGTTCCCTGACCATCATATACGATATCATCCAAAGGCTCTTTCTGCTCAAGGCATCGGCTACAACATTAGCCTTACCCGGATGATAAAGTATCTCACAATCATAATCTTTTAAAAGCTCTAGTCATCTCTTCTTTCGCATGTTCAATTCTTTCTACGAGAACAGATACTTAAGGCTCTTGTGGTCGGTAAAAATCTGAAACTTTTCACCATAAAACTAGTGGCATCATACCTTCAACGCAAACACTACTACCGCTAACTCCAGATCATGGGTCGGATAGTTCTTCTCATGGTCCTTCAGGTGTCTAGATCCATAAGAAACTACCTTCTCATCCTGCATCAATACACAGCCCAGTCCCTGATGTGAAGTATCAGTATATACTGAAAATCCTCATGAGCTGGTAGGGATAGTGAGAATCGGAGCAGTAGTCAATCAACTCTTCAACTCTTGAAAACTCTTCTCACAAACCTCGTTCCACACAAATGCTATGCCCTTCCTAGTGAGACGTGTCAACAGAGCAGCTAACTTTGAAAATCCTTCTACGAATCTCCGATAATATCCTGCTAAACCCAAGACTCCTGATCTCGATAACTGTCCTTGGTTGTTCCCACTGAACTACAGCCTCAATCTTGGATGGATCCACAGATACACCATCCTTTGACATACATGTCCCAAAAATTCGATCTGTGACAACTAAAAGTCACACTTATTGAATTTAGCATATAGCTTTTGCTCTCGTAAAGTCTGCAACATAATCCTAAGGTGTCTCTCATGCTTTTCCTCAGATTTAGAGTATACCAATGTCATCGATGAAGACAATAACAAACTGATCCAAATATAAGTTGAACACATTATTCATCAAAGCCATGAAAGCTGTGGGAGCATTCGTCAATCTGAATGGCATAACCAAGAACTCATAATGGCCATATCGAGTCCTAAATGTTGTCTTGGGCACATCTTCATTCCTTACTCTCAGCTGATGATACCCAGACCTCAAATCAATCTTAGAAAAGATATGCGCACCCAGAGCTGATCTAACAAATCATCAATGCGTGGAAGGGGATATCTATTCTTGATGGTTGCCTTATTCAACAATCTGTAATCTATACATAATCGAAGGCTTCCATCCTTCTTCCTTACCAACAAAACCAGTGCTCCCCACGGTGAAACACTCGGTCTGATAAAACCCCTGTCCAACAACTCTTGCAATTGTTTCTTGAGCTCCTCTAGCTCAACTAAGGTCATGTGGTACGGTGGTTTCGATATAGGTTCAGTACCAGGCAACAAGTCTATACAGAATTCCATCTCTCTGGTTGGTGGCAACCCTGGCAATTCATCCGGAAAGACATTTGGGAATTCACTAACCACAAGAATGTCTGCCAACTCCGGATGTACCTTACCCGTATCAACCATGTTGACACGCCCAAAGGGTGTTATCCGCAAGTGCACGGGTCGTACAAGTAATAATGGGATTTGAGTCCCGAGTTATCATCCTACAGAGAAGTTGACTAGCCTAATTAACCATTGGTTATTCTTACCCTAAGTATATCCTAGCAAATTATGAAGTTTTGATTATGGGTGGTCTACTAAGTTTGAAATTAAAAATACCGAAAAGAATAAAAGTTATAAACTAAAAAAAAAACGAGCTAAGATTTACTTACCGAGCTCCACGCAATTAAAAACAAATACCTACAAAAATAATTAAAACAACTAAAATTAATTAACGCAATAAAATAAAAAGCAAAAATGAAAATAAAGAAACAAGATTAATTAACTAAAATTAAACAAGCCTAAAATAACATATGCATGTAATTAAACTAATAAAAATTGTAAATTAAACTAAACTAAATTCTAATAAAAATAAAAACCAAATTGAAAATGCATGAAAAACATTTAATCTAGATTAATTCTAAATGCCACTCATAAAACACTAAACTAAAATAAAATCCTAAAACATTTAATATAAAATTAACTACTAACTAAAAATTAACACTACAAATTAAATTAACTTGCAAAATAATAAAGCTAACCTACCATTACTTAATTAAATTACCAAAATAACAACTAACAAGTATTAATCAATTTAATTCATTAAAGTAAAAGCATGAAATAACACATTAATTAGCCAAACAAGGCCTTAACCAATTTGGAAACCAAGAGTAGTCCCGATACTGCATTGTTCATTGTCTTTCCAAATCCATGCTTATTTCCAGGATGTGCTCACGGGTTCCCCTCTGCTGTCCCTGTACGTTTCTGCCCTGTGCAAAGTTCTGCTCTCGGTATTCCTCACGATTTTGTCCTCTATTTCCAGGTGATGGTGTGCTGCTCTTGGGTTGTCCAGGTCTGTCCAGCATTCATCCGCTGCTATCTACTGCAGGTGCTACTATCTACTGCAGGAGCTGTCCGTTCCCTGTTCTGCTAACTTCATCCTCTTCAAAATGATGCACACAGCAACCCCAGCACACACTGTAGCCAGCTGATATCTACCTAGCTAGCCATACATGCTTCAACTTGCACTTTCCCGTAACCGAGACAACCTGGAAACAAAACATAATTTAAATGAGCAACTAGATAACCAAAGAGAGATGATAATGCAGAGAAATAAAGCAACAAATTAATAGCCTTGACCCTAGAACTAAAACTTGGAAGTATAAAAAAAAATTGAACAGAATCTAAATATATCAAAATGGCATCCCAGCAAAAACCAAGCATCGGTACAATGAAGTCAAGCAAAAAATGCAAAAAAATCAAGATGAATAGTAGTGAACTCCTAGAACAGGGGAGAACAGAGAAGGAAACGTGAACTCTGTCTGCTGCACCCGCGCATGCTGGCTTGAGTTTGCACCGATACCAACTGTTTCACAAACTTCAGCATTAACTGCCTCTTCATTCACACAGCAGCAATGTCCGCAACAACAGCTTTAGCTCTCCACAACCTATCCTACACTTCATTCCAGCAAACAATAACGAAAAGGCTAACTGACTTTGAATGTAATCCCGTAAACAATAACACAGAAGTAAGGCTGGAATGATGAAGGCAAGCTGTGTCAATTGGTCCCTTTCCACTATCCCGAATCCTCGAAGCTACCACGGCATACTTATGAAATACTAAAAAATGAAAAAAAAAACACAAATAGCAGGAAACGAAAATGCACAAGACAACAGTAAAGAAAATTTTTTGACTTAATTATAAGTTGGTAACAATCTTAAAACCACTTGAAAATATGAAATACCATACTGGAAATTCTCTAAACACAAAATGAAAACTCTAGTGTGCCAAATTAACAAAACAAAGAGTTAAACTTGCAAAACCGAGAAGAACGTGGAAGGTAAAATCCAAGCTTTTCATAAAGGAAATAGAAATTACATGAATAGTAAAAAACTAAGATTGCTAACGAAAAAATGCTTGGAAATAAAAAAACTTGAAAACTAAATCTACCCTAGAATAACAACTACTCCTAAATTACTCTACAGTACACCTAACCTAGGCCACTCCTAAATTACTTTCTTTCTTCAATTGTCATCCATGTCTTATTTATACACACAAAAGGGGTATAATTGTAATTTCTACATCCTAGATGAGTTGGCATTTTTTTGGCCACTTGTCTTCACACCATTGGCTCCTTGAAAAGATATTTCCATGTCATCGGTCTTCTTGTCCAATTGGATGTGCTAGGTGGCATGGCTCGTGTTGTCCGCGTGGTCCAATCTCGATTTTAGCTCAATTTCGGTCCATTTTTTATCGAAATATTCAAAATTCACCTGGATTTAATTTAGCTGCAAACATGAGAATTTTAATTAAATAAAGGGGATAATTAACTAAATAAATTGGGAATTTAAATAATTAATTAGAAAATTAAGCACAAATAATTCTATTTTCATAGAATTATCACACCTCCAAACTTGAGTTTTTGCTTGTCCTCAAGCAAAACAAAATAGATGTAGGAATGACAAGTACAAAACATAATAATTTTTCCAATATTATCCTCAAAAATAAAGTACAGACTATGATCTTAAAGGCTCACAATTACAAGTTCAACATTCAGAATCATTCAATCATAAGTCCTCACCCAAATTAGACTCCTCGTGAGTGTGTGAAAATGTCAAAGCCACTTCACAGTACATTACTCGGATCAGATTATGCAAACACAGTGAATGCAAAGTCAATGACATGTGATCATTCCCATAAGTTTGCTTTTCACTTCTCTCTCCACTACTGTAGTCACACTTAACTAAAGATTAATAGGACTTCATTAAGCTTGTAATGTAAGGCCGGGGTTAAGGTATGATAAAGTCGATTTAGGTTTAATTACCCCTTAACATGCATTACTTCTAGGATCTGAATGTAAGAGCTCAAATCATTTCCCCTAAACTTATTTATTTTGCTACTTTTTTTTTTTGTTCTTTCATTTTCATTCTTTTTTTTCAGTCATTTTTTTTCTTTCATTTTTTTTTTAACTTTCACTATCACCAGATACCCATTATACAAAGCTCAAAATACATCCAATGATTTCTCATGCTTTTTGGGGTAAGGGATAGGAAAAGAGTGCTTTATGCTAAGGAAAATTTGCAGGTGTATTTACAGAGAAAAGCTTATTTGGCCCAGATGGCTGACTAGGGGTAGAATATGTACAAGGAAGGCTAGAAAGGCTCAAACGATCTAAAGATGGCCTAAATCATCTCCCTAATCAAGTGTGATCTAATATTACACCTCGAGATTAGATCAAACAAATTCTAGAATATGATGCACAAAATCAATTGAACAAATGCAATCCTATGTATACATAAGCTTTCTCTAAATAAATAGACTGATTCATGACATGACATGTGCATAAGATGAGGCAATCACAATCAGAATTAAGACAAATTCAAGAATTCAACTTTATACTTTTCCTATAATCATGCTTCTCAGTCAATCAAAGTCAAACTTAATCATGGGGTCATATCATCGGAATATGGGAAAACTACATGCTAAGCACTAAATCATCCCAAAATCAAACAATTTAAGCTTATATTTTCGAAAAAAAATTTAAAATTTTTTCAATTTTGCCCAAATTTTTTAAAAAAATGCTCAAGAAATATCCCCTCCCCCAAACTTGAAGTGCACAGTGTCCTTAGTGTGCAGATAATATAAGAATTGAAGTTCAGGAACAAAGTACTCCCTTTCTGATGATGATGAACAACTGAAGCTTTGATTGAAAGCGTAAAACTAGAAAATAAACCTGCAAAATAAACAAAGAAAGAAACAACAAAAAAGAAAAAGAACTATATACAAGGTGAAAAGAAAAACACAACCACTTCAAATGCAACTGAAGAAAACAACACTCAGCAGTATGGCGAAGAGTAGGAGGGTCATCCAGAGTGGTGATAGAATGTTGACAATTAAATCCTCCTAAGCCCTATCTACTTCCCTCCTTCTTTCAGATTTTATATGGTTAAGCCTTATGTCCTCCTCAATCTCCATCTTAAAACACTCTTGAGAGTCATCAGGGAGCTTCAAAGGTTTGAAAACATTAAACTTTACTTCCTGATCTTGGACTCTCATCGTTAACTCCCATTTTTGTACATCAATTACTGTTCTACCAGTAGCTAGGAAAGGCCTGCCTAGTATAATGGTGACTTTCCTATCTTCTTCCATGTCCAAAATGATAAAATCTGCAGGGAAAATAAACTTGTCTACCTTTACTAAGACATCCTCAATGATCCCCTTCGGATATTTAATTGATCGATCAGCCAACTGGAGGATCACTGTGGTGGGCTTGGCATCCCCAATTCCTAACTTATGATAGATAGACAATGGCATCAAATTTATACTAGCTCCTAAATCGTACAGGGCTCTACCAAAGAATAAATTTTCAATAATGCATGGTATAGTAAAACTCTTGGGATCCTTGAGCTTGGGGGGTAATCTTCTCTTGATAATGGCACTACATTCCCCAGTTAAGGCCACCGTCTCATAATCTTCCAATCTCCTTTTCCTAGAGAGGATATCCTTTAGAAACTTCACATAACTTGGCATTTGCTCTAAAGCATCTGCGAAAGGAATGTTGATGTGAAGTTTCTTAAAAACCTCAAGAAATTTAGCAAATTGTCGTTCCAGCTTTTGATCTTGCAACCTCTGAGTAAAAGGTACTGGTGGTCTAACTAGAGGCAATGTAGTGAGAACCTATGTAGCATCAGAGAACAAGGAAGGCTGTGAAGTAGAAGAAGGTATAGATGAAGAAGTGCCTAGCTTGGATTCTTTTGCAACCTGATCCTGATATTCCTGCTCTTTCTGAGCTGCTTCTTTGGGACTTATGAGTTCTTCAACTATCGGCTCAACAGGATTAGACTTAACTTGTGGCTCCTCTAGCTCTTTGCCGCTCCTAAGGGTGATGGATTTAACATGTTCCTTACCCTTCCTTTGCTTAACAAGATTAACTTCAATGTTACTAGGAAGGGTTCCTTGAGGACGTTGGCTAAGAGCACTAGCTATTTGTCCAACCTGAACTTCTAAGTTCTTAATTGAAGCAGTTTGATTTTGCAGGATAGTCGTGAACATTTCCTCAAGCGAGGGCTTCTTCTCAGCTGTTGGTGCGTGGTAATGTTGGGGCTATATCTATGGTGGTGGTGGTGGTGGTGATGGATGATATTGACATTGATGTGGGGATGGATGATGTGGTGGATGGTATGGAAATTGTAGCTGTGGTGGTACATGAACTGATGGAGATTGAAAAACAGGGGGTTCTACAGGTCTAGAAATAAAAGATTGCCCTTGGTTTTGGCTCTAGGAAAAGTTAGGATGGTTCCTCCACCCTCGATTATCGGTGTTTGGAAAAGGGTTGTTCTGTTGCGTTTGAGAAGGGGCAACATACTGAACCGATTCTAAGTTGAGCGAAAACCTATCTACAGAGTGGGTACCACTACACAGCTCGCAGGAAAGAAAATGACTTTGGACAGAATACAAAGGGTTAGGACCAGTGGGAGGATTATGTTGGGTACTGAGCGACTTTACCTTCTTCGTAAGGTTAGCGATTTGAGAGGTCAAGGTAGACAGTGTGTCGAGCTCATAAATATCCGTCGACTTCTTTGGCAATTGCCTCTCCGAGGACTATAGATAGTTGTTAGCCGCCATCTTTTCTAACAACTCGTAAGCTTCCTCTTCTATTTTACACATTATCGCTCCACCCGCCGCAGCGTCAATAATGGTCCTATTTGGGCTTGTAAGTCTATTGTAGAAGGTCTGGACTTGCAACCACAAAGGTAGGCCATGGTGAGGGCACTTCCTAAGAAGCTCCCTATATCGTTCCCATGCCTCGTAAAGAGATTCAGAGTCGTACTGGGCAAAGGAGGATATATCGCTACGGAGTCTGGCCATTTTAGAGGGAGGGAAAAACTTGGCTAGAAATTGGTGGGCTAACTCGTCCCATGTAAAAATGGATCCTGGAGGTAGGGAGGTCAACCAGTGTGTCGCCCTATCCCTAAGTGAGAAGGGGAATAGTCTAAGTCTAAGCGCATCATCCGATAATCCATTGTGTTTGAACGTGTTGAACAATTCTAAGAATTGCCCAAGGTGAGCATGGGGGTCTTCGTGTGGAAGCCCACTGAACTGTAAAGAGGTCTAGATCATCTGGATGATGGAAGGCTTAATTTTGAAATTATTAGCAGGGACAGCTGGTGGCCTAATGCCGGTATAATATCCTTCAATCGTCGGTACCGCATAATCTCCAATGGTCCTACTTTCCCTATTTTCTGCCATCGTGTTTTGCTGCGGAGTTATAAATTTCCTAGAATCCTTTCGAATTTTCCTAAGAGTTCGTTCAATTTCAGGATCTAGAGGAAAGCAATCAAAACTCCTAGCTCTACGCATGTAAACATCAGAAAGTCCTTAGAAAATTTTTTAAGTTTTTTAATTTTTGTTTATTTTAATTAATTATGAGAAAATTAACTAAGCTAAACTAAGGGTCTAAATATTTACAACCTAAATATTTACAGGCTAGAATTACACCTAAGCATAATTTTACCGATATCAATTAACGACTAATTAAAACTTCCTCGGCAACAGAGCCAAAAACTTGACACGCCTAAAGGGTATTATCTTCAAGTGCACGAGTCGTACAAGTAATAATGAGATTTAAGTCCCAAGTTATCATCCCACAGAGAAGTTGACTAGCCTAATTAACTGCCGATTATTATTACCCTAAGTATATCCTAGCAAATTATGAAGTTTTGATTATGGGTGGTCTACTAAGTTTAAAATTAAAAATACTGAAAATAATAAAAGCTATAAACTAAAAAAAACGAGCTAAGATTTACTTACCGAGCTCCACGCAATTAAAAACAAATACCTACGAAAATAATTAAAACAACTAAAATTAATTAACGCAATAAAAATAAAAAGCAAAAATGAAAATAAAAAAACAAGATTAATTAACTAAAATTAAACAAGCCTAAAATAACATATGCATGTAATTAAACTAATAAAAATTGCAAATTAAACTAAACTAAATTCTAATAAAAATAAAAACCAAATTAAAAATGCATGAAAAACATTTAATCTAGATTAATTCTAAATGCCACTCATAAAACACTAAACTAAAATAAAATCCTAAAACATGTAATATAAAATTAACTACTAACTAAAAATTAACACTACAAATTAAATTAACTTGCAAAACAATAAAGCTAACCTAGTATTACTTAATTAAATTACCTAACTAGCAACTAACAAGTATTAATCAATTTAATTCATTAAAGTAAAAGCATGAAATAACACATTAATTGGCCAAACAAGGCCTTAACCAATTTGGAAACCAAGAGTAGTCCCGATACTGCACTGTTCATTATCTTTCCAAATCCATGCTTATTTCCAGGCTGTGCTCACAGGTTGCCTTCTGCTGTCCCTGTACGTTTCTGCCCTGTGGAAAGTTCTGCTCTCGGTATTCCTCACGGTTTTGTCCTCTATTTCCAGTTGATGGTGTGCTGCTCTCGGGTTGTCCAGGTCTGTCCAGCATTCGTCCGCTGCCATCTACTGCAAGTGCTGCTATCTACTGCAGGTGCTGTCCGTTCCCTGTTCTGCTAACTTCATCCTCTTTAAAATGATGCACACAGCAACCCCAGCACACACTGCAGCCAGCTGATATCTACCTAGCTAGCCATACATGCTTCAGCTTGCACTTTCCCGTAACCGAGACAACCTGGAAACAAAACATAATTTAAATGAGCAACTAGATAACCCGAGAGAGATGATAATGCAGAGAAATAAAGCAAAAAATTAACAGCCTTGACCCTAGAACTAAAACTTGGAAGTACAAAAAAAAAACTGAACAGAAGCTAAATAAATCAAAATGGCATCCCAACAAAAACCAAGCATCGGTACAATGAAGTCAAGCAAAAAATGCAAAAAAAATCAAGATGAACAGTAGTGAACTCCTAGAACAGGGGAGAACAAAGAAGGAAACGTGAACTCTGTCTGCTGCACCCGCGCATGCTGGCTTGAGTTTGCACCGATACCAACTGTTTCACAAACTTCAGCATTAACGGTTTCTTCATTCACACAGCAGCAATGTCCGCAACAACAGCTTTAGCTCTCCACAACCTATCCTACACTTCATTCCAGCAAACAATAACGAAAAGGCTAACTGACTTGGAAATTAATCCCGCAAACAATAACACGGAAGTAAGGCTGGAATGATGAAGGCAAGCTGTGTCAATTGGTCCCTTTCCACTATCCCGAATCCTCGAAGCTACCACGGCATACTTATGAAATATTGGAAAATGAAAAAAAAAATACAAATAGCAGGAAATGAAAATGCACAAGACAACAGTAAAGAAAATTTTCTGACTTAATTATAAGTTGGTAACAATCTTAAAACCACTTAAAATTATGAAATACCATGCTGGAAATTCTCTAAACACAAAATAAAAACTCTAGTGTGCCAAATTAACAAAACAAAGAGTTAAACTTGCAAAACCGAGAAGAACGTGGAAGGTAAAATCCAAGCTTTTCATAAAGGAAATAGAAATTACATGAACAGTAAAAAACTAAGATTGCTAACGAAAAAAATGCTTGGAAATAAAAAAACTTGAAAACAAAATCTACCCTAGAATTACAACTACTCCTAAATTACTCTACACTACTCCTAACCTAGGCCACTCCTAAATTACTTCCTTTCTTCAATTGTCATCCATGTCTTATTTATACACACGAAAGGGGTATAATTGTAATTTCTACATCCTAGATGAGTTGGCATTTTTTTGGCCACTTGTCTTCACACCATTGGCTCCTTGAAAAGATATTTCCATGTCATCGGTCTTCTTGTCCAATTGGATGTGCTAGGTGGCATGACTCGTGTTGTCCGCGTGGTCAAATCTCGATTTTAGCTCAATTTCGATCCATTTTCTACCGAAATATTCAAAATTCATTCGGATTTAATTTATCTGGAAATATGAGAATTTTAATTAAATAAAGGGGATAATTAACAAAATAAATTGGAGATTTAAATAATTAATTAGAAAATTAAGCACAAATAATTCTATTGTCATAGAATTATCACACGTACGCTATAAAACCTTCAACATATTCATTTCTCAGCCAGCATAGTACTTTATAAATCACAATTCATAACTATTACTTTTATTTCTTTGCATCAAACTTTACAACATATTTTTCAGGGTTAGGAAACATAACTGTCTTTATATAACAATCTAAAACAGCATGGTTTGCAAATAGCCAATCCATACCTAATATTACATCAAAGTCACTCATACTTAACAATATCAGATTGGCTGTCATATCCTTTTCCCCTACTCTTAACTTACAATCATTTAACACATACTCCACTAGCTGTCTATTATCCATAGGCATACTAATCAACATCATCCTACTCAAAGGTGTATGTCAGAGCCCGCTTTACATCCCCACAAGGCCTATCCTCACCCCCTCTTGGGGCCTTTTGGATATCCAAGGGCGGACAGCGCTACTCCACAACCTCCACGTATTGTCCGTTTTGGGCCGTAGCCCGCACGGCTTTGTTTCATTCGGGTACTCCAGCCCACATGGCCTGCTTCCCCTCAGAACGCGTCCTCGGAGGCTCGAACTCGGGTAAACAAAGCCGTGATGGCTACGGCCCAAAGCCGACAATACGTGGAGGTTGTGGAGTAGCGCTGTCCGCCATTGGATATCCAAAAGGCCCCAAGAGGGGGTGAGGATAGGCCTTGTGGGGATGTAAAGCGGGTTCTATGGCTCAAGGGCATAATGAGTGACGAACAAAGGGTGTTGTCCTTAGTTCGAATCTCTGAGGACGCGTTCTGAGGGGAAGCAGGCCATGTGGGCTGGAGTACCCGAATGAAACAAAGTCGTACGGGCTGCGGCCCAAAGCGGACAATACGTGGAGGTTGTGGAGTAGCGCTGTCTGCCCTTGGATATCCAAAAGGCCCCAAGAGGGGGTGAGGATAGGCCTTGTTGGGGATGTAAAGCCGGCTCTGACAGTGTACGCTCTATATACTTTTCTAGTTTACATGCAATTAAAGGTGATACAAATGAATGCGTGGCACCAAGATCAATTAAAACATATGCTTCTAAATCACAAATCAGTATGTTACCTTTAATCACATCCGTCAAAGCATCCACCGTGTCTTGGTCCAAGGCGTGTACTCGCCCTCAACCTATCACATGCTTCCCCTTCTCCTCTGTCGTCGCTCTCTTCCTCGATGCAGACATATCAACTAGGGCTCTCTCCAGCTCCTTACCCTTTTGTGGGGCAGTCTCAACCATCTCTGGGTAAACTCTAGCAATATGCCCTAGTTTCCCACATCGAAAACACATAATAGGACTCATCAAACAAGGTCTACCACCATGGTATCTACCACATCTACTGCACTGATCAGTAGTAGGCCTCGGTCCTCCAATCATAATGCCCTTCACCGGAGCTATAGTCGGGTATGTAGGAGGTCTAACTGGTCTATCTCGTACCTCCTCTATCTGTGGTCTCTTACCAAAGAGTCTCCTCCCTACTCGATAACTGAAATCTCTATCTCTAACCGGCCTCTTCCTATCCTTCTCTTGGCTCCGACTGATCTTCTTAAACTCAGAGGCATTCCTCTCATAGTCCTGCTCACATAATTGCGCCCTGCACACTGCCTCATCATATGTACCACTATCCAATGGTACCAATCTAGACCGTAACATTGGTCTCAATCCATCTATAAATCTGCGGACCTTTCTAGTCTCGCTGTATATGGTATCGGGGTCATACCTTCCCAGGGCTAAAAATCTAGTCTCGTACTCATCCACTGAAAGACTCCTCTGGCTCAACCCCAAAAATTTGGCCTGCAGCCTTCGTTGTACCGTATCTGGAACAAACTGCCTCTTGAAGGCATCCAGAAATATCTCCCAACTAATCTCAGCATGTCGACCTGGTGGACTTTCACTAATGCTCTGTCATTCCCTTTAGTAAGAACACAGTAAATGCGACCATCTCTGAAGTCGTACACTCAAAGAATCCGTACAACTTCTCCATCCCTCCAATCCACTCCTCAGCGGCAACTGGGTCCTTGATTCCATGAAAAGATGGGGGTCCAAGTTTCTGGAATTGTCGCAATCTATCTAAATCACACTTGTATCACAATCCACTACTATCCTGAACTGGTGGGCGTGTAGCAGTATCTGCAGCCTATGACATCTCAGGTGCAGGCTGTGCAGGTGTGTCAGGTGCAACTGCCTCTCCTATCGCAGTCTCTGCATCCTGTCCCTGTCTACCTAGCCTAGTCTGTGCCAGCAACTCCAATATCATCTTTAGGCTATGCTCAATCCTCGTGAAGCGTACCTCAGCAGTCTCTAGTACCTCAGTCTAACTAGTAGTTTCATCTCGGGTCTCCCGCCTACCTCTACGGCCTCGAGCCTATCTCTTGCCCCTCTACCACGGCTGGTATTAGTCATATAGACTAAATTCCTGCATTCATCATCATTAATAATTAGTCTGATATCCATCTTGTATACACAACTGTAACTGAACAAAGCACGGTACTAAAGGGATGTATATTTTCTTAATTACTAATATCGATTCAAATCAGACCAACACTACTCTGATACCATTATATCACGACCTCTTTCCATGACTTACCAAAAACCACTACAAATTTTTCACTTTTTACTTTACTTACCTTTCCCTCCTCGACAGTTGGGTTGTGATTCAATATTAGTCACCCACTCACATTCATTCACAATATATATAGTATTGAGTATTCTTTCGATAACATAAACTTTTATGCATTATTTGTACATATACACCCCGACCGTACAATAGTTTACATAAATATGATTATACATTGTTCAGTACAAAATGTTCGAGTGTGTATACCTCTCGTAAGATGGATAGGCAGCGGATGAAATGAATGTTATATCTCAGCCGGACTCAATCTACTACGAATGATTTGTAGAGAGTGAAAAATAAAGGGGGATAAGCAAATAACGCGTTCAGTAAGGAAATCAGGTAAGCAAATAGACAACCGCACTATCTACTGAAAATAAGGCTTTGCCTTTCCTTCTCTCATCTCAAAGCATGTATCAAAATGATATAATAATAATACAAAATAAATTCCATGTACTTAAAATCATGCTGAGTTATCAAATATAGGCATTCATGCAAAACAGTGCATATTTATAATTTTAGAATGCCTTTATAGAAATCATTGCCATTTACACATAAATCACAATAAATATGGCAGTTCACAACACAACACAAATTGGTTTTCGACCTATCTCTCTCAAGTCTAACCGTATCATGGAAACAAGTGATATGTCATGCGAGACTCAATGGCTAAATGCAATACTCTCCTGGACTATGGCCATATCCTATAATGGTGAAATTTTAGGCAACACGAATCTCAGTGTGCGGGTTATCACTGCTGCAACAGGAGGGGGGTCAGTCCATCACAACCGCCAACTATAAACTCCTCAACTCCACAACTCCACATAACACACGGTACAGTATACTCCATTCCACTCGCACGGTACAACATACACCCGTGGACCCTTTTCTCAAGGTCAGGATGCCTGTCATAGGTCTTAGTCCTCACACCATGGAAATACATCATAGTCGGGGTGCTTGCCATAAGTCTTAGCCCTTATACTATGGAATAAATGTCACGTCTCTAAATCCACATGCGAACATCTCACAGTGTGACACTCAATCTACACGAGAAAATCATCACGATTTTTCTTTAACATGTCTTATATATCACATAAAACTACAGTGCACGTCTTGAGTGTGACTCACAATCAACACTCCGCCTCTTAAACACTGTGTATGCATTTCAAAATATTCAACACTAGTGTGAGTAACCGCTAGCACTAGGTCAATGCATAGTTCTCATTTTAAATCAAGTACGAGTTATCACTCAAGTACCATGTCATGTATAAATCAAGAAAACTAAGTACGAGCAACGCTCCCAATACTTTATCATGTAAAACTGAGTATGAGCAAAGC
This sequence comes from Firmiana major, assembly GCA_033439115.1. Lineage (NCBI taxonomy): Eukaryota > Viridiplantae > Streptophyta > Magnoliopsida > Malvales > Malvaceae > Firmiana > Firmiana major. The sequence goes on from CM065904.1 coordinate 38,895,232, forward strand.
TCCCAATACTCTATATGCATCAATCACAAAACTGAGTACGAGCAATGCTCCCAATACTCTAACATGCATAAAATCGCATTTAAATTTAGTACGAGTATATCCTCCAGTACTATGTGATGCATATCTCAAAATATAGTGCGAGTATTCTCTAGCACTTATGGTTTTCACACAAAACCAGATAGATGGCTTATTCAAATCACAACTCACTCAATTCAAATCAAATTTGCACTTAAATGTGCTATTTTCTTATATACATGAAAACATTAGCCATTCTATCATGCAGCTCATGCATTTTGGGTCACAACATGCTTCTAAGGTGTTTGCACCCTATTTTTGGATAAGATCACACTTTATCTCATTGGTTCCTATCACAGCAACATGTTTATTCAGGGAATTCATATAGAGTATAATATCAAAACTCTAATTCAATAAACGTGTAGCCATCTCTAGCTACTCACGAAATTTTCTTACCTCGGATCACGTCAAGTGACCTCTCTTCCTCGTTTCTGATCACTCTTGCAGTACGATCAGCTTCCAAGGAAATTTTCGAAGTTGTTATAATCATTGGCATTAGTATATCGCTATATACTCATTTCATTTGCTAAATCTCAATTTAATACTTAAATCTCATCATTTTCTCCAAATATGGTATAAAACCACATTTTCACATATCTATCTTTATTTCTCCTTATTTTCAAGTTATGCATTTCATAACATTACCTTATAATCTTCCATACATGCATATTGCATCATTAAATCAATGTTCACACCATTTCTTCATCATGTTCTCATTTTCTCACCAATATCTAGGTCATGGTGATTTTTCATTATCCTTTCATTTCCAACATTTCAAACATATATCAATTTACTCATCAATACACTTAGTTTAACATATATCAACTTGGTGCATTAAATCTTACCTAGCTGAGATTTCCTTCTTTTTTCACCAAATTGGTAAAATCCTCCTTGCTCTTGAAACCTTTGATCTCAATCTCTTATTTCCAAGTATGTTGTTCTCCTCTTTGCTAAGAACAACTTTGCTTACTTATATCTCACTTAAAACTGATCACCAACTAAAGTTTTCTAGTGTTTCTTGTCTAGGTTACACTTTTGCTCTTGAATGGAATAGTTTCTCTCGTGAAAACTGAAGTGCAGAAGTCCAGTATTTATAGAATTGACTCTATAAGATCGATTGCTCTTCAATGAGATCAATTTGCCCTGCACTTTTTCCTCTCGAAATCGACCTTCCAAACTTAACGAGATCGATCTGCTTCCAAGTATAAGATCGATCTACACAACACAGAACCTTAAGGAGATTGATCTGCTCTTGCATGAGATCAATCTGTTGCAAGTCAGTAGCTTAAGGAAATCGATCTGGCCCTCTAGGGATTGATTCCTTCTTCACAGAATGCTTAGCAGATCGATCTGGCTTCCTTAGAGATCGATCTGGCCCTGTTCCATTGCTCGAACAAGAGCATTTTTTGCTCTTCGAGATCGATCTCTCATCCCATGAGATCGATCTCTCATTCATATTTTTCAGATTTTACTGCAGTTTTCTGCAGTAAGTTACACCAAACTTCTTATATTTTACTGTCATAGTCATTTTCTCATCCAATCACCTTTAAGGCTTGAAAATGACATATATTCCTACTTTATATACAAGACTTGTGTGCATTCATTGTATAACCAAAGGTATACAATTTACAACCAAATGGAGTATAATTATTTATGCAACTTATGCATACTTCATTCCATTTTACCACACCACTCATTTTTCATTCCACTTACATTCATCATCTACAAAAGTTCATTTCTTATTATTCATACATAACGAAACTTGTACGTACATCACAAACTCATATTACGAGTATGTACATTTTATTTATGGACTTTACATCTTTTATGTTTCTCATAGCATGTACATGTATATACTTATGCATTTGAGGGTCTTACATCACTCAAATGAATCAGTGTTATTTGGCATAATTTAGAAAATTTTATATTATACTAGTAATAATTTACAGAAAAAAAATTTACTTGTATTATTAATTAATAGTTACTTATGTTTGGTTACTTTTTAAAAATATATTATTTGGTTATGCTTCATTTTCTTTTTAAAAATTCTAGCTTTGCTTTTAATAAGATTTAATTTTATACATTTTCATAAAAATTTGTAGATAATTTGAAATAAAATTTGATAAATAAAAATAAAATCAAGGCAACAAACTAAAAATTATTACTCTTTTTGTATATAAAATTATTACTCTTTTCTGTTATATCAAAATGTATTTATTAAAATAAAAATAAAATTGTAAAAATTATTCAAAATGCTAAAGTACATTTTTTTCTCTAATTTTAAGTTGAATTTTTTAAAGTCATAAGTAAAACTATACTTTTATTTCACCCTTAAAATTTAAAAAAGGAAATCCTGTTCTCTTTTAATAAATACAGTAGTAAAAAAAATTAATAATTCTATATTTATTATCTTGTTTTATAATTTTTTTTATTTTTATGTAAGACGACACTCTTTTGAAAATTTTTGAGATTTTTATTTTACAATTTAAAGATTAAAAACTAAAATGAAATGTAAAAAAGTAAATCTGAAACTACATATTATGACCTTACCCCACTTCTTTGTTTTAGGAAATAATCAACTAGAAGTTATCATTAAGGAATTTGTTGCTACCAATTTCTCCCCCCTCTTCTTATCAAGCAAATAGCTGGTAAAATCCCAGCCTACAATTCTCTTTCTGGTCATGACTAGCTGAAGAACTAGACCTTTGGAAAGATGAGTACTGCCAAGTCGAATCCCTGATTCTGCAGGACTGTTTACAGCATAATATGGTCTTCTATTACTTACTCGGGAACTGAATTCAAGAAGAGTCAGCATTGAAAAAAAGAAAAAAAAAAAAAAAAAAAAAAAAAGGCATAGGCTTAACGGATGTTCAGAAGATTCGACCTACCAAGCAACTAAAAGACTACTTGCAGTAAATACTAGTACGCCAAACTACAGATGCAAAACACTTTCGACGCAACTCCAACATCAACTCCGGAAAGAAGAAACTGTCCATTCTTGCAAATTCTCGAGGTTATGCAATAAATATTCCTTGGGCTTGCCAATTGCCATTGAAAAAAAAACACGGGAGTTCGAAGATAAAATAAATAAATCCTCCATTAATATAAATTCTTCTTCGAGTTGCCAGCATGTATCGCCAAAAGAGAATGTGTACTTTGGCACAAATCTCAAAATAAGCATCCTCTTGGACATTCAGCAGACAGATCAACCACGTGGTGGGTTCCTGGGTCTTGATGGTCGCCATGGTTCCGGCTTACTGATGCTACCAACCAAACGATCTGAATCGTGAGAGAGGGGCCTGGTAGCACCGCTGCCTAAATGTTCAGGATCCTGAGGTGGAGCCTTGCTAACACTACCCCAGCGGTCAGATTGAGAAGGTGGGGGTGCCTTGCCCCAGCGATCAGGTTCTGAAGGAGGGGGTGCCCTGCCCCAGCGATCAGGTTCAGAAGGTGGGGGTTGACCAGAGCCTTCAGCTCTCTCTCGCTTGAACCTAGGCACATATTTTCCAGCAGTCGGTGCAGCAGCAGGAGCTGCAGCTGCAGATTCTGACAGGTGGGACCCAGCAGGAAGCTCAGAAGGCCTGGTCAGCCCCTCAGTTGATCTTCCCAAAAGTGCTTCCCTTCTAAGCCTTTCCTTTTCTTCCAACTCTCGTTCTCTCTGCCTCTGCTTTTCAGCCATCTCATCCAATTTTGCCTTGCGTTCAGCTTCTTCTTTCCTTCGTCTCTCTGCCTCTGCAAAGTTTCAAAATGGCAATAAATAAAGCAATGTATTGAAAAGATTTATCTATAAGGTAAAGGCAATATGAAAACATAATCAATAGGAACACAAACACGCACCTTCACGTTTTCGAGCTTCTTCCTCCTCTTGTAGCTTTCTCAGTCTCTCCTCTTCAGACCTAACATAGAGTACTTTCTTTCTCTTGACCTCCCTTTCCTGCTTCCGAGCCTGAATTATTTGATTGATTCTCACCTCCCTCTCTTCTCTCCTTCGGTCAAACTCTGCCTGTCGATGACTCATCACTCTTTCCTGGAATATTATCTATGGTAAAACAACAAAACCAAATTAGTTTATGTAAGAAAGCAAGCGATCTCCGAAAGAAAATCTGACAACTAGCAATAAATCTTTGGCAAGTTTCCTCGAGCACAAAGCTGAACACTAAGTTGCCTCTAACCTTATTGTCCAGCATACGTGCCAGCCTGTTCTTCTCCCTCAGATCCCCATCATGGCGCTGTCTGCTTAGCTCAACTTCCAGCTGTAAGACATGAAAGGGAATTACAGTCGCTATTATAAAATACAAAAGCAAGGAAACAACAAACTAAGTTCCACAGCAAAATCATTTTATATACTGCACAAGCTTGAAAATGTAAAACAAAGATAAAGCACCAAAGAGATACAAACATGTAATGGCCACTCTCATATTCTGAGAAGGTAACATGAAAGGAAAGTTTTGAAACATGTTGTAGAATATATACACACACACAAGGGATGTAATAACAAGAGGATAATTCCATAATTTACCTGTTGCTCACGTTCATGGAGCACTTTTTCCTCCACTAATCGTTGTTGAAAAGCAGCTTCAATCAAGGGAGCTGCCTCCTCTCTCTTTGCCCTTTCCAAATAGTCCATTGTCTTAGCAAGTTTTTGCAGTTTCTTCTCCATCTCCTGCCTCTCCTTAAGCTGCTCGGTTAAGGCCCGCTCCATCAAGACTTGCTTTGTCAATTTCTCCTATAGCCACATTAAATGTCAGAAAAAGAGATCCTTCTAAATAAAAACAAAATATAGTTGAAAATGCACACTCACGCCTTCTAAAATTGGTTTCTTCTTCCCACCCTTTCTTATACGTTTCTCACTTTCCTCAAGTAGTGCCTGTGCTTCTTCAAGCTCCCGCTCTTCTATTTCCTGACGAATCCTTTCAACTCTTCGTTGCTCTAACTCAGCAGCAAGCCTCTTCTGTTCTGCTTCCTCAGTTATCTTCTGCATTTTCAATCTCCTTGACTCCTCCTCTCGTTCCTATAAGATCAAAAAGGGGAGAAAAAGTTACAACAATGTTGAAGTACATTAATTCAATCTAGAATTTTGATAAATGATAATTCCATACTTCCTACCATTTCCAGCAGTTGACGCTCTTGTTCTTCCTTTCTTTTCTCAATGATTGATTTTCGAGCAAGAAGCCTTTTGTGCTCCTTATCTACAACTTCCCCTAAACCAGGCAAGATTTCAGCTAATCTTGATCCTTTCTCAACAGGGGGGTAAATCATGACTCTTGTGTTATTCAAAGATTCAGCAAAATTAGTCAAGTGAACCCTTAGCCTATCAGAGTCAAGACCCTGAAAAGTCAAAATGATGAGCAAAAGTGATTGCATTCTCTGTTGTGTTAACACCCATCAAAAAATCTGCAACAAGTCCATAAAAATATTCAGACTGATAATAAAAAGCCTAAGATACTATCTTACCATATCACCAAACACCACAATGCCCTTCATGTGATTGACTTTCATAGCAAGAAAATTATGTTTAACAGCATCAACAAAAATCTTTTCCACCTTTGAAAAATCAAAAAAGGGAATGTTCTGAGACAGGTTCTCAATTTTCGTTGTCTGATAAACCTGAGACACCTGTAGTAGCCAAGGGCATTTTTAAAAAAAGAAAGAAAAAACATCAATGACAAAACAATGTATAGCATGACAAGAACAATGAAATTTAACAAAACAAACACGACTTCACCTGCTGAAGCAACCTCAGTGTAGCAAGTTTTTCAATGGCAGGAATATATTGGGAGAGTTGAACTTGTGGTATAGATGAAGCAGAAGACAGCTTTCCACCAAGTTTTGAGATTTTTGTCAACAAAGGTTGTATCTTTGAAGCAATATCCAAAGGGAGAAATTCGAGCTCTACAAGATGATAAAGATCTTTCACTTCTTGAGTTGCACAACTAAGTACACCTTTGGAAACCTAAATAAAAGAATGAGATTGTTTTAACCTTCATACATTTTGAAAAATACATTAATTTGAACTAGCATAAAGACAACATTACTTTTGCATATACATAACAGTAAATAAAATAGCATTGAAGCATGTTATGGCACATACTAGAGAGCTTCAAAAGTGTTTAAGTAATATAAATCAAGATAGCATCACTTCAACAAAAAGAACCAAAGATTAAGGGTCTCATGGCAATAACGTGGAAGAAGAGAAAGTCCATTTAAGGTTATAACAGCTAGAAATAAAGCCAAATCTATAAGCCAGTAGATAATTTGAAAAACATTATCATAACAAATAAACACAATCTTTAACTGTTTCCATATTTTTCAGGACAAAAAAAAATCCTTAGGGAAAAAAGTTATACACAAAGAAAAGCACGAAAACGCCCAACTTTTAACTTACCAGTTCCGATAGAAGTGATGACCTTGAAAGCTGGAAAAAGCGTATGGTGTTAGAAAAATATGCAATATCAAGATAGAGTAACAAGAAAGCTAACACGGAAAACAGAGAATTCAATGCAACAACACATACCACTTCTCTATTCTCAACTTTAGGATCAAGATTAAATCCTATAAGATTTGCCATCCTTATTTTGCGCTCTTTCTCATTCTCAAGTTCAACGTGTGACGCTCCACATGTTTGATCATAAGGGACCACTGATAGTGCAGCCAAAACAACTGATGATGCGATCAATTGCAAATCTTTCTGGCTTAAGTTCTTATTGAAGTTCTTTTGAAGCGTAAAAAGCTTAAACCATGCGTAAGCATGATATAGATGGCTAGCTGAAATCCAAAAGATCTCAGTCAGCTTGGCATAATAAACAACCATCAATGAAGATTTAGGGGTTTTCTTAACCATGCACATTAATCCATGAATGTCTTCAATGGAACGAAAAGCTTCCTGTAAGAAACATTAAAGGCAAAAGCTAGAAGCATGTAAGATCTATACATAAAAGACACAAATGGAAACTCGTATGTATGAAAAAAAGAAGTGGAGATAAAGAAATTCAGAGACCTGCCAGAGCTTGAGTTCTGTAGCTATCTTTAGTTGCTCAAATCTTGTATCAAGATACAATTGCAAGCTCTCTGGGGCAGAGAGGTCAGGTTTGTCCCTCTGATCTTTGTATTTGTTAAGATTTGCTAAATGATTTCTTATAATCTCACACAACCTCCGGAACTCTGTTGTTCTTTTATACTGCTTACAGAACTGGAATGCTCGGTGTGCTGTCATCTATAACACATGTAAAGCTTATAAGTTTCCACCACTTGAATCCATAACAGGACACAACAGTTTGTCTTAAACCACATCATGTTATTATTAAATAAATTAGACAAATTCCTCAAGTTCCCAAAACACAAACTATATTGCAGTATTCCATAGGTAAAAGCCAAAACAAGATCTACTTCTCCATTTAAGCCCACAGAGATCATGTCTACAGGCCAAGGACAAAATGCCACATCAGTTGTTTTGTTTGTTTCATCCACAATGAAGGAAGTCTTGGCGATTGATTTGAACCCAACTAAAATCCTATATGTCCCCTATAAATATAAAAAATGAATGCACTAAAAAATTATGCATAAATTTGTGTTTGGAATCAACCACACAGTTCAGATCATCGCACAAAGATATTCCACATAAATCCAAGCAAACCCCATTCAGCCCTTCACATAGTCATATGTAGAGAGATGAAAGCCAATCAGCACCATATATAAAACTCAATGATTTATATGGAAGTAGTAGTAATAAAAGTTAAATAATTGTTTGGAATACCGCATATAGAGCCTCCAATTTCGAGTTGTTCCGCAGAATTTCAAGCACAGTTCTATACGTCTCCCATAAAAACTTAAACCAAGGTGTAACAAGTTCACGGTCTGACCTATCCTTTCCTTTCTCTCCACTAACATAACTCAACATCAAATCCTCGGGTCTTTTATCTGCCTCAAGGTCATCAACATCAAGAGCTTCTTCCAAAGCTTGTGCGTGGGTACGAGCTTGCTCGGCTTTCTCAGTCGAAAGATGCATAAAGTGTTTGATCACTTCCTCCAAAGAACTAACGTTTACTTGCTGACACACAATTCGATATTGAATCAAACCATCCTTTGCAAACCTACCTTTTCGCATATCAACACAAAGTTCTACGTATTTAAACATAATTCTTTCGAGCGTTTTTTGCCAAGCTCGATATCTTTTCGACGTAATTAAATCATGAAGAGCTTGCAATGCATCTTGCTTTTGCCCAACATTTATCAACTCTGCACCCATTAAAAAATAGAAATATATTTCAAAATTTCCAAAGAAAGATGCTAAAATTGAAAGATATGTTAAAATTAAAAAAAAAAAAAAAAGCATAGTTGATTACCGTCAGCTCGTTTTAATGCATTCTCAGCTCTCGCAAAATTTGCCATGTTTTCTAATCAAATTCCTGAAAAGAAAAAAAAAAGCAAGGCATTCTCCAAATATTATTACAAATAAAAATATCAAGGCTCCAGGAGTATCTTAAAAAAAAAAGTTACAACAATCTGAAATCAAACTCTTACTTGCTTGAGTATTCAAGCAAATTTAAAATGAAAAAGAACGCCAGTCTTAAACTAAAGATGCAAATAAAATTGTTCTATAAAAATACCTGAAAGATGAGCAGAGGCTTGGAAATGTGTGGGAAGGGAAGGGAGCGTCGGAGTGAGAGCGGCGTGGACAAGGGAGGCTAGGAAGGAAAAGAAGAGGGACAGAGGGTTTTTTTGGGTTTTGGGGAATGAGGAATGGGCTTTTTTAGCCGTTTAGATCTAATGGTCTGCATTTGATGGATCTGACCATTCATTGTTTGTCGAGACAAAATTTGTAATTTTAACTCTTCTTTCTCGGGCTGTCTTTGGAAAAGGAAAGTTAGTGTCTAATTTTAATTTTTAAAAAAATTTTATTATTATTATTATATATATATATATATATATATATATATATATATATATATATATATATATATATATATATATATATATATATACACTTATGCGTTCAATTTAAAATATAAATTGATCACGCTGTTTTATGTTAATTGTTTAAATAAAAACGGAAGGTATTTATTTTTTGCTAAATTTTTTAAGTAATAAAATAATTTTGTTTCTTGTTACTCGACTTCAGAATCCATTACCTTATTAAATCAATTGTTTTCTGTTTAAAATATTTTATAGGATCTTTTATCTATATTTTTAATTGTTAAAAGAAATTCTATACACAACTTGTAAATCTCTTTACAATCTAAATTTTATTTTTTATTTTTTATTTTATGAAGACAATAACCTTAAAGAAAAAAAGTATTAACCTAATTAATATTACGTAATTATTCCTAACACACAATTTCCATTCTTCTTTGTTTTTTTTATCTCTTCTCTTCTCATTTCTTCTCCAAGATTTCCTATCTTATTTGTTAATCAAACTTTTAATTTAAAAGAAAAAAGAAGAAGAAAATGATATATAGTTCTGATAACTTGATGGACGATAATAACATGATAGAAGAAACCAATCCAAATAGCATGAAGGAAGAATTTTTGAACTAGTGAGAATATTCGGAATGCTATTGTCTTTTTCAATATTTTAGAAAATGCTTTGTAAGAAACCAATATAGTTTTTGGAAACAAAATTGGATTTTCGAAAATGTATTTTGGGAAACAATGTTGGGTTTTCAAAAACCATAGTGGGTTTTAATATGTCATAAGTTGAAGACAGCTCAAGATAGATAGAAGTCGTATGCGGATAACTGAAGAAGATACTTAAAGTTTGAGATCGGAGATTCAGTATTTTTGAAAGTTTCTCCTTCAAAGGGCATTATGAGATTTGGTCATAAAGGTAAATTGAGCCTAAGATTGTTGACCCTAAATGGTACTTACATGAAAATATATTCTGTCACGCCCTCCTCCTACACGCGACTTTACCAAAAACCACAACAAATTTTTCGCTTTTTACTTACCTTTATCTCCTCAACAGTTGGGCTGTGAATAGGCATTAGTCTCCTCATCCATACATACCTTACCATTCTTTTTTTGTATCATACATACATGACATTCATATCATAAGTAAATTCATATACTTAAATATAATTACATCATTACATCCCCCATATTAAAACGTGTACATCACTGTGTTTATGCATTGTTCAGATACAAAAGAGTACGCATGTGTATACCTTTCGCTAGATGGGGAGTGGCAGCGGATCAAAGGAATGCAATACCTCAGCCGACTCAATCTACTGACGAGAATCTATAGAGATGGGGGGAAAATGAATGGGATGAGCTATCAACGCGCTCAGTAAGGAAATTAGGCAAGCAAGTAGACATCCATACTATCTACTGAAAATAGTGCTTTGCCTTTTCTTCTCTCAATTCAAAAGCATGTTTAAAATATATATAATATAGTACAGATTTAAAATCCCATGTACTAAACACATGCTGGTTTATCAATCAGAGGCATTCATGCAAAACAATGCATATTTAATCATTTAAGAATGCCTTTATATAAAATATGCCATTTACATTCAAAACACAGTAAATATGGCATTTCTCATCACAACACAAATAAACTGGGTTTCGACCCATCCCTTAGGTCTACCCGTATCATAAAACACATGTGATATATCATGCGAGACTCAGTGGCTAAATGCAATCTCTCTAGACTATGTAAGAGAGCCTCCCCGCCGAACAGAGCCTCCCCGCCCACTCTGGCTTAAGGATGTTGGGCTTAAGGATCTTACCGTAAGAGAGCATCTCCGGACTATGTACATAACCTAACATGTGGTGAAATCCCAGGCAACATAGCACTCGGTGTGCGGGTTATCACTGCTGTAACGGGAGGGGGGTCAGTCCATCACAACCGCCAGCTATCAACAACTCTCCTCCACAACTCCACAACACAAAACACGGTACAGTGTACTCCATGTCACACGCACGGTACAACGTATACTCGTGGACCCATACATCATGGTCGGGGTGCCTGCCATAGGTCTTAGCCTCTCATACTATGGAAATACATCATAGTCGGGGTGCCTGCCATAGGTCTTAGCCCTCATACTATGGAATCAATGCCACGTCTCTAAATCCACGTGAGAACATCTCAATAGTGTGACACTCAGTCTACACGGAGGAAATCGTCACGATTTTTCTAACATGTGTATATATCATGAAAAACTACAGTGCGCGTCTTGAGTGTGACACACAGTCAACACTCCACCTCAAAACACTGTATATGCATGACAAAATATCAACACTAGTGCGAGTAAACCTCTAGCACCAGGTCATGCATAGTTCTCATTACAAATCAAGTACGAGCAAATCGCTCAAGTACAATGTCATGTACAAATCATGAAAAATCGAGTGCGAGCAACGCTCCAACACTTTGTCATGCATCTCATGTAAAACTCGAGTACGAGCTAATCGCTCCAGCACTCTATCATGCACAAATCACATAAAAACTGAGTACGAGCAACACTCTAGTACTCTATCATGCATGTCAAATAAATGTAGTGCGAGTAAACCTCCAGCACCAATGTATGTGAAAAACATCTAAAATCAAATGCGAGTTGTGCTCTAGCACGATTGTTTCCACATAATTCGGTAGATGACTCTTTAAAAATAGGGATGTTTAAAATCATTAAAATCAGCACTATAAAGTGTGCTTAGTTTACATCGACCTCAAAACATTAGCCCATCCACCTACTCTTCTGCTACATAGCAGTAAAAATCATTCAAAACATCATTTTCATGCTTTTTACAACTTTACCCAAAGTTTCACTTTTTGCTTAACTAGGGGTAAAATCGTAATTTACCCATATCGGGTCCTATAATTATTATAGATTTTCTCTGACCCTCAAACAATTTCAGTGAATGTAAAATCCAATGAAAATATGCACAGATATCTCTAGCTACTTGCAAGAGTCCCCTACCTCGGATCACGTCGTGTGACCTCTCTTCCTCTATGCTGTCTATCTCGCAGTCCGGTCAACTCTCAATATGACTCTGGAGCTGCATTTAATCATTCACTGAGTTAATTACACTTTTCCTACTGTATTACACATTTAATACAGTTCATTTCACTTAAATGGGCCCATTTACGCTTAATGGGCCTTAATCATGTTAATCGGGCCTTAATCCATATTAAGCCCGTTCATCAAGGTCTATTGACTCATTGGGCTTATCAATACCCATTGGGATTTATTCTAAACTCTTTGGATAGCCCGTATATCATTTACGACATTTTATTCAATTTTTTCGAATATAATTCACTAAATCCGAAATTTAATCCGAAATGCGTAAATTAAATCTTAAATACGTATAAATCACATAAATTGTCGTAAATGAGCTTTACTTACCCGAGATTGTGCGATGGTGTGCGAATTGGAGTTCGATCGGGCTTCCGTTCGGAATTAATCGTCGAACTGCACAATTTCGTATATTAAACTCTGGGTCAATTTTCGATTAAATATAATTTAAATAAATTTATCGGAAATTAAATTGGTCACTTTTGACCTCGTATCGACTTACCCGAAGTCCGGTGAAATCCCAAAAATTTTCCTTTCCTTTTTCTCTTTTTTTTCTCTTTTTCTCTCTCCTCCTTAGCTGAACCGGTCCGGTCCGATTCAGTTTGGAAGGTTCTACCCTAAACCGCCGATCGGTTCAGGGGTGATTTGGTCGTGCCAGCGTCGTCCGGCCGGTTCCCGACGTGCCGCTGTCGCCGTTTGACGCGTCTTGGACAGGGGACCTCTCGGTTGGCCTCGATCGGAGCCAACTCCCGTCGGTGGCCGCCGAATGCCCTCTTTTCCTTCGCGGCTTTCTCCCTTCGATTCGTCAGATTCTGGCGCCGGTGGCGCGCGTCCTGGTGGTTGGGAGGTCGCGGGGTGAGTGGCTTCCTTTTCCGGTAGCTGGCTCGGCTGCTGGTCGCCGGTGGTGGTTGGTCCGGCAAGCTCTTCTTCTCGTCGGTTTGCGCGTTTCTGTTTCCTTCTCTCTCCCCGAAAATTCCAAATTTCAGATTTCAGATTTCCTTATTTTTTATTTTTTTTTATTTTTTATAATATAATTTTTAATATTATTTTAATCCTTAAAATAATATTAAAAATCCTAAAATATCCCTAAAATATCCCAAAAATTCCTATTAAATTCATTTTGTCCGTAAATGAATTTATCAGTCCGATTTTACCTTTTCAGTATATTTTTTCATTATTTTTGAGCTCATTTTTCGAGATAAAAATTCTAAAAATATTAATTAAATTCATATCTCGATCAATTGGACTCGAAATTCAATATTTTCCTCGTTATTGATCAAGATCTCTCAATTTCATATTTTTAATGAAATTTTCTCATCGGATTTATATCGAATTTTGGTCATTTGACCGTTTTACCCCTGTACTTGCTCGAAAATCACTTTAACCCTTATCTCGCTATTATGTAGCTTACATGCTTTTTTAATTTCTCAAATTAATCGATTGCATGGTAGTAAATACTCTTCTTATGATTCAACTATGAAATAAAATGTTCGTACACATAGGAATCATAAGGTACAAGCTACATACGTAAATCGAAAACTCGGGTCTGACAATCCTCCCCAGCTAAAAGAATTTGGTCCTCCAAATTAGAACCAAATCAATCATCAAACAACTGGGGGTACTTATCTCGCATCAAGCTCTCTAACTCCCAAGTAGCCTCCTCGGAAGTGTGATGCTGCCATAATACCTTCACTAACCCGATAGTCTTCGATCTCAAAACCTTCTCCTTCCTATCCAGTATCCGAATCGGCCTCTCAACATATGACATGTCCTCACTGAGCTCCAAAGGCTCATAACTAATCACATATGCCGGATCCGGGTGATACTTCTGAAGCATCGAAATGTGGAAGACGTTATGCACGCCTGACAAATCTGGTGGCAATGCCAACCTATAGGCCTTATCTCCCACTTGATCAAGTATCTCAAAGGGTACAATATAGCGAGGACTTAGCTTACCCTTCTTTCCAAACCTCGCTATACCCTTGGAAGGAGAAACCTTCAGAAACACTAACTCACCAACTGCGAACTCAAGTAGCCTACGTCTCTTGTCAGCATAACTCTTCTGTCGACTCTGAGCTGTCCTCAATCTCTCAACTATCAACCGGACATCTTCAGAAGCCTGTGTAACCATATCAGGAGCAAAAATCTTACGGTCACCCACTTCTTCCCACCCAATAGGGGAACGACATCTACGGCCATACAAGGCCTCATACGGTGCCATCCCGATACTCGAATGATAACTGTTGTTGTAGGCGAACTCTGCTAGTGGCAAATGATCATCCTAGGAGCCTCTAAAATCCAGCACACATGCTCTCAACATATCCTCCAGAATCTGTATCGTCCTCTCTGACTGACCATCTATTTGAGGATGGAAAGCTGTGCTCAAACTCAACTGGGTTCCCATGGCTTCCTGAAAATATTCCCAAAAGTGAGAAGTGAAGCGAGAATCCCTATCTGAAACAATGCTCACTGGAACACCATGCAACCTCACTACCTCGCGTACATACAACCCTGCCAATGTACTCAGAGTATCGGTAGCTCTTATAGCTAGGAAGTGGGCTGACTTTGTCAGTCTATCAATGATCACCCATATAGCATCGTGATTCCTCCGGGTCCTCAGTAAACCCATCACGAAATTCATGGTGATGTGCTCCCATTTCCATGTCGGTATAGGTAGAGGCTGTAACAATCCTGTAGGTTTCTGATGCTCTACCTTCACCTGCTGACATACGAGACATCTCGCCACAAAATCTGCCACATCTCTCTTCATACCTGACCACCAGTACACCTTTCGGAGGTTCTGATACATCTTGCCACTCCCCGGATGCAACGTGTACCTCGATGAATGAGATTCTGACAATATCAATCTCCGGAGCTCTGGGTCCTCGGGAACACACAATCTACCTCTGTACCTCAGTAGTCCATCAGAACTCAACTCAAAATCCATCACTGTGCCCCTCTGCATCTGACCAATCACATCGATGCAATACGGATTAGTCTGCTGAGCCCGTCTGATCCTGTCCAATAGATCTGGCTCTAAGCGTAGACTCGCAATCATACAATCTGCATCTCTGTCTGAAGACACAACTCCCAAACTGAGGCTAGCAAACTGCTCTAGCAGCTCGTGCTCCCTGACCATCATATACGATACCATCCCAAGGCTCTTCCTACTCAAAGCATCTGCTACAACATTAGCCTTACCTGGATGATAAAGTATCTCATAATCATAATCCTTCAGAAGCTCTAGCCATCTTCTCTGTCTCATGTTCAGTTCCTTCTGTGAGAATAGGTACTTGATGCTCTTGTGGTCGGTAAAAATCTGAAACTTCTCACCATACAAGTAGTGGCACCATACCTTCAACGCAAACACTACTGCTGCTAACTCTAAATCGTGGGTCGGATAGTTCTTCTCATGGTCCTTCAGCTGTCTGGATCCATAAGCAACTACCCTCCCATCCTGCATCAACACACAACCCAGTCCCTGATGCGAAACATTGATATATACTGAAAATCCTCCTGAGCTGGTAGGAATAGTGAGAATCGGAGCGGTGGTCAATCGACTCTTCAACTCTTGAAAACTCCTCTCACAATCCTCGTCCCACACGAATGCAACACTCTTCCGAGTGAGACATGTCAACGGAGCAGCCATCTTTGAAAATCCCTTAACAAATCTTCGATAGTACCTTGCTAAACTCAGAAAACTCCTGATCTCGGTAACTGTCCTCGACTGTTCCCACTGAACTACAGCATCAATCTTGGATGGATCTACTGATACATCATCCCTCGATACTACATGTCCCAAAAATGAGATCTCTGTTAACCAAAAATCACACTTGCTGAGTTTAGCATACAACTGCTGCCCTCGTAGAGTCTGCAATACAATCCTGAGGTGCTCCTCATGCTCCTCCTCGGATCTCGAATATACTAATATGTCATCGATGAATACGATAACAAACTGATCCAAATATGGCTTGAATACATCGTTCATCAAAGCCATGAAAGCTGCGAGAGCATTCGTCAGTCCGAATGGCATAACTAGGAACTCATAGTGGCCATATCGAGTCCTAAATGCTGTCTTGGGTACATCTTCTCTCCGAACTCTCAACTGATGATACCCAGACCTCAGATCAATCTTAGAAAAGACCTGCGCTCCCCGAAGCTGATCCAGTAAGTCGTCAATGCGTGGAAGGGGATATCTATTCTTGATGGTAGCCTTATTCAACAATTTGTAGTCTATACACAATCGGAGGCTTTCATCCTTCTTCCTCACAAACAGAACCGGTGCTCCCCACGGTGAAACACTCGGTCTGATAAAACCCTTATCCAATAGCTTCTGCAATTGTCTCTTGAGCTCCTCCAGCTCAACTAAGGCCATGCGATACGGTGGTCTCGAAATAGGCTCAGTACCAGGCACCAAATCTATACAGAACTCCATCTCTCTGTCTGGTGGTAACCCTGGCAACTCATCCAGGAAAACATCTGGGTACTCACTGACCACAGGAATATCTACCAACTCCGGATGTACCTTATCCGTATCCACTACGTACGTAATGAAACCTTCAAGATATTTATCTCTCAGTCAACAAAATATTTTTTATTTATTAACAACATATTTATTTCTTTCATTTCTTCCCATCAAACTTTACAATAACTTTCGTAGGGTTAGGAAACATAACTGTCTTAGCATAACAATCTAAAACAACATGGTTTGTAGATAACCAATCCATACCTAATATTACATCAAAGTCACTCATACTTAGCAATATTAGATTGGCTGTCATATCCTTTTCTCCTACTCTTAACTTACAATCATTATACACATGCTCAACTAGCTGACTGGAATCCATAGGCGTACTAATCAACATCATCATCTTTAAAGGAGTACGCTTTACATGCTTTTCTAACTTACATGCAAATGATGGCGATACAAATAAATGTGTGGCACCAGGATCAATTAAAACATATGCTTCTAAATCATAAATCAGGATGTTACCTCGAATCACATCCGCAGAAGCATCAGTTGTGTCCTGGTCCAAAGCATGTACTTGCCCTCGACCCATCACTTGCTTCCCCTTCTTCTCTGTCGTCGCTCTACCTCTCTGAGCAGACGTACCAGCTGAAGCTCTATCATGCTCCCTGCCCTTCTGTGGAGCAATCACATATGTCTCTAGGCACTCTCTAGCAATATGCCCCTGTTTCCCACATCGAAAACACACAACAGGGCTCAATGGACAAGGTCTACCGCCATGATGTCTATCACATCTGCTGCACTGATCAGTAGTAGGCCTCAATCCTCCAATCATAATGCCCTTCGCCGGAGCTATGGCCGGGTATGTAGGAGGTCTAACTGGTCGCTCTCGCACCTCCTCTATCCGTGGTCCCTTACCGAAGAGTCTCCTCCCTCCTCGATAACTGAACCCTCTATCTCTAGTCGGCCTCTTCCTCTCTCTATCTCGGCTCCGACTGAACTTCCCAAACTCAAAGGTATTTCTATCGTAATCCTGCTCACAAAGCTGCGCTCTGCGCACTGCCTCATCATATGTACCAATGTCCAGTGGTACCAATCTAGACCGCAACACCGGTCTCAATCCGTCTACAAACCTGCGGACCTTCCTGGTCTCGCTGTACATGGTATCAGGATCATATCTTCCCAGGGCCAAAAATCTAGTCTCGTACTCATCCACTGTGAGACTCCCCTGGCTCAATCCCAAAAACTCAGCCTGCAGTCTACGCTGCACAGTATCAGGAACAAACTGCCTCCTGAAGGCTTCTAGAAACATCTCCCAACTAATCTCAGCATGTCGGGCTCTCAATATCGGCCTAGTGGACTTCTACCAATGCTCTGCCATTCCCTTCAGTAGGAACGCAGCAAATGCGACTCTCTCAGAAGTCGTACACTCAAAGAAATCGTACAACTTCTTCATCTCGCTAATCCACTCCTCTGCACTAGCTGGGTCCTTGACCCCTCGAAAAGATGGAGGTCCAAGCTTCTGGAACTGTCGCAATCGATCCAAATCACACCCATATCCTCTACTAACCTGAATTGGTGGGGGTGTAGGAGTATCAATAGTCTGTGGCCTCTGTACAGACTGTGCAGGTGTATCAGGTGCAACTGCCTCTCTGATCGCAGTCTCTGCATCCTGTCTCTGTCTACCTGGCAAAGTCTGTGCCAACAGCCCTATTATCACCTCCAGGCTACGCTCTATCCTCGTGAAGCGTGCCTCAATACTCTCTGGTACCTCAATGGGATTCTATGTCACCAAGTCAAATGAGGACTCATCTCGGCTCTCACGCCTACCTCTAGGGCCTCTAGCCCTACCTCTCGCCCCTTTACCATGGCGGTATTAGCTATAATGGCTCAATTCCTGCATTCACAAACATTAATTTGTCCAACTCCCATCTTGTATACACAATTGTAACTGAACAAAACACAGTGATATGAGAATGTAGATTTTCCTAATTACAAATGCCTAGACACATCAGACCAACTACGCTCTGATACCATTCTGTCACGCCCTCCTCCCACACGCCACTTTACCAAAAACCACAACAAATTTTTCGCTTTTTACTTACCTTTATCTCCTCAACAGTTGGGCTGTGAATAGGCATTAGTCTCCTCATCCATACATACCTTACCATTCTTTTTTTGTATCATACATACATGACATTCATATCATAAGTAAATTCATATACTTAAATATAATTACATCATTACATCCCCCATATTAAAACGTTTACATCACTGTGTTTATACATTGTTCAGATACAAAAGAGTACGCATGTGTATACCTTTCGCTAGATGGGGAGAGGCAGCGGATCAAAGGAATGCAATACCTCAGCCGACTCAATCTACTGACGAGAATCTGTAGAGATGGAGGGAAAATGAATGGGATAAGCTATCAACGCGCTCAGTAAGGAAATCAGGCAAGCAAGTAGACATCCATACTATCTACTGAAAATAGTGCTTTGCCTTTCCTTCTCTCAATTCAAAAGCATGTTTAAAATATATATAATATAGTACAGATTTAAAATCCCATGTACTAAACACATGCTGGTTTATTAATCAGAGGCATTCATGCAAAACAGTGCATATTTAATCATTTAAGAATGCCTTTATATAAAATATGCCATTTACATTCAAAACACAGTAAATATGGCATTTCTCATCACAACACAAATAAACTGGGTTTCGACCCATCCCTTAGGTCTACCCGTATCATAAAACACATGTGATATATCATGCGAGACTCAGTGGCTAAATGCAATCTCTCTAGACTATGTAAGAGAGCCTCCCTGCCGAACAGAGCCTCCCCACCCACTCTAGCTTAAGGATGTTGGGCTTAAGGATCTTACCGTAAGAGAGCATCTTCGGACTATGTACATATCCTAATATGTGGTGAAATCCCAGGCAACACAGTACTCGGTATGCGGGTTATCACTGTTGTAACGAGAGGGGGGTCAGTCCATCACAACCGCCAGCTATCAACAACTCTCCTCCACAACTCCACAACACAAAACACGGTACAGTGTACTCCATGCCCCACACACGGTACAACGTACACTCGTGGACCCATACATCATGGTCGGGGTGCCTGCCATAGGTCTTAGCCTCTCATACCATGGAAATACATCATAGTCGGGGTGCCTGCCATAGGTCTTAGCCCTCATACTATGGAATCAATGCCACGTCTCTAAATCCACGTGAGAACATCTCAATAGTGTGACACTCAGTCTACACGGAGAAAATCGTCACGGTTTTTCTAACATGTGTATATATCACGAAAAACTACAGTGCGCGTCTTGAGTGTGACACACAGTCAACACTCCGCCTCAAAACACTGTATACGCATGTCAAAATATCAACACTAGTGCGAGTAAACCTCTACTACCAGGTCATGCATAGTTCTCATTACAAATCAAGTACGAGCAAATCGCTCAAGTACAATGTCATGTACAAATCATGAAAAATCGAGTGCGAGCAACGCTCCAGCACTCTGTCATGCATGTCATGTAAAACTCGAGTACAAGCTAATCGCTCCAGCACTCTATCATGCACAAATCACATAAAAACTGAGTACGAGTAACGCTCTAGTACTCTATCATGCATGTCAAATAAATGTAGTGCGAGAAACCTCCAGCACCAATGTATGTGAAAAAAATCTGAAATCAAATGCGAGTTGTGCTCTAGCACGATTGTTTCCACATAATTCGGTAGATGGCTCTTTAAAAATAGGGATGTTTAAAATCATTAAAATCAGCACTATAAAGTGTGCTTAGTTTACATCGACCTCAAAACATTAGCCCATCCACCCACTCTTCTGTTACACAACAGTAAAAATCATTCAAAACATCATTTTCATGCTTTTTACAACTTTTTCCAAAGTTTCACTTTTTGCCTAACTAGGGGTAAAATCGTAATTTACCCATATCGGGTCCCTATAATTATTATAGATTTTCTCTGACCCTCAAACAATTTCAGTGAATGTAAAATCCAACGAAAATATGCACAGATATCTCTAGCTACTTGCAAGAGTCCCCTACCTCGGATCACGTCGTGTGACCTCTCTTCCTCTGTGCTGTCTATCTCGCAGTCCGGTCAACTCTCAATATGACTCTGGAGCTACATTTAATCATTCACTGAGTTAATTACACTTTTCCTACTGTATTACACATTTAATACAGTTCATTTCACTTAAATGGGCCCGTTTACTCTTAATGGGCCTTAATCATGTTAATCGGGCCTTAATCCGATTAAGCTCGTTCATCAAGGTCTATTGACTCATTGGGCTTATCAATACCCATTGGGTTGTTCCAAACTCTTTGGATAGCCCGTATATCATTTACGACATTTTATTCAATTTTTTCGAATATAATTCACTAAATCCAAAATTTAATCCGAAATGCGTAAATTAAATCTTAAATATGCATAAATCACATAAATTGTCGTAAATGAGCTTTACTTACCCGAGATTGTGCGATTGTGCGTGAATTGGAGTTCGATCGGGCTTCCGTTCGGAATTAATCGTCGAACTGCACAATTTCGTATATTAAACTCCGAGTCAATTTTCGATTAAATATAATTTAAATAAATTTATCGAAAATTAAATTGGTCACTTTTGACCTCGTATCGACTTACCCGAAATCCGGTGAAATCTCAAAAATTTTCCTTTCCTTTTTCTCTTTTTTTTCTCTTTTTCTCTCTCCTCCTTAGCTGAACCGGTCCGATCCGATTCAGTTTGGAAGGTTCTGCCCTGAACTGTCGACCGGTTCAGGGGTGATTTGGTCGTGCTGACGTCGTCCGGCCGGTTCCCTGCGTGCCGTTGCCGCCATTCGACGCGTCTTGGACAGGGGACCTCTCGGTTGGCCTCGATCGGAGCCAACTCCCGTCGGTGGCCACCGAATGCCCTCTTTTCCTCCGCGGCTTTCTCCCTTCGATTCGTCGGATTCCAGCGCCGGTGGCCCGCGTCCTGGTGGCTGGGAGGTCGCGGGGTGAGTGGCTTCCTTTTTCGGTAGCTGGCTCGGCTGCTGGTCGCCGGTGGTGGTTGGTCCGGCAAGCTCTTCTCCTCGTCGGTTTGCACGTTTCTATTTCCTTCTCTCTCCCCGAAAATTCCAAATTTCAGATTTCAGATTTCCTTATTTTTTTATTTTTTATAATATAATTTTTAATATTATTTTAATCCTTAAAATAATATGAAAAATCCTAAAATATCCCTAAAATATCCCAAAAATTTCTATTAAATTCATTTTGTCCGTAAATGAATTTATCAGTCCGATTTTACCTTTTCGGTATATTTTTCCATTATTTTTGGGCTCATTTTTCGAGATAAAAATTTTAAAAATATTAATTAAATTCATATCTCGATCAATTGGACTCGAAATTCAATATTTTCCTCGTTATTAATCAAGATCTCTCGATTTTATATTTTTAATGAAATTTTCTCATCGGATTTATATCGAATTTTGGTCATTTGACCGTTTTACCCCTGTACTTGCTTGAAAATCACTTTAACCCTTATCTCGCTATTATGTAGCTTACATGCAGTTTTAATTTCTCAAATTAATTGATTGCATGGTAGTAAATACTCTTCTTATGATTCAACTATGAAATAAAATGTTCGTACACATAGGAATCATAAGGTACAAGCTACATACGTAAATCAAAAACTCGGGTCTGACATATACGGTCTACAAGTAATACAAAGATGAGTGCAGATATCATCTTATAGAGATTGGTTAGTTTAATTATGTTAGTTTTGAATGATATATTTTGAAATGACAAAACATTAATTTAAATGTGCTTATTTTAAACCTTCAAATCATTTTTGAGGTATTATTTCTGAGTAATTAGCAATATATTCATAAGTTTGTACTAAAAATTACTTAGAAAACTTATGAATATCTAAACTTAGAAACTATTTGTAAACTAATTTTTTGCCGGGAAAATTGATACTTAAGCCAAGAGATCAATCTCCGGGGGTTGTGAGATCGATTTCCTTTTGGCAGAATCATTGTGAGATCGATCTCTTGGGGTTGTGAGATCGATCTCCTTTTGGCAGAATCATATCAGAACTCAATGAGAAGACCATGGGATCAATTTGCTATGGGAGAGAGATCGATCTGCTCTAGGCAACAACAATTTGTTCTATGGAGTAATAGCAAAGAGATCGATCTCCCTTGAATAAGAGATCAATCTCCCTTGTTTTATGGAATGTGATGACACTAACTACTCGAGAAGAGGAGATCGATCCCTCTATATGATGAGATCGATCTCCTTCCCTGGAGTACCTTTGTGATTACAGGTTCTAGAACTAAATGATCGATCCTCTCGGGTAAGAAGATCGATCTGGCATTCATCTGCAAGACTCCAACGGCTAGTTTTTCAGGGTTTCAATGAAAAGAATTACATTAAATGTTTCACCAACCAATTTGGTATATAAATACAAGTCATAAAGACATTGGAGAAAAGAGGAGAAGCTCTAAGTATTCTTACAGAAAATATTCTTTGTGTCTTCAGCTTATTAAAAACTTTAGTTAAGCTATTCATTTTCATCACCTACCCATTAAGAAAGTCTTGATTGTATTCATTCTTCATCTTAAAGCAAAGGGGAGAGTTCCTCTATGAGAGAGCTGTTATAAAAGAGTTTGAATAACAATATTTGCTAAGTGGGTAGAGAGGTTATTCCTTAACATTGAAAAGGAAGTTGTAAAGTTCATCTTGATAGTGGAAGTAACTCATTGATAAGAAGGTCAAGAAGAGAGGACGTAAGCAAAGGATTTGGCCAAACCTCTATAACTCATTATGTTTGCTACTTCTTTCCCTTATCTCCTTATTTACTGCATATTTGTTCTCAATCTTATAGTAGTTATAAATTTATTTGTGTGCAATATTAGCTAAGTAAGTTTTAAATTTGGTAAATTGATAGAAAACAGATTCAACCCCCTCTCGGCTGAGCCAACAATTAGTATCAGAGCTTCGGTTCTTTGATTAAAAAGGAGTAAAATCCTAAAAGTTTATAACGATCCTATAACTCAAAATAGTGTAGCAACTAGCATGGTAGGAGAGGGGCACTCCACTATTAGACTATAAGATCACTAGCTGTAATTTCGATAATTAGTTAAATACTAGTTTACTTGGATGTTTATGCATGAATAAGTCCATTAAATAAATTAACTAGTTAGTAAATATATTCATGTAATTAGATTAAGTTTATGAAGATTATTAAATGTAATATAGGAATTTAAATAAAATAGGTAAACTAAAAACTAAAATAATTTAATTATGGTGATTATAAGATAAAATATAATTAAAGGATGAAATATAAATTAAAGAGGAAAAAATTTTAAAATTTAGGAATAAAATTATACAAGTAATAAAGTGTATGGGAACTTTACAATTTAGTAGCAAAATTTAAATTATTTATAGGTATATAGGTATATTTATCTAGGTATTAAATAAGAAAATAAATAAATAAATAAATAATAATAATAATAAAAGAAAAAAATGAAAAAAAATGGGATCACGCGACAGAGGGTCTGTCGCGCGACCCGAGCCATCTCTTTCTCCCCCTCTCCATTTTTCTTTCTCTCACGCGACCCTGACCCTTTCCCCGATTTTCACCTACTATCTACCATCCGACTGTCGATGACCCGACCCCACCAGAAACCGAACCCGCAGCCCCCTCCATTTCCTCCCCTTTCCCTTCACCGAAACCCGAGAACCCAGAACCCGAAAACCCGAGCCTCTCCCCTTTGTTTTGTGAACTACCGGCCACCGGAGAAGGCGTCGGACCTGTAAGACCCGATTTTATCTTATTTCCTTATGATTCACACATTGTATGGATATTGTTATATGTTAATGGAATCATAAGACGGATGATTTTAATCATATAAATATGAATGAAGTAGTCGAACGTATGTAAAATTCGAAAACGGACAGTTAAAGAATTTCAAATTAAATTTATGAGATTTGAATTGTCCAGATACAAATTTTAAATGAGAAATTATAGTGCGTCCAAGAAGGAAAGTCGGCCTAAATTGTTCCCAAACATGTAGAAGGGTAAAACGGTCAGAACACCAAAATTCGGTATAAATTCGATAAGAAAATTTCATTTAAAATATGGAATTGAGAAATCTTGATCAATAACGAGGAAAATATTGAATTTCGAGTCCAATTAATCAAGATATGAATTTATTAAAATTAATCGAAATTTTCACATCAGAAAATTATCCCGAAAATTTGGAAAAATGTACCGGAAAGACGAAATAAGACTGATAAATTCATTTATTGATTAAATGAATAAAATAAGATTTTTAAAGATATTTTTGGGTTTTCAATGTATTTTAATTATTAAAATAATAATAAAATAAATTATAAATATAATAATAAAATAATTTTTTTAAAAAAGAGAAAATCAAAAATCTGGTTTTTCGAAGAGAGAGAAATTGAAAACAGAAATCGAAGCTTGGCGAACCGAGGAAGACCGAGAAGCCCGATGACCACCGGCGACTGACGAGGCCAGGCGAGGGCCGGAGAAGGAAGAGGAGCTCCAGGCGAACCTGTTGGTACCGGCGACGCACGCCACCGACGTCAAAATCCGATGAACGGAGGAGGAAAAGCCGACGGGAAAAAAAGGGCTCGATTTCGACAATCCACGATAGCTAGGTGTAATCGGAGGGTACCGATGTGATCGGGAGGACGAGCTAGTTTTGTTGGTACCAGTAGCGACCGACGAAACGGTTGGAAACGCCGACGACGGTGAGGACCTCGAAACGGCACCGTTTTGGTCGGGAGGAAAGGGGAAGGAAAAGGAAGGAAAAAGGGAAGGAAAAGAAAAAAAAGAAAAGAAAAAAAAAGAAAAAGAAAAAGAAAAAGAAAGAAAATGGAAAACAAAAGAAATTTTACAGGGGACGTCTCGAGATTCGGATAAGTTGACCGATGGTCGAGATTGACCTACAAGTAAATTTCAAAAATTAATTTAATATTATATTTAATCAAAAAATTAACTTGAAATTAAATATAAAATTGTGCAGTTCTACGACAGAACCCGAACGAGAGCCGATGAACTCCGATTTGTGCACCATCGCATAATTTCGGGTAAATAAAGCTCATTTACGACAAACGTATGATTATTGCGCAATTGGAATTTGTTTTACGAATTTTGGATTAATTTCTGCATACAATAAATTATAATTGGATTCTTGAATTAATTGTCGTAAATGATATACGGGCTATCCAAAGAGTTTTGGAACGAAACCCAATGAGTATTGATAAGCCAAATGAGCCCAACAGACCAGAAGAATAGATTTAGTAAGTGGAAACGGGCTGAAAAAAGGGTCAATACTCATTAAGGTGCAATCGGGCCTAATAAACTAAAACAGATCCAATGTTTTAGATTCGATCAGTATGAGTGAAATACTTATAGGTATATTAGAATTGACCCAATAAGTGGTTATATGTAGCTACGTAAACTTGGTTTGGAGCGAATTGGACTAAGAGACCTGATACGGTCAAGAAAAGATAAGTTTGTGAAGTAATTCCAGGTAAGGGAATTTTACGGACTGCTAGAGGTAACTTTACACAATTTTAACCTCATTTACATTCCCTAAAATTGTCTGAAGGGTTTAGATTTAAAATAAAAATTTTTGGTACCCGGATGGGCAAATGACCAAAATACCCCTGTGAAGGGTAAAATTTTCAAATTATGAAAAGTTGGGAGGAGTAAGAACAAGAGGTTTCTGCTTGTTTTTGAGGTGTTTTGGCACGTGCATGGGTAGGCTAACTAACTTTTAAATAAAAATGCACAACATTGCATATTTTCAACAATGTGATTTCTTTTGAAAATTGTTTTGAGATAATAGAGCCGCCTACGTAATTTAATGAAAGTGTGACGTGCTAGAGCTCAGCTCACATGAGTTTTGATTTGTGTGATGCATGCATTAGTGCTAGAGCAAGGGCTCGCACTAGAGTTTTACATGCATAGGTGCTGGAGTCTAACTTGCACCAGATTTTCATATGATTTTCGTGA
Organism: Firmiana major; assembly: GCA_033439115.1. Taxonomy (NCBI): domain Eukaryota; kingdom Viridiplantae; phylum Streptophyta; class Magnoliopsida; order Malvales; family Malvaceae; genus Firmiana; species Firmiana major. The sequence goes on from CM065904.1 coordinate 38,921,840, forward strand.
CAAGGTGCTGGAGTCTAACTTGCACCAGATTTTCACTTGATTTTTATGATAGAGTGCTGGATCCTAGCTCGCACTAGTTTTATATGATTTTGACAGAGTGCTGGAGCTTAGCTTGCACTAGATCTTATGAGATTTTATGAAACGCGTGCTGGAGTTTTGCTTACACGAGATTTTCCTTGATTTTATGAGAGTACTGGAGCATCGCTCGCACTGATTTTATGAGACATGTGATGAGCTATGCTTAGAGCGTCGGCTAGACTGTGTGTCATGCCGATTAAATATGCTCGCATGTGCGTTTTGAGACAGGCACAATTATTGATATGAGATGTGGCTCCACGGAGTACGTCGTACCATGCAAGTAGCATGGAGTACGCTGTACCGTGTTAGGATTGATTGTGTGACATCTTCGGATGCGAGTGGCATCTTCGGATGCGATGATCGGACAGGACCGACAGGATGGACTAACCCACCTCCCGGGACGATTCCCGATAGTGGTGAGACCCCGCACATAGGATCCATGTAGTAGTGGGATTACGAGGATATGGTCATAGTCCTGGTTATTTGCCTGAGATACATATATATATATATTGCCTAGTCTCACATGTTATAAATTGATGTTTTAAAAAACATGTTTTGTAGACTTTTGTGTGAGTCTGGATCACCCGAGGGAGGGGTTGGATCCTGACTGAGATGTGATTTTTATGAGAATGAAACTGTGATTTAAACTGAAACTTGCATGACGTTATTTCCATGCTATTTAAACCCATGCGTGATGTAAACTGGTTTTACATGACGTTTATTGTGTCGCATGTTACTATTGCTTTGAAAAGCATTTGATTTCATGATTTTTGTGTGAGTCAGGAACACCCGAGGGAGGGGTTGAGTCCTGACTGTGTTGTGAAATTTTAACGAGAATGAAATGATTTAAATGGATTTGCATGTTGAGTTTTCCATGCTCTTTGAAATCTATATGTGAACTTGTTTTACATGACATCATGAATTGTAGCATCTGTTTTGAAATGTGTGGAGAAAGGGTTGTTTATGCACGACACCACGTTCATGTAGGTAGTATGGTTACCTACTTATTCGTAGTGCTCACCCCTTTCATTTTCCTACACAGATTTCTTTCAGTAGACTTTGAGGCGACTGAGTACTGCATTCCTGATATCCGCTGCTGCCCATCACTTGAGGTATATACACTTGTACATATTGCATCTAAATAAGAATAGCACAGTAACATGTTTGTAAGTAACTTTCGGAGATGTATAGACACTGTAAACACTTGTAAATGAATGGGAAAGAATTAGTGAAAAATTCATGTGTTTACCTTTCCTTTACTAAGGAATTAAGTTATATGGTGAATGAATGGTGGGAATGGCATTGACGCACAGCCCAATTGTTAGTGGAGTGTGGTCACGATCAGAGGACAGGTAAGTATGAAAGAAAAACGAAAAAAATTTACTCTGATTTTTGGGTCGTGACAGGACATTGCCAACCGCAAGCTCCGACGACCACCACAATCTCATTAAGCCTCCTCTTCCCCACCGACGTCTACAGTGCAACCAAACGAAAAAAAAAAAACCTATTTTTCTTACTTCTCCATTTTTGTACCAGTAGACTTCTAGGTAAAAACCAAAATTTTATCCAGCTAAATTCTTATGTAAATTGTGTTATAGATGTATAATTGTTGTAGAAATTAATTTAAATTTGTGTTTTGAAGAATTTAGGAAAATTAGGGATTTGTGGTTTGACAGAAATCGGGGATTTTGATAATTAAATTAGAAACTGATATTTTGGATAAAATTTATGAATATGTTTAGTGTAGGATTCAATTTAATTTTTGTTTTGAGGAAGTTAGATAAAATTAGGGTTTATGATTTGGGAAAATTTTAGGGATTTAAAAAATTTGGGGTTTAATTTAATTGTTTTAACTAAATTGAATGAGTATTAGTGATAAATTTAACTAATTGTTGAAAATCACATTGTGGGCAAGGAGAATAAATATTTGACCACTTAGGAAAATTTTAAGAAAATTTGTTTAATTTGGGAATTTAATGTTTAAATCATTGAATTATAATATGAATAATATAGTTTGTGTTGTATGATTAAAAAATCTAAAGTACATAAGTTGGGAGAGAATAAAGGTTCGGCCACGAAGAAAGGAGTTAGGAATTTCATGCTAAAATAGGTACTTAGAAATTTAACTATAAATTTATAGTTAAAGTAGTATATAGATTTGGTTTCATGTAAGCTATATAAGTAAGAATATGAAATTGGGAGCTTTTGGCCATGACAAAGAAATTAAGGATTTTTCTACTACAATGGGTTTTGAAAATATAAATGAGTGAATTACAATGTAATCAATTCATATGTTAGATTACATGTAGGCATTGTGTGTGAAAAGTTGGAAATTGGATATTAGAGATGTAAGACTCGATTTTATCGTAAGAGCAAAAAGGGAATGAATCGAAATTTTCGAGTGCATTTAAAAATGCAAAAAGATTGAAATGGTATTCTCGAACACGTGTAAGGGTAAAACAGTCAAAAGATCGAAATCCGGTATTTATCGTGACAAGAAAATTTAATTAAAAATATGAGATTGAGAAATCTTGATCAATAACGAAGAAATAATTAAATTTCGGGTTAAATTGATCAAGATATGAATTTATTGGAATAAACCAAAATTTTCGTATCGAAAAATAATCCCGAAAATAATCAAAAATTATACCAAAAAGGTAAAATCAGACTGATAAATTTATTTACGGATTAAATGAATAAAATACTATTTTTTAGATATTTTTGGATTTTAATAATATTTTAATTGATTAAAATATTATTAAAAATAAAATATAATAAAAATAAATAATAATTAAAAAAACAAAATTACAAATCGCGAAAATGAGAAAACAGAAGAAAGAAAACGAAGTAAAGACCGAGGCCTCTGCCTCCACCGACGATCGGAGGCCAGCGACCTGGAGGCCGACGAAGGAAGCCAGGTGAGAGGCGATTAGCCACCAGCACTAGTGACCCGAATGGAATGGCGAAGGCGACCGGCGAAATGGGAGAAAGAGAAGCCGAAAGACGAAATGAGGATTCCTGGCGACCGACGTCGATTCGAGGTCGGCCACCACCAGCCGAGTGTCCCCTAGGCATAGGCGGCTCGATTTGTGGCAGTACCGACGGGTAGAATGGCGGCCAGCGCCGAAACGGTGGCTAAAACGAAACGATACCAACAGCGAGGAGAGAACAGGCTGGACCGACCACTTTCCGATGGCCTTGAACGAAACCAACTCAGATCCGTGCATCGGACAGCCCAGCGGAGCCACTGGCGACGGAAACCGATGGAGAACCGACCGATGAGCCACTGAACCGACCAAACCGAACTGAATTGATGGTCTGAACCGGGTGAACCAGACCAGACCAGTTCAACCAAAAAGAAAAGGAAAGAAGAAGAAAAAGGAAAAAAGAAAAAGAGGAAAAATTGGGAAAAAATCTCAGAGATGCAATCGAGTTACGGGTAAGTCGGTAAGCGGTTGAATTAACCGATTTAAATTTTGAAATATTTAATTTGATTAATATCCAACTGGAAATTTATCCGAAAAAATATTAAATTGTGTAGCTCGATGATTGATGTCAATCGAGGACTTCGAGTTAGCCTCAATTTGCGTACTATCATGGAATCACGGGTAAGTAACCCTTATTTACGATAATTTTGCATCTTTATGCATGTTAGATAAATTACAGATTTAATTTTCGCATTTAATGAATTAAATTCTGAAAATTGGGATAAATTGTCGTAAATATTTAATTGAGCTATCTGAGGGTTTAGAACGAGGTCCAATAAATACGGATGGGCCCAATGAGCCCAATAGGCCTCGATGATGTGAATAGTGAGTGAAAAACAAGCTTAAGGCCGATTAAGGCCCATTATGGTGCAATCGGGCCCAATATGGGTAAACAAGACCAATGATTTAAATTAAGCCCAGAAAATATAAAATACAATTAATTCTATTGTATTTGACCTGATGAATATGTATCCACAGTTCCGAAGATTGGATTTGGAGCAAATCGGACTGCGTGACGAGTCATCAGTGGAAAGGTCAAACTGTACAGAAAAATGAGGTAAGGGAATTGTGTGAGTAGTTAGAGGTAGCTACGCGTATTTTAATAGTTTTTTATACATTGATTATATATGTATACACGACTATTGTATAATGATCCTAAAAGTGGTTTAAATGATTTTAAGGATTGAAATAGGTAAAAAGACTATCTTACCCCTATTAAGGGAAGTTCACCTAAGGATGGTGAAAGTATGACAAGCATGAAATGCATGATTTAAGTAATTTCTGATTTAAGGAAATTTTCATGGTTTTAAGCAAAGTAAATCGATAGATGGCTAGTAATTGCATAAACTTCACAAAATAACACTACGTAAGTGTTATTGGTATTTAAATGAAATTCTTTGGAAAACGGGCCAACTATCAATTTTATATGGAAACAGATAGTGTTGGCATATAGCTCGCACTATATCTACGTTTGTGAATGTGCATAAATGTGCTTGAGCGGTTGCTCGCACCGATATGTGTGACATCGTATGCATAAAATGTGCTAGAGCGGTTGCTCGCACAGATTTTATGATTTGATATGCATGAGAGTTGCTGGAGCCTAGCTCGCACTCTGTTTTGACATGTTTTGACTGTTCTAATTTGTTTTGACTTGATATGCATAAAAGGTGCTGGAGCAACTGCTCACACTAGTTTTAATGATTTATAATGCATGAGAGATGCTGGAGCTTAGCTCGCATCCTGTTTTGATATGAAATTGCATAAAGACGTGCTGGAGTGTAACTCGCACAAAATTTGTTTTAATTATGCATAAAGTCGTGCTGGAGTGTAACTCGCACGAGATTTGATTTACTTGAGCATTCATTTGTGTTGAAGCGTTGCTCGCACAAAGTTTTATATGGTTTATAACTCATTTTAAAGTCGTCTTGGAGTTTTTCTCGTACGAGGTGTTCACTGAGTTTTTATACATATCCGTACTAGAGCATTGCTCATACGTGGATTTTACTTGAATTTATAATTATTTTAAGTCGTACTGGAGCGCTGCTCGTACGCAGATTTCATTGATTTCTATGAAACCGTGCTAGAGCTTCGCTCCCACGAGATTTTCTGATATCATAAATATGCATGGAGCCGTGCTTGAGCTTCGCTCGCACAGGGATTTATATTACATGAATATAGCTGTGTTGGAGCCTCCTGTAGACTGTGTGTCACAGTGAGATGATATGCTCACACATGCATATTGAGACAGAGATGATATGGGTGGATAAAACCTATTGCAGACACCCTTGATTGAGCTTGGCTTCACAGAGTACGTTGTACCGTGTATGTCACGCGGAGTACGCTGTACCATGGGGATTGTTGGAGTGGAGTGGCATTAGCCACAAGGCAGCAAGCCTTGCCTTCGCAATCCCGATGTTATGCTGTTCTGGAGGGTAGGATGACCCACCTCCCATTTCTGGTGTGATACCCCACACACTAGGTACCGTGTTGCCAGGGATCACGAGGTTATGACCATAGTCCTATGTTGTTACTGATAGTCACCTACTTGTCTCACATGATATAACTATTGATGGATAGACCAGGGTAGACCCGAGGGAGGGGTCAAGCCCCCGATTTTATGATTTTTACTATGCTAATTTATGTTTTAAAGGATTTTATGACATGTGACCCTGAAAGAAGGGTGATTTTATAACCGAAGTTTTATAATGAATTGTTTTATGAGACGATCGACCCGGAAGGGTTAGTTTATACTGCAGTTTTAATGAAATGATTTAAATGCAGTAGCATGATGTTACTTTCCATGCTTTTATTTCAAATTCATGATTTGTCTTACATGACATGAAAGAATGCATGATCTAGATTTGTTTCATGCTCATTATGATTTAATGATGTCACATAAAATACCTTTGATGCATGAATTATATGATTTCTATATGCACAAATAGTTTTGATAAATTATGGCATTGAAATATGCATGATTTTGTGCGTGAAATTTTAAATGAAAAGAAATGGATTTAAGGGCATGACATTATGAGCATGTAGATAGTAGAGCTATCTACTTACTTGCATAATTGTCTTACTGAGCGTGTGGTTTGCTCACCCCCTTATTTTTCCATCTTTTCAGAGCACTCACAGAAATTAGTAAGCGGCTGAGGACTTGCATGCTTGGTATCTGCTGCTTCCCATCGAGAGACAGGTATACACATTTGTATGATTTTGTATCTAAATATGTAATTCATAGTACTGTAAACATAAATCATGTCGAGGATGTAGAGTTATAAATACCATTATGTATATATTTAATTAAAGTCAATGGATAGTAAATTCTGATATATAAATGTGATTATGGAAATGGAATTGGTAATAGTGTGAGGTGACTAACACAGAATCATAGCCCAACTGTTTGTAGGATGGTCACGATGAGAGAAAGGTAAGAATTAAATAATAAATGAAAAAATGAAAAATTCACTCTGATTTTTAGGTAATTTAGGTCCTGACAGAAATGGTATCAGAGCCTGAGTTGGCCTGATATGAGTCAGTGTTAGTGGTTAAGGAAGTTTACATACCCATGTACTATGCATTGTTGAGATACAATTGTGTATATCGAGATGGAAGTGCAGGTAAGAATTTGGTTTTAAATGCAAGAATTGACTTATTAACTGTTAGCCGCTATGGTTGAGAGGCGAGTACACGAGCTCGAGGCCGTAGAGGTAGGCCCGAGAGTCGTACTGAGTCGCCACATGAGACTTAAGATGAGATTGACATGGAGGCTGATGTTGAGCATGCCCCACAGAGTCCGACAAAGAGATCGGACAGAGTCTGACAAAGAGATCGGATAATATTGAGGCACGCTTCGAGAGGTTAGAATGGAGTGTGAAGAATATTTTGTGAGCTAATTGCTCAGAGTATGCCTGGTATTTGAGGGCGAGCCGGAGCATTGGTGGAAGTCCGCTCGACCCATTTAAGAGTTAGACATCCAGAATGGACATGGAAAATAATTCTATATGTATTCCGGTGATAGAATATCCCGGACATGGATGAAAGGAAATTACTGATGAAATTCTTTACTCTGACCCAGAGGAACTGGTTGACTGACTAGTATGAAACTCAGTTTATATACCTGGGCAGACATGACTCCGACACTATGAACAGTGAGAGTTGAGATGTCTAAAAGTTCATGAAAGGGCTCAGATTGTCAATTAGAGTCCAATTAGCACCATTAGATATCACTACCTATGCCAAGGCAATACGCAAACTACTGTTGTGTGAATAAGACTATGAGTTGTACGCCTCTGAGATGGGGAAATGTAGTAATGGCCGAAATAGAGACAGATGAGAATAGAGAAGGACAGAGATGTCAGAATGAAAAAAGGTAGTTCGGTAAGAGAATAGAGCTGATGAGTCACGGGGTAAGATGATTGGTAAGGCCCCAGTGTATCTAAATACAGTATTTTTTAGGGGAATTGTGATTTGAGGACCCCGACCTGCTACGGAGCAGTGTAGCAGTGGGAGCAGTGTAAGCAGTACAACAATGTGAGCAGTGAGAACAGTGTAACAATGTGAGTAGTGTAGGATATATAGTAGTTACCACGAAAATAAGATATTGGATGAGGGCGAGTGTATGCCTTGGACCATGACATTATTGATGTTTCATCTGATGTGGTGGAAGATACCACATTGGTTGTGAATAATAAAGTAATTATTTTAAGTAATCCTGGTGCCACACATTTATTCATACTGCCTTCAGTTGCTTATAAGTTAATGAAAGATGTGAAGCCTATACCCTTAAGCAAGATGATGATAGTTAGCTGATTTTCACTAACTGAAAATAGGTATGGCGATTATAAGTTGAAAATAGGGGTGAAAACATCACTGAAAAGTGTATTGTAAGTTTTGACAAGTAATGAAAGAGTTTGTTATAAGTGATATATAAAAGGAGATAAGCTTTAAGATGTGATAGATCCTGAATACAAGACATATTGGAATAAAAGACATATGCAAGATAAGGATATCTTTGATATGTAAAGTAATTGGGATTAAGCGATATGTAATGAATATGAATTGCGACCAAGGATAATGGGTGAATATATCTACACCCAGTCTTTGTGGTCAAGTCTGAGGGTTAATAAAGGTATTTCAAAATATTTTCCCGCCTGAAGACTTGATAGCGTCTAGAATCGCACACATAACCAATAAATTGAAATCGACAGTCGTAATATATACATTTAAAATTTGGGTACCTTTACTGGTACGATAAAGAAATATAGAATTCGATTAATTATGAAGGTTTAAAAAAAATTAAAATTTTATAAAAGCCGTTAATATAAGAAAAAGGAAATGGCATGGGTTAGTATCTTGAACGAAAACGATTTCGAAATGACATGATACGTTTATGCATACATAGGTCAAGGATATAGGTGATTGAAATATTGAGTAGAACTCAACTACGATGAGGTATTTAAACCTTACCTGGACCGATTGGTTTTCATCTTGAGTGATGATATTTTGATGTATTCGAAGTCAAGGAAAGAGCATGAGTAGCAATTGGAAAATGTCTTACAGACGAGTACTTGAGAGTTTCTCGAGATGGGCCGCTCAGTTGACACATCTTGTTCAGAAAAGGTTGTATGTCAGTAGGATGATAAGTATGAAAGTAGTTTCGGTGAGTTTTGGTATATGGAAGTAATGAACTGACCACCGTAAGTATTCTCACAATGACTAACAGCTCAAGAGGTTTCAGTGTGTATGGATACCTCAAAATAAGGATTGGCCTGTGTATTGAAGTAAGATGGGAAGATAGTCGTTTATGGATCCAGATAGTTCAAGGACCATGAGAGAAACTATTCGATCCAGGATTTAGAGTTGGCAGCGATAGTGTTTGTACTGAGTATATGCCACCACTTATATGGTGAGAAATTTCAGATATGCACTGATCATAAAAGCCCCGAGTATCTGTTTTCACAAAAAAAGTCAAATATGAGATAACCAAGAGGGTTAGAGCTTCTAAGGATTATGATTATGAACATTTTACCACCCAGGAAAGGCTACTGTAATGGTTGATGCCTTGAATAGAAAGAGCATCGGGATGGTATTACATATGATGGTCAGGGAGGGTGAGTTGCTAGAGCAATTGTGAGCCTCAGTAGTGATGTGATCCTTCTGATGATGACGGTGATTTTGTGATAACTAGCCTGAGGTTAGAACTAGATTTGAGTGACCAGATTTGCCAGGCTTAGCATGATGATCGGCATGGTGTCGATAGTGTGGGTTAGATTCAGAAGGGTACAGTGACAGTGACAGAGTTCACAGTGAGTGATGATGACTTACAGAGGTTCAGAGATAGTATAAGTGCTCCCGAGGACCACAGTGATGATGATAGTGTTATTGTCAGAAGCTCAGTCTTCGGGATATACAGTGTATCTGAGAAGTAATAAATATATCGAAATCTCTGAAAAAGGGTATTGGTGGTCAGGTATGAAAAGAGACATTGTAGATTGTAGCAAAGTGTCTCGTATGTCAGCAGATTAAAATAGAGCAAAAGAAGTTGCAGGGTTATTGCAGCCTCTACTTATATTGACACGAAAAAGAGAACAAGTTACCATAGATATCGTGATGGGTTACAAAGGACCCGGATAAATCACGAGGCTATCTTGGTGATAGTTGATAGATTGATTTAGTCTACTCACCTTCTGACTATGGAAATCCCCAGATACTCAGAGTGTAGGCGAAGTTATATGTGTATGGAAAATTGTGAAACATTATGTAGCGTTCCAGTGAGCATGATATCAGATAGGGATTCCTGCTTCACTTCCCACTTTAGGGGAATATTTTTTGAAAGCTATGGGAACCCAATTGAGTGTTAGCACAACTTCCATCCTCAGACAGATGGTTAGTCAGAGAGGACTGTATAGGTTCTGGAGGATGTGATGAGAACATGTGCCATTGATTTTATGAGCTCCTGAGATGATCAGTTGTTACTAATCGAATTCGTCAATAATGACAGTTGTCACTTGAGTATCGGGATAACATTATATGAGGCATTGTATGGCCGTAGGGATTGTTCCCGACTTGGATAAGAAAAGTGAGTGACAGATAGAAAATTGTTTTCGAATTGGTAAGACAAACCTCTGAGGATGTTCAATTGATTTGTGAGAGATTAAGAACATCTTATAGCAGACAAAAAAAACTATGCTAACAAGAGACAGGAAACCATTGGAATTCACCGAGGGTGAATCAGTATTGTTGGAAGTTACATGACATAAGGACATAACGAGATTCGAAAAGAGATTGGACAAAGTGGAAGGTAAGACCTGTAAGTTGGCGTTACCACTTGAATAAACAAGCATCCACAATGTGTCCCATCTTTTGCTGCTCCGAACCCAGCATATGTAATCAGATATGAGCTCCAACAGCTTAGCTCAATGAAAGTATAACGTATGATTGGAAAAATCGATTCGGGTATTAGACGAAAGGAGAAAGTGTTGAGGTTTAAGATGATCTCTCTAGTCAAAGTCCTTTGGTAGTATTACACTCCGGAAAAGTTACATGAGAATTAAAGAGTATGATGCGATAGACGTAACCGGAGTTGTTTATGGACCCAATTAACTTGGTTCTAATTTGGAGAACCAAATTTTTTAAGTGGGGGAGATTGTAAGACTCGATTTTATCGTAAGAGCAAAAAGGGAATGAATGGAAATTTTCGAGTGCATTTAAAAATGCAAAAAGATTGAAATGGTATTCCCGAACACGTGCAAGGGTAAAACGGTCAAAAGATCGAAACCCGATATTTATCGTGACAAGAAAATTTAATTAAAAATATGGGATTGAGAAATCTTGATCAATAACGAAGAAATAATTAAATTTCGGGTTTAATTGATCAAGATATGAATTTATTGGAATAAACTGAAATTTTCGTATCGAAAAATAATCCCGAAAATAATTGAAAATTATATCGAAAAGGTAAAATAAGACTGATAAATTTATTTACGGATTAAATGAATAAAATAGTATTTTTTGTAGATATTTTTGGATTTTAATAATATTTTAATTGATTAAAATATTATTAAAAATAAAATATAATAAAAATAAATAATAATTAAAAAAACGAAATTGCAAATCGCGAAATACGAAAACAGAAGAAAGAAAACGAAGCAAGGACCAAGGCCTCTGCCTCCACCGACGATCAGAGGTCGGCGACCTGGAGGCCGACGAAGGAAGCCAGGCGAGAGGCGATCAGCCACCGGCACCAGTGACCCGAATGGAATGGCGAACGGCAGCCAGCGAAATGGGAGAAAGAGAAGCCAAAAGAGGAAAAGAGGATTCCCGGCGACCGGTGCCAATTCGAGGTTGGCCACCACCAGCCGACCGTCCCCCAGGCACAGGCGGCTCGATTTGTGGCAGTACAGATGGGTAGAACAGCGGCTAGTGCCGAAAACAACGGCCAAACCGAAACGATACCGACGACGAGGAGAGAACAGGCTGGACCGACCACTTTTCGACGGCCTTGAACGAAACCAACCCCAGATCCGTGCATCGGACGGCCCAGCGGAGCACTGGTGACGGAAACCGGTGGAGAACCGGCTGACGAGCCACTGAACCGACCGAACCGAAGATGCAATCGAGCTACGGGTAAGTCGGTAAGCGGTCGAATTGGCCAATTTAAATTTTAAAATATTTAATTTGATTAATATTCGACTGGAAATTTACCCGAAAAAATATTAAATTGTGTAGCTCGACGATTGACATCAAACGAGGACTCGAGTCAGCCTCAATTTATGTACTATCATAGAATCACGGGTAAGTAACCCTTATTTACGATAATTTTGCATCGTTATGCGTGTTAGATAAATTACAGATTTAATTTTCGCATTTAATAAATTAAATTTTGGAAATTGGGATAAATTGTCGTAAATATTTAATTGAGCTATTCGAGGGTTTAGAACGAGGTCCAATAAATATTGATGGGCCCACTGAGTCCAATAGGCCTCGATGATATGAATAGTGAGTGGGAAACGGGCTTAAGGCTGATTAAAGCCCATTATGGTGCAATCGGGCCCAATATGGGTAAACGGGCCCAATGATTTAAATTAAGCTCAAAAAATATAAAATACAATTAATTGTATTGTATTTGACCTGATGAATATGTATCCGCAGTTTCGGAGATTGGATTTGGAGCAAATCGGTCATCAGTGGAAAGGTCAGACTGTACAGAAAAATAAGGTAAGGGAATTGTGTGAGTAGCTAGAGGTAGCTACGCGTATTTTAATAGTTTTTGTATACACTGATTATGTATGTATACACGATTATTGTATAATGATCCTAAAAGTGGTTTAAATGATTTTAAGGATCGAAATAGGTAAAAAGATTATTTTACCCCTATTGAGGGAAGTTCACCTAAGAATGGTGAAAGCATGACATGCATGAAATGCATGATTTAAGTAATTTCTGATTTAAGGAAATTTTCGTGGTTTTAAGCAAAGTAAATCGATAGATTGGCGAGTAATTGCATAAACTTCACAAAATAACACTACGTAAGTGTTATTGGTATTTAAATGAAATTCTTTGGAAAACAGGCCAACTATCAAGTTTATATGGAAACAGATAGTGCTGGCATATAGCTCGTACTATATCTGCGTTTGTAAATATGCATAAATGTGCTTGAGCGGTTGCTCGCACCGATATGTTTGACATTGTATGCATAAAATGTGCTAGAGCGGTTGCTTGCACTGATTTTGTGATTTGATATGCATGAGAGCTGCTGGAGCCTAGCTCACACTCTGTTTTGACATGTTTTGACTGTTCTGATTTGTTTTGACATGATATGCATAAAAAGGTGCTGGAGCGATTGCTCGCACTAGTTTTAATAATTTAACATGCATGAGAGATGCTGGAGCTTAGCTCGCATCCTGTTTTGATATGAAATTGCATAAAGTCGTGCTAGAGTGTAACTCGCCCGAGATTTGATTTACTTGAGCATTCATTTGTGCTGGAGCGTTGTTCGCACAAAGTTTTATATGGTTTTATAACTCATTTTATAGTCGTACTGGAGTTTTTCTCGTACGAGGTGTTCACTGAGTTTTTATACATATTCGTACTAGAGCATTGCTCGTACGTAGATTTTACTGGAATTTATAATTATTTTAAGTTGTACTGGAGCGCTGCTCGTATGCAGATTTCATTGATTTCTATGAAATCGTGCTAGAGCTTTGCTCGCACGAGATTTTCTAATATCATGAATATGCATGGAGCCGTGCTTAAGCTTCGCTCGCACAAGGATTTATATTACATGCATATAGCCGTGTTGGAGCCTTCTGTAGACTATGTGTCACAGTGAGATGATATGCTCACACATGCATACTGAGACAAAGATGAAATGGGTGGATAAGACATATTGCAGGCACCCTTGATTGAGCTTGGGTTCACAGAGTACGTTGTACCGTGTATGTCACGCGGAGTACGCTGTACGGTGGGGATTGTTGGAGTGGAGCGACATTAGCACGAGGCAGCAAGTCTTGCCCTCGCAATCCTGGTGTTATGCTGTTCTAGCGGGTAGGACGACCCACCTCTCGTTTCAGGTGTGATACCCCGTACACTAGGTACCGTGTTGCCAGGGATCACGAGGTTATGGCCATAGTCCTATGTTGTTACTGATAGTCACCTACTTGTCTCACATGATATAACTATTGGTGGATAGACCAGGGTATACCCGAGGGAGTGGTCAGTGTCACGACCCAAAACTACCCAAAAATCAGAGTAAATTTTTCACGTTTTGTTATTTTCTTTCATGCTTACCTGTTCTCTGATCGTGACCACACTCCACTAACAATTGGGCTGTGCGTCAATGCCAGTCCCACCAAATTAATTCTTTCTCAGTCATTTATAAATGTTTACAATATTTATACATCCCCTAAAGTTACTTACAAACATGTTACTGTGCTATGCTTATTTAGATACAATATGTACAAGTGTATATACCTTAAATGATGGGCAGCAGCGGATATCTGGAATGCAATACTCAGTCACCTCAACATCTACTGGAGATTATCTGTGTGAGAAAATGAAAGGGGTGAGCACATCAAGCTCAGTAAGGCAATCCTACGAACAAGTAGGTAGCCATACTACCTACATGAACGTGGTGTCATGCATAAACTACCCTTTCGCCACACATTTCAAAACTGATGCTATGATTCATGATGTCATGTAAAACAAGTTTGCATGGAAAGTTCAACATGCAACTATTTCAAATCATTTCTTTCTCATTTAAAATTTCATAACAAATCCAGGACTCAACCCATCCCTCGGGTGGTCCTGACTCACACAAAATCATGAAAATCAGTTTACATCACACATGGGTTTAAAAATCATGGAAATAACATCATGCAAATTTAGTTTAAAACCCAGTTTCAATCATCGTCAAGATCATCAACATGCGAGACTAGGCAACATCTGTATATTGGTAATAACCAGGACTATGGCCGTGTGTCCTTGTGAGCCCCTCTGCTACACGGATCCTAGTGTGCGGGGTCTCACCGTGATCGGGAATCGCCCGGGAGGTGGGTCAATCCAACCCGTCAGTCTTATTCGATCCCACTCATCCGAAGATGCTGTATCCGAAGATACCCAGTATCCGAAGATATCGTATCCAAAGATACCCCGTATTCAAAGATACCACACGGTACATCGTACTCGATGCTACTTGCACGGTACATCGTACTCCATGGACCCATATCATATCTCTATACTCATGCCATGTCTCAAAACGCACTTGCGAACCTATTTAATCGGTGACACACAGTCTACCCGAAGCTCCAAGCACGGCTCATCACATGTTCTCATAAAAATCAATGGGGGGTGCAAGCGATGCTCCAGCACTCTCGTCAATTCAAGTAAAACTAGTGCGAGCTAAGCTCTAGCACTTTCATCAAATCATGTGGAAAATTTGGTGCGAGTTAGACTCTAGCACCCTGTCACGAAAATCATATATATATATAAAATCTGGTGCGAGTTGAACTCCAGCACCAATGCATGAAAAACTCTAGTGCGAGCTCTCGCTCCAGCACTAATGCATGCATCACACAACTCAAAATATCGTGCGAGCTGAGCTCTAGCACGTCACATGTCAATAAAAACACTTAGGCGGCTCTATTTCCTCAAAACAGTTTTCAAAATAATTTCATCGTTGAAACTATGAAATGCTGTGCATTTTTCTTTCAAGGTTAGCCAGCCTACTCATGCATGCATTAAAACACCTCCAGAACGAGCAGGAACCTCTTATTCTTGCTCCTTCCAATTTTTCCTAATTTTGTAAATTTTACCCTTAATAAGGGTATTTTGGTAATTTGCCCATTCGGGGCACTAAAATTATTATTTGACCTCTAGACCCTTCAGATAATTTTTAAAGGACTGCAATTGAACTTAAAATTTCATAAAGTTTCCCTTACCTTATTTTTCTGTAGAGTCTGACCTTTCCTTTTCCCACGCTGTCTTGTCACACAGTCCGATCTGCTCCCGATCCAATATCCGAAACTGCGTATAAATATTCTTCAGGTTAGATATCATACAATTTAATTGTATTTCCTATTTTCTGGGCTTAATTTAAATCATTGGGCCCATTTACCCCTATTGGGCCCGATTGCATCTTAATGAGCCTTAATCGGCCTTAAGCCTGTTTTCCACTTAATTTTCACATTATCGAGGCCTATTGGGCTCATTGGGCCCACCAATAATTTATTGGGCCTCGTTCTAACTCTCGAATAGTTCAATTTATTATTTACGACAATTTATCTAAATTTCCATAATTTAATTTATTTTATGCGATAATTAAATTCGAAGCATGCATAACGATGTAAATTATCGTAAATAAGGGTTACTTACCCGAGATTCCATGCTAATACGTAAATCGAGGCTATCTCAAGCTCTCATTTGACGTCGATTGTCAAGCTACACAATTTCATAATTTTTGGGTAAGTTTCCAGTCGAAAATTAATTAAATAAAATATTTCCAAATTTAAATCGGTCAATTCCGATCGCTACTGACTTACCCGTAGCTCGATTACATCGTCGGGATTTTTCTCCAATTTTTCCTCTTTTTCTTTTTCCCTTTTTCTCTTATTTTCCCTTCTTTCTTGACTGAACCAGTTCAGTCCGGTTCAGATCGGTTCAGACCGATCCGGTTTATCCGGTTCACTCCCGGTCCAACTTTCACCCCCGCCGTTCGGTGCTTTTTCGACCGGTTCTCTGCCGGCTTCCACCTCTAGCTTGTCCGCGGGGTAGTCCGATGCATGGATCTGGGGTCGGTTTCGCCAAAGCTTACCGAAAAGTGGCCGGTCCGGCCTCTTCTCTCCTCCAACGTCGGCACCTAATTTTTCCTCTTCCGATCGGCGCCGTTTCTGGCTGATCTGCGCCTGGATCGGCGTCGCAGATGTTCCCCTCTGGCCGGTGGTGGGTCGCTCCTCCCCTCCTCAACCGTCGGTCACCTCCTTTTCCTCTTTTTCTCTTTTTCTCTCTCGGTCTCTCTCTCCCTCTCTTTTCCCTCGCCGGTCGAATCCTCTTCTCCCTCTTCCGTCGTCGGCGAGGCTCGGTCGCCCCATCTGGTCTGTTCGTCGGGCTCCGTCGGTGAGCAGATGGGCCTCCCTCGGTTGCTTCCTTCTGTTTTCCCTTGCAGAATCGCGAATCGTGATTTTGCTTTCTATTTCCCTTTTTTTTTCTTTTTATTTTTATTTTTATTTATTATTATTATTTTTTTATTATTTGTTTTTATTATTATTTTAATCATTAAAATACTATTATTTGTCAAAATATCTAAAAAAATTTATTAATTTATTCAATAAATCCCTAATTGAATTTATCAGTATTATTTCGACTTTTCGGTATATTTTTCGATTATTTCGAGATTATTTTTTGAAGTAAAAATTTTGATTAATCCCGATTAATTCCAATAAATTGATATCTTGATCAATTTAACCTAGAATAATTTTATTTCACCTTTATTGACCAAGATTTCTCAATCCATTATTTTTAATTAAATTTTCTTATCGAATTTATTTCGACTTTCGATCTTTTGACCATTTTACCCTTGAACGTGTTCGAGAATTTCATTTCAATCCTTTTGCATATTTAATTTCGTATTTTAACTAAAATTGGGTCTTACATAATCTCCCCCACTTAAGGAATTTGGTCATCCAAATTAGAACCAAGTCATATGAGTCCATATATAACTCCGGGTACATTAATCGTATCATACTTTTTAATTCTCGTGTGACCCTTTTCCGGAGTGTAATACTACCAAAGGACTTTAATTAGGGAGATCGTCTTAAATCTCAATACTTTCTCTTTCCTGTTTAATGCCCGAATCAACTTCTTCAATATACTTGTATTTGTACTGAGCTGAACTGTTGGAGTTCATACCCGATCACCTATGCTGGATCTGGATAGTATTTCCTAAGCATCAAAAGATGGGACACATTGTGGGTGCCTGCTTATTCAAGTGGAAATGCCACCTACAGGTCTTATCTTCCACTTGTCCAATCTCTCAAAAGATTCAATCCAGCGAAACTCAATTTACCTTCTTCCAAAAGTTCGCTATGTCCTTATTCTCTTAGGAGAAGAAACATTTTAACCATACAAATTTACCCTCGGTGAATTCCAATACTTTTCTATGTGCTCTGAGGTGTTCTTAATCTCTCATCCTTAACTAGACATCCTCAGAGACTTATTATCCAAAGTCAAAAATAATTCTATCTATCACCCACTTTTTCTTATCCAATTTGGGGAACAACCCCTACAGCCATACACTGCCTCATATCTTGTTATCCCGATACTCAAGTGACAACTGTCACTATTGGCAAATTCGATTTGTAATAACTGATCATCCCAGGAGCATAAAAAATCAAGGGCACACGCTTTCATCAGATTCTCCAGAACCTGTACAGTCCTCTCTGACTGACCATCTGTCTGAGGATGGAAAGCTGTGCTAATACTCAGTCGGGTTCCCATAGCTTCCTAAAAATATCCTCAGAGGTAGGAAGTGAAGCGAGAATCCCTATATGATACCATGCTCACTGGAACGCTACTTAATGTTCTACAACCTTCCTTATATATAACTTCGCCTACGCACTCAGAGTATCTGGGGGTTTCATAACCAGAAGGTGGGTAGACTTAGTAACTCTATCGACTATCATCCAAATAGCCTCGTAATTCACCTAGGTTCTCTGTAACCCATCACGACATTCATGGAGACTTGCTTCCATTTCCCGTGCCATGTTAATATAGGTAGAGGCTGCAATAACCCTGCAGACTTTTAATACTCTACCTTATTCTGCTGACATACTAAGCTCTTTTCCACAATCTCTACCATATCTGTTTTCATATCTGACCACCAATACCCTTCTCAGAGATTTCATATATATATTCGTTACTTTCCGTATGCACTGTATATCCCGAAAAGTGAGCTTCTGACAATATCACTATCCTATCAACTGTGGTCTTGGGGAGCACTCATACTGTCTTGAAACCTCTGTAAATCATCATTACACTCTGTGAACTCTATCACTGTACCCTTTTGAATCTGACCCACACTATCGACACCTTGCCGATCATCATGCTAAGCCTGTGCAATCCGGGCATGCTCATCCGATTCTAATCTCAGGCTAGCTGTCATATAATCATTGTCATCATCAGAAGGGATCACATCACTACTGAGGTCCACAACTGCTCAAGCAGCTCACGCTCCCTGACCATCATATGGGGTACCATTCCGAGGCTCTTTCTACTCGAGGCATCAGCCATTACATTAGCTTTTCCTGGGTGGTACAATTTTCACAATCAAAATCTCTCAGAAGCTCTAACCCACTATGTATTCTCATATTCGCCTCTTTCTGTGAAAAAACAGATACTCGGGGCTTTATGATCAGTGCATATCCAAAATTTCTCACCCTGTACATAATAGTACCATATCCCCGGTACAAATACTACCGTTGCCAACTTAAAATCATGAGTCAGATAGTTTATTTCATGATCAAGGAGTTGTCTGACTCTATAATTGACTATCTTCCCATTATACATAAATACACAACTCCTTCATTATTTTGAGGTATCCATACTCACTGAGAACCTCTTGAGCTGTTGGGTATGGTGAAATTAATCACGGTGGTCAGTTCATACTTCATTACACCGAAATTCATGTCACATCTATCATCTTATTTATCATCTCATTCAAAGACCACATTTTCTTAGTTAAACGTGTCAACAAAAAAATATAGCCTTTTTTTAGAACTCGCAACAACCATCTGTAAAAGCAATTTTTCCAATTGTTGCTTATAATTTTCTCTGGACTTTAACTACACTTAACATATCATCAATAAGGATGATGACAAATCGGTCCAGGTAAAGTTTAAATAACTCATTGTAGTTGAGCTCCACTACTTATTTCAATCGTCCATATCCTTGACTTATTTACGCATAAGTGTATAAGATCCTTCAAAATCGCTTACGTTTTCAGGTACTAACCTGCGTCATTTCCTTTTCTTATCTTAACGGCTCTTATTAAATTTTACTATGTTAACCTTTATGATTTGTCGAATTTTAATATTCTTATCGTCTTAGTAAAGGTATCCTAATGCTAAAGGTATTTATTATGACGATCGATTTCACGTTATAGGTTATATATATATACTTTTAGACGTTGTCAAGTCTTCAGGCGGGGAGGTATTTTAAAATACCTTTATTAACCTTCAGACTTAACCACATAAACTGGTTATGGTTATATCCATCTTTATCCTTGGTTATAATTTATAATCCCTACTTATCACTTAATCCCAATTACTTCGCATATTAAGGGTATTCCTTACTTAGCATATGTCTCTTACTCCAATACATCTTGTATTTAGGATCTATCTTATCTTAAAGATTATCTCCTTTCGTATATCCCTCATGACAAAACTCTTTCATTATTCATTCTGTGAGTACAATCCTTTACTCCTTTAATTTCAACTGTTGCACCCCTTTTATTACTTGTCAAAATTTATAGTATACTTTTCAATGATGTTTTCACCCCTGTTTTCAACTTAAAATCTCTATATCCATATTCCGTTAATTAATCCTCCTCTATTGGGGTACTCATTTATCAGTATTGTGCCCAATGATGTAGGCATTCATGCCTTTTACTCACTTATATATGAATGAAGGCGGTATGAATAAATGTGTGGCACCAAGATCAATGAACATATGTACTTCATTATTCATAACAAGTGTGGTATCTTACACCATATCCATGAAACATCAATAGTGTCCTGGTCCAAGACATCCTCTCGCCTTCGTCTAACAGCCTACTTTCCTTTTTCTCTTCTGCTATGGCCTCCCTTTTCGTTGCAGCTATACTGACGAAGTTTTTCTCTATCACTTTACTTTTCTGTGGGGCGATGTCGCCCAACCTTGTGCAATCAAAATCAATGGTCCGTCTTACCACACTTAACGGCCATTTTCATCAATACAGTGTAGTTATAGACCCTCCTTCCGTGGTATCTACCACACATCCCACATTGCTTACAGTGCTTACACTGCTACACTGTTTCGTAGCAGGTCGGGGTCCTCCAATCACAATGCCCCTCAAGAGTGCCAAAATTGGATGCACTGGGGCCTTATCAATTATCTTACTCCATGATTCATCAAATTAAATCAAATTAAATCTTTTACCAATTACCATTTTCCCATTTTAACATCTTGTCATTTCTCGATTCTCTTTTCCGTCTCTATTTCAGCCCTCACTACCATTCCCAATCTCAGAGGCGTGTAATTCATGTTCTTATTTACCCAACTGTAAATCGACGCACTGCCTCGGTATAGGTAATATCTCACGGGCCAATCGGACTCTAATTGAAAAGTTGAACCATTTCATGAACTTTTAGACATCTCGACTGTCACTTGTTCATAGTGTCGAGGTAATATCTGCCTAGGAATATAATTGAGTTTCATACTCATAAGCATACTCATCAATAAATCAAATCCTCTAGGTAAGAGTAAGGACTTTTATCTATTATTTCTTTTAAACAATGTCCAGGATATCCTGTCACCGGAATACATCCATAAACATTTCTCATCTTAGCTCTGGATGTTTAACACTTAAGATGGGTCGAGCGGGTTTCCACCAATGCTCCGCTGCGGCCTCGAATCTCATTCATACTCTGAGCAATTTGCTCCTCAAAATAATCTCCACACTCCGCTCCAACCTCGCGAAGCGTGTCTCAATACTGTCCGATCTCTCTGTCGGACTCAGTGGGGCATGCTCAACATTAGCCTCCATTTCAATTTCATCCTGATTCTCACAGGTCAACTCAGCATGACTAGCAGACTCAGGTCTACCTCTACGACCTCTGCCTCGTGCACTATCTCATCTAACGCGACTCATATTAGGCATTCCTGCATTCTAAACCATTTCTTAATTAAAACCCATCTTGATATACACTATTGTATCAAACCAAGCACAGTAACACGAGGATGTAATTTCCTAATTATTGACACTGACACACATCAGACTAATTTCTGCTCTGATACCACCTTTATATGTCACGACCCAAAACTACCCAAAAATCAGAGTAAATTTTTCGCCTTTTATTATTTTCTTTCATCCTTACCCGTTCTCTGATCGTGACCACACTCCACTAATAATTGGGCTGTGCGTTAATGCCAGTCTCACCAAATTAGTTCTTTCTCAGTCATTTATAAATGTTTACAATATTTATACATCCCCTAAAGTTACTTACAAACATGTTACTGTGCTATGCTTATTTAGATACAATATGTACAAGTGTATATACCTTAAATGATGGGCAGCAGCGGATATCTGGAATGCAGTACTCAGTCGCCTCAACATCTACTGGAGATTATCTGTGTGAGAAAATGAAAGGGGTGAGCACATCAAGCTCAGTAAGGCAATCCTACGAACAAGTAGGTAACCATACTACCTACATGAACGTGGTGTCATGCATAAACCACCCTTTCTCCACACATTTCAAAACTGATGCTATGATTTATGATGTCATGTAAAACAAGTTTGCATGGAATGTTCAACATGCAACTATTTCAAATCATTTCTTTCTCATTTAAAATTTCACAACAAATCCAGGACTCAACCCATCCCTCGGGTGGTCCTGACTCACACAAAACCATGAAAATCAGTTTACATCACACATGGGTTTAAAAAGCATGGAAATACTATCATGCAAATTTAGTTTAAAACCCAGTTTCAATCATCGTCAAGATCATCAACATGTGAGACTAGGCAACATCTGTATATCGGTAATAACCAGGACTATGGCCGTATGTCCTCGTGAGCCCCTCTGCTACACGGATCCTAGTGTGCGGGGTCTCACCCTGATCGGGAACCGCCCGGGAGGTGGGTCAATCCAACCTGTCAGTCTTATCCGATCCCACGCATCCGAAGATGCCGTATCCGAGATACCCCGTATCCGAAGATACCGTATCCGAAGATACCGTATCCGAAGATACCCCATATCCGAAGATATCACACGGTACATAGTACTCTATGCTACTTGCACGGTACATCGTACTCCGTGGACCCATATCATATCTCTATACTCATGCCATGTCTCAAAACGCACGTGCGAGCCTATTTAATCGGTGACACACAGTCTACCCGAAGCTCCAAGCACGGCTCATCACATGTTCTCATAAAAATCAGTGGGGGGTGCGAGCGATGCTCCAGCACTCTCGTCAATTCAAGTAAAACTAGTGCGAGCTAAGCTCTAGGACTTTCATCAAATCATGTGGAAAATCTGATACGAGTTAGACTTTAGCACCCTGTCACGAAAATCATATATATATATATAAAATCTGGTGCGAGTTGGACTCCAGCACCAATGCATGAAAAACTCTAGTGCGAGCTCTCGCTCCAGCACTAATGCATGCATCACACAACTCAAAATATCGTGCGAGCTGAGCTCTAGCACGTCACATGTTAATAAAAACACGTAGGCGGCTCTGTTTCCTCAAAACAGTTTTCAAAACAATTTCATCGTTGAAACTATGAAATGCTGTGCATTTTTCTTTCAAGGTTAGCCAGCCTACTCATGCATGCATCAAAACACCTCCAGAACGAGCAGGAACCTCTTGTTCTTGCTCCTCCCAAATTTTTCTAATTTTGTAAATTTTACCCTTAACAAGGGTATTTTGGTAATTTGTCCATTCGGGGCACTAAAATTATTATTTGACCTCTAGACCCTTCATATTATTTTTAAAGGACTGCAATTGAACTTAAAATTTCGTAAAGTTACCTCTAGCAGTCCGCAGAATTCCCTTACCTTATTTTTCTGTAGAGTCTGACCGTTCCTTTTCCCACTGCTGTCTTGTCACACAGTCCGATCTGCTCCCAATCCAAAATCTGAAACTGCGTATAAATATTCTTCAGGTTAGATATCATACAATTTAATTGTATTTCCTATTTTCTGGGCTTAATTTAAATCATTGGGCCCATTTACCCCTATTGGGCCCGATTGCACCTTAATGAGCCTTAATCGGCCTTAAGCCCGTTTTCCACTTAATTTTCACATTATCGAGGCCTATTGGGCTCATTGGGCCCACCAACAATTTATTGGGCCTCGTTCTAACTCTCGAATAGTTCAATTTATTATTTACGACAATTTATCTAAATTTTCATAATTTAATTTATTTTATGCGATAATTAAATTTGAAGTACGCATAACGATGTAAATTATCGTAAATAAGGGTTACTTACCCGAGATTCCATGCTAGCACGTAAATCGAGGTTATCTCGAGCTTTCGTTTGACGTCGATTGTCGAGCTACACAATTTCATAATTTTCGGGTAAGTTTCCAGTCGAAAATTAATTAAATAAAATATTTCCAAATTTAAATCGATCAATTTCGACTGCTACTGACTTACCCGTAGCTCGATTACATCGTCGGGATTTTCTTCCAAATTTTTCTCTTTTTCTTTTTCCCTTTTTCTCTTTTTTTTCCCTTCTTTCTTAGCTAAACCGATTCAGTCCGGTTCAGATCGGTTCAGACCGGTCCGATTCACTCCCGGTCTAACTTTCACCCCCACCGTTCGGTGCTTTTTCGACCGGTTCTCTGTCAGCTTCCATCTCCAGCTTGTCCGTGGGGTAGTCCGATGCATGGATCTGGGGTCGGTTTCGCCAAAGCTCACCGAAAAGTGGTCGGTCCGGCCTCTTCTCTCCTCCGACGTCGGCACCCAATTTTTCCTCTTTCGATCGGCGTCGTTTCTGGTTGATCTGCTCCTGGATCGACGTCGCAGACGTTCCCTTCTGGCCGGTGGTGCGTCGCTCCTCCCCTCCTCGGCCGCCGGTCACCTCCTTTTCCTCTTTTTCTCTTTTTCTCTCTCGGTCTCTCTCTCCCTCTATTTTCCCTCGCCGGTCGCATCCTCTTCTCCCTCTTCCGGTGCCGGCGAGGCTCGGTCGCCCCGTCTGGTCTGTTCGTCGGGCTTCGTCGGTGAGCAGATGGGCCTCCCTCGGTTACTTCCTTCTGTTTTCCCTTGCAGAATAGCGAATCGCGATTCTGCTTTCTATTTCCTTTTTATTTTTTTCTTTTTTTTATTATTTTTATTTATTATTTTTATTTATTTATTATTTATTTTTATTATTATTTTAATCATTAAAATACTATTATTTGTCAAAATATCTAAAAAAAATTATTAATTTATTCAATAAATCCCTAATTGAATTTATCAGTATTATTTCGACTTTTCGGTATATTTTTCGATTATTTTCGGGATTATTTTTCGAAGTAAATATTCTGATTAATCCCGATTAATTTCAATAAATTGATATCTTGATAAATTTAACCCAGAATAAATTTATTTCACCTTTATTGGCCAAGATTTCTCAATCCATTATTTTTAATTAAATTTTCTTATCGAATTTATTTCGACTTTCGGCCTTTTGACCATTTTACCCTTGAACGTATTCGAGAATTTCATTTCAATCCTTTTGCATATTTAATTTCGTATTTAAACTAAAATCGGGTCTTACAGTTAGGCCCCCGATTTTATGAGTTTTACTATGCTAATTTATGTTTTAAAGGATTTTATGACATGTGACCCTGAAAGAAGGGTGATTTTATAACCGAAGTTTTATAATGAATTGTTTTATGAGACGATTGACTCGAAATGGTTAGTTTATACTGCAGTTTTAATGAAATGATTTAAATGCAGCAGCATGATGTTGTTTTTCATGCTTTTATTTCAAATTCATGATTTGTCTTACATGACATGAAAGAATGCATGATTTGGATTTGTTTAATGCTCATTATGATTTAATGATGTCACATAAAATGCCTTTGATGCATGAATTATATGATTTCTATATGCACAAATAGTTTTGATAAACTATGGCATTGAAATATGCATGATTTTGTTCGTGAAATTTTAAATGAAAAGAAATAGATTTAATGGCATGGCATTTTGAGCATGTAGATAGTGGAGCTATCTACTTACTTGCATAATTGCCTTACTGAGCGTGTGGTTTGCTCACCCCCCTTATTTTCCCATCTTTTCAGAGCACTCACAGAAATTAGTAAGCGGCTGAGGACTTGTATGCTTGGTATCCGCTGCTTCCCATCAAGAGACAGGTATACACATTTGTATGGTTTTGTATCTAAATATGTAATGCATAGTACTGTAAACATAAATCATGTCGGGGATGTAGAGTTATAAATACCATTGTGTATATATTTAATTCATGTCAAAGGATAGTAAACTCTGATATATAAATGTGATTATGGAAATGGAATTGGTAATAGTGTGAGGTGACAACACCGAATCATAGCCCAACTGTTTGTAGGATGGTCACGATGAGAGAAAGGTAAGAATTAAATAATAAATGAAAAAGCGAAAAATTTACTCTGATTTTTAGGTAATTTGGGTCGTGACAAGAGAATAGCTTCAGCCAACTAGATAGAGAGACTGAGAAACTTAGTTTAAACATGGTGTAATAGTATTTTGGAAATCGTTTACATATAAATGAGTCTCTATAAACTCATAATGTAGATAAAATTTAATATATTACGAAGAGAGAAACGGTATTCAATCAGATAAAAGAAAAATAGGGAATTCCCTTTAATTTACGTTTGTTAAGTAAAGTAAATTAATATATATATATATAGTAAGTTTAAAACGACATTGTAAAGCATGATATAAACAAATAATAAATGAGAAAACTTTGGTAGAGTATTCGACAAACTAGTTGGGAGTTCAAGGCTATGTCAGAACTAGTTGATATAGGTACAGGAGAAGCAAGTTTCGCATAACGCTTAGAAAATCTTTGATTTAAACTATAAAAACGTTAAGTATGAAGACTGATAATCGAATCTTCTTGCATGTGGAATTTGCAGCATGTACTTCGTCGGGTGCCGAGGAAGTTTAGGCATATATATGCATGCTTAAGGGAAGGAAGGATATTAAGTTGCGCATCGTTTTGTGGTAAGGGGTTTATACAACTTGTAGTTAGTAGGATACCTTAGGTTAAATTAAGAATATATTAGAAACCATAGGTCGTAGGCATAGCTAGCTAGTTAGGATTAATTTAAACTGTTTATATTCCCTATTTGATTTCTGGAGATTTTGAATCTAATGTGTTTTTGATAAACTTTTTGCAAGAAAGCGATTAAAGCATAAGGGTGAGTAGTTAGCATAATACTTACGCATTCCTTTCACATTTTTAATAATCTCATTTGTTTTTGCATGGGCTATACCAATTGTTGTGAGAAAATATTGAATTTATTGAGCATTACTATTGTTGATGAGTCGGGAAGCATGTTTTGCTTGGTTTATACATTGTTTGATTTCAAAACTTGATACGTGTTTGACATGCAAATGCTTTCTCATGAAAATAAAGATATAATTGTTTTGAGACTATTGGCGATCCCTAAAAATGCCTTTGTGGCAGTCATGTACTGTAAGAGCCATCTCTAGTATCGGTAGAAGGTTCTATGTGATTGCCCTACAGTGTCAAGTGCTTCACGAGGATGCCTGTGTGGCATCGAGTTTATGGGATGTGAGATCCACCTCTGTCACGACCCATTTTATTCTTTTTAACCGAAAATCGCTACAAATTTTTCACATTTTTCCTTTCCTTACCCGGTCGTGAACAAACCCATCACTACACAGTTGGGCTGTGAGTCAATAATAATCATTACTCATCATTCATTTTCAAATCAATCAAAAGAAGTGTCATTCATTTGGAAGTTAAATTATACATGACACATTTCTAACTTTTACATCCCCCACATTACAATACAAAATGACTACTGTGCCTTTACATGTTTAGATACAAAAAGAATCCCTGTGTGTATACCTTTTGGTGATGGAAGCAGCAGATGTCCAAAATGCAACGCCTCAGTCCTCATTGGGCTGTTATGTACACTCTGTAGAGGGGGAAAGTAGAAAGGGATGAGCAACCACACGCTCAGTAAGGCAATAATGCAAGCATGGTAGATAACTACTCTATCTACATGCTGATAGTGTTATGCATAAATCGTTTATAATCGGAGCATGAGGAAATAAAATTATGCCACATGTATATACATATATCATGTATTGAAAATCATGTAAATATGCATAAAACATGGAAATATCAACATGTAAAAACATCTCATGCTCAGTCTCATTAAAACTCATCACAAAAGGGAAATTCATTTAAGAAACATCATTTTCAAATCACATCACATCTCATCACAAATCTCTTTTCAAATTCCATCACATCTCATCATAAATCAAATTATCATTTCTTTAAATCACAAATCCGACAAGGCTCTACCCCTCCCTCAGGTCTACCCTTGACGATCACAATCACACTCATGTATAAAAAACCCATATGGTATTATGTAATATTAAGTAAGACAGGTCACTATATCTCAAAGACTATGTTGGCCAACTATGTCATAAATCATCCCAAACCATACGGATCTCGATGTATGAGGTATCATGCTGGAACGAAGGTGGGTTAGTTCTTCGCTAGACTTTCATATCATCATCATGACCACACGGTACATCGTACTCCATGTGATATACATGGTACAACGTACTCCGCAGACCCATAACATGGTTAGGGGTGCTAGCCGTAGGTCTTATCTACCCTAGTGCCATGTGTAATCGATATAGTCTCTAGTGCACGTGGGACTATTTCTAATGTCAGGTCCTAGCCCCTCATGGCCTTGCTCGCCCCTTTTGGGTTCCCTGAATGGATTAATGTCAGGTCCTAGCCCCTCATGGCCTTACTCGCCCCTTTTGGGTTCCCAGAATTAATCCATTTTACCTTCAGCACGGCATCATACATACCACAGTGTGAAAACCTGTGCGAGCTAAGCTCTAGCACGATACATGCATCATAGATAAATCTCCTCGTACAAGCAACGCTCTAGTACGACATTTATGCATAAATTCATGAGAAAACCATGTACGAGCATAGCTCCAGTACGGTTATATGCATAAGAAAAATCACTCAAAATCCACGTACGAGCAACGCTCCAGTACAGTTTATAAAACGTCATCACAATTAAATCAAGGTGCGAGCTAAGCTCCAGCACGATTTAATTCACACAAACACGATAGGCGGCTCATATACATTCAAAACAATCTCAAAACATTTTTAGCACCTCACATGTGCTATTTCACAACATCATTCAAACAGCAACCAACCTACTCGTAGATTTGTTTAAAACAAAGCAATGTGTTTTGTAAAAATATCAAAACATGCGATTTATGCAATTATTAGCCTTACTATCCCCTTTTCAAGAATCATTTCATAATTCAAATCATATACATACTCGTAGCAGTTCACACATACCAACAATCATTTTCTTAAACAATCATGCAATTCATAAACTCCCTATATTCACCCACGAGATCAAAGTACGAGCAGCTATCTCTATATGCTCACAGAATTCCCTTACCTGGAATCATGTCATGTGATTCCGTTTCTTTAGAGCAGCTTACTTATGCGGTTCGATTCATCTTCGACGAACTCTTCGGAACTGTACAAAGTCGTTTATCACATCAATTTAGTCCATATAACACAACTCTTGTGTTTTCTATAGTCAATTTAACCTATAGCCTCCATTAGCACTTATAAGGCCGCGTCTTATTGTTCCACTCATAACTCGATTCTATGGATTCTTTTAGGCATATTGATTTATACTAAATCAATATTAAATCGATATTAAGCTCATAGTGTTCATATTTCGTCAACTTCTTCACTATGGCATTTCTATCAAACACTACATGTGTTCCTTTTCATAAATTCTCTAAACCCACAATGTAACTTCATTTAGCTATCTTAAATCATCCACATTATCTCATAAACACTCTAGTATACCCATAAATCATCAACTCATTCAATGTCAGACCCGTATTTTATGTAGCTTATACCTTATGATTCCTATGTGTATGAACACTCTATTATTATAGTTGAATCATAAGAAGAGTAATTACTAGATTTAAAGTGTTAGTAAAATGATTTAACACGCAAAAGCTACATAAAAATCCTAATGTGAGCTATAAGAGTCACAGGCTAAACCAAGTGGATCTGAAGCATTCTGACTAAAAATAAGAACTTAAAATGAGAAAATATAGAGAGCTCATGAAGGAAAGTCAGCTTGATTTAGTTCCGAACACAAGGAACAGGAGAAAAAGCTAAAAAGGGTAAAATGGACCTTTTTAGCTAGTTAAGGTGTTTTGGCTGTAATTATCTACCGTGAACGGTTGAAACCTAAAGGCGAGAGTGTAAGACATAAGATATGACACTTTCAAAATTTTGAGAAAAAGTCAACTTGGTCAATGGTTAAGGAAAAAGTCAACTATAGTTAAAAAAGTGGACTTTTACCAATGTTGACTAACCATGGTTAAAAATTAACTCAAGTATCGAGGAAAAAATTGGGAAAAAATATTCTTAGTCAGAATACAAGATAATCATCCCCGAAAGTAAGAAAAATTTATTCGGAAGGATTCCGAATTTAATTTAATGGGTAAAACCGTAATGGGCCTAAAGTGAAAATTTAAAGCCCATTAAGGTATACTAAACGTAGATCAAAATTCTTAAGTCCCTTAGACCGAATTGTTGGACCGATTGATCGGTCAAATATTTAGACAATTAAAGGCCCGAGGTATAGTAAAATTTTCAGCCTGAAAGCCCATTAAGAAAGCCCAAACCGAGAAGCCCAAATGGAAAGCCCATTAGATAAATATCTAACCATAGTTAAAGCTAAACATGACTCATAAGGTGACTCATTAGGTGACTCATAACTAAGCTTTAGGAAGTCAATCTTAATGGCTGGAAAGTAAGGCTTAATGGCTAAGTAAGTGGCTTATAAAATCAGCTACACCATTGTCATCTTCACCACACCATTATTGGCTAGAAGAAGAAACCATTGAAACACATTATCCAAGCTTTCTCTCACTAGAAATCACTAGGAATTAGGCATATTTGGAACTTGCATTCTTTATGGAAGTTGTTCCAAATTGAAAGGAGAGTGACATATGTTGGAATTGGCTATCAATGAGCCATAGAGTGCAAACCGTGAGCCTCCAAAGTTTCAGCCAAGTGTGAACACAACTGTTGGTATATTTTCAAGTTTTCAATTCATATATGTTAATGTATGAATGATTTTAAGTATATTGGTATATGTTTTAAGCATTGAAACATATGAAATTACTATGATCTTGGTTAGGCCGAGAGTGAGTAGTGAAATATTGATGAATGCCCATATGATTTTAAGACATAAATGGATTAATGTACATGTGTTAATGATTGTGGCATAATTAGAATTAATCAATTTGATTAATTAATACATGTATTAAGTTGGCAATCAAGGTGTTTGATCAAATGCCTAAATGAACTTTGTGATGTTTAAGAATATTTCCAACCAAGTGTTTGTGAAAATGCCTAAGTGAATTGGCTAAACAAATAGGCATGATGGCATGCCATGGTGTGACCGACGGCATGGATAGCTCTTGGCCATGGCATGTGGTCGAGAGGCCCAATGGGCCAAGCCCAAATATTTTAGACCTAATATGATGTAATGGGTCTAGGACAAACCTAATAAGAGTTGGTGGACCCCACAAGCCCAATAGGCTCAACGAAAATGAATAGTAAAATGAAAATGGGCTTAAGGCATAATTAGGCTCATTAAGGTTTATTAAAGCCTATTAAGGGAAATAGGCTGTATTTAAGGTAAAATACAGTAGGAAAAGTGTAATTAACTTGATAAATGGTTATATGCAGCTCCAGAGAGTATTGGAGAAGCAAATCGGACTGTAGGATCGAGCAGCATTGAGAAATTGAAATTTTTCGAGTGATTGCTGGTAAAGGACTTTTGTGAATAGTTGAGATACCTACACGTATTTTCATCTGCTTTTACATTCACTTAAAAACTCTGAATGTCAGAGAAAGTGAATAATAATTATTGTGACCCGATAGTGGCAAATTATGATTTTGCCCCTAGTTAGTCAAAAAGTCAACTTTTGTGAAAAGTTGTAAAAGGTATGGAAACCACCATTTTGAGTGTTTTACTGCTGTTTAACAGAAGAATAAATAGATGGACTAATGATTTTAAGGTTGATGTGAATTAAGCACACTTTATAGTGCTGATTTTGATGTTTTGTAAATCATCCCTTTTTAAAGAGTCACCTATCATATTATGTGAGAATAAATCGTGCTGGAGCACAGCTCGCACTGAATTTCATATATTTTCCACATATATTAGTGCTGGATTGTGATTCGCACTAGATTTCCATGACATGCATGATAGAGTACTGAAGTTCTTACTTGTACTCAGTTTTATATAATATATGCATGAGAGAGTGTTGGAGCGATTAGCTCATACTCGAGTTTACATGAGATGCATGACAGAGTATTGGAGCGTTGCGCATACTCGATTCTTCATGATTTATACATGACATAGTACTGAAGCTATTGCTTGTACTTGATTTGATGATATTGTGCATAACATGGTACTGGAGCTATTGCTCGTACTTGATTTGAAACACGAACTATGCATTAACCTAGTTGCTGGAGGTTTACTCACACTAGAGTCTGAGTTTGTGTTGTGAAACAGTGTTTGAACAGAGTGTCGACTGTGAGTCGCGCTCAAAGGCGTGCACTGTATGTGATATATAATACATGTTGAAAACCATGCTTGATTTCCTCGTGTAGACTAAGTGTCACACTGTGAGAGGATTCACATGAGGATTTAGAGACGTGGTATGATATTCCATGGTTTTGAGGGCTAAGACCTATGGCAGGAACCCCGACTATGATGTAGGGTACACGGAGTACGTTGTACCGTGCATGTGGCATGGAGTACACTATACTGTGTGGTGTTGTGGAGTTGAGGAGGATATAGCTGGCAGTTGTGATGGACTGACCCCCTCCCGTTGCAACAGTGTGCCCCACACACGGAGATCTATGTTGCCCGGGATCACATTATCGAATATGATCATACTCCCGGATACTATTTACATTTTTCACCACAGAGTCTGACATGATATATCACCTGATTGACTGATTTAATTGCGAATAGACTTGAGGGATGGGTCGGACTTCGATTTCGTGATGTGAATGATTTAATGCCATATTTACTGTGATTTAAATATACATGGCATGATTTATCTAAAGGCATTGTGATATTATAAAGATGCATTGTTTTGCACTACATGCCTACATTTGAGAAAGAAAGCATGATTTCTGTACATGAGATTTAATCTGTACAAGTATATATATATTTAAAGACATACTTTTAAAGTGAGTTAAGGAAATGATATTTTCAAGGCATAGCATTATTTTGAGTAGGTAGTGTAGATATCTACTTGCTTGCCTGATTTTCTTACTGAGCGCGTTGTATGCTCACCCCCTTTCTTTATATCTCTCTAGAGAGCTTCAGCAGTAGAGTGAGAGCTTTTGAGGGATAGTATTCCTGTGTCCGCTGCTATTTCCTATCGATCGACAGGTATACATATTTTGTACGGTTATGTATCTAAACATAGAAATAATATAGTGATGTATACGATATATATTATGGGGAACGTATTTGTATTAAATTTTATATAATCTTACATGTATTATAAAAGAAGATAAAGTCCAAGTATATTGACATGTATGGATGATATGGTATGCGAGGAAGCTAACATCGAATCACAGCCCAACCATTAAAGAGAGGAAAGGTAAGTTAAAAATGCGAAAAATTTGTAATGATTTTTGGTTAAGTCTCGGATGGTGTTCGTGACAGAATGGTATCAGAGCCGAGGTTGGTCTGATGTGAGTCATTGTTAGAAAATAGGAAAAATGTACATCCCCATAGTACTGTGCTGTGTTTAGATATAACTGTGTATACCAGATAGGAGACAGACTAATTGATGATTATGAATACAGGAACTCTGCCTATATGGAAAATACGCGTAGTGGTAAAGGGATGAGAGGTAGGGCTCAAGGCCGTGGAGATAGGCCTGAGAGACGAGCTGTTGCCGAACCATTACCTACGCATGAGACTCCAGGTGCTACTAAGGCACTCAAGTGTGCTGAGACATGCTTTACAAGATTAGAGCGTAGTCTAGAGACGATTGTAGAGATATTAGCACAGATGATGCCAGGTAGGCAAGGATAGGAGGCAGGAGCTGCGACAGGAGAGGCAGTTACCCCTGATACACCTAAGTAGACAACTCATGCATCGAGGACTGTAGATACTCCTACACCCCCACTAGTTTCGGGTGGTAGTGGATTAGGGTACGGATGTGATCTACATTGGTTACGAGAATTTTAGAAGTTTAGACCTCTATCTTTTAGTGGGATTAAGGACCTTGTAGCTGTTGAGGAGTGGGTTGCTGAGATGGAGAAGCTTTATGGATTCTTCGAGTGTACGACATCGAAGATGGTCGCATTTGCTGCGTTCCTACTGAAGGGAACTGCAGAGCATTGGTGAAAGTCCACCCGACCCATATTGAGAGCCCGACACAGATATTAGTTGGGAGATATTTGGGGAGGCCTTTAGGAGGCAGTTTATTCCCGATATTGCACAGCGAAAACTACAGGCAGAGTTTTTGGGACTGAACCAGGGGAGTTTGTCAGTAGACGAGTATGAGACTCGATTCCTATCCTTAGGGAGATATGACCCATATACCATGTATAGTGAGGCCAGGAAGGTCCATAGGTTCATCGATGGATTGAGACCGATTCTACGGTCCAGGTTAATTCCATTAGATATAACCACCTATGAGGAAGCAGTGCGCAGGGTGCAACTGTGCGAGCAAGATTATGAGAGGAATGCTTCTGAGTTTGGGAAGTTCAGTTGGAGTCGAGATATACAGAAGAAGAGGCCGGTTAGGGATTTCAGTTATCGAGGAGGGAGAAAACTCTTCGGTAAGAGATCACGGGTTGAGGAGGCATGAGAGAGACTTGCTAGACCTCCTGCTTATCCTACCATAGCTTCAACAAAGGGTATTGTCATAGGAGGACAGAGACTACTACCGATCAGTGTAGAAGATGCGGTAAACAACATGGAGGTAGACCGTGCCCACTAACTCCTATAGTGTGTTTTCGATGTGGGAAACAGGGACATATTGCTAGTGCTTGCCTAGAGATGGTTGATACTGCATCGCTGAAGGGCAGGGAGCCTGACAGAGCTCCAACTGGTACGTCTACTCAGAGAGGTAGAGCGACGGCAGAAGAAAGGGGAAAACAAGTGATGGGTCGAGGGCGCGTACATGCTTTGGACTAGGGAACAGCTGATGCTTCATCGGATGTGATACAAGGTAACATCCTGATTTATGATATTGAAGCATATGTTTTAATTGATCCTGGTGCCATGCATTCTTTTGTATCGCCTTCATTTGCATGTAAATTAGCAAGGCATGTAGAGCGTACGCCGTTATGTATGATGATGTTGATCAGTACACCTATAAATAGTAGTCAAGTTGTAGAACATGTATATAATGACTGTAAGTTGAGAGTAGGGGACAAGGAGATGACAACCAATCTAATATTACTAAGTATGAGTGACTTTGATATAATCTTAGGAATAGATTGGTTATCTGCAAACCATGCTGTTTTAGATTGTTATGCTAAGACAGTTATGTTTCCTAACCCTACTAGACATTTTGTAAAGTTTAATAAAGAATAAATAAAAGGAGTAGTTATGATTATTATCTACTGACTTAGAAAACCTTCAACATATCAAGGTTTCATTGCGTACGTGGTAGATATGAATAAGGCACATTTGGAGTTGTTAGATATTACTGTGGTCAGTGAGTACCCAGATGTTTTTCTAGATGAGTTGCTAGGGTTACCACCAGACAGAGAGATGGAGTTCTGTATAGATTTGGTGCCTGGTACGGAGCCTATTTCGAGACCACCATATCGCATGGCCTTAGTTGAGCTAGAGGAGCTCAAGAGGCAGTTACATGAGCTGTTGGATAGGGGTTTTGTTTGACCGAGTGTTTCACCTTGGGGTGCACCGATTTTGTTTCTGAGGAAGAAGGATGGGAGCCTCTGATTGTGTATAGATTACCAATTGTTGAATAAGGCCACCATCAAGAATAGGTATCCCCTTCCACACATTGATGACTTGTTAGATCAGTTTTAGGGAGCACATGTCTTTTCCAACATTGACCTGAGGTCTGGATATCATCAGCTAAAAGTTCAAAGTGGAGATGTACCCAAGACAGCATTTTATACCCGATATGGCCATTATGAGTTCTTAGTCATGCCATTCGGATTGACGAATGCTCCAGCTGCTTTTATGGCTTTGATGAACGATGTGTTCAAGCCATATTTGGACCAGTTTGTTATCATTTTCGTCGATGACATATTGGTGTACTCAAGGTCTGAGGAGAAGCATGAGGAGCACCTCAGGATCGTATTGCAGACTCTACGAGAGCAGAAGTTATATGCTAAGCTCAGTAAGTGTGACTTTTGGTTGTCATAGATCTCATTTTTGGGACATGTTGTATCGAGAGATGGTGTATCACTGGATCCATCTAAGATAGAGGCTGTAGTTCAGTGGGAATAGCCAAGGACAGTCACCGAGATCAGGAGTTTTCTGGGTTTAGCTGGATACTAACGGAGATTCTTATGGGATTTTCAAAGTTGGCTGCTCCGTTGACACGTCTTACTCAAAAGAGTGTACCGTTCGTATGGAACGAGGATTGTGAGAAGAGTTTTCAGGAGTTGAAGCGTCAATTGACCACCACTCCAATTCTCACTATCCCTACCAGCTC
The DNA here is from genome assembly GCA_033439115.1 of Firmiana major. Taxonomy (NCBI): domain Eukaryota; kingdom Viridiplantae; phylum Streptophyta; class Magnoliopsida; order Malvales; family Malvaceae; genus Firmiana; species Firmiana major. The sequence continues at coordinate 38,958,157 of CM065904.1, forward strand.
AGGAGGATTTGCAGTGTATACCGATGCTTCGCATTAGGGACTGGGTTGTGTATTGATGCAGGATAGGAGGGTAGTTGCTTATGGATCTAGACAGCTGAAGGATCATAAGAAGAACTATCCGACCCATGATTTAGAGCTAGCTGCAGTAGTGTTTACATTGAAGGTGTGGCGCCACTACCTATATGGCGAGAAGTTCCAGATATTTACCGATCACAAGAGCCTCAAATATCTGTTCTTACAGAAAGAACTGAACATGAGACAAAGAAGATGGCTAGAGCTTCTGAAGGACTACGATTGTGAGATACTTTATCATCCGGATAAGGCTAACGTTGTAGTTAATGCCTTGAGCAGGAAGAGCCTAAGGATGGTATCGTATATGATGGTTAGGGAACATGATTTGCTAGAACAGTTTGCTAGCCTCAGTTTGAGAGTTGTGCCTTCTGACATGGATACAGGCTATGTGCTAGCTAGTCTATGCTTAGAGCCGGATCTGTTGGACAGGATCAGAGTGGCTCAGTGACTGATCTGTTTTGTATGGATGTGAGTGGTCAGATGCAGAAGGGCACAGTGACTGACTTTGAGTTGAGTTTTGATGGACTACTGAGGTTCAGAGGTAGATTATGTGTTCCTGAGGATCTAGGACTCAGGAGATTGATATTGGCGGAAGCTCATTCGTCGAGGTATATGTTACATCCGGGGAGTAACAAAATGTATCAGAACATCCGGAAGGTATACTGGTGGTCGGGTATGAAGAGAGATGTAGTAGACTTTGTGGCAAAGTATCTCGTATGTCAGCAGGTGAAAGTAGAGCATCAGAAACCTGTAGGGTTATTACAGCATCTACCTATACCGATATGGAAATGAGAGCATATCACCATGAATTTCGTGATGGGTTTACCAAGAACCCGCAGAAATCACGATGCGATATGGGTGATCGTTGACAGACTGACGAAGTTAGCCCACTTCCTAGCTATGAGAGCGACCGATACTCTGAGTTCATTAGCAGAACTGTATGTACGTGAGGTAGTGAGGTTACATGGTGTACTAGTGAGCATAGTCTCTGATAGGGATTCCCACTTTACTTCCCACTTTTGGGAACATTTTCAAGAAGCCATGGGAACCCAGTTGAGTTTGAGCACCGCTTTCCATCCTCAGATAGATGGTCAGTCAGAGAGGACTATACAGACCCTGGAGGATATGTTGAGATCATGTGTGCTAGATTTTAGAGGCTCCTAGGATGACCACTTGCCACTAGCCGAGTTCTCCTACAACAACAGTTATCATTCGAGTATCGAGATGGCACCATATAAGGCTTTATATGGCCGTAGATGTCATTTCCCTATTGGATGGGAAGAAGTAGGTGACCGTAAGATTTTCGCTCCTGACATGGTTACATAAGCATCTGAGAACGTCCATTTGATAGTAGAGAGACTGAGGACAGCTCAGAGTAGACAGAAGAGTTACACTGACTGGAGACGTAGGCCACTAGAGTTTCCAGTTGGTGAATTTGTGTTTTTAAAAGTTTCTCCTTCCAAGGGCAAAGCGAGATTTGGGAAGAGAGGGAAACTAAATCCTCACTATATTGGACCCTTTGAGACACTTGATCGAGTGAGAGATAAGGCTTATAGGTTGGCATTGCCACCGGACTTATCAGGTGTCCATAATGTCTTCCACATATCGATGCTTCAGAAGTATCACTCGGATCCGACACATGTGATTAGTTATGAGCCTTTGGAGCTCCGAGAGGACATGTCATATGTTGAGCGACCGATTCAGATATTGGATAGGAAGGAGAAGGTATTGAGATCGAAGACCATCGGGTTAGTGAATATTCTCTGGCAGCATCATACTTCAGAAGAGGCTACTTGGGAGCGGGAGAGTCTGATGTGAGAGAAGTAACCTCACCTATTTGATGACTGACTTGGTTCTAATTTGGAGGACCAAATTTTCTGAGTAGGGGAGGATTGTCAGACCCGTATTTTATATAGCTTGTACCTTATGATTACTATATGTATGAACACTCTATTATTATAGTTGAATCATAAGAAGAGTAATTACTAGATTTAAAGTGTTAGTAAAACGATTTAACACGCAAAAGCTACAAAAAAAGCCTAATGTGAGCTATAAGAGTCACAGGCTAAACCAAGTGGATCTGAAGCATTTTGACTGAAAATAAGAACTTAAAATGAGAAAATATAGAGAGCTCATGAAGGAAAGTCAGCTTGATTTAGTTCCGAACACAAGGAACGGGAGAAAAAGCTAAAAAGGGTAAAATTGACCTTTTTAGCTAGTTAAGGTGTTTCGGGTGTAATTATCTACCGAGAATGGTTGAAACGTAAAGATGAGAGTGTAAGACATAAGATATGACACTTTCGAAAGTTTGAGAAAAAGTCAACTTGGTCAATGGTTAAGGAAAAAGTCAACTATAGTTAAGAAAAGTGGACTTTTACCAATGTTGACTAACCATGGTTAAAAATTAACCTAAGTATGGAGGAAAAAATTGGAGAAAAATATTCTTGGTTAGAATACAAGATAATCATCCCCAGAAGTAAGGAAAATTTATTCGGAAGGATTCCAGATTTAATTTAATGGTTAAAAACGTAATGGGCCTAAAGTGAAAATTTAATGCCCATTAAGGTATACTAAACGTAGATCGAAATTCTTAGGTCCCTTAGATCGAATTGTTGGACCGATTGATTGGCCAAATATTTAGACAATTAAAGGCTCGAGGTATAGTAAAATTTTCAGCCAGAAAGCCCATTAAGAAAGCCCAATCTGAGAAGCCCAAATGGAAAGCCCATTAGATAAATATCTAACCATAGTTAAAGCTAAACATGACTCATAAGGTGACTCATTAGGTGACTCATAACTAAGCTTTAGGAAGTCAATCTTAATGGCTAGAAAGTAAGGCTTAATGGCTAAGTAAGTAGCTTATAAAATCAGCCACACCATTCTCGGCTAGAAGAAGAAACCATTGAAACACATTATCCAAGCTTTCTCTCACTAGAAATCACTAGGAATTAGGCATATTTGGAACTTGCATTCTTCATGGAAATTGTTCCAAATTGAAAGGAGAGTGACATATGTTGGAATTGGCTATCAATGAGCAATGGAGTGCAAACCGTGAGCCTCCAAAGTTTTGGCTAAGTGTGAACACAACTATTGGTATATTTTCAAGTTTTCAATTTCATATATGTTAATGTATGAATGATTTTAAGTATATTGGTATAAGTTTTAAGCATTGAAACATATGAAATCACTACGATCTTGGTTAGGCCAAGAGTGAGTAGTGAAATATTGATGAATGCCCATATGATTTTAAGACATAAATGGATTAATATACATGTGTTAATGATTATGGCATAATTAGAATTAATCAATTTGATTAATTAATACATATATTAAGTTGGCAATCAAGGTGTTTGATAAAATGCCTAAATGAACTATGTGATGGTTAAGAATATTGCCAACCAAGTGTTTGTGAAAATGCCTAAGTGAATTGGCTAAATAAATAGGTATGGATGGCATGCCATGGTGTGACCGACGGCATGGATAGCTCTCGACCATGGCATGTGGCCGAGAGGCCTAATGGGCCAAGCCCAAATATTTTAGGCCCAATGTGATGTAATGGGTCTAGGACATGCCCAATAAGAGTTGGTGGGCCCCACAAGCCCAATAGGCTCAACGAAAATGAATAGTAAAATGAAAATGGGCTTAAGGTATGTTAGGCCCATTAAGGTTTATTAAAGCCCATTAAGGGAAATAGACTATATTTAAGGTGAAATACAGTAGAAAAAGTGTAATTAACCTGATAAGTGGTTATATGCAGCTCCAGAGAGTATTAGAGAAGCAAATCGGATTGCTGGATCGAGCAGCGTTGAGAAAGTGAAATTTCTCGAGTGATTGCAGGTAAGGGACTTTTGTGAGTAGTTAGAGATACCTGCACGTATTTTCATATGCTTTTACATTCACTTAAAAACTCTGAGGGTCAGAGAAAGTGAATAATAATTATTGTGACCCGATAGTGGCAAATTACGATTTTACCCCTATTTAGTCAAAAAGTCAACTTTTGTGAAAAGTTGTAAAAAGCATGGAAACCACCATTTTGAGTGTTTTACTTCTGTTTAACAGAAGAATAAATAGATGGGCTAATGATTTTAAGGTTGATGTGAATTAAGCATACTTTATAGTGCTGATTTTGATGTTTTGTAAATTATCCCTTTTTAAAGAGTCATCTATCATATTATGTGAGAATAAATCGTGCTGGAGCACAGCTCGCACTGGATTTCATATATTTTCCACATATATTAGTGCTGGATTGTGATTCGCACTAGATTTCCATGACATGTATAGAGTACTGGAGTTCTTACTCGTACTCAATTTTATATGATATATGCATGAGAGAGTGCTGGAGCGATTAGCTCGTACTCGAGTTTACATGAGATGCATGACAGAGTACTGGAGCATTGCTCGTACTCGATTCTTCATGATTTATACATGACATAGTATTGGAGCTATTGCTTGTACTTGATTTGAAACATGAACTATGCATTGACCTAGTTGCTGGAGGTTTACTCGCACTAGAGTCTGAGTTTGTGATGTGAAATAGTGTTTGAGCAGAGTGTCAACTGTGAGTCGCGTTCAAAGGCGCGCACTGTATGTGATATATAATACATGTTGAAAACCATGCTTGATTTCCTCGTGTAGACTGAGTGTCACACTGTGAGAGGATTCGCATGAGGATTTAGAGACATGGTATGATATTCCATGGTTTTGAAGGCTAAGACCTATGGCAGGCACCCCGATTGTGATGTAGGGTCCACGGAGTACGTTGTACCGTGCATGTGGCATGGAGTACACTGTATCATGTGGTGTTGTGGAGTTGAGGAGGATATAGCTGGCGGTTGTGATAGACTGACCCCCCTCCCATTGCAGTAGTGATGCCCCACACACCGAGATTTGTGTTGCCTGGGATCACATTGTCGGATATGATCATATTCCAAGATACTATTTACATTTTTCACCACAGAGTCTCACATGATATATCACCTGATTGACTGATTTAATTGCGGATAGACCTGAGGGATGGGTTGGACTCCGATTTCGTGATGTGAATGATTGAATGCCATATTTACTGTGATTTAAATATACATGACATGATTTATCCAAAGGCATTATGATATTATAAAGATGCATTGTTTTGCACTACATGCCTACATTTGAGAAAGAAAGCATGATTTTTGTACATGGGATTTAATCTATACAAGTATATATATATATATATATATATATATTTAAAGATATGCTTTTAAAGTGAGTTAAGGAAATGATATTTTCGAGGCATAGCATTATTTTGAGTAGATAGTGTAGATATCTACTTGCTTGCCTGATTTTCTTACTGAGAGCGTTGTATGCTCACCCCCTTTCTTTACATCTCTCTACAGAGCATCAGCAGTAGAGTGAGAGCTTTTAAGGGATAGTATTCCTGTGTCCGCTGCTATTTCCTATCGATCGACAAGTATACATATTTTGTAAGGTTATGTATCTAAACATAGAAATAATACAGTGATGTATACGATATATATTATGGGAAACGTATTTGTATTAAATTTTATATAATCTTACATGTATTATAAAAGTAGTTAAAGTCCGAGTATATTGACATGTATGGATGATATGGTATGCGAGGAAGCTAACATCGAATCACAGTCCAACCATTGAAGAGAGGAAAGGTAAGTTAAAAATGCGAAAAATTTGTAGTGATTTTTGGTTAAGTTTCAGATGACGGTCGTGACATTCAACCCATATTTTCTCACACTAGACTTATTCTAGGTTTTTTTGTTCCATTTCATTCTAGGTAGTTTTAACCATCAATACTCATACAAATCAACTCCAAAATTAATAAATTGACAAATGTACTTGGGCTGAAGCATTAGAAACTTACCAATCTAGTTTCTCTTCTTGCTCCAAATGAAAATGTCCCTTGCTCCTTCAATCCAACAAATGAGACTTTGATTCTAAAGTATGTTGTTCTTCTCTTGGATAGGAACAACTTTGTATCTAATGGTCTTTCCTAAAATCTTACTGGAAATGGGTGGATTTAGGAGTGAGAAAGTTAGGTTTTGGGTTGGAAATGGAGGAAAATGGGGTTGGTTCCGTGATTTGTAGATTTCATTGCTTCTATTTATAGAAATTGCTTGATGAGATCGATCTGCATTGGGTGGAGATCAATCTGGTCCTTTTAAATCTCTCATTTTCATGCCAATTTGAATGCATGAGATCGATCTATCGAGGCTTGAGATCTATCTATTTTCAGACAGTAGATTAAAGAGATTGATCTAGCTAAGGAGGAGATCAATTTGCTCCAACCCAAGAGCTAAGGAAATCGATATGCTTGCATTAAGGATCGATCTCTTCTTTACAGAATGTTTAGTAGATCGATTTGGCTCCATTGGAGATCGATTTGCCCTGCTCCATTGCTCGAATAAGAGCATTTTTGGCTCTTCCAGATCGATCTCTCATCCTATGAGATTAATATGGCATTCATATTTTCTAGATTTTGCTGCAGTTTTTTGCAGTAACTTACATAAAAATCCTCAATTTTGCTGCCATAGTCATTTTCTCATTCAACCACCTTTATGACTTGAAAATGACATCCATTCATACCTTATACACATTAAAACTTATGTGCATTCATTGTACAACCAAAGGTACACAATACAAAACTAAATGGAAGTACAAAGATCTATGCAACTCATGCAACTTCCTTCCATTTTACCATACTACTCATTTTTCATTCCACTCACATTCATCACATGCAAAAGTCCATTTCTTTATATTCATACATAATGAAACTTGTACGTACATCACAAACTCTTATTACAAGTGTGTACATTAAATTTATGGACTTTACATCACTTATGCTTCCAATTACAAGTACATTACCATACTTATGAATTCATAAGGTTTACATATGAAAATACGGGTCTTACAACCTCTAGGACCTGTAAGAGGTTCTATGTGATTACCCTACGGTGCCAAGTACTTCACGGAGATGCCTTTGTGGCATGGAGATTTTTAAGCTACCTACTACTGTAGACCTTGATCCCATCTTCAGTACCCTAGTCCAGACTTGATCAGTTTAGGATATAGCGGTAGTCACTATGGCCATAGGTGTTTACATTGTGTAACTGGTTCCATGACAAGTTAAGGATTATGCCACATCTCTCCTATTTATATTGAATATTTAATTTGAGCCAATGTATGTTTTCGTGCTGAGTATACCTAATTACTTGTGTTGAACGAGCATGATTTTCTTGTGTTTAAAGTGCATGATTTCTTGGGTTTTCAAATAAGCGAGCAAAGCATATTTGAGTTGATTTATAGATTTAAGGGCATAATTGTTCTTACTTGGCAAAACCATTTATTTGTAACTCAATAACCAAACTGTTTTACATCATTATGGTTTTGTGATACATTGATAATTAATTAATATGAAGTGATCATATAACGGGTATTTACTAGTTCACTTGTATGATTTCCTTACTGAGCGTGTGGTTGCTCACCCCTTTCTTCAAAACATTTCAGATTAACTCGTGGGGTGAACTGCTCAGAAATCGTTGGTTCCTCGTGCTAAGCGCACGATTCTTGTGTTAAGGTATACGTAACAACGAGTGTAAAGTTTTTGTTTTAGACTTATATGTGCGCACGGATTTCAGTAATGGTCATTTGGGATGTATTAGCTGATTTTAGAGTATTGTTCTTATGCTAGGTGATATATACTTATATAAGTAACACTTCGTTAAATCGATTCTAAATCTTAAAAGGTTCTTTTTGCTATTGTCAATAGTTAGCTACTTAAGATCAATAATATCATTTTCGGTATAAATGCGAGTGCGTGGTTATTAGTTGTGGATAGATAGGGTTGCTCTTGTGATTGAGATTGTGGTTCTTGGTTGAAATTGTACTTGTTTGCAGGTTGGATTAGGTTCAATTGCAGCCGTTATGCTGCCCAAATTTCTAGAAAATTTTAGAACTTAAATAAAATCCTCCACATATTAGTCTAAAAGTTTTAAACCTATATCAGACACGGAACTACCAGAAAAAGATCCTAAAGAAATAATAATAAACACCAGCCAATGTTAATTCACTTTAAAGCGTTTTCGCTTATATATGCGCTTAGGGATAGTTGTAGATGTCATGAGTCGTGACATAGACCTCCCTTGTTCAATGGTGAAAATTATGCTTATTGGAAGACTAGGATGATGCTGTTCATTCAAGCGAATGATTATGAAGTATTGAAAGTTATTGTCAAAGGCCTACAAATCCCTACAAAGAAAATTGAAGGAAATGAAATTCCTAAGGAAGAAGATGAATGGGATACCAATGACATAAAATCTGCTCAATTGAATGCTAAGGCAATGCACACTTTGTTTTGTACTTTAGGTCCTAATGAATATAATAGAGTCTCCACATGTGAGAATGAAAAACAAATTTGGTATAAGTTGGCAATTACTCATGAAGGTACAACTTAAGTTAAGGAGACAAAAGTAGACATGCTCACACATGATTATGAATTGTTTAGAATGAAACAAGATGAATGTATTAGTGACATGTTTACTAGGTTTACCGATATAATAAATGGACTTAAATCTCTAGACAAAACATATTCCAACATAGAGATGGTAAAGAAAATTCTAAATAGCCTACCAAAATCTTGGGAAGCCAAAGTGACTGCTATTGAGGAATCTAAGGATCCTCATGTAAGACCCGATTTTTATCGAAATTCCTTATAATTCATATGATGTAAACAAGGTTGGATGTAAATTGAATCATAAGAAGAGTTGTACATGAATAAAAAATGCAAATGGAATGAATAAAAAAAATTCTCGAATGCATTTAAAGATCAAATGAAGGATTGAAATGGTATTCCTGAACACGTGAAGGGTAAAACGATCAAAAGACCCAAATTCGGTATAAATTCGATAAGGAAATTTAATTAAAAATATGGGATTTGAGAAATCTTGATTAATAACAAAGAAATAATTAAATTTCGAGTCCAATTGATTATGATATGAATTTATTGGAATTAATCGAAATTTTAACATCAAAAAATTATCCCGAAAATATTTGAAAAATATACCGAAAAGACAAAATAAGACAGATAAATTCATTTAATTGGTTAAATGAATAAAATATGATTTTTTGAGATATTTTGGAATTTTTTAGATTATTTTAATGATTAAAATAATATTAAAATCAATTATAAATAAAAAGAAGAAAAGGAATTAGAAACTGAAAACTAAAGAGGAAACCTGCATGAAAACGAAACGAAGCCGACCCGAGGAAGACAAGAGCACCGGCGAGTATCCGGTGACCCAACGGCCAGGCGAAGGGTCGAAAAACATTGCTTGACACCGCACGACCCACCAGCAACCGGTGAGGCGCCCCACCAGCGCTGAAAACAGCAGATCGACGAAGTTAAAGCCGAAAAGAGGAGAAGAGAAACAACGGCCACCAGTGAGGATTCGATCTGATTCGAGGCAAAACGAAGGTTGCCCGGCCAAAGACGCACCGAACGGCGACAGCGGCACACCGGGAACCGGCTGGACGACGTCGAAACGACAAAGGAAGACTGACCAATCGACGGTTCAATAAGGAAGCTTCTCTGCTGAACCAGACCGGACCGATTCAGCTAAGGAGGAAAAAGAAAAATGAGAAAAAAAAGAAAAGGAAAAAGAGGAAAAATTGAAAAAAATTACAGTGATGCAATCAAGTTATGGGTAAGCCAATAAGTGGTTGAAATTGACCGATTTAAATTTTGAAATATTTAATTTGATTAATATTCAATTGAAAATTTACCAGATAATATGTAATTGTGTAGCTCGACAATTGACGTCAAACGAGAGCTTGACTCAACCTGGATTTACGTACTATCATGGAATCTCGGTTAACTAACCCTTATTTACGATAATTTACATAGTTATGCGTGTTAGAATTACCGCATAAATTACAGAGTTAATTTTCGCATTAAATGAATTAAATTCTGAAATTAGAGATAAATTTCGTAAATAATTAATTGAGCTATCCAAAAGTTTAGAACGATACTCAATAAATACTGATGGGCCCAATGAGCCCAATAGGCCTCAATAATGTGAATAGTAAGTGAAAAAAATAAGCTTAAGGCCGGTTAAGGCCCATTATGGTATAATCGGGCCCAATAGGGGTAAACGGGCCCAATGATATAAATTAAGCCTAAAAAATATGAAATATTATTAATTATATTGTATTTGACTTGATGAATATTTATACGCAGTTCCAGAGATTTGGATTGGAGGCAAATCGGACTGCGTGAGGAGACATCAGTGGAAAGGTCAGACTGTACAGAAAAATGAGGTAAGGGAATTGTGTGAGTAGCTAGAGGTAGCTACACATATTTTAATAGCTTTTCTATACACTGATATTGTATAAAGGTCCTAGAATAGAGATTAAAGATTTTAAGGACTCGAAATAGGTAAAGATTATTTTTCCCCTATTGAGGGAAGTTCACCTAAGGATGGTGAAAGCATGACATACATGAAATGCATGATTTAAGAATTTTCTGATTTAATGAATTTTATTGGTTTTTAAACAAAGCAAATCGGTAGATTGGCCAATATTTGCATAAATTTCACAAGATAACACTACATAAGTGTTATTTATATTTAAATGAAATTCTTTGGAAAATGGGCCAACTATCAAGCTTATATGAAAACAGATAGTGCTAGCGTATAGCTCACACTATATCTACGCTTGTGAGTGTGCATAAAATATGCTAGAATGGTTGCTCGCACCGACTTGTGTGACATCATATTCATGAAATATGCTAGAGCGATTGCTCACACTGATTTTATTATTGTGAAATGCATGAGATGTGCTGGAGCCTAGCTCGTACCCTGTTTTGACTGTTCTGACTTGATATGTATAAAAAGGTGCTAGAGCGATTGCTCGCACTAGTTTTAATGATTTGACATGCATGAGAGGTGCTGGAGCTTAGCTCGCATCCTGTTTTGATATGATAATTGCATAAAAGCCATACTGGAGCCTTGCTCGTACGTTATTTAATCGATTTAATTTCATAAAAGCCATACTGGAGTGTAACTCACACGAGATTTGATTTATTTATGCATGAAACCGTGCTGAAGCGTTGCTCGCATAAAGTTTAAATGATTTATGTTTTATATGGATTTATAACTTTTTTAAAATCGTATCGGAGTGCCACTCGTACTCAGATTTTATTGATTTTTATAAAATTGTGCTAGAGCTTCGCTCGCACAAGGTTTTCAAATATCATGAATATGCATAGAGCCGTGCTAGAGCTTCGATCGCACAGGGACTTATATGACATGCATATAGCCGTGTTGGAACCTCTTGTAGACTATGTGTCATAGCGAGATGATATGCCCACACGTGCATACTTGACATATTTGATATGGGTGGATAAGACCTATTGCAAGCACCCCCTGACTAAGATTGGGTTCATAGAGTACGTTGTACTGTGTATATCACATGAAGTATGCTGTACCGTGGGGATTGTTGGAGTGGAGTGGCATTAGCCACGAGGCAGCAAGCCTTGCCCTCGCAATCCTGATGTTATGTTGTTCTGGCAGCAGGATTGACCCACCTCCCGTTTCAGGTGTGATACCCCGCACACTAGGTACCGTGTAGCCAGGGATAATTGGGTTATGGCCATAGTCCTCGATGTTACTATTATAGTCACCTACATGTCTCACATGATATAACTTGTGGTTTCGATAAACTAGGGTAGACCCGAGGGAGGGGTCAGGCCCTCGATTTTGTGATTTTCTACTATGATGCTAGATTTTTCAGAGGATTTTGTGAAATGTGTCCCTAAAAGAAGGGTGACTTTTGTAATAGAATTTTATAATGAATTTTTAATGAGATTGATTTATGAGATGCCTAACCCTTTCGGGTTATTTTATTTTGCGCTTTAATGAAGTGATTTAAATGTAGTAGCATGATGAGTTTTCCATCCTTTAATGATAAATTCATTAAAGGATTGTTTTCCATGATTTGTTTTACATGTCATGAACTAATACATGATCTTGATTTATTTCATACTAATTATGATTTTATGATTTTTCATAAAATGCCATTGATTCATGAGTTGCATGATTTCTATATGCACGAATAGTTTTTATAAACTATGGCATTAATGTATGCATGACTTTGTGCATGAGATTTTAACGAAAAGAAATGGATTTAAGGGCATGGCATTATGAGCATGTAGATAGTGGAGCTATATACTTACTTGCATAATTGCCTTACTGAGCGTGTGGTTTGCTCACCCCCTTTATTTTCCCATCTTTTCAGAGCACTCATAATAGCAAGTGAGCAGCTGAGGAATTGCATTCTTGGTATCCGCTGCGTTCCATCGAGAGTCAGGTATGCACATTTGTATAGTTTTGTATCTGAACATGTAAATGCACAGTACTATAAATGGATATGATATCGGGGATGTAAGGTTATGTAAATACTATTGTAAATGTATTTAGTTAAAGTCAAAGGATAGTAAATCCTGATGTGTGAATGTAAATATGGAAATGGAATGGTAAGTAGTGTGAGGGGACTAACATCGAATTATAGCCTAACTATTAGTAGGATGGTCACGATAAGAGGAAAGGTAGGAACTAAATAATAAATGAAAAGTAAAAAAATGAAAAATTTGTAGTGATTTTAGGTAATTTGGGTCGTGACAAGTTTTGGTATGAGAGCTAAGTTGGCCTGATATAGTCGATGTTAGTGATTAAGGAAGTTTATATCCCTATGTACTGTGCATTGTTTAGATACAATTGTCTATATCGAGATGAAATTGCTGCTAAAAATTTGGTTTGAATGCAAGAATATAAAGTCATTAACTAATAACCGCTATGGTAGAGGGGTGAGTACACGAGCTCGAGGCCATACAGATAGGCCTGAGAGTCGTACTGAGTCACCACAAGAGACTCAAGATGAGGTTGAAATGGGAGCTGATGTTGAGCATGCCCCACAGAGTCCGACAGAGAGATCGGACAGAGTCTGACAGAGAGACCTAACAGTATTGAGACACGTTTCACTAGGTTGGAGCGGAGTGTGGAGAATATTTTAAAAGCTAATTGCTCAGAGTATGTATGGGATTTGATGGCGAGTTGGAGCATTGGTGGAAGTCCGCTCGACCCATCTTAAGAGTTAGACATCCAGAGCTGACATGGGAAATAATCCTAGATGTATTTCGGTGAGATAATATCCCGGACACTGCTTAAAGGGAATTATAGATAAAATGCTATACTCTGACCCAGAGGAACTGGTTGATTAACGAGTATGAAACTCAGTTTATATACCTGGGCAGGTATGACCTCGACACTATGAACAGTGAGAGTCGGGATGTCTGAAAGTTCATGTAAGGGCTCAGATTGTCAATTAGAGTCCGCTTGGCCCCCTTAGATATTACTACCTATGCCGAGCAGTGCGCAGACTACAGTTGTGTGAATAAGATCATGAGTTACACGCCTCTGAGATTGGGAAAGGTAGTAAGGGCCGAAATAGAGACAAAAAGAGAATAGAGGATTATAGAGATGTCAGAATGGGAAAAAGGTAGTTTTGTAAGAGATTAGAGTTGATGAGTCATGGGGTAAGATGATTGGTAAGGCCCCAGTGTATCTAATTTCAACACTTATGAGGGGTATTTACGATTGGGGGATCCCGACCTGCTACTGAGCAGGGTTGGATATGTGGTAGTTACCACGAAAAAATAGATGTTGGACGAGGGTGAGTGTAAGCCTTGGACCAGGACACTACTCATGTTTCATCTGATGTGGTGGAAGATACCACACTGGTTGTGAATAATGAAGTAATTATTTTAATTGATCCTGGTGCCACACATTTATTCATACCGGCTTATAAGCTAATGAAAGATGTGAAGCCTGTACCCTTAGGCAAGATGATGATAGTTAGCTGATTATCACTAACTTAATATGGGTATAGGGATTGTAAATTGAAAACAAGGGAAAAAGGATATGTCAGTCGATTTTATTTAATGGAATATGAATAATTTGGAAGTAATATTTGAGAATGGATTGATTCGGCTGCAAACTATGCTGTTTAGATTACTATCCTAAGATAGTGATGTTTTCACGCCTGAAAAGTGTACTATAAGTTGACACGTAATGAAAGAGGTGTAGCAATTGTAATTAAAAGAGTAAATGATTGTACTCACGAGATGAGTAATGATGGGAATGTTTTCTCGTTTGTGTGGTTGGTACGAATAAGGCACATCTGGAGTTAACAGATATCTTAGTGCGTTGGAAATTTTCTGATATCTTCTCAGATAATCTACTAGGGTTGCTGCCCGTTAAAGGAATAGAATTTTGTATTGAGTTGGTACCTGGTATGGAGTCGATGTCCAAACCACTGTATAAAATGGTATTAGTGGAACTGGGAAGGACTAAAGAAATAATTACAGGAGTTATTGGATAAGAATTCCTCAGACCATATATGTAACTTGAGAAGTACTTGTTCTGTTTGTGAAAAGAGAATGGAAGTGTAAGACCCAATTTTATTTAAAACACGAAATGAAAAAATACAAAAGGATTGAAATGGAATTTCCGAACACGTGCAATGGTAAAACGGTCAAAAGACCAAAATTCGGTATTTATCGTGATAAGAAAATTTAATTAAAAAAATAATGGCTTGAGAAATTGATAATTCTATATTTTTAGAATTATTTGTGCTTAATTTCCTAATTAATTATTTAAACCCCCAATTTATTTTGTTAATTATCCCCTTTATTTAATTAAAATTTTCATGTTTGTAGATAAATTAAATCTGGATGAATTTTGAATATTTCGGTAGAAAATGGATCGAAATTGGGCTAAAATCGAGATTGAGCCACGCGGACAACACGAGTCATGCCACCTAGCACATCCAATTGGATAAGAAGACCGATGACATGGAAATATCTTTTCAAGGAGCCAATGGTGTGAAGACAAGTGGCCAAAAAATGCAAACTCATTAAGGATGTGGAAATTACCATTTTACCCCTAGTGTGTTTATAAATAGGAAAGGATGGCAATTGAAAGAAGATGTAATTTTAGGAGTAGGAGTAGTGTAATGTAGTTAGGAGTAATATTAGAATAGTTTGAATTTTTTTAGCTTCTCTTTCCCGTTTAGCTCCCATTTATTTTTGCTATTCACAAACAATTTCCATTGTTATTTTTACAAGCTTTTCAATATAGTTTTCCATTCTCTTGGCAGCCACCATTTCATCATTTTCATACTTCTAAGTTTTATTAAACCCGGTTCTGTTAATTGTCAAGTTTTATTTAACATAGCATTTTTTTAGTGAGTTCCCGGTTTCCATAAATTACTGCTTGTGTTTTTATTTGAAGAACTTGTATCCTTTGTTTTATAGCTGTCGGGTTTGCTTATTTTGGGTAGTGTCGAGAGATAAAATCTCGGTGCTAGTTGCTGCTAATAACAATGTTGTAGGGAGGTTTGTTTGCTGGTTGTGTTGTACTGGAAACGTAGCTGCTACATCTTTGTCCTGACACTACATGGTATAAGGATTGAAGCATGGACGACGGGCTGTGTTAGTAGTATTACTGCTGTTCAGCATTGAACTAGCAGATGGGTGCAGGGAATGGAGTCGAGGATGTGTAAGATTGGAGTGAGCAAATCCGGCATGATGCAGCAGTGGACAGGGATAAATGTTTGCCTCTGTTCTCCCCTGAAACTGAGGTGCTGAGTAGAACAAGCTGGTGCCGTGCGATGCTAACTGGGCAGGCGAGGAATGTGCGCGATCTGGTACTGATTCCCGTGTAGTTGAAGCTGGAGCTGGCGTAAAGGTAGCTTGCTTCTCTCGGTTGCGTAAAAGCAGATACGGTGCTGAACAAATCCAAAAAATGAAGCTTGAAGCAGCTGAAGTGGTTAGTAATGTGTGATACTGTGTTGGAGTTGTGCAGAGTTGCAGGCAACAAAGCATGACAACGCCTGGTAGCAATGGAACCAAGAGGAAGCCTAGTAGACCGAGGGCATACTGAGAGAAGACCTGGATAGCAGGAAATGAAGAAAGCATGGCAAATTACAAAACTGAGCAGGGCAGTTGGCAACCAGAAACCGAGGCAGAGAACAACAGCCTGGATGCAGTGTGTAGCCCTAAACCGAGAGCAGACTAGGCAGCAGGAACCCGTGAGCATCTGGAACCGAGATACAACAGATGCAACAGCAGGACGCAGCGGACCAAATGGCAAAAATCGAGCCATACCTGGAAATGGAAATGAAGAAATGAAGGATGAATAGTGTTTGGAGGGAATGGTTTAAATTGGTTAAGGCTTTGTTTGGCTAGTTCATTTTAGTGATTAATCCATTTTCATGTATTGTTAGTTTAGTTTAATTTCAATTTAATTTGTTAAGCTTAGTTTAAAGTCTTTAATTAAATTGCATGTTAGTATTCTTGCATAATAGTATAAAACTTAGTTTTAATTAGGATGATAGTTAATTAAGTGTTCATTTAGAATTAGATTAGGGGTAAATTTATTTCATTAAATCTTAGGTTAGTTTAAATTGCATTTTAATTAAGTAGTTTAATTGCAATTTTAGGATAGTTAAATTTAGTTTAATTTATCTTGCTTTGTTATTTTCATAATTGCATTTTATTTTAATTAATTAGTTTTAACTGTTTTAATTTCTTTTGTAGGTTTTTTATTTTAATTGCGTTGAGCACTGTAAGTAATTTTGCTCGGTTTTATTTACTTTATTTTATAGTTTTATTATTTTATTGTTGTTGGTATTTTCAATTCTAGATTAGTAGATCACCGACCTTAATCTCATAATTTGCTAGAATATACTTAGGGTAAGGTTAACCGGTACTTAATTAAGCTAGTCAACTTCTCTGTGGAATGATAATTCCGGGACTCAAATCCCATTATTACTTGTAGATCCGTGCACTTGCGGTAATACCCTTAGGGCGTATCAGAAATCTTGATCAATAATGAAGAAATAATTAAATTTCGGATTAAATTGATCAAGATATGAATTTATTGGAATAAATCAAAATTTTTACCTCGGGAAATTATCTCGAAAATAATCAAAAAATATACTGGAAAGCCGAAATAATATCAATAAATTCATTTATTGATTAAATGAATTAAATATAAATTTTTTTAGATATTTTGGCAAAAATAATAATAAAATAATGATTAAAATAATAATAAAAATAAATTATAAAAAAAATAAATATAATAATAATAAAAAAATTCGCGAAAGAAACGTGAAACTGGAAACAGAAGACAAGTGAGGGAGCCGAGCCCCCTCTGTCTCACCGATGGAAGCGGTCGGCGTCGGGCCCAGGCGAGCTGGTCGGAAGAGGGTGACCGAAAAACCACAAGAAACAGAATAGTCACTGATGGCGAGGAGAGAAGAGCCGGACCGACCAATTTCTGACGACCTCGGACGAAACCGAGACCAAATCCGTGCATCGGATGACCCCGCGGAGCTTCTGGAGGTGAAAATCGGCGGAGAACCGGTCGGCGGGGCCCTGAATCGGCCGAACCGGACTGAACCAGCTAGACCAAACTGGTCTGAACCGGGTTGAACCGGACCGAACCGGTTCAGCCAAAAAGAAAAGGAAAATGAAGAAAAAGAAGGAAAGAAAAAGAGAAAAAATTGGAGAAAATTTTAGTGATCCAATCAAGCTACGGGTAAGCCGGTAAGTGGTCGAAATTGACCGATTTAAATTTTAAAATATTTAATTTAATTAATATTCGACTGAAAATTTACCCAAAAAATTATATAATTGTGTAGCTCGACAATTGATGTCAAATGAGAGCTCGAGACAGCTTCAATTTACGTACTATCATGGAATCTCGGGTAAGTAACCCTTATTTACGAGAATATTGCATCGTTATGCGTGTTATAATTTACCGCATAAATTATGGATTTAAATTGCGCACAGCTTCAATTTATGTACTATCATGGAATCTCGGGTAAGTAACCCTTATTTATGACAATATTGCATCGTTATACGTGTTATAATTTACCGCATAAATTACGGATTTAAATTTCGCATTAAATGAATTATATTATGAAAATTGGGATAAATTATCGTAAATAATTCATAAGCTATTCAAGAATTTAGAACGAGGCTCAATAAATACTGGTGGGCCCAATGAGCCTAATAGGCCTCGAAAATGTGAATAATAAGTGAAAAACGGGCTTAAGGCCGATTAAGGCCCATTAAAGTACAATCGGGCCCAATATGGGTAAACGGGACCAATGATTTAAATTTGTCAGGTGCCGTTCTCAATCCATGACTTAACCAAAAACCACTACAAATTTTTCGCATTTTAACTCACCTTTCCTCTCTTCAATGGTTGGGCTGTGATTCGATGTCAGAATCCTCGCTTACCACATCATCCATTATCATACATACATGTCAATATACTATTACTGACTGTAACTGCTTTTATAATACATGTAAGATTATATAAAATCTAATACAAATACATTCCCCATAATATATATCGTATACATCACTGTGCTGTTTCTATGTTTAGATACATAACCGTACAAAATATGTATACCTGTCGATCGATTGGCAATGGACTTAAGAATACTATCCCTCAATAGCTCTCACTCTACTGCTGATGCTCTATAGAGAGATGTAAAGAAAGGGGGGTGAGCATACAACGCGCTCAGTAAGGAAATCAGGCAAGCAAGTAGATATCTACACTATCTACTCAAAATAATGCTATGCCTCGAAAACTTTATTTCCTTAACTCAGTTTAAAAGCATGTCTTTAAATATATATGTATATATATATACTTGTACAAATTAAATCCCATGTACAGAAATCATGCTTTCTTTCACAAATGTAGGCATGTAGTGCAAAACAATGCATCTTTATAATATCATAATGCCTTTAGATAAATCATGCCATGCATATTTAAATCACAGTAAATATGGCATTTAAATCATTCACAACACAAAATCGGAGTCAGACCCATCCCTTAGGTCTGTCCGCAATTAAATCAGTCAATCAGTGATATATCATGTGAGACTCTATGGTGAAAATGTAAATAGTATCCTGGACTATGATCATATCTGACATGTGATCCCAAGCAACATAGATCTCGGTGTGCGGGGCATCACTGCTGCAACGGGAGGGGGGTCAGTCCATCACAACCGCTAGCTATATCCTCCTCAACTCCACAACACCACACAGTACAGTTTACTCCATGCCACATGCATAGTACAACATACTCTGTGGACCCTACATCACAGTCGGGGTGCTTGCCATAGGTCTTAGCCCTCAAAACCATGGAATATCATACCACGTCTCTAGTATCCTCATGCGGATTCCTCTCACAGTGTGACACTCAGTCTACACAAGGAAATCAAGCATGGCTTTCAACATGTATTATATATCACATACAGTGCGCTCCTTTGAGCACGACTCACAGTCGACACTCCGCTCAAACACTGTTTCACATCACAAACTCAGACTCTAGTACGAGTAAACCTCCAGCAACTAGGTCAATGCATAGTTCATGTATTAAATGAAGTACGAGCAATCACTCCAGTACCATGCTATGCTCAATATCATTAAATCAAGTACGAGCAATAGCTCCAGTACTATGTCATGTATAAATCATGAAGAATCGAGTCCGAGCAACGCTCCAGCACTCTATCATGCATTTTATGTAAAACTCGAGTACGAGCTAATCGCTCCAGCACTCTCTCATGCATGTCATGAAAATCTAGTACGAATCAAAATCCAGCACTAATATATGTGGACAATATATGAAATTCAGTGCGAGTTGTGCTCCAGCACGATTCATTCTCACATAATATGATAGATGGCTCTTTAAAAAGGGATGATTTACAAAATATCAAAATCAACACTATAAAGTGTGCTTAATTCACATCAACCTTAAAATCATTAGCCCATATATTTATTCTCCTACTGAACAGCAGTAAAACACTCAAAATGGTGGTTTCCATGCTTTTTACAACTTTTCACAAAAGTTAACTTTTTGACTAATTAGGGGTAAAATCGTAATTTATCACTATTGGGTCACAATAATTATTATTCACTTTCTCTGACCCTCAGAGTTTTTAAGTGAATGTAAAAGCAGACAAAAATACGTGTAGGTATCTCTAACTACTCACAAAAGTCCCTTACCTGCAATCACTCGAGAAATTTCACTTTCTCTGCGTTGCTCGATTCAGCAGTCCGATTTTCTTCTTCAATACTCTTTGGAGCTGCATATAACCATTTATAAGGTTAATTACACTTTTTCTACTGTATTTCACATTAAATACAGTCTATTTCCCTTATTCGTGCCCGTTTACTCTAAATGGGCCTAAATACTTTAATTGGGCCTTAATCCGTATTAAGCCCGTTTTTCACGTATTATTTCCCTTCATTAGGGTCTATCGACTCATTGGGCCTATCAATACCCATTGGGCTTTATTCTAAGCTCTTTGGATAGCCTGTATATAATTTACGACAGTTAATTCGAAGTTCCGAATATAATTTACTAAATGCGAAATTTAATCCGAAATGTATAAAATAAATCTTAAATACACAATAATCACATAAATTGTCGTAAATGAGCTTTACTTACCCGAGATTATGCGATGGTACGTAAATCGAAGTTCGATCGGGCTTTCGTTCGGAATTAATCATTGAACTGCACAATTTCGTTTATTTAACTTCGGTTAATTTTTGATTAAATATAATTTAAATAAATGTATCGAAAATTAAATCGGTCACTTTTGACCTCGTATCGACTTACCCGAAGTCCGATGAAATCTCAAAAATTTACCTTTTTCTTTTTCTTTCTTTTTCCTCTTTTCTCCTTGGCTGAACCGGTCCGGTCCGATTCAGCGCAGAACCTTCTTCACTGAACCACCGACTGGTTCAGGCTTCCTTTGGTCGTGTTGGTGTCTTTCGGCCGGTTCCCGACGCATCACCACCTCCGTTCGGTGAGCCTCAGCCTGGGGAACACTCGGCTGGGCTCGATCAGAGCCAAGTACCGTCAATAGCCGTCGAATCTCTTCTTTTCCTTCGTGACAATTTCCCTTCGATTCGTCGGCGTCCGACGTCGGTGACGCGCGTTGCCGGAGCCGATGGGTGTGCACGGACCTCCTCTTGCTTTTTCGGCCTCTGTCCTGGCCATGGGGTCGCCGGTGGTGGCCGTCCGGTGGTTTTCTCCTCTCCGTCGGTTTGCCTCTATAACTTTCTCTCTCCCCGTGTTTCAAATTTCAGATTTTCTCTTTTTTTCCCTTTATAATATATTTTTATTATTATTTTATTCATTAAAATAATAATAAAAATTCCAAAAATTTTCCAAAATATCTAAAAATATCTTATTAAATTCATTTAGTCCGTAAATGAATTTATCAGTCCGATTTTGCCTTTCTGGTAAATTTTTTCATTATTCTCGGGATCATTTTTCGAGGTAAAAATTTTGAAAATATTAAATAAATTCATATCTTGATCAATTGGACTCGAAATTAAAAATTTTCCTCAATTTTGATCAAGAGTCCTCAATTTCATATTTTTAATAAAATTTTCTCACCGGATTTATACCGAATTTTAGTCATTTGACCGTTTTACCCCTATACTTGTTCGGGAATCACTTTAACCCTTATCTCGCTGTTATGCAACTTACATGCATTTTTAACTTCTTAAATTGTCATTTGCATGATAGTAAATACTCTTCTTATGATTCAACTATGAAATAAAGTGTTCATACACATAGGAATCATAAGGAACAGCTACATAAAATACGGGTCTCATAAAATTAAGCCAAGAAAAGATGAAATACAATTAATTGTATTGTAATTGACCTGATGATTATTTATCCGCAGTTTTGGAGATTAGATTAAGAGCAAATCGGACTGCATGTCGAGTCATCAGTGAAAGGTCAGACTGTACAGAAAAATGAGGTAAGGGAATTGTTTGAGTAGCTAGAGGTAGCTACGCGTATTTTAATAGCTTTAGTATACACTAAATATGTATGTATACAATGATTATGTATAAAGGTCCTAGAAAATGTTTTAAAGATTTTAAGGACTCGAAATAGGTAAATACTATTTTACCCCTATTGAGGGAAATTCACCTAAGCATGGTGAAACCATGACATGCATGAAATGCATGATTTAAGGAAATTTCTGGTTTAAGGAATTTTACTGGTTTTAAGCAAAGCAAATCGGTAGATTGGCCAATAATTACATAAGTTTCCTAAGATAACACTACGTAAGTGTTATTGGTATTTAAATGAAATTCTTTGGAAAACGGGCCAACTATCAGTTTTAAATGGAAACAGATAGTGCTGGCACATAGCTCGCACTATATCTGAGTTTGTGAGTGTGCATAAAATGTGCTTGAGCGGTTGCTCGTACCGACTTGTGTGACATCATATGCATGAAATGTGCTAGAGCAGTTGCTCGCACTGATTTTACTATTGTGAAATGCATGAGAGGTGCTGAAGCCTAGCTCGCACTCTGTTTTGACTGTTTTGATTTGTCTTGACTGAATATGCATAAAAAGGTGCTGGAGCATTGCTCGCACTAGTTTTAATGATTTGATATGCATGAGAGGTGCTAGAGCTTGGCTCGCATCCTGTTTTGATATGATAATTGCATAAAAGCCGTGTTGGAGTGTAACTCGCATGAGATTTGATTTATTTATGCATAAAGCAGTGCTGGAGTATAACTCGCACGAGATTTGATTTATTGATGCATAACACCATGTTGGAGCTTGCTCGTATGTGATTTTATATGGATTTATAACTCATTTTAAAGTCGTACTGGAGTGTTACTCGTACGCAGATTTTACTGATTTTTATGACACCGAGCTAGAGCTTCTCTCGCATGAGATCTTTTGATATGATGAATATGCATGGAGCTGTGCTTGAGCTTCACTCACACAGGGATTTATATGACATGCATATAACCATGTTAGAGCCTCCTGTAGACTGTGTGTCACAGTGAGTTGATATGCCCACACGTGTATACTGAGACAAAGATGATATGGGTGGATAAGACCTATTGCAGGCACCCTTGACTGAGCTTGGGTTCACGGAGTACGTTGTACCATGTATGTCATACGGAGTACGCTGTACCGTGGGGATTGTTGGAGTGGAGTGGCATTAGCCACGAGGCAGCAAGCCTTGCCCTTGTAATCATGATGTTATGCTGTTCTGGCGGGTAGGACCGACCCACCTCCTGTTTCAGGTGTGATACCCCGCACACTAGGTACCGTGTTGTCAGGGATCACTAGGTTATGGCCATAGTCCTATGTTGTTACTGATAGTCACCTATTTGTCTCACATGATATAACTATTGGTCGATAGACCAGGGTAGACCCGAGGGAGGGGTCAGGCCCCCGATTTTATGATTTTATGATATGTGACCCTGAAAGAAGGGTGGTTTTATAAACAAAGTTTTATAATGAATTTTAATGAATTGTTTTATGAGTTTGGAATTGAATTATGAGATGCTTAAACCCTTTGGGTTATTTTATACTGTGTTTTAAATGAAATGATTTAAATGCAGTAGCATGATGAGTTTTCCATGCTTTAATGATAAATTCATGAAAGGATTGTATCTCATGATTTGTTTTATATCAAATGAAATAATGCATGATTTTGATTTAATTCATGCTAGGTATGATTTAATGATGTCACATAAAA
Organism: Firmiana major; assembly: GCA_033439115.1. Classification (NCBI taxonomy): domain Eukaryota; kingdom Viridiplantae; phylum Streptophyta; class Magnoliopsida; order Malvales; family Malvaceae; genus Firmiana; species Firmiana major. Next base: position 38,981,895 of record CM065904.1, read on the forward strand.
TGCTATTGATGCATAAGTAGTATGATTTATATATGCACGAACAGTTTTATAAACTAAGTCATGATGAAATACATGATTTTGTGCTTGAGATTTTAATGAAAAGAAATGGATTTTAAGGGCATGGCATTATGAGCATGTAGATAGTGGAGCTATCTACTTACTTACATAATTGCCTTACTGAGCGTGTGGTTTGTTCACCCCCTTATTTTTCCATCTTTTCAGAGCACTCACAGTAATTAGTAAGTGGCTGGGGACTTGCATCTTGGTATTCGCTGCTTCCCATCAAGAGACAGGTATACACATTTGTATAGTTTTGTATCTAAATATGTAATGCACAGTACTGTAAACGGATATGATGTCGGGGATGTAGAGTTATAAATATCGTTGTGTATGTATTTAGTTAAAGTCAAAAGATAGTAAACTCTGATATGTGAATGTGATTGTGGTAATGGAATGGTAAATAGGTGAGAGGTGACTAACACCGAATTATAGCCCAACTGTTTGCAGGATTGTCACGATAAGAGAAAGGTAAGAATTAAATAATAAATGAAAAAGTAAAAAATTTACTCTGATTTTTAGGTAATTTGGGTCATGACAGTTTTAATGGTATCAGAGCTAAGTTGGCATAATATGAGTCTGTGTTAGTGGTTAAGGAAGTTACATCCCCATGTACTGTGCATTATTTAGATACAGTTGTGTATATCGAGATGGAATTGCATCTAAGAATTTAATTTTTAAGTGCAAGAATAGACTTATTAACTGATAGCCACTATGCTATGGTAGAGGGGCGACTACATGATCTCGAGGCCATAGAGGCAGGCCTGAGAGTCTTACTGAGTCGCCACATGAGACTCAAGATGAGATTGACGTGGAGGCTGGTATTGAGCCTGCCCGACAGAGTGACCGGACAATATTGATACACGCTTCGTGAGGTTGGAGCGGAGTGTGGAGAATATTTTGTGAGCTATTTTCTTAGAGTATGCAAGGTATATGAGGGCGAGTCGGGGTATTGGTAGAAGTCCGCTCGACCCATCTTAAGAGTTAGACATCCAGAATAGATGTGGAAAATAATTTTAGATGTATTCCAGTGACAGAATATCTCGGACACTACTTAAAGAAAATTACAGATAAAATTCTTTACTCTGACCCAGAGGAACTGGTTGATTTATGAGTATGAAACTCAGTTTATATTCCTGGGCAGATAGGACTTCGACACTATGAACAGTGAGAGTCAGAATGTCTGAAAGTTCATGGAAGGGCTCAGATTGTCGATTAGAGTTCAATTATCCCATTAGATATCACTACCTATGCCGAGGCAGTGCGCACACTACAGTTGTGTGAATAAGATCAATTGTTGCACGCCTCTAGGATTGAGAAAGGTAAGAAGGGCCGAAATAGAGACAAAAGAGAATAGAGAATGACAAAGACATCAGGATTGCGAGGGTAAGGCTTGCTGCCTCGTGGCTAATGCCACTCCACTCCAACAATCCCCACGGTACAGCGTACTCTGCGTGATATACATGGTACAACGTACTCCTTGAACCCAAGCTCAATCAAGGGTGCCCGCAATAGGTCTTATCCACCCATATCCTCTTTGTCTCAGTATGCACGAGTGAGCATATCTTCTCACTGTGACACACAGTTTACAGGAGGCTCCAACACGACTATATGCATGTAATATAAATCCCTGTGCGAGCGAAGCTCAAGCACGGCTCCATGCATATTCATGATATCAGAAAACCTCATGCGAGTGAAGCTCTAGCACGGTTTCATAAAAATCAATGAAATCTGCATACGAGCAGCGCTCCAGTACGACTTACACTGATTATAAATTCAAGTAAAATCCACGTACAGCAATGCTCTAGTACGGATACGTATAAAAACTCAGTGAAAACCTCGTACGAGAAAAACTCCAGTCAGCTTTAAAATGAATTATAAAACCATATAAAACTTTGTGCGAGCAACGCTCCAGCATAAATAAATGCTCAAGTAAATCAAATCTCGTGTGAGTTACACTCCAGCACGGCTTTATGCATAATTAAATCAAATCTCATACGAGTTACACTCCAGCACGGCTTTATGCAATATCAAATCAAAATAGGATGCGAGCTAAGCTCTAGCATCTCTCATGCATGTCAAATCATTAAAACTAGTGCGAGCAATCGCTCCAGCACCATTTTATGCATACCACGTCAAAACAAATCAAAACATGTTAAAACATGTCAAAACAGAGTGCGAGCTAGGCTCCAGCAGCTCTCATTTCACAATAATAAAAATCAGTGCGAGCACCATGCTCTAGCACATTTCATGCGTATGATGTCACACAAGTCGGTGTGAGCAACCGCTCAAGCACATTTATGCACAATCACAAGTGCAGATATAGTGCGAACTACGTGTCGGCACTATCTGTTTCCATATAAACTTGATAATTGGCCGTTTTCCAAAGAAATTTCATTTAAATATAAATAACACCTACGTAGTGTTATCTTGTGAAATTTAAGCAATTACTGGCCAATCTATTGATTTGCTATGATTAAAACCAATAAAATTCATTAATCATAAAAGTTCTTAAATCATGCATTTCATGCATGTCATACTTTCACCTTCCTTAGGTGAACTTCCCTCAGTAGGGGTAAAATAGTCTTTTCACCTATTTCGATCCTTAAAATCATTTAAACCACTTTTAGGATCATTATACAATAACCGTGTATACATACATAATCAGTGTATAAATACATATTCAGTGTACAGAAAAGCTATTAAAATACGCGTAGCTATCTCTAGCTACTTACACAATTCCCTTACCTCATTTTTCTGTACAGTCTAACCTTTCCACGATGACTAGTAACGCAATCCGATTTACTCTCAATCAATTATCCGAAACTGCGTATAAATATACATCAGGTCCATTAAAATACAATTAATTGTATTTTATAATTTTTTGGGCTTAATTTAATTCATTGGACCCGTTTACCCATATTGGGCCCGATTGTACCATAATGGGCCTTAATCGGCCTTAAGCCTGTTTACCACACTTTATCGAGGCCTATTGGGCTCATTGGGCCCATCAATATTTATTTAGCCTCATTCTAAATTCTCGGATATCTCAATCTATTATTTACGACAATTTATCCAATTTTTCAGAATTTAATTCATTTAATGCGAAAATTAAATTCGTAATTTATCTAACACGCATAAAGATGCAAATTGTCGTAAATAAGGGTTACTTACCCGAGATTCCATGACAGTACGTAAATCGAGACTATCTCGAGCTCTCGGTGGATGCCAATTGTCGAGCTACACAATTTAATAATTTTTTGGGTAAATTTTCAGTCGGATATTAATCAAATTAAATATTTAAAAATTAAATTGATCAATTTGACCGCTTACCGACTTACCCGTAGCTCGATTGCATCACTGAATTGTTTTTTCAATTTTTTTCACTTTTTCACTTTTTCTCTTTTTCTTCCTTTTTTTTTTCTCTTTTTAGCTGAACCGGTCCGGTTCGTTTCAACCCAGTTCAGACCGTCGATTCAATCCAGTTCGATCGGTTCAGTGGCTCGTCGATCGGTTCTCCGCCAGTTTTTGTCGCCAGTGGCTCCGTTGGGCCGTCCGATGCACGGATTTAGGGTTGGTTTCGTTCAAGGCCACCGAAAAGTGGCCGGTCCGGCCTGTTCTCCTTTCCGTCAGTGGCTTTCTCTTTCCTTCGTCGTTTACGACGTTTCCGGTGATTGGGGGGCTCGTCTTCCGGTGGCTGGGGGGTCTCAAGGGGTCGGGCTTCCCTCGACTGTCGGTGGCCGACCCTAGATCGACGCCGGTGACCGCCAAATTCTTTTCCTCTCTCGGTTCCCCGTTTCCTCATTTCTCACTGCCGAGCGTCGCCGTTCATCGGCTCCTTCGAGTCGCTGGTGGTTCGGCCACCTCTCCTCCCTCGCCTGGTGCGTCCACTGCCGGTTGCTTCGTCCGATGAGGGGGAAAGGGCTCCTCGGTTTGCCTTCGTTTCTTCCCCTTCAGAAAATCGCGTTTTGCGATTTTCTATGTTTTTTTTTAATTTTATTTTATTTTTATTATTATTTTATTTTTAATAATATTTTAATCAATTAAAATATTATTAAAATCCAAAAATATAAAAAAATACTATTTTATTCATTTAATCCGTAAATGAATTTTTCAGCCCGATTTTACCTTTTTGGTATATTTTTCGATTATTTTCGAGATTATTTTTCGATAGGAAAATTTTTGTTTATTAAATAAATTCATATCTTGATCAATTTAACCCGAAATTTAATTATTTCTTCGTTATTGATCAAGATTTCTCAATCTCATATATTTTTTTTAAATTTTCTTATCCCGATTAATACTGAATTTTGATCTTTTGACTGTTATGCCCTTTCACGTGTTCGGGAATACCATTTCAATCATTTTGTATTTTTAAATGCACTCAAAAATTTCTATTTATTCCCTTTTTGCTCTTACGATAAAACCGATTCTGACAAGGACAGACATTACCTGGCCAGATGCGAGATTTCAGAACACCTGCAGCACCTGGAGACAACATCCCGAGAGCATGCCTGGAACCGAAAATTGAAGAAGATAAATGAATAGTACCAGACAACATCCCAAAAAAGCAGTTGTTAATTCATTTTGCATGCATTTTTAGCTAGATTAAGTTCAAGTTTATTATTTAATTTAGTTAGTTGATTTCTAATTTGCATGTTAGTCATAGTTTCTTTGTTGCATGAGTTTAACTTAGATTTAATTTGGTTACTAAGTAATTTTTATTCTAGCATTAGGGGATGTGCTTAAAATTAATTTAGATAAACTCATTTTATGCATTTTAAGTTTTAGTGAAAATACCAAAAAAATGTGTTTCATGCATTAGTTAGATTTTAGTGTTAATTTAGTATTTAGATATATCTAGGAGTAATTTTAGATTCATTAGTTTAGACATTTAGATTTATGATTATTTTTCTTAATTTTCTAGGATTTTATTTTATTAGATCTTAAGTTAGTTTAAATTGCAATTTTTATTAATTAATTTGCATGCACATTTCACTTTAAGTTTGTTTAAATTTTAGTTTAATTAATTATATTCTTTTATTTTTATATTCGCATTTTAATTGCATTAATTCATTTTAACTGTTTTAATTTTCTTTTGTAGGTTATTTGCTTTTAATTGCTCGGAGTACTGTAAGTAAATTTTACTCAGTTTTATTTCCTTTAGTTCTTACTATTTTATTGCTTTCCAGTATTTTTAATTAGCCTTAGTAGATCACCCTCTTTAATTTCATAATTTGCTAGGATATACTTAGGGTAAGATTAACCTGTAGTTAATTAGTCTAATCAACTTCTCTATGGGACGATATCTCGGGACTCAAATCCCATTCTTACTTGTACGACCCTTGCACTTGCGGACATATACCTTTAGGGCGTGTCATTTTACCCTTCAACGTGTTCGGGAATACCATTCCAACTTCCCTTCACGAACACTCACGCATTCGTGTTTTAAATAAAATCGAGTCTTACAGTGTGGCTGCTGTTTTTTTTTTGTTGACAACAGAGAATGCCAGCAGGACGTGGTACGTAAAGAAGCAGGAGATGACAAAATTGTGGTGCGCATGAAAGGCTTGAGGAGCCAGGTCTACATGGTTGAGTTTTAATTTTTTATTTTATTTTTACAATTTGCTTTATCATGTTTTCGTATTAATCGTTAGATGTTAGTTTTTCTTTTATTACTATTTGTTAGTTTAGATAATAGTATTAAAGGTTAAATTGTGATTCTTGAATTAATTTGCGCGCTAGCTTAATTTTCTTTGCTTTTTAGTTTAAGATTTAATTTTAATTGTAATAATATTTCATTTTTGAATGCAATAGGATTTAAGATTTAATTTTAAGTGTAGTGCTTATGTATTGCATTTTAAGTTAATTTAGGGGTAGAATCATTTTATGCATCTTTAGGATAGTTTTCATTTTAAATTTTAAAGACCCAAAAATATTTTATTTCTCATGCATCATTTAGAATAGATTTTATTATTTATTTAGCCATTTTATTAATTTAGTATTATCTAGAGTTATATATAATTTAGGGTCACCAATTTAGGCATTTAGGATTAAAGTTATACTTAGGAATTTTTAGAATTTTTATTAGAACTTTATTCATTTAGGCCTTTGGTTAGATTATTTTGCATTTTTATCAAATAAATTAAACACATGTAAATTTGATTTTCATATTAGGATTTTCTAGTTTTAATCTATTTATTTTTTAATCTATATTTTTTTATATTTGCATCTTTAGTCAATTTACACTAATTAATTCGAGTTTTAGTATTTTCTTTTTTTTGCAGATTCTTGCTTTTATTTTGCTTGGAGCTCTGTGAGTAATTTTTGCTTGATTTTACTTGGTTTTAGTGTTTTTATTATTTTCCTTGCTTTCCAGTATGTCCAAATTAAACTTTATAGATCACTTTTTTAATATTCATAATTTGCTAAGATATACTTAGGGTAAAATTAACTGATACTTAGTTAGGTTGACTGTGTTTCTCTGTGGGACGATAATCTGGGACTCAGTTCCCTTTATTACTTGTGTGACCAATGCACTTGCGGCATACATGTCCAGAAAGGTCGCACCAACATACTTCTTGAGGCTTCAAGTAAAGCAAACTAAAGATGACATCTTCATCAATCAAGCTAAATACACCAAGGACTTGCTCAAAAGATTTGAAGTGGATAAATGCAAGCCTCAAGCAACTCCAATGAGCACTTCCATAAAGCTTAATAAGGATGAAAGTGGTAAGTGTGTAGACACTAAACTCTATAGGTCTATGATTGGTTCATTATTTTTTCTCACCGCAAGTAGACCTGATATTATGTTTAGTGTTTGTTTGTGTGGAAGATTTCAATCCTTACCTAGAGTACCACACTTATTAGCTACAAAAAGAATCTTTAGGTATCTCAAAGATACACTATCATTAGGCTTATGGTACCTTTGCACTTCATGTTTATTCCGATACAGATTTTGGAGGATGTAAGATAGATAGGAAAAACACTTTAGGTACATGTCAATTCTTAGGGAATAGATTAATATCACGGTTCTAAAAAAAATAAAATAGTGTAGCTCAATCCACAACCGAAGCAGAATACATAGCAGCCGATAGTTGTTGTGCTCAAGTGTTATAGATTAAGTAACAAATGAGAGACTATGGCATAGATATGAAACAAATTCTCATACAATGCGATAATACAAGTGCAATTAATCTCACTAAAAATCCAATTCAATACTCTAGAACTAAACATATTGAAATTAGAGACCACTTTATTAGAGATCATGTGCAAAAAGGGGATATAGTTCTAGAACATGTTGATACAATGCATCAAGTGGCTGATATTTTCACCAAACCTCTTGACAAAAAAAGATTTTGTGCTCTTAGAGGTGAATTAGGACTAATGAATGCACCTTGATATGCTTGATGTATGAAGAAAATCTATGTATGATTTTATATCTTACAATGTACACAATGGATGTATTTTGTTAAAAGTCATGAATATTTCATTTTCTTTCTTTTTATACATATTTAATAAAATACATTTTTAAACCATTTTTTCTGACTTTTTTGGCCAAAATGGTAAAAAATATCGATCTCTGTTCATTATAGATTAATCTTGTTTACTTAGAATAGCTTACAGCAGCCAGGTCATGACTAGGAGATCGATCTGCTGTTAAATGAGATTGATCTTCTTGTCTTTGTCGTGTTTTTCCAATGCATTTTGGGTAATTGAGATCGATCTCTACCCTCTAGCAGATCGATCTCCTTAGGTTCTGGACACTTAAAACGTCGTAAAAATCACATTTTTTCAAAAGAATAAAACCCTCCTCTCTCGTCGTATCTTCCTCTCTCGCCCCTGGGATCAAGTCTTTGGTAAATTTTCACCATTTGTCTTCAACTTCTCCCAATATTTCGATCGCACATCTTCTGTTTTGTTCAAACAATTTTTGTTCTTCATTTTTCGGATAGATCGATCTGGTGATCTTGTTGTTCATATTTTCATTAACATACTCCATTTTTGTTGTGTCTTGATAGCTGTAGTGAACCCATAGTTCCTTCATCTAGTAGGTTGAATTGAATTGGCTATTATCTATCTAGAATACTTCTCTCTTTGCAGGATTGGAAATTCTCAAATCCTACACTCACCATTGCCACATTTCCTTAAACTGTGCCTATCAAGTGTTTCTTAAAATTCCTCATAGTCTTAATGTAAGACCCGATTTTTATTTAAAACACGAAATGAAAAATGTAAAAGGATTGAAATGGTATTCCGAAACACGTGAAGGGTAAAACAATCAAAAGACCAAAATTCGGTGGTAATCGGGACAAGAAAATTTAATTAAAAATATGAGAATGAGAAATCTTGATCAATGAAGAAGAAATAATTAAATTTTGGGTTAAATTGATCAAGATATGAATTTATTGAAATTAACCAAAATTTTCACCTCGAAAAACGATCCCAAAAATAATCAAAAAATATGTCGAAAAGGTAAAATCGGACTGATAAATTTATTTACGGATTTAATAAATTTAATTTGAATTTTTGGGATATTTTTAGGATTTTATTATTATTTTAATGAATAAAATAACAATAAAAATTTATTATAAATAAATAAAATAAAATAATTTTTTTTTAAAAAAAGGAATCGTAGGATCGCGATTCTGAAAGGAAAATTGAAGGAAAACGAAACGGAAGCCGAACCGAGGAGCATCACCGGTGTGAGATTTAAGAATTTTAGACATACTTTAATTATGCAATATGAACTTGAAGTGTAATTTATTGAGCTAAGCGAAATGTATATGTGATAAATGAGAAATAATCCAAGTAGTAAACTGTGGAAATTATATTTGGAGATTTACATGTTAAGTGTTTAACCTAAGTGTGAAACTATGAGGTCAGATCGATCTTGGAGAAGGAGAGATCGATCTGGTAAGCTAAAAATGACAAGGAAGGAGGAAAGTAAGTGAGCAGATCGATCTCCAATGGAAGAGGATCGATCTCCTTATGATTCTGTTTGAGAGAAGATCAATCTCATGAGGAAGGGATCGATCTCAAAATGTTTCTGTTTGGTAGAAGATCGATCTCCTCAAGGAGCAGATCGATCTCATAAAGCCATTAAGAGATCGATCTCACCCCTCGATACATCGATCTCCTAGACAGAAAATTGCCCAAAATCGTCCCCAAATTCAAATGCAGATCGATCTCATTAAGAGCCAGATCGATCTCCTACCCTCCGTCTATATAAGGAACCCTTACTTTCTCCTACAATTTCATTTTCTCTCTCTTTAAAACCCTATTTTCACCCGAGCCCTGGCTTTCTCACTCATCCAAAGTACCCATTTCTGTCCAAATCAGAGGTTGTGGCAAGAAGGAAAGTTGTTCCTCATCGAAGGGAGAACAACATACTTGGAAATCGAAAGACGGATTGAATCGAGGCAAGAGATAAGCTCTCCACAAGTTTTGGGTAATTTCTAAACCTCGATCTTGATAGTTGAAATGATTTTAGTGATAATGGTTGTTGGCATTGTGTTGAAATGGCTAGAAAATGATTAGGGATTGATAAAATTACAATGTAGTTGGAGTGATGATGATATTTAGCAATTTTGGTTATTTTGGGAATTTTGAGTTATAAATGGACATTTAGACAATGTGGTGAATTAGCATAGATATTGTGGCATGGGAAGTGTAGGATATTGAGATGTTGTGAATGAGATTGTGGATTGTGATAGAGTTATGAGAATTGAGAGATTTGAGGTGTTAAGAGCATTTATGCTCGATTTTAAGAATTGAGGTTACTGTGATGATGAGTATTGATGTTTTAACATCGTTTGGACAGCTTGGGAGTTCCAGAGTGGAATGCGAGACTAGTCCATGACAATGGGGAAACGATTGCATTATACGAGGTGCAAAGAGGTAAGGGAAACTAAACCATTTCTGTATGTGATTTGTGAACTATTATAGCATGATTTACGATTTATAAAACAAGCATGTTTGATGTGTTGAGTTTTAATGAGAATGCACACGATTTTTATAGCCGGTTGGAGCCCAATGTTTTTATGAGTTTATAAGTTACGTGTGAAACCGCTTTATAAACCGTTGAGCTTGTGTGAGAAATGAATTGGGCTCTACGTTAATGTAATATTGAGATTTGAGAAATGTGTGCGTGTTTTGCCAGTTGGAACTCGGTTTTAATATGTTTTGTGTTGAGTACAAAATAGTTTTAAATGAGTTTTACGAGAGAAAAAAAACAACTATGTGTTCTACGTGAAGGCAAACCAGTTTTATATGATAATGGCTATTGATAAAGACTTAGGTGTGTAAATTTTAAGTACACACCGGGCATTGCTCTGGTAGCATGTAAGTCTAATTCTTCTCCGTTCTGGTAACGTGAGATCCCCTATTCTGTGGCTGTGCCACGTATAATCCCTATTCTGTGGCTGTGCCACGTATATTTAGTGGTTGTGTGTCACGACCCAAACTACCCAAAAATCAGAGTTAATTTTTCGCGTTTTGTTATTTTCTTACTTAAATTCTTACCTGTCTTCTGATCGTGACCACACTCCACTAATAATTGGGCTGTGCGTCAATGCCAGTCCCACCATTCAATTACCATCTAACTTATTTCTTCTCCAGTCATTTATAATTGTTTACATTAATTATACATCCCCTAAAGTTACTTACAAACATGTTACTGTGCTATGCTTATGTAGATACAATATGTACAAGTGTATATACCTTATGTTGATGGGCAGCAGCGGATATCCTGAATGCAGTACTGAGTCGCCTCAACTTCAACTGGAGATTATCTGTGGGAGAAAATGAAAGGGGTGAGCACATCAAGCTCAGTAAGGCAATCTTACGAACAAGTAGGTAACCATACTACCTACATGAACGTGGTGCCATGCATAAACCACCCTTTCTCCACACATTTTAAAACAAATGATATGAATTATGATGTTATGTAAAACACATTTGCACGGAAAATTCAACATGCAATTATATTAAAAATCATATCTTTCTCATATAAAAATTTCACAATAGAGCCAGGACTCGACCCCTCCTTCGGGTGATCCTGACTCACACAAAATCATGAAAATCGATTTACATCACATATGGGTTTAAAAGCATGGAAATAATCATCATGCACATTTAGGTTAAAAACCCAGTTTAAATCATCGCCAAATCATCAATATGCGAGACTAGGCAACGTCTGTATATAGGCAATTAACCAGGACTATGGCCATATGTGTCCTCGTGAGTCCCTCCAGCTACACGGATCCTAGTGTGAGAGGTCTCACCCTGATCGGGAACCGCCCGGGAGGTGGGTCAATCCATCCCGTCAGTCTTATCCGATCCCAGGCATCCGAAGATACTACATCAGAAGATGCCGTATCCGAAGATACCACACGGTACATCGTACTCCATGCTACTTGCACGGTACATCGTACTCCATGGACCCCCAGCCTTTTCCCTCGTTCGGGCTCATCAGCTCGTCCTCCAACCTTTATCCCTCGTTCGGGCTCATCAGGTGGATCTCCAACCCTTATCCCTCGTTCGGGCTCATCAGGTTGTTTCTCTAACCCTTATCCCTCGTTCGGGCTCATCAGGTTATTTTAACATGCCATGTCTCAAAACGCACGTGCGAGCCTATTTAATCGGTGACACACAGTCAACCCGATGCTCCAAGCACTGCTTATCATATGATCTCTGAAAAGTAGTGCGAGCGGTGCTCTAACACTGTCGGTAAATCAAGTAAAACTAGTGCGAGCTAAGCTCTAGCACCCAAATTAGAACCAAGTCATATGAGTCCATATACAACTCCGGGTACATCGATCGTATCATACTCCTTTAATTCTCATGTGATCTTTTCTCCGGAGTGTATTACTACCAAAAGACTTTAATTAGGGAGATCGTCTTAAACCTCAATACTTTCTCTTTTCTGTTTAATGCCCGAATCAACTTATCAATATACTTATATTTTCATTAAACTGAACTTTTGGAGTTCATATTCGTCTCTTTCTGTGAAAACAGATACTCGGGCTTTATGATCAGTGCATATCCACAATTTCTCACCCTGTACCTAATAGTACCATATCCTCGGTACAAATACTGTTGCCAACTTTAAATCATGGGTCAGATAGTTTATTTCATGATCAAGGAGTTGTCTGACTCCATAATTGACTATCTTCCCATTTACATCAATACGCAGTTCCTTCATTATTTTGAGGTATTCATACTCACTGAGAACCTCTCTGTAAATCATTATCATACTCTGTGAACTCTATCACTGTACCCTTCTGAATCTGACCCATACTATCGACACCATGCCGATCATCACGCTAAACCTGGCTCTGATACCACCTTTATATGTCACGACCCAAACTACCCAAAAATCAAAGTTAATTTTTTGCGTTTTATTATTTACTTAAATTCTTACCTGTCCTCGAATCGTGACCAACACTCCACTAATAATTGGGCTGTGCGTCAATGCCAGTCCCACCATTCAATTACCATCTAACTTATTTAATTTCCGTATTTTAATTAAATTTGGGTCTTACATTGTGCCATGTATAATCCCTATTCTGTGGCTGTGCCACATATATTTGGTGGCTGTGCCACGTATATTTGGTGGCTGTGCCACGTATAATCCCTATTTTGTGGCTGTGCCATGTACATTTGGTGGCTGTGCCACGTGAGATCCCCTATTCTGTGGCTGTGCCACGTACATTTGGTTGGTGTGCCACGTGAGATCCCCTATTCTATGGCTGTGCCATGTGTATTTGCTGGCTGTGCCACGTGTGAATCTATATCTGTGGCTGTGCCACGCGTAAATTTAAATCAGTGGCTATGCCACGTGTATTTGGTGGCTGCGCCACGTACATTATTATTACAGTGATTTTATCACATTTATCGAGAAAGCCATTATCGCATTACTTTCACATACTTGTTACTGCTCTATACTGAGCCTTTTACTTCATGTTTCCACATGGTTTTGAGATATGAGAATGTTGTTTTGAGAACTTTCATGCTATGGTTTTCAAATAAGTATACTGAGTTTCACATACAAATAAATATTTTATGATGTGCATTATGATTTATATAATGAGTCCTTTACCCCCTTACTGAACGATTTAGAAGCTCACCTGTTTTCTTTCCCCCCAGATTTTTTTAAGTAAAAAGGGTTTCCCTGCGACGTACAGAGTAGTGGCTAGTGGAGGACTTGAGCTCCAGGTCATATATATTGTGGTTTGAGGTATCATTTATCTTTTCATGTACCTAGATAATTATTGTAATTACAGACACTTGATGTATAACCTTGTATGGGATGTATTAGGATTAATTAACTTAATATTGAGTAATGTATATGATATGATATATACTATCTAATGATGAGATCCTGAGGTATGATATGCATGATGATGTATGACACTGCACAGGAATGCACCCTTAATCGTGATTTGACAAGTAAAAAGTTTTAAATTTGCCCTATTTTTCATATTTTTGAGGTGTCACAGAGTTTTCTTGGTATCAGAGCTTAGGGTGTCTAGTACTGTCAGTGTCGGTTAAGTGAAATAGAATACATCCCAGGTGTCTGTAATAGTCTGGTCATGAACTGAATTTGAGGATTGAGATTTCAATCGATTTTGATATGTACGCGCAGGAGACGAGTTAAGATAGAGAATGAGTGGATGACGAGGTCGTTCGAGGAGGTAGGCAGAATCCCCTCTGCCACCTGCCCCATAACCAGAGAGTCCTAACTCTTGATTTAATCGGATTGAGACCGATGTGAGGCAAGGTTTTAAGCAGATGGCAGCACTATTTGCGCAACACTTTGGTGTTAATGCCTCGGGTACTACTTCTACACCACCACAAGGACCTCCCGTACCCCCAGTACAGATGGACCCAGTGCCTCTCGTCACTCAGCCTGATGACAAAAGTGTGGTCCGACTAAAGAATTTTTTGAAGATGAATCCACCTGCATTTAGGGGAAAGAAGGATCCTACCGAGGCTGAGGAGTGGCTGACAGAGTTGAGAATTATATTTGATTACCTGGGGTGCACCGATGCTGAGAGAGTCAGTATGAGTATCTCTATGTTGAAGGGGAGAGCTCGAGATTGTGGGGTACCACCCAGGGTATTCTGATGTCCCGCCAGGATGTGATTGGTTGGGAAGAGTTTCAGATAGCCTTTAGGACCCAATATGTACCACGAGCCGCCCAGAGAAAGAAACAGGTCGAGTTTTTGAGTTTGGTACAGGGTGATATGTCTGTGGATGACTATGAGAACCAATTCACCGCGCTATTGAGATATGAACCAGAGACCTTCAAGAATGAAGAGCTTCGCACAGAGAAGTTTGTGAATGGATTGAAGCCCATCATTAGAGATAGATTAATAGGGCTATGTATTACTGAGTTTGGAGATGCTCTGAGACGAGCACAAGAGATTGAAAGAGGAATTGAAATGGTACAATCCCAGAACGAGCTCAGAGCGGTGAATAGAGATAAAGGCAAGAGGCCAGCGATTTTCCAAACAGACGCTCGGAGAGGTTCCTTCAGAAGAGGAAGGATTTAGGTGCAGAAGGGTAGATTAGAGAGACCCAGAGATTACCCTAATATTAGGGAGACCCCTCGAGATGTTAGGCCTGAGCTAAGGCTTTGCAAAAATTATGGTCGAATGCATGAGGGAAGTTGTACTGGGTTGATCCATGGATGTTTTAGATGTGAAGACATGGGTCACATGGTGAAAGACTGCCCTCAACCTCAGAAACCACATGTTCCGGAGCCCACTAGACAACAGCCTCAAAGAGTGAACCCCCAGAGATGGGCCACTACTGCAAAGATAGGGAAGAAGCCTGTTACACAGGGACGTGTGTTTACCCTAGATAAGGAGATCGCAGACACTTCTACAGAAACTATAAGAGGTACACTCTCTGTCTATGATTATAAGGCTCATGTGTTAATTGATCCAGGATCCACGCATTCGTTCATTTTTGAGCATTTTGCATGTAGATTAAACTTGAAGTTTGAACCTCTAGAATATATACATGTAAATACCCCTATGTGTGAATCCCAGAGGACTGAGTTAATCTGTAGAGGATGTGAAATAAAGGTGGGAGATAGAGTGAAGTTAGCAGATCTAATTATGTTGAATATACATGGGTTTGATGTAATTCTGGGGATGGATTGGTTGGCAATCAATCGAGTGAGTTTAGACTGCTACACTAAGATTGTAACTTTCTCCCTACCTGAACCTTACAGTGTACATTTGAAATATTGAGTAAATAGACGTATGAAATTTTGTAAACAATTTGAGAATTTTAATATTATTTTGGAAAGTATTAAATATGATTGTTCTTGTGAAGGTTATGAAACAGTCATCTCAGATGATGATCAGGAACATCCGAGGATTGAGGATATACCTATGGTGTGTGAATTTCTGGATGTTTTCCCAGATGAGTTATTAGGTTTACCACCAGAGAGAGCTGGAGTTTACCATTAATTTGGTATCGATACTTAGCCGATCTCTAAACCTCCCTACAGGATGGCATTAGTGGAACTTGAGGAATTGAGGAAACAACTATAGGAGTTATTGGATCAAGGGTTCATACACCCAGTGTTTCACCGTAGGGAGCACTGGTTTTATTTGTTAAGAAGAAGGATAGTAGTCTTAGATTATGCGTAGACTACCAATTATTAAATAAAGCCACGGTGAAGAATAAATACCCACTGCCCATGATTGATGATCTACTTGATCAGTTGAGAGGGGCCTCAGTCTTTTCTAAGATTGATTTGAGATCGGGCTATCACCAATTGAGGATCAAGGAAGAAGATATTCCAAAGACGGCCTTCAGGACGAGGTATGGCCATTATGAATTTCTGGTGATGTCCTTTGGATTGACGAACGCCCCTGCAACATTTATGAGATTAATGAATGAGGTGTTCAGAGACTATCTAGATAAATTTGTGATAGTCTTTATTGATGATATCCTGGTATACTCTCGGTCATATGAGGAACATGCACAACATTTGTGGTTAGTACTTCAGATACTCCGAGATAAGCAATTATATGGGAAGCTTAGTAAGTGTGAGTTTTGGTTGGACCAGATAGCTTTCCTTGGTCATATAGTCTTAGAGGAAGGAGTATCAGTGGATCCAAGTAAAGTAGAGGCTATGCTTAACTGGGAAAGCCCAAGGACAGTTACAGAGATGCGAAGCTTCCTTGGTTTGGCAGGGTATTACAGAAGATTTGTGGAAGGATTTTCCAGGGTTACCGCTCCTTTGACTAAGCTCACGCGCAAAGAAACTCCGTTTATATGGACTAATCAATGTGAGCTCAGTTTTAAGGAATTAAAAAGGAGATTAACAGTGGCACCTATGTTGACTGTCCCTGAGGGATCAGGGGGATTTTCGGTGTATAGTGATGCTTCTCATCAAGGATTGGGGTGTGTGCTTATGCGGCACGGAAGAGTGGTCGCATATGGATCGTGACAATTGAAAAACCATGAGCGAAATTACCCCACGAATGATCTGGAGTTAGCCGCTGTGGTATTTGCCTTGAAGATCTAGTGACACTACTTATATGGGAAAAGATTCCAGATCTTCACTGATCACAAGAGTTTGAGATACCTCTTTGATCAGAAAGAGTTAAACATGAGACAAAGGAGATGGATGGAACTCCTTAAGGATTATGACTGTGAGATTTTATATCATCCGGACAAGCCGAACGTAGTTACAGATGCCTTGAGCAGGAAGAGTATGATATCTGCTATGATGATCAGGGAATGGAATTTATTGGAGCAGTTCATCGAACTCCGGATCAAAGTTAAAGAGGTAGAGACTAGATTTTTGGCTAGCTTGCGGATAGAGCCCAGGATCATGGATCAGATTAGAACTGGGCAGTGCAGTGATCAGAGGTTGATAGATATGATTAGCCAAACTGAACAGACTTTGCAGTTAGATCTCGCAATCAATGAGGATGGATTATTGAGGTTTAGAGGACGGATTTGTGTACCAGACGATGATACCTTGAAGAGACAGATACTGAGAGAATCCTACTGCTCACGATACACCATGCATCTCGGGAGTACTAAGATATACCGAGATTTGAGAAAGGTGTACTGGTGGAGTGGTATGAAGCGAGACGTGGCGAATTTTGTGGCCAGATGTTTAGTATGTCAGCAAGTGAAAGCTGAGCATCGGAAGCCCGGAGGACTACTACAACCCTTACCTGTACCTACATGGAAATGAGAGCATGTTACTATGGACTTTATTATGGGTTTACCAAGGACCCAAAGAGGTCGTGACGCTATATGGGTTATAGTGGATAGATTGACCAAGAGTGCCCACTTTCTTGCCATCAAGAGCACAGATACTGTGGATGCCTTAGCTAAGCTGTATGTCAGCGAGATAGCAAGTTTACATGGGGCTCCAGTGAGTATTACTTCTGATAGAGATTCTCGATTTACTTCCAGATTTTGGACCCAATTTCAGGAGTCCATTGGATCTCGATTGAGTTTTAGTATCGCCTATCATCCTCAGACAGATGGTCAGTCAGAGAGGACTATTCAAACCTTGGAGGATATGTTGAGGGCGTGTACGATTGATTTTAAGGGATCATGGGATGATCACCTGCCCCTAGCAGAGTTTGCGTATAATAACAACTATCATGCGAGTGTTGGAATGGCACCTTTTGAGGCTCTATATGGTAGGAGGTGTAGATCCCCTGTAGCTTGGGAAGAGGTCGGTGACCGAAAGATAAATGCTCATGAACTTGTTGAACAAGCTGTGGAGAGTGTGAAACTCATATGTGAGAGATTACGGGCTGTACAGAGTAGACAGAAAAGCTATGCGGATATGCGCAGACGACCACTCGAGTTTGATGTAGGTGATGCAGTATTTCTGAAGATATCACCAAGTAAGTGTATAATGCAATTCGGGAAGAAGGAAAATTGAGTCCTCGATACATAGGACCATTCGAGATTCTTGAGAGAGTGGGAGAGGTAGCCTACAGATTGGCATTACCCACGCGGATGTCTGAAATACACAATGTTTTTCATGTGTCTATGTTGAAGAAATACCACCCGGACCCTTCTCATGTCATAGAGTATGACGAGATGGACGTACAAGAGGACATGAGCTACACTGAAGAACCCGTCCGGATTCTCGATAGAAAGGAGAAGGTACTTAGAACTAAGAGCATCCCATTAGTGAAAGTTTTATGGAAACATCACTCAATGAAAGAGGCAACGTGGGAACTAGAGAATCTCATGAAGGAGAAATAGCCCCATCTATTTGACTAGTTGAGTTGAATTTGGAGGACAAAATTCTTTTAAGGTGGGGAGGATGTGAGATCTAAGAATTTTAGACATATTTTAATTATGTAATATGAACTTGAAGGGTAATTTATTGAGCTAAGTGAAATGTATATGTGATAAATGAGAAATAATCCAAGTAGTAAACTGTGAAAATTATATTTCGAGATTTACATGTTAAGTGTTTAACCTAAGTGTGAAACTATGAGGTCAGATCGATCTTGGAGAAGGAGAGATCGATCTGGTAAGCTAAAAATGACAAGGAAGGAGGAAAGTAAGTGAGTAGATCGATCTCCAATGGAAGAGGATCGATCTCCTTATGATTCTGTTTGAGAGAAGATCGATCTCATGAGGAAGGGATCGATCTCAAAATGTTTCTGTTTGGGAGAAGATCGATCTCCTCAAGGAGCAGATCGATCTCATAAAGCCATTAAGAGATCGATCTCACCCCTCGACAGATCGATCTCCTAGGCATAAAATTGCCCAAAATCGTCCCCAAATTCAAATGTAGATCGATCTCATTAAGAGCCAGATCAATCTCCTACCCTCCGTCTATATAAGGAACCCCTGCTTTCTCCTGCAATTTCATTTTCTCTCTCTTTAAAACCCTATTTTCACCCGAGCCCTAGCTTTCTCACTCATCCAAAGCAGCCATTTCTGTCCAAATCAGAGGTTGTGGCAAGAAGGAAAGTTGTTCCTTATCGAAGGGAGAACAACATACTTGGAAATCGAAAGACAGATTGAATCGAGGCAAGAGATAAGCTCTCCACAAGTTTTGGGTAATTTCTAAACCTCGATCTTGATAGTTGAAATGATTTTGGTGATAATGGTTGTTGGCATTATGTTGAAATAGCTGAAAAATGATTAGGGATTGATGAAATTACAATGTAGTTGGAGTGATGATGATATTTAGCAATTTTGGTAATTTTGAGAATTTTGAGTTATAAATGGACATTTAGACAATGTGGTGAATTAGCATAGATATTGTGGCATGGGTAGTGCAGGATGTTGAGATGTTGTGAATGAGATTGTGGATTGTGATAGAGTTATGAGAATTAAGAGATTTGAGGTGTTAAGAGCATTTATGCTGATTTTGAGAATTAAGGTTACTGTGATGATGAGTATTGATGTTTTAACATCGTTTGGACAGCTCGGGAGTTTCAGAGTGGAATGCGAGACTAGTCCGTGACAAGGGGGAAACGATTGCACTATAAGAGGTGCAAAGAGGTAAGGGAAACTAAACCATTTTTGTATGTGATTTGTGAACTATTATAGCATGATTTGCTATTTATAAAACAAACATGTTTGATATGTTGTGTTTTGATGAGAATGCACACGATTTTTATAGCCGGTTGGAGCCCAATGTTTTTATGAGTTTATAAGTTACATGTGAAACCGCTTTATAAACCGTTTAGCTTGTGTGAGAAATGAATTGGGCTCTACGTTAAGGTAATATTGAGATTTGAGAAATGTGTGCATGTTTTGCTGGTTGGAACTCGGTTTTAATATGTTTTGTGTTGAGTACAAAATGGTTTGAAATGAGTTTTACGAGAGAAAAAAAACCACTATGAGTTCTATGTGAAGGCAAACCAGTTTTATATGATAATGGCTATTGATAAAGGTGTGTAAATTTTGAGTACACACCGGGCATTGCTCTGGTAGCATGTAAGTCCGATTCTTCTCCATTTTGGTAACGTGAGATCCCCTATTCTGTGGCTGTGCCACGTATATTTGGTGGTTGTGCCACATGAGATCCCCTATTCTGTGGCTGTGCCACGTGTATTTGGTGGTTGTGCCACATGTGAATCTATATCTATGGCTGTGCCACGCACAAATTTAAATCAGTGGCTATGCCACGTGTGTTTGGTGGCTACGCCACGTATATTATTATTACAGTGATTTTATCACATTTATCGAGAAAGCCATTATCGTATTATTTTCACATGCTTGTTACTGCTCTATACTGAGCCTTTTACTTCATGTTTCCACATGATTTTGAGATATGAGAATGTTGTTTTGAGAACTTTCATGCTATGGTTTTCAACTAAGTACACTGAGTTTCACATACAAATAAATATTTTATGATGTGCATTATGGTTTATATAATGAGTCCCTTACCCCCTTACTGAGCGATTTAGAAGCTCACCCTGTTTTCTTTCCCCCCAGATTTCTTCAAGTAAAAAGGGTTTCCCTGCGACGTACGGAGTAGTGGCTAGTGGAGGACTTGAGTTCCGGGCCATATATATTGTGGTTTGAGGTATCATTTATCTTTTCATGTACCCAGACAATTATTGTAATTATAGACACTTGATGTATAGCCTTGTATGGGATGTATTAGGATTAATTAACTTAATATTGAGTAATGTATATGATATGATATATACTATCTAATGATGAGATCCTGAGGTATGATATGCATGATGATGTATGAAACTGCGCAGGAATGCACCCTTAATTGTGATTTGATGAGTAAAAAGTTTTAAATTTACCCTATTTTTTGCATTTTCAGGGCGTCACAACCGGATGAGCCACCACCGGTGACCAGGAACCCCAAGCGACGGCTGACGAAG
The DNA here is from genome assembly GCA_033439115.1 of Firmiana major. Lineage (NCBI taxonomy): Eukaryota > Viridiplantae > Streptophyta > Magnoliopsida > Malvales > Malvaceae > Firmiana > Firmiana major. Next base: position 39,002,819 of record CM065904.1, read on the forward strand.
GGCGACGATGCTCGTGGGAACCACCGGCAGCCGGCACGAGAGCCGACATCACTGAAAAGAAGAGATCGACGGAGGGAGATGCCACGGGAGAGAAAGGAAATCGGCGGCCATCGGCGCCGATTTGGTCCAACCCAAGGCCTGATTATGGAAGCCCAGACGATGGCACGTCGAACAGCGGTGGTGAGGCACCAGGAACCTATCGGATGATGTCGAAAGGGCAAAATGAAGCCTGGACTTGTATGGCCAGTTCAGCGCAGTGAGAGTATGCTGAACCGGACCGGATCGGTTCAGCCAAAAAGAAAAGGAAAAAAAAAAGAAGGAAAAAAAAGAGGAAAAATTGGAGAAAAATCTCAGTGATGCAATCGAGCTACGGGTAAGTCGGTAAGTTGTCGAATTGATCGATTTAAATTTCGAAATATCTAATTTGATTAATATTTGACTGGAAATTTATCTGGAAAAAAATTATTTAATTGTGTAGCTCGACAATTGACATCAAACGAGAGCTCGACACAGCCTCGATTTGCGTACAATCATGGAATATCAGGTAAGTAACCCTTATTGACGATAATATTACATCGTTATGAGTGTTAGATAAATTACGGATTTAATTTTTGCATTTAATGAATTATATTCTAGAAATTTGCATAAATTGTCATAAATAATTCAGTGAGATATCCGAGAATTTAGAACGAGGTCCAATATATACTGATGGGCCTAGTGAGCCCAATAGGCCTCGATAATGTGAATAGTAAGTGAAAAATGGATTTAAGGTCGATTAAGGCCCATTATGGTGCAATTGGGGCCAATATGGGTAAACGGGCCCAATGATTTAAATTAAGCCCATAAAATATAAAATACAATTACATATATTGTATTTGACCTGAGGAATATTTATCCGCAGTTCCAGAGATTGGATTCGGAGAAAATCGAACTGCGTGACGAGACATCAGTGAAAAGGTCAGACTGTACAGAAAAATGAGGCAAGGGAATTGTGTGAGTAGCTAGAGGTAGCTACGTGTACTTTAAATAGTTTTCGTATACACTGATGAATATGTATGTATACACTAATATTGTATAAAGGTCCTAAAAGTGGGTTAAATGATTTTAAGGATCGAAATAGGTAAAAAGACTATTTTACCCTTATTGAGGGAAGTCACCTAAGGATGGTGAAAGCATGGCATGCATGAAATGCATGATTTAAGGAATTTTCTAAATTAAGGAATTTTATTGGTTTTTAAGCAAAGTAAATCGATAGATTGGCCAGTAATTGCATAAATTTCACAAGATAACACTACGTGTCACAACCCAAATTTCCTAAAAATCAGAGTAAAATTTTTTCACTTTTTTCATTTATTATTTAATTCTTACCTTTCTCTTGTCGTGACCATCCTACAACACAGTTAGGCTATGATTCGGTGTTAGTCACCTCACACCATTTACCATTCCATTTCCAAAATCATATATCAGAGTTTAATATTCTTGACTTTAAATAAATACATACCCAATGGTATTTATAACACTACATCCCCGACATCATATCCGTTTACAGTACTGTGCATTACATATTTAGATACAAAATCATACCAATGTGTATACCTGTCTCTCGATGGGCAGCAGCGGATACCAAGCATGCAAGTCCTTAGCCGCTCAATAACTATTTCAAGTACTCTGAAAAGATGGGAAAATAAGGGGGTGAGCAAACCACACGCTCAGTAAGGCAATTATGCAAGTAAGTAGATAGCCCTACTATCTACATGCTCATAATGCCATGCCCTTAAATCCATTTCTTTTCATTAAAATCATCAAGCACAAAGTCATGCATATTCAATGCCATAGTTCATCCAAAACTATTTGTGCATATACAAATCATGTAATTCATGCATTCAAAGCATTTTATGTGACATCAAAGCATGAATTTAATCAAGATCAAGCAGTCTTTCATGTCATGTAAGACAAATCATGGATTTCAAATGAAAGCATGGAAAACATCATCATGCTACTGCATTAAAATCAATTCATTAAAACTGCTGTATAAACTAACCCTTCTTGGTCAATAATCTCATGAAACAATTCATTAAAATTCATTATGAAACTCGATTATAAAACCACCCTTCTTTCAGGGTCACAAATCATAAAATCATGAAATCAGGGGCCTGACCCCTCCTTCGGGTCTACCTTGGTCTAACAGACCACAAGTTATATCATGTGAGACAATAAGGTAATCATCAGTAACATCGAGGACTATGGCCATATCCTAGTGATCCCTGGCAACACGGTACCTAGTGTGCGGGGTATCACACCTGAAACGGGAGGTGGGTCGTCCTACCCGCCAGAACAGCATAACACCAGGATTGCGAGGGCAAGGCTTGCTGCCTCGTAGCTAATGCCACTCCACTCCAACAATCCCCACGGTACAGCATACTCCATGTGACATACACGGTACAACGTACTCCGTGAACCCAAGCTCAATCAGGGGTGCCTGTAATAGGTCTTATCCACCCATATCATCTCTGTCTCAGAATGCACGTGTGAGCATATCATCTCACTGTGACACACAGTCTATAGGAGGCTCCAACACGGCTATATGCATGTAATATAAATCCCTGTGCGAGCGAAGCTCAAGCACGGCTCCATGCATATTCATGATATCAGAAAAACCTCGTGCGAGCGAAGCTCTAGCACGGTTTCATAAAAATCAGTAAAATCTGCGTACGAGCAGCGCTCCAGTACGACTTAAACTAATTATAAATTCAAGTAAAATCCACGTACGAGCAATGCTCTAGTACGGATATGTATAAAAACTCAATGAAAACCTCGTACGAGAAAAACTCTAGTACGACATTCAAATGAATTATGAAAACCATATAAAACTTTGTACGAGCAACGCTCCAACACAAATGAATGCTCAAGTAAATCAAATCTCGTGCGAGTTACACTCCAGCACGGCTTTATGCATAATTAAATCAAATCTCGTGCGAGTTACACTCCAACACGACTTTATGCAATATCAAATCAAAATAGGATGCGAGCTAAGCTCCAGCATCTCTCATGCATGTCAAATCATTAAAACTAGTGCGAGCAATCGCTCCTGCACCATTTTATGCATACCACGTCAAAACAAATCAAAACATGTCAAAACAGAGTGCGAGCTAGGCTCTAGCAACTCTCAGTTCACAATAATAAAAATCAGTGCGAGCACCATGCTCTAGCACATTTCATGCACATGATGTCACATAAGTCGGTGCGAGCAACTGCTCAAGCACATTTATGCACATTCACAAACACAGATATAGTGCGAACTACGTGTCGGCACTATCTGTTTCCATATAAACTTGATAGTTGACCGTTTTCCAAAGAAATTTCCATTTAAATATTAATAACGCCTACGTAGTGTTATTTTGGGAAACTTATGCAATTATTGGCCAATCTATCGATTTACTTTGATTAAAATCAAGAAAATTCCTTAATCATAAAAATCCTTAAATCATGCATTCCATGCATGTCATGCTTTCACCATCCTTAGGTGAACTTCCCTCAATAGGGGTAAAATAATCTTTTCACCTATTTCGATCCTTAAAATCATTCAAACCATTTTTTTAGGACCTTTTATACAATATCAATGTATACATACAAAATCAGTGTATAGAAAAACTATTTAAAGTACGCGTAGCTACCTCTAGCTACTCACATAATTCCCTTACCTCATTTTTCTGTACAGTTTGACCTTTCCACTGATGACTCGTCACGCAGTCCGATTTGCTCCCAATCCAAATCAAATCTTCAGAACTGCGGATACACATTCATCAGGTCAAATACAATACAATTTAATTGTATTTCATAATTTTTTGGGCTTAATTTAAATCATTGGGCCCGTTTACCCATATTGGGCCCGATTGCACCTTAATGGGCCTTAATCGGTCGTAAGCCCGTTTACCACACTTTATCGAGGACTATTGGGCTCATTGGGTCCATCAGTATTTATTTAACCTCGTTCTAAACTCTCAAACAGCTTATGAATTATTTACGATAATTTATCCCAAATTTTTCAGAATTTAATTCATTTATGCAGAAATTAAATTCATAATTTATGCGATAAATATCAATCACGCATAACGATACAAATTGTCGTAAATTAAGGGTCACTTACCCTTTATTCCATGATCGTACACAAATCGAGGCTGTCTCGAGCTCTCGGTGGATGCCAATTGTCGAGCTACACAATTAAATATATTTTCGGGTAAACTTTCAGTCGATTATTTATCAAATTAAATATTCCAAAAATTAAATCGGTCAATTCAACTGCTTACCGACTTACCCGAAACTCGATTGCATCACTGGAATTTTTCTTAATTTTTTCTCTTTTTCTTTTTTCCTTTTTCTTCCTTTTTTTCCCTCTCTTTTTGGCTGAACCGGTCCGGTCCGGTTCAACCCGATTCGGACCGTCGGTTCAGCTCGGTTCGGTTCGGCCGGTTCAGTCCGGTTCGGTCGGTCCAGTCATCTTTTGGTCATGCCGGCGCCGTCCGGCCGGTTCCCGACGCGATTCCGGTGCCGTTCGGCCCGCCATGGCCTGGGCTTCTCAAATCGAGCCTCGGTTGGGGTCGAATCGGCGCCGATGGCCGCCGATCGACGTTTCTTCCCCGTGGCATCCCCTCCGTTTTTCGGCGATTTTCGGCCACTTCGCCGCGCGTTGCTGCCACCGGTGGGTAGAGCGGGTTTTGGGCCTCCTTCGCCTGGGGTCCCTGGCCGCCGATAGATCGCGGTGAGCCTCCTCGGTCTCGGCTTGTTTTCTGCTTCATTTCGCGTTTTTGTTTCTTTTCTCTTCTGTTTCAGAATTCGTTTCTTTCTTCTTCTTTTTTTTTTAACATTTTATTTATATATTTATAATTTATTTTTAATATTATTTTATTCATTAAAATAATATTAAAATTCACAAATATCTTAAAAAAATTTATATTTTATTCATTTAATCACTAAATGAATTTCTCAGTCTGATTTTACCGATCCGATATATTTTTCAATTATTTTCGGGATTATTTTTCCAATACGAAAATTTCGGTTTATTCCAATAAATTCATATCTTGACCAATTTAATCCGAAATTTAATTATTTCTTCGTTATTGATCAAGATTTCTCAATCCCATATTTTTAATTAAATTTTCTTGTCCTGATTAATACCGAATTTTGGTCTTTTGACCGTTTTGCCCTTGCACGTGTTCGGGAATACCATTTTAATCCTTTTGCATTTTTAAATGCACTCGAAAATATCAGGTCTTACAATCTCCCCCACTTAAAAATTTGGTCCTCCAAATTAGAACCAAGTAATATGAGTCCAGAAATAACTCCGGTTACATCTATTGTATCATATACTGTCATCCTCAAGTGACTTTCTCCGGAGTGTAATTCTACCATCATACTTAACTAGGGAGATCATCTTAAACTTCAATACTTTCTCCTTCCGTCTAATGCCCGAATCGATTTCCAATCATATGTTATACTTTCATTGAGCTAAGCCGTTGAAGCTCATATCTGATCACATATACTGGGTCTGGATATTCTTTCTGAAACATCATAAGATAGGATACATAGTGGATGCCTACTAATTCAAGTGGTAATGTCAACCTACAGGTCTTATCTTCCACTTTGTCCAATATCTCTATCTGAATCTCGTTACGTCCTTAGGACAAGTAACTGTCAATAATAATGATTCACCCTCGGTGAATTTCCAATGATTTCTCGTCTCTTGTCAGCATAGCTTTTCTATCTGCTCTGAAGTGTTCTTAATCTCTCATAAATCCACTGAACATCCTCAGAGGTTTGTTTTACCAATTCAGGAACAATTTTCTATCTGTCACCCACTTCTTCTTATCCAAATCAGGGAACAACTCCCTACGGCCATACAATGCCTCATATAAAATGTTATCCCAATACTCAACTGACAACTGTCATCATTGGCAAATTTGATTAGTAGCAACTGATCATCCCAGGAGCTCATAAAATCAATGGCACACGCTCTCATCACATCCTCCAGAACCTGTACAGTCCTCTCTGACTGACCATTTGTCTGAGGATGGAAGCTGTGCTAACTCTCAATCAGGGTCCCATAGCTTCCAAAAACATATTCCAGAAGTGGGAAGTGAAGCGAGATTCCCTATATGATATCATGCTCCCTAGAACGCTACATATTATTCCACAATTTTTCATTCACATAAATTCGCCTACACACTCAGAGTATCTGGAGATTTCACAACTAGAAAGTGGGTAAACTTAATCAATCTATCGACTATCACCAGATAGCCTCGTGATTTATCCGGGTCCTCTGTAACCCATCACAATATCCATGGCACTTGTTCCCATTTCTGTGTCACTATAGGTAGTGGCTGCAATTACTCTGCAAACTCCTCGTACTCTACTTACTCTGCTGACTTACGAGACACTTTGTCCACAATCTCTACAATATCACTTTTTATATCTGACCACCAATACCCTTTTCAGAGAGTCCGATATATTTATTACTTCTCGGATGCACTGTATATCCCGAAGAGTGAGCTTCTGACAATAATACTATATTATCAACTGTGGTCCTGAGGAGCACTTATACTGTCTCTGAACCTCTGTAAGTTATCATCATACACTGTGAACTCTGTCACTATACCCTTCTGAATCTGACCCACACAATCGACACCATGCCGATCATCACGCTAAACCTGGCAAATCCGGTCACACAAATTCGGTTCTAACCTCAGGCTAGCTGTCACGAAATCACTGTCATCATCAGAAGAGATCACATCACTACTGAGGTTCACAACTGCTCTAGCAGCTTACGCTCCCTGACCATCATATGTGATACCATCCCGAGGCTCTTTCTGTTCAAGGCATCAGCCATTACATTAACCTTTCCTGGGTGGTATAATGTTCACAATCATAATCCTTAGAAGCTCTAACCCTCATGGTTATCCCATCCGACTCTTTCTGTGAAAACAAATACTCAGGGCTTTTACGATCAGTGCATACCCGAAATGTTTCACCGTATAAGTGGTGGCGCCATACTTTCAGTGTAAAAGCTGAGGCTGCCAGCTCTAAACCATGGGTTGGATAGTTTCTTTCATGGTTCTTTAACTAACTGGATCCATAAACGATTATCTTCCCATTTTATATCAATACACAGCCCAATCCTCATTTTGAGGTATCCATACACACTAAAACCTCTTGAGCTGTTGGTTATGGTGAGAATACTTACGGTGGTCAGTTTATTACTTCCTTATACCAAAACTCACGAAAGTCATTTTCATACTTATCATACCACTAGTATGAAATCTTTTTCCAAATGAGATGTGTCAACTGAGCAACTCATTTCAAGAAACTCATAACACCTTGTCTGTAAGACAGTTTCCTGTTGCTACTCAAGCTCACACCTTGTCTGTAAGACAGTTTCCTGTTGCTACTCAAGCTCTTCCCTGGACTTCGAATACATCAAAATATCATCACTAAAGATGACAACCAATCGGTCCAGGTAAGGTTTAAATACCTTTTCGTAGTAGAGTTCCACTCAATATTCAATCACCAATATCCTTGACCTTTATACGCATAAAAGTATAATGTCATTTCGAAATCGCTTCTGTTCGGGATACTAACTCACGTCATATCCTTTTTCTTATATTAACGGCTTTTATAAAATTTTAAATTTTTAAACCTTCATGATTAATGAATTTCTATATCATTTTATCGTACCAATAAAGGTACCCAATTTTTTTTTTAAATGTATATATTCGTCTGTCGATTTCAATTTATAGATTATGCATGCGTTTCTAGACGCTGTCAAATCTTCAGGCAGGGAATATTTTGAAATACCTTTATTAACCCTCGGACTTGACTACATCGACTAGGTGTAGATATATCTACCCTTTATCTTGGTCGCAATCCATATACACTACATATTGCTTAATCCTTACTTTACATATTTAGGATATCCTTACCTTGCATACGTCTCTTATTCCAATATATCTCCTTTAATATATCACTTATGACAAACTCTTTCCTTACTTGTCAAACTTACACTACCCTATACCCAAATTCAATTAGTGAAATTCAGCTAACCATCATCATCTTCTTGTCTCAGGGTAAAGGCTTCACATCTTTCATTCGCTTATAAGCAACTGAAGGCGATATGAATATATACGTGGCACCAGGATCAATTTAAAATAATTATTTTACTATTCACAATCAGTGTGGTATCTTCCACCACATCATATGAAACATCAATAGTGTCCTGGTCCAAGGCATACACTCGTCCTCGTCCAACATCTTATTTTCGTGGTAACTACCACATATCTTACATTGTTACACTGCTTCGGAGCAGGTCGGGGTCCTCAAATCATATTACCCCTCAAAAGTATTGTAATTAGATATACTGGGGTTTATCAATCAACTTACCCCGTGACTCAACAGCTCAAAGTTTTTACCATATTACATTTTTCCCATTATGACATCTCTGTTATTCTCTATTCTCCTTTGTCTCAATTTCGGCCCTCACTACCTTTCTCAATCTCAGAGGCGTGCAACTCATGATCTTATTCACACAACTGTAGCGTGCGCACTGCCTCATCATAGGTAGTGATATCTAACAGGCTAATCGGACTCTAATTGATAATCTGAGTCCTTCCATGAACTTTCAAACATCTCGACTCTCACTGTTCATCGTGTCCGAGTCACATCTGCCCAGGAATATAAACAGAGTTTCATACTCATTAATCAACATGTTCCTCTGGGTCAGAGTAAATAATTTAATATTTAGTTTCCTTTAACAATGTCCGGGATATTCTGTCACCGGAATACATATAGAATTATGTTCTCATGTCCATTTTGGATGTCTAATTCTTCAAATGAGTCGAGCGAACTTTCACCAATGTTTCGACTCGCCCACAAATCTCATACATACTCTGAGCAATTAGATCTCAATATATTCTCCACACTCCGCTCCAACCTCGCAAAGCGTGTCTCAATACTGTCTGATCTCTCTGTCAGACTCTATCCGATCTCTCTATCGGACTCTATGGGGCATGCTCAATACCAGCCTCCACGTCAATCTTATCACGAGTCTCATGTGGTGACTCAGTACAACTCTCGGGCCTACCTCTTCGGCCTCGAGCTTTTGTACTCGCCTCTCAACCATAGCGGCTATCAGTTAATGAGTCTATTCTTGCATTTAAAACCAAATTCTTAGCTGCACTTCCATCTCGATATACACAATTGTATCTAAATAATGCACAGTAGACGGGGATGTGAACTTCCTTAACCACTAACACAGACTCATATCAGGCCAACTCAGCTCTGATATCATTAAACCTGTCACGACCCAAATTTCCTAAAAATCAGAGTAAAATTTTTTCACTTTTTTCATTTATTATTTAATTCTTACCTTTCTCTTGTCGTGACCATCCTACAACACAGTTGGGCTATGATTCGGTGTTAGTCACCTCACACCATTTACCATTCCATTTCCAAAATCATATATCAGAGTTTAATATTCTTGACTTTAAATAAATACATACCCAATGGTATTTATAACACTACATCCCCGACATCATATCCGTTTACAGTACTGTGCATTACATATTTAGATACAAAATCATACCAATGTGTATACCTGTCTCTCGATGGGCAGCAGCGGATACCAAGCATGCAAGTCCTTAGCCACTCAATAACTATTTCAAGTACTCTGAAAAGATGGGAAAATAAGGGGGTGAGCAAACCACACGCTCAGTAAGGCAATTATGCAAGTAAGTAGATAGCCCCACTATTTACATGCTCATAATGCCATGCCCTTAAATCCATTTCTTTTCATTAAAATCATCAAGCATAAAGTCATGCATATTCAATGCCATAGTTCATCCAAAACTATTTGTGCATATACAAATCATGTAATTCATGCATTCAAAGCATTTTATGTGACATCATTAAATCATACTAAGCATGAATTTAATCAAGATCATGCAGTCTTTCATGTCATGTAAGACAAATCATGGATTTCAAATGAAAGCATAAAAAACATCATCATGCTACTGCATTAAAATCAATTCATTAAAACTGCTGTATAAACTAACCCTTTCGGGTCAATAATCTCATGAAACAATTCATTAAAATTCATTATGAAACTCGATTATAAAACCACCCTTCTTTCAGGGTCACAAATCATAAAATCATGAAATCGGGGGCCTGACCCCTCCTTCGGGTCTACCCTGGTCTAACAGACCACAAGTTATATTATGTGAGACAATAAGGTAATCATCAGTAACATCGAGGACTATGGCCATATCCTAGTGATCCCTGGCAACACGGTACCTAGTGTGCGGGGTATCACACCTGAAACGGGAGGTGGGTCGTCCTACTCGCCAGAACAGCATAACACCAGGATTGCGAGGGCAAGGCTTGCTGCCTCGTGGCTAATGGCACTCCACTCCAACAATCCCCACGGTACAGCGTACTCCGCGTGACATACACGGTACAACGTACTCCGTGAACCCAAGCTCAATCAGGGGTGCCTGTAATAGGTCTTATCCGCCCATATCATCTCTGTCTCAGAATGCACGTGTGAGCATATCATCTCACTGTGACACACAGTCTACAGGAGGCTCCAACACGGCTATATGCATGTAATATAAATCCTTGTGTGAGCGAAGCTCAAGCATGGCTCCATGCATATTCATGATATCAGAAAAACCTCGTGCGAGCGAAGCTCTAGCACGGTTTCATAAAAATCAGTAAAATCTGCGTACGAGCAGCGCTCCAGTACGACTTAAACTAATTATAAATTCAAGTAAAATCCACGTACGAGCAATGCTCTAGTACGGATATGTATAAAAACTCAATGAAAACCTCGTACGAGAAAAACTCTAGTACGACATTCAAATGAATTATGAAAACCATATAAAACTTTGTGCGAGCAACGCTCCAACACAAATGAATGCTCAAGTAAATCAAATCTCGTGCGAGTTACACTCCAGCACGGCTTTATGCATAATTAAATCAAATCTCGTGCGAGTTACACTCCAACACGACTTTATACAATATCAAATCAAAATAGGATGCGAGCTAAGCTCCAGCATCTCTCATGCATGTCAAATCATTAAAACTAGTGCGAGCAATTGCTCCAGCACCATTTTATGCATACCACGTCAAAACAAATCAAAACATGTCAAAACATGTCAAAACAGAGTGCGAGCTAGGCTCCAGCAACTCTCATTTCACAATAATAAAAATCAGTGCGAGCACCATGCTCTAGCACATTTCATGCACATGATGTCACATAAGTCGGTGCAAGCAACTGCTCAAGCACATTTATGCACATTCACAAACACAGATATAGTGCGAACTACATGTCGGCACTATCTGTTTCCATATAAACTTGATAGTTGACCGTTTTCCAAAGAAATTTCCATTTAAATATTAATAACACCTACGTAGTGTTATTTTGGGAAACTTATGCAATTATTGGCCAATCTATCGATTTACTTTGATTAAAATCAAGAAAATTCCTTAATCATAAAAATCCTTAAATCATGCATTTCATGCATGTCATGCTTTCACCATCCTTAGGTGAACTTCCCTCAATAGGGGTAAAATAATCTTTTCACCTATTTCGATCCTTAAAATCATTCAAACCATTTTTTTTAGGACCTTTACACAATATCAATGTATACATACAAAATCAGTGTATACAAAAACTATTTAAAGTACGCGTAGCTACCTCTAGCTACTCACATAATTCCCTTACCTCATTTTTCTGTACAGTCTGACCTTTCCACTGATGACTCGTCACGCAGTCCGATTTGCTCCCAATCCAAATCAAATCTCCGGAACTGCGGATACACATTCATCAGGTCAAATACAATACAATTTAATTGTATTTCATAATTTTCTGGGCTTAATTTAAATCATTGGGCCTGTTTACCCATATTGGGCTCGATTGCACCTTAATGGGCCTTAATCGGCCGTAAGCCCGTTTACCACACTTTATCGAGGTCTATTGGGCTCATTAGGCCCATCAGTATTTATTTAACCTCGTTCTAAACTCTCAAACAGCTTATGAATTATTTACGACAATTTATCCCAAATTTTCCAGAATTTAATTCATTTATGCGAAAATTAAATCCATAATTTATGCGATAAATATCAATCACGCATAACGATACAAATTGTCGTAAATTAAGGGTCACTTACCCTTTATTCCATGATCGTACACAAATCGAGGCTGTCTCGAGCTCTCGGTGGATGCCAATTGTCGAGCTACACAATTAAATATATTTTCTGGTAAACTTTCAGTCGATTATTTATCAAATTAAATATTTCAAAAATTAAATCGGTCAATTCGACCGCTTATCGACTTACCCGAAGCTCGATTGCATCACTGGAATTTTTCCCAATTTTTTCTCTTTTTCTTTTTTCCTTTTTCTTCCTTTTTTTCCCTCTCTTTTTAGCTGAACCGGTCCGGTCCGGTTCAACCCGGTTTGGACCGCCGGTTCAGCTCGATCCGGTTCGGTCGGTTCAGTCCGGTTCGGCCGATCCAGTCATCCTTTGGTCGTGCCGGCGCCGTCCGATCGGTTCCCGATGTGATTCCGGTGCCGTTCGGCTCGCCATGGCCTGGGCTTCTCAAATCGAGCCTCGATTGGGGTCGAATCGGTGCCGATGGCCGCCGATCGACGTTTCTTCCCCTCGGCATCCCCTCCATTTTTTGGCGATTTTCGGCCACTTCGCCGCGCGTCGCTGCCGTCGGTGGGTAGCGCGGGCTTCGGGCCTCCTTCGTCGGCCTTCGCCTGGGGTCCCTAGCCGCCGGTAGCTCGCCGGTGAGCCTCCTCGGTCTCGACTTGTTTTCTGCTTCATTTCGCGTTTTTGTTTCTTTTCTCTTCTGTTTCAGAATTCGTTTCTTTCTTCTTCTTTTTTTTTAAACATTTTATTTATTTATTTATAATTTATTTTTAATATTATTTTATTCATTAAAATAATATTAAAATTCACAAATATCTTAAAAAATTTATATTTTATTCATTTAATCACTAAATGAATTTCTCAGTCTGATTTTACCGATCCGGTATATTTTTCGATTATTTTTGTGATTATTTTTCCAATACGAAAATTTCGGTTTATTCCAATAAATTCATATCTTGACCAATTTAATCCGAAATTTAATTATTTCTTCGTTATTGATCAAGATTTCTCAATCCCATATTTTTAATTAAATTTTCTTGTCCCGATTAATACCGAATTTTGGTCTTTTGACCGTTTTGCCCTTGCACGTGTTCGGGAATACCATTTTAATCCTTTTGCATTTTTAAATGCACTCGAAAATATCAGGTCTTACACTACGTATGTCTTATTTATATTTAAATGAAATTTCTTTGGAAAACGGCTAACTATCAAGTTTATATGGAAACAGATAGTGTTGGCATAAAGCTCACACTATATCTGCGTTTGTGAGTGTGCATAAATGTGCTTGAGCGATTGCTCACACCGACTTGTGTGACATCATATGCATGAAATGTGCTAGAGCGGTTGCTCGCATTGATTTTTATTCTTGTGAAATGCATGAGAAGTGCTGGAGCCTAGCTCGCACTCTGTTTTGACATGTTTTGACTTGTTTTGACCTGATATGCATAAAAAGGTGCTGGAGCGATTGCTCACACTAGTTTTAATGATTTGATGTGCATGAGAGGTGCTGGAGCCTAGCTCGCATCCTGTTTTGATATGAAATTGCATAAAGCCGTGCTGGAATGTAACTCGAACGAGATTTGATTTATTTATGTATAAAGCCGTGCTAGAGTGTAACTCACACGAGATTTGATTTATTGATGCATAACACCGTGTTGGAGCTTGCTCGCACGAAGTTTTATATGGTTTTATAACTTATTTTAAAGTCCTATTGGAGTTTTTCTCGTACGAGGTTTTCACAGAGTTTTTATACATATCCGTACTAGAGCATTGCTTGTACATGGATTTTTCTGAAATTTATAATTATTTTAAGTCGTACTGGAGCGCTGCTCGTTCGCAAATTTTATTGATTTCTATGAAACCGTGCTAGAGTTTCGCTCGCACGAGGTTTTCAGATATCATGAATTTGCATGGAGCCGTACTAAAGCTTCGCTCGTACAGGGATTTATATGACATGCATATAGCCGTGTTGGAGCCTCCTGTAGATTGTGTGTCACAGTGAGATGATATGCTCACACGTGCATACTGAGACAGAGATGATAAGGGTGGATAAGACCTATTGCGGGCATCCCTGACTGAGCTTGGGTTCACGGAGTATGCTGCACCGTGGGGATTGTTGGAGTGGAGTGGCATTAGCCACGAGGCAGCAAGCCTTGCCCTCGTAATCCTGATGTTGTGCTGTTCTGGCGGGTAGGACCGACCCACCTCCCGTTTCAGGTGTGATACCCCGCACACTAGGTACCGTGTTGCCAGGGATCACGAGGTTATGGCCATAGTCCTATGTTGTTACTGATCGTCACCTACATGTCTCACATGATATAATTATTGGTTGATAGACCAGGGTAGACCCGAGGGAGGGGTCAGGCCTCCGATTTTATGATACGTGACCCTGAAAGAATGGTGGTTTTATAACAGAAGTTTTATAATGAATTTTAATGAATTGTTTTATGAGATGATTGACCCGAAAGGGTTAGTATTAACTACAGTTTTAATGAAATGATTTGAATGCAGTAGCATGATGATGTTTTCCATGCTTTCATTTCAAATTCATGATTTATCTTACATGACATGAAAGAATGCATGGTCTTGTTTTACTTCATGCTAATTATGATTTAAGGATGTCACATAAAATGCTATTGATGCATGAAGTACATGCTTTCTATATGCACAAATAGTTTTGATAAACTATGTCATGAATATATGCATGGTTTTGTGCTTGAGATTTTAATGAAAAGAAATGGATTTTTAAGGGCATGGCATTATGAGCATGTAAATAGTGGAGCTATCTACTTACTTGCATAATTACCTTACAGAGCGTGTGGTTTGCTCACCCCTTTATTTTCCCATCTTTTCAGAGCACTCATAGTAATTAGTAAGTGGTTGGGGACTTGCATCTTGGTATTCGCTACTTCCCATCGAGAGACAGGTATACACATTTGTATAGTTTTATATCTAAGTATGTAATGCATAGTACTATAAATAAATATGATGTCAGGGATGTAGAGTTATAAATACCATTGTGTATGTATTCAGTTAAAGTCAAAAGATAGTAAACTCTGATATGTGAATGAGATTATGGAAATGGAATGGTAAATAGGTGAGAGGTGACTAACACCGAATCATAGCTCAACTGTTTGTAGGAGGGTCACGATGAGAGAATGGTAAGAATTAAATAATAAATGAAAAAGCGAAACAAATTTACTCTAATTTTTTTTGGTAATTTGGGTTGTGACACTTAAGACACTATGCTACCACCTACAAAATCAGTAGCATCTAAACTTTCCTCCTCCAAACTATCTCGAGCATCCTCTTCTAGACCATCCACCTCACAACCTTAAGTCGTCAATCCACCTCCTTCCACCACGTTTAGTCGATGTTTTTAAACCCCAGCTAAGCGTAAAAGGTTTGATGAACATTTTTCCACTATGACCATTAAGCATTGGCTAACCATAGACTTTGCCTTTCTTAAGTGCATCGAGTTTCCATATCTCTCAAAATTTCAGGAGTACCAATGACTTCCATTTTTGAAAATTAATACTCTCGTTCCTCCTAATATAATTCGCGCATTCTTTTCTAATGCTGAAATCGTCACTTCACCTAATGATCCATGTCGAACTATAGGTTTTAAAACTTTTGTCATGGATAAATCATTATACATTGGCTCAGAGATTCTAGTAAGGGTTTTTGGTATATTTGTTTCGGGTCTTACCTATGAAGAAGCAGAGGTACCACTAGAGTTTAACTTTACAAATGACCAAGCTAGTGATTTACCTATGCATCCACGCTTACTTCATCTAATTATTTCTTGGAATCTCCATCCTTTTGGTACTCGATACTCAACAGTTAGGAAACTTGATCGTTTTTGGCTTCATAACATCCATTCTCCTCATGGTCAAAAACCAAACCTGATTCACTTCATTTTTGAAGAATGACTTAAAATTATTCAGGTCAAGCTACTACTATTATTTTTCCTCAACCACTTGTCTTCCTCCTTCAAAGACTTAGTGTTGACTGTTCTTATGAAGTTGGTGAACTGCCTTCACAAAAGAATGCTATAAACCTAAGCTCTCTTTACCATGCTAGGTACTATCAAGATGATGATGGTAATTGGTGCAAAAAGATTGGACCTCCTTCTCAAGATGCAGATATGGAGATCGTGTGACGCCTTGGAAACACGGAAAAACATGCTTTTTTTTATCCTTTACTTAAGTTGCATTCCTATCAGTGTCGATTTCTTAATCTTTTATTAATGTATAAAACACAGTTTATAATCGCAACCGATTGATTTCAATTTCTTTTCTCTACTTATCAGTATATCTATTCTCATTCTCACACTTTACATATCCAGGATATACAGTATGGTTTAAATTGCGTTACTACAACTTTAGTTGCATTCATATTTTTTTAATTTACATCCTAAAACATTATTACAACAATGTCTATGCTTTATAGGAAGTCTAGTAGATAAAGTAAAAATATACCTTACTAGTACTGAGGATAGCCTGGAAAGGGCTGAGTCTGCCTTTCCACGACTATTGTACGACAGGTAGGGTGATAATTTACTTAAGATAATCTGTGAGGTATAAATAAAGGGGTGAGCTCTTCAAGCCCAGTAAGAGATGCATTTAAGGCAATCTTAGCATTAAAACATGTAAATGCAAAATATTATGATATAAGCTTTATAAAATATCATGCACGTGAATATTAACTGAAATATATTTAGTTTCGAAAGACAAGTCAAAGTACTTGTGATATCATAATGGTAGCATGTAATTTATAAATCATGCATCTTATAAATCACGTAGCATGTAAATCGTGTAACAAATATCCCATAGGAAATCATTCACATAGAATATATCACATAGCTCATTTAAAGAGCAAATCAAGTCAGAGTACATAATATTTAAATCATAAAATTTAGTACTCTTTCTTTCAATTAATACTGATTCTTTTCATGAAGACTAGGCAACATTTTCATTATGATAAGAGTCGTATTCATGTATGCATTTCACATAGGAAATTTGCATAGATGCTTCACTTATACTTAGTATCGATGGCCATGGTAAGGGACTGTAGACTGGATCAGGGTCTTACAGAGCCCCTCACCACTAAACATATATTTCCTTTAACAGAGAGTGGCGTAAACATTGCACCGAGTGGTACAAATATCGGACGCAATTCAACATGTACCACAAGGGACTAAACGTACACCAAGTGGTATGAAACATGTTCCACGGCGGTCCAGACCCCACACGGCAATTTAAGATAGCTCTCATAGTTTACATATAGCCTCAGTCTTAAAACATTTATTTGAAATCATTTCTCGGGTCCGTTCACCCATAAACTCGTAGAAAATCATATATCGGGTCCGTACACCTGTAAATTCATAGAAAATCATATCTCGGGTCTGTTCACCCGTAAATTCATAGAAATCATATTTTTAATCATTTCTCGAGTCCGTTCACCTATAAACTTGAAGAAATAATGATTTAATCATATTTCGGGTCCATTCACCCATAAATTCATAGAAATCATATTTTAAATTTCATTTAAAACATGTCATAGATATCAAAAGTACATTTTTGAAGAGCCCAGAAAATAGCGTTTTTCTTTCAGTTTTCTCGATTTTTGAGTGCATAGTAACTTTTCTGGGTTCGAAAGTATTATTTGTAAAAACTAATATGCTTAACACATTTTTAAGAAGAAATAAGGTAATTGAATACCAATACTACTTTAAATCACATCCCTTACCTAGTAGATCATAGGGCAACGTAAACTTGCCGAGTCTTGAGATTGCCTTGATTTGCATGCCGAATTTCTGAACTGCCCAAAACGATATCCATTCATCATATATTGATCAATTTCATCTTAACATACTAATTTTAATTTATCTTCTCGAAATTTGACCAATTTTGACTTTTCGATAAACTTTTTCGATTTTCTCAGTTTTACCGATTCAGTGCCGTTTTGGGCAAATTTCATTATTCTAATTTCTCATTTCATTACTTCATTAACCTTATGACTCATTCAAGTTCTTAAATCAAGTTAATCACTTTGTCAAATTTTCAATTCTTTCGTTTTTCGGTTTTACACTGAGTTAAACTATAAATCGGGCTTTTTCGGTATAAATTTAACTGTTAATAACATTAGATCCATCAAATTTTTCACATAAACACATCAACACCTTGCTGTCCAGATCTCAAATCATTCTTATAAGTTAAATCATCCAAGTCCATTTAACTAAAAATCTTTCAACAACACCAAATAACAACATATATGAACTTCATCATCATCCATCAACTTTACCTCAGGTTTGACTAATGTTGACCACGTTTTTCTTCTTCAAAATTGATCCTCAACTGTTATTTAACATGTATAGAGCTTAAAATCATCAAAAACTACAAGAAAACTCAGCAAAGAATAAAAAATTCCAAGTTCTTCACTTACCAAAAACAGGGCAAATCCATCCACCATTTTTCTTTTGAGTGTTTCACATAACAAATGAACTTATTTATGGATGAATTTTATACATGTTATATATTACTGGATGAGGAAGATTTTATCCTTCTTGACCGACACTTGAATCTGGCCAGAAGGTGGCCGGTAAAATAGCGAACTAAGGGGAAAGGGAGGACACATGCGGGAATGAAGGGAGGGGGATATCTCTCGGCCTATAAGTCCTTTGGGGTTGATGTTTATGCCCCATGAAAGCTATATAAGTCTAATTTCAGACTTGAAAAACTTGTCTTGAATTGATTATCTTAAGGTCTTCAAATTTGACAAATATGAGGGCTGGGTCGATAGGCTGAAGGGGACAGATTTCTATCCTCTTCTAGAAGAATTCAAGAAAAATTATTCTAGTCCAATTTTCTCCAAATTTCCACTTCTTAAGTGTTATAATATGTCTATAGTATGTTTCATAAAAATTTGGGGGTCACTTGTTTAAGAAAAATTACCCGATTGAGCCAATTTTGCTTGATTTGGTCAATAGCGAGAAAGAATGGCTTAAAGTTTTCAATTTACCTTAACAATTAATTCGATCCCTGAAACCTCCATATTCCACTTGGTTTTGATTTCTCAAGTAAATTTCATCTTATATTAATTTTATATGGCCTCAGAATAATTTTTGGGGATTTCTAGAATTTATTCCGGATTTATTCTCTTTTCCGAGCCTATTTGCTCGATTTAGTGCAAAACCCAAACCTTACTGACTTTTTCACTTTCAATCCCTTAGTTTTAATTTCTAAACATCAATTCATACTTAAACATGTAATTCTTAAGAAATTCTCAAGCTTAGAGCCTTATCTAAATTTACGTGTTACGGGCCCCACGTCACTAACCTGAGTGTTTCGGTGGTTTCAAGCCTGCATAATATTATTCAGAGTTCTCAATTACTTTTTAGTTTTCCAAAAAAAGAAATAAAGTGGGAAAAATTTGGGTTTCACATTTCTCCCTACCTTTTAGGAATTTGGTCCTCCGAATTCAAATTGGTCCATCGAATAACTATAGCTACTTCTCTTTCATGTGACTCTCTAGCTCCCACGTAGCTTCTTCTGTCAAGTGGTGTCGCCAGAGAACCTTTACTAGTGGAATCGTCTAAGATCAAAGTACCTTCTCTTTTCTGTCAAGGATCCGGATCGGTTGTTCAATATAACTCATGTCTTCATGAATCTCCAATGGTTTGTACTCTATGACATGAGAAGGGTCCGGATAATACGTCCTCAACATGGAAATGTGAAAGACATCATGTATACCCGACAACTGTGGGGGTAATGCAAGTCAGAATGCAACATCTCTCACTTTCTTCAATATTTCAAATGGACCAATGAAGCGAGGACTGAGCTTCCATTTCTTTCCGAAAATGTGACACCCTTCATCGGAGACACCTTTACAAATACAGAGTCCCCAACTTGAAATTCCAGAGGATGTCTTCGCATATCTGTATAATTCTTTTACCTACTTTGTGCTGTCCTCAATCTATCACAGATTAACTAAACACCTTTAGCTGCCTGTTCAACTAGTTAAGGAGCAAGTATTTTCTTATCACCCATTTCTTCTCATGCAATCGGGGATCTACATCTCCTGCCATATAGAGCTCCATAAGGAGCCATACCAATGCTAGCATGATAACTGTTATTATAAGCAAATTTAACGAGAGGCAAACGATCATCCCATGAGTCCTTAAAATCTAGTGCACATGCCCTTAACATATCCTCTAAGGTCTGAATAGTCCGCTCGGATTAACCGTCTGTCTGAGGATGATAGGCGGTGCTCAAATTTAGTCGAGATCCGATGGCTTCCTGGAAACGAGTTTAAAACCTTGAAGTGAATCGAGAATCTCTATCAGAGGTAATACTCACAGGGGCTCCATGTAATCGTGCCACCTCTCTGACATACAGTTCTGCTAGCTTATCCAAAGAATCAGTGCTCTTAATAGCAAGAAAATGGGCCCTCTTTGTCAGTCTATCCACAATCTTCTTTCTATTCAATCGGGGATCTACATCTCCTGCCATATAGAGCTTCATAAGGAGCCATACCAATGCTAGCATGATAACTGTTATTATAAGCAAATTCAGCGAGAGGCAAACTATCACCCCTCGAGCCTTTAAAATGTAATGCACATGCCCTTAACATATCCTCTAAGGTCTGAATAGTCCGCTCGGACTAACCGTCTATCTGAGGATGATAGGCGGTGCTCAAATTCAGTCGAGATCCCATGGCTTCCTGAAAACGAGTCCAAAACCTCAAAGTGAACCGAGAATCTCTATGAGAGGTAATACTCACGGGGCTCCATGTAATGTGGGATCTGAGAATTTTATACATATCTAAATTATGTAATGAGAACATGAAGTGTAATTGATTGAACTAAATGTGATGTACTCATATATTGAGGTTGTATGGAATGGAATTTTAAGTACTGAATGCGAAATGAATGAGAATTAATCAATAAAGAAAATTATGGCTATTACCTATGGAGATTTTATGTTAAGTGTGAAACTATGAGACTAGATCGATCTCAGAGAAGAGAGGATCTATCTGGTAGGACAAAGTGACAAGGAATGAGGAAACTAAGTGAGCAGATCAATCTCCAATGGAAGAGGATCGATCTCCTTATGATTCTGTAATGAAGAGATCGATCTCATGGGGAAGAAATCGATCTCATGAAGCATTTTGTAAGGAGCAGATCGATCTCATTAAGCATTCTATAAATAGAAGATCTCACCCCACGACAGATCGATCTCCTAGGCATAAAATTGCCCCAAAACGTTTCCAAATTCAAGTGCAGATCGATCTCATTAAGGACCAGATCGATCTCCTGCCCTCCGTCTATAAAAGGACCCATGTGTTTTCCTGCATTTTATCTTTTCTCTCTCTTCCAAACCTCGATTTCAACCAAACCCTAACTTTCTCTCTCTTCCAAAGTCTCAATTTCCATCCAAATCGAAGGTTATAGCAAGAAGAAAAGTTGTTCCTCATCCAAAGGAGAACAACATACTTGGAAATCGAAAGACGGATTAAATCGAGGCAAGAGTTAAGCACTCCACAAGTTTGGGTAAATTCTAAACTTTGATCTTGGATTTTAAAGTGATTTTTGGTGATTATGGTTGTAGGCATTGTGATTAAATAGCTAGGAAATGGTTAAGGATTGATGAAACTATGGTTTTGTTGGGGTAAAGGTAACGTTAGGAAATTTGTGGTAATTTTGGGAATTATGGCTATAAATTGGAATTAAGACAATGAGGTGAATTTAACATGGAATATGATGTGAGAAATGTAGAATTCTGAGATGTAGTGCATGAGAATGTAAATTGTGATAGAGTTGTGAGAATTGAGTTATTTGAGGTGTTAATGAGAATATGAGCAAATGTGTGCTCAATAATGCAATTAAGTTGGGTTATTGATGTTTTTACATCGTTTGGACAGCTCGGGAGTTCCAAAGAGGAATGCGAGACTAGTCCATTATATGGGGGAACGATTGCACTATACGAGGTGCAAAGAGGTAAGGGAAAAACTTAAACTCGTTTGTGTATGTGTTTTAATGTTAACTGTAGCATGAAAAGTGATTTGAGCAAACAAGCATGTTTGCATGAGTTGTGAATGAGTAGTGCATACAATTTTATAGCCGGTTGGGGCCCAACTTTTATGAGTTATTAACTAAGCATGAAAATGTTTTACAATCGTATTGTGTTTAAAATGTGAAAAGAGATTTGGGCTCTACGTTAAGGAATACTGAGATTGAGAAATGTGTGCATGGTTTTACCAGTTGAAACTCGGTTTTAACATGTTTTGTGTTGAGTACACAAATGTCTTAAATGAGATTTATGAGAGAAAACCATTAAGAGTTCTACGTGAAGGTAAAACGCTTTATATGATAATAGCTAATGATTGAGACTTAGGCGTGTCATGTTGAATACACATCAGGCATTGCTTTGGTAGCATGCAAAGCCAATATTATTCTCCGCTTTAGTAGCGTTGGGAGGCATTGCTTTGGTAGCATGTAAGGCTGATATTATTCCCCGCTGGCATTGCTCTGGTACCATGTAAGTCCGATATTCCTCCATTTTGGTAACGAGAGATGCCTCTGTTTTGGTAATGTGAGATGACCCTCGTTTTGGTAACGCTGGGTGGCCTTGCTTTGGTAGCATGTAAGACCGATAGTGTGCATGAGGAGAGGCATTAGTTTCGTAGCATGTAAGGCAGGGCCTTGTTTTGGTAATATGTAAGTCCAATATACCATGTACACGACCATATTGTCGACATTTCCCTCTTTTGAGGATGCCTGGATGCGCACCCAGAGGAGATTTATTATGACGTGCCATGACGAATTTTATATGAGTTTTATTGCCTAGTCTCCTTTTATACACATGAGTTTGTGTTTTGTGGCTGTTCCACATGCATTTTATTGAGGTGATTTTTATCACGATTTAATGAGAAAAGCCATTGTCGCATTTTGATTTTCCACATGCTTGTGACTGTGATTTGTACTGAGTTATGTACACTAATGTTTTACACGATTTTAGAGAAATGAGATGAGAATGGTGTTTTAATGAGTTCATGCTACGTTTTAATTGAGTTTCAACTACGAGATAAAATGATTGTGCTATGCATGTCAGGACCCGTTCTCAATCAATGACTTAACCAAAAACCACTACAAATTTTTCGCATTTTTAACTTACCTTTCCTCTCATCAATGGTTGGGCTTTGATTCGATGTCAGAATCCTCGCTTACCACATTTTCCATTATCATACATGCATGTCAATATACTATTACTGACTGTAACTGCTTTTATTATACATGTAAGATTATATAAAATCTAATACAAATACATTCCCCATAATATATATCGTATACATTACTGTGCTGTTTCTATGTTTAGATATATAACCGTACAAAGTCTGTATACCTGGCGATCGATAGGAACTACCAGTGGACTCAGGAACACTATCCCTCGATAACTCTCGCTCTACTGCTGATGCTCTATAGAGAGATGTAAAGAAAGGGGGTGAGCATACAACGCGCTTAGTAAGGAAATCAGGCAAGCAAGTAGATATCTACACTATCTACTCAAAATAATGCTATGCCTTGAAAACATTATTTCCTTTACTCACTTTAAAAACATGTTTTTAAATATATATATATATATATATATATATATATACGTATACTTGTACAGATTAAATCCCATGTACAGAAATCATGCTTTCTTTCTCAAATGTAGGCATGTAGTGCAAAACAATGCATCTTTATATAAATCATGCCTTTATGTAAATCATGCCATGTATATTTAAATCACAATAAATATGGCATTTAAATCATTCACATCACAAAATCGGAGTCCGACCCATCCCTCAGGTCTGTCCGTAATTTAAATCAGTCAATCAATGTGATATATCATGTGAGACTCTGTGGTGAAATGCAAATAGTATCCTGGACTATGATCATATCCGACATGTGATCCAAAGCAACACAGATCTCGGTGTGCGGGGCATCACTGCTGCAACGGGAAGGGGGTCAGTCCATCACAACCGTCAGCTATATCCTCCTCAACTCCACAACAACACACGATACAGTATACTCCCATGCCACATGCACGGTACAAAGTACTCCCGTGGACCCTACATCACAGTCAGGGTGCCTGCCATAGGTCTTAGCCCTCAAACCATGGAATATCATACCACATCTCTAATACCCTCATGCGGCTATCCTCTCACATAATGTGACACTCAGTCACACAAGGATGCAGGTATGGGTTTGTAACATGTATTATATATCACATACAGTGATCGCCTTTGAGTGCGACTCACAGTCGACACTCCGCTCAAACATTGTTTCACATCACAAACTCAACTCTAGTGCGAGTAAACCTCTAGCAACTAGGTCAATGCATAGTTCATGTATTAAATCAAGTACGAGCAATAGCTTCAGTACCATACTATGCACAATATCATCAAATCAAGTACGAGCAATAGCTCCAGTACTATGTCATGTATAAATCATGAAGAATCGAGTACGAGCAACGCTCCAGCACTCTGTCATGCATTTCATGAAAAACTCGAGTACGAGCTAATCGCTCCAGCACTCTGTCATGCATAAACCATATAAAACTGAGTACGAGTAATAACTCCAGTACTTTATCATGCATGTCATGGAAATCTAGTGCGAATCAAAATCTAGCACTAATGTATGTGGAAAATATATGAAATCCAGTGCGAGCTGTGCTCCAGCACGATTCATTCTCACAAAATATGATAGATGGCTCTTTAAAAAGGGATGATTTACAAAACATCAAAATCAGCACTATAAAGTGTGCTTAATTCACATCAACCTTAAAATCATTGACCCATCTATTTATTATCCTGCTAAACAGCAGTTAAACACTCAAAATAGTGGTTTCCATGCTTTTTACAACTTTTTACAACTTTTCACAAAAGTTGACTTTTTGACTAACTAGGGGAAAATCATAATTTGCCACTATTGGGTCGCAATAATTATTATTCACTTTCTCTGACCCTCAGAGTTTTTAAGTGAATGTAAAAGCAGACGAAAATATGTGCAGCTATCTCTAACTACTCACAAAAGTCCCTTACCTGCAACACTCGAGAAATTTCACTATCTCTGTGCTGCTCGTTTTAGCAGTCTGATTTGCTTCTCCAATACACTCTGGAGTTGCATATAGCCATTTATCAGGTTAATTACACTTTTCCAACTGTATTTCACATTAAATACAGTCTATTTCCCTTAATGGGCTTTAATAATCCTTAATGGGCCTAACTATGCCTTAAGCCTATTTTCATTTTACTAATTTTTTTCATTGGGTCTATTGGGCTTGTGGGGCCCACCAACTCTTATTGGGCTTGTCCTAGACCCATTACATCATATTGGGCCAAAAATATTTGGGCTTGACCCATTGGGCCTCTCGGCCACATGCCATGGCCGAGAGCTATCCATGCCATCAGTTATGCCATGGCATGCCCTCCATGCCTATTTCATAGCCAATTCACTTAGGCATTTTCACAAACACTTGGTTGGCAACATTCCTAAATATCATATAGTTCATTTAGGCATTTTATCAAACACCTTGATTGCCAACTAATTACATGTATTAATTAATCCAATTGATTAATTCTAATTACACCATAATCATTAACACATGTACATTAATCCATTTATGCCTTAAAAGCATATGGACATAAATCAATGTCTCACCACTCACTCTCGGCCTAACCAACATCATAGTGATTTAATATGTTTCAATGCTTAAAACATATATCAATATACTTAAAATCATTCATACATTAACATATATGAAATTGAAAATTAGAAAATATACTAATTGTTGTGTTCACCCTTTGGCCGAATCTTTGAAGGCTCTCGGTTTGCACTCTATGGCTCCTTGATAGCCAATTCCGACATATGTCACTCTCCTTTCAATTTGGAACAACTTCCATGAAGGATACAAGTTCCAATTATGCCTAATTCCTAGTGATTTCTAGTGAGAGAAAGCTTGGATAGTATGTTTCAATGGTTTCTTCTTCTAGCCGAATTTGGTGTGATGAAGATGACAATGGTGTGGCTGATTTTATAAGCCACATACTTAGCCATTAAGCTTTACTTTCTACCCATTAAGCTTGACTTTCCAAGCCTTAGCCATGAGTCACCTAATGAGTCACCTTATGAGTCATGGTTAGCTTTAACTATAGTTAGATATTTATCTCATGGGCTTTCCATTTGGGCTTCTCAATTTGGGCTTTCTTAATGGGCTTTTGGGCTGAAATTTTTCCTTTAATTGTCTCAATATTTGGCCAATCAATTGGTCCAACAATTCGGTCTAAAGGACCTAAGAATTTCGATATACGTTTAGTATACCTTAATGTGCTTTAAAATTTTCACCTTAGGCCCATTACGTTTTTAACCATTAAATTTAATCTGGAATCCTTTCGAATAAATTTTTCTTACTTCCGGGGATGATTATCTTGTATTCTGGTCAAGAATATTTTTTTCCAAATTTTTCTCCACACTTAGGTTAATTTTTAACCATGATTAGTCAACTATGGTAAAAGTCCACTTTCTTAACTATAGTTGACTTTTTCCTTAACCATTGACCAAGTTGACCTTTTTTTTTTAAAATTTTGAAAGTGTCATATCTTATGTCTTACACTCTCGTCTTTATGTTTCAACCATTCCCGGTGGATAATTTCACCCGAAACACCTTATCTCGCCAAAAAGTCCATTTTACCCTTTTTCGCTTTTACTCTCGTTTTCTATGTTCGAGACTAAATCAAGCTGACTTTCCTTCATGAGCTCTCTATGATCTTTCATTTTAAGTTCTTATTTTTAGTCAGAATGATTTAGATTTACTCGGTTTAGCCTGTGACACTTATAGTTCACATTAGGCTCTTTATATAGCTTTTACGTGTTAAATCATTTCACTAACACTTTATGTCTAGTAAATACTCTTCTTATGATTCATTTATAATAACAGAGTGTTCATACACATAGGAATCATAAGGAATAAGCTACATAAATTTTGGGTCTGACAGTGCAAATCATTGTTTTATTAACGAGTCCCTTACCCCTTTACTGAGCGATTTAGAAGCTCACCCTGTTTTCTCCCCCCCAGATTTCTTCAAGTGAAGAGAGTTTTTCCTGCGACGTACGAAGTAGTGGCTAGTGCAGGACTTGAGCTCCAGGCCATATATTGTATTTGAGGTATAATTTATCTTTTCATGTATCCAGACTAAAGTTATAATTACAGACACTTGTTGTACAATGATGTATGGGATGTATTAGGATTAATTAACTTGGATTGAGTAATGTATATTGTATGAAATATAATTATGAGATGATGAGATCCTGAGGTATGATATATATGATGATGTATGACATTGCAGAGGAATGCACCCATTATTGTGAATGAATGTGAAAAAGTTTTAAAAATTGCCCTGTTTTTCGCACTTCTAGGGTGTCACAGAGTTTTCTTGGTATCAAAAGTTAGGGTGTCTAGTACTGTCAATGTCAGTCAAGTAAAATAGAATACATCCCAAGTGTCTGTATAAGTCTGGTCATGAACTAAAATTGAGGATTAAGATTTCAATCAAGTTTGATATGTACACGCAGGAAACGTGTTGAGATTGAGAATGAGTGGACGACGAGGTCATTCGAGGAAGCAAACAGAGCCACCTCCGCCACCTACCCCATAACCAGAGAGTCCTAACTCTCGATTTAATCAAATTGAGCATAATCTGAGGCAAGATTTTGAACAAATGACAGCGCTATTCGCGCAACATTTTTGGAGTTAATGCTTCGGGTACTACTCCTACACCACCACAAAGACCTCCCGTGCCCTCAGTGCAGATGGACCCGGTGCCTCCTGTCACTCAGCCTAATGATAGATGTATGGTCAAATTGAAGGACTTTTTAAAAATGAATCTGCCTGCGTTCAGAGGGAAAAAGGATCCTGTAGAGACTGAGGAGTGACTAATTGAGTTGAGAGTCATATTTGACTATTTGGGATGCACTGATGTTGAGAGGGTCAGTATGGGTGCCTATATGTTGAAAGGGAGAGCTCGAGACTGGTGGGGTACTACTCAGGGTATTCTAATGTCCAGCCAGGATGTGATTAGCTGGAAAGAATTTCAGGTGGCTTTTAGAGCCCAATTTGTACCACGAGCTGTTCAGAGAAGGAAGCAAGCAGAGTTTTTAAATCTGATACAAGGCGATATGTTTGTGGATAATTATGAGAGCCGATTTACCGCTCTATTGAGATATGATCCAGAGACCTTCAAGAATGAAGAGCTCCGCATAGAGAGATTTATGTATAGATTGAAGCCCATCATCAGAGATTGATTGATAGTGCTATGTATTACTGAGTTTGGAGATACTCTGAGATGAACACAAGAGATTGAGAGGGGAATCAACATTGTACAATCCCATAATGAGTTCAGTGCTATGACTAGGGATAAGGCCAAGAGGCCAACAATTTCCCAGGCAAAGGTTCGGAGAGGTTCCTTCAGAATAGGAAGGATTGAGGTACAAAAGGGCAGATTTGATAGACCCAGAGCTTATCGCATCATTAGAGAGACCCCTCGAGATGTCAGGCCTGAGATAAGGGTTTGTAGAGACTCTGGTCGACCGCATGAGCGAAGTTGTACTGGGTTGATCCGTAGATGTTTCAAATGTGGAGACATGGGTCACAGATTAAGAGATTGCCCTCAACCTCAGAAACCACATGCTCCAGAGCCTGCCAGACAACAACCTTAGAGAGTGAATTCCCAAAGATGGGCCACTGCTGCAGAAAAAGGAAGGAAGCCCATTACAGTGGAACGTGTGTTTGCTCTAAACAAAGAGACAGCAGACACTTCTGCAGAAACTATAAGAGGTACACTCTCTGTCTATAATCATAAGGCTCATGTGTTGATTGATTCAAGTCCACGCATTCGTTTATTTCTGAGCATTTTGCATGTAGTTTAAATTTGAAGTTTGAACCTCTAGAGTATATACTACATGTAAATACCCCCATGCGTGAATCCCAAAGAATCAAGTTGATCTGTAGAGGATGTGAAATAAAGGTGGGAGATAGAGTAATGTTAGCAGATCTAATAATGTTAAATATGCATGGGTTTGGTGTAATTTTGGGAATGGATTGGCTAGCAACCAATCGAGTGAGTTTAGACTGCTACACTAAGATTGTAACCTTCTCCCTACCTAAACCTTACAGTGTATATTTCAAATATTGAGTAAATAGACGTATGGAATTTTGTAAGGAATTAGAAATTATGAAGTTGCTTTTGAGAGTACTAAATTTGATCATTCATGTGAAGGTTATGAAACATTCATCTCAGATGATGATAGGGAACATCCGAGGATTGAGGATATACCTGTGGTGTGTGAATTTTTGGATGTTTTTCCAGATGAGTTGCTAGGATTACCACCAGAGAGAGCTGGAGTTTACCATTGATTTGGTACCAGATACTCAGCCTATCTCTAGACCTCCATATAGGATGGCATTAGTGGAACTTGAGGAATTGAAGAA
This sequence comes from Firmiana major, assembly GCA_033439115.1. Lineage (NCBI taxonomy): Eukaryota > Viridiplantae > Streptophyta > Magnoliopsida > Malvales > Malvaceae > Firmiana > Firmiana major. Next base: position 39,032,554 of record CM065904.1, read on the forward strand.
ACAACTACAGGAGTTATTGGATCAAGGGTTTATTAGACCCAGTGTCTCACCGTGGGGAGCGCCAGTGTTATTCGTGAGGAAGAAGGATAGTAGTCTCAGAGTATGTATAGACTATCGACTGTTGAATAAAGCCACAGTGAAGAATAAGTACCTATTGGCCAGGATTGACGACCTGTTTGATCAGCTGAAAGGGGCCTCAGTCTTCTCTAAGATTGATTTAAGATCGGGTTATCACCAACTGAGGATTAAGGAGGAAGATATTCTGAAGACGGCCTTCAGGACAAGGTATGGCCATTATGAATTTCTCGTAGTGCCATTCGGATTGACGAATGCCACTACAGCCTTTATGGGGTTAATGAATGAAGTGTTCAGAGACTATTTAGATAAGTTTGTGATAGTCTTTATTGATGATATATTGGTGTACTCTCGGTCTTATGAGGAGAACACACAGCACTTGTGGTTAGTACTTCAGGTACTCCGAGATAAGCAATTATATGGAAAGCTTAGTAAGTGTGAGTTTTGGCTAGATCAAATAGCTTTCCTTGGTCACATAGTTTTAGAGGAAGGAGTATTAGTGGATCCAAGTAAAGTAGAGGCTGTGCTTAATTGGGAAAGATCGAAGACAGTTACTGAGGTACGAAGCTTCCTTGGTTTGGCAAGGTATTACAGAAGATTTATGGAAGGATTTTCCAGGATTGTCGCTCTTTTGACTAAGCGCACGTGCAAGGAGACTCCATTCATATGGACTGATCAATGTGAGCTCAACTTTCAGGAATTAAAGTGGAGATTAACATCGGCACCTGTGTTGACTTTTCTTGAGGGATCAAGAGGATTTTCAGTGTACATTGATACCTCGCATCAAGGATTGGGGTGTGTGCTCATGCAGCATGGAAGAGTGGTCGCTTATGGATCACAACAATTGAAAGATCATGAGCGAAATTACCACACGCATGATTTGGAGTTAGCTGCTGTGATGTTTGCCTTGAAGATCTGGTGACACTATTTATATGGGGAAAGATTCCAGATCTTAACTGATCACAAGAGTTTAAAGTATCTCTTTGATCAGAAGAAGTTAAACATGAGACAAAGGAGATGGATGGAACTCCTTAAGGATTATGACTGTGAGATTCTATACCATCCGGGTAAGGCGAACATAGTTGCCGATGCCCTAAGCAGAAAGAGTATGATATCTACTATGGTGATCAGGGAATGGGATTTGTTGGAGCAGTTCGCTAAACTCCGGATCAGAGTTAAAGAGGTAGAGACTGGATTTTTGGCTAGCCTACGATTAGAGCCAAGGATCATGGATTAGATTAGAGCTAGACAGCGTAATGATTACAGGTTGATTGATATGGTTAGCCAAACTGAACAGACTTTGCAGTCGGATCTCACAGTCAGTGAAGATGGATTGTTAAGATTTAGAGGACGAATCTGTGTACCGGACGATGATACCCTGAAGAGACAGATACTGAGAGAGTCCCACTGCTCGCGATACACCCTGCACCTAGGGAGTACTAAGATGTACTGAGACTTGAGAAAGGTATACTGGTGGAGTGGTTTAAAGTGAGACGTGGCAGAGTATGTGGCCAAATGTTTAGTATGCCGGTAAGTGAAAGCTGAGCATCGAAAGCCCGAAGGACTACTACAGTCTTTACCTGTACCTACATAGAAATGGGAGCATGTCACCATGGACTTTATTATGGGTTTACCGAGGACCCGGAGAGGTGATGATGCTATATGGGTTATAGTGGATAGACTGACAAAGAGTGCCGACTTCCTCACTATCAAGAGCACAGATACCGTAGATGCCATAGCTAGATTACATGGGGCTCCAGTGAGTATTACTTCTGACAAAGATTCTCGATTTACTTCCAGATTTTGGACGAAGTTTTGACATGCCCTAAGGGTACATTTGGTTCGGGGGAAAAAATTACCTTGGGAAAAAAAATTACCTTTAACCAGGAAAAAAATTTTAAAGGGTAAATTCTAGGGAAAAAAATTACTTTAGATCCAAAAAAAAAATATTTTTTACTCAGGTAATCTAAAAATACCTCAAGATCCGAAGATAATCATTTTACCCCAGATTTTCCCAAAATTGAGTACTGTAGGTAAAATAAAATGACTGACAAGGAGAAAAATAATCGAACCAAACAGGGGAATCAAATGATGGAAAAACAATTACGGGGTGAATTTAAAATTCCCCCCAAACCAAACGCACCCTAAGGGTATTACTGCAAGTAGACGTGGCAAACGGGCGGGCTCGGGCGAGCTCGGTTCGGGTTCTTTTCGGGTTCGGGTTTTTTCGGGTTTGGATTTTTTCGGGTTCGGTTATTTTCGGGCTCGAGCTTTTTCGGGTTCGGGCTTTTTCGGGTTCGGACTTTTTTGGTTTCAGGCTTCTTCGGGTTCGGGCTTCTTCGGGTTCAAGCTTTTTCGGGTTCGGTCCCGGTTCTAGTCGGGTGGATTTAGTGGGCCGGCTTGAAATATTTTGAAATTTTATTAGTTATAATTTTTTTAAAAAAAATTTGAATACGATAATTAATTTAATTTTTATATGGTTTTATATTTTAATAAATATTTATATAAAAACAAATTTCTATATTTTAATATTTATTATTTGACAAAAATAATTTACTCTTTTTTAATTTCTTACAATATTTATTATAAAATAGTAGATATAATTATATTCATTAAATGTAAAAGAAAATATTACATATAGATATTATAGGAAGAAAAGTACCAATTAATATTATCATTTACCAAAAAAATGCTTAATATGAATAAATGATCAATTAATTAAATCTATTTTATTTCTATTTTGTTTTTTATTTGTACAAAAATCATAATTAATATTATTGCATTAAATATAATCGTTTACATTAATTAATTAAATGTCTCATTAAAAATTTAGAATATTAAATTAAAAAAATTATATATTTTTAATATTTGATATAATTATATCATATACAATTATACACTACCATATGATTGATATTTTGTAGTTGATATAATACACTAAAAAATATATTTATACAAAAAAACTTTGTGAGCTTAAAAAAAGTATAATATAAATAATTATGAAATTAAAGTAGATAATTATGATTAAAATAATAAATTTTTAAATTTTAAACAGAAGTCACTAAAATTAGATTAATAAAAGTTTCATAATATTTTTTTTATTTCCTCTCTTAGTTTGTTTTTAGTTTTACAGATTTCCTCCAACTTCTAGATGTTATCTTCTTCACTTCTTTTTTAAATGAATGTTTTGCTTATTTCTTTTGCCTTGGCCAAGAAAAATTGAAGAGCATAAAAAATCTGACTGGATTACAAATATAATCTATCTATAAAATAATTGAAATTGTTGATAGGCTTTCAAAGAATAAGAAAAGAAAGGATATGATTTTATGATAAATTATTAAATTATTGTATAAAATTGAATAAAATAAATATTGCACGTTAATGTATATATATAATTAATTTAATAATTTTCAAACAGAATTATCATATTATATAATAACATGGTTAAAAAATTAATTATTTATTATCAAAATAATTATTAAAATAAATATTTACTAATTAGTTATCATATATAAGTATAACAAATTTTTAATTTTTAATTTTTAATAAATTAGTTACATAATTTAAATAAAAAAATTAACTTAAAATAATTATTTTTGCACAATCAAATAATGATGCATGTTTGTCTTGATCGCCACGTTGCATAATGCACAAGAAAAAATATCTACTGATATTATTTTAGTGGACTGGTATAGATATGAACCGATAAAGTAGGCAAATAAATAAATAATCATATATGTTTAACAAAATTATACCTAATTAAAATTTTATAATTGTAGCTAAATTCTTAATTGATAGATGCAATTAGTTTAAGTTTGAGAAAATTATTAAATATAATATAGAAGTTTAAATAAAATTATTAAATATATGCTTATTTCTTTGGCCTTGGCCAAGAAAAATTGAAGAGTATAAAAAATCCGACTAGATTACAAATATAATCTATCTATAAAATAATTGAAATTGTTGATAGGCTTTCAAAGAATAAGAAAAGAAATGATATGATTTCATGATAAATTATTAAATTATTGTATAAAATGGAATAAAATAAATATTGCACTTTAATGTATATATATAATTAATTTAATAATTTTCAAACAGAATTATCATATTATATAATAACATGGCTAAAAAATTAATTATTTATTATCAAAATAATTATTAAAATAAATATTTACTAATTAGTTATCATATATAAGTATAACAAATTTTTAATTTTTAATAAATTAGTTACATAATTTAAATAAAAAAATTAACTTAAAATAATCATTTTTACACAATCAAGTAATGATGCATGTTTGTTTTGATCGCCACGTTGCATAATGCACAAGAAAAAATATCTACTAATATTATTTTAGTGGACTGGTATACATATGAACCGATAAGGTAGGCAAATAAATAAATAATCATATATGCTTAATAAAATTATACCTAATTAAAGTTTTATAATTGTAGCTAAATTCTTAATTGATAGATGCAATTAGTTTAAGTTTGAGAAAATTATTAAATATAATATAGAAGTTTAAATAAAATTATTAAAATATGCTTATTTCTTTGGCCTTGGCCAAGAAAAATTGAAGAGCATAAAAAATCTGACTAGACTACAAATATAATCTATCTATAGAATAATTGAAATTGTTGATAGGCTTTCAAAGAATAAGAAAAGAAATGATATGATTTCATGATAAATTATTAAATTATTGTATAAAATGGAATAAAATAAATATTGCACGCTAATGTATATATATAATTAGTTTAATAATTTTCAAACAGAATTATCATATTATATAATAACATGGTTAAAAAATTAATTATTTATTATCAAAATAATTATTAAAATAAATATTTACTAATTAGTTATCATATATAAGTATAACAAATTTTTAATTTTTAATAAATTAGTTACATAATTTAAATAAAAAAATTAACTTAAAATAATCATTTTTGCACAATCAAGTAATGATGCATGTTTGTCTTGATCGCCACGTTGCATAATGCACAAGAAAAAATATCTACTGATATTATTTTAGTGGACTGGTATACATATGAACCGATAAGGTAGGCAAATAAATAAATAATCATATATGCTTAACAAAATTATACCTAATTAAAGTTCTATAATTGTAACTAAATTCTCAATTGATAGATGCAATTAGTTTAAGTTTGGGAATATTATTAAATATAATATAGAATTTTAAATAAAATAGGTAAACCAAAAAGCTGATATAATTTAATCATAATGATTATAAGACAAAATATAATTAAAATGATGAAATATAAATTAAAGAGGAAAAAAATTATATAATTTAGTAATAAAATTTATACAAAAGACAAGACATGGAAAAAACTTAAATTTCCTAGCTAGAAATAAAATTTGAAACATATAAATATTTATTGTTAATTTGATAACATATTTATATAATTTTTTTGTTCAAAGTTTAATATAAATTGTTTTACTAACTTATTAAATTATTATTTTTTTATATTAAGTAATTTTTTTTTTTAGTTTTAATTTACATTTGTTATTATAATTTCTTATATGAATTTATTTTGTTATTATAGGGATTTAGAAACTTCAATCTGGATCTCTTTTATATAGATCAGAGTTAAATGTATATTTGAATAAACCAAGAGAAGATTATGAGATTCAAATTGATGTTCTTGATTATTGGAAGAAAAATCTATTTCGATACCCTGTACTTTCACTTATGGCTAATGATATATTGAGTATTTCAATTACCACAGTAGCATCTGAATCAGCATTTAGTATGGGTGGTAGAGTTATCAACAAATGAAGAAATTGTCTCATAAAACATAATGCATAAATTTTGATTACCACTCGTAATTGGCTGTATGGATATGATATAGATAAAGATGGTAAGATTTTAGTGTCATTATTATTTTATTAATTTTTAATTATTTAAATTCTTATATGATTATTTTTATATATTTTATTCGATGAAGAAGATGAAACAATGAGATTTTGAAGGAAAGTTGGATTAAATTGAACTAGTTGGTTTATGGATGAGGATGAAGAGTTCTAATTGTAACGTATGTTGATATTTTATTTCTTACTATTTATATTGTTAAAAAATTAAATTTTTTATTAAAAGTAATTATGATTGATCATTGCTTCATTAATCTTATTTGAAGACAGTGTCGCTTTTGGAGAGTTTAGTTGCTTCCTGCATTTACAATCTTTTCGAGTATGTTATTCATCAAGCCGCTAGCGTTAAATGAAATGATCGTATTTTTCTGTTTTGTTCATCATGCAATGTATGACTAGGGATTGGTTTCTCCATGACTAGGTGGTTGTGTATGAGAATGATTGTATGTTTTCTATTTTATTGTTCTTGTAATGTTACATGTCATAACTTTAAGTGTTTGATGTTTTCTTTGCTGGTTTGTTTTTTACTATATTTGACTAATTTAGAACATAACAATCATTGACTTGTTAATGGCATGAGAATTTGGATGCAAACATGTCATAGTTGAGTCTGAATCTTTTTTTGCAGTGAAAAAGTTATTACAACCTTTAAAAGGGTATGATCCCCTTTTTTAACTTTCAATTCTTATTTTTAGTATAATCACCATTTAAAAAACAATAAGAGTTATAGGAGTCAGAATTTAAATTCTAATTTTGTTAATAATGTATTTAATGTTTTATATGAAATATCAAATTTAAATAAATGTTACAATTATATAATGATTTATATATATATTTGATTTATTATTATATTAAAATTAAAATTTTAATATGAAATAAATATAATAAAATAGTATAATAATTGTTTTTATAATAAAATCAAACGTTATATTTAATAATATATTTATTATTACAAATATAATAGGCATAATATTGAAAATTATTTGATATTGAATATTATATTTATATTGTGTTTTAAAATAATTTTATTTAATAATTGAATGTAAATATTTAATATTTATTTTGTTGATAATAAATTATTGATATAATTATGTAATAAATAAATAATGATTGTTTTAAAATTTTATAAATTTTAATTAAAAAAGTGTATTATTATTTATTTATTTAATTATTTTTTAATATAATAATTATATAATTATAATTCGGGCTTTCTCGGGTTATGAATTCGGGCTTTCTCGTGTTTCGGATCGGGCCGGTTTCGAGTTCGGGTTGTATCGGGCTCGGGCTTTTTCGGGCTCGGGCTTTTTCGGGTTCGGGTTTTTTAGGGCTCGGGCTTTTTCGGGCTCGGGCTTTATCGGGTTCGGGCTTTTTTGGATCGGGCTTTTCTCGGGATCGGGCCTTTGACTTTTTGGTCAATTCGGTCTGGTCTCGGGTTCGGTCTCGGGCGGGCTCGGGCGGGTTTTCGGGCTCGGGCCAACTTTTGCCAGCTCTAACTGCAAGTGCATGGGTCGTACAAGTAATAATGAGATTTGAGTCCCAATTTGAGTCCCAAGTTATCGTCCCACAGAGAAGTTGACTAGCCTAATTAAGTACCGGTTAATCTTACCCTAAGTATATCCTATCAAATTATGAAGTTCTGATGGGTGGTCTACATAGCTAAAATTAAAGTACTGAAAATAATAACAACTATAAAATAAAGAAAATAAAATCGAGCTAAAATTACTTATAAAGCTCCAAGCAATAAAAAGCAAGAACCTACAAAAGAAAATTAAAACAGTTAAAATGAATTAACGCAACTAAAATAAAATGCAAATATGAAAATAAAGCAATAAAATTTAATTAAACTAAACTTTAAACAAACTTAAAATAAAAATGCATGAATTTAAATTATTGCAAATTAAACTAACCTAAAATGCATGAAACATAATTAATCTAAATTAACTCTAAATGCAACTAAACTAAAATAAAGTCTCAAAACATAAAATATAAAATTAACTATTAAATAAAAACTAAGACTAAAAATTAAATTAACAAACTAAAACACTAGAATTAACCTACAATTATCAGCTAACAACTAACCTAATTAACAACTAATAAAAGCAATAAAAATATAAATGTAATAACTAATAAATTAAAATGGAAAGGATGTGGCCAAACATGGCCTTAATCTTAAATAAAAGGAGTGGTCCCGATTCAAGTGTACATTGTACACGTTCTTCTCCATTGCATTTCCAGATGCTCACGAGTTGCTGTCTCCAGGTGCTGCAGTGTCGGTTTTGTGCCTCTGCTACTGCCGTGCTCCACATCCCACGTTTCTGCCCAGTTAGCCAGGGTCCTGTGCACCGTACTGTGCATGTGTATCATTTCCAGGTGCTCCAAAGCTGCCCGATAATCTGCTACACTAATACTGATCCACCTGTGTTGTCTGCTGCATGTTCTGCTCATTACCAACGCAACTACAACTCTGTTTGTACTGTGTTGCCATCATCTCTTTCGTGCACCACACCAGTCGAGTAACAGCTCACCATCTTCTGAAACAACAACATGACAGAATGCACATAAGGAGTTCCCGAGCATAGTTCCCAAGCATCAGCAGTTAACAACAAGAAAAATGCAAAAAAAAAAAAAAAAAAAACAACTGGAAGAACTAAATAGAGCCAGTAATCCTATAAAAGAAACTATAGATTTTAGGAGAACTAAACTTAAGATAAATCTAAAACTAATGAAGCAGAAAATTGAACTTGAAAGTGAAAATGATTAAGCTAAAAATAATGCAGAAAGCAGCAAAGAAAAAAACGCAACAACATTGCTGAACCCAAGCTTAATCACATAGCTCTGCCCCCTTCCAGACTTTAGCTACAACCTGTCGATCTATGTCCATCGTTCTCCACAGTAGCTCGGTACTGGTGACAGCATACATCAATGAAAACTTGCAGCAGCCAAACGCTAGGCTAGTTCAGAATGAGACCCCGCAAAGAATATAAATAGTACACAGCTCTTGAAACAGGGTAGAACAGAGGAGAATATGAGCTCCTCTCTCCATTGAAGCCATGAAGTAGCATCAGTTCTGCCAGCTTCAGTATCGGCCTACACCTCCTGCTTGCTTCACTGAACCACCAGTACACGATGCAGCCTCCAGTCATGCTCGTAGGGCCATCGACTCATGCAACAAGTTCACACCAAAAGCTATTAACATAAGCTAAGCTAAAAAAAAAACATAATTTAAATAAAACAATGGAAGATTAAAGAACAACGTAATAGCATGGATGAAGAGAAACCGCATGTCACCCAGTCTTCTACCTCCCTATTCTCTACTGCTCATCAACTTAAGCTAAAAAATAATAATAATAAAAGCTGGAAGAAGTTGAAGAACAAATGTGGAGCAAGGCTCCTGTCAGCCGAACCTCCTCTCCATTCAACCTTAAGTGAATCAAATCAACAATAAACAAATGCACTTGTAAAGCCAAGAAGAATAAAGAACATTGGTGAATAAAAATTAATGCTAAAACTAAGAAAATTGGAACCATGAAACTCTTCATAAAATAAAGCAAATGGAAATAAACATGAACAGTAGTTAAACAAGAATAATAACAATTGGTGGGAAAAGAAAGTGATCGGAAAAGCTTAGAAAAATTAAAACTAAAACTACTCCTTACTCTACACTACTCCTAACCTAGGCTACCCTAAATTCTACTTTAGCTTACCCTACTCCTACTTGATTTTTCAATTGCCATCATGTTCTATTTATACACAAACATAGGGGTACAATGGTAAATTTTTATCCTAGATGAGCTGGCATTGTTTGGCCACTTGTCTTCATTTGATTTGCTGCAGAGTAGATATTTTCACGTCATTAGTCTTTTTGTCCAATTAGCTGTGCGATGTAGCCCGGTGTGTGTCTTCCAAAGGGTTGGCATGGTATCCTTCGATCTTATCGTTTCAGAGCAAATAAAATATGGACACCTGGCATCACGCGTGTCCAGACGACTGATGACTCATTCTGCAAATTGGAAGTGGTCTAGTCTCCTTTAGCTCATTTTCAGCCCAATTTCGTCTAAAACGACTGAGTTTCATCAGGATTTAATTTATCTGCACATTAAATAATTTTAATTAAATAAGGGGGATTATTAATAAAATAATATGGGGATTAAATAAGTAATTAGGAATTTAAGCACAAATAATTCTAAAAAAATAGAATTGTCACACCCCCAAACTTGAGCTTTTGCTTGTCCTCAAGCAAAACAAAATAATTGTAGGAATGATAAGTACATAACATAATAATTTCCCTAACATTATCCTCAAAGAAAAAGTACAGACTATGAAATCAAAGAATCACAATTATAAGTCCAACACTCAGAATCATTCAATCATAAGTCCTAACCCAAATTGGATCCCTTGTGTGCGTGTGAAAATGTCAAAGTCACTACTCAGTACATTACCCAGATCAGATTATGCAAACATAGTGAATGCAAAGTCAATGACATGTGATCATTCCCATAAGTTTGCTTTTCACTTCTCTCTCCACTAATGTAGTCACACTTAACCAAAGATCAGTAGGACTTCATTAAGCTTGTAATGCCAGGCTGAGGTTAAGATATGATAAAGTCGATTTAGGTTTAATTACCCCTTAACATGCATTACTTTCTAGGATCTTTAATGTAAGAGCTCATATTTATTTCCCCCAAACTTATTTCTTTCACTAGACATTTTATTCTTTTTTGTATTTTTCTTCTTTTTTCTTTCTTCTTCTTTTTCTTTTTCTCTTATTTTTTTTTTACTTTCACTATCACCAGATACCCATATGTACAAAGCTTAAAATATATCCAATGACTTTCCATGCTTTCGGGGTAAGGGATAGGAAAAGAGTTTAAGCTAAGGAAATTATACAGGTGTATTTACAGAGAAAGGCTTATTTGGCTCAGATAGGTGACTAGGGTAAATTATGCACAGGGATGGCTAGAAAGGCTCAAACGATCCAAAGATGGCCTAAACCATCTCCCTAATTAAGTGTGATCTAATATTTCGCCTCGAGATTAGATCAAACAAATTCTAGAATATGATACATAAAATCAACTGAACAAATGCAATCCTAGGTCCACATAAGCTTTCTCTAAATAAATATACAGATTCATGACATGACATGTGCATAAAATGAGGAAATCACAATCAGAATCAAGACAAATTCAAGAACTCAACTTCATGCTTTTCCTATAATCATGCTTTTCAGTCAATCAAAGTCATACTTAATCATGGGGTCATATCATCGGAATATCTACATGCTAAGCACTAAATCATCCCAAAATCAAATAGTTTAAGCTCAGATTTTTGAAAAAATTTTGAAAAAATTTTCAATTTTGCTCAAATTTTTGAAAAATACTCAAGTGATATCCCCTTCCCCAAACTTGAAGTGCATAGTATCCTCAGTGTGCAGATAATATAAGAATTGAAGTTCAAAAATAGAGTACTCCCCTTTCTGATGATGATGATGAACAATGGAAGCTTGATTAAAAACATAAAACTAGAAAAGAAATCTGCAAAATAAACAAAGAAAAAAACATCAGAAAAGAAAAAGAACTATATATAAAGTGAAAAGGAAAACACAGCCACTTCAATTGTAGCTGAAGAAGACAACACTCAGCAGCAGGGCGAGGAGTAGGAGGGTCATCCAAAGTGGTAACAGGGTGCTGACAGTTAACTCCTCTTGAGCCCTATCTACTTCCTTCTTTCTCTTAGATATTATATGCTTAAGCCTTATATTCTCCTCAATCTCCATCTTAAAACACTCTTGAGAGTCATCAGGGAGCTTCAAAGGTTTGAAAACATTAAACTTTACTTCCGATCTTGGACTCTCATCGTTAACTCCCCCTTTTGTACATCAATTACTGTTCTACCAGTAGCTAGGAAAGGTCTACCTAGTATAATGGGGACTTCCCTATCTTCCTCCATGTCCAACATGATAAAATTTGCAGGAAAAATAAACTTGTCCACCTTTACTAAGACATCCTCAATGACCCCCTTTGGATATTTAATGGATCGATCTGCTAGCTGAAGGGTCACTGTAGTGGGCTTGATATCCCCTATTCCTAACTTCTGATAGATAGATAAAGGTATTAGATTGATACTAGCTCTTAAATCACACAGGGCTCTACCAAAGAATAAATTTCCAATAGTGCATGGTATGGTAAAACTCCCGGGATCCTTGAGCTTGGGGGGTAATTTCCTTTGGATAATGGCACTACATTCCTCAGTTAAGGCCACCGTCTCATAATCTTCCAGTCTTCTCTTCTTCGAGAGGATATCCTTTAGAAACTTCACATAACTTGGCATTTTCTCTAAGGCATCTACGAAAGGAATGTTAATGTGAAGCTTCTTAAAAACCTCAAAGAATTTAACAAATTATCGTTTCAGCTTTTGATCTTGGAACCTCTGAGAAAAAGGTACTGGTGGTCTAACTAGAGGCAATGTAGTGGTAACATGTATAGCATCAGAGGATGAGGAAGGCTGTGAAATAGAAGAAAAAGAAGGTATAGATGAAAAAACGCCTAACTTTGTTTCCTTTGCAGCCCGATCTTTAGGTTCCTGCTCTTTCTAAACGGCCTCGTTAGAATTTAAGGATTCTTCAACTAGGTGCTGTTCAGGTTAGGACTTAACTTGTGGATCATCTAGCTCTATGCCACTCGTAAGGGTGATGGATCTAACATGTTCCTTACCCTCCCTTTGCTTAATATGATTAACTTCAGTGTTACTAGGAAGGGTCCCTTGTGGACACTGGCTAAGAGCACTAGCTATTTGTCCAACCTGAACTTCTAAGTTCTTAATTGAGGTAGCTTGATTTTGCAGGATAGTCGTAAACATCTCCTCTAGCGAGGGCTTCTTCTCAGCTGTTGGTGCATGGTAAAGTTGTGGCTGCGCAAGTTGTGGGGGTGGTGGTAGTGGTGATAGATGATGTGGTGGATGGTATGGAAATTACGGCTGTGGTTGCACCTGAACCGATAGAGCTTGAAAACTAGAGGGTCCTACAGGTCTAGAATTAAAAGTTTACCCTTGGTTTTACCTCCAGGAAAAGTTAGGATGGTTCCTCCACCCTGGATTATAGGTGTTTGAAAAAGGGTTGTTCTGTTACTTTAGGGGGGCAACAAACTGGACCGATTCTAGATTAAGCGGACACCTATCCACAGAGTGTATACCACAACACAGCTTGCATGAAAGAAAAGGACTTTAGACAGAATGCATAGGGTTAGGACTAGTGGGAGGATTATGTTGGGTACTGAGCGACTCTACCATCTTCGTAAGATTAGCGATTTGAGAGGTCAAGGTAGACAGTGTGTCGAGCTCATAAATACCCACCGGCTTCTTTGGCATTTACCTCTCTGATGACCATAGATATTTGTTAGCCATCATCTTTTCTAACAGCTCGTAAGCTTCCTCCTCTATTTTACACATCAGGGCTCCACCCGCAGCAGCGTCCATGATGGTCCTATTTTGGCTTGTAAGTCCGTTGTAGAAGGTCTGGACTTGCAACCACAAAGGTAGGCCATGGTGAGGGCAGTTCCTAAGAAGCTCCTTATATCGTTCCCATGCCTCGTAAAGAGATTTAGAGTCGTACTGGGCAAAGGAGGATATATCGCTACGGAGTCTGGCCATTTTAGAGGGAGGGAAAAACTTGGCTAGAAATTGGTGGGCTAACTCGTCCCATGTAGAAATGGATCCTGGAGGCAGGGAGGTCAACCAGTGTCTCGCCCTATCCCTAAGTGAGAAGGGGACTAATCTAAGCCTAAGCGCATCATCAGATAATCCATTATGTTTGAACGTGTTGCACAAGTCCAGGAATTGCCCAATGTGAGCATGTGGGTCATCGTGCGGAAACCCACTAAACTGCAATGAAGTCTGGATCATCTGGAGGATGGAAGGCTTAATTTGAAAATTGTTTGCAGGCACAGCTGGTGGCCTAATGCCGGTATAATAACCTCCAATAGTCGGCATTGCATAATCTCCAACGGTCTTAATTTCCCTATTTTCTGTCATGATGCTTTGCAGCGGAGCTATAAATTTCCTAGAATCCTTTCAAATTTTTCTAAGAGTGCGTTCGATTTTAGGATCAAGAGGAAAGCAATCAAAACTTCTAGCTCTACGCATGCAATCATCAAAAAGTCCTTAGAATTTTTTTTTAAGTTTTTCAATTTTTCAATTTTTTATTTTAATTAAGAGAAAATTTAACTAACCTAAGCTAAGGCTCTAAATATTTACATCCTAAATATTTACAAGCTAGAATTACACATAAGCATAATTTCACCGATATTAATTAATGATTAATTAAAACTTCCCCGGCAACGGCGCCAAAAACTTGACACGCCCTAAGGGTATTACCGCAAGTGCACGGGTCGTACAAGTAATAATGAGATTTGAGTCCCGAGTTATCATCCCACAGAGAAGTTGACTAGCTTAATTAAGTACCGGTTAATCTTACCCAAAGTATATCCTAGCAAATTATGAAGTTCTGATGGGTGGTCTACATGGCTAAAATTAAAGTACTGAAAATAATAACAACTATAAAATAAAGAAAATAAAACTGAGCTAAAATTACTTACAAAACTCCAAGCAATAAAAAGCAAGAACTTACAAAAAAAAAATTAAAACAGTTAAAATGAATTAACGCAACTAAAATAAAATGCAAATATGAAAATAAAGCAATAAAATTTAATTAAACTAAACTTTAAACAAACTTAAAATAAAAATGCATGAATTTAAATTATTGCAAATTAAACTAACCTAAAATGCATGAAACATAATTAATCTAAATTAACTCTAAATGCAACTAAACTAAAATAAAGTCCCAAAACATAAAATATAAAATTAACTATTGAATAATAAGTAAGACTAAAAATTAAATTAACAAACTAAAACACTAGAATTAACCTACAATTATCAACTAACAACTAACCTAATTAACAACTAATAAAAGCAATAAAAATATAAATGCAATAACTAATAAATTAAAAAGGAAAGGATGTGGCAAAACATGGCCTTAATCTTAAATTAAAGGAGTGGTCCCGATTCAAGTGTACACTGTACACGTTCTTCTCCATTGCATTTCCAGCTGCTTACGAGTTGCTATCTCTAGGTGCTGCAGTGTCGGTTTTGTGCCTCTGCTCCTACCATGCTCCACATCCCACGTTTCTGCCCAGTTAGCTAGGGTCTTGTGCACCGTACTGTGCATGTGTATCATTTCCAGGTGCTCCAAAGCTGCCCGATAATCTGCTACACTAGTACTGATCCACCTGTGTTGTCTGCTGCATGTTCTGCTCATTACCAACGTAACTGCAGCTCTGTTTGTACTGTGTTGCTATCATCTCTTTCGTGCACCACACCAGTCGGGTAACAGCTCACCATCTCCTGAAACAACAACACGACAGAATGCACACAAGGAGTTTTCGAGCATAGTTCCCGAGCATCAGCAGTTAACAACAAGTAAAATGCAAAAAAAAAACAACTAGAAGAACTAAATAGAGCCAGTAATCCTATAAAAGAAACTATAGATTTTAGGAGAACTAAACTTAAGATAAATCTAAAACTAATGAAGCAGAAAATTGAACTTGAAAGTGAAAATGATTAAGTTGAAAATAATGCATAAAGCAGCAAAGAAAAAAAATGCAACAACATTGCTGAACCTGAGCTTAATCACACAGCTCTGCCTCCTTCCAGGCTTCAACTACAACCTGCCGATCTATGTCCATCGTTCTCCACAGCAGCTCAGTACTGGTGACAGCATACATCAATGAAAACTTGCAGCAGCCAAACGCTAGGCTAGTTCAGAATGAGACCCCGCAAAGAATATAAATAGTACACAGCTCTTGAAACAGGGTAGAACAGAGGAGAATATGAGCTCCTCTATCCATTGAAGCCATGAAGTAGCATCAGTTCTGCCAGCTTCAATATCGGCCTACACCTCCTGCTTGCTTCACTGAACCACCAGTACACGATGCAGCCTCCAGTCATGCTCGTAGGGTCATCGACTCATGCAACAAGTTCACGCCAAAAGCTATTAACATAAGCTAAGCTAAAAAAAATAGAATTTAAATAAAACAATGGAAGATTAAAGAACAACGCAATAGCATGAATGAAGAGAAACCGCCTGTCACCCGGTCTTCTACCTCCCTATTCTCTACTGCTCATCAACTTAAGCTAGAAAAAAAATAATAAAAGCTAGAAGAAGTTGAAGAAAAATGTGGAGCAAGGCTCCTGTCAGCCGAACCTCCTCTCCATTCAACCTTAAGTGAATCAAATCAACAATAAACAAATGCACTTGTAAAAACGAGAAGAACAAAGAACATTGGTGAATAAAAATTAATGCTAAAACTAAGAAAATTGGAACCATGAAACTCTTCATAAAATAAAGCAAATGGAAATAAACATGAACAGTAGCTAAACAAGAATAATAACAATTGGTGGGAAAAGAAAGTGTTCAGAAAATCTTAGAAAAATTAAAACTAAAACTACTCCTAAATTACTCTACACTACTCCTAACCTAGGCTACCCTAAATTCTACTTTAGCTTACCCTACTCCTACTTGATTTTTCAATTACCATCATGCTCTATTTATACACAAACATAAGGGTACAATGGTAAATTTTCATCATAGATGAGTTGGCATTGTTTGGCCACTTGTATTCATTTGATTTGCTGCAGAGTAGATATTTCCACGTCATCAGTCATTTTGTCCAATTAGCTATGCGATGTGGCCTGACATGTGTCTTCCAGAGGGTTGGCATGGTATCCTTCGATCTTATCATTTCAGAGCAAATAAAATACGGACACCTGGCATCACGCGTGTCCAGACGACTGATGACTCGTTCTACAAAGTGGAAGTGGTCCAGTCTCCTTTAGCTCGTTTTCAGCCCAATTTTATCTGAAACGACTAAGTTTTATCCGGATTTAATTTATCTGCACATTAAAGAATTTTAATTAAATAAATGGGATTATTATTAAAATAATATGGGGATTAAATAAATAATTAGGAATTTAAGCACAAATAATTCTAAAAAAATAGAATTATCAAGTTTCAGAAGTCCACGGGATCTCGATTGAGTTTTAGTACCGCTTTTCATCCTCAGACTGATGGTTAGTCAAAGAGGACTATTCAGACCTTGGAGGATATGTTGAGGGCGTGTACGATGGATTTTAAGGGATCATGGGATGATCACCTGCCCCTAGCAGAGTTTGCATACAATAACAGCTATCATGCGAGTATTGGAATGAAACCTTTTGAGGCTCTATATGGTAGGAGGTGTAGATCCCCTGTAGCTTGGGAAGAAGTGGGTGACAGAAAGATAAATGCTCCCAAACTTGTTGAATAGGCTGTATAGAGTGTGAAACGCATATGTGAGAGATTACGGGCTGCACATAGTAGGCAGAATAGCTACGCGGAGGTGCGTAGATGACCACTTGAGTTTGATGTTGGTGATGTAGTATTTCTGAAGATATCACCGAGTAAGGGTATCATGAGATTTCGAAAGAAATGAAAATTGAGTCCTCGATACATAGGACCATTCGAGATTCTTGATAGAGTGGAAGAGGTAGCCTACAGATTGGCATTACCCCCACAGATGTCTGAAATATACAACGTCTTTCATGTATCTTTTTAAGGAAGTACCACTCGGACCCTTCTCATGTTATAGAGTATGAAGAGATGGACATACAAAAGGACATGAGCTACACTGAAGAACTCGTCCGAATTCTCGATAGAAAAGAGAAGGTTCTTCAGACTAAAAGCATCCCATCAGTGAAGGTTTTATGGAAACATCACTCAATGGAAGAGGTAACTTGGGAATTGAAAAGTCTCATGAAGGAGAAGTACCCCCATCTGTTTGACGAGTTGAGTTAAATTTGGAGGATGAAATTCTTTTTAAGGTGGGGAGGATGTGAGATCTGAAAATTTTATACATATCTAAAATATGTAATGAGAACATGAAGTGTAATTGATTGAACTAAATGTGATGTACTCATATATTGAGGTTGTATGGAATGGAATTTTAAGTGATGAAGGGGAAATTAATGAGAATTAATCAATAAAGTAAATTATGGCTATTACCTATGCATATTTTATGTTAAGTGTGAAACTATGGGGCCAGATCGATCTCAGAGAAGAGAGGATAGATCTGGTAGGCCAAAGTGACAAGGAATGAGAAAATTAAGTGAGCAGATCGATCTCCAATGGAAGAGGATCGATCTCTTTATGATTCTGTAATGAAGAGATCAATCTCATGAGGAAGAAATCGATCTCATGAAGCATTCTGTAAGGAGCAGATCGATCTCCTCAAGGAGCAAAACGATATCATGAAGCATTCTGTAAATAGAAGATTGATCTCCTCAAGGAGCAGATCAATCTCATAAAGCTATTAAGAGATTGATCTCACCCCACGACAGATCGATCTCCTAGGCATAAAATTACCCCAAAATATTTGTAAATTCAAATACAGATCAATCTCATTAAGGACCAGATCGATCTCCTACCCTCTATTTATAAAAGGACCCTTTTGTTTTCCTGCATTTCATCTTTTCTCTCTCTTCTAAACCTCCATTTCAATCGAACTCTAGCTTTCTCTCTCTTCTAAAGTCCCAATTTTTGTCTAAATCGAAGGTTGTAACAAGAAGGAAAGTTGTTCCTTATCCAAAGGAGAACAACATACCTGGAAATTGAAAGACGAATTGAATCAAGGTAAGAGTTGAGCACTCTAAAAGTTTGGGTAAATTCTAAACCTTGATCTTGGATTTTAAAGTGATTTTTGGTGATTATGGTTGTAAGCATTGTGATTAAATAGCTAGGAAATGGTTAATGATTGATGAAACTATGATTTTGTTAGGGTAAAGGTAACGTTTGGCAATTTGTGGTAATTTTGGGAATTATGGCTATAAATTGGAATTAAGACAATGAGGTGAAT
The DNA here is from genome assembly GCA_033439115.1 of Firmiana major. Taxonomy (NCBI): domain Eukaryota; kingdom Viridiplantae; phylum Streptophyta; class Magnoliopsida; order Malvales; family Malvaceae; genus Firmiana; species Firmiana major. The sequence goes on from CM065904.1 coordinate 39,051,451, forward strand.
TTAACATGGAATATGATATGAGAAATGTAGAATTCTGAGATGTAGTGGATGAGAATGTAAATTGTGATAAAGTTGTGAGAATTGAGTTATTTGAGGTGTTAATGAGAATATGAGAAAATGTGTGCTCAATAATGTGATTGAGTTGGGTTATTGATGTTTTTACATCGTTTGGATAGCTCGGGAGTTCGAGAGAGGAATAGGAGACTAGTCCGTGATACGGGGGAACGATTGCACTATACGAGTGCAAAGAGGTAAGGGAAAAACTTAAACTAGTTTGTGTATGTGTTTTGATATTAATTTTAGCATGAAAAGTGATTTGAGCAAACAAGCATGTTTTTATGAGTTGTGAATGAGTAGTGCACACGATTTTATAGCCGGTTGGGGCCTAACTTTTATGAGTTATTAACTAAGCGTGAAAATGTTTTACAACCGTTTTGTGTTTGAAACGTGAAAAGAGATTTGGGCTCTACGTTAAGGCATACTGAGATTGAGAAATGTGTGCGTGGTTTTACCGGTTGGAACTCGATTTTAACATGTTTTGTGTTGAGTACACAAATGTCTTAAATGAGATTTATGAGAGAAAACCATTAAGAGTTCTACGTGAAGACAAAACGTTTTATATGATAGTGGCTAATGATTGAGACTTAGGCGTGTCATGTTGAATACACATCAGGCATTGCTTTGGTAGCATGTAAAAACGATATTATTCCCTGCTTTGGTAGCATTGGGAGGCATTGCTTTGGTAGCATGTAAGACCGTTATTATTTCCCACTTTGGTAGCATTGGGAGGCATTGCTTTAGTAGCATGTAAGTTTGATATCTCTCCATTTTGGTAACGAGAGATGCCTACGTTTTGGTAACGAGAGATGCCTCTGTTTTGAAAACGTGAGATGACCCCCATTTTGGTAACGCTGGGTGGCCTTGCTTTGGTAGCATGTAAGACTGATAGTGTGCATGAGGAGAGGCATTGCTTTGGTAGCATGTAAGGTCATGCCTTGTTTTGGTAACGCGTAAGTCCAATATACCATGTACACGACCATATTGTCGACATTTCCCTCTTTTAAGGATACCTGGGATGCGCACCCAAAGGAGATTTATTATGATGTGCCATGACGAGTTTTATATGAGTTTTATTGCCTAGTCTCCTTTTATACACATGAGTTTGTGTTTTATGGCTGTGACACGTGCATTTTATTGAGGTGATTTTTATCACGATTTAATGAGAAAAGCCATTATCATATTCTAATTTTTCACATGCTTGTGACTGTGATTTATACTGAGTTATGTACATTCATGTTTTACACGATTTTATAGAAATGAGATGAGAATGATGTTTTAATGAGTGCATGCTACATTTTAATTGAGTTTCAACTGCGAGATAAAATGATTATACTGTGCAAATCATTGTTTTATTAACAAGTCCCTTACCCCCTTACTGAGCGATTTAGAAGCTCACCCTGTTTTCTCCCCCCCTGATTTCTTCAAGTGAAAAGAGTTTTTCCTGCGACGTACGAAGTAGTGGCTAGTGGAGGACTTGAGCTCTAGGCCATATATTGTAATTGAGGTATAATTTATCTTTTCATGTACCCAGACTAAAGTTGTAATTACAGACACTTGTTGTACAATGATGTATGAGATGTATTAGGATTAATTAACTTGGATTGAGTAATGTATATTGTATGAAATATAATTATGAGATGATGAGATCCTAAGGTATGATATGTATGATGATGTATGATATTGCATAGGAATGCACCCTTTATTGTCAATAGATGTGAAAAAGTTTCAAATTTGCCCTGTTTTCTGTGCTTCTGGGACGTCACAACCCACTTCTTCCCATGCAATCGAGGATCTACATCTCCTGTCATATAGAGCTTCATAATGAGCCATACCTATGCTAGCATGATAATTGTTATTATAAGCATATTCAGCGAGAGGCAAACAATCATCCCATGAGCCTTTAAAATCTAGTGCACATGCTCTTAACATATCCTCTAAGGTCTAAATAGTCCGCTCGGACTGACCGTCTGTCTGAGGATGATAGGCGATGCTCAAATTCAGTCGAGATCACATGGCTTCCTGGAAACGAGTCCAAAACCTCGAAGTGAACCGAGAATCTTTATCAGAGGTAATACTTACAAGGGCTCTATGTAGTCGTGCCACCGCTCTGACATACAGTTCTGCTAGCTTATCCATAGAATCAATGCTCTTAATGGCAAGAAAATGGGCACTCTTTGTCAGTCTGTCCACAATCCCCCAGACTGTATCATGACCTCTCTAAGTCCTAGGTAACCCCATAATAAAATCCATAGTAATATGCTCCCATTTCTAAGTAGGCACTGGTAAAGACTTCAGCAGTCTTGCTGGCTTCTAGTACTCAGCCATAATCTATTAGCAGACTAAACATCTAGCCACAAAATCTACCACATCTTTCTTCATTCCTATCCACCAATACACTTTTTGAAGATCATGGTACATCTTAGTACTACCTGGGTGCATGATGAATCGAGAACAATGAGACTCTTTCAAAATACTCTGTCTCAGGGTGTCATCATGGGGTACACAAATACGGCCCCGAAATCTCAACAACCCATCATCACTGACCAAGAATTCTGACTGCGATCTCTTCTCAGCCTGACTAACCATATCCAGTAATTTCTGATCATTCCTTTTTCCTGCTTTGATTTGATCCAATATATTGGGCTCTATTTGTAGGCTAGACATAAATCCATTCTTAACCTTATCAACATTGAGTCTGAGCTCGACGAACTAGTCTAACAAGTCCCATTCTCTAATCATCATATAGGACACCATACCTTTTCTACTGAGGGCATCTGCTACCACATTCCCCTTGCCCGGATGGTACAAAATCTCGCAATCATAATCCTTCAGGAGCTCTATCCATCTCCATTGTCTCATATTCAACTCTTTCTGATAAAAAATATACTTGAGACTCTTATGGTCGGTGAAAATCTAAAGCTTCTCACCATACAAGTAATGTCGTCATATCTTTAGTGCAAAAATTACTGCAGCCAACTCCAAGTCATGAGTGGGATAGTTGCACTCATGGTCTTTTAGCTGGCGAGACCCATAAGCAACCACTCTACCATTCTGTATTAGCACGCGGCCCAAACCCAGGTATGAGGCATCACTGTAAACTGTAAATCCTCTTGAACCACTCAGAATGGTCAAGACTAGTGCTGTGGTCAACCGACGTTTCAGCTCTTGGAAGCTCCGCTCACACTGATCAGACCACTCAACTGGGACATTTTTACTGTTCAATTTAGACAGTGGAGCTGTAATTCAGAAATATCCTTCGACAAACCTTCGGTAGTATCCTGCTAATCCCAGGAAACTCCAAACCTCTATCACTGTCCTCGGTCTCTCCTATTTTAATACTGCATCCACTTTGGACGGATCCACAGACACCCCATCCTTAGATACTATGTGTCCGAGGAAGGTAATATGTTCCAACCAGAATGCACATTTACTGAATTTTCCATACAGTCTCTTCTCACGAAGAGTCTAGAGCACAATTCTCAAATGATGCTCGTGCTCCTCCCAAGACTTAGAATAAATCAGTATGTCGTCGATGAACACAATCACAAATTTATCCAAATATTCTCAAAAAACATCATTCATAAAATTCATAAAGGCGGCAGGGGTGTTAGTTAGTCCAAAGGGCATCACCAAAAATTCATAGTGCCCATTTCGGGTCTGAAAGGCTGTCTTCGGTACATCAGCCTCCTTAATCCTTAATTGATGATAACTCGATCTCAGATCTATTTTGGAGAACACTGAGGCCACTCTTAATTGATCGAATAAGTCATCTATCCTTGGTAGATGATACTTATTCTTTATCATTGCCTTATTCAACAATCTATAATCAATACACAAGCGAAGACTGCTGTCTTTCTTTCTGAAAAACAGTACCGGAGCACCCTATGGAGACACACTCAGCCTAATAAATCCCTTATTAAGCAATTTATGTAACTGCATTTTCAATTCCTCTAATTCAACCAATGCCATTCGATAAGGTGGCTTGGAAATAGGCTAAGTGTTAGACACTAGATCAATTACAAATTCAACTTCTCTCACTGGTGGTAGCCTCGATAAATCTTCTGAAAGGACATCGAGAAACTCACATACAACCGAAACATCTTGAATACTTGGTGGTTCCCGACTGTTGTCAAAAATAAAGGCAATATTGCCTTCATATGAATCATATTGTTAGCAACTTTTGTAATTTATTAACCACTAACTTCGTAAAATTTAACACCATGCATTTTATTTATTCTTAACAAAATATATATCAAACTTTTCGAGTAGGGAGAAAGTTAGGGTTTTAGTATAGCAGTCTAGACTTACACGATTAGCAGCTAGCCAATCTATACCCAAAATTACATCAAAACTTGACATATTCAATAAAATTAGATCTGCTAACAGCTTTCTACCTCTTACCACGATTTCACAATTTTTACATATCATATTAGTCAATTGAGAGTCGTGCATAGGTGTACTATTATGTAACATGGGATTTAAGGATTCAAGTTCTAAATGCAATTTACATCCAAATTGTGAGGAAATAAAAGAGTGTGTAGCACCTGAATCAAATAAAACATGTGGGTAGCAATTACAAACCATAAGCGTACCTCTGATAGTATCGGAGGAGATGTCAGCTGTCTCTCTGTCTATCGCTCGCACATGTCCCTGTGCAATGGGCCTCTTACCCTTCTCTGCAGCTGTTGCTCTCTACTGCGGGACCTGTCTCTAGGGAGTTTGTACTTGCCTCTCAAGCTGTTTTGGTTGTTCCCGAGATTCATAAGGTCTCATTAATGGGCAATCCTTAATCATGTGCCCTGCCTCTCTACACCTGAAACAAACATTAAAAGCCCAACGACATTCATTAACATGTATCTTGCCACAGTTCTTGCATCGCAACACTTCTGTCATAGGGCTTCGAGCAGTGGCAACACTACCCATGTGGATCTTAGGCTTCCCTGCCTATGTCTGAGGCTCATCTATTCTTTACCTCTTCGACTGGCTCTTTCTCATATCATATCGAGATGCCTGTATCCCTTTTCCTTTATCTCGATCCTTGGCTTTGTACCCATGCTTAGCTCAGGTTACATCTAAGCCCCTTTCAACTTCTTGAGCTCGACCTAGAGCATCCTTAAAATCCTCAAATCAGAATCCCAATAATCTATCTCGGATCCCTGATCTCAGAGCTACCAAGAATCTCTCAATTTGGCGCACTGGATCCCTAAGGGTGTCAGGATTATATCTCAAAAGGGTAGTGAATCGAATTTCATACTGATCAACAGTCGAATTGTCTTGAGTTAGATTCAAAAATTCTACCTGCATCTTCTTTTTGTTCTATAAGCGGAATATACTGGGCTCTGAATGCATCTAAAAATGCCTCCCATGTAAAATCTGCTGGATTATCAGCTAAGGTTTTCCGTGTAGTCCTCCACCAAAATTTAGCCTCTTCCTTAAGCATATAGCTGGCCATAGTCACTTTTTCTTTATCCATGCAACCCAAATACTGAAATACTGAATCAGGGTCTATTAACCATCTCTCAACCTTAATCGGATCCTTTACCCTTTTAAATTTCGAGGGACTCATTTTTAGAAATTCTAGCAGCCTTTGGGTGTCTCTAACATCTCTAAGTTGTGGAGCTGTAGGCTGAGGTGCTGGGGCTGTCGGAGGATTTTAGGATGGGGGAGGAGGAACCTGTGCTGGTGCAGGAGTGGCATCTGTACCAGCGGTGTTTGCCCCAAACTGCTGGGAAATAATGGCAGTCAAAGCATGTATTATTTCCTCGAGCCTCCTTATTCTCTTAATGGGGCTCTCAAGTTGAGGGGCAGGTGACGGAACAGGTTGTGCCTTTTTCCTTGGACGGCCTCTCCTACCACTCATAATTTCAGTAATCGTTTACTTGACGTACACCCAAAATTTTAGTCATGACTTAACAGATATACTTACTTTACAACCAGACAAACATAGACAATTTGGGATGTAATCTGACTTTTTGATTTGACACTGACAGTACTAGACAACTTTTGCTCTGATACCAAGTAAACTGTGACGCCTGGAAACACAAAAAAATGAGCTTTTTTTTTATCCTTTACTTAAGTTGCATTCCTATCAGTATTGATTTCTTAATCTTTTATTAATATATAAAACGCAGTTTATAATTGCAACCAATCAATTTCAATTTCTTTCCTCTACTTATCAGTATATGTATTCTCATTCCCACACTTTACATATCCAGGATATACAGTATGGTTTAAACTGCGTTACTACAACTTTAGTTACATTCATATTTTTTTTAATTTACATCCCAAAATATTATTACAACATCGTCTATGCTTTACAGGAAGTTTGGTAGATAAAGTAAAAATATACCTTACTAGTACTAAGGATAGCCTGGAAAGGGTTGAGTCTGCCTATCCACGACTATTGTACGGCAGGTAGGGTGATAATTTACTTAAGATAATCTGTGAGGTATAAATAAAGGGGTGAGCTCTTCAAGCCCAGTAAGACATGCATTCAAGGCAGTCTTAGCATTAAAACATGTAAATGCTAAATATTGTGATATAAGCTTTATAAAATATCATGCATGTGAATATTAACCGAAACGTATTTAGTTTCAAAAGACAAGTCAAAGTACTTGTGATATCATAATGGTAGCATGTAATTTATAAATCATGCATCTTATAAATCACGTAGCATGTAAATCATGTAACAAATATCCCGTAGGAAATCATTCACATAACATATATCACATAGCTCATTTAAAGAGTAAATCAAGTTAGAGTACATAACATTTAAATCATAAAATTTAGTACTCTTTCTTTCAATTAATACTGATTCTTTTCATGGAGACTAGGCAGCATTTTCATTACAACAAGAGTCGTATTCATGTATACATTTCACATAGGAAATTTGCATAAATGCTTCACTTATACTTAGTACCGATGGCCATGGTAAATGAATGTACCTCGATTTGCATGCTGAATTCCCGAACTGCCCAAAACGATATCCATTCATCATATATTGATTAATTTCATCTTAACATACCAATTTTAATTTATCTTCTCGAAGTTTGACCAATTTTGATTTTTCGATCAACTTTTTCGGTTTTCTCAGTTTTACCGATTTAGTGTCATTTTTGGCAAATTTCTTTATTCTAATTTCTCATTTCATTATGTCATTAACCTTATGACTCATTCAAGTTCATAAATCAAGCTAATCACTTTGTTAAATTTTCAATTCTTTCGTTTTTCGGTTTTACACTGAGTTAAACTATAAATCAGGCTTTCTCGGTATAAATTTAACCGTTAATAACCTTAGATCCATCAAATTCTTCACATAAACACATCAACACCTTGCTGTCCAGACCTCAAATCATTCTTAGAAGTTAAATCATCCAAGTCCACTTAACTAAAAATCTTTCAACAATACCAAATAACAACATATATGAACTTCATCATCATCCATCAACTTTATGTTGGGTTTGACCAAGGTTAACCACATTTTTCTTCTTCAAAATTGATCCTCAACTATTATTTAACATGTATAGAGCTTAGAATCATCAAAAACTACAAGAAAACTCAGCCAAAGAATAAAACATTCCAAGTTCTGCGCTAACCAAAAATAGAGTAGATCCGTCCATCGTTTTTCTTTTGAGTTTTTAACCTAGAAAATGAACTTCTTTGTAATTTTTTTATATGTTATATAGTACTGGATGAGAAAGATTGTATCCTTCCTGACTGACACCTGAATCTAGTCAGAAGGTGGCCGAAAAAATCACACAGTGAGGGGAAAGGGAGGACGCATGCAAGAATGAAGGGAGGGGGATATCTCTCAGCCTAGAAGTCCTTTGGGGTTGATTTTATGCCCCCTGAAAGCTCTATAAGTCTACTTTCAGAATTGAAAAACTTAACTAAAATTGTTTGTCTTAGGGTCTTCAAAGTTGACAAATATGAGGGCTGGGTCGGCAAGCTTAAGGGGACAGATTTCTGTCCTCTTCTAGAAGAATTCAAGAAAAATTATTCTAGTCCAATTTTCTCCTAATTTTCACTTCTCAAGTATCATAGTATGTCTCTAGTATATTTCATAAAAATTTGGGGGTCACTTGTTTAATAAAAATTACCCGATTGAGCCCATTTTGCGCGATTTGGTCAATACCAAGCAAAATGGCTTAAAGTTTTCAATTTACCTTAACAATTAATTCGATCCATGAAACCTCCATATTTACACTTGATTTTGATTTCTCAAGTAAATTTCATCTTATATTAATTTTTTATGGCCTCAAAATAATTTTTGGGGATTTCTAGAATTTATTCTGGATTTATTCTCTTTTCTGAGCCCATTTGCTCGATTTAGTGCAAAACCCGAATCTTACTAACTTTTTCACTTTCAATCCCTTAGTTTTCATTTCTAAACATCAATTCATACTCAAACATGTAATTCTTAATAAATTCTTGGGCTTAGAGCCTTACCTCAATTTACGTGCCAACGGGCCCCACATCGCTAACCCGAGTGTTTCAGTGGTTTCAGGCCTTTATAATATTATTCCGAGTTCTCAATTACTTCTTAGTTTTCCAAATAAGAAATAAAGTGAGAAAAATTTGGGTTTCACAGATCGACACTCCCGCTGAGGCACCAGCACCCCCTGTTGAGGAATCAGTACCCTTTGCTGCTTCATCTGCTGTCACATTGGACTCACTTGCTGCTATGATTTTGGATTTTTGTCAGCATCTTGATTAGCGTTTAGATGACGTTGTGGCAAGGCAATCCAATCTTGAATCTCAAATTGCAACACTTCAGGAAACTCAACAGGTTATGTTTGGCGAGTTGCAGATAACTCGTGTCTGCGTCGATGAACTTTTTGATCTCTTTCCTCCATCATTTTAGGGTTCATTAGACACATCCATGTTATCTATACGCCTTTTATAGACGTTTGTTTGAAATAATCATCTATATTTTGAATGATGTTTGCTATATGTTACTTAATTATCTAGTCATTTGGTATGCTATTTCCTCTTTAACTGGTGATTGCTTTCTTGATATGACAAAAAGGGGGAGAAGCTAAATGATATGCATATATTAAGGGGGAGCAAATCATAAACATTATGCATATATTATAGGGAGCAAATCATAAACATTATGCATATTACAGGGGAGCAAATGTTCAAAATACAAATGATTTAGAAATCATGCATATATTAAGGACTAAAATCTTAAAATATTGAACTAAGTTTTGTCATATCAAAAAGGGGGAGATTGTTAGTTTTGAATAATATATTTTGAAATGAAAAACATTAATTTTAATGTGCTTATTTTAAACCTTCAAATCATTTGTGAGGTATTATTTCTGAATAATTGTTTTAGAGAATATATTTCCAATTGTACTAAAAATTATTTAGAAAACTTATGAAGATATAAACTAAGAAACTGTTTGTAACCTAAATTTTTGTTGGGAAAACTGATACTTAAGCCAAGAGATTCATCTCCTTTTGGCAGAATCATTGTGAGATCGATCTTTTGGGGTTGTGATATCGATCTCCTTTTGGCAAAATCATATCAGAACTCAATGAGAAGACTATGGGATCGATTTGCTCTAGGAGAGAGATCGATCTCCTTTAGGCCATAACAATTTGTTTAATGTAGTAATAGCAAAGAGATCGATCTCCCTTATTTTACGAAATGTGATGACACTAACTTCTTGAGAAGAGGAGATCGATCCCTCTGTATGATGAGATCGATCTCCTTTCCTGGAGTACCTTTGTGATTGCAGGTTCTGGAACTACATGATCGATCCTCTCGGGTAAGGAGATCGATCTGGCATTCATCTGTAGGACTCCAACGACTAGTTTTTCAGGGTTTCAACGGGAAGAATTGCAGTAAATGCTTCATTAATCAATTTGGTGTATAAATACAAGTCATAAAGTCATTGGAGAAAAGAGGAGAAGCTCTGAGTATTCTTGCAGAAAACATTCTTTGTGTCTTCAGCTAAAAGTGCACTTAATTGTTATTGAAAGCTGTAGTTAAGCTATTCATTTTCATCACCTACCCATTAAGAAAGCCTTGATTGTATTCATTCTTCATCTTAAAGCGAAGGGGAGAGTTCCTCTGTGAGAGAGCTGTTATAAAAGAGTTTGAATAGCAATATCTTGATAGTGGAAGTGACTCATTTACAAGAAGGTAAAGAAGAGAGGGCGTAGGCAAAGGATTTGGTCGAACCTTTATAACTCATTATGTTTGCTACTTCTTTCCCTTATCTCCTTATTTACAGCACATTTGTTCTCAATCTTATAGTAGTTATAAATTTATTTGTGTGCAATATTAGCTAAGTAAGTTTTAAATTTGGTAAATTGATAGAAAACCGATTGCAATGACCCGAATTTCCACACAATTTGATTGCCCACAAGTCGATATTATGTCAAAATAATACTTAGTCTGATTAATTTTTCTTTCTTAGTAACAATTTAAGCAAAATATGTTCACATTCCCCAGACACATCTCGTATGCATTACTGTACTTATAAAAATTTTAGATACAAAGGAATTGTTTAAACTTGAGTATACCTTCGATGCAGAAATATGCTCCGCAAAATCATAACTGTGCGGAATACCTTACTAATGAAAGCGATCCTAGCTACAGAAGGACTCTGTGGAGGAAAGTAAAGGGGTGAGCTCAACTTGCTCAGTAAGAAAAACATGTGGTAGGTAGATAAATACACTACCTATATACTTATGCCACAAATAAGTTTCTCATAAAATATACTATACATTTTCAGTTCAATAAAATCAGAAATGGAAATCCACAAATAGTATCTTCATAGTTTACTGTAACAATTTCACAATTTCAAAATTCAAGCAGAGAAACACACAGTTCAAACCTCAACATAATTCTCATTTTCATTTCAGTAATTTAAATAGACGAGGTAAAGCATTTCACAGTATATCAAATATCAGAAGTGACTATTGGCCAATGTCGGTGACTGTGGGCAATTCACCGGCCAGGTGTGCTGGGATGGCAAGTGTCATGGGAGCGGTTAGCTACCCATACAACTCACACAGTACTTTATTTTCTAGTAACACGGTACATCATACACACATGCACACAACATGGTATATCGTACTCCATAGACCTCAGCATCATTCACCATTCAGTATAATTTCACTATTCAAAATTCCATATAATTTCACTGTTGCCTATTTGCCTTAAATCACGTTCAAGCAAGTAGTGCAAGATAACACAACAATACATGCCTGACAAGCACGGTTTTAACATCATAACGCTTTAAATCACGTGCAAATAGATAGTACAAGATCACACAACAATACACGCCTGACTGGCATGGTTTTAACCTCAAATACTTTAATATCGTTTCAGCTTATAAAATATAGTAAAAGGGGCTAGTCTTGCCCTTTTTCACAAAACACGACTTTTCAATATAATTCTGAAATTTTTAGATTTTTCACAGTTAATTTTAAAACTACATAAATATTTATTTAAATAGACTCAATAATACTATACCAAAAATCAGGTTGTTTTTACGGAGTTTTTAAACTCTTCCTTAAATTTCAAAGCGTAAAATCGATCTAAGGTTTTCTCTAATTCAGGCGACTTAAACTTTCTGTCAAAGTTCGTAATCTCAAATACCCAGAAAATATACACAAATATTGTTAGCAGTTCGCGAATATTTTTATACAGTAGAAATACGGCCTAAATTTATATCTACAAAGAATCTATAAATACGTCCAATTTATCTCTAACAGAACACAAAATTTTTCTTACCTCGATGTCTATCTGCGATCCTCAATTACCTCAATGTTGCGAGTCGACGGGTCCGATCCGTTCGGTTTATTTCCCTAGGACTCTTTCCTTCGAGTTTCTCAATTTTTAGAATCTCGGTGACTCCTTTTCTATCTCCAAATATATATATATATATATATATATATATATATATATATATATTTAATCTTTCTTCTTCTTTTTCTTTTTCTTTTTCTTTTTTTTTTTAATTCCTTTTTCTTCCCGCCAAGTTTTTTCTTCTTCTCTTCTTTTCATTGTCTGTCATTGTTCACTCCTTCCTCATTCTCAAACTAGAGGAACTCCACTCTCAGCTTCCTTTCCTCGGCGCGGTTACCATCTCCACCATTCATTCCTGGTTTCCGCCACCCTTCACTATCGGCGTTTCTACCAACATCAACATCATCCTTTCAGTTCTTCTAACGTTGCCCTCTGCTCATCATCCTTCTTTACTTCGGTTTCTAGGGGATGGGGCTCTTTTGTTCTGTCTCCAGCACCTGGTTCGTTGTAGTTTTCTTTACTGCTTCAACTTTTTGCCTTCCCTTCACCGCTTCAATCTTGCTTCAATCGTGCTTCAGCCTTTCCTGTTTTCCTTCTTCCTCTGTCTATTCTCTGCTGCAGTTTCCAGTTTTCCCAACAGGTGTGGTTTCGTCCATCACCCCTCTCTCACGTTTTCTTTCTCGTTTTCTCAGCTTCAATTTCCCGAAGAGGATGATGCGCCTCTGTTTCCAGCAACATTTCAATCTTGCTTCAGTTTTGTTTTTCTGTTCACTGCCCCGATCATTTTTTTTCAACAGATCACTCATTAAATTATTCAGCCTATTTCATATATATATATATATATATATATATATATTATTTTCTTTTCCTTTGTCCTTTTCTCTGCTGCGACACCTACCCCATTTCTTGGTTTTGACTCTCAATTCTTTCCTGCTACTAGTTCCTTCTCACAATCTCTCTCTCGGTCAAACCTTACCCACCCTACTTTCCTTGTGTGGGTGTCCGAACAGGCCCTGTCTTTCATCATTTGCTCATTCTCTTCAGTAACGATTCATTCATGTCAACCTTCCTTTCTTTTTTTTTCTTTTTATTATTTTTTTATTATATTTATTATTATTTTTTTATATATTTTTTATTAATTTCTTAATTTATTGATTTATTTTATTTCAGGTATTTACTTAATAATTTTTTGTCAAGTATTACTTTCACATATAATTAGTCTAATATTTATACTCATTTTATTTATTTAATTCGCTCTGGTATTATGTCAATTTTATACTCGTCTATCTCTTATGGTAAAATATTTTATTTAATTAAATTTCTCTAAATCTCATGTATTAAATATAAATTCAGATAATTAATTTTTTTATATTGTTTATTATTATTCTAACGTAGCATTGCGCCCAAATTATAACACCCACATTTCATAATTTTCACCAACATGCACATTTTCAATCTCATTGTTTACTAGTTGATCATAATTGTATTCGAATTCAAGAAAATTCGTAGAGTTTACACCGATTCATCCCCCTCTCGGTTGAGCCAACAAATTAATTATCGGATAATTTGTAAGACCTGAATTTAATTAAAATACGAAATGAATGAGTATTCGTGAAGGGAAGTCAGTATAAATTCGATGAGAAAAATTTATTAAAAATAATGGATTGAGAAATCTTGGTCAATAAAGGTTAAATAAATTTATTCTGGATTAAACTGATCAAGATATTAATTTATTGGAATTAATCGGGATTAATCTGAATTTTTAATTCAAAAAATAATCCCGAAAATAATCGAAAAATATACCGAAAAGTCATTCGGGACAATATCCCGAAAATACTGAGAAATTATATCCGAAAAATGGTTAAAATATAATAAATAAATTAAATAAAATTAAATTAATGAGTTTGGAATAAAATAATAATTTTTGGTAGATATTTTGGGTATTTTAATGTATTTTAATGATTAAAATAAATAAATAATAAAAATAAATCAAAAAAAGGAATCATATTGAAAAAAAATCGGGGAGAGAGAAAACGGAAACGAAGCAAATCGAGGACGATCACCGGCGAGCCGTCCGGCGACCAACGGCCAGGCGAAGGGCCGGAAATGGAAGAGGAGAGGTCGGCGACCTCTCTGGTACCGACGGTGCAGCCCACCGACGTCAAAATCCGGCGGATCGAGGGAGAGAAACGGACGGGGAGAGAAGAGGAATCGCCGGAGATCGGCGCCGATTCAGGCCCGACCGACCCCAGCCGAGGCTTCCCGAGGTGCAGCTAAGCCGATTGACACCGAAAACGACCGGTGAAACTGCCGGTAAATGCCAAAAACGGCGAAAAAAGGAAACGGCGCCGACGACGAAGAGCAGAACAGCCGGACCGACGACTTTTCGACGGCCTTGGACGAAGCCGAGGCCAGATCTAAGCTGCGGACGACCCAACGGAGCTGCTGGCGGTGGAAGCCGGCGGAGAATCGACCGACAAGGTGGTAAACCGGAGTGAACCGGGGTGAACCAGCGGTCCGAACCGGTCTGAACCGGACTGAACCGGTTCAGCCAAGAAAGAAGGGAAAAAGGAGAAAAAAAGGGAAAAAGAAAAAGAGGAAAAAAATTTGGAGAAAATTTCAGTGATGCAATTGAGCTTCGGGTAAGTCAGTAGCGGTCGAAATTGACCGATTTGAATTTTGGAATATTATATGTAATTAATTTTTGACTGGAAATTTACCCAAAAATTTATGAAATTGTGTAGCTTGACAATCGACGTTAAACGAGAGCTCGAGACAGCCTCGATTTGCGAACTAGCATGGAATCTCGGGTAAGTAACCAATATTTACGACAATTTACATCGTTATGCGTGATATGAATTTAAATTCCGCATAAATTGAATTAGATTTTGGAAATTTAGATAAATTATCATAAATAATAAATTTAGCTATTCGAGAGTTAGAATGAGGCCCAAGGAATTGTTAGTGGGCCCAATGAGCCCAATAGGCCTCGATAATGTGAAAATTAAGTGGAAAACGAGCTTAAGGCCGATTAAGGCCCATTAAGGTGCAATCCGGCCCAATAGGGGTAAACGGGCCCAATAATTTAAATTAAGCCCAGAAAATAGGAAATACAATTAAATTGTATAATATCTGATATGAGGAATATTTATACGCAGTTTCGGAGGTTTGATTGGGAGCATATCGGACTGCGCGACGAGACAACAATGGAAAAGGAAAGGTCAGACTCTATAGAAAAATAAGGTAAGGGAATTCTGCGGATTGCTAGAGGTAACTTGTACGAAATTTTAAGTTCATTTGCAGTCTTTAAAGATTATCTGAAGGGTCTAGAGGTCAAATAATAATTTTAGTGCCCCGAATGGGCAAATTACCAAAATACCCTTGTTAAGGGTAAAAATTTACAAATTTAGGAAAAATTGGGAGGAGCAAGAACAAGAGGTTTCTGCTCGTTCTGGAGACATTTTAATGCATGCATGAGTAGGCTGGCTAACCTTGAAACAAAATGCACAGCATTGCATACTTTCAACGATATAATTGTTTTGAAAACTGTTTTGAGGAAACAGAGCCGCCTACGTGTTTTTATTGACATGTGACGTGCTAGAGCTCAGCTCGCACGATGTTTTTGAATTGTGTGATGCATGCATTAGTGCTGGAGCGAGAGCTCGCACTAGAGTTTTACATGCATAGGTGCTGGAGTCCAACTCGCACCAGATTTATATATATATATGATTTTCGTGATAGGGTGCTAGAGTCTAACTCGCACCATATTTTTATATGATTTTTGAGACAGAGTGCTAGAGCCTAGCTCGCACTAGTTTTACTTGATTTGATGAGAGTGTTGAGCATTGCTCGCACTGATTTTATGAGAACATGCGATGAGCCGTGCTTGGAGCATCGGTTAGACTGTGTGTCACCGATTAAATAGTCTAGCACGTGCGTTTTGAGACATGACATCACGAGTGCAAGAACAAGGGTGTTAACCTGAGTTTGAGCCTCCGAGGACGCGTTCTGAGGGGAAAAGGCCCTTAAGCAAGGATGACCCCGAATGAAACAAAGCCGTGAGGGGAAGCAGCCCATTGGGGGTGGAGTACCCACAGTGGATATATGGGTCCACGGAGTACGATGTACCGTGCAAGTAGCATGGAGTACGATGTACCGTGTGGTATCTTTGTGATACGTTAGTATCTTTATGATACGTTGGCATCTTCGGATGCATGGGATCGGATAAGACCGACGAGATGGAGTGACCCACCTCCCGGACGGTTCCCGATCATGGTGAGAACCCGCACACTAGGATCCGTGTAGCAGAGAAACTCCCGAGGACACATGGCCATAGTCCTGGTTATTGCCGATATACAGATGTAGCCTAGTCTCGCATGTTGATGATCTTGACAATGATTGAAACTGGGTTTTGAACTAAATTTGCATGATGCTATTTCCATGCTTTTTAAACCCATGTGTGATGTACACAGATTTTCATAGTTTTATGTGAGTCAGGATCACCCGAAGGAGGGGTCGAGTCCTGACTTTATTGTGAAATTTTTAAATGAGAAAGAAATGATTTAAAAAGAGTTGCATGTTGAATTTTGTCATGCGAATGGATTTACATAACATCATAACTCATATCATCTGTTTTAAAATGTGTGGAGAAAGGGTAGTTTATACATGGCACCACGTTCATGTAGGTAGTATGGTTACCTACTTGTTCGTAGGATTGCCTTACTGAGCTTGATGTGCTCACCCCTTTCATTTTCTCCCAGAGATAATCTCCAGTAGACGTTGAGGCGACTCAGTACTGCATTCCGGATATCCGCTGCTGCCCATCATTTAAGGTATATACACTTGTACATATTGTATCTAAATAAGCATAGCACAGTAACATGTTTGTAAGTAACTTTAGGGGATGTATAAATATTATAAACACTTATAAATGACTGAAAAAGAGTTAAGTTATATGGTAAATGTATGGTGGGACTGGCATTGACGCACAGCCCAATTTGTTAGTGGAGTGTGGTCACGATCAGAAGACAGGTAAGAATTTAAGTAAGAAAATAATAAAACGCGAAAAATTAACTCTGATTTTTGGGTAGTTTGGGTCGTGACATAATTACACTATATATATATATCTTAGTGAATTATGTAAAGAGAGATCTATTAGGCTAATAAAAGAAATAAGATAATAAAATAAAATGAGAAAATGAATTTAGAAAGCTAATGAGAAACAAATTGCGAAAAGAAACTGCGAAAGAAAGAATGCAAAAACCAAAATCAGTGTAGAAATGGGTTAAAATGCAAATAATGAAAAATATATATTTAAAATGCAAAAAATAAAAATGTGACTAAAAATCCTAAAAATTGAAATAAAAAATGTATAAACTATTTAAAATAAAATTAAAAACTAAAAGAAAATAGCAAAGAAAATAAAACTTATGCATGAAAATCCTAAAATTAATCAAATAGGAACCTTAAAATGCCTAACCCTAATTTACCCCTAAAAGCCTAAAATGCAAACCCTAAACTAATATCTACCCCTAAATTATATATCTACACTCTAAATTGCTAACTAATGAAAACTAAATAAATGAACGCATGGAAACTGACAAGTGCTTAATTTGATACAATTATATTGTCTAATAATATTCTTTTAGCCTTATTTTGTGTTTAAAAGTGTAATGTAATGTTCTTTTTATGTTTTTGGCAACAAAAATAAGCTTACGGGAAAAAATGGAGCTAAAAGAATATTTTTTACAATTTCTAACCAGTAGGGGTATTTTGATAATTTTGCCTTTGTCCGAATATTTAGTGAAGAAGTAATCTTTAACAAAGTTGTAGAGGACTTCTCAAGCTTCCAATTGTCTAAGATCATCTAAATTGGTGTTAATTTGATGGGTCAAAAGTCTTTGACAAAGTCAACACTAAAATTAAGGAAGTCAAACTCCTAGTCAAAGTGGGATTACAGTAAGGATAATTGACAAATTTAATTAAAGCCTTTTTGAAAGAGATAATTACTAGGAGAGAGAAGAACACTGATGAGTTGACAAGGAAAGTCAACACTCCAAGTTGATTAAAGATTTTTATTAGATAGATATTAATAATTTTAATTTGTATTTTACATAAAGTAGGATTTGTATCATTCCTTTACTATAAAAAAGGACCATAGAGGGCTAATTAATATATCAATTGGCCTAGTTTTTATTTTATAAAGTTACTTATGTCACGACTCTCAATCTACCAAAAATCCAGTACAAATTTTTCATTTTTCGTTTATTATTTAATCCATTTCTTATTGTTTGTTCTTTACCTTTACCTTACTTGATCGTGAACAGCTACATCACCAACAATTGGGCTGTGTATCGATGTCAATCTCATCCAACCAAACCATTTTAAATTACAATTCATTTAAATGTAAACACTTGTATTTCATAATCAGAGATGCTGTTTACATGTGTTTACAATTCTATACATCTCCAAAAGTTACATTCAAAATATTACTGTGCTATGGCATGTCTGGATACAAAAACTATACAATTATGTAGACCTTGTGTGATGGGATACAGCAGACATCAAAATCCAATCCTCAGTCGCTCTCTATCTATTGAAAGTTCTCTATAGAGGGGGAAAATAAGGGGGATGAGCAAACCACGCGCTCAGTAAGGCAATCATGGGAGCAGGTTGTCACGACCCAAACTACCCAAAAATCAGAGTTAATTTTTCGCGTTTTTATTATTTTCTTACTTAAATTCTCACCTGTCCTCGAATCGTGACCAACACTCCACTAATAATTGGGCTGTGCGTCAATGCCAGTCCCACCATACATCTACCCTAGTACTTATTTCTTCTCCAGTCATTTATAATTGTTATATTATTTATACATCCCCTGAAGTTACTTACAAACATGTTACTGTGCTATGCTTATGTAGATACAATATGTACAAGTGTATATATACCTTATGTTGATGGGCAGCAGCGGATACCCGAAATGCAGTACTGAGTCGTCGCAACTTCAACCGGAGATTATCTGTGGGAGAAAATGAAAGGGGTGAGCACATCAAGCTCAGTAAGGCAATCCTACGAACAAGTAGGTAACCATACTACCTACATGAACGTAGTGCCATGCATAAACCGCCCTTTCTCCACACATTTTAAAACAATGCTATGCATTATGATGAAATGTAAAACACATTTGCACGGAAAATCAACATGCAATTATTATAAATCATTTCTTTCTCAATAAAGATTTTCACAATAAAGTCAGGATTCGACCCCTCCTGCGGGTGATCCTGACTCACACAAAATCATGAAAACGTTTACATCACACGTGGGTTTTGAAAAGCATGGAAATACCATCATGCAATTTAGTTTTAAAACCCAGTTTAAATCATCATAAAAGTCATCAACATGCGAGACTAGGCAACATCTGTATATAGGTAAATAACTAGGACTATGGCCACATTTGTCCTCGTGAGTTCCTCAGCTACACGGATCCTAGTGTGCGGGTTCTCACCAAGATCGGGAACCGCCCGGGAGGTGGGTCAGTCCATCCCGTCAGTCTTATCCGATCCCCGGCATCCGAAGATGCTGCATCCGGAGATGCCGTATCCGAAGATACCACACGGTACATCGTACTCCATGCTACTTGCACGGTACATCGTACTCCGTGAACCCATATAATATCTCTAGGTACTCCAGCCCAATTGGCCTGCTTCCCACAGAGGTTTGTTTCTCAATACTCATGCCATGTCTCAAAATGCACGTGCGAGCCTATTAAATCGGTGACACACAGTCTACCCGATGCTCCAAGCACGGCTCATCGCATGTTCTCATAAATCAGTGCGAGCGATGCTCAGCACTCTCATCAAAACAAGTAAACTGGCAGAGCCCGCTTACATCCCCACAAGGCCGCCAACCTCATCCCTCACTCTCACCCCACCTAAGAGGTCTCTTGAGCCTGTTGGGCCTTTTGGCTGACTCCAAGGGCAGACAGCGGTACTCCACAAATCCGGTAAAACTAGTACGAGCTAAGCTCAGCACTCTGTATATAAATCATGTGAAAATCGGGTGCGAGTTAGACTCTAGCACCCTGTCACGAAGATCATGTAAAATCTGGTGCGAGTTAGACTCTAGCACCGTGTCATGGAAAGCAAATGAAATCTGGTGCGAGTTATACTCTAGCACCTATGCATGTAAAACTCTAGTGCAAGCTCTCGCTCCAGCACTAATGCATGCATCACACAAATCGAAAATACCGTGCGAGCTGAGCTCTAGCACGTCATATGTCAATAAAACACGTAGGCGGCTCTATTTACTCAAAACAGTTTTCAAATCAATTTCACGTTGAAAGTATGCAATGCGGTGCATTTTCTTTCAAGGTGAGCCAGCCTAATCATGCATGCGTTGAAATACCTCCAGAACGAGCAGGAACCTCTTGTCCTGGCTCCTCCCAATTTTTCCTAAATTTTTAGATTTTACCCTTAACAAGGGTATTTTAGTACTTTGCCCATTCGGGGCACTAACATTATTCTTCGACCTCTAGACCCTTCAGATTATTTTAAAGGACTGCCAATGAATTTAAAATTGCGTACTGTTACCTCTAGCAGTCCGCAGAATTCCCTTACCTCGATTCTCGTCGAGTCTGACCTTTTTCTTTTCCATTGTCGTCTCGTCGCGCAGTCCGTTATGCTCCCAATCAAATGCTCGGAACTGCGTATTAACATTCCTCAGGTCAGATAACATATAATTTAATTGTACTTAATCTTTTCTGGGCTTAATTTAAATCATTGGGCCCATTTACCCCTATTGGGCCTGATTGCACCTTAATGGGCCTTAATCGGCCTTAAGCCCGTTTTCCACTTAATTTTCACTTTATCGAGGCCTATTGGGCTCATTGGGCCCACCAATAATTTATCGGGCCTCGTTCTAGCTCTCGAATAGCTAAATTTAATATTTACGACAATTAGTCTAAATTTCCATAAATTAATTCAATTTATGCGTAAATTAAATCAATATCACGCATAACGAGGCAATTGTCGTAAATAGGGGTCACTTACCCGAGATTCCATGTTAGTCCGTAATTCGAGACTGTCTCGAGCCCTCGGTGGATGCCAATCGTCGAGCTACACAATTAATTACATTTTCGGGTAAACTTTTCGGTCGAAATTTAATTAAATAAAATATTCCAAATTTAAATCGGGTCAATTTGACCGCTTATCGACTTACCCGAAGCTCGATTGCATCACCGAAATTTTTCTCAATTTTTTCCTCTTTTTCTTTTTCCCTTTTTTCTCCTTTTTTCCCCTCTTTTTGGCTGAACCGGTTCAGTCCGGTTCGGACCGGTTCAGACCGCCGGTTTTCTCCGGTTCGGTCGGTTCATCGTCGGTTCACTGCCTTGCCGACCGGTTCTCCGCTGGCTTCCACTGCCAATCGCTCCGCAAGGCCGTCCGCAGCTCGAATCTGGCCTCGGTTCGCCTCAACGTCGCCGGAATGCCGCCGGTCCGGCTGTTCTCCTCTTCGCCGTCGGACCCGTTTTCCTCTTTCGCTGTTTCCGGCGCCGTCCGCCGGTTTCGGTGGCTGCCACCACCACCAAACGCATCGTCTGGGCCTGGGGAAGCTTCGGCTGGGTTCGGGGTCGGCCAGATCGGCGCCGTTCGCCGCCGATCGGAACTCTTTCCCCCGTGACTTCTCTCCCCAATTCGCCGATCTCCGGCGTCGGTAGGCTGCACCGCCGGTACCATCGTGCTCGCCGGCCTCCCCTCTTCCATTTCCGACCTTCGCCTGGCCGATTGGATCGCCGGTGGTCGTCCGGCCTTCAGCCTCCGATTTCGGCTTCGTTTTCGAGTTTCTGTTTCTTTCTTTCTCTCTCCCCGACCCCCCTTTTTTTTTCATTTCTTTTATTAATTTTATTATTATTATTATTTATTTTAATTATTTTACTATTCATTAAAATACATTAAAATACCCAAATATCTACAAAAATTATTATTTTTTTATTCTAAATTAATTAATTTAATTTTATTTAATTTATTTTAATCCTTTTTCAGGTATAATTTCTCCGTATTTTCGGGATATTGTCCCGGGTGACTTTTCGGTATATTTTTCGATTATTTTCGGGATTATTCTTCCGAACTAAAAATCTCGATTAATCCCGATTAATTCCAATAAATTAATATCTTGATCAATTTAACCCAAAATAAATTTATTTCATCTTTATTGACCAAGATTTCTCAAATCCATATTTTAATTAAATATTTCTTATCGAAATTATACCGACCTTTGGTCTTTTGACCATTTTGCCCTTACACGTGTTCGGGATTAATTTAACCCGACTTTCCTTCATACTTCCCCCATCTTTTCTTATTTAATTTCTGTATTTTAATTAAATTCGGGTCTTACAACTCTCCCCCACTTAAGGAATTTGGTCCTCCAAATTAGAACCAATTCATATGAGTCCATATACAACTCCGGGTACATCGATCGTATCATACTCTTAAATTCTTATGTGACCTTCTCCGGAGTGTATTACTACCGAAAGACTTTAATTAGGGAGATTATCTTAAACCCCAATACTTTCTCTTTCCTGTCTAATGCCCGAATCAACTTCTTCGATATACTTGTATTGTCATTAAACTGAACTTTTGGAGTTCATATCCTATCACCTCTGCTGGATCTGGATAGTATTGCCGAAGTATCAAAAGCTGAGACATTGTGGGTGCCTGTTAATTCAGGTGATAACACCAACCTACAGGTCTTATCTCCCACTTGTCTAATCTCTCAAAATATTCCATCCAGCACAATTCTATTTACTTTCTTCCAAAAATTCGCTATGTCCTTATTCTCTTAGGACAAGTAACTTTCAACCATACTAATTCACCAAGGGTGAATTCCAATACTTGTCTATCTGCTCAGAGGTGTTCTTAATCTCCCATCCTTAACTAAACATCCTCAGAGACTTATTATCCAAAGTCAGAAATAATTTCTACCTGTCACCCACTCTTTCTTATCCAATTCGGGGAACAGCCCCTACAGCTATACACTGCCTCATATCTCGTTATCCCGATACTCAATTGCCAATTGTCGTTATTGGCGACTTCAATTAGAAATCAACTGATCATTCCAGGAGCTTATAAAATTAACGGCACACGCTTTCATCGGATCCTCCAGAACTTGTACAGTCTTCTCTGACTGACCATCTATCTGAGGATGCAAAGCTGTGCTAATACCCAGTCGGGTTCCCATAGCTTCCTGAAAAATATACCCTGAAGTAAGAAGTGAAGCGGGAATCCCTATATGATACCATGCTCACTGGAACGCTACTTAATGTTCCACAATCTTTCTTATATATAAATCCTCATACACACTTTGAGTATTTAGGGATTTCATAACCAGAAAGTGGGTGGGCTTAGTCATTCTGTCGGCTATCATCCAAATAGCCTCGTAATTCACCTGGGTTCTCTGTAACCCATCACGACCTTCATGGAGACTTACTCTCATTTTTCGTGCCGTGTCGATAAAGGTAGGTGCTGCAATAACTCTGCAGACTTTTAATACTCTACCTTACTCTGCTGACACACTAGGCACTTTTATACAATCTCCACCAATATCTCTTTCCACATCTGACCACCCATACCCTTTTCGAGATTTTGATATATTTATTTACTTCCGTATGCACTGTATATCTTGAAGAGTGAGCTTCTGACAACATTACTGTCTCATCAACTGTGGTCCTGGGGAGCACTCATACTGTCTCTGAATCCTCAGTAACTCATTATCACCCACTGTGAACTCTATCACTGTACCCTTCTGAATCAGACCCAAACTATCGACATCCGGTCGATCATCACGCTAAGCCTAGCAAATCCGGGCACTCTCATCCGGTTCTAATCATCAGGCTAGCTGTCACACAATCACTGTCATCATCAGAAGGGATCACATCAATACTGAGGTCCACAACTGCTCTAGCAGCTCACGCTCCCTGACCATCATATGCAATACCATCCCGATGCTCTTTCTACTCAAAGCATCAGCCTTTCCTGGGTGGTACAATTTCCACAATCAAAATCTCTTAGAAGCTCTAACCCAATATGTATATTCTCATGTTCGCCTCTTTCTGTAAAAACAGATACTCGGGCTTTATGATCAGTGCATATCTACAATTTCTCACCGTGTACATAATAGTACCATATCCTCGGTACAAATACTGTTGTCAACTTTAAATCATGGGTATCTTCCCATTATACATCAATACACAGCTCCTTCATGATTTTGAGGTATTCATACTCACTGAGAACCTCTTGAGCTGTTGGGTATGGTGAAATTAATCACGGTGGTCAGTTCATACTTCATCACGCCAAATTCACGTCACAACAATAATCTTATTTATCATCTCTTTCTGAGACCACGTTTCTTAGTTAAACGTGTCAACAAGGTAAATCCTTTTAGAACTTGCAGCAACCCATTGCAAAAGCAATTTCTCCAATTGTTGCTTATAAATCGCCCTAGACTTTAACTACACCCAATATATCATCGATAATGATGATTACAACTCGATCTAAACCTTGACTTATTTACGCATAAGCGTATAAGATCCTTCTTAACCGCTTACGTTTTCAGGTACTAACCTGCGTCGTTTCCTTTACTTATCTTAACGGCTCTTATTAAATTTACTATGTTAGTCTTTATGATTTGTCGAATTTAAATATTCTTATCGTCTTAGTAAAGGTATCCTAATGCTAAAGTTATCTATTACGACGCTCGATTTCACGTTATAGGTTATACATATATACTTTTAGACGCTGTCAAGTCTTAAGGCGGGGAGGTATTTTAAAATACCTTTATTAGCCCTCAGACTTAACCACAACTACTGGTTATGGTTATACCCATCTTTGTCCTTGGTTATAATTTGTATTCGCTACTAATTGCCTTAATCCTTATTACTTCGTATACTCATTGCTTTAATCCTAATGACTCCTTTGATTTTCAACTGTTGCACCCCTGTTTTCAACTTAAAATCTCGATAACCATATTCCGCTAATTAATCCTCCTCCACTGGGGTACTCATTTATCAGTATTGTGCCCAATGATGTAGGCATTCATGCCTTTTACTCACTTATATGCGAATGAAGGCGGTATGAATAAATATGTGGCACCAGGATCAATAAACATATGTACTTCATTATTCATAACAAGTGTGGTATCTTATACCACATCCATGAAACATTAATAGCGTCCTGGTCCAAGACATCCTTTCGCCTTCGTCCAACAACCTACTTTCCTTTTTCTTTTCGGCTATGGCCTCCCTTTTCGTTGCAGCTATACCAACGAAATTTTCCTCTGTCTCCTTACCTTTCTGTGGGGCGATCTCGCCCAATTCTGTGCAATCAAATCAATGGTCCGTCTTATCACACTTAACGGCCATTTTCATCTATACCGTGTAGGTATAAACCTTCCTTCCGTGGTATCCACCACACATCTCACACTGCTTACAGTGCTCACACTGCTACACTGCTTCGTAATAGGTCGGGATTCTCCAATCACAATGCCCCTCAAGAGTGCCAAAATTAGTTGCACTGAGGCCTTACCAATTCTCTTACTCCATAACTGGTCAAATCAGATCTTTTACCAATTACCATTTCCCATTTTAACATCTCTGCCATTTCTCGATTCTCTTTTCTGTCTCTATTTCAGCCCTCACTACCTCTCCGAATCTCAGAGGCGTGCAATTCATATTTTTATTTATCCAACTGTAAATCTACGCACTGCCTCGGTATAGGCAATATCTCACGGGCTAATCAGACTCTAACTGAAAAGTCGAGCCCTATCATGAACTTTAGACATCTCAACTGTCACTTGTTCATAATGTCGAGGTAATATCTGCCCAGAATATAACCGGGTCTCCATACTCGTCAATAAATTAAATCCTCTGGGTCAGAGTAAGGACTTTAATTCGAAATTTCCTTTAAATAATGTCCGGGATGTTCTGTCACCGGAATACATCCATAAATAATTCTCATCTTAGCTCTGAATGTTTAACACTTAAGATGGGTCGAGCGGGTTTCCACCAATGCTCCGCTGCGCCCTCTGATCTCATACATAATCTGAGCAATTAGCTCCTCAAAATGATACCCATGCTCCGCTTCAATCTCGCGAAGCGTCTCTCAATACTGTCCGATCACTCTGTCGGACTCTGTGGGGCATACTCAACATTAGCCTCTATTTCAATTTTAGCATGATTCTCATAGTCAAACTCAGCACGACTTAGCAGATTCAGGTCTACCTCTACGACCTCTGCCTCGTGCACTATCTCATCTAACGCGACTCATATTAAGCATTCCTGCATTCTCAACCATTTCTTAGTCAAGCCCATCTCGATATACACTATTGTATCTAACTAAGCACAGTAACACGGGGATGTAATTTCCTAATTACTGACACTGACACACATCAGACCAATTGTGCTCTGATACCATAATAATTGTCACGACCCAAACTACCCAAAAATCAGAGTTAATTTTTCGCGTTTTTATTATTTTCTTACTTAAATTCTCACCTGTCCTCGAATCGTGACCAACACTCCACTAATAATTGGGCTGTGCGTCAATGCCAGTCCCACCATACATCTACCCTAGTACTTATTTCTTCTCCAGTCATTTATAATTGTTATATTATTTATACATCCCCTGAAGTTACTTACAAACATGTTACTGTGCTATGCTTATGTAGATACAATATGTACAAGTGTATATATATCTTATGTTGATGGGCAGCAGCGGATACCCGAAATGCAGTACTGAGTCGTCGCAACTTCAACCGGAGATTATCTGTGGGAGAAAATGAAAGGGGTGAGCACATCAAGCTCAGTAAGGCAATCCTACGAACAAGTAGGTAACCATACTACCTACATGAACGTAGTGCCATGCATAAACCGCCCTTTCTCCACACATTTTAAAACAATGCTATGCATTATGATGAAATGTAAAACACATTTGCCCGGAAAATCAACATGCAATTATTATAAATCATTTCTTTCTCAATAAAGATTTTCACAATAAAGTCAGGATTCGACCCCTCCTGCGGGTGATCCTGACTCACACAAAATCATGAAAACGTTTACATCACACGTGGGTTTTGAAAAGCATGGAAATACCATCATGCAATTTAGTTTTAAAACCCAGTTTAAATATCATAAAAGTCATCAACATGCGAGACTAGGCAACATCTGTATATAGGTAAATAACTAGGACTATGGCCACATTTGTCCTCGTGAGTTCCTCAGCTACACGGATCCTAGTGTGCGGGTTCTCACCATGATCGGGAATCGCCCGGGAGGTGGGTCAGTCCATCCCGTCAGTCTTATCCGATCCTCGGCATCCGAAGATGCTGCATCCGGAGATGCCGTATCCGAAGATACCACACGGTACATCGTACTCCATGCTACTTTCACGGTACATCGTACTCCGTGAACCCATATAATATCTCTAGGTACTCCAGCCCAATTGGCCTGCTTCCCACAGAGGTTTGTTTCTCAATACTCATGCCATGTCTCAAAATGCACGTGCGAGCCTATTAAATCGGTGACACACAGTCTACCCGATGCTCCAAGCACGGCTCATCGCATGTTCTCATAAATCAGTGCGAGCAATGCTCAGCACTCTCATCAAAACAAGTAAACTGGCAGAGCCCGCTTACATCCCCACAAGGCCGCCAACCTCATCCCTCACTCTCACCCCACCTAAGAGGTCTCTTGAGCCTGTTGGGCCTTTTGGCTGACTCCAAGGGCAGACAGCGGTACTCCACAAATCTGGTAAAACTAGTGCGAGCTAAGCTCAGCACTCTGTATATAAATCATGTGAAAATCGGGTGCGAGTTAGACTCTAGCACCCTGTCACGAAGATCATGTAAAATCTGGTGCGAGTTAGACTCTAGCACCGTGTCATGAAAAGCAAATGAAATCTGGTGCGAGTTATACTCTAGCACCTATGCATGTAAAACTCTAGTGCGAGCTCTCGCTCCAGCACTAATGCATGCATTACACAAATCGAAAATACCGTACGAGCTGAGCTCTAGCACGTCATATGTCAATAAAACACGTAGGCGGCTCTATTTACTCAAAACAGTTTTCAAATCAATTTCACGTTGAAAGTATGCAATGCGGTGCATTTTCTTTCAAGGTGAGCCAGCCTACTCATGCATGCGTTGAAATACCTCCAGAACGAGCAGGAACCTCTTGTCCTGGCTCCTCCCAATTTTTTCTAAATTTTTAGATTTTACCCTTAACAATGGTATTTTAGTACTTTGCCCATTCGGGGCACTAACATTATTCTTCGACCTCTAGACCCTTCTGATTATTTTAAAGGACTGCCAATGAATTTAAAATTGCGTACTGTTACCTTTAGCAGTCCGCAGAATTCCCTTACCTCGATTCTCGTCGAGTCTGACCTTTTTCTTTTCCATTGTCGTCTCGTCGCGCAGTCCGTTATGCTCCCAATCAAATGCCCGGAACTGCGTATTAACATTCCTCAGGTCAGATAACATATAATTTAATTGTACTTAATCTTTTCTGGGCTTAATTTAAATCATTGGGCCCATTTACCCCTATTGGGCCCGATTGCACCTTAATGGGCCTTAATCGGCCTTAAGCCCGTTTTCCACTTAATTTTCACTTTATCGAGATCTATTGGGCTCATTGGGCCCACCAATAATTTATCGGGCCTCGTTCTAGCTCTCGAATAGCTAAATTTAATATTTACGACAATTAGTCTAAATTTTCATAAATTAATTCAATTTATGCGTAAATTAAATCAATATCACGCATAACGAGGCAATTGTCGTAAATAGGGGTCACTTACCCGAGATTCCATGTTAGTCCGTAATTCGAGACTGTCTCGAGCCCTCGGTGGATGCCAATCGTCGAGCTACACAATTAATTACATTTTCAGGTAAACTTTTCGATCGAAATTTAATTAAATAAAATATTCCAAATTTAAATCGGGTCAATTTGACCGCTTATCGACTTACCCGAAGCTCGATTGCATCATCGAAATTTTTCCCAATTTTTTCCTCTTTTTCTTTTTCCCTTTTTTCTCCTTTTTTCCCCTCTTTTTGGCTGAACCGATTCAGTCCGGTTCGGACCGGTTCAGACTGCCGGTTTTCTCCGGTTCGGCCGGTTCACCGCCGGTTCACTGCCTTGCCGGCCGGTTCTCCGCCGGCTTCCACCGCCAATCGCTCCGCAAGGCCGTCCGCAGCTCGAATCTGGCCTCGGTTCGCCTCAACGTGGCCGAAATACCGCCGGTCCGGCTGTTCTCCTCTTCGCCGTCGGACCCGTTTTCCTCTTTCGCTGTTTCCGGCGTCGTCCGCCGGTTTCGGTGGCTGCCACCACCACCAAACGCATCGTCTGGGCCTGGGGAAGCTTCGGCTGGGTTCGGGGTCGGCCAGATCGGCGCCGTTCGCCGTCGATCGGAACTCTTTCCCCCGCGACTTCTCTCCCCCGATTCGCCGATCTCCGGCGTCGGTAGGCTGCACCGCCGGTACCATCGTGCTCGTCGGCCTCCCCTCTTCCATTTTCGACCTTCGCCTGGCCGATTGGATCGTCGGTGGTCGTCCGGCCTTCAGCCTCCGATTTCGGCTTCGTTTTCGCGTTTCTGTTTCTGTTTCTTTCTTTCTCTCTCCCCGACCCCCTTTTTTTTTTTTCATTTCTTTTATTAATTTTATTATTATTATTATTTATTTTAATTATTTTACTATTCATTAAAATACATTAAAATACCTAAATATCTACAAAAATTATTATTTTTTTATTCTAAATTAATTAATTTAATTTTATTTAATTTATTTTAATCCTTTTTCAGGTATAATTTCTCCGTATTTTCGGGATATTGTCCCGGGTGACTTTTTGGTATATTTTTCGATTATTTTCGGGATTATTCTTCCGAACTAAAAATTCCGATTAATCCCGATTAATTCCAATAAATTAATATCTTGATCAATTTAACCCAAAATAAATTTATTTCATCTTTATTGACCAAGATTTCTCAAATTCATATTTTAATTAAATATTTCTTATCGAAATTATACCGACCTTTGGTCTTTTGACCATTTTGCCCTTACACGTGTTCGGGATTAATTTAACCCGACTTTCCTTCATACTTCCCCCATCTTTTCTTATTTAATTTCCGTATTTTAATTAAATTCGGGTCTTACACAGGTAGATAACCATATTATCTACGTGATCGTGATGCCATATATAAAACCAAGCATTTACTTGTCATACTCCAAAACATCAGTTCATGCTCGTGTTCATGATATATAAAGCAATTCATGCTAATCAAATCAATGCACAATTCTTAAACAAAGCATGAAAAATCATCATGCACAAGTAGTAATTTAAGCATGGAAAATCGTCATGCGAGGTTCACTTAAAAGCATTTCTTACTTAACACAAATCATCACAAAATTCACCATTCGTCAAGATTCAGCCCCTCCCTTGAACTGTCCTGACCCATAAAACAATTTTAAAACATGGATTCATCATAAAACAAAGTGACATGTGAGATAGGCAAATAATAATAAGGGCAATAACTAGGACTATGGCCATATCCTCTGTGATCCCAAGCTACATGGATCCTAGTGTATGGGGTATCACCTCTATCTGCTTCCGCACGGGAGGTAGGTCACGTCCAACTCGTCGGTCCATAGCAAAATATCCATCATCCGAAGACAGTATATATATAATATCCATACACGATACAATGTACTCCATGCTATATGCACGGTACAACGTACTTTGTGGACCCATATCATCACAACATATCCTGCCACATCTTAATACACACGTGTGAGCATATTTAATTGGCATGGCACACAGCCTACCCAAAGCTCCTAGCACGGCTCCCAACATATCGTAAAACCACGTGCGAGTAGTCTCTAGCACGACAACAAGTATATAGTGGACATCTAATGCGAGCAACGCTCCAGCACAATGTCAAAAATTCATGTGAAAACTAGTATGAGCTAGGCTCTAGCACTCATTCATGTAAAACTCTAGCGCGAGCTATGCTCCAGCACTAATGCATGTATAAACATATCAAATCTCGTGCCAGCTGCATTCTAGCATGTTTTATTTTCACAAACTCATGTAGGCAACTATTTCTTTTGTAAAGCATGGTCATTAAAACCAAATCAAACCATTTTCATGCAAATTGTTTAAATGCTAGCCAGCCTACCAATTCGCATGCTAAAAACAGTAAAAGGCTCAAGAAGCTCATGTTCTTGCTTTTCATGAACTTCTCAAAATCCCTATTTTCTTTGCCCTTCAAACATCTAATTCTTTTCCTATGACCCACAACATTTCTAGAAAATGCACCTAAAAATGTGTACAGATACCTCTAGGGGCCAACATAATTCCCTTACCTCAACTCTCAGTGAAGCAACTCCTTCTTCCTTTTTCGCTTTTCGTGATTGGGCTTAATTTGCTCCGAATATATCCTCGGGAGCTGCAAACATCCATTTATCACATGAGTTAATTAAAAATAACTCATATTCTGACTTGATCCTAGTCAACATATATTACTGAGCCTAATTCTCTTCTAAAGTCGATTTCAATTACACTTATCATTTCACCTAGGCCCATTGAGCTTCTTAAGCTCATTATCACTTGTTGGACCGAATTCTATGTAAGACCAGATATTTTTAACGTAAGAGCAAAAGGGACTAAATAAAAAATTTTGAGCGCATTTAAAAATGTAAAAGGATTGAAATGGTATTCCTGAAAATGTGCAAGGGTAAAATGATCAAAAGATCGAAATTCGGTATTAATCGGGACAAGAAAAGTTAATTAAGAATATGAGATTGAGAAATCTTGATCAATAAAGAAGAAATAATTAAATTTCGGATTAAATTGATCAAGATATGAATTTATTAGAATAAATCAAAATTTTCTTATCAAAAAATAATCCCGAAAATAATCGAAAAATATGCCGAAAAGGTAAAATCGGATTGATAAATTTATTTACGGATTAAATGAATAAAATAATAATTTTTTTAGATATTTGGGATTTTAATATTATTTTATTGATTAAAATATTATTAAAAATAAAATAATAATAAAAAATAAATAATAATAATAAAATTTGAAAAAAAAAAGAGAAACGTAGAAATCGCAAAACGCGATTTTTGGGAAAGCTCGACGAAGCCGAGCCCTTACCTTTACCGGCGGAGGCGACCGGCGGCAGCCCAGGTGAAGGAAGCCCAGTCGACGCCGACCCAGGTGGTGATCGACGGTGAAGAGAGAGGATCAGCGAGAGAAACGTCGGGAAAGAACGAAGCCGAGAGAGGGAGAGAGGGAAAACGGTGACCGGCGCCGATTCAAGCCCTGCCACAGACAGTCGAGGGAAGCCCGACCCCTTGAGACCCCCCAGCCATCGGAACACGGGCCCCCAGTCATCGAAAATGCTGTAAACGGCAAAGGAAAGAGGAAGCCACCTGCGAAAAGGAGAACAGGCCGGACCGACCACTTTTCGACGACATTGAACGAAATGAACCCCAGATCCGTGCATCGGACGGCCCAGCGGAGCCACTGGTGGTGGAAAACGACGGAGAACCGATCGGCAAGCCACTGAATCGGCTGAACCAGAGTGAACCGGCAGTTTGAACAGGGTTGAATCGAACCGGACCGAACCGGTTCAGCCAAAAAGAAAAGGAAAAAGGAAGAAAAAGGGAAAAAGAAAAAAAGGAAAAATTGGAGAAAATTCTAGTGATGCAATCGAGCTTCGGGTAAGTCGGTAAGTAATCGAATTGATCGATTTAAGTTTTGACATATTTAATTTGATAAATAATCGACTAAAAGTTTACCCAAAAATATATCTAATTGTGTAGCTCGACGATTGGCATCCACCGAGAGCTCGAGACAGCCTCGATTCGCGTACTATCATGGAATCATGGGTAAGTAACCCTTATTTACGACAATTTTACGTCGATATGTGTGTTAGAATTTACCGCATAAATTACGGATTTAATTTCCGCATTAAATGAATTAAATTCTGAAAATTGAGATAAATTGTCGTAAATAATTTCTAAACTATCTGAGAGTTTAGAACGAGGCTAAATAAATACTGCTGGGCCTAATGAGCCCAATATGCCTCGATAAAGTGTGGTAAACGGGCTTAAGGCCGATTAAGGCCCATTAGGTATAATCGGGCCCAATATGGGTAAACGGGCCCAATGATTTAAATTAAGCCCAGAAAATATGAAATACAATTAAATTGTATTGTAATTGACCTGATGAATGTGTATCCGCAGTTTCGAAGATTAGATTGGAAGCAAATTGGACTGCGTGACGAGATATCGATGTAAAGGTCAGACTGTATAGAAAATGATGTAAGGGAATTGTGTGAGCAGCTAGAGGTAGCTACGCGTATTTTAATAGTTTTTCTATACACTGAATATGTATGTATACCCTGATTATGTATAAAGGTCCTAAAAATGATTTAAATGGTTTTAAGGATCGAAATAGGTAAAAAGTCTATTTTACCCCTATTGAGGGAAGTTCACCTAAGGATGTGAAAGCATGACATGCATGAAATGCATGATTTAAGGAAATTTCAGAATTAAGAATTTTATTGATTGTAATCAAAGCAAATCGATAGATTGGCCAGAAACTGCATAAATTTCACAAGATAACACTATGTAGGTGTTATTCATATTTAAATGGAATTTCTTTGGAAAACAAGCCAACTATCAAGTTTATATGAAAACAGATAGTGCCGACACGTAGTTCACACTATATCTGCATTTGTGATTTTGCATAAATGTGCTTGAGCGGTTTGCTTGCACCGACTTGTGTGACATCATATGCATGAAATGTGCTAAAGCATGGTGTTCGTACTGATTTTTATTATTGTGAAATGAGAGCTGCTGGAGCCTAGCTCGCACTCTGTTTTGACATGGTTTGATTTGTTTTGACGTGGTATGCATAAAATGGTGCCGGAGCGATCGCTCGCACTAGTTTTTATGATTGACATGCATAAGAGATACTGGAAATTAGCTCGCATCCTGTTTTGATTTGATATTGCATAAAGCCGTGCTGGAGTGTAACTCACACGAGATTTAATTTAATTATGCATAAAGCCGTGCTGGAGTGTAACTCGCACGAGTTTGAGCATTCATTTGTGCTGGAGCGTTACTCGCAAAAAGTTTTATATGGTTTTATAATTCATTTTAAAGCCGTACTGGAGTTTTTCTCGTACGAGGTTTTCACCTAGTTTTTATACATATTCGTACTAGAGCATTGCTCGTACGTGGATTTTACTTGAATTTATAATCAGTTTAAGTCGTACTAGAGCGCTGCTCGTACGCAGATTTTATTGATTTCTATGACACCGTGCTAGAGCTTCGCTCGACGAGGTTTTTTGATATCATGAATATGCATGGAGCCGTGCTTGAGCTTTGCTCGCACATGGATTTATATTACATGCATATAGCCATGTTGGAGCCTCCTGTAGACTGTGTGTCACAGTGAGATGATATGCTCACACGTACATACTGAGACAGAGATGATATGGGTGGATAAGACCTATTACAGGCACCCCTGATTGAGCTTGGGTTCACGGAGTACGTTGTACCGTGGGAATTATTAGAGTGGAGTGGCACTAGCCACGAGGTAGCAAGCCTTGCCCTCGCAATCCTGGTGTTATGCTGTTCTGGCGGGTAGGATGACCCACCTCCCGTTTCAGGTGTGATACCCCGCACACTAGGTACCGTGTTGCCAGGGATCACTAGGATATGGCCATAGTCCTCGATGTTACTGATATAATCACTTGCTTGTCTCACATGATATAAATATTGGTCAATAGACCAGGGTAGACCCGAAGGAGGGGTCAGGCCTCCGATTTTATGATTTTATACTGTGATTGCTAGATTTCAGATGATTTTATGATATGTGACCCTGAAAGAATGGTGGTTTTATAACCAAAGTTTTATAATGAATTTTAACGAATCGTTTTATGAGTTTGAAATGGAATTATGAGATTGTTTTATGAGTTGATTGACCCGGAAGGGTTAGTTTTTATTGCATTTTTAATGAATTGATTAAAATGCAGTAGCATGTGAAGTTTTCCATGCTTTCATTTGAAATCCATAATTTGTCTTACATGACATGAAAGACTACATGATCTTGATTTAATTCATGCTTATTATGATTTAATGATGTCACATAAAATGCTATGATGCATATGCACGAACAGTTTTATAAACTAAGTCATTGATGGTTGCATGACTTTGTGCTTGATGATTTTAATGAAAAGAAATGGATTTAAAGGCATGGCATTATAAGCATGTAGATAGTGGAGCTATCTACTTATTTGCATAATTCCCTTACTGAGCGTGTGGTTTGCTCACCCCCCTTATTTCCTATCTTTTCAGAGCACTCGTAATAGTTATTGAGCAACTGAGGACTTGCATGTTTGGTATCCGCTGCTTCCCATCGAGAGACAGGTATACACATTTGTATGGTTTTGTATCTAAATATGTAATGCACAGACTGTAAATGGATATGATGCCGGGGATGTAGAATTATAAATACCATTGGGTATGCATTTATTTAAAGTCAAAGAATAGTAAACTCTGATATATGAATGTGAATATGGAAATGGAATGGTAAATAGGTGAGAGGTGACTAACACCGAATCATAGCCCAACTGTGTTGTAGGATGGTCACGATGAGAGAAATGTAAGAATTAAATAATAAATGAAAAAATGAGAAATTTATTCTGATTTTTAGGTAATTTGTGTCGTGATAAGTTTAATGGTATCGCGCTTGAGATGGCCTGATATGAGTCGGTGTTAGTGGATAAGGAAGTTTACATCCTCATGTATTGTGCATTATTTAGATACAATTGTGTATATCGAGATGGAAGTGCAGCTAAGAATTTGATTTAGAATGCAAGAATAGACTCATTAACTGATAGCCGCTATGATTGAGAGACGAGTACACGAGCTCGAGGCCATTAAGGTAGGCCAAGAGTCGTACTGAGTCACCATATGAGACTCAAGATGAGATTGACATGGAGGTTAATGTTAAGCATGTCCCACAGAGTCCGACAGAGAGATTAGACAGAGCCTGACAGAGAGATCGGACGATATTGAGACACGCTTCGCGAGGTTAGAGCGGAGTGTGGAGAATATTTTGTGAGCTAATTGCTCAGAGTATGTATGAGGTATTTGAGGGCGAGTCAGAGCATTGATGGAAGTCCTCTCAACCCATTTTAAGAGTTAGATGTCCAGAATGGACTTGGAAAATAATCCTAGATGTATTCCGGTGACAGAATATCCCGGACATTACTTAAAGGAAATTACAGATGATATTCTTTACTCTGACCCAGAGGAACTAGTTGATTAACAAGTATGAAACTCAGTTTATTCCTGTGCAGATATGACTCGAACATGACGAACAGTGAGAGTCGAGATGTCTGAAAGTTCAGGAAAGGGCTCAGATTGTCATTAAGAGTCTGATTAGCCCATTAGATATCACTACCTATACCGAGGCAGTGCACAGACTACAGTTGTGTGAATAAGATCATGAGTTGCATGCCTCTGAGATTGGAAATGGTAGTAAGGGCCGAAATGTCGAAATAGAGACAAAAGAGAATAGTTGATGACAGAGATGTCAGAACGAGAAAAAGGTAGTTTGGTAAGAGATTAGAGTTGATAAATCACGGGGTAAGTTGATTGATAAACCCCAGTATATCTAATTTCAATATTTTGAGGGGTATTGTGATTTGAGGACCCCGACCTGCTACGTAACAGTATAACAGAGTAGCAGTGTGAACAATGTAAGATATGTGGTAGTTACCACGGAAATAAGATGTTGGACAAGGGCGAGAGTATGCCTTAGACCAGGACATTACTGATGTTTCATATGATGTGGTGGAAGATACCACATTGGTTGTGAATAATGAAGTAATTAATTTAATTTATCCTGGTGCCACGCATTTATTCATACCGCTTTCAGTTGCTTATAAGTTAGTGAAAGATGTGGAACCTGTACCCTTAGGCAAGAGGATGCTAGTTAGTTGATTTTCACTAACTGAATATGGGTATAGAGATTATAAGTTGAAAATAGGGGTGAAAACATCACTAAAAAGTGTATTGTAAGTTTAACAAATAATGAAAGAGGAGTAGCGATATGTAGCGAATATGAATTGTGACGACATGGATTGATATGTAAAGTAATTGTGGTCAAGTCTGAGGGTTAATAAAGGTGTTTCAAAATACTTCCCCACCTAAAGATTTGACAGCGTCGAGAAGCGCACACATAACCTATAAATTGAAATCAACAGTCGTAAGGTATACATTTAAAATTTGGGTACCTTTGTTGGTACAACAAAGAAATATAGAATTTGATTAATCAAGAAGGTTTAAAAATTAAAATTTTATAAAAACCGTTATTAAAAAAAAGAAGAAGAAAATGACCCGGGTTAGTATCTTGAATGGAAGCGATTTCGAAATGACGTTATACGTTTATGCGTACATAGGTCAAGGATATGGGAAATTGAAATATTTAGTGGAACTCAACTACGATAAGGTATTTAAACCTTACCTGGACCGATTGCTTGTCATCTTTAGCGATGATATTTCGATGTATTCAAAGTCCAGGGAAGAGCATGAGTAGTAAATGAAAATTGTCTTATAGACGAGGTGTTGAGAGTTTCTCGAAATGGGCTACTCAGTTGACACGTTTTGTTTGGAAAAAGATTTCATACGAGTGATATGATAAGCATGAAAGTAGCTTTAGTGAGTTTTGGTTATATTGAAGTAATGAACTGACCACCGTAAGTATTCTCACCATAACCAACAGCTCAAGAGGTTTCAGTGTGTATGGATACCTCAAAATAAGGATTGGGCTGTGTATTGATGTAAAATGGGAAGAGAGTCGTTTATGGATCCAGATAGTTCAAGGACCATGAGAGAAACTATTCGACCCATGATTTAAAGTTGGCAGTCGTAGCGATTACACTGAAAGTATGACGCCACCATTTATATTGTAAAAAATTTCGGGTATACACTGATCGTAAAAGCCCCGAGTATCTGTTTTCATAGAAAGAGTCAGATATGAGATAACCAAGAGGGTTAGAGCTTCTAAGGATTATGATTGTGAACATTGTACCACCCAGAAAAGGCTAATGTAATGGCTGATGCCTTGAGCAGAAAGAGCCTCAGGATGGTATCATATATGATGGTTAGGGAGCGTGAGCTGCTAGAGCAGTTATGAGCCTCAGTAGTGATGTGATCCCCTCTGATGATGACGGTGATTATGTGACAGCTAGCCTGAGGTTAGAATCGAATTTGAGTGATCGGATTGCTAGGCTTAGCGTGATGATCGACATGGTGTCGATAGTTTGGGTAAGATTCAGAAGGGTATAGTGACAGAGTTCACAGTGAGTAATGATGACTTGCACAGGTTCAGAGACAGTATAAGTGCTCCCTAGGACCACAGTTGATGATATAGTGTTATTGTCAGAAGCTCACTCTTCGGGATATACAGCGCATCCGAGAAATAATAAATATATGAGAATCTCTGAAAAGGGTATTGGTGGTCAGATATGAAAAGAGACATTGTAGAGTTATAGCAAAGTGTCTCGTATGTCAGCTGATTAAGGTAGAGCAAAAGAAGTCTGCAGAGTTATTGCAGCCTCTACCTATATTGACATGGAAAAGAGAACAAGTTACCATGAATTTTGTGATGGGTTACAGAGGACCCGGATGAATCACGAGGCTATCTGGGTGATAGTCGATAAATTAATTAAGTCTACCCACCTTCTGTTTATGAAAATCCCCAGATACTCTGAGTGTGTAGGCGGATTTATGTGTATGGAAGTTGTGAAACAGTATGTAGCATTCTAGTGAGCATGGTATTGGATAGGGATTCCCACTTCACTTCCCACTTCTGGGAATATGTTTCAGGAAGCTATGGGAACCTGATTGTGTGTTAGCACAGCTTTCCGTCCTTGGACCGATGGTCAGTCAGAGAGGACTGTACAGGTTCTGAAGGATGGATGAGAGCATGTGCCATTGATTTGATGAGCTCTTGGGATGATCAGTTGTTACTAATCAAATTCGCCAATAATGAAAATTGTCGCTTGAGTATCGGGATAACAAGTTATATGAGGCATAGTATGGCCGTAGGGATTATTCCCTGACTTGGATAAGAAAAAGTGGGTAACAGATAGAGGAATTGTTCCTGAGTTAGTAAGATAAACCTCTGAAGTGTTTAGTCGATTTGTGAGAGATAAAGAACACCTCAAAGCAAATAGAAAAGCTATGCTGACAAGAGACAGAAACCATTAAAATTCACCGAGGGTGAATCATTATTGTTGGCAGTTACTTGTCTTAAGGACGTAATGAGATTCGGATAAGAGATTGGACAAAGTGGAAGGTAAGACCTATAGGTTGGTATTACCACTTAAATAAACAGGCATCCACAATGTGTCCCTTCTTTTGATGCTTCGAAAATATTATCCGGACCCAGCATATGTGATTGGATATGAGCTCTAACAACTTAGCTCAATGAAAGTATAACGTATGATTGGAAAATCGATTCGGGTATTAGATGGAAAGAGAAAATATTGAGGTTTAAGATGATCTCCCTAGTTAAGTATGATGGTAGTATTATACTATGGAGAAAGTCACTTGAGGATGACAGTATATGATACGATAGATGTACCCAGAGTTATTTATGGACTCATATGACTTGGTTCTAATTTGGAGGACCAAATTTCTTAAGTGGGGGAGATTGTAAGACCCGATATTTTTAACGTAAGAGCAAAAAGGAATAAATAAAAATTTTTGAGTGCATTTAAAAATGCAAAAGGATTGAAATGGTATTCCCGAAAACGTGCAAGGGCAAAATGATCAAAAGACCGAAATTCGGTATTAATCGGGACAAGAAAATTTAATTAAAAATATGGGATTGAGAAATCTTGATCAATAATGAAGAAATAATTAAATTTCGGATTAAATTGATCAAGATATGAATTTATTGGAATAAATCAGAATTTTCGTATCGAAAAATAATCTCGAAAATTATCGAAAATTATATCGAAAAGGCAAAATTGGACTGATAAATTCATTTACAGATTAAATGAATAAAATAATAATTTTTTTTAGATATTTGGGATTTTAATATTATTTTATTGATTAAAATATTATTAAAAATAAAATAATAATAAAAGTAAATAATAATAAAATTTGAAAAAAAAAGAGAAACGCAGAAATCGCAAAATGCGATTTGTGGAAAAGCTCGATGAAGCCGAGCCCTTACCTTCACCGGACGGAGGCGGCCGGCAGCAGCCCAGTCGAAGGAAGCCCAGTCGACGCCGACCTAGGCGGTGATTGGCGGTGAAGAGAGAGGATCGACGAGAGAAACGTCAGGAAAGAGCGAAGCCGAGAGAGGGAGAGAGGGAAAATGGTGACCGGTGCCGATTCAGGCCCGTCCACCTACAGTAGAGGGAAGCCCGACCCCTTGAGATCCCCCAGCCACCGGAACACGGGCCCCCAGTCACCGAAAACGCCGTAAACGGCGAACGAAAGAGGAAGCCACCGGTGAAAAGGAGAACAGGCCGGACCGACCACTTTCCGGCGACATTGAACGAAACCAACCCCAGATCCGTGCATCAGACGGCCTAGCGGAGCCACTGGCGATGGAAACTGATGGAGAACCGGCCGGCAAGCCACTGAACCAGTCGAACCAGAGTGAACCGGTGGTCTGAACCGGGTTGAACGAACCGGACCGAACCGGTTCAGCAAAAAAGAAAAGGAAAAAGAAAGAAAAAGGGAAAAAGAAAAGGAGGAAAAATTGGAGAAAATTCTAGTGATGCAATCGAGCTTTGCGTAAGTCGGTAAGCAGTCGAATTGGTCGATTTAAGTTTCGAAATATTTAATTTGATAAATAATCGACTGAAAGTTTACCCGAAAATATATCTAATTGTGTAGCTCGACAATTGGCATCCACCGAGAGCTCGAGACAACCTCGATTCACGTACTATCATGGAATCACGGGTAAGTAATCCTTATTTACAACAATTTTACGTCGATATGCGTGTTAGAATTTACCGCATAAATTATGGATTTAATTTTCGCATTAAATGAATTAAATTTTGGAAATTGGGATAAATTGTCGTAAATAATTCCTAAGCTGTCTGAGAGTTTAGAACAAGGCTAAATAAATACTGCTGGGCCCAATGAGCCCAATAGGTCTTGATAAAGTGTGGTAAATGGGCTTAAGGCCGATTAAGGCCCATTATGGTATAATCGGGCCCAATATGGGTAAACGGGCCCAATGATTTAAATTAAGCCCAGAAAATATGAAATACAATTAAATTGTATTGTAATTGACCTGATGAATGTGTATCCGTAGTTTTGAAGTTTGGATTGGGAGCAAATCGGACTACGTGACGAGACATAAGTGTAAAGGTCAGACTGTACAGACAAATGAGGTAAGGGAATTGTGTGAGTAGCTAGAGGTAGCTACGCATATTTTAATAGTTTTTCTGTATACTAAATATGTATGTATACCCTGATTATGTATAAAGGTCATAAAAATGATTTAAATGATTTTAAGGATCGAAATAGTAAAAAGTCTATTTTACCCCTATTGAGGGAAGTTCACCTAAGGATGGTGAAAGCATGACATGCATGAAATGCATGATTTAAGGAAATTTTGAAATTAAGAATTTTATTGATTGTAATCAAAGCAAATCGATAGATTGGCCAGAAACTGCATAAATTTCATAAGATAACACTACGTAGGTGTTATTCTTATTTAAATGGAATTTCTTTGGAAAACAGGCCAACTATCAAGTGTATATGGAAACAGATAGTGCCGACATGTAGTTCGCATTATATCTACGTTTGTGATTTTGCATAAATGTGCTTGAGCGGTTTGCTCGCACCGACTTGTGTGACATCATATGCATGAAATGTGCTAGAGCATGGTGCTCACACTGATTTTTATTATTGTGAAATGAGAGCTGCTGGAGCCTAGCT
Source organism: Firmiana major (assembly GCA_033439115.1). Classification (NCBI taxonomy): domain Eukaryota; kingdom Viridiplantae; phylum Streptophyta; class Magnoliopsida; order Malvales; family Malvaceae; genus Firmiana; species Firmiana major. The sequence goes on from CM065904.1 coordinate 39,093,308, forward strand.
CGCACTCTGTTTTGACATGTTTTGATTTGTTCTGATGTGGTATGCATAAAAGATGCTAAGCGATTACTCGCACTAGTTTTTATGATTGACATGCATGTGAGATGCTGGAGATTAGCTCGCATCCTGTTTTGATTTGATATTGCATAAAGCCGTACTGGAGTGTAACTTGCACGAGATTTGATTTAATTATGCATAAAGCCGTGCTAGAGTGTAACTCGCATGAGATTTGATTTATTTGAGCATTCATTTGTGTTGGAGCGTTACTCGCACAAAGTTTTATATGGTTCTATAATTCATTTTAAAGTCGTACTGGAGTTTTTCTCGTACGAGGTTTTCACTGAGTTTTTATACATATCCGTACTAGAGCATTGCTCGTACGTGGATTTTACTTGAATTTATAATCAGTTTACGTCGTACTGGAGCGTTGCTCGTACGTAGATTTCATTGATTTCTATGACACCGTGCTAGAGCTTCGCTTGCATGAGGTTTTCTGATATCATGAATATGCATGGAGCCATGCTTGAGCTTAACTCGCACAGGGATTTATATTACATGCATATAGTCGTGTTGGAGCCTCCTGTAGACTGTGTCACAGTGAGATGATATGCTCACACGTGCATACTGAGACAGAGATGATATGGGTGGATAAGACCTATTACAGGCACCCCTGATTGAGCTTGGGTTCACGAAGTACGTTGTACCGTGTATATCACGCGGAGTACGCTGTACCGTGGGGATTGTTGGAGTGGAGTGGCATTAGCCACGAGGCAGCAAGCCTTGCCCTCGCAATCCTGGTGTTATGTTATTCTGGCGGGTAGGACGTCCCACCTCCCATTTTAGGTGTGATACCCCACATACTAGGTACTGTGTTGCCAGGGATCACTAGGATATGGCCTTAGTCCTCGATGTTACTGATATAATCACTTGCTTGTCTCACATGATATAAATATTGGTCGATAGACCAGGGTAGATCCGAAGGAGGGGTCAGGCCCCCGATTTTATGATTTTATATTGTGATTGCTAGATTTCAGATGATTTTACGATATGTGACCCTGAAAGAAGTGTGGTTTTATAACCGAAGTTTTATAATGAATTTTAACAAATTGTTTTATGAGTTTGAAATGGAATTATGAGATTGTTTTATGAGTTGATTGACCTGGAAGGGTTAGTTTTTACTGCATTTTTAATGAATTGATTTAAATGCAGTAGCATGTGAAGTTTTCCATGCTTTCATTTGAAATCCATAATTTGTCTTACATGACATGAAAGACTACATGATCTTAATTTAATTCATGCTTATTATGATTTAATGATGTCACAAAAAATGATATGATGCATAAGCAGTATGATTTATATATGCACGAACAGTTTTATAAACTAAGTCATTGATGGTTGCATGACTTTGTGCTTGATGATTTTAATGAAAAGAAATGGATTTAAGGGCATGGCATTATGAGCATGTAGATAGTGGAGCTATCTACTTACTTACATAACTGCCTTACTGAGTGTGTGGTTTGCTCACCCCCTTATTTCCCATCTTTTTAGAGCACTCGTAATAGTTACTGAGCGGCTGAGGACTTGCATGTTTGGTATCTGCTACTTCCCATCGAGAGACAGGTATACACATTTGTATGGTTTTGTATCTAAATATGTAATGCACAGTACTGTAAACAGATATGATGTCGGGGATGTAGAATTATAAATACCATTGGGTATGTATTTATTTAAACTTAAAGAATAGTAAACTCTGATATATGAATGTGAATATGGAAATGGAATGGTAAATAGGTGAGAGGTGACTAACACCGAATCATAGCCCAACTGTGTTGTAGGATGGTCACGATGAGAGAAATGTAAGAATTAAATAATAAATGAAAAAGCGAGAAATTTATTCTGATTTTTAGGTAATTTGGGTCGTGACATTCTAGGTCCATCAACCTCGTCGAATTGATTTGAATTCAAGTTTGGCCTATAATCACCTTCGACCATGGCATGGGGGTTGAACGCCAATCATGCCATTCCTAGTCTAATTTGGTTTAGCAAACTCTCTTAGTTATGTAATCGAGCACTTGGTTTGCATTGCTCTAACCTTGACTCTTCCATTCATTCATGCATTTTTACAAACAGCAAATATGCACAATTTATCACTTTGACCAATCCCATAAATTGATTTCACATAATCATCTCAAAATCATGCATATAACAATACTAACACCTTAGTATAATCCATTTATCATTAAATCCACCATATCCCATTTTCTTACACTAAACCCATTTTAAGTCATGCTTGATTCATCATATTCAAGGTAGTTTCAACCAACAATACATACACCAATCAACTCCTAACACCATCTAGATAAACATACTTAAAGTTGGTGTATTGGAAACTCACCTAGCTTGACTTTTCTCTTGCCCAAATTTGGAAGCCCCTTTTGCTCCTTCAATCCAACAAGTTGAGTTTTGATTCCAAACTATGTTGTTCTCCTTCTCACAATGAACAACTTTGCTCTAATAGCTTTTTCTCAAATCTTTTTGGAAGGGAAGGCATTTTAAAGTGAGAAAGCTTGCTCTTTTTGGGTAAAATGGAGGGGTGTGTTGCTTTTCTGAAGAAGAAGGTTTGGCCATCGGGTTTTTATAGAACTGGGGTGGTGAGATCAATCTCCTAGGGTAAGAGATGAATCTTCCCTTGGTTTTGAACTATCAAAATATTCAGTGTTTTAAGGGAGAGATCGATCTGCTCTTTGGGGACGGATTGATATCCTCCTGGTTTAAACCATCAAAATATTCAGGTGTGAAGCTGAGGGATCGATATGCTCATTAGGAAGAGATTGATCCTTTCTTGGTAGAGTCAAGTGGAGATCGATTTGCTCATGGGGAGAGATCGATCTGCTCTTTAGGAAGGGATCAATCCTTGCTAGGCAGAAGTAAATAGAGATCGATCTGATGATGGGGAGAGATCAATTTACTCCTGTCAAGATCAAATAGAGATCGATCTGCACATAGGAAGGGATCGATCTGTTCCTTACAGAATCATATAGGGTCGATTTGCTTGAATGAGAGATCGATCTGCTTTGAATAAGAGATCGATCTGGCCTTTATCTGGAGCATTCCTGCTGCATTTTTTCCAGATTTTTCAAAGGTAAACTCATATTTCGTTACTTCAATAGTCATTTTGCATTCTAATCCCACTTAGAGCATGGAAAGGTTCATTTCTTATGATCCACATAAAATGTAACTTGTGTGTACTGCTTGAAAATGTAAAAGATCCTTAGAATTCGTAGTCTTGCATTATGATTTCGTGTTTTTAAGTCTTTATATTCGGTCTGATTGTTTGAGTTCCATTCGTTTAGTTTGTGGCCACTTCAGCCTCTCTTTAACCTTTATATGGATTCATGGATGTTCATTCATTCATTCTTTTTGCAACTTCATTCAAGCCAAAATCTCTTTTTATGATTCAATTTAACATATGAAAATGTATTACATCATATGAATCATAAAGAATACATCACCAAAAGTGAGTCTTACATAATCTCCCCCACTAAGAAAATTTGGTCCTCCAAATTGAAACCAAATCAGTTGGTGAATAACTCTGGGTACTTCTCCCGCATCAAATTCTCTAATTCCTATGTAACTTCCTTCGCAATGTGGTGTTGCTAAAGAACTGTTACTAAGGGAACCATCTTTGATCTCAACACCTTCTCCTTCCTATCCAATATCCAAACCGGTTTCTCAACATATGACATGCTCTCGTTGAGCTCCAATGGCTCATATCTAATTACATGTGTCAGATCCGGGTGGTACTTCCATAACATAAAAATGTGGAAGACGTTATGAACGCCCACTAACTTAGGTGACAATGCTAGCCTGTAAGCCTTTTCTCCCACTCTATCAAGTATTTCAAAGTGTCCAATGTAATGAGGACTTAACTTTCCTTTCTTTATGAACCTTGTTATACCCTTGGAAGGAGAAACTCGTAAAAATACTGATTCACCCATTGTAAACTCCAATGGTCTCGTCTCCTGTCAGCATAACTCTTTTGTCTGCTTTGAGCTGTCCGTAACCTCTCATAAATCAAATGGACATCCATAGAGGCATCTCTCACTAAGTCAGGATCAAATATTTGCTAGTCACCCACCTCTTCCCATCCAATAGGGGAACGACATCTACGACCATACAAAGCCTCATATGGTGCTATCCCGATACTCGAATGATAACTGTTATTATAAGTGAACTTTACAAGTGGTAAATGGTCATCCTAGGAGCCTCCAAAACCTAATGTACAAGCTCTCAACATGTCCTTCAGGGTCTTTATAGTCCTCTCTAATTGACTATCTATTTGAGGATGGAACACTGTGCTAAAACTCAACTAGGTCCCTATCGCTTCCTAAAAATGTTCCCAAAAGTGAGAAGTGAAGTGAGAATACCTATCTGATACTATGCTCACTAGAATACCATGCAACCTCACTATCTCGCGCACATACAATTCCGCCAAAGTACTCAGAGTATTGATGGCTCTCATAGCTAGGAAGTGTGTCGACTTAATCAATTTGTCCACTATCACCCAAATCGCATCGTGATTCCTACGGGCCCTGGGTAAACCCATCACGAAGTCCATAGTGAGATGCTCTCATTTCTAAGTCGGTATAGGTAGAGGTTGTAATAGCCTTATAGGCTTCTGATGCTCTACCTTCACTTGCTGACAGATGAGACACTTTGCTACATACTTCGCAACATCTCTCTTCATCCTTGACCACCAATACATTCTACGGAGGTTCTGATACATCTTGTTACTTCCGGGATGCAGTGTATACTTCATTGAGTGAGTCTTTGATAAAAGCAACCTCCTGATCTTTGGATCATTGGGAACACATATCCTATCCCTGAACCTCAACAATCCATCTGAACTCAACTTAAAATACGTCTATATACCCCTCTGTATCTGCCCGATAATATCACTGCACTGCTGATTGATGAGTGTCATATTATTATTATTTATTTCCTTCTACATTTTAATATTTTTCTATGTTCCTCATGTTAGTTAGAGTACTTATGTTAATTTGTGATTTTGGCAGATAAACTAGGCTTCAAGAGCTTAACCGAAGAAATTGGATAGTTTTAGTGCTATTTGGAATTTTGGCTTTAAACGGAGGTCCAGTCCTCCAAATTATGCAAAGTCAGGCCTAGTGAAATGCTGACTTACTGATTTACAACTCTGAAGAAGAGCCCAAGATCCAATTCGGCCTATTTCCACTCCAAAACCAATTGTGAAGAAAAAGCCCAAATATGTTAACCCTTTTTTCCTACTTGTAATAGGATTGTCGAATTTATGTTTTTTTTACTAAATATATAGTTTCATTTTCTTTAGGGAACATGAGAAAAGAGACAGAAGAGGGCAGCAGTCAAAAGAAAAAAAAGTCACCCTCTCTATATTTTTATTTTTGTTTTCAATAATCATGTGCTGCCAAACCCTTTATTCGGTTCAAGGGAATCGAATCCAGTAAACTTCAACAATTGAGAAACACGGTTTGTTGTTCTAAACTATCTCTTGATTCAATTATCTATTGTTTGTTTTATATTAATTGATTCGATTGCATGAGAAAATTATATGATTTAGCCAATTAGATAATCTTCGCATGTGATTGTATGTTATCTAAAATTTTCACAATCCGTAATTGTTGTGATAGAAATCGGAATCAGTAGCATTTAGGGTTCGTCAAGTCTAAGTGAAACAATAAAATGGATTAAACATTCAACCCGTGGCTGGAGTGTTATTCGGTTAGTAATCTTCCTAGAGTGTTAATGTTATTCCTAGTCTAAATAGGATTGCGTCAAAACCGATTTGATTAGGGATAAGAATTTAATTCGGGTACTGGGCTTGAGTTAATGATAACAGGGAAGAATAGATATTATCTTACTGGGAGATAATACCTAAGCTAAATAATGGAGGACAAGATGGTAAATTAGGTGTTAATGATCAATTGTTAGTTACTGGATAGTTCCTTTGAATCGAAGTTGTTAATCTTTGTTTATTCTCTTAATAATTAATTGAATATCAATTCTGTTTAAGGATTTTAATTCTATTAAATTAACGCCCCCCAAAAAAAATTATTTTAGTTATTGCATGCTAATTAATCCACCAGTCTCTAGGGTTCAACCTGGATTTGCTGCTACTACAAAATTTCGGTAAGACTAATAATTCAAATTTGGTTGAATTCGACACTCACCAATTTTTGGCGCGATTGTCAGGGATTGGTTCTGATTAATTACTGTGTTTTTATTATTCTCATTAATTTGCTTTTAAATTGTTGTGATTTTTTATTTTTATTTATTTATTTATTGTTTTAAGGCTTTTTGTACTATTTATATTACTATTCACAGGAAATATTTTTGTTGAATTAAGAGACGTATCCTCCAATTCAGGTGAAATTGCACTTCAATTCGATCCAAAGAAATAGAGAACCTTGAGGAGGTTGAAAAGAGACCAAGAAGCGAACCTTGAGGAGGTTGAAAAGGGACCAAGAAGCTACAACCGTTGTAGAACCCTTAGATCTCGAAAGTACGCCAAACAAGAGCTCAATAGAGGAGTTGGACACTGACAACATGTCAATTAATAATAATAGGACTTTAAAGGAGGTTGCTGCTCCTAACTTAAACTTACAACCTTTGTGTATTGAGTACCTTACTTTAGATGCAACTTTTGAACTTAAATAGCATCTAATACATCTTCTGCCTACTTTCTGTGGACTTGCAGGTGAAGATCCCCACAAGCACCTTAAGGAATTTCATGTGGTGTGTTCGAGCATGAAACCACAGGGCATCTCAAAGGATCAAATCAAGCTGAGGGCATTCCCTTTCTCGTTGGCAGATCAAGCAAAGGACTGGTTATACTACCTTCCTTCGTGATCTACACTTTCATGGAATGAGATGAAACGGTTGTTTTTGGAGAAGTATTTCCCAGCTTCTAGGGCTGCAAATATAAGAAAAGAGATCTGTGGCATTCAGTAATATAATGGTGAAACCTTGTACGAGTATTGGGAGCGTTTTAAGAAGCTGTGTGCGACTTGTCCACACCACCAGATTACTGACTAGCTTTTAATACAGTATTTCTATGAAGGTTTAATGCCAATGGACAAGAACATGATTGATGCTGCCAGTGGAGGAGCATTAGTTGATAAGACCCTAGAGGTTGTGAGGAATATCATTGCCAACATGGTAGCCAATACACAACAGTTTAGGAGTAGATTGGATCACACACCGAAGAAGGTGAACGAGGTAAGTACTTCCAACCTCGAACATCAAATTTTTGATCTAACCTCTTTAGTTCGAAATCTGTTCGTTAGCAGGACACAACATTGACATGTGTCAAACTTTGCAAGAAGACATGCAACAAGCAAATGCCATAGGAAATTTTCTAGATCAGCCCCAATGGAGACATGATCCGTATGCAAATATATATAACCCAGGCTAGAGAGATCATCCAAATTTGAGATATGGTAACCAAGTTTGCTATCAACATTCTGTTTAGTGGCAGCAAACAAGTTAATCCACAAGCTCAGGTTCAGGTATGTCACTTGAAGAGATTGTGAAAAACCTTACTAACAACACTTTGCAATTCTAACGGGAAATAAGGACAAGCATCCAGAACTTGGAAAAAAAGATGGATCAACTAGCAACCACGGTTGGCAGATTAAAAGCTCAAGGTTCTGGGAAGTTACCATCTCAAACAACAAAAAACCCCAAGGAGAATGCGAGTGCCATAGTGCTGCATAGTGGAAAAGAGATTGAAAGGCAGATTTCAAAGGCAAAGAAAAAGGTTAAGACACATATGCAACCTATTATAGATAACACTAACCCTATCTGCCCTCCCTTTCCTTGCAAGTTAGCTAAGACATAGAAAGATGAACAACAGAAAGAAATCATTGAGGTATTTAAGAAGGTGGAAATTAACATACCACTTTTGGACGCATTGAAACAAATTCCAAGGTATGCAAAATTCCTTCAAGAGTTGTGCACGACAAAGAGGAAACTAAAAGGTGATGGGAAGGTAAGTATGGGGGAGAATGTATCTGCGGTCATTCAAAGAAAACTGCCCCAAAAGTGTAAAGACCCATGTACATTTACAATCCCTTGCATAATTGGTAATAGGCAAATCGAGCATGCCATGGAAGATTTAGGTGTATCGATTAATGTTATGCCTTTTTCAATTTATACATCCTTAAATCTAAGTCCTTCGAAAAAAACTAGAGTGATCATATAATTAGCAGATCAGTCTAATGCATACCCCGAAAGGGTAGTTGAGGATATTTTGGTGTAGATGAATCAGTTGATCTTTCCAGTTGATTTCTACATTCTGCATATGGAGGAAAACAGCAGCCTAGTAAATCACGTACCAATAATTTTAGGCCAGCCCTTTCTTGCCACTGGTAGGACTAAGATTGATGTGTTTGATGGGACATTAACCATGGAGTTCGATGGAGAGATTGTCAAAATTAGCATCTTCGATGCTATGAGGTATCCAGCATATGTACATTCAGTATTTTTGATTGACAGTTTTGATGTCTTAACGCTGGATACATTTGAAGTAAGCAGAACGGATGAGCTGGAAGTGGTGATCAGTAAAAGCTTGATGCTGAACGAGGTTGAATTAGAGCTTTGTTCAGAAGTCGAAGAAATGATCATGGCCATGCAGTCATTACAGCCTAGGTATGAAGTTAAAGATTGGAACTACCATTTTCTCACACGAAGCTACTACCTTCTATTGTGTAGGCACCGATTTTAGAATTGAAGTCTTTACCTGACCACTTAAAGTATGCTTACCTGGGAGATGATGAGACACTTCCAATCATTATTGCGAAGAACTTGATAGTGGTACAAGAAGAAAAGTTAATCAGGGTGCTTCGTGATCATAGAACAGCCATAGGATGGACAATAGCTGACATTAAGGGAATTAATCCATCTATATACATGTACATAATTCTGTTGGAAGAAAGATCTAAACCAAACCGAGAACCTCAAAGAAGATTAAATCCTTAGATGATAGAAGTAGTCAAGACAGAGATTCTGGAGTTGTTAAATGTAGGTATAATCTATCTAATTTTGGATAGTAAATGGGTGAGTCCAATCCATGTTGTACCAAAGAAGACTGGGATAACAGTGGTGAGAAATCAAAATAATGAGCTTGTTCCAACAAGAGTGCAGAATGGGTGGAGAGTATGTATAGAGTACCACAAGCTGAATTCGGCAACCAGAAAGGATCACTTTCCTTTACCTTTCATTGATCAAATGATTGAGCGTTTAGCTGGTAAATCTCACTACTGTTTTCTTGATCGATTTTCAGGTTATAACCAGATTGTGATTGCACCAGGAGATTAGGAGAAAACAACTTTCACATGCCCATTTGGAACATTTTCTTTTAGGAGGATGTCGTTCGGCCTTTGTAATGCTCCAGGTACTTTTCAAAGATGCATGGTAAGTATTTTGTCTGATTTGTTGGAAAATTGCATTGAGGTGTTCATGGATGATTTCACAGTGCATGGCGACTCATTTGATAAATGCTTAAATCATTTGACGAGTGTACTTGAGCGTTGCATTGAAACTAATCTAGTGCTGAATTTTGAAAAATGTCATTTCATGGTAGAACAAGGCATTGTTTTAGGTCATGTAGTTTCATCCAAGGGCATTAAAGTAGACAAGGCTTTGATTTGATTTTGAGCTTACCCTACCCCACTAGTGTGCAGGAAGTGCATTCTTTTCTTAGTCATGTAGGTTTTTATCGCATAGGAACTTCTTGAAGACAGCACTACCATTGTCGAAGTTGCTACAGAAGGACGTACCCTTTGAAATCGACGAAGATTATAAGGCAGCTTTCAATGAATTGAAGTCATCTTTGACTTCTACCCCTGTCATTCAACCACTAGTTGGGAGTTGCCTTTCGAAATAATGTGTGATGCAAGTAATTATGCTGTGGGAGCTGTTTTAGGACAGCGGATCATCAACAAGGCCCATGTGATCTATTATGCATCAAGGAGGCTTAACCCAGCTCAGTGCAATTATTCTATGATCGAAAAGGAGCTTCTGGCTATTGTATTTACTTTAGATAAGTTTCGATCTTACTTGCTTGGTTCTAAAGTTGTTGTGTTTTCTGACCATGCAGCTTTGAAATATCTTTTGGCAAAAAAAGAGAGGAAGCCAAGGCTAATTAGGTGGATTCTTCTATTGCAAGAGTTTGATCTCGAGATCAAAGATAAGAAAGGGGGAAAAAACCTAGTAGCTGACCACTTGATCGGGTTGGTGAGAGAAGAAGATCTAGTGCCATTACAAGAAACTTTCCCTGATGAGTAGCTCTTTACAGTGCAAGGTATGACCCCTTGGTATGCTGACTTGGTAAATTATTTAGTTACTAAGGTCATACCTCAAGATTTGAGTAGAGCTAAAAAAGATAAAATAAAAAGTGAGGCTAAATACTATGTATGGGATGAACCATATTTGTGGAAATATTGTTCTAATCAAATTATTAGAAGGTGCATCCCTGATTCAAAAATTCAATCTGTCCTTACTTTTTGCCATGTATATACCTGTGGGGGTTATTTTGGGCCAAAGACAACAGCTAGGAAAGTGTTAGATTGTGGTTTTTATTAGCTTACCTTGTTTCATGACAATTATGTTTTCTGTAAAAATTGTGAACGATGTCAAAGGATAGGGAACTTAAACTGTAGGAATGAGAAGCCTCAAACTCCTATACTTGTGTGTGAAATTTTTGATGTGTGGGGTATTGACTTTATGGCTTCATTTCCTCCTTCCTTTGGGTTTGTTTACATTTTACTGGCTGTTGATTATGTGTCGAAATGGGTGGAAGCAAAGGCCACCAAAACTGATGATGCGCGAGCTGTTGCAGGTTTTATCAAATCTTACATTTTCAGCAGGTTTGGCATACCAAGAACATTGATAAGTGATCAGGGGACTCATTTTTGTAATTGGTCAATAGAGGCTTTGTTAAAGAAGTATGGAGTCCTGTACAAAACCTCCACAGCTTACCCAAACGAATGGATAGGTTGGGGTGTCTAATAGGGAAGTCAAGTTGATCTTGGAGAAAACGGTAAATCCAAACAGAAAAGACTGGAGTCTCAGACTTAACGATGCTTTATGGGCTTATAGGACATCATATAAGATGTGGCGCCCCGAAAACGCAAAAAATAGGGCCAATTTAAAGCTTTTTACTCATCAAATCACAATTAAGGGTGCATTCCTGTGCAATGTCATACATCATCATGCATATCATACCTCAGGATCTCATCATTAGATAGTATATATCATATCATATACATTACTCAATATTAAGTAAATTAATCCTAATACATCCCATACAAGGTTATACATCAAGTGTCTGTAATTACAATAATTGTCTGGGTACATGAAAAGATAAATGATACCTCAGACACAATATATGGCCTGGAGCTCAAGTTATCCACTAGCCACTACTCCGTACGTTGCAGGGAAACCCTTTTTACTTGAAGAAATATGGAGGGAAAGAAAATAAGGTGAGCTTCTAAATTGCTTAGTAAGGGGGTAAGGGACTCATATATAAACCATAATGCACATCACAAAATATTTATTTGCATGTGAAACTTAGTATACTCATTTGAAATCATAGCATGAAAGTTCTCAAAACAACATTCTCATATCTCAAAACCATGTGGAAACATGAAGAAAAAGGCTCAGTATAGAGCAGTAACAAGCATGTGAAAACAATGCGATAATTACTTTCTCAATAAACGTGATAAAATCACTGTAATAATAAAGCACGTGACACAGCCACCAAACACATGTGGCATAGCCACTGATTTTGATTTGTACATGGCACAGCCACAGATTTAGATTCACACGTGGCACAGCCACCAAATACACGTGGCACAGCCACAAAATAGGGGATCTCACGTGGCACAGCCACCAAATATACGTGGCACAGCCACAGAATAGGGGATCTCCCGTGGCACAGCCACCAAATATACGTGGCACAGCCACAGAATAGGGTTCGCTTGTGGCACAGCCACAGAATAGAGGATCTCATGTGGCACAGCCACCAAATATACGTGGCACAGCCACAGAATACGGGATCTCACATGGCACAGCCACCAAATATACGTGGCACAGCCAAAGAATAGGGTTCGCTCGTGCCACAGCCACCAAATACACGTGGCACAGCCACAGAATAGGGGATCTCACATTACCAGAACGGAGAAGAATCGGGCTTACATGCTACCAGAGCAATGCCCGGTGTGTACTCAAAATTACACACCTAAGTCTTTATCAATAGCCATTATCATATAAAACTGGTTTGCCTTCCCGTAGAACTCATAGTGGTTTTTCTCTCGTAAAACTCATTTAAAATCATTTTATACTCAACACAAAACATATGAAAACCAAGTTCCAACCGGCAAAACACGCACACATTTCTCAAATCTCAATATTGCCTTAACGTAGAGCCCAATTCATTTCTCACACAAACTCAACGGTTTATAAAGCGGTTTCACACTTAGCTTATAAACTCATAAAAACATTAGATCCAATCGGCTATAAAATCGTGTACATTCTCATCAAAACACAACACATCAAACATGCTTTTTTATAAATCACAAATCATGCTATAATAGCTCACAAATCACACACACAAATGGTTTAGTTTCCCTTACCTCTTTGCACCTTGTATAGTGCAATCGTTCCCCCTTTGTCACGGACTAGTCTCGCATTCCACTCTGGAACTCCCGAGCTGTCCAAACGATGTTAAAACATCAATATTCATCATCACAGTACCCTTAATTCTCAAAATTGAGCATAAATGCTTATAACACCTCAAATCTCTCAATTCTCATAACTCTATCACAATCCACAATCTCATTCACAACATCTCAACATCCTACACTTCCCATGCCACAATATCTATGCTAATTCACCACATTATCTAAATTTCCATTTATAACTCAAAATTCCCAAAATTACCAAAATTGCTAAATATCACATCACTCCAACTACATTGTAATTTCATCAATCCCTAATCATTTTTCAGCTATTTCAACACTATGCCATGAACCATTATCACCAAAATCATCTCAAATATCAAGATCGAGGTTTAAAAATTACCCAAAACTTATGGAGAGCTTATCTCTTGCCTCGATTCAATCCGTCTTCCGATTTTCAAGTATGTTGTTCTCCCTTCGATGAGGAACAACTTTCCTTCTTGCCATAACCTTTGATTTGGATGAAAATGGGTGCTTTGGATGAGTGAGAAAGCTAGGGCTCGGGTGAAAATGGGGTTTTAAAGAGAGAGAAAATGAAATTGTAAGAGAAAGTAGGGGTTCCTTATATAGACGGAGGGTAGGAGATCGATTTGGCTCTTGATGAGATCAATCTGTATTTGAATTTAAGGACGATTTTGGGTAATTTTATGCCTAGGAGATCGATCTATCGAGGGGTGAGATCGATCTCTTTACGGCTTTATAAGATCGATCTGCTCCTTGAGGAGATCGATCTTTTCGCAAACAGAAATATTTGGAGATCGATCCTTTCCTCATGAGATCGATCTTCTCTCAAACAGAATCATAAGGAGATCGATCCTCTTCCATTGGAGATCGATCTGCTCACATACTTTCCTCCTTCCTTGTCATTTTTAACTCACCAGCTCGATCTCTCCGTCTCCAAGATCGATCTGACCTCATAGTTTCACACTTAGGTTAAACACTTAACTTGTAAATCTCTAAATATAATTTCCACAATTCACTACTTGGGTTATTTCTCATTTATCACATATACATTTCACTTAGCTCAATAAATTCCATTTCAAGTTCATATTACATAATTAAAATATGTCTAAAATTCTTAGATCTCACATCCTCCCCACCTTAAAAGAATTTGGTCCTCCGAATTTGTCAGACCCGAATTTTATGTAGCTTGTTCTTTATGATTCCTATGTGTATGAACACTTTATTACATAGTTAAATCATAAGAAGAGTATTTACTAACATGCAATCGACAATTTGAGAAATTAAAAATGCATTTAAGCTACATAACAGTGAGATAAGGGTTAAGTTAATTCCCAAACGAGTGTAGGGGTAAAACGGTCAAATGATTGAAATTCGGTATAATTTTGATAAGACAATTTCATTAAAAATATGAAATTGAGGAATCTTGAACAAAATTGAGAAAAATATTTAATTTCGAGCCCATTTGATCAAGATATAAATTTATTAGAATTTATCAAAATTTTCACCTCAAAAAATGAGCCCAAAAATAGTGGAAAAATATACCGAAAAGGTAAAATCGGACTGATAAATTCATTTACGTACTAAATGAATTTAATATGATTTTTTTAGATATTTTGGGATATTTTAAGATTTTTATTATTATTTTAAGAATAAAATAATAAAAATATATTATAAATAAAAGAAAAAAAGGAAATGTGGAAATTGGAAAACGCGGGGAGAGAGAAAAAAATGGAGAGGAAACCGACGCAAGTCAACTCGAGGAAGAAGGAGTCATCGGCGAGCATCCGGCGACCCCACGGCCAGTTAAGCGGCCGGAAAGGAAGAGGAGATCCAACGGCCACCGGCGGTGCTTGGTCCTGATCGAGCCCAGCCGAGTGTTACCCAGGCTTAGGTGCGCCAAACAGCGGTGGTGATGTGTCGGGAACCGATCGGAAGATGTCGGCATGACCAAAGGAAGCATGAACTGGTAAGCGGTTCAATGAAGAAGGTTCTGCGCTGAACCGGATCGAACCGGTTCAGCCAAGGAGAAAATGGGAAAAAGAAGAAAAAGAAAGAAAAAGAATGAAAAAGGAAAAGGGAAATTTTTGGGATTTCACCGGACTTCGGGTAAGTCGATACGAGGTCAAAAGTGATCGATTTGATTTTCGATAAATTTATTTAAATTATATTTAATCAAAAATTGACCCGGAGTTAAATATATAAAATTGTGCAGTTCGACGATAAATTTCGAACGAAAGCCCGATTGAACTTCGATTTGCGTACCATCGCATACTCTCGGGTAAGTAAAGCTCATTTACGACAATTTATATGATTATTAAGTATTTAAGATTTATTTTACGCATTTCGAATTAAATTTCGTATTTAGTGAATTATATTCGAAATTTTGAATTAACTATCGTAAATGATATACGGGCTATCCAAAGAGCTTGAAATAAAGCCCAATGGGTATTGATAGGCCCAATGGGCCAAGCCCAAATATTTTAGGCCCAATATTATGTAATGTGACTAGGACAAGCCCAATAAGAGTTGGTGGGCCCCACAAGCCTAATAGGCCCAACGAAAATGAATAGTAAAATGAAAATGGGCTTAAGGCATAATTAGGCCCATTAAGGATTATTAAGGCCCATTAAGGGAAATAAACTGTATTTAATGTGAAATACAGTAGGAAAAGTGTAATTAACCTGATAAATGGTTATAGGCAGCTCTAGAGAGTATTGAAGGAGCAAATCGGACTGCTGAAATGAGTAGCGCAAAGAAAGGAAAATTTCTCGAGTGATTGTAGATAAGGGATTTTTGTGAGTAGTTAGAGATAGCTGCACGTATTTTCATCTGCTTTTACATTCACTTAAAAACTCTGAGGGTCAGAGAAAGTGAATAATAATTATTGCGACCCGATAGTGGCAAATTACGATTTTACCCCTAGTTAGTCAAAAGGTCAACTTTTATGAAAAGTTGTAAAAAGCATGGAAACCATCATATTGAGTGTTTAACTGCTGTTTAGCAGGAGAATAAATAGATGGGTTAAATATTTTAAGGTTGATGTGAAATAAGCACACTTTATAATTCTGATTTTGATGTTTTATAAATCATCCCTTTTTAAAGAGTCATCTATCATATTATGTGAGAATGAATCATGCTGGAGCACAGCTCGCACTGGATTTCATATATTTTTTCCATACATTATGCTGGATTTTGATTCGCACTAGATTTCCATGACATGCATGATAGAGTAAAAGAGTTCTTACTCGTACTCGAGTTTTTCATGAGATGCATGACAGAGTGTTGGAGCGTTGCTCGTACTCGATTCTTCATGATTTATACATGACATAGTACTAGAGCTATTGCTCGTACTTGATTTGATGATATTATGCATAGCATGGTACTGGAGTTATTGCTCGTACTTGATTTAATACATGAATTATGCATTGACCTAATTGCTGGAGGTTTACTCGCACTAGAGTTGAGTTTGTGATGTGAAACAGTGTTTGAACGGAGTGTCGACTGTGAGTCGCGCTCAAAGGCGCGCACTGTATGTGATATATAATACATGTTACAAACCCATGCCCGCATCCTTGTGTGACTAAGTGTCACATTATGTGAGAGGATAGTCGCATGAGGGTATTAGAGATGTGGTATGATATTCCATGGTTTGAGGGCTAAGACCTATGGCAGGCACCCCGACTGTGATGTAAGGTCCACGGGTGTACTTTGTGTCGTGGCCGGGGCATGGGAGTACGCTGTACCGTGTGTTGTTGTATAGCTGACGGTTGTAATGGACTGACCACCCTCCCGTTGCAGCAGTAATGCCCCGCACATCGAGTACTGTGTTGCTTGGGATCACATGTCAGATATGATCATAGTCCATGATACTATTTGCATTTCACCACAGAGTCTCACATGATATATCGCATTGATTGATTGATTTAAATTGCGGACAGACCTGAGGGATGGGTCGGACTCCGATTTTGTGATTCGAATGATTTAAATGCCATATTTATTGTGATTTAAATATACATGGCATGATTTATCTAAAGGCATGATTTATATAAAGATGCATTGTTTTGCACTACATGGCTACATTTGAGAAAGAAAGCATGATTTCTGTACATGGGATTTAATCTGTACAAGTATACATATATTTATTTAAAGACATGCTTTTGAAGTGAGTTAAGGAAATAATGTTTTCAAGGCATAGCATTATTTTGAGTAGGTAGTGTAGATATCTATTTGCTTGCCTGATTTCCTTACTGAGCGCGTTGTATGCTCACCCCCTTTCTTTACATCTCTCTACAGAGCATCAGTAGAGCGAGAGTCCACTGCTAGTTCCTATCGACCGCCAGGTATACAGATTTTGTACGGTTATGTATCTAAACATAGAAACAGCACAGTGATGTAAACGATATATATAATGGGAAATATATTTGTGTTAGATTTTATATATATCTCACATGTATTATAAAAGCAGTTGCAGTCAATAATAGTATATTGACATGTATGTATGATAATGGATAATGTGGTAAGCGAGGATTCTGACATCGAATCACAGTCCAACCATTAATGAGAGGAAAGGTAAGTTAAAAATGCGAAAAAAGTTTTAGTGATTTTAGTTAAAGTCATGGATTGAGAATGGGGTCCTGACAGAATGGTATCAGAGCAGAGGTTGGTCTGATGTGAGTTGGTGTTAGAAAATAGGAAAGTGTACATCCCCATAGTACAGTGCTGTGTTTAGATATAATTGTGTATACCAGATAGGAAACGGACTAATTCATTGTTATGAATGCAGGAACTTTACCTATATGGTAAATACGCGTAGTGGTAGAGTTACGAGAGGTAGGGCTCGAGGCCGAGGAGATAGACCCGAGGGACGAGCTACTGTCGAACCATTACTTACGCATGAGACTCCAAGTGCAACTGAGGCACCCGAGTGTGCTGAGATGCAGTTTAAGAGATTGTAGCGTAGTCTTGGGATGATTGTCGAGATATTGGCATAGACGATGCCTGGTAGGCAGAGACAGGAGATAGGAGCTGCGACAGGAGAGGCAGTTGCCCCTGATACACCTACGCAGACAGCTGATACACCGAGGACTATAGATACTCCTATACCCCCCCAGTTTCGGGTGGTAGTGGATTAGGGTACGGATGTGATCTGTATCGGTTATGAGAATTCCAGAAGTTTAGACCTCCATCCTTTAGTGGGGTCAAAGACCCTATAGCTGCTGAGGAGTGGATAGCGGAGATGGAGAAGCTTTATGGATTCTTCGAGTGTATAACCTCGGAGATGGTCGCATTTGCTGCGTTCCTACTGAAGGGAGCTGCAGAGCATTGGTGGAAGTCCACCCACCTATATTGAGATCCTGACACACAGATATCAGTTGGGAGATATTTTGAGAGGCCTTTAGGAGGCAGTTTGTTCCCGATACCGCACAACGAAAACTACAGGCAGAGTTTTTGGGACTAAACTAGGGGAGTTTATCTGTGGACGAGTATGAGACTCGATTCCTATCCCTAGGGAGATATGACCCCGATACCATGTATAGTGAGGCTAGGAAGGTCCACAGGTTTATTGATGGGTTGAGACCGGTTTTGCGGTCTAGGTTAGTTCTATTAGACATAATTTCCTATGAGGAAGCAGTGCGCAGGGTGCAACTGTATGAGCAAGATTATGATAGGAATGCTTCCGAGTTCGAGAAGTTTAGCCGTAGCCGAGACATATAGAAGAAGAGGTCGGCTAGAGATTTTGGTTATCGAGGAGGGAAGAAATTTTTTGGTAGGAGATCACGGGTAGAGGAGGCACAAGAGAGATATGCTAGACCTCCAGCTTATCCAACTGTAGCCCAGCCAAGGGCATTATCATAGGAGGACAAAGACCTGCTATTGATCAGTGCAAAAGATACGGTAAACAACATGGAAGTAGACCATGTCCGCTGACTCCTATTGTATGTTTTCGATGAGGGAAACAAGGGCATATGGCTAGAGAGTGTCCAGAGACATTTATGACTGCCCCACAGAAGGGCAGGGAGCCTGATAGAACTCCAGCTGGTACGTCTGCTCAGAGAGGTAGAGCGATGGCAGAGGAGAAGGGGAAACACGTGATAGGTCAAGGGCGAGTACATGCTTTGGACCAAGGGACAGCTGATGCTTCATCGGATGTGATTCGAGGTTTCATTGCGTACATGGTAGATATGGATAAGGCACATTCGGAGTTGTCAGATATTACTGTGGTCAGTGAGTACCCAGATGTTTTTTCGAATGAATTGCCAAGGTTACCACCAGACAGAGAGATGGAGTTCTGTATAGATTTGGTGCCTGGTACGGAGCCTATTTCGAGATCACCATATCGCATGGCCTTAGTTGAGCTGGAGGAGCTCTAGAGACAGTTACAGGAGCTGTTGGATAGGGGTTTTATTTGATCGAGTGTTTCACTTTGGGGAGCACCAATTCTATTTGTGAGGAAGAAGGATGGGAACCTTCGATTGTGTATAGATTACCGATTGTTGAATAAGGCCACCATCAAGAATAGGTATCCCCTTCCACGCATTAACGACTTATTAGATCAGCTTCAGGGAACACAGGTCTTTTCCAAGATTGACCTAAGGTCTGGGTATCATCAACTGAAGGTTCGGAGTGGAGATGTACCCAAGACAGCATTTCGTACCCGATATGGCTATTTCCAGCTGCTTTCATGGCTTTGATGAACGATGTGTTCAAGACATATTTGGACCAGTTTGTTATCGTCTTTATCGATGACATATTAGTGTATTCGAGATCCAAGGAGGAGCATGAGGAGCACCTCAGGATTGTGTTACAGACTCTTTGAGAGTAGGAGTTATATGCTAAGCTTAGTAAGTGTGACTTTTGGTTGTCACAGATCTCATTTTTGGGACATGTTATATCGAGAGATGGTGTATCAGTTGATCCATCTAAGATAGAGGCTGTAGTTCAGTGGGAACAGCCGAGGATAGTCACCGAGATCAGGAGTTTCTTGGGTTTAGCTGGATACTATCGGAGATTCATTGAGGGATTTTCGAAGTTAGTTGCTCGTTGACACGTCTTACTCTGAAGAGTGTACCATTCGTATGGAACGAGGATTGTGAGAAGAGTTTTGAGGAGTTGAAGCATCGATTAACCACCGCTTCGATTCTCACTATCCCAACCAGCTCAGGAGGATTTGCAGTGTATACCGATGCTTCGCATTAGGGACTGGGTTGTGTATTGATGCAGGATGGGAAGGTAGTTGCTTATGGATCCAGACAGCTGAAGGATCATGAGAAGAACTATCCGACCCATGATTTGGAGCTAGCAGCAGTAGTGTTTGTGTTGAAGGTATGGTACCACTACTTATATGGCGAGAAGTTTCAGATATTTACCGACCACAAGAGCCTCAAGTATCTATTCTCATAGAAAGAGCTGAACATGAGACAGAGAAGATGGCTAGAGCTTCTGAAGGACTATGATTGTGAGATACTTTATCATCTGGGTAAGGCTAACATTGTAGCCGATGCCTTGAGCAGGAAGAGCCTAGGGATGGTATCGTACATGATGGTTAGGGAACATGATTTGCTAGTGCAGTTTGCTAGCCTCAGTTTGGGAGTCGTGCCTTCTGACATGGATTCAGGCTATGTGATAGCTAGTGTATGCTTGGAGCCGGACCTATTGGACAGGATCAGAGTGGCTCAGCAGAATGATCCATTTTGTATGGATGTGAGTAGTCAGATACAGAAGGACACAGTGACTGATTTTGAGTTGAGTTCGGACGGACTATTGAGGTTCAGAGGTAGATTATGTGTTCTCGAGGATCCAGGACTCAGGAGATTGATATTGATGAAAGCTCATTCGTTGAGGTATACGTTACATCTGGGGAGTAACAAGATGTATCAAAACCTCCGGAAGGTATATTGGTGGTCAGGTATGAAGAGAGATGTAGCAGACTTTGTGGCAAAGTGTCTCGTATGTCAGCAAGTGAAGGTAGAGCATCAGAAACCTACAGGGTTATTGCAGCCTCTACCTATACCGACATGGAAATGGGAGCATATTACCATGGATTTCGTGTTGGGTTTACCAAGGACCCGTAGGAATCACGATGCTATATGGGTGATCGTCGACAGACTGACGAAGTCAGCCCACTTCCTAGCTATGAGAGCGACCGATACTCTGAGTTCATTAGCAGAACTGTATGTACGCGAGGTAGTGAGGTTACATGGTGTACCAATGAGCATAGTCTCTAATAGGGATTCCTGCTTCACTTCCCACTTTCGGGGACATTTTCAGGAAGCTATGGGAACCCAGTTGAGTTTGAGCACCGCTTTCCATCCACAGACAGATGGTCAGTCAGAGAGGACTATACAGACTCTGTAGGATATGTTGAGAGCATGTGTGCTAGATTTTAGAGGCTCCTGGGATGACCACCTGCCACTAGCCGAGTTCGCCTACAACAATAGTTATCATTCAAGTATCGAGATGGCACCGTATGAGGCTTTATATGGCCATAGATGTCGTTCCCCTATTGGATGGGAAGAAGTGGGTGACCGTAAGATTTTCGCTCCTGACATGGTTACGCAAGCATCTGAGGACGTCCACTTGATAGTGGAGAGACTGAGGACAACTCAGAGCAGACAGAAGAGTTACGCTGACAGGAGATGTAGGCCACTAGAGTTTACAGTTGGTGAATACGTGTTTTTGAGTGTTTCTCCTTCCAAGGGCATAGCGAGATTTGGGAAGAGAGGGAAATTAAATCCTCGCTATATTGGACCCTTTGAGATACTTAATCAAGTGGGAGATAAGGCTTATAGGTTGGCATTGCCACCGGACTTATCAGGTGTCCATAACGTCTTCCACATATCGATGCTTCGAAAGTACCACCCGGATTCGACACATGTGATTAGTTACGAGCCTTTGGAGCTCCGAGAGGACATGTCATATGTTGAGAGACCGATTCGGAGATTGGATATGAAGGAGAAGTATTGAGATCGAAGACCATTAGGTTAGTGAAGATTCTCTGGCAGCATCATACTTCAGAGGAAGCTACTTGGGAGCTAGAGAGTCTGATGTGAGAGAAGTACCCTCACCTATTTGATGACTGACTTGGTTCTAATTTGGAGGACCAAATTTTTTGAGTGGGGGAGGATTGTCAGACCCGGATTTTATGTAGCTTGTTCCTTATGATTCCTATGTGTATGAACACTTTATTACATAGTTGAATCATAAGAAGAGTATTTACTAACATGCAATTGACAATTTGAGAAATTAAAAATGCATGTAAGCTACATAACAGCGAGATAAGGGTTAAGTTAATTCTCGAACAAGTGTAGGGGTAAAACGATCAAATGACTAAAATTCAGTATAATTTCGATAAGATAATTTCATTAAAAATATGAAATTGAGGAATCTTGATCAAAATTGAGGAAAATATTTAATTTCGAGCCCAATTGATCAAGATATAAATTTATTAGAATTTATCAAAATTTTCACCTCGAAAAATGAGCCAAAAATAGTGGAAAAATATACCGAAAAGGTAAAATCGACTGATAAATTCATTTACGGACTAAATGAATTTAATATGATTTTTTAGATATTTTTAGAATATTTTAGGATTTTTATTATTATTTTAAGAATAAAATAATAATAAAAATATGTTATAAATGAAAGAAAAAAAGAAATCTAGAAATTGGAAAACGCAGGGAGAGAGAAAAAAATGGAGAGGAAACCGACATAAGCCGACCCGAGGAAGCAGGAGTCACCGGCGAGCATCCGGCGACCCTAGGGCCAGTCAAGCGGCCGAAAAAGGAAGAGGAGGTCCGTGCGCACCGATCGGCACTGGTCACGCCCTCCACCGACGCCGGAGGCAGACGAATCGAAGAAGAGAAGCCGCGGAGGAAAAGATGAGATCCGACGGCCACCAGCAGTGCTTGGTCCCGATCGAGCCCAGTCGAGTGTTACCCAGGCTGAGGCGTGCCGAATGGCAGTGGTGATGCGTCGGGAATCGGCTGGAAGACGTCGGCACGACCAAAGGAAGCCTGAATCGGTCGACGGTTCGGTGAAGAAGGTTCTGCGTTTAACCAGACTGGACTGGTTCAGCCAAGGAGAAAATGGGGAAAAAGAAGAAAAAGAAAGAAAAAGGAAAAGGGAAATTTTTGGGATTTCACCGGACTTCGGGTACGTCGAAACGAGGTCAAAAGTGACCGATTTGATTTTCGATAAATTTATTTAAATTATATTTAATCAAAAATTGACCCGAAGTTAAATATATAAAATTGTGCAGTTCGACGATAAATTCCGAACAGAAGCCCGATCGAACTTCGATTTACGTACCATCGCATAATCTCAGGTAAGTAAAACTCATTTACGACAATTTATGTGATTATTGCGTATTTAAGATTTATTTTACGCATTTTGGATTAAATACCATATTTAGTGAATTATATTCGAAATTTCGAATTAACTGTCGTAAATGATATACGGGCTATCCAAAGAGCTTGGAATAAAGCCCAATGGGTATTAATAGGCCCAATGGGCCAAGCTCAAATATTTTAGGCCCAATATGATGTAATGGGCTTAGGATAAGCCCAATAAGAGTTGGTGGGCCCCACAAGCCCAATAGGCCCAACGAAAATGAATAGTAAAATGAAAATGGGCTTAAGGCATAGTTAGGCCCATTAAGGATTATTAAGGCCCATTAAGGGAAATAGACTGTATTTAATGTGAAATACAGTAGAAAAAGTGTAATTAACCTGATAAATGGCTATATGCAGCTCCAGAGAGTATTGGAGGAGCAAATCAGACTGCTGAAACGAGCAGCGCAGAGAAAATGAAATTTCTCGAGTGATTGCAGGTAAGGGACTTTTGTGAGTAGTTAGAGATACCTGCACGTATTTTTGTCTGCTTTTACATTCACTTAAAAACTCTGAGGGTCAGAGAAAGTGAATAATAATTATTGCGACCCGATAGTGGCAAATTACGATTTTACCCCTAATTAGTTTAAAGGTCAACTTTTGTGAAAAGTTGTAAAAAGCATGGAAACCATCATATTGAGTGTTTAACTACTGTTTAGCAGGAGAATAAATAGATGGGCTAAATAATTTAAGGTTGATGTGAAATAAGCACACTTTATAGTGCTGATTTTGATGTTTTATAAATCATCCCCTTTTAAAGAGCCATCTATCATAGTATGTGAGAATGAATCGTGCTGGAGCACAGCTCGCACTGGATTTCATATATTTTCCACATACATTAGTGCTGAATTTTGATTCGCACTAGATTTCCATGACATGCATGATAGAGTACTGGAGTTCTTACTCGTACTCGAGTTTTTCATGAGATGCATGATAGAGTGCTGGAGCGTTGTTCGTACTCGATTCTTCATGATTTATACATGACATAGTACTGGAGCTATTGCTCGTACTTGATTTGATGATATTGTGCATACCATGGTACTGGAGTTATTGTTCGTACTTGATTTAATACATGAACTATGCATTGACCTAGTTGTTGGAGGTTTACTCGCACTAGAGTTGAGTTTGTGATGTGAAACAGTGTTTGAGCGGAGTGTCGACTGTGAGTCGTGCTCAAATACGCGTACTGTATGTGATATATAATACATGTTACAAACTCATGCCTGCATCCTTGTGTGACTGAGTGTCACATTATGTGAGAGGATAGCCGCATGAGGGTATTAGAGATGTGGTATGATATTCCATGGTTTGAGGGCTAAGACCTATGGTAGGCACCCCGACTGTGATGTAGGGTCCACGGTTGTACTTTGTGCCGTACCCGAGTCATGGGAGTACGCTGTACCGTGTGTTGTTGTATAACTGACGGTTGTAATGGACTGACCACCCTCCCGTTGCAACAGTGATGCCCTGCACACCGAGTACTATGTTGCTTGGGATCACATGTCGGATATGATCATAGTCCAGGATACTATTTGCATTTCACCACAGAGTCTCACATGATATATCACATTGATTGACTGATTTAAATTGTGGATAGACCTGAGGGATGGGTCGGACTCCGATTTTGTGATTTGAATGATTTAAATGCCATATTTATTGTGATTTAAATATATATGGCATGATTTATCTAAAGGTATGATTTATATAAAGATGCATTGTTTTGCACTACATGCCTACATTTGAGAAAGAAAGCATGATTTCTGTACATGGGATTTAATCTGTACAAGTATACATATATATATATATATATTTAAAGACATGCTTTTGAAGTGAGTTAAGGAAATAATGTTTTCAAGGCATAGCATTATTTTGAGTAGGTAGTGTAGATATCTACTTGCTTGCCTGATTTCCTTACTGAGCACGTTGTATGCTTACCCCCTTTCTTTACATCTCTCTATAGAGCATCAGTAGAGCGACAGCTATCGAGGGATAGTATTCCTGAGTCCACTGCTAGTTCCTATCGACCGCCAAGTATACAGATTTTGTACGGTTATGTATCTAAACATAGAAACAGCACAGTGATGTATACGATATATATAATGGGGAATATATTTGTGTTAGATTTTATATATATCTCACATGTATTATAAAAGCAGTTACAGTCAGTAATAGTATATTGACATGTATGTATGATAATGGATAATGTGGTAAGCGAGGATTCTGACATCGAATCACAGCCCAACCATTAATGAGAGGAAAGGTAAGTTAAAAATGCAAAAAAAGTTTTAGTGATTTTGGTTAAAGTCATGGATTGAGAATGGGGTCCTGACAAAATTCAACTCAACTAGTCAAATAGATAGGGGTATTTCTCCTTCATGAGATTCTCTAGTTCCCATGTTGCCTCTTCCATTGAGTGATGTTTCCACAAAACTTTCACTAATGGGATGCTCTTAGTTCTAAGTACCTTCTCCTTTCTATCGAGAATCCGGACGGGTTCTTCAGTGTAGCTCATGTCCTCTTGTATGTCCATCTCGTCATACTCTATGACATGAGAAGGGTCCAAGTGGTACTTCCTCAACATAGACACATGAAAAATATTATGTATTCTAGACATCTATGGGGGTAATGCCAATCTGTAGGCTACCTCTCCCACTCTCTCAAGAATCTCGAATGGTCCTACATATCGAGGACTCAATTTCCCTTTCTTCCCAAATCGCATGATACCCTTACTCGGTGTTATTTTTAGAAATACTGCATCACCAACATCAAACTTGAGTGGCCGTCTACGCACATCCGCGTAGCTTTTCTGTCTACTTTGTGCAGACCAAAATCTCTCACATATGAGTTTCACACTTTGTACAGCTTGCTCAACAAGATCGGGAGCATTTATCTTTCTGTCACCGACTTCTTCCCAAGCTACAGGGGATCTACACCTCCTACCATATAGAGCCTGAAAAGGTGCCATTCCAATACTTGCATGATAGCTGTTATTGTACGCAAACTCTGCTAGGGGCAGGTGATCATCCCATGATCCCTTAAAATCCATCGTACACGCCCTCAACATATCCTCCAGGGTCTGAATAGTCCTCTCTGACTGACCATCTATCTGAGGATGATAGGCGGTACTAAAACTCAATCGAGATCCCATAGACTCCTGAAACTGGGTCCAAAATCTGGAAGTAAATCGGGAATCTCTATCAGAAGTACTACTCACTGGAGCCCCAAGTAATCTAGCTATTTCACTGACATATAACTCAGCTAAGGCATCCACAGTATCTGTGCTCTTAATGGCAAGGAAGTAGGCACTCTTGGTTAATCTATCCACTATAACCCATATAATGTCATGACCTCTTCGGGTCCTCGGTAAACCCATAATAAAGTCCATGGTGACATGCTCTCATTTTCATGTAGGTACAGGTCAAGGTTGTAGTAGTCCTCCGGGCTTCCTATGCTCAACTTTCACTTGCTGGCATACTAAACATCTGACAACATATACTGCCACATCTAGTTTCATACCACCCCACCAGTACACCTTTCTCAAGTCCCGATACATCTTAGTACTCCCTGGGTGCATGGTGTATAGCGAGCAGTGGGATTCTCTCAGTATCTGTCTCTTCAGGGTATCATCGTTTGGTACACAAATCCGTCCTCTGAATCTCAACAATCCATCCTCACTAACTGTGAGATCTGACTGCGAACTCTGTTCAGCTTGGCTAACCATATCTATCAACCTCTGATCACTGCGCTGCCCAGTTCTAATCTGATCCATAATCTTGGGCTCTATTCGCAAGCTAGCCAAGAACCCAATCTCCAATTCTTTAACTCTGATCCGGAGTTCGACGAACTGCTCCAGTAAATTCCATTCCCTGATCATCATAGCAGATATCATACTCTTCCTGCTCAGGGTATCAACAACTACGTTTGCCTTACCCGGATGGTATAGAATCTTGCAGTCATAATCCTTAAGGAGTTTCATCCATCTCCTTTGTCTCATGTTTAACTCTTTCTGATCAAAGAGGTATCTCAAACTCTTATGATCAGTGAAGATCTGGAATTTTTCCCCATATAAGTAGTGTCGCCAGATCTTCAAGGTAAATACCACAGTGGCTAACTCTAGATCCTGCGTGGGGTAATTTCGCTTATAGTCTTTCAATTGTCGTGATCCATATGTGACCACCCTTTCGTGCTGCATAAGCACACACCCCAATCCTTGATGAGATGCATCACTATACACCAAAAATCCTCTTGATCCCTCAAGAATAGTTAACACAGGTGCCGCTGTTAATCTCTTTTTTAACTCCTGAAAACTGAGCTCACACTGATCAGTCCATATGAACGGAGTCTCCTTGCGCGTGAGTTTAGTCAAAGGAGCGACGACCTTGGAAAATCCTTCCACAAATCTTTTGTAATACCCTGCCAAACCAAGGAAGCTTCGCGCCTCTGTAACTATCCTCGGGCTTTCCCAGTTAAGCACAACCTCTACTTTACTTAGATCCACTGATACTCCTTCCTCTGAGACTATATGACCAAGGAAAGCTATCCGATCCAGCCAAAACTCACACTTACTAAGCTTTCCATATAATTACTTATCTCGGAGTATCTAAAGTACTAACCACAAATGCTGTGCATATTCCTCATATGGCCGAGAGTACACCAAGATATCATCAATAAAGACTATCACAAATTTATCTAGATAGTCTTTGAACACCTCGTTCATTAATCTCATAAATGCTGTAGGGGCATTCGTCAATCCAAAGGACATCACCAAAAATTCATAATGGCCATACCTCGTCCTGAAGGACATCTTCGGAAAATCTTCTTCCTTGATCCTCAATTGGTGATAGCCCGATCTTAAATCAATCTTAGAAAAGACTGAGGCCCCTCTTAGTTGATCAAGTAAATCATCAATCCTGGGCAGTGGGCATTTATTCTTCACTGTGGCTTTATTTAATAATTGGTAGTCTACGCGTAATTTGAGACTACCATCCTTCTTCTTAACAAATAAAACCGGTGCTCCCCACGGTGAAACACTGGGTCTAATGAACCCTTGATCCAATAACTCCTGTAGTTGTTTCTTCAATTCCTCAAGTTCCACTAATGCCATCTTGTAGGGAGGTTTAGAGATCGGCTGAGTATCTGGTACCAAATCAATGGTAAACTCCAGCTCTCTCTCTGGTGGTAAACCTGGTAACTCATCTGGAAAAACATCTAGAAATTCACACACCACAGGTATATCCTCAATCCTCGGATGTTCCCGCTCATCATCTGAGATGAGTGTTTCATAACCTTCACATGAACAACTATATTTAATACTATAAAAAAATAATATTAAAATTCTCAAATTGCTTACAAAATTCCATACGTCTATTTACTCAATATTTCAAACGTACACTGTAAGGTTCAGGTAGGGAGAAAGTTACAATCTTAGTGTAGCAGTCTAAACTCACTTGATTGGTTGCCAGTCAATCCATTCCCAAAATTACATCAAACCCATGTATATTCAACATGATTAGATCTGCTAACATCACTCTATCTCCCACCTTTATTTCACATCCTCTACAGATTAACTCAGTTCTTTGGGATTCACGCATAGGGATACTTACATGTAGTATATATTCTAGAGGTTCAAACTTCAAGTTTAATCTGCATGCAAAATGCTCAGAAATGAACAAATGCGTGGATCCTGGATCAACTAACACATGAGCCTTATAATCACAGACAGAGAGTGTACCTCTTATAGTTTCTGCAGAAGTGTCTGCGATCTCCTTATCAAGGGTAAACACACGTCCCTGTGTAACAGGCTTCTTCCCTTTCTCTGCAGCAGTGGCCCATCTCTGGGGGTTCACTCTTTGAGGCTGTTGTCTAGTGGGCTCCGGAACATGTGGTTTCTAAGGTTGAAGGCAGTCTTTCACCATGTGACCCATGTCTCCACATCTAAAACATTCATGGATCAAACCAGTACAACTTCCCTCATGCATTCGACCACAATTTCTGCAAACCCTTAGCTCAGGCCTGACATCTCGAGGGGTCTCCCTAATGTTAGGGTAACCTCTAGGTCTCTCTAATCTACCCTTCTGCACCTCAATCCTTCCTCTTCTGAAGGAACCTCTCCAAGCGTCTGTTTGAAAAATCGTTGGCCTCTTGCCCTTATCTCTATTCACTGCTATGAGCTCGTTCTGGGATTATACCATTTCAATTCCTCTTTCAATCTCTTGTGCTCATCTCAGAGCATCTCCAAACTCAGTAATACATAAGCCCTATCAATCTATCTCTGATGATGGGCTTCAATCCATACATAAACTTCTCTGTACGGAGCTCTTCATTCTTGAAGGTCTCTGGGTCATATCTCAATAGCGCTGTGAATTGGCTCTTATAGTCATCCACAGACATATCACCCTATACCAAACTCAAAAACTCGGCCTGTTTCTTTCTTTGAGCGGCTCATGGTACATATTGGGTCCTAAAGGCTGTCTGAAACTCTTCCCAACAAATCACATCCTGGCGGGACATCAGAATACCCTAGGTGGAACCCCACCAATCTCGAGCTCTCCCCTTCAACATATAGATACTCATACTAACCCTCTCAGCATCGGTACACCTCAGATAATCAAATATAATTCTCAACTCCGTCAACCACTCCTCAGCCTCTGTAGGATCCTTCTTTCCCCTAAATGCGAGTGGATTCATCTTCAAAAAATCCTTTAGTTGGACCACATTCTGTCATCAGGCTGAGTGACGAGAGGCACTGGGTCCATCTGTACTGGGGTACGGGAGGTCCTTGTGGTGGTGTAGGAGTAGTACCCGAGGCATTAACTCCAAAGTGTTACGCGAATAGCGTTGCCATCTACTCAAAACCTTGCCTCACATCGATCTCAATTCAATTAAATCGAGAGTTAGGACTCTCTGGTTGTGGGGCAGGTGGCGGAGGGGACTCTGCCTGCCTCCTCGAACGACCTCGTCATCCGCTCATTCTTTATCGTAACTCGTCTCCTGTGCGTACATACCAAACTTGATTGAAATCTCAATCCTCAAATTCAGTTCATGACCAGACTATTACAAACACTTGGGATGTATTCTATTTCACTTAACCGACACTGACAGTACTAGACACCCTAAGCTCTAATACCAAGAAAACTCTGTGACGCCCCGAAAACACGAAAAACAGGGCCAATTTAAAACTTTTTACTCATCAAATCACAATTAAGGGTGCATTCCTGTACAGTGTCATACATCATCATGCATATCATACCTCAGGATCTCATCATTAGATAGTATATATCATATCATATACATTACTCAATATTAAGTTAATTAATCCTAATACATCTCATACAAGGTTATACATCAAGTGTCTGTAATTACAATAATTGTCTGGGTACATGAAAAGATAAATGATACCTCAGACACAATATATGGCCTGGAGCTCAAGTTCTCCACTAGCCACTACTCCGTAAGTCGCAGGAAAACCCTTTTCACTTGAAGAAATCTGGGGGGAAAGAAAACAGGGTGAGCTTCTAAATCGCTCAGTAAGGGGATAAAGGACTCATATATAAACCATAATGCACATCACAAAATATTTATTTGCATGTGAAACTCAGTATACTCATTTGAAATCATAGCATGAAAGTTCTCAAAACAACATTCTCATATCTTAAAACCATGTGGAAACATGAAGTAAAAGGCTCAGTATAGAGCAGTAACAAGCATGTGAAAACAATGCGATAATTGCTTTCTCAATAAATGTGATAAAATCACTGTAATAATAATGCACGTGGCACAGCTACCAAATACACGTGGCATAGCCACTGATTTTGATTTGTACATGGCACAACCACAGATTTAGATTCACACGTGGCACAGCCACCAAATACACATGGCACAGCCACAGAATAGGGGATCTCACGTGGCACAGCCACCAAATATACATGGTATAGCCATAGAATAGGGGATCTCACGTGGCACAGCCACCAAATATACGTGGCACAACCACAGAATAGGGTTCGCTCGTGGCACAGCCACCAAATACACGTGGCACAGCCACAGAATAGGGGATCTCACGTGGCACAGCCACCAAATATACGTGGCACAGCCACAGAATAGGGTTCGCTCGTGGCACAGCCACCAAATACACATGGCACAAAAACAGAATAGGGGATCTCACGTTACCAGAACGGAGAAGAATCGGGCCTACATGCTACCAGAGCAATACTCGGTGTGTACTCAAAATTACACACCTAAGTCTTTATCAATAGCCATTATCATATAAAACTGGTTTGCCTTCACGTAGAACTCATAGTGGTTTTTCTCTCGTAAAACTCATTTAAAATCGTTTTGTACTCAACACAAAACATATTAAAACCAAGTTCCAACCGGTAAAACACGCACACATTTTTCAAATCTCAATATTGCTTTAACGTAGAGCCCAATTCATTTCTCACACAAACTCAACGTTTATAAAGCGGTTTCACAAGTAGCTTATAAACTCATAAAAACATTGGGCTCCAACCGGCTATAAAATCATGTGTATTCTCATCAAAACACAACACATCAAACATGCTTGTTTTATAAATCACAAATCATGCTCATTAGCTCACAAATCACACACACAAATGGTTTAGTTTCCCTTACCTCTTTGCACCTCGTATAGTGCAATCGTTTCCCCCTTGTCACGGACTAGTCTCGTATTCCACTTTGGAACTCCCGAGCTATCCAAACAATGTTAAAACATCAATATTCATCATCACAGCACCCTCAATTTTCAAAATTGAGCATAAATGCTCATAACACCTCAAATCTCTCAATTCTCATAACTCTATCACAATCCACAATCTCATTCACAACATCTCAACATCCTACACTTCCCATGCCACAATATTTATGCTAATTCACCACATTGTCTAAATTTCCATTTATAACTCAAAATTCCCAAAATTACCAAAATTGCTAAATATCATCATCACTCCAACTACATTGTAATTTCATCAATCCCTAATCATTTCCCAGCTATTTCAACACAATGCCATCAACCATTATCACCAAAATCATCTCAAATATCAAGATCGAGGTTTAGAAATTACCTAAAACTTGTGGAGAGATTATCTCTTACCTCGATTCAATCTATCTTCCGATTTCCAAGTATGTTGTTCTCCCTTCGATGAGGAAAAACTTTCCTTATTGCCACAACCTCTGATTTGGACGAAAATGGGTGCTTTGGATGAGTGAAAAAGCTAGGGCTCAGGTGAAAATGGGGTTTTAAAGAGAGAGAAAATGAAATTGCAGGAGAAAGCAGGGGTTCCTTATATAGACGAAAGGTAAGAGATCGATCAGGCTCTTGATGAGATCGATCTGTATTTGAATTTACAGATGATTTTGGGCAATTTTATGCCTAGGAGATCGATCTGTCGAGGGGTGAGATCGATCTCTTTACCGTTTTATGAGATCGATCTGCTCTTTGAGGAGATCGATCTTTTTGCAAACAGAAACATTTGGAGATCGATCCCTTCCTCATGAGATCGATCTTCTCTCAAACAGAATCATAAGGAGATCTATCCTCTTCCATTGGAGATCGATCTGCTCACTTACTTTCCTCCTTCCTTGTCATTTTTAACTCACCAGATCTATCTCTCCTTCTCTAAGATTGATCTGACCTCATAGTTTCACACTTAGGTTAAACACTTAACATGTAAATCTCTAAATATAATTTCCACAATTCACTACTTGGATTATTTCTCATTTATCACATATACATTTCACTTAGCTCAATAAATTCCACTTCAAGTTCATATTACATAATTAAAATATGTCTAAAATTCTTAGATCTCACATAAGACGCCTATTGGGATGTCCCCGTATAGGTTAATTTTTGGTAAGTTGAGTCATCTACCTATAGAGTTAGAACACAAGGCTTATTGGGCAGTTAGACGATGCAACATGGACCTACAGCAAGCGAGTTTGGAATGAAAGTTGCAGTTGCAGGAATTGGAGGAAATTCGACTTGAGGCCTATGAGAACTCACGAATTTACAAGGAGAAGATCAAGGCATTTCATGATAAGATGACCATTAGGAAGCAATTTATGGTTGGCCAAAAAGTTTTATTATACAACTCAAAATTGAAGTTGATGTCTGGTAAGTTACGTTCCCGTTGGATTGGACCCTTTGTTGTTACTGACGTATTTCCTCATGGTGCAATTGAGATTCAAAGTATGGAAACCAACAAGGTGTTCAAGGTTAACGGGCATAGACTCAAGCCATATTACAACGGTTTTCAAGCACACACGGTTGAGGAGGTGTAATTAGAAGATGCGATCTACTTGGTGTGAAGGAAATTGCATTGTCGAGCCAATGACATTAACCAAAGGCGCTGCATGGGAGGCAACCCATGAACCACAGATTTGATTTCTCACCCTATCTCTTTTAATTTTGCTTGTCCGTTATTTGTTTTAATGATGTGCTTTACATTGGGGACAATGTAAGATCTAAGTGTGGGGGGGTAGGGGGAGAATTTTTATAAAAAAAAAATTCTTAGTGCATGTTTAGGTGCTTTCTATCACTGAAAGTTTATATTTATCATGAACTTAAATCAACTGGATTTGAAAAGAGGATAACACAATTGAATTGATTGACTTTTCATCTTAACATTTGTTGATTAAGTGATTGATTTCGGAATGTTGGTGAATTGATGTAAGACCCAAAATTATATCATGATTTCTTATAAAGGATTGAAAATGGTCACAAATTTAAACGAATGGGATTCGAACTGGAGATAAGGATTTACAACACGAAATGAGTGAGTGTTCATGAAGGGAAGTTGGATTGGATTGATCCCGAACACGCGCAAGGGTAAAATGGTCAAAAGATCAAAATTCGGTATAAATTCGATAAGAAAATTTTAATTAAAAATAAGGATTTAGGATATCTTGATTAATAATGAGGAAATTATCAAATTTTGAGTCCAATTGATCAAGAATCGAAATTATTTAGAATTATCGAAAATTCACTCGGGACAATATCCCAAAAATACGGAGAAATTATATCGAAAAATGGTTAAAATATAATAAATAAATTAGAATAAATTAAATATTAATAAAATAAAGAATTTATAGATATTTTTGAATATTTTAGAGTATTTTAATGATTATTATAATGATCAAATAAATTAATAATAATAATAATAATAATAATAATAATAATAATAATAATAATAATAATAATAATAATAATAATAATAATAATAGAAGAAGAGAAATCAGGTTTTTGTTGAAGAGACAGAAATCGCAAAATGGGAAACAGAAAATCGAGGAAGACCCGACCCACCCACGACCACCGACGATCGACGACCCCAGATGAAGACCGAAGGAGAAAGAGGAGAGGCCGACGAACTCCACGGCACTGACGACGCGCCGTATAGACGCCAAAAATCGACGAACGGAGGAAGAGAAAAATCGAGAGGAAAACGGCCCGATTCTGGCGACCCATGACGGCTGGGAGTGAACGGAGGGCACCGACATGATCGAGAGGAGGAGGCGGTCCTTTTGAGACCGGTAGTGGCCAGTGAATCGGCCAAAACCACCGGCGACGACAAACACCCAGAAATGACACCATTTGGCCGAAAGGAAAAGGAAGGAAAATGAAGGAAAAAGGGAAGGAAAGGAAAAGAAAAGAAAAGAAAGAAAAGGAGAAAAAGGAAAGAAAAATTATCAGGGATGACTTGAGATTCAGGTAAGTTGACCGAGGATCCAATTTGACCTACGGGTAAATTCAAGAAATTTATTTAA
Source organism: Firmiana major (assembly GCA_033439115.1). Classification (NCBI taxonomy): domain Eukaryota; kingdom Viridiplantae; phylum Streptophyta; class Magnoliopsida; order Malvales; family Malvaceae; genus Firmiana; species Firmiana major. The sequence goes on from CM065904.1 coordinate 39,128,229, forward strand.
TATTATATTAATGGAAAATAACCCGAATTTACCTCATTGTGCAGTTTTATGACAGAGCCTGAACGAGAGCCGATTGAGCTTCGATTTTTGTACCCCATATAACATTGGGTAAGTACATTTTAATTACGACAATTAGAGTCCTTAATGCAGAGTTAAGATTATTTTATGAGTTTTACGGATTAATTCTGCATAAAAGGAATTTCATTTGAAATTTTAAAGTAATTATCGTAAATAGTATATGGACTATCCAACGAGTTTGGAACGAAGCCCAATGAGTATTGGTAAGCCATATGAGCCCAGTAAAATTCAAAGAAGGGATTTAATAAGTAGAAACGGGTTGAAAATGGGTCGAGGCTCATTAAGATAAAATCGGGCCCAATAAAGTAAAACGGGCCCAGTGTTTTAGATTCGATCAGTATAAGTAAAATACTGATAAGTATATTAGAATTGACCCAAATACGTGATTATATGCAGCTCCGTAGACTTGGTTGGAGCGAATTTGGATTGAGAGACCTGGTATCATCGAGACGGGATAAATTTTCGCGTGATTCTAGGTAAGAAAATTTTACGGACTGCTGAGGTAACTTTACACAATTTCAGCTTCATTTACAATCTCTTAAAGTGTCTGAAGGGTCTAGATTTAAGATAAAAAATTTAGTGCCCCGGATGGGAAAATTACTAAAATACCCTTGTAAAGGGTAAAATTTTCAAATATAGGAAAAGTTGAGAGGAGCAAGAACAAGAGGTTCCTGCTCGTTCTTGAGGTGTTTTGACACGTGCATGAGTAGGCTGGCTAACTTTTAAATAAAATGCACAACATTGCATAACTTTAATCAAAGTTGATTTTCTCTAAAATTGATTTGAGAAATGTAGCCACCTACGTGATTTTATAGAAATGTGACTTGCTAGAGCTAAACTTGCACGAGTTTTTGATTTGTGTGATGCATGCATTAGTGCTGGAGCAAGAGCTTGCACTAGAGTTTGACATACACTGGTGCTAGAGCCTACCTCGCACCAGATTTTAACATGATTTTTGTGATCGGGTGCTGGAGTCTAGCTCGCACCAGATTTTCGTATGATTTTCGTGACAGGGTGCTAGAGTCTAACTCGCACTAGATTTTCACTTGAATTGTTATGATAGAGTGCTGGAGCCTAGCTCGCACTAGTTTTACATGATTTTGACAGAGTGCTGGAGCTTAGCTCACACTAATCTTATGAGATTTTATGAAACACATGCTGGAGCTTGGCTCGTACGAGATTTCCCTTGATTTTATGAGAGTGCTGGAGCATCGCTCGCACTGGTTTTATGAGAACATGCAATGAGTCGTGCTTGGAGTGTCGGGTAGACTATGTGTCACACCGATTAAATAGGCTCGCACGTGCATTTTGAGACAGGGCATGAGTATGGATATGAGATATGGGTCCACGAAGTACGTTGTACTGTACAAGTAGCATGGAGTACGTTGTACCATGCTGGGATAGATTATGTGGCATCTTCGGATGCGTAGCATCATCATTTGCGAGTGGCATCTTCGGACGCGAGTGGCATCTACGGATGCGAGTGATCGGGCAGGACCGACGGGATTGACTGACCCACCTCTCAGGGTGGTACCCGATAGTGGTGAGACCCCGCACACTAGAATTCTTGTAGCAGTGGGATCACGAGGACATATGGCCATAGTCCTAGTTATTTGCTTGATATATACATATATTGCCTAGTCTCGCATGTTGATGATTTTGAGAAACATATTTTATGGATTTTTGTGTGAGTCTAGATCACCCGAGGGAAGGGTTGAGTCCTGACTGAGACGTGATTGTGATGAGAATAAAATTGGGATTTAAACTTTTACATGTTACCATTGCTTTGAAAAGCATTTTATTTCATGATTTTATGTGAGTCAGGAACACTCGAGGGATGGGTTAAGTCCTGACTGTGTTATGAAATTTTAACGGGAATGAAATGTTTTAAATGGATTTGCATGTCGAGTTTTCCATGCTTTTGAAATCCATATGTGAATTTGTCTTACATGACATCATGACATCACAAATTTTAGTATCTGTTTTGAAATGTGTGGAGAAATGGTGGTTTATGCATGATACCACGTTCATGTAGGTAGTATGGTTACCTACTTGTTCATAGGATTACTTTACTGAGTTTGATGTGCTCACCCCTTTCATTTTCTCACACAAATCATCCTCCAGTAGACTTTGCGGTGACTGAGTACTGCTTTCCTGATATCCGCTGCTGCCCATCATTTTGAGATATATACACTTGTACATATGGTATCTGAATAAGAATAGCATAGTAACATGTTTATAAGTAACTGTCGAGGATGTATAGATAATGTAAACACTTGTAAATGAATGGAAAAGAATAAATGAAAAACTCATGTGTTTACCTTTTTCTGTAATAAGGAATTAAGTTATATGGTAAATGAATGGTGGGACTGACATTGACGCACAGCCCAATTGTTAGTGGAATGTGGTCACGATTAGAGGACAGGTAAGTATGAAAGAAAAACAAAAAAAATTTACTCTGATTTTTGGTTGTGACAAATGGTGGTATCAGAGCGAAATTGGTCTGATGTGTGTCTGTGTCAGTAATTAGGAAATTACATCCTCGTGTTACTGTGCATGGTTAGATACAATAGTGTATATCGAGATGGGTTTTAACTAAGAAATGGTTGAGAATGCAGGAATATAGGCATTATGCCTAATATTAATTGTGGTAGAGGAGGTAGAGCACAAGGCAGAGGTCGTAGAGGTAGCCTTGAGCCTGCTAGTCGTGCTGTGTTGACCTATGAGAACCAGGTTGAGATTGAAATGGAGGCTGATGTTAAGCATGCCCCATAGAGTCTGATAGAGAGATCAGACAGTATTGAGACACGCTTCGCGAGGTTGGAGCAAAGTGTGGAGAATATTTTGGGAGATAATTGCTCAGAGTATGCATGGGATTTGAGGGTGAGTTAGAGCATTAGTGGAAGTCCGATCGACCCATCTTAAGTGTTAGACATCCAGAGCTGATATGAGAAATATTTCTAGATGTATTCCGGTGTCAGAATATCCCAGACACTACTTAAAGGAAATTACAGATAAAAGCCTTTACTTTGACCGAGAGGAACTGATTAATTGAAGAGTATGAAACTCAGTTATATTCCTGGGTAGGTATTACCCTGACACTATAGGCAATGAGAGTCGAAAAGCCCAAAAGTTCATGGAAGGGCTTAGATTGTCGATTTGAGTCCAATTGTCCCCGTTAGATATTACTACCATTGTCGAGGCAGTGCGCAGACTACAAATGTGTGAATAAGATCATGTGTTACACGCCTTTGAGATTTGGAAAGGTAGTAAGGGCCGAAATAGAGATAAAAGAGAATAGAGAATGACAGAGATGTCAGAACGGGAAAAATGTAGTTTGGTAAGAGATTAGAGTTGATGAGTCATGGGATAAGATGAATGGTAAGGCCCCAGTATATCTAATTTCAGCACTTTTGAGGGGTATTGTGATTAGAGGACCCCGACCTGCTCCGTAACAGTGTAAGCAGTATAGGATGTGTGGTAGATACCACGGAAGTAAGGCCTACACCTACACTTTATTGACTAAAATAGGCGTTAAGTGTGGTAAGACGGGCCATGTATTTAATGATTGCTCAGAGTTGGGTGAGACTGCTCCACAGAAGGGCAAAGAGACAAAAAAAACCCTGTTAATATATCTGCACTGAAAAAGGGAAGCCATATTTAGAGAGAAAAGGGGAAAGTAAGCTGTTGGACGAGGGCGAGTGTATGCCTTGGACCAGGACACTATTGATGTTTCATATGATGTGGTGAAAGATACCACACTGGTTATAAATAAAGAAGTAATTATGTTACTTGATCCTGGTACTACGCATTTAGTCATACCGCCTTCATTTGCATATAAGTTAGTAAAAGACATGAATACCTACATCCGTGGGCACAATGCTGATAGTTAGTACCCCAATAAAGGAGGGTTAACTAACGAAAATAATTATGAAGAGATTATAAGTCAAAAATGGGAGAAGAAATATAAGTCAGCCGATTTTATTTAATGGACTATGAATAATTTGAAGTAATATTTGAGAATAAATTAGTTGGCTGCAACCTATGCTATTCAGATTTCTATCCTAAGATAGTGATATGGTTACCCCTGAAAAGTATACTGTAAGTTTTGACAAGTAATAAAAGGGGTGTAGCGATTGAAATTAAAGGAGTAAATGATTGTACTCACGAAATGAGTAATGACAGAGTTGTTATAAGTGATATACGAAAGGAGATAAGCTTTGAGATGTGATAGATCCTGAATACAAGATATATTGGAATAAGAGGCATATGCAAGGTATGTAATTTGGATTAAGCTATATGTAGTGAATATGAATTACAACCAAGGATAAGGGATGGATATATCCATAACCAGTTCATGTGGTCAAGTCTGAGGGTTAATAAAAGTATTTCAAAATACCTCCCCACATGAAGACTGGATAACGTCTAGAAGTACACATCACCTATATATTGAAATCGACAGTCATAATATATACATTTAAAATTAGGGTACCTTTACTGGTACGATAAAGAAATATAGAATTCGATTAATCATAAAGGCTTAAAAATTAAAATTTCATAAAAGCCGTTAATATAAGAAAAAAAAGGAAATGACGCGGGTTAGTATCTTGAACAGAAGCGATTTCGAAATGACATTATACGTTTATGCATACATAGGTCAAGGATATGGGTGATTGACATATTTAATGGAACTCAACTACGATGAGGTATTTAAACTTTACCTGGACCGATTTGTTATCATCCTTATTGATGATATTTTGGGTGTACTTAAAGTCCAAGGAAAATTTTAAGCAACAATTGGAAATTATTTTTACAGATGATTTGTTGAGAATTCTCAAAATGGACTACTTTGTTGACACGTTTAACTATGAAAACAAATGGTATTTGAATGGGATGATAAACGTGATAGGAGTTTTGGTGCATTGAAGTATGAACTGACCACCGCATTTATTCTCACTATACCCAACAGCTCAAGAGGTTTCAGTGTATATGGATACCTCAAAATAATGAATGGGTTGTTTATTGATGCAAAATGGGAAGATAGTCGATTATGGATCTAGACAACTCAAGGATCTGAAAGAAACTATCTGACCCATGATTTAATGTTGGTAGCGATAGTGATTGTACTGAGTATGTGGCACTACTATGTACACGATGAGAAATTTTGGGTATGCACTGATCATAAAAAGCCTCGAGTATCTGTTTTCATAGAAAGAGTCGGATAGAGATAACATAGTGGGTTAGAGCTTCTGAGGGATTATGATTGTAGAAATTGTACACCCAGGAAAGGCTAATGTAATGGCTGATGCCTTGAGCAAAAAGAGCCTCGGGATGGTATTACATATGATGGTTAGGGAGCGTGAGTTGCTAGAGCAGTTGTGAGCCTCAGTCGTGATGTGATCCCTTTTGATGATGACTGTGAATTATGTGACAGCTAGCCTAAGATTAGCACCAGATTTGAGTAACCGAATTTGAAAGGCTTAGCATGATGATCGACATGGTGTTGATAGTGTGGGTCAGATTCAGAGGGGTATAGTGACAGAGTTCACAGTGAATGATGATGGCTTACTGAGGTTCAGAGATAGTATAAGTGCTCCCGAGGACCATAATTGATGAGATAATGTAATTGTCAGAAGCTCACTCTTCGGGATATACAGTGCATCTGAGAAGTAATAAATATATAGAAATCTTAGAAAAGGGTATTGGTGGTCAGATATGAAAAGAGACATTGTAGAGATTGTGGAAAAGTGTCTCGTATGTCAGCAGAGAAAGGTAGAGCAATAGAAGTTTACAGGGTTATAGCAGCCTCTACTTATATCGACACGAAAATGAGAGCAAGTTACCATGGATATTGTGAGGGGTTACAGAGGACCCAGATGAATCACGAGGCCATCTGGGTGATAGTCGATAGATAGACTAAGTCTACCCACCTTTTGGTTATGAAATCCTCAGATACTCTGAGTGTATATGCGAATTTATGTGTATGGAAGATTGTGGAACATTATGTATTTTTCCAATGAGCATTGTATCATATAGGGATTCCCGCTTCACTTCCCACTCCTGGAAATATTTTTCAGGAAGCTATGGGAACCCGATTGAGTGTTAGCATAGCTTTTCGTCCTCAGACAGATGGTCAGTCAAAAAGGACTGTACAAGTTCTGAAGGATATGATGAGAGGGTGTGCCATTGATTTTATAAGCTCCTGCGATGATCAGTTGTTACTAATAGAATTTGCCAATAATGAAAGTTGTCACTTGAGTATTAGGATAACATTATGTGAGGCATTGTATGGTCGTAGGGGTTGTTCCCCGATTTAGATAAGAAGAAATGGGTGATATATAGAGAATTGCTCCCAAATTGGAAAGACAAACCTCTGAGGATGTTCAGTTGATTTATGAAAAATTAAGAACACCTCAGAGCAGACAGAAAAGCTATGCTGATAAGAGACAGAAGACCATTAGAATTCACGATGGTGAATTAATATTGTTGGAAGTTACCTGCCCTTAGGACATAACGAGATTCAGAAAAAAGGTAAATTGAGTTTTGTTAGATTAAATCCTTTGAGAGATTGGACAAAGTGGGAGATAAGGCCTGTAGGTTGGCGTTACTACCTGAATTAGCAGGTACCCACAATGTGTCCCATCTTTTGATACTTCGAAAATACTATCTGGACCCAACATATGTGATTGGATATGAGCTGTTGGAGCTCAATGAAAGTATAATGTATGTTGAAAACTTGATTCGGGCATTAAACAAGAAGGAGAAAGTGTCGAGGTTTAAGATGATCTCCCTAGTCAAGTCCGTTGGTAGTATTACACTCCAAAAAAAGTTACTTGAGAATTAAAGAGTATGATGCGATAGACTACCCAGAGTTGTTTATGGACCTATTTGAGTTGGTTCTAATTTGGAGGACCAAATTTCTTAAGTGGGGGAGGTTATGTAAGACCAAAATTATATCATAATTTCTTATAAAGGATTGAAAATGGTCACAAATTTAAACGAACGGGATTCGGATTGGAGATAAGGATTTAAAACACGAAATGAGTGAGTGTTCGTGAAGGGAAGTTGGGTTGGATTGATCCCGGACACGTGCAAGGGTAAAACAATCAAAAGACTGAAATTCGGTATAAATTAGATAAGAAAATTTTAATTAAAAATAAGGATTTAGGACATCTTGATCAATAATGAGAAAATTATCAAATTTCGAGTCCAATTGATCAAGATTCAGAATTATTTAGAATTACCGAAAATTTACTCGCGACAGTATCCCGAAAATACGGAGAAAATATACCGAAAAAGGGTTAAAATATAATAAATAAATTAGAATAAATTAAATAAATTAATTATTAATAAAATAAAGAATTTATCAATATTTTGGAATATTTTAGAGTATTTTAATGATTATTATAATGATAAAATAAATTATAAATAATAATAATAATAATAATAATAATAATAATAAAGAAAGAAAAGAAATCGGGTTTTTGTTGAAGAGAGAGAAAACGCGAAACGGGTAACAGAAAATCGAGGAAGACCCGACCCACCCACGGCCACCGACAATCGATGACCCCAGGCGAAGACCAGAGGAGAAAGAGGAGAGGTCGGCGAACTCCACGGCACTGACGACGCGCCATATATACGCCGAAAATCGGCGAACGGAGGAAGAGAAAAATCGAGAGGAAAACAGCCTGATTCCGGTGACCCACAACAGCTGGGCATGAACGGAGGGCATCGGCATGATCTGGAGGTGGAGGCGATCCTTTTGAGACCGATAGTGGCCTACGGATCTGTTAGAACGACCGGCGACGGCAAACACCCAGAAACAACACCGTTTGGCCGAAAGGAAAAGGAAGGAAAATGAAGGAAAAAGGAAAGGAAAGGAAAAGAAAAGAAAAGAAAGAAAAGGGGAAAAAGGAAAGAAAAATTATCGAGGATGACTCGAGATTCGGGTAAGTTGACCGAGGGTTGAGATTGACCTACGGGTGAATCCCGAAAATTTATTTAATATTATATTAATAGAAAATAACCCGGATTTACCTAATTGTGTAGTTTTACGACAGAGCCCGAACGAGAGCCGATTGACCTTCGATTTTTGTACCCCACATAACATTTGTAAGTACATTTTAATTACGACAATAAGAGTCCTTAATGCAGAGTTAAGATTATTTTACAGGTTTTAAGGATTAATTCTGCATAAAAGGAATTTTATTCAAAATTTTAAAGTAATTATCGTAAATAGTATACGGGTAATCCAATGAGTTTGGAACGAAGCCTGATGAGTATTAGTAAGCCATATGAGCCCAGTAAAATTCGAAGAAGGGATTTAATAAGTAGAAACGGGCTGAAAAATGGGTCGAGACCCATTAAGACGCAATCGGGCCCAATAAAGTAAAACGGGCCCAGTGTTTTAGATTCGATCAGTATAAGTGAAATACTGATAAGTATATTAGAACTGACCCAAATACGTGGTTATATGCAGCTCCGTAGACTTGGTTGGATCGAATTTGGATTGAGAGACTTGGTATCATCGAGACAGGATAAATTTACGCGTGATTCTAGGTAAGGGAGTTTTACGAACTGCTAGAGGTAAATTTAAGCAATTTCAACTTCATTTATAGTCTCTTAAAGTGTCTGAAGGGTCTAGATTTAAGATAAAAATTTTAGTGCCCCGGATGGGCAAATTACCAAAATACCTTTGTGAAGGGTAAAATTTCCAAATTTAGGAAAAGTTGAGAGGAGCAAGAATAAGAGGTTCATGCTTGTTCTTGAGGTGTTTTGACACGTGCATGAGTAGGCTGGCTAAATTTTAAATAAAATGCATAGCATTGCATAACTTTAATCAAAGTTGATTTTCTCTAAAATTGATTTGAGAAATGTAGCCACCTACGTGATTTTATAGAAATGTGATATGCTAGAGCTCAGCTCGCACGAGTTTTTGATTTGTGTGATGCATGCATTAGTGCTAGAGCAAGAGCTCGCACTAAATTTTTACATGCACTGGTGCTAGAGCCTAGCTCGCACCAGATTTTAACATGATTTTTGTGATCGGGTGCTGGAGTCTAACTCGCACCAGATTTTCATATGATTTTCGTGACAGGGTGCTATAGTCTAACTCCCACCAAATTTTCACTTGAATTGTTATGACAGAGTGCTGGAGCCTAGCTCGCACTAGTTTTACATGATTTTGATAGAGTGCTGGAGCTTAGCTCGCACTAATCTTATGAGATTTTATGAAACGCATGCTGGAGCTTGGCTCGTATGAGATTTTTCTTGATTTTATGAGAGTGCTAGAGCATCGCTCACACTGGTTTTATGAGAACATGCGATAAGCCGTGCTTGGAGCGTCGGGTAGACTATATGTCACACCGATTAAATAGGCTTGCACGTGCGTTTTGAGATAGGGCATGAGTATGGATATCAGATATAGGTCCACGGAGTACGTTGTATCGTGCAAGTAGCATGGAGTATGTTGTACCATGATGGGATTGATTCTATGGCATCTTCGGATGCGTGGCATCTTCAGATGCGAGTGGCATCTTCGGATGCGAGTGGCATCTTTGGATGCGAGTGACATCTTCGGATGCTAGTGATCGGGCAGGATCGTCGGGATGGACTGACCCATCTTCAAGAGCGGTTCCCGATAGTGGTGAGACCTTGCACACTAGGATCCGTGTAGCAGTGGGATCACGAGGACATATGGCCAAAGTCCTAGTTATTTGCCTGAGATATACATATATTGCCTAGTCTCGCATGTTGATGATTTTGAGAAACACATTTTGTGGATTTTTGTGTGAGTCTAGATCACCCGACGAAGAGGTTAAGTCCTGACTGAGATGTGATTGTGATTAGAATAAAACTGGGATTTAAACTTTTACATGTTACCATTGCTTTGAAAAGCATTTTATTTTATGATTTTATGTGAGTCAGGAACACCCGAGGGATGGGTTAAGTCCTGACTGTGTTGTAAAATTTTAACGAGAATGAAATGTTTTAAATGGATTTGCATGTCGAGTTTTCCATGCTTTTGAAATCCATATGTGAATTTATTTTACATGACATCATGACATCATGAATTTTAGTATCTATTTTGAAATGTATGGAGAAAGGGTGGTTTATGCATGGCACCATGTTCATGTAGGTAGTATGGTTACCTACTTGTTCGTAGGATTGCCTTACTGAGCTTGATGTGCTCACCCCTTTCATTTTCTCACACAGATCATCATCCAGTAGACTTTACGGCAACTGAGTACTGCATTCCCGATATCCGCTGCTGCCCATCATTTTGAGGTATATACACTTGTACATATGGTATCTAAATAAGAATAGCACAGTAACATGTTTAGAAGTAACTGTCGGGGATGTATAGATAATGTAAACACTTGTAAATGAATGGAAAAGAATAAATGAAAACTCATGTGTTTACCTTTTTCTGTAATAAGGAATTAAGTTATATAGTAAATGAATGGTGGGACTGGCATTGACGCACAACCCAATTGTTAGTAGAGTGTGGTCACGATCAGAGGATAGGTAAGTATGAAAGAAAAACAAAAAACATTTACTCTGATTTTTGGGTCGTGACAATTGAATTGGTAGACTTTAAACCTATGAGATTTTAAGCCTAAGGATTGCACATTAATGTCGATCTTTATTTTCTTTTGATGTGTGATATTCTTCCATGGATGTGTTTCTCTAGAACTTGCATTGATTCTTTTTTAGATTGCACTGATCTAGGCATACATAAAAGTGATTAAGGGCATTTTTGGATAAACCACTCTAGCCAAATAGCCCACCGAACATAATTTACCATTGTTAATCCCCTTTGAGCCTAATTGACTTTTCTTTGTTGAATAACTTGTCTAAACCTTGAGCTTAATATGAATGACTTTACCTAACCTTAAAGATTAGTAGGGCATTTGAAAATTCTTGAGCAAGTTATGAAACAAGTGTGGGGGTGTGACTAATTCCATATGTAAGTGGTGGTGATGGTGGATATAAAAAAAACCAAAAAAAAAAAAAAGAAAGAAAGAAGTTATTTGATTGATAAAGGAATTCAATAAGGAGTGAGTGATTAATAAAGTATTTATATTTTAGGTGATTGCGGGTCGTTGATTGCTTTATTTACCCGAGTTGTAATTTTGAATGCTCTATTAATTTTTAGGGTTTTAAATTCTATTACTCCAAAAATAATTCCTTACCTTATCCCTAGCCCCATTACAACCCTTGAATAAAGTCCTTTTGATTTGTGTTATGCATGAATACTAAGTAGTGGAGATTAGATGATATGCAAGCTTATGGTATGACATGTTTATGGAATGAATGTGAGTGAAATACTTATCCTTTAAACGCTGGAGTGAACAGAGAGATTAGTGTGGGGATCTACCAATTTAGTTTGCTTCGTTTTGAATGAAATTGCTATGTTGGCAAATTCTTGAGATTGTAAAGGATTTTGATTCATGACATCTTATATTTCTCGAAAATGTTGGTTGGATTTTTGTTTCTGGTTTTTGTAAACTTGATGTGATTGAAAAGTTTTAGAGGGTGATTTAGTCTTAGATTTTGAGTTTACTCGAGGACGTACAAAAATTTAAATGTGGGGGAATTTGATGAGTGCAATAGTTTTATTATTTATTTCCTTCTACATTTTAATATTTTGCTATGTTCCTCATGTTAATTAGAGTACTTATGTTAATTTTGTGATTTTGGCAGATAAATTGGGTTTCAAGAGCTTAACCGAAGAAATTGGATAGTTTTAGTGCTATTTGGAATTTTGGCTTTAAACGGAGTTTCAGTCCTCCAAATTATACAAAGTCAGGCTTAGTGAAACGCTGACTTACTGATTTACAACTCTAAACAAGAGTCCAAGATCCAATTCGACCTATTTCCACTCTAAAACCAACTGTGAAGAAAAAGCCCAAACATGTCAACCCTTTTTCCTACTTGTAATAGGATTGTCGAATTTAGGTTTTTTTTACTATATATATAGTTTTGTTTTCTTTAGGGAACATGAGAAAAGAGAAAGAAGAGGGCAGCAGTCGAAAGAAAAAAAATTCACCCTCTCTATATTTTCATTTTCGTTTTCAATAATCATGTGCTACTAAACCTTTTATTCGGTTCAAGGGAATCGAATCCAGTAAACTTTAACAATTGAGAAACATAGTTTGTTGTTCTAAACTTTCTTTTGATTCAATTATCTATTTTTTTTATATTAATTGATTCGATTGCATAAGAAAATTATATGATTTGGCCAATTAGATAATCTTCACATGTGATTGTATGCTATCTGAAATTTTCACAATCCGTAATTGTTGTGATAGAAATCATAATCAGTAGCATTTAGGGTTCATCAACTCTAAGTGAAACAATAGAACGGATTAAACATTCAACCTGTGGCTGGAGTGTTATTCGGTTAGTAATCTTCCTAGAGTGTTAATGTTATTCCTAGTCTAAATACGATTGCTTCAAAACCGATTTGATTAGGGGTAGAAAAGTTACATCCTCATATTAGTGTGTTTTGTTTAGATATAACTATGTATACCTAGATGAGATTAGACTAATGAATGGTTATGGATGCAAGAAATTACACATTATGCATGTTACCCACTGTGGTAGAGGGGCGAGTTCACGTACTAGAGGCTGTAGGGGTAGGCTTGAGAGCCATGCAGAGCCACAGACTGGTCAGATCCCATAGGAGCCTATTGAGAGGCCAGGGGATACTGAGGCACACTTCACTAGGATTGAGCGGAGTATAGAGAGCCTCGTTTGGATAGTACATAGGCTACATTAAGGGCTGGCAATAGACGAGGTCCAACCGGACAGCCTACTGATGTTGGACAGGCAGTTGCTATAGATACGCCTACACCCCCACCAGTTCAGGATCCAGCATCTCCTATTGCTCAAGAGAAAGGTAGCAGAGGATGGGGATATGGTTGTTATTTGGATATATTATGGTAGTTTTAGAAGTTTAGACCATCGATATTTAACGAGGTAAAGAACTCAATAGTTGTTGAGGACTGGGTGAATGAGATAGCAAAGTTGTTCAAGTTCTTTCGGTGTATGTCGACCGAGAAAGTGACTTTTGATGTGTTTATGTTGGAGGGCAAGGAGGAGCATGTATGGAAGTCCTCTCGACCTATCTTAAGAGTTAGACATCTAGAGTTGACATGAGAGATAATTCTATATGCATTTCGAAGACAATATATTTCAGCCATCGTTTAGAGGAAGTTACAGATAAAGTTCTTTACTCTGACCTAGAGGAATAGGGCAATCGACTAGTATGAATCTCGATTTACATCCCTGGACAGGTATGACCCGACATTATGAATAGTGAGAATTGGAAGGTCCGAAAGTCATGATAGGGCTCAAACCATCTATCAAAGTTTAATTGGCCCCGTTAGATATCACTAAATACGACGAGGCAGTGTGCAAACAATAGTGGTGCGAATAAGATTATGAGTTACACACCTCTGAGTTTGGGAAAGGTAATAAGGGTCGAAATAGAGACAGAAAGAGAATAGTGGATGACAAAGGTGTCAGAGCGGGAAGAAGGCCATTTGGTAAGAGATGTAGAGCTGATGAGTCACGGGGTAAGATGATTAGTAAGCCCCTAGTGTATCCAGTTTCAGGGCCTACGAGGGGTAATGTGATTGGAGGACCCTCACCTACTACTGAGTAGTATAGGTTGTATGGTAGATACCACGAAAATAGGGCCCACATCTTTGATTAAAACATGCGTTAAGAGTGGTAAGACGAGCATCTATTTGAGGATTGCCCAGAGCTAGGTGAGATTGCCTTACAAAAAGACAAAGAGCCTGAGAAAGCCCCTGCTGATACCTCTACACCGAAAAAGAATGCCATAGCTGAAGAGAATGGGGGAAATAAGCTATTGGTCGAGGGCGAGTGTATGCCTTGGACTAAGACACTATTGATGCTTCATCTGATATGGTGAAAGGTACCATCTTAATTGTTAATATTGAAGCAATTGTTTTAATTGATCCTAGTGCCATGCATTTATTCATATCACCTTCATTTGCAAATAAGATAGTAAAATATGTGAAGCCTATACCCTTAGGTAAAATACTAATAGTTAGCACCCCAATGAAGGATAGTCAGCTAACTGAATATGTATGTAGAGATGAATTTGAAAGTGAGGGAAAAGGATACATCAGCAGATCTTATATAATTGAATATGAATGATTTTGATGTAATATAGGGAATGGATTGGTCGGCTGCAGACTATGCTGTTTAGATTGCTATTTTAAGATAGTGATGTTTCAACCCTAAAAAGTCTATTGTATGTTTTGACAAGTGATGAAAGAATGTAATGGTTGTAACTAAAGGAGTGAATGATTGTACTAACGAAATGAGTAATGATGTGAAGGTTTCATCGCTTATGTGGTTGGTATGGATAAGGCACATCCGGATTTGATAGATATCTCAATAGTCAGGAGTTTCCTGATATCTTCCCAGATGACTTACCAGGGTTACCACAAGATAAAAAGATGGAATTTTGTGTTGATTTGGTACCTAGTACTGAGTTGGTATCTAAACCACTGTATAAAATGGCACTAGTGGAACTGGAAAGGACTAAAGAAGCAATTACAAGAGTTATTAGATAAGGGGTTCATCAGACTGAGTATCTCACCATGAGAAGCACTGGTCCTATTTGTGAAAAAGAAAGATAAAAGCATCTGACTATGTAATGATTATTGGTTGTCGAATGAGGCTACCATCAAGAGTAAGTGTTTCCTTCCATTATTTATAATCTATTGGATCAGTTTCAGAGAGCGAAGATCTTTTCGAGATCAATTTGAAGTCTGGGTATCATTCGTTGAGGATTCGAAATGTGGATGTGCTCAAGACAACTTTTTGTAACCGTTAGGACATTAATGAACGAGGTATTTAAACTTTACTTGGACCGATTTGTTATCATCTTTATCGATGATATGGTGGTACATTCAAAGTCCAGGGAAGATCATGAGCAGCAATTAAAAACTATTTTATAGATGATTTGTTGAGGATTTCTCAAAATGGGCTTCTCCGTTGACACGTCTCACTCAAAAGAAAGTTATATTTGAGTGGGATGATAAGTGTGAAAGTAGGTTCTGTGAGTTTTGGTGAATTGAAGCATAAACTGACCACCGCACCTATTCTCCCCATACCCAACAGCTTAAGAGGTTTCTCAGTATATATGGACGCCTCAAAACAAGGATTAGGCTGTATACTGATGTAAAATGGAAAGATAGTCACTTATGGATCTCGACAGCTTAAGGACCATGAGAGAAACTATCTGACCCATGATTTAGAATTGGTAGCCATAGTGTTTGCATTGAAGGTATGGCGCCACTACTTATACGTTGAGAAATTTCAGGTATGCACTGATTATAAAAGCCCTAGTATCTGTTTTCATATAAAGAGTTAAATATGAGATAACAAAGATGGGTTAGAGCTTCTGAAAGACTATGATTATGAGGTATTGTATCATCCGGGTAAGGCTAATGTAGTGGCTGATGCCTTGAGCAGAAAGAGCCTCAGGATGGTATCACATATGATGGTCAGGGAGAGTGAGCTGTTAGAGCAGTTTGTGAGCCTCAGTAGAGATGTGATCCTTTTTTATGCTGATAGTGATTATGTGACAGCTAGCCTGAGATTAGAATCGGATTGGATTGGTCAGATTTGACAAGCTTAGTGTGATGATCGGTAAGGTGTTAATAGTGTGAGTCAGATTTAGAGGGGTACAGTGACAGAGTTCACTGTCACCCACAGTTGATGAGATTGTTATTATCAGAAGCTCACTCTTCAAGATATAGGTTACATCTGGGGACCAATAAGAATGTATCAGAATCTCTAAAAGGGTATTGGTGGTCAGGCATGAAAAGAGACATCGTACAGTTGTAGCAAAGAGTCTCGTATGTCAGCAGATTAAGGGGGAGCATCAGAAGACTGCAGGGTTATTGCAGCCTCTACCTATATCGACATGGAAATGGGAACACATTACCATAGATTTCGTTATGGGTTTACCCAGGGCCCCACGAAACCGTAATGCTATGTGGGTGATTGTGGACAAATTGACTAAGTCAGCCTACTTTCGGGCTATGAAATCTACAGATACTCTGAGTGCGTGGGTGGATTGGTATGTAAGGGAGATTGGGGAATAACATGTAACGTTCTAGTGAGCATTGTATGAGATAGGGATTCCCGCTTCACTTCCCACTGCTGGGAACATTCTCAAGAAACCATGAGAACCCAATTGAGTTTTAGCACAACTTTCAATCTCAAACCGATAGTCAATCAGAGAGAACCATCTAGACATTGGAGGATATGTTGAGAGCGTGCGAAATGGATTTGAAAGGCTCATGGGATGATCATTTGTTATTAGTCAAATTTGCCTACAACAATAGTTATTACTCGAGTATCGAAAAGGCATTGTATAGTCGTAGTTGTTGTTCCTCGATTGGATAGAGAGAAGTGGGTGATAGACAGATATTTGCTCCCGATTTGGTAAGACAATCCTCTGAGGATGTTCAGTCGATAGGTAAGAGATTAAGAACAGCTCAGAACATACAAAAAAAAAGCTATGCTAACATGAGATGGAGGCCATTGGAATTTACCATGGGTGAATCAGTATTTCTAAAAGTTTCTCTCTCTAAAGGTATAATGAGATTTGAGAAGAGAGATAAACTGAATCCTCATTATATTAGACCCTTTTTAAATATTAGACAGAGTGGGAGATAAGACCTGTAGGTTGGCGTTACCACATGAATTAGCAGGCGTCCACAATGTCTTCCACAGTGTGATGCTTCAGAGATATCATCCAGACCCGACACATGGGATTAGATATGAGCCATCGGAGCTCAATGAGAACCTATAGTATGTAACGAAACCAGTTTGAATAGTGGATAGGAAGGAGAAAACACTATAATTTAAGATGATCCCTTTAGTTAAAATCTTTCGGCAGTACCACACTCCAGAAAAAGCCACATGGAAATTGGAGAGCATGATAAGTGAGAAGTACCCGAAGTTGTTCATGGACTGATCTGATTCAATTTGGAGGACTAAATTTCTTAAGAAAGGGATGAATGTAAGACTCGAAATTCGGTGTCATTTCTTTAAGAAATTGACATTTGAAACATGGATATATGTAATCTTGATCAATAAAGAAGAAATAATTCAATTCCAAGTCCAATTGATCAAGATATGAATTTATTTGTATAACTCGAAAATTTTCCACCTCGAGAATTTATCTCGAAAATATGGAAAAAATAATAATTTCGAGAAAATAAAAAAATAATGGGACATTTTTGGAAAAATAAGATATTTTGTTAAATAAGATATTATATTATATTTTTAATATAATATAATATATGAAAATGAAAAAAATGAAAAAATGAAAAAAAATGAAATTAGAATTGCACGATTGTGTTGCGTGACCCCTAAAGAGAAACAGGGATCGAACGAACCGATCCCCCGAAATCTCGACGAATGGTGACAACATGGAGGGGAGAGAAGATCGGCACCGAGGGACCTCACTAGAGCCGTCACGCGAGCCCGATCGCTGGCGGTGAGGATATCACCGAGAGTGAAACTGAAAGAGGGAGAAGAGGATTCATCGACGTTGGCACCGATTTGACTCCAGACCAAGCTGATCGAAGGTTCCCCAGGTTCAGGCGCGTCGATTAGCAAAGGAATTGACAGGAGAAACAGCCGGCAACGACGAGGAGGAGATGAGTGTCCCGACTACGCCCACTCTAAGCGACTAGATGTGTATCCGCAAGTGCACGGGTCGTACAAGCAATAATGAGATTTGAGTACCGAATTATCGTCCCACAGAGAAGTTGATTAGCTGAATTAACTACCGGTTAATCTTACCCTAAATATATCCTAGCAAATTATGAATTTTTAAGGAGTGATCAACAAGGCTAAAATTTAAAAAGCTGAAAACAATAAAAATTATAAACTAAAGGAAATAAAACAGAGAAAATATTACTTACAGAACTCCGAACAACTAAAAGCAATAACCTACAAAAGATAATTAAAACAGTTAAAATTAATTAACCCAATTAAACTAGAGTGCAAATATGAAAATAAAGAAACAAATTAATTAAACTAAAATAAAACAATCCTAGAATAAAATATGCATGAAATTAATCTAATTAATAAAAATACAATTTAAACTAACCTAAAGTCTAATAAAATATACTTCTATTAAATAAACAAAAAAACTAATTACCTTTAAAATAATCCTAAATTAAATCTAACTCTAACTAATTACTAACTTAATAGAAAATATAAATAATGCATGAAAAATAATTGTTTTTGGATTTTTCAATTTAAAATGAAAACTTAAAAACGCATAAAATGATTTTACTCTAATTTAATTTTAGATGCAACTCATAAATTCTATACTAACATTAAGTCCTAAAATCAACTATTAACATAATTAAACTAAAAATCAAATTAACCAAGAAAGATACTATAACTAACCTACAATTTAATTTAGCACCTTCCCTAAGCTACAACTAATAAAAGGATCAAAATAATTAAACTAATTAATATAAAAACATGAAATATTTAATTTGCAAGGTGCATGAGCAGCCAAAGATGGCCTTAACCTAATGTCCAGCTATGTGGTCTCAATTGTGCACTGGTACTATGCATGCTTCTTCTCTAGGTGCTGTTTCAAGCTTTCTCCAAGTGCTGCCTTCAAGCTTTGTCCAGGTATTGCCGATAACATACGCATTTCTCGGCTTGCCCAGCTCCACATCCTGTATCACGCCGCCAGCTTTGTGCTGCACACGTCCTCCTTTGCTACACGATCCTGTACCCTAGCTGCCTTCATGTCCGTGTACCACCCTGCCTTGCGCCCTCATCTTCAGCATTACACATACTGCTTCAATCCAGTCCAGTCAAGCCTTCAGCTCAAGCCACACTCCTACAGCAGCCACGACCACAGTTTGTTCTCTCTTCCTCTCGACAGCTATCCCGAACAGCTAAGCACTCCAAGTCAGTAGCAGTATCCAGCGAACTGTGTCACACCCCACTTCTGGGAACCCTTCTATCCATACATTCTCTACTACGGTTGGGCTGTGAGAAGATGCAATTACTAAAATTCATTCATTTACAGCGGAAGATTTAAATCTTTAATTCACACTCCCAGGTATGTGTGTAGATATACAAAATCAATTGTATAAATACCATATGCTTACATATCATCCCCATAACACTGTTTACAATTCCAAGATATAACTGTACGATACGATAAATTAGATACAAAATACTCGTGTATACAAATCTTATACCTTTACGGAATTGTGGGAGCTGTTCAACACAAAAGATCTAGAGACCACCGCTCTCTTACTTCTCAGTACCTGGAGGGGGAAAATAGTGGGATGAGCAAACCACAGCTCAGTAAGGAAATGTATGCTAGCAGGTAGATATTGTACTACCTACATAGCCCATGCATGCATAAACCAAAACCATGTTTTCGTTATAAATGGAAATATCATACGAAAAATGCATTTAAACATATATTTCTCAATAGCATTTTTGTGTAAATCGAATATCAAGCTTCCATTTAAAACATGCTCATAAATAGTGCCCTCACGACACAAATGTGAAATCAGAGACTTATCAAAAACACAAAATCTCTTTCTTCCCTTAATTCACTTTTTCTGCAAATCTCTTTCTTTTCTGAGATTATCTCTGTTTTCTCGAATCTCTGAGACAGGCATGGAATTTTCAGCAATCAAATATCCACGACATATGGCCATAGTCAGTGATCCCAGGCCTCACTGATCAGGTGTGCACAGGGCATCACTTCGCCTGAAGGGGAATGGGTCAGTCCTACCCTCCGGCTCATCTCAATTCACCTCATCTCCTCATATACTCACGGTGAAGATACGTCGTGTGTCATCTACACGATACTCGTACTCACGTACACCCAACACGGTACATAGTATACCAACGGATAACTATACTGTTCTACGTACGACCGTGGACCCAAGTCCATACTCCAACTCCGATGGACTTTTCATGCTAAACCATGTCTCATATACCAGGCGAGCAAGCAGCGTGACACACAATCAACGCAAAGCTCCAACGCGGTACGATCTATTATTAAGGCCCAGCCCATTCAAATGGCCGTCGGCTGGTATCCCCTTGGGTCCCAGACCCCCAGGTTTACCTCAACTCAATAAAACAGGTGCGAGTAAAGTTCCCGCACTTTTTCAAAACCCTCGCGCGAGTTAAAACTCCAGTACGATGCATCAAAGGCATTAAGACGGGTGTGAGCTAGCGCTTCAACACCAAATCTCATCTCAAAACTGATAGATGGCTATTTTCTCTTTTTAAAACTCAAAACATGTTTATTCATACAGCATGCCTCTTCATGCTAAAACATGTAAAATTAGCCAACCTATCATCAACATTTCTCAATCATCAAGATTAATGTAAATTAGAGAAAAACATTGAAAACATGCATATCATGTTATTTCCTTACCCTATCCCATTTCTCAATACATATATACATCATAGTACTTTTCATGCTTCCATATCATTTCATAGAATTATACTATCGTACTAGTTCTAGCAATATATCTACGAAATTGCTGTAAAATACGCACGAACATCTCTATAGCTAACACATAGTCCCTTACCTCGCTTTACTTGTGTGCAACTATCTGCCTTTATGCTTCTCACGTTCTCATCTCGACTTGCTCCGGCGTATCATCCGAGACTGAAATTCATCCATCAACACTTGAGTTAACGTTTCTAACTCTTGTTCAACTAATCATTTATCCAATGCCTTAAATACACATTTTACCCCTTGTGGTAAATCTCACAATTTTATCCCAATATCAACATGCCCAAACCATGCCCACAACATAATCATCCTCTCAAGATATCTCATTCATCATTAACAGTTCTACATTCCACTTTCTCACACTAGACCATTTCTAAGTTATATTCATTTCATGCCATCCTAGGTAGTTCTACCCACAAGGTGCACATGCAATTAACTTCATAATCATTAACTAGACCAATGTACTTGGATTTGTGCACTAGAACTTACCTCATTGGATTTCCTCTTTGCTCCAATTAGAAATGCCATTTATTCCTTCAATCCGACAAATGGGGAAATGCCTCTAGACTATGTTGTTCTTCTCTTTGATGTGAACAACTTTGTCTCTAATAGTTTTTGCTCAAATCTTACTGAAAATGGCTGGATGTAGGAGTGAGAAAGCTAGGTTTTTGAGTTGAAGTGGAAAGAAATGGTTTATCCAAAAAATCTGCAGATCCAACTGCTCCTATTTATAGTTTTAACTTGATGAGATCGATCTTCCTTGGGTGGAGATCGATCCGGTCCTCTAAAAATCCCTCTTTTCTAAGACATTTTAAAGGCAGGAGATCGATCTGTCGAGGCTTGAGATCGATCTGCTGTCAAACAGAAGCTTAAGGAGATCGATCTAGTCTTAGGGGAGATCGATCTGCTTCAAACCCGAGAGCTAAGGAGATCGATCTGATTCCCTTGGAGATTGATCTGCTCCATTCCATTACTCACATAAGAGCATTCTGGCTCTTCCAGATCGATCTCTCATCCTATGAGATCGATATGGCCTCCATATTTCCTAATTTTCTGCAGTTTTTCTATAACAACTTCATTCAAAACTTCCTCAATTTACCTCCATTCATCCCTCCTTGAGAATTAAAAATGCCATCCAATCACACTGAGTATATATTAAAACTTATGGGAAATCTTTGTACAACCAAATTTTCACGATATTACCCAAATGGAAGTATACAACTTATAAAAATCTCTCCTTCCATTTTACTACACTACTCATATTCCATTTCAATCACATTCTTCTCGTGTTTAAGTTCATTTCTTCCTACTCATTTATAATGCAACTTGTACGTATAATCACGATTCTTATTACAAGTGCGTACATAATCTTATGAACTTACACTGCATATACTTCATATTACAAATGTATCATTATACTTATGATTTTATTTACATTCCCATGTTCCTATATACAGCTATACATATACGGGGTCTCACATTCTCCCCCACTTAGAGAATTTGGTCCTCCAATTTCAATCTGTGAATAACTCGGGATACTTTTCCCGCATCAAACTTTCCAGTTCCCATGTAGCCTTTTCCACAGTGTGATGTTGCCACAAAACCTTAACCAATGAAATCGTCTTGTTTCGCTACACCCCCTCTTTTCTGTCCAACACCCTGATCGGTCTCTCGACATACAACATATCCTCCTTGAGCTCCAACGGCTCATAGCTAATTACATGTGTCGAATCCGAGTAGTACTTTCGAAGCATAGAAACGTGGAAGACATTGTGGACTTCTACTAACTCAGGTGGTAAGGCTAGCCTATATGCTCCATCTCCCACTCTATCCAAAATCTCGAAGGGACCAATGTAACGAGGACTTAATTTTCCTTTCTTCCCAAACCTCGTTATTCCCTTAGAAGGAGATACTTTCAAAAATACGGACTCACCAACATCAAACTCAAGTGGTCTTCGTCTCCTGTCAGCGTAGCTCTTTTGTCGGCTTTGAGCTGTTCGTAGCCTCTCGCATATTATCCGAACATCCTCAGAGGCTTGCTTAACCAAATCGGGAGTGAGCAACTGTCTGTCACCAACTTCTTCCCAACCAATGGGCGATCGGCATCTAAGACCGTATAGTGCCTCATAAGGGGCCATACCAATACTTGAGTGATGACTATTATTGTAGGCGAACTCAATCAATGGTAAGTGATCGTCCCATGAGCCTCTAAATTCCAGCGCACACGCTCTCAACATATCCTCCAGGGTCTGTATAGTCCTCTCTGACTGACCATCTGTTTGAGGATGAAAAGCGGTGATAAAACTCAATTGGGTCCCCATCGCTTCCTGAAAATGTCCCCAAAAGTGGGAAGTGAAGCGGGCATCCCGATCAGAAACAACACTCACTGGGACTCCATGCAATCTCACTATTTCTCGTACATACAGGTTCGCCAATGCACTCAATGTATCTGTAGATCTCATGGCTAAGAAATGTGTCGATTTCATTAACCGATCTACTATCACCCATATCGCATTATGGTTCTTACGGGTTCTCGGTAACCCCATCACAAAATCCATGGTGACATGCTCCCACTTCCATGTTGGTATCGGTAGAGGTTGTAATAATCCTCCTGGTCTGATGTTCGACTTTTACTTGCTGACAAATGAGACATCTAGCGACATACTCAGCTGTGTCTCTCTTTATTCCAGACCACCAATATGCCTTTCGGAGATTTTGATACATCTTACTACTCCCCGGGTGTATCGTATATCTTGACGAGTGAGCCTCTGATAAGATCAGCTTCCTCAGCTCTAAATCCTTAGGAACACATATTCTATCTCCAAACCTTAGTATTCCATCTGAACTCAATATAAAATCGGCATCCTTCCCTTTCCAGATTTGGCTAATCATGTCAATACACCATTGATCAATATGCTGAGCTTGTCGGATTTTCTCAATCAACTCTGGTTCTAATCTCAAGCTAGCAATAATCCCATGGTTGTCAATCTCAGGTAGGGTCATATCCAGACTAAGGTTCATGAATTATTCCAACAACTCGTGCTCTCTAAACTTCATATGTGATACCAACCCGAGACTCTTCCGACTCAATGCATCGGCAACCACATTTGCCTTCCCCGTGTGGTATAAGATGTCACAATCATAGTCCTTGAGGAGTTCCAACCACTTCCTCTGTCTCATGTTTAACTCCTTCTATGAGAATAGATATTTCAGACTCTTATGATCCGTAAAGATCTGAAATCTCTCACCATATAAGTAGTGGCGCCATATCTTCAATGCAAACACTACGGCCGCTAACTCCAAATCGTGAGTGGGGTAGTTCCTCTCATGATCTTTCAGCTGTCTAGATCCATAAGCTACTACCCTTCCATCTTGCATCAAAACACAGCTTAGTCCTTGATGCGAAGTATCTGTATACACCGAGTAATTCCCTGAACTGTTAGGGATGATAAGAACTGGCGCGGTGGTTAATCTGCGCTTAAGTTCCTGAAAACTTCTCTCACAAGCTTCATCCCATGAAAACTCCATATTCTTCCTCGTAAGACGTGTCAATGGAGCAGCCAATCTAGAGAAACCCTCTACAAATCTCCTATAGTAACCAGCCAAACCCAGAAAGCTTCTGATCTCTGTGACTGTCCTAGGTTGTTCCCACTGAACAACGACCTCAATCTTGGACGGATCTACTGAAACCCCATCCATCGATATAACATGGCCTAGAAAAGAAATCTGTTTTAGCCAAAAGTCACATTTGTTAAGCTTGGCATATAACCTTCTCTCTCGGAGGGTCTGCAAAATAATCCTTAAGTGCTGCTCATGCTCTTCTCTGGACCTTGAATACACCAATATATCATCAATGAAAACAATTATGAACTGGTCCAGGTATAACTTGAATACTTCATTCATTGGAGCCATAAAAGCTGCCGGCGCATTGGTCAACCCAAAAGGCATCACTAAGAATTCGTAATGGCCATAACGGGTACGGAATGCTGTCTTGGGCACATCCTCCTTTCGAATCTTCAATTGATGATACCCAGACCTCAAATCTATCTTGAAAAAGATCTATGCTCCCTGAAGCTGATCCAATAAATTGTCAATGTGTGGCAAGGGGTACTTATTCTTGATGGTAGCCTTGTTTAACATCCGATAGTCAATGCACAACCTGAGGCTCCCATCTCTCTTCTTTACAAATAATATCGGGGCTCCCCACGGTGAGACGCTCGGTCTTATGAACCCCTTCTCTAGTAACTCTTACAGCTGTTTCCTTAATTCTTCTAGCTCAACTAGAGCCATCCTATATGGTGACTTGGATATTGGTTCGGTTCCAGGCGTCAAGTCTATACCGAATTCCGTTTCTCTATCAGGTGGCAATCCTGGTAGATCATCTGGAAAGACATCAAGGAATTCTCTGACCATTGGGATGTCCTCCATATCCGGATGTACTTTGTTCAAATCCACCACATAAGCAACAAAACCTTCAAAACAACACTCCAGTCATTTATACCAAAGTACTTTACTTAACACAAAATTTAAGATTTCATTTCTTCTCTTAAAATCTTACAACACATTCTTCAGGTAGAGAAAACTTAATGGACTTAGAACGACAGTCTATGACAGCATGATTGGTGGCTAAACAATCCATTCCCAAAATTACATCAATGTCATACATATTCAACAAAATCAAGTTGGCTGTCATGCACTTATCTCCCATCCTCACTTTACAATCTTTATACACTTGCTCAACTAATTGGCTAACTCTCATTGGAGTACTTATTAGTGAAGTCCTACTCAAGTATGTGGGTTCTACAAAACCTTTTAACTTAGATGCACATGCAGGTGATATGAAGGAACGCGTAGCACCAGAATCAAACAAAGCTATAACCTCCAGATTGAAAATCAAGATTTTACCTTTTATCACTTCAGAAGAGGTATCAGCCGATGCCTGGTCTATCAAATACACCCTGCCTTGACCCACAACTTGTTTTCCTTTTTCTTCAGCAGAGGCTTTCTTTCTTGCAGGAGGTGCAACTGTAGGAATCCTCTCTGGCTCTTTACCCCTCTGTGGAATTGCCTCAACTATCTCCGGGCACTCTCTGGCATAATGTCCAAATCTACCACATTTGAAGCATCGGGTACCCTGAAGATGACATGGCCTACCACCATGGTATCGATCGCATAGTCTACACTGATCTGTAGTCGGTCGGGGTCCACCAATCACTATACCCCTGGCTGGTGTCTGAGTCGGAGGCATAAAAGGTCTAGCAACCTTTTTCTAGAACTCATCTACCTCTCTCCGACGCTTACTCATGAATTTTCGACCAAATTTGGCACTCTTGCCATCTCCCAGCTTCCTCGGACCCTTATCTTTACCCTAACTAAACTCAAAAATCTGCAAGTCATAATCTTGTTCACATAACTGGGCCCGTCGCACAGCCTCTCAATATGTAGCGACATCAAATGGGGCCAACTTCGCTCGGATTGAAGGCCTCAGTCCATCTACAAATCTACGGACTCTGATAGCTTCACTCCTGATCGAGTCTAGATCATATTGACCCAGTGAAGTGAATCGTGACTCGTACTCATCAACTGTTCGATTCCCTTGAGTCAGATTCAAAAATTTCATCTGTAGTCTCCGTCGAGCAGTATCTGGGATGTATTGCTCTCTGAAAACACCCAAGAACATATCCCAAGTGATAGTCATACCTTGAGCTCTCAACATCGGCCTGGTGGACTTCCACCAGTGCTCTGCTTCGCCTCTTAATACAAAGGCCGCAAGCGCTACTCTCTCCGTAGCTGAACATCTACAAAAGTTGAATAACTTCTCCATCTGACTGATCCAGTCCTCAGCCACTGTCGGATCCTTTACCCCGCTAAACGAAGGAGGCTTAAAGTCCATAAAATGCCTCAATCTCTCCATATCACAGTCATATCCATACCCCAAATCATTATCATACTGCTGTGGGGCTACTAGAGGAGGTACGGGTCGAATATGAGGTTCCCGTGGCCTAACCGGTTCAGTTTGCGCAGGTGCAACATTCTCAGGTTCAGGTGCAGCTGCTGGGGGATTCGGTGCAGCCTGTCCCGCTGTACCAGGTGTACCCTCAAACCTAGCCATGATCTGACCCATCATGGTCATCATCGTGCGCATGTCTTCCTCCAATCGAGTTATTCGAGGATCAGAAGCCTCTATCTGTTCCTGGGGCTCATGACTAGAGGATGATCTACTGTGCCTTTTAGTCCTGTCATTTCGCCCTAGAGCTCTCAAGCTCTCTCCCCTCTTGCGTTGTCTCTCAGCCATAACTCACTAGCCTGATAACTTTCCTGCGTTATAACAAACATTTAATTCACTACCAGCTCCGTACACACATTTGTATCTAAATATTGCACAGTAACTTGGGGATGTATGTTTTCTTAGTCCTAAACATCAACTCACATCAGACCAACCATGCTCTGATACCAAATCTGTCACACCCCACTTCTGGGAACCCTTCTATCCATACATTCTCTACTACGGTTGGGCTGTGGAAGATGCAATTACTAAAATTCATTCATTTACAGCGGAAGATTTAAATCTTTAATTCACACTCCCAGGTATGTGTGTAGATATACAAAATCAATTGTATAAATACCATGTGCTTACATATCATCCCCATAATACTGTTTACAATTCCAATATATAACTATGCGATACGATAAATTAGATACAAAATACTCGTGTATACAAATCTTATACCTTTACGGAATTGTGGGAGCTGTTCAACACAAAAGACCTAGAGACCACCGCTCTCTTACTTCTCAGTACCTGGAGGGGGAAAATAGTGGGATGAGCAAACCACAGCTCAGTAAGGAAATGTATGCTAGCAGGTAGAGCTGGCAAAAGTTGGCTCGAGCCCGAAAACCCGCCCGAGTCCGCCCGAGACCGAACCCGAGATCGGATCGAATTGACCAAAAAGTCAAAGGCCCGAGCTCGAGAAAAGCTCGACCCGAAAAAGCCCGAACTCGATAAAGCCCGAACCCAAAAAAGCCCGAGCTCGAAAAAACCCGAACCCGAAAAAGCTCGATCCCAAAAAAACCCGAGCCCGATACGACCCGAACCCGAAATCGGCCCGATCCGAAACCCGAGAAAGCTCGAATTTATAACCCGAGAAAGCTCGAATTATAATTATATAATTATTATATTAAAAAATAATTAAATAAATAAATAATAATACACTTTTTCTAATTAAAATTTATAAAATTTTAAAACAATCATTATTTATTTATTACATAATTATATCAATAATTTATTATCAACAAAATAAATATTAAATATTTACATTCAATTATTAAATAAAATTATTTTAAAACACAATATAATATTCAATATCAAATAATTTTCAATATTATGCTTATTATATTTGTAATAATAAATAATAAATATATTATTAAATATAACATTTGATTTTATTATAAAAACAATTATTATACTATTTTATTATATTTATTTCATATTAAAATTTTAATTTTAATACAATAATAAATCAAATATATATATATATAAATCATTATATAATTGTAACATTTATTTAAATTTGATATTTCATATAAAATATTAAATACATTATTAACAAAATTAGAATTTAAATTCTGACTCCTATAACTCGTAAATAGAAAAATAGTAATTTGTTTTTTAAATGGTGATTATACTAAAAATAAAAATTAAAAGTTAAAAAAGGGGATCATACCCTTTTAAAGGTTGTAATAACTTTTTCACTGCAAAAAAAGATTCAGACTCAACTATGACATGTTTGCATCCAAATTCTCATGCTATTAACAAGTCAATGATTGTTATGTTCTAAATTAGTCCAATATAGTAAAAAACAAACAAGCAAAGAAAACATCAAACACTTAAAATTATGACATGTAACATTACAAGAACAATAAAATAGAAAACATACAATCATTCTCATACACAACCACCTAGTCATAGAGAAACCAATCCCTAGTCATACATTGTATGATGAACAAAACAGGAAAATACGATCATTCCATTCAACGCTAGCGGCTTGATAAATAACATACTCGAAAAGATTGTAAATGCATGAAGCAACTAAACTCTTCAAGAGCGACACTGTCTTCAAATAAGATTAATGAGACAATGATCAATCATAATTACTCTTAATAGAAAAATTTAATTTTTTAACAATATAAATAGTAAGAAATAAAATATCAACATATGTTACAATTAGAACTCTTCATCCTCATCCATAAACCAATCAGTTCAATTTAATCCAACTTTCCTTCCAAATCTCATTGTTTCATCTTCTTTATCTAATAAAATATATAAAAATAATCATATAAGAATTTAAATAATAAAAAATTAATTAATTATTATGACACTAAAATCTTACCATCTTTATCTATATCATATCCATACAGCCAATTATGAGTGGTAATCAAAAATTTTGCATTATGTGTTATGAGACAATTTCTCCATTTGTTGATAACTTTACCACCCATACTAAATGCTGATTCAGATGCAACTGTGGTAATTGGAATACTCAATATATCATTAGCCATAAGTGAAAGTACAGGGTATCGAAATTGATTTTTCTTCCAATAATTAAGAACATCAATTTGAATCTCATAATCTTCTCTTGATTTATTCAAATATACATTTAACTCTGATCTATATAAAAGAGATCCAGAATTAAAATTTCTAAATCCCTACAATAACAAAATAAATTCATATATGAAATTATAATAACAAATGTAAATTAAAACTCAAAAAAGAATTACTTAATATAAAAAAATAATAATTTAATAAGTTACTAAAACAATTTATATTAAACTTTGAACAAAAAATTTATATAAATATGTTATCAAATTAACAATAAATATTTATATGTTTCAAATTTTATTTCTAGCTAGGAAATTTAAGTTTTTGCCATGTCTTGTCTTTTGTATAAATTTTATTACTAAATTATATAATTTTTTTCCTCTTTAATTCATATTTCATCCTTTTAATTATATTTTGTCTTATAATCATTATGATTAAATTATATTAGCTTTTTGGTTTACCTATTTTATTTAAACTTCTATATTATATTTAATATTTTTTCCAAACTTAAACTAATTGCATATATCAATTGAGAATTTAGCTACAATTATAGAACTTTAATTAGGTATAATTTAAACGAATTGATAACAATTAATTAGGAATAATTTTGTTAAGCATATATGATTATTTATTTATTTGCCTACCTTATCGGTTCATATCTATACCAGTCCACTAAAATAATATCAGTAGATATTTTTTCTTTTGTATTATGCAACGTGGCGATCAAGACAAACATGCATCATTATTTGATTGTGCAAAAATGATTATTTTAAGTTAATTTTTTTATTTAAATTATGTAACTAATTTATTAAAAATTAAAAATTTGTTATACTTATATATGATAACTAATTAGTAAATATTTATTTTAATAATTATTTTGATAATAAATAATTAATTTTTTAATCATGTTATTATATAATATGATAATTCTGTTTGAAAATTATTAAATTAATTATATATATATATATATATATATATATATATACATTAACGTGCAATATTTATTTTATTCCATTTTATACAATAATTTAATAATTTATCATGAAATCATATCCTTTATTTTCTTATTCTTTGAAAGCCTATCAACAATTTCAAAATATTTGTAGTCCAGTCAGATTTTTTATGCTCTTCAATTTTTTTTGGCTAAGGCCAAAGAAATAAGCAAAACATTCATTTAAAAAAGAAGTGAAGAAGATAACATCTAGAAGTTGGAAGAAATCTGTAAAACTAAAAACAAACTAACTGAGGAAATAAAAAAAATATTATGAAACTTTTATTAATCTAATTTTAGTGACTTCTGTTTAAAATTTAAAAATTTATTATTTTAATCATAATTATCTACTTTAATTTCATAATTATTTATATTATGCTTTTTTTAAGCTCACAAAGTTTTTTTTGAATAAATATATTTTTTTAGCGTATTATATCAACTACAAAATATCAATCATATGGTAGTGTATAATTGTATATGATATAATTATATCAAATATTAAAAATATATAATTTTTTTAATTTAATATTCTAAATTTTTAATGAAACATTTGATTAATTAATGTAAACGATTATATTTAATGCAACAATATTAATTATGATTTATGTACAAATAAAAAACAAATTAAAAATAAAATAGAGTTAATTAATTGATCATTTATTCATATTAAGCATTTTTTTGGTAAATGATAATATTAATTGGTACTTTTCTTCCTATAATATCTATATGTAATATTTTCTTTTGCATTTAATGAATATAATTATATCTACTATTTTATAATAAATATTGTAAGAAATTAAAAAAGAGTAAATTATTTTTGTCAAATAATAAATATTAAAATATAGAAATTTGTTTTTATATAAATATTTATTAAAATATAAAATCATATAAAAATTAAATTAATTATCGCATTCAATTTTTTTTTAAAATTATAACTAATAAAATTTCAAAATATTTCAAACTGGCCCGCTAAACCTGCCCGACTAGAACCGGGATCGAACCCGAAAAAGTCTGAACTCGAAAAAGCCCGAACCCGAAGAAGCCCAAAACTGAAAAAAACCCAAACCGAAAAAGCCCGAACTCGAAAAAACCCAAACCCGAAAAAGCCCGAACCCGAAAAAACCCGAACCCGAAAAAACCCAGCCTGAAAAGAACCCGAACCGAACCCGCCCGAGCCCGTCCGTTTGCCACCTCTACTAGCAGGTAGATATCGTACTACCTACATAGCCCATGTATGCATAAACCAAAACCATGTTTTCGTTATAAATGGAAATATCATACAAAAAATGCATTTAAACATATATTTCTCAATAGCATTTTCGTGTAAATCGAATATCAAGCTTCCATTTAAAACATGCTCATAAATAGTGCCCTCACGACACAAATGTGAAATCAGAGACTTATCAAAAACACAAAATCTCTTTCTTCCCTTAATTCACTTTTTCTGCAAATCTCTTTCTTTTCTGAGATTATCTCTGTTTTCTCAAATCTCTGAGACAGGCATGAAATTTTCGGCAATCAAATATCCACGACATATGGCCATAGTCAGTGATCCCAAGCCTCACTAATCAGGTGTGCACAGGGCATCACTTCGCCTGAAGGGGAATGGGTCAGTCCTACCCTCCGGCTCATCTCAATCCACCTCATCTCCTCGTATACTCACGGTGAAGATACGTCGTGTGTCATCTACGCGATACTCGTACTCACGTGCACCCAGCACGGTACATAGTATACCAACGGATAACTACACTGTTCTACATACGACCGTGGACTCAAGTCCATACTCCAACTCCGATGGACTTTTCATCCTAAACCATGTCTCATATACCAAGCGAGCAAGCAGTGTGACACACAGTCAACGCAAAGCTCCAGCGCGGTACGATCTATAGTTAAGGCCCAGCCCATTCAAATGGCCGTCGGCTGGTATCCCCTTGGGTCCCAGACCCCCAGGTTTACCTCAACTCAATAAAACAGGTGCGAGCAAAGTTCCCGCACTTTCTCAAAACCCTCGTGCGAGTTAAAACTCCAGCACGGTACATCAAAGGCATTAAGACGGGTGTGAGCTAGCGCTTCAACACCAAATCTCATCTCAAAACTGATAGATGGCTATTTTCTCTTTTTAAAACTCAAAACATGTTTATTCATACAGTATGGCTCTTCATGCCAAAACATGTAAAATTAGCCAACCTATGATCAACATTTCTCAATCATCAAGATTAATGTAAATTAGAGAAAAACATTAAAAACATGTATATCATGCTATTTCCTTACCCTATCCTATTTCTCAATACATATATACATCATAGTACTTTTCATGCTTCCATATCATTTCATAGAATTATAATATCGTACTAGTTCTAGCAATATATCTACGAAATTGCTGTAAAATACACACGAACATCTCTATAGCTAACTCATAGTCCCTTACCTCGCTTTACTTGTGTGCAACTATCCGCCTTTATGCTTCTCATGTTCTCATCTCGACTTGCTCCGGCGTATCATCCGAGACTGAAATTCATCCATCAACACTTGAGTTAACGTTTCTAACTCTTGTTCAACTAATCATTTATCCAATGCCTTAAATACACATTTTACCCCTTGTGGTAAATCTCACAATTTTATCCTAATATCAACATGCCTAAACCATGCCCACAACATAATCATCCTCTCAAGATATCTCATTCATCATTAACACTTCTACATTCCACTTTCTCACACTAGACCATTTCTAAGTTATATTCATTTCATGCCATCCTAGGTAGTTCTACCCACAAGGTGCACACCCAATTAACTTCATAATCATTAACTAGACCAATGTACTTGGATTTGTGTACTAGAACTTACCTCATTGGATTTCCTCTTTGCTCCAATTAGAAATGCCCTTTATTCCTTCAATCCGACAAATGGGGAAATGCCTCTAGACTATGTTGTTCTTCTCTTTGACGTGAACAACTTTGTCTCTAATAGTTTTTTCTGAAATCTTACTGAAAATGGCTGGATTTAGGAGTGAGAAAGCTAGGTTTTTGAGTTGAAGTGGAAAGAAATGGTTTATCCCAAAAATCTACAGACCCAACTGCTCCTATTTATAGTTTTAACTTGATGAGATCGATCTTCCTTGGGTGGAGATCGATCTGGTCCTCTAAAAATCCCTCTTTTCTAAGACATTTTAAAGGCAGGAGATCGATCTGTCGAGGCTTGAGATCGATCTGCTGTCAAACAGAAGCTTAAGGAGATCGATCTGGTCTTAGGGGAGATCGATCTGCTTCCAACCCGAGAGCTAAGGAGATCGATCTGATTCCCTTGGAGATCGATCTGCTCCATTCCATTACTCACATAAGAGCATTCTGGCTCTTCCAGATCGATCTCTCATCCTATGAGATCGATCTGGCCTCCATATTTCTTGATTTTCTGCAGTTTTTCTATAACAACTTCATTCAAAACATCCTCAATTTACCTCCATAGGCCTTTCCTCATTCATCCCTCCTTCAGACTTAAAAATGCCATCCAATCACACTTAGTATATATTAAAACTGTGGAAAATCTTTGTACAACCAAATTTTCACGATATTACCCAAATGGAAGTATACAACTTATAAAAATCTTTCCTTCCATTTTACTACACTACTCATATTCCATTTCAATCACATTCTTCTCGTGTTTAAGTTCATTTCTTCCTACTCATTCATAATGCAACTTGTACGTATAATCACGATTCTTATTACAAGTGTGTACATAATCTTATGAACTTACACTGCATATACTTCACATTACAAATGTATCATTATACTTATGATTTTATTTACATTCCCATGTTCCTATATACAGCTATACATATACGGGGTCTCACACACTGCTCTACCGCAGAATCAGCCCCAGCATTGCTCCCGATAGTAGCCAACTCCCAGTCCACGCTCATGTAATAATCGGTAATGCAACACCGAAAATCACACACAAACAGCAGCTGTTAATGACGAAGTTTAAAGCTATAAATGTAAAATGAAAATGTAAACTATAATGATAACCACATTCGTAAAAAAAAATGAATAGTAAATGATTTAGAAAACAGGGGAGAACAAAGGTTAAAAATCATGCTGTTGCTGCTTCCATGAATAAACCCGAACACCACAATCCAGTAGCTTCTTCCCTCAGCACCAACTTTCTCGGCTCCACATAGCAAAGAAGCCCGAGACACACACAAACAGAAAAATATTGATTAAAACCTTAAACAGCAAATGGGAAGAATAATAAAACAAAGAAACACAGTACTTAATGTAAAAATGATGGATTTGAAAACAAAGGAATAAAGGATCAAAATGCTAATGGACGCAACGGAGCAAGGGGAGGTTGCTTAGACACTGTCACCAGCTATGCATAACCTCTCACACTACTCAGCTGCCCCATGAAACCATTAACCTAAATGACAATAGAAAATCAAAGGAAGTGAAACCAAACAAAAAAATAAACCGAGAGCAACAAATAAAAAAATAAAAACTTTTCATTAAAAACTAAAACAGTAAAACAATAAAGGAATTGAACAAAACCGAGAAGAAATATGGTGGCTGCTGTCACCAGCCACCGTGAAAAACCTAAGAGAAAACCAAAGGAAAATATATAGCCTAACAATAAAATTTTAACCTAAAAAAAACTAAAAAAAACTCCTCTCTTCAATTGCTCATCATATTCTATTTATAAACAAAATTTGGGGTACAATTGTAATTTTCAATCCTAGATAAGTTGGCATTATTTGGCCACTTGTCTTCATTCCATTCGCTTCAGAGAAGATATTTCCTCGTCACTAGTCTTTTTGTCCACTTAGATGTGCGATGTAATCCGGCGTGTGTCTTCCAAAAGGTGGGCACGATATCCGTCGATCTTATATTTTTTAGGTGAATAAAATACGAACACCCGGCATCACACGTCTCTACAACGAATGGTGACTCAGACTATGAAATGGTAGTGATCCAGTCTCTTTTAGCCCATTTTCTACTGAAACGACTGAAATTCATCTGGATTTAATTTACCTACACACAAGAAAATTTTAATTAAATTAAGGGGATAATTAATAAAATAATATGGGGATTTAAATAATTAATTAAGAAATTAAGCACAAATAATTTTATTTTAATAGAATTATCACACCCCAAACTTGAGCTTTTTGCTTGTTCTCAAGCAAAACAAAATTCATGCAGGAATGATGTCACGCCCCGGAAGTGCGGAAAATAGGGCTAATTTAAAACTTTTTATTCATTCATTCACAATTAAGAGTGCATTCCTGTGCAGTGTCATACATTATCATATTTATCGTACCTCAGGATCTCATCACTAGAAATTATATATCATATCAAATACATTAATCCATCTCAAGTTAATTAATCCTAATACATCCCATACAATGTTATACATCAAGTGTCTGCAATTACAGTAATTGTCTGGGTACATGAAAAGATAAAAGATACCTCAAAATACAATATATGGCCTGGAGCTCAAGTCCTCCACTAGCCACTACTCCGTACGTCGCAGGAAAACCCTTTTCACTTGAAGAAATCTGGGGGAAAAGAAAACAGGGTGAGCTTCTAAATCGCTCAGTAAATGGGGTAAGGGACTCATTTCATAAACCAAAATGCACATCACAAAATATTTATTTGTATGTGAAACTCGTTAATCTCATTTGAAAACCATAGCATGAAAGTATTCAAAATGACATTCTCATGTCTCAAATCATGTGAAAACATGAAGTAAAATGCTCAGTATAGAGCAATAACAAAGCATGTGAAAATAATGCGATAAACGCTTTCTCAATTAACGTGATAAAATCACTGTAATAATAAAGCACGTGGCACAGCCACTAAACACACGTGGCATAGCCACTGATTTAAATTCACACGTGGCATAGCCACTAAACACACGTGGCATAGCCACTGATTTAGATTCACACGTGGCACAGCCACAGAATAGGGTTTCACGTGGCAATGGCCACCAAATATACGTGGCATAGCCACTGGATGGGTGATCTCACATGGCAACGGCCACCAATTAGGGTTTTCACGTGGCAACGGCCACCAAATGGGGTTTCTCACGTGGCAACGGCCACCAAATGGGGTTTCTCACATGGCAACGGCCACCAATTAGGGTTTTCACGTGGCAACGGCCACCAAGTATACGTGGCATAGCCACAGAATGGGTTATTCTCACGTTATCAGAACGGAGAAGAATCGGGCTTACATGCTACCAGAGCAATGCCCGGTGTGTACTCAGAATTACACACCTAAGTCTTAATCACATAAGACTAGTTCGCCTTTATGTAGAACTCATAGTGGTTTTTCTCTCATAAAACTCATTTGAAAACCTTTTTGTACTCAACACAAAACATAATAAAACCGAGTTCCAACTGGCAAAGCACGCACACATTTCTCAAATCTCGATATTGCCTTAACGTAAAGCCCAAT
Organism: Firmiana major; assembly: GCA_033439115.1. NCBI lineage: Eukaryota > Viridiplantae > Streptophyta > Magnoliopsida > Malvales > Malvaceae > Firmiana > Firmiana major. Next base: position 39,164,918 of record CM065904.1, read on the forward strand.
TCATTACTCACACAAATTCGATGGTTTATAAAGCAATTTCACACTCAGCTTATAAACGCATAAAATAATGGGCTCCAACCGGCTATAAAACCCGTGTGCAATTATATCTCAACATAACACTCAACATGCTTGTTTTATAAACCACAAATCATGCTATAATAGTTTACAAATCACATACACAAATGGTTTAGATTTCCCATACCTCTTTGCACCTCGTATAGTGCAATCGTTTCCCCCGTATCATGGACTAGCCTCGCATTCCACTCTGGAACTCTCGAGCTGTCCAAACGATGTTAAAACATCAATACTCAATTATCTCATCAACCTCAATTCTTAAAAATCGAGCATAATTGCTCATAACACCTCAAATCTCTTGATTCTCGTAACTCTACCCCAAACTACACTCTCATTCACAACATCTAACATTCTACATTTCTCATGCCAATTATCTATGCTAATTCACCACATTGTCTAAATTTCTATTTATAGCTCAAATTTCCAAAATTGCTAAATATCATTATCACTCCAACCACATTGCAATTTCATGAATCCCTAATCATTTTTCAGCTATTTCAACACAATGACAACCACCATTATCATCAAAATCATCTCAAATATCAAGATCGAGGTTTAGAAATTACCCAAAACTTATGGAGAGCTTATCTCTTGCCTCAATTCGATTCGTCCTTCGATTTCCAAGTATGTTGTTCTCCCTTTGATGAGGAACAACTTTCCTTCTTGCCACAACTTCTGATTTGGCCGGAAATGGGTGCTTTGGATGAGTGAGAAAGCTAGGTTTTGGTAAAAATGGGGGTTGAAAGAGAGAGAAAGTGAGATTGTAGGAGAAAAACAGGGGTTTCTTATATAGGCTGAGGGTAGGAGATCGATCTGGCTCTTGATGAGATCGATCTGCATTTGAATTTTGGGGACGATTTGGGTAATTTTATGTCTAAGAGATCGATCTGTCGAGGGGTGAGATCGATCTCTTTATGGCTTTATGAGATCGATCTGCTCCTTGAGGAGATCGATCTTCTCCCAAATAGAATCATTTGGAGATCGATCTCTTCCATTGGAGATCGATCTGCTCCTCAAATTCCTCCTTCCTTGTCATTTTTAACTCACTAGATCGATCTCTCCTTCTCCCAGATCGATCTGTCCTCATAACTTCACACTTATTTTAACACTTAACATATAAATCTCCAATTATCATTCCCCAATTCACTTAGCTCAATAAATTACACTTCAAGTTCATATTACATCATTCAAATATATCTAAAATTCTCAAATCTCACATCCTCCCCACCTTAAATAGAATTTGGTCCTCCAAATTCAACTCAACTATTCGAATAGATGGGGTATTTCTCCTTCATGAGACTCTCTAGTTCCCATGTTGCCTCTTCTATTGAGTGATGTTTCCACAAAACTTTCACTAATGGGATGCTCTTAGTTCTCAGTACCTTCTCTCTTCTATCGAGAATCTGGACGGGTTCCTCAGTGTAGCTCATATCCTCTTGAATGTCCATCTCGTCATACTCTATGACATGAGAAGGGTCCGGGTGGTACTTCCTCAACATAGACGCATGAAAAACATTGTGTATTCAAGACATCTGTGGGGGTAATGCTAATCTGTAAGCTACCTCTCCTACTCTCTCAAGAATCTCGAATGGTCCTACGTATCGAGAACTCAATTTCCCTTTCTTCCCAAATCGCATGATACCCTTACTCGGTGATATTTTCAGAAATACTGAATCACCAACCTCAAACTCGAGTGGCCGTCTACGCACATCCGCGTAGCTTTTCTATCTACTTTGTGCAGCCCGTAACCTCTCACATATGAGTTTCACACTCTGTACGGCTTGCTCAACAAGCTCGGGGCATTTATCTTTCTGTCATCGATTTCTTCCCAAGCTACAGGGGATCTACACCTCCTACCATATAGAGCCTCAAAAGGTGCCATTCCAATACTCGCATGATAGCTGTTATTGTATGCAAACTCTGTTAGGGGCAGGTGATCATCCCATGATCCCTTAAAATCCATCGTACACGCCCTCAACATATCCTCCAGGGTCTAAATAGTCCTCTCTGACTGACCATCTGTCTGAGGATGATAGGCGATACTGAAACTCAATCGAGATCCCATGGACTCCTGAAACTGGGTCCAAAATCTAGAAGTAAACCAGGAATCTCTATCAGAAGTAAAACTCACTGGAGCCCCATGTAATCTAGCTATCTCGCTGACATACAGCTCAGCTAAGGCATCCACAGTATCTGTGCTCTTGATGGCAAGGAAGTGGGCACGCTTGGTCAGTCTATCCACTATAACCCATATAGCGTTACGACCTCTTCGGGTTCTCGGTAAACCCATAATAAAGTCCATAGTGACATGCTCCCATTTCCATGTAGGTACAGGTAAGGGCTGTAGTAGTCCTCCGGGCTTTCGATGCTCAACTTTCACTTGCTGGCATACTAAACACCTGGCCACATACTCTGCCACGTCTCGCTTCATACCACTCCACCAATACACCTTTCTCAAGTCTCGGTACATCTTAGTACTCCCTGGGTGCATGGTGTATCGCGAGCAGTAAGATTCTCTCAGTATCTGTCTCTTCAGGGTATCATCGTCCGGTACACAAATCCGTCCTCTGAATCTCAATAATCCATCCTTACTGACTGTGACTACGAACTCTGTTCAGCTTGGCTAATCATATCTATCAATCTCTGATCACTGCGCTGCCCAGTTCTAATCTGATCCATGATCCTGGGCTCTATTCGCAAGCTAGCCACAAATCCAGTCTCTATCTCTTTAACTTTGATCCGAAGTTCGGTAAACTACTCCAGTAAGTCCCATTCCCTGATCATCATAGCAGATATCATACTCTTCCTGCTCAGGGCATCAGCAACCACATTTGCCTTGCTCGGATGATATAGAATCTCGCAGTCATAATCCTTAAGGAGTTCCATCCATCTCCTTTGTCTCATGTTTAACTCTTTCTAATCAAAGAGATATCTCAAACTCTTGTGACCAGTGAAGATCTGGAATCTTTCCCCATATAAGTAGTGTCACCAGATCTTCAAAGCAAATACCACAGCGGCTAACTCCAAATCATGCGTGGGGTAATTTCGCTCATGGTCTTTCAATTGTTGCAATCCATATGCGACCACTCTTCCATGCTACATAAGCACACACCCCAATCCTGGATGAGATGCATCACTATACACCGAGAATCCTCCTGATCCCTCAGGAATAGTTAACACAGGTGCCGCTGTCAACCTCCTCTTTAATTCCTGAAAACTGAGCTCACATTGATCAGTCCATATAAATGGAGTCTCTTTGCGTGTGAGCTTAGTCAAAGGGGCGGCAATCCGGGAAAATCCTTTTACAAATCTTCTGTAATACCCTGCCAAACCAAGGAAGCTTCGTACCTCAGTAACTGTCCTCGGTCTCTCCCAATTAAGCACAGCCTCCACCTTGCTTGGGTCCACTGATACTCCTTCCTCTAAGACTATATGACCAAGGAAAGCTATCCGGTTCAACCAAAACTCACACTTACTAAGCTTTCCATTTAATTGCTTATCTCGGAGTATCTGAAGTACTAACCACAAATGCTGTGCATGCTCCTCATACGACCGAGAGTACACCAGGATATCATCAATAAAGACTATCACAAATTTATCCAGATAGTCTCTGAACACCTCGTTCATCAATCTCATAAATGCTGCAGGGGCGTTCGTCAATCCAAAGGATATCACCAAAAATTCGTAATGGCCATACCTCGTCCTGAAGGCCATCTTTGGAATATCTTCTTCCTTGATCCTTAATTGGTGATAGCTCGATCTCAAATCAATCTTAGAAAAGACTGATGCCCCTCTTAGCTGATCAAGTAGATCATCAATCCTAGAAAATGGCTATTTATTCTTCACCGTGGCTTTATTCAACAGCCGATAGTCTACGCATAATCTGAGACTACCATCCTTCTTCTTGACAAATAAAACCGGTGCTCCCCACAGTGAAACGCTGGGCCAATGAACCCTTGATCCAATAACTCCTGTAGTTGTTTCTTCAATTCCTCAAGTTCTACTAATGCCATCCTGTAGGGAGGTTTAGAGATCGGCTGAGTATCTGGTACCAAATCAATGGTAAACTCCAGCTCCCTTTCTGGTGGTAAACCTGGCAGTTCATCTGGGAAAACATCCGAAAATTCATAAACCACAGGTATATCCTCAATCCTCGGATGTTCCCGCACATCGTCTGAGATGAGTGTCTCATAACCTTCACATGAACAATCATATTTAATATTCTCTAAAATAATATTAAAATTCTCAAATTACTTACTAGAATTCCACATATTCATTTCCTCAATATCTCAATCGTACACTGTAAGGTTCAGGTAGGGAGAAAGTTACAATCTTAGTGTAGCAATCTAAGCTCACTCGCTTGGCTGCCAACCAATCCATTCCCAAAATTACATCAAACCCATGTATATTCAACATGATTAGATCTGCTAACATCCCTCTATCTCCCACCTTTATCTCACATCCTCTACAGATTAACTCAGTTCTCTGGGATTCACGCATAGGGGTATTTACATGTAGTATATATTCTAGAGGTTCAAACTTCAAGTTTAATCTACATGCAAAATGCTCAGAAATAAACGAATGCGTGGATCCTGAATCAATCAACACATGAGCCTTATGATTATAGACAGAGAGTGCACCTCTTATAGTTTCTGCAGAAGTGTCAGCAGTCTCCTTATCTAGGGCAAACACACGTCCCTGGGTAACAGGTCTCTTTCCTTTCTCTGCAGCAGTGGCCCGTCTCAGGGGATTCACTCTCTGAGGCTGTTGTCTAGTGGGCTCCAAGACATGTGGTTTCTGAGGTTGAGGGCAATCCTTCACCATGTGACCCATGTCTCCACATCTAAAACATCCATGGATTGACCCAGTACAACTTCCCTCATGCATTCGGCCACAATTTTTGCAAAACCTTATCTCTGGCCTGACATCTCGAGGGGTCTCTCTAATGTTAGGGTACCCTCTGGGTCTCTCTAATCTGCCTTCTGTACCTCAATCCTTCCTCTTCTGAAGGAACCTCTCCGAGCCTCTGTTTGGAAAATCGCTGGCCTCTTGCCTTTATCTCTATTCACCACTCTGAGCTCATTCTGGGATTGTACCATTTCAATTCCTCTTTCAATCTCTTGTGCTCATCTCAGAGCATCTCCAAACTCAGTAATACATAGCCCTATCAATCTATCTCTGATGATGGGCTTCAATCTATACACAAATTTCTCTGTGCGGAGCTCTTCATTCTTAAAGGTCTCTAGGTCATATCTCAATAGCGCTGTGAATTGGCTCTCATAGTCATCCACAGACATGTCACCCTGTACCAAACTCAAAAACTCGACCTATTTCTTTCTCTGGGTGGCTCGTGGTACATATTGGGTCCTAAAGGCTGTCTGGAACTTTCCCAACCAATCACATCCTGGCAGGACATCAGAATACCCTGGGTAGTACCCCACCAATCTCGAGCTCTCCCTTTCAACATATAGATACTCATACTGACCCTCTCAGCATCGGTGCACTCCAGATAATCAAATATAATTCTCAACTCCGTCAGCCACTCCTCAGCCTCTGTAGGATCCTTCTTTCCCCTAAACACGGGTGGATTCATCTTCAGAAAATCCTTCAGTCGGACCATACTTCTATCATCAGGCTGAGTGACGGGAGGTATTGGGGGTATGGGAGGTCCTTGTGGTGGTGTAGGAGTAGTACCCGAGGCATTAACTCCAAAGTGTTGCGCGAATAACGCTGCCATCTGCTCAAAACCTTGCCTCACATCAGTCTCAATCCGATTAAATCCAAAGTTAGGACTCTCTGGTTGTGGGACAGGTGGCGGAGGGGACTCTGCCTGCCTCCTCGAACGACCTCGTCGTCCACTCATTCTCTATCTTAACTCGTCTCCTGCGCGTACATATCAGAATCGATTGAAATCTCAATCCTCAATTTCAGTTCATAACCAAACTATTACAGACACTTGAGATGTATTCTATTTCACTTAACCGACACTGACAGTACTAGACACCCTAAGCTCTGATACCAAGAAAACTCTGTCACGCCTCGAAAGTGCTCGATCTGCATTTGAATTTTGGGGACGATTTGGGCAATTTTATGCCTAAGAGATCGATCTATCGAGAGGTGAGATCGATCTCTTTATGGCTTTATGAGATCGATCTGCTCCTTGAGGAGATCGATCTTCTCGCAAACAGAATCATTTGGAGATCGATCTCTTCCATTGGAGATCGATCTGCTCCTCAAATTCCTCTTTCCTTGCCATTTTTAACTCACCAGATCGATCGCTCCTTCTCCCAGATCGATCTGTCCTCATAATTTCACACTTATTTTAACACTTAACATATAAATCTCCAATTATCATTCCCCAATTCACTTAGCTCAATAAATTACACTTCAAGTTCATATTACATCATTCAAATATATCTAAAATTCTCAGATCTCACAAATGACTAGTACCAACATAATAATTTCCTCAATATTATCCTCAAAGAAAAAGTACCAACTCTGAAATCAAAGATTCACGACTATAAGTCCAACACTTAGAATCATTCTGTTGAGTTAATGTATTTTGAAATGACAAAACAAGTGAATTCAATAATGTAAAGATGATATAAAAACATGTTTAGAGGTTATCAGTACTAGAACTTTAAGTTCTGTTGATGAGAGATCGATCTGGGTTATGAGAAATCGATCTCCTGGGTTTACCTTGGATGAGAGATCGATCTCAGGAAGACATGAGATCGATCTGCCAAGCCTTGAACCTATACAAAGGTATTGAGGAAGAGTGAGATCGATCTATATGAGTTATGAGATCGATCTGCCTAATACTGGAGTTGAGGAGATCGATCTGATCTAGGAAGAGATCGATCTCCCTTAAAGCAAAGAAAGTAGATCGATCTTCAAGATCGATCTACACTCAAAGAGAGAGCTTATGAGATCGATCTGGTAAGGAAGAGATCGATCTTCTCAAAGTCATAGAGCTAAGGAGATCGATCTGGGTTATTGAGAGATCGATCTCCCCACTATGAGATTGCATCGCAGATCGATCTGTAGATCGATCTTGCCTCAAACAGAAAGATTGGAAGATCGATCTGCCTATTCGACAGATCGATCTCCCCTAACATTTTCAAATAAGAGATCGATCTGCTTATATATGAGATCGATCTCCTTGTGTTATTTTGCTTTGATCTTGCAGGACTTATAACTAAGAGATCGATCTGGCCAAGATGGCAGATCGATTTGGCATTCTACTGAAGGTACCCAACGGCTAGTTCTGCAAAAATCTCAACGGGAAAAATAGCATTTAATGCTCCAACTACCAATCCTTCAGTATTTAACCAAGCATTGAAGACAATGAGAATAGAGACACTATTGCTGCACATTTCTTACATTCTCAAGAGTTTAATACTTTCATTCTTTGTGTCTTCATTCCTCATTTATTGAGTTTGTTGTATAAGCTTAAGTGCAAAACCTGTAATTGTCCTACCCACATTAAAAGCTTGATTTTGTATTCATCCTTACCTTAAGAGAGAAGAGGATTGTTCCTCAGTGAGATAAAATTGTAAAAGGGTGAATACATCTTTGTATTGCAAAGGGTAGAGAGGTTATTCCTTAACCTAAAAAAGGAACATTGTAACTTCAGTTGAAGGAGAGAAAGAAAGCACTTGACAAGAAGGTTAATGAGAGAGGACGTAGGTAAGAGTTTGGTCGAACCTCTATAAACGATTGTGTTTGTTTCTCTCTTCCCTATCTTGCATTAAATTGTTTAATTTTATTGTATTGCTCACTATCATTGCTGATTAAATTAGGATTAATTTAAAATTTCTCATTAACGTTAGAAAACTGATTCACCCCCTCTAGGTAGAGCCAACAATTGGTATCAGAGCTAGGACTCTTTAATCACATAGGAACAACTTCTTAAGAGTTAGAAACGATCAAATGGCTCACAACAATGTAGCAACTAGTTTGGTAGGAGAGGGGCACTCTACGGTTAGACCTCCTATGTTCAATAGAGAACATTATGCCTATTGGAAGACTAGGATGATGTTATTCATTCAAGTAAATGATTATGAGGTGTGGAGGATTATAATTAAAGGACCTCAAATCCCTACAAAGAGAATAGAGGGAAGAGATATCCCTAAAGAAGAAGATGAATGGGATTCAAATGACATTAAATGTGCTCAGCTAAATGCTAAGGTTATGCACACATTATTTTGTGCCTTAGGTCCAAATGAATACAATAGGGTCTCCGGATGTGACAATGCCAAACAAATTTGGGACAAATTGGCAATAACTCATGAGGGTACAACCCAAGTAAAGGAGACCAAAGTAGGAATGCTTACACATGACTATGAGCTTTTTAGGATGAAGGAAGGAGAATCAATTAGTGATATGTTCACTAGATTCACGGATGTAATTAATGGATTAAAGTCCTTAGGAAAAATTTACTCTAATATTGAAATGGTCAAGAAAATATTAAATAGCTTACCTAAATCATGGGAAGCTAAAGTAACTGCAATTGAGGAATCTAAGTATCCTCACACATTGTCTTTAGATGAATTAATAGGATCACTACTCACTTATGATATGAAATTTAGAAGAAATGAAGAGCCACCCAAGAAAGTGGGAGTTGCTATAAAATCCACTGCTCAAGAGGAGATTAAGAATGAGAGTGGTAGTGAAGAGGACCTTAAGATGGCAATGTTTGCCAAAAGATTTAACAAGTTCATGAGAATGAGAGCTAGTGGTAGTAATAGGAGAAACAATAAGAGAGATCAAGAAGAAGTAGGTAGAAAAGAGTCAATTGTGTGTTATGAATGTAAAAAACCAGGACACATAAAATTTAACTGCCCTCTTCTTAAAAGGTCCAATGATAGGTTCCACAAAAAGAAGGCAATGGTGGCAACATGGAGCGATAGTGACTGCTCTGATGATGCTCAAATGAGGACATTGCCAACTTGTGCTTCATGGCTATTGAGGATGAAAAGGTAACTTCAAACCTCAATGAATATTCGTTTGATGAATTGCAAGATGCCTTTGATGATCTTGCATTAGAGTATGAATGCATGAGTATGAAATATAAAAAGATAATATCCAAATTGAGAAAAGAAAATGAGTTTATGCTAAGGGACAAATTAGAATGTCAAAAGAAACTAGAAATTTCAAATCTTGAAATTTGTGACCTTAAAGAGAAAAATGGCAACCTACATAATTCCTTTAATAGGTTCCACATGGGTCAACAAAAGTTAGATAGCATGCTAGAGACCCAAAGGGCATTCTTTGACAAAAATGGGTTAGGATATAATGCAAAAAGTAGAGAGACTCATCTTAAAAGCTTTATTGCTAGAAATAGTATAAATAAATTCTCAACTTCTTGTTCATATTGCAATAGAAGGGGACTTGTATCACATAATTGCAATATAAACATGAGATCTCTTAAAGGAAAAATAGTAAGAAGGATATGGATTCCAAAAGAAGTAATTCACTCAAAGGATGTTAATGCATTAGCAAAATGGATCCCAAAGGGATCAAGAATTGCATTCACTAACCTCAAAGGACCCAAGAGAATTTGGGTACCTAAGACTTGAGTTTGAATCTTTGTGTAGGTGATTGAGCATGGCCACCAAGCTAAAACAAAGGAATGACGGCCAACCCCTGCCCGGCCAACCCCTGCCAACGGCCATGGCAACCAAGCCCAGGTCCACTGACCCGCAAGGCCCATCGACAACGTTGGTGGTCTAACAACGGGTGGTCCAACAACGCCAGCAACATCCACGTATTGTCCGCTTTGGGCCGAAGCCCGCACGGCTTTGTTTCATTCAGGGAAATTCCCCTCAATGGCATCAGGAGTGTGATGAACTAAGGGTGTTGTCCCTGGTTCGAGCCTCCAAGGACGCGTTCTGAGGGGAATTTCCCTGAATGAAACAAAGCCGTGCGGGCTTCGGCCCAAAGCGGACAATACGTGGATGTTGCTGGCGTTGTTGGACCACCCATTGTTAGACCACCAACGTTGTCGATGGGCCTTGCGGGTCAGTGGACCTGGGCTTGGTTGCCATGGCCGTTGGCAGGGGTTGGCCGGGCAGGGGTTGGCCGTCACAATAAAAACGCGTTGGCTCAATGGCATAAGGAGTGCAAGAACTAAGGGTGTTGTCCCTGGTTCGAGCCTCCGAGGACGCGTTCTGAGGGGAATTTCCCTGAATGAAACAAAGCCGTGCGGGCCGAAGGCCCAAAGCGGACAATACGTTGGACTTGATGGCGTTGTTGCACCACCCGTTGTTAGACCACCATCGTTGTTGTGGGCCCAAGAGGGGTGGCCATGGCCAATGGCAGGGGTTGGCCGGGCAGGGGTCGACCGTCACAGTACTTGGATAGTGGATGCTCAAGGCACATGACAGGAGATAGAAGCCACTTCAACTCTTTTAAATTAAAAGTTGGTGAAGAAGTCACATTTGGGGATAACTCCAAAGGCCAAGTTGAAGGAAGTGGCTCAATAGGTAATGACTACTTTTCATTAGAAAAGGTATTACTTGTTAGGGGTCTAAAGCATAACTTACTAAGCATAAGTCAACTTTGTGACAAGGGTTACAAAGTAATCTTTGATTGCATGAAATGTCATGTTGTAGATCCTAAGTCAAACAAAGTTCTTTTTCTAGGTCATAGGCAAGGTAATATATATATTGTCTATCTTAATGAACTCAAAAATGAAAATATATGCCTAATGGTAGACAATAAAAAGGAATCTTGGTTATGGCATAGAAGACTAGGTCATGCTAGCATGCATGTGCTATCTAAGTTAGCTAGAAAGGATCTAGTCATAGGTTTATCCAAGCTATCCTTTGATCATGAAGAAATATGTGAAGCTTGTGTTAAAGGAAAACACAAAAGGACAACATTTAAGCCTAATAATATTATATCCACCACTAGGCCTCTTCAATTACTTGACTTAGATTTATTTGGACCAACTAGAACAACTAGCCTAGGTGGGAAACACTATGGATTTGTAATAGTTGATGATTACAATAGGTTCACTTGGGTGTTCTTTTTAAGAGTAAAAAATGAAGCCTTAGAAAAATTTATAGCCTATACAAAAATTACTCAAAATGAAAAAGGGTATACAATAACTAGCATTAGAAGTGATCATGGTAAGGAATTCGAAAACATAGGATTTGATGAATATTGCAATGATCAAGGAATTAGTCACAACTTTTCAGCCCAGGACACCACAACAAAATGGAGTAGTTGAGAGAAGAAATAGAACCTTGGAAGAAATGGCTAGAACCATGTTGTGTGAGAATAATTTACCAAAGTATTTTTGGGCTGAAGCTATAAACACATCTTGCTATATAATTAATAGAGCTATGATTAGACCCATGCTAAAGAAAACTCCTTATGAGCTTTACAAGGGTAAGAAGCCTAATATTAGCTACTTCCATCCTTTTGGTTGCAAATGTTTTGTCCTAAATAATGGTAAAGATAATTTAGAAAAATTTAATGCCAAAAGTGATGAAGGAATCTTTCTAGGGTACTCATTGAATTCAAAGGCTTATAGAGTATATAACAAAAGAACATTAATGGTTGAAGAATCTATTCCTGTTATATTTGATGAGTCAAATGATGTATCTAAAGATTCAACCAATGATGAGGATGTTGGAATATTTGATGAAAACTTGGAGGAAATTCCTAACTTAGAAGATGATTTATTAGAAAAACTTGACTTGAATAAAGAAGATGATGAAGAAATAGAGATACTAGAGAGAGAGTCTAGAGCACCAAGAGAGTTAGGATATGTAAAAGATTGTGAAATAGTAGGAGATCCAACTCTTGGAGTTAGAACTAGATCATCTCTAAGAAACATGTGTCAATATATAGCATTTGTATCTCAAATAGAACCTAGGAATGTCAATGAAGCCTTAGATGGCAATAATTGGTTCCTAGCAATGCAAGAAGAATTAAATCAATTTGAGAGAAGCAAAGTATGAAAACTAGTTCCTAGGCCTAATGATCACTCTATAATTGGAACTAAATGGATATTCAAGAACAAGATGGATGAAAATAGTGTGATCATAAGGAACAAGGCTAGGTTAGTTGCACAAGGATATAGACAAGAGGAAGGTATAGACTATGATGAGACCTATGCACCTGTAGCTAGATTAGAGGCAATAAGAATGTTACTTGCCTTTGCATGCTATAAAAACTTCAAGTTATATCAAATGGATGTAAAGAGAGCATTCTTAAATGGTTTCATTAATGAAGAAGTTTATGTTGAACAACCTCCCGGCTTTGAAAATCATGAATTTCCTAAACATGTTTTCAAATTATCTAAGGCACTCTATGGCTTGAAACAAGCTCTTAGAGCTTGGTATGAAAGGTTGTCAAAATTCTTAATAGAAAAGGGATTTTCAAGAGGAAAAGTGGATACCACTTTATTCATCAAAAATAAGAATACGGATTTACTAGTTGTACAAGTGTATGTAGATGATATTATCTTTGGTTCAACTAATGAGTCTTTATGTCAAGAGTTTGCTAAGATCATGCAAGGTGAGTTTGAAATGAGCATGATGGGAGAACTCACTTTCTTCTTGGGACTTCAAGTGAAGCAAACAAAAGATGGAACCTTCATCAATCAAGCAAAGTATACTAAGGATTTGCTCAAGCGATTTGGCATGGACAATTGCAAACCTCAAGCAACTCCAATGGGCACCAACATCAAGCTTGATAAAGATGAAAGTGGTAAGTGTGTAGACACTAAACTCTATAGGTCTATGATTGGTTCATTGCTCTATTTAACTGCAAGTAGACCAGATATTTTGTTTAGTGTATGCCATTGTGCTAGATTTCAATCCTCTCCTAGGGAATCACACTTATTAGCAACTAAAAGGATCTTTAGATACCTTCAGGACACTCCCTCTCTAGGACTTTGGTACCCCAAGGACTCTACCTTTACACTTCATGCATTTTCAGATGCAGATTTTAGGGGTTGCAAAATAGATAGGAAAAGTACTTTAGATACTTGCCAATTCTTAGGAAATAGATTAATCTCTTGGTTCTCCAAGAAACAAAACAGTGTGGCTCAATCCACAACTGAAGCTGAATACATAGCAGCAGGTAGTTGTAGTGCTCAAGTGTTGTGGATTAAACAACAAATGAAAGATTATGGTATTGACATGAAACAAGTCTCTATTAAATGTGATAATACCAGTGCCATTAATCTATCTAAAAATCCTATTCAACACTCTAGAACCAAGCACATAGAGATTAGGCATCATTTCCTTACAGACCATATGCAAAAAGGGGATATAATTCTAGAGCACATTGACACTTTTCATCAAATAGCTGATATATTCACCAAACCCCTTGATAGAGATAGGTTTTGTATCCTTAGAGGTGAATTAGGACTCATGAATATCCCTTAAGATATTTATACTTTAAAATCTTGGTTTTAAGTTGATTTTAAAAGAGTTCTACAAAGATTTTTCTGGGCAACAAGGATGAGAGATCGATCTCTTATCAATATAGATCGATCTCCATACTTCCAACAAGCCTAAAGCATTAAGGTTAAGCTAAGCAGATCGATCTTCTATCCATAAGATCGATCTCTTTAAGTCTCTGTTAAACAGAAGATCGATCTGTGCATACGACAGATCGATCTATCCATTTGGCAGATCGATCTCCCTAAGCCTCTGTCAAACAGCAGATCAATCTGTGCATACTACAGATCGATCTCCTTTTGCTTCTGTATTCTGCAGATCGATCTTATGAAACCACAGATCAATCTCTTTCGGCTTCTGGAAATGACAGATCAATCTGTCGTCTCGACAGATCGATCTCCTGTGCTCTGGACTATAAAAACTGGCGAAAAATCCCCAAATTTCAAACCCTCAAACTTCAAAATCCCTAACTTCCTTCGCATCTCCTCTCTCGATTCCTCCTCAGATCGATCTCGGTACGGTCTTCGACGCTTCTCTCCTTCGTTTACTGGTATAGTAACCCACATTCCTTATTATTTTCTCAAAAATTTCTTAATATTTGTGTTCAATTTCACTCTAGGGCAAATCTAGTCACTGTTTCATTGATTTTTTGTTTGTGAACCTATCTTAGAGTAATTCCCGTGTCTAGAACCATGCCTAGACTTAAGAGAGCAGGCCAAAAACCTCCCCAATCGAATGTAGAACAAGGGTCATCTTCCCAATCCATTCCTCTCTCTTCAGTTGCTACCTTCAATCGGTGTTTTAAAACACCTGCGAAAAGGAAGCGATTTGAAGAATATTTTTCTACCATGCCAATTAAACATTGGCGCACAATCGATTTCTCTTTCCTAAACCGCATTGATTTTCCGTATCTGTCCAAATTTGAGGATTTTGGTTGGATGTCTTTCATAAAAATCAATACTCTCGTACCTTCAAATATCGTTCGAGCATTCTTTTCCAATGTCGAACTCACCTATGATCCTATCGACGCCTGTAATATTCTCGGGTTTACAACATATGTCATGGGAAAATCCATTGCCGTAGACACTGAAATCCTAGCCCACGCTTTTGACATACGTGATGAGGATTGACAAACGAAGATGAGGAAGTCCCTTTGGAGTTTGATATTCCCGGGGATAAGGCGAGTGATCTCCCGATGCACCCCCGACTACTCCACCTCATCATATCATGGAACCTTCGACCATTTGGTACCCGTCACTCCACCATTAGGCGATTAGATAGGTTCTGGATTCACCACCTTCACTCCACCAGTCAAAAACCCAACCTCGTCTACTTTATCTTTCAAGACTGGTTGAAGATTGTACGCGGCCAAGCCACAACGTTCTTGTTTCCGCAACCATTGGCATATTTCTCCAACGACTCAAAGTGGATAGCAGTTGTGAAACGTGTGAAATGCCCTCTCCCAAGAGCGTCCTTAACATCGGGACACTCTACCACATGGGCTATTACAAGGACTTTCGGGGCGACTGGAAGAAGAAGAGGGAACAGCAGTCTGCTGAAGCTATGGAGGAAGATCCCTCCGATGAGCCTATGGATCCACCTGCTGCACAGACTGCGGGTCCATCATCCTCGACTCCTCAGCCCACTGCACCTACACCTTCACCTGCTGGCATGGAGCTCATTGTGACGATGATGAGTGAGCTCAACAGGAAGATCGATGAAGGCTTTGCAAACCTTCATGCAGCCCAGCAGCGGATGTTCGAGGAGCTGAACCGCAAAGTGGATGAAGGCTTTGCAAATCTTCATGAGACTCAGGAGGCGATGTTTGATGAGCTTCAAGTCACTCGCACTCACGTTGAGGATCTCATGGATCGATTTCCTCCTCCACCATAGGACTTATTTGCTAAATCTAGTTTTGTTATATGTTTTCATTACTCGTTGTTGTATGAACTGAATTTGCTTAAATGAGCTGCCCTCTGTGTTATTGAATGACTTTTTAATGAACTGTTAATTTGAAATGACCGAGTATTGTTTAGATTTTCTTCTTACCATTGATATGACAAAAAGGGGGAGAAGAAATAATGTTAAGAACACATGCGTGTGTTAAAACATGTTTAAATGACTTTAAGAATCATATCTAATGGTTTAAAAAGAATGATTAAAATGAGGGGGAGTTAAGAAAGTTTAGAGATCAAAAGCCAAAAGTAAGGGGGAGTTTACAAAAAGGGGAAGTTTGTGCAAAATGAAAATAGGCAACTAAACATGTTGATTTAATAGGTTTTGTCATATCAAAAAGGGGGAGATTGTTGAGTTAATGTATTTTGAAATGACAAAATAAGTGAATTCAATAATGTAAAGATGATATAAAAACATGTTTAGAGGTTATCAGTACCAGAACTTTAAGTTCTGTTGATGAGAGATCGATCTGGGTTATGAGAGATCGATCTCCTGGGTTTGCCTTAGATGAGAGATCGATCTCAGGAAGACATGAGATCGATCTGCCAAGCCTTGAACCTATACAAAGGTATTGAGGAAGAGTGAGATCGATCTATATGAGTTATGAGATCGATCTGCCTAATACTGGAGTTGAGGAGATCGATCTGATCTAGGAAGAGATCGATCTCCCTTAAAGCAAAGAAAGTAGATCGATCTTCAAGATCGATCTACACTCAAACAGAGAGCTTATGAGATCGATCTGGTAAGGAAGAGATCGATCTTCTCAAAGTCAGAGAGCTAAGGAGATCGATCTGGGTTATTGAGAGATCGATCCCCCACTATGAGATTGCATCGCAGATCGATCTGTAGATCGATCTTGTCTCAAACAGAGAGATTGAAAGATCGATCTACCTATTCGACAGATCGATCTCCCCTAACATTTTCAAATAAGAGATCGATCTGCTCATATATGAGATCGATCTCCTTGTGTTGTTTTGCTTTGATCTTGCAAGACTTATAACTAAGAGATCGATCTGGCCAAGATGGCAGATCGATCTGGCATTCTACTGGAGGTACCCAACGGCTAGTTCTGCAAAAATCTCAACGGGAAAAACAGCATTTAATGCTCCAACTACCAATCCTTCATTATTTAACCAAGCATTGAAGACAATGAGAATAGAGACACTATTGCTGCACATTTCTTACATTCTCAAGAGTTTAATACTTTCATTCCTTGTGTCTTCATTCCTCATTTATTGAGTTTGTTGTATAAGCTTAAGTGCAAAAGCTGTAATTGTCCTACCCACATTAAAAGCTTGATTTTGTATTCATCCTTACCTTAAGAGGGAAGAGGATTGTTCCTCAGTGAGATAATATTGTAAAAGGGTGAATACATCTTTGTATTGCAAAGGGTAGAGAGGTTATTCCTTAACCTGAAAAAGGAACATTGTAACTTCAGTTGAAGGAGAGAAAGAAAGCACTTGACAAGAAGGTCAATGAGAGAGGACGTAGGCAAGAGTTTGGCCGAACCTCTATAAACGATTGTGTTTGTTTCTCTCTTCCCTATCTTGCATTAAATTGTTTAATTTTATTGTATTGCTCACTATCATTGCTGATTAAATTAGGATTAATTTAAAATTTCCTATTAACGTTAGAAAACCGATTCACCCCCCTTTCGGTAGAGCCAACACATTCAATCATAAGTCCTAACCCAAATTGAACTCCTTGTATGTGTGTGTAAAAAATGTCAATGCTACTTCACAGTACATTACTCGGATCAAATTATGCAAACACAATGAATGCAAAGTCAATGACATGTGATCATTCCCATAAGTTTGATTTTCACTTCTCTCTCCACTAATGTTGTCACACTTAACCAAAGATCAATAGGAATTCATTAAGCTTGTAATGTAAGGCTGAGGCTAAGGTATGATAAAGTCAATTTAGGTTTAATTACCACTTAACATGCATTACTTCTAGGATCTTTAATGTAAGAGCTCATATTTATTTCCCCCAAACTTATTTATTTCACTAAACATTTTATTCTATTTTTGTATTTTTCTTCTTTTTTTTTTAATTTCACTATCACCTATAACCCATATGTACATAGCTCAAGATATATCCTACTGAATTTACAGCTTTCGGGGTAAGGGATAGGAAAAGAGTGTTTAAGCTAAGGAAAATTATGCAAGTGTATTTACAGAGAAAAGCATATTTGGCCCAGATTGGTGACTAGGGGTAAAATATGTACAGGGATGGCTAGAAAGGCTTAAATGATCCAAAGATGCCCTAAATTAAGTGTGATCTAATATTTCACCTCGAGATAAGATCAAATAAATTCTAGAATATTATGCACAAAATCAACTGAACAAATGCAAGCCTATGTCCACATAAGCTTTCTCTAAATAATTATACAGATTCATGACATGAAATGTGCATAAAATGAGGAAATCACAATCATAATCAAGACAAATTCAAGAATTCAATTGCATGCCTTTCCTATAAGCATGCTTCTCAGTCAATCAAAGTCAGACTAAATCATGGGGTCATATTATCGGAATATGGGAAAACTACATGCTAAACACTAAATCATCCTAAAATCAAACAGTGTAAGCTCAAATTTTTGAAAAAAAAATTCAATTTTGCCCAAAATTGCTCAAGTGATATCCCTTCCCCCATACATAAAGTGCACAGTGTCCTCAGTGTGCAGATAATATAAGAATTTAAGCTTAGGAACAGAGTACTCCCCTTTATGATGATGATGACGAACAACTGAAACTTGATTGAAAACGTAATACTAGAAAAAAAATCTGCAAAATAAACAAAGAAAGAAACAACAGAAAAAAAAAGAAGAGAACTGTACAAAAAGTAAAAAGAGAGATAAAGCCACTTCAAATACAACTAAAGAAAATAACACTCAGCAGCAGGGCGAAGAGTAAGAGGGTCAGCCAAAGTGGTGACAGAGTACTGATAATCAAATCCTTCTGAGCTCTATCTACTTCCCTCATTTTCTCAGATATTGTATACCCAAGCCTTATATCCTTCTTAATCTCCATCTTAAAACACTCCTGAGAGTCATCAGGGAACTTTAAAGGTTTGAAAACATGAAATGTCACCTCATGATTTAGGACTCTCATAGTTAATTCCCCTTTCTATACATCGATTAATGTTCTACCAGTAGCTAGGAAAGGTCTGCCTAGTATAATGGGGACTTCCCTGTTTTCCTCCATGTCTAATACAATAAAATTCGCAGGGAAAATAAATTTGTCCACCTTTATTAACACATCCTCAATGACCCCCTTCGGATATTTAATAGATCGATCAGCTAGCTGAAAAGTCCTTTGTTGGGCTTAGCATCCCTTAATCCTAACTTCTGATAAATAAACGAAGGCACCAGTTGATACTTTCTCCTAAATCACACAAGGTTCTACCAAAGTACAGATTTCCTATAGTTAAGGGTATGGTAAAACTTTCGGGATCTTTGAGCTTGGGGGGTAATTTCCTCTGAATAATTGCACTATATTCCTCAATTAAGGCCACCGTCTCATAATCTTCCAATCTTCTTTTCCTAGAGAGGATGTCCTTCAGAAACTTCACATAACTTGGCATTTGCTCTAAAGCATATGCGAAAGGAATGTTGATGTGAAGTTTCTTAAAAACCTCAAAAAAATTGGTGAATTATTGATCAAGCTTTTGGTTTTGAAATCTCTAAGGAAAAGGTACTGGTGGTCTAACTGAAAGGGATGTAGTGGTAACATGTGTAGTATCAGAGGATGAGGAAGGTTGTGAAAAAGAAGAAGAAGGTAACGATGAAGAAGCACCTAACTTGGATTCCTTTGCAGACTGATCCTGATGTTCCTACTTTTTCTGAGTTGCTTCATTAGAACTTATGGGTTGTTCAACTATGGGCATTTCAGGTCTGGACTTAACTTTTGGATCTACTAGCTCTTTGCCACTCCTAAGGGTGATGGCTTTCACATGTTCTTTACCCTCCCTTTGCCTAACAGGATTGACTTTAGTGTTACTAGGAAGGGTCCCTTAAGGACGTTGGCTAAGAGCATTCGCTATTTGTCCCACCTGAACTTCTAAGTTCTTAATTGAAGCAGCTTAATTTTGCAGGATCGTTGAGAACATCTCCTCTAGTGTAGGCTTCTTCTCAGCTGCTGGTGCATGTAAATGTTGGGGCTGCATAACTGCTGGTGGTGGTGGTGGATGGTGAAATTGAAGTGGATGGGGATGATTAGGTGGATGGTGTGGATATAACTGATGTGGTGGTACATGAACAAGTGGAGCTTGAAAACCAGGGGGTCCTACAGGTCTGAAATTAGAAGATTGCCCTTGATTTTGGCTCCAACAGAAATTAGGATGGTTCCTCCACCTTGGATTGTAAGTGTTTGAAAAGGGGTTGTTCTGTTGCTTTTGAGATGGGGCAACGTACTGAACCGATTCTAAATTAAGCAGACACCTATCTACAGAGAGTGTACCACCACATTGATCACATGAAAGAAAAGGACTTTGTATAGAATATACAGGGTTAGGACTGAGGAAGGATTATGTTGGGTACTAAGCGACTCTACCTTTTTCGTAAGGTTAGCTATTTGAGAGGTCAAGGTAGACAGCGTGTCGAGCACATAGATACCCGCTAACTTCTTAAGAAGTTGCCTCTCCGAATACCATTGATAGTTGTTAGCAATCATCTTGTCTAAAAGTTCGTAAGCTTCCTCCTCCGTTTTGCACATTAAAGCTCCTCCTGCTGCAGCATCAACGATAGTTCTATTTTGGCTTGTAAGTCCGTTGTAGAAGGTCTGGACTTGCAGCTATAAAGGCAAGCCATGATGAGGGCACTTCCTAAGAAGCTCCTTATATCTTTCCCATGCTTCGTAAAGAGATTCCAAATCGAATTAAGTAAAGGAAGATATGTCACTACGGAGTTTGGCCATTTTAAAGGAGGGAAAAACTTAGCTAAAAATTGATGGGCTAACTCGTCCCAAGTAAAAATGGATCCTGGAGGCAAGGAGGTTAACCAGTGTCACGCCCTATCCCTAAGCGAGAAGGGGAATAATCTAAGCCTAAGCGCATCATCAGATACTTCATTGTGCTTGAAGGTGTTGCACAAGTCCAAGAATTGCCCGGGTGAGCATGTAGGTCATCATGAGGGAGCCCACTGAACTGTAAAGAGGTTTGGATCATCTGGAGGATTGAAGGCTTAATTCTAAAATTATTTGCAGGGACAGCTGGTGGCCTAATGCCAGTATAATGCCCTCCAATAGTCAGCTTTGCATAATCTCCAACGATCCTAATTTCTCTATTTTCTGCCATGATGTTTTGCAACGGGGCTATAAATTTTCTAGCATACTTTCGAATTCTCCTAAGAGTTCGTTCAATTTCAGGATCTAAAGGAAAGCAATCATAACTCTTGGCTCTACGAATGCAAACATCTAAAAGTCCTTAAATTTTTTTTTTAAGTTTTTTTATTTTTCAATTTTTTCAATTTTTTAATTTTTTATGAGAGATAAAATTTAACTAATATATATTAAAGCTCTAAATATTTACAACCTAAGAATTTATAAGCTAGAATTACACCTAAGCATAATTTCACCGATATTAATTACTTGCTAATTGTCTTCCCCGGCAACAGTGCCAAAAACTTGATTATCCCGACTACGCCTACTCTACGTGACCTAGACGTGTATCCGCAAGTGCACGGGTCGTACAAGTAATAATGGGATTTGAGTCCTGGATTATCGTCCCACAGAGAAGTTGATTAGCCTAATTAACTACCGGTTAATCTTACCCTAAGTATATCTTAGTAAATTATGAATTTTTAGGGAATGATCTACAAGGCTAAAATTAAAAAAAAAACTGAAAACAATAAAAATTATAAACTAGAGGAAATAAAACAGAGAAAATATTACTTATAGAACTCCGAACAACTAAAAGCAATAACCTACAAAAGGTAATTAAAACAGTTAAAATTAATTAACTCAATTAAACTAGAGTGAAAATATGAAAATAAAGAAACAAATTAATTAAACTAATATAAAACAATCCTAGAATAAAATATGCATGAAATTAATCTAATTAATAAAAATGCAAATTAAACTAACCTAAAGTCTAATAAAATATACTTCTATTAAATAAACAAAAAACTAATTACCTCTAAAATAATCCTAAATTAAATCTAACTCTAACTAATTACGAACTTAATAGAAAATATAAATAATACATGAAAAATAATTGTTTTTAGATTTTTCAATTTAAAATGAAAACTTAAAAATGCATAAAATGTTTTTACTTTAATTTAATTTTAAATGCAACTTATAAATTCTATACTAACATTAAGTCCTAAAATCAACTATTAACATAATTAAACTAAAAATCAAATTAACCAAGAAAGATACTATAACTAACCTACAATTTAATTAGCACCTTACGTAAGCTACAACTAATAAAAGGATCAAAACAATTAAACTAATTAATATAAAAACATGAAATTTTAAATTTACAAGGTGCATGAGCAGCCAAAAATTGCCTTAACCAAATGTCCAGCTATGTGGTCCCGATCGTGCACTGGTATTGTGCACGCTTCTTCTCCAGGTGCTGCTTCAAACTTTCTCCAGGTGCTGCCTTCAAGCTTTGTACAGGTATTACCGACAACATGCGCATTTCTCGGCCTGCCCAGCTCCACATCCTACAGCACGCCACCAGCTTTGTTCTGCATACATCCTCCTCTACTGCACGATCATGTACCCTAGCTGCCTTCATGTCTGTGTACCACCCTGCCCTGCGTCCTCATCTTCAGCAGTACACACTACTTCAGTCTAATCTAGCCACGCCTTCAGCTCGAGCCACACTCCTACAGCAGCCACGACCACAATTTGTTCTCTCTTCCTCTCGACAGCTGCCCTAAACAACCAAGCACACCAAGTCAGTAGTAGTATCCAGTGCACTGCTCTACCACGGAATCAGCTCCTGCATTGCTCCCGACATTAGCCAACTCCTAATCCACGCTCGTGCAATAATCGATAATGCAACACTGAAAATCACACACAAGCAGCAGCTGTTAACGAGGAAGTTTAAAGCTAAAAATGTAAAATGAAAATGTAAACTATGATGATAACCACGTTAGTAAAAAAATAAAAAAAATGAACATTAAATGATTTAAAAAACAGGGGAGGAGAGAGGATAAAAATCATGCTACTGCCGCTTCCATGAATAAACCCGAACACCACAATCCAGTAGCTTCTTCCCTCAGCACCAACTTTCTAGGCTCCACATAGCAAAGAAGCCCGAGACACACACAAATAGAAAAAATATTGATTAAAACTTTAAACAACAAATGAGAAGAATAATAAAACAAAGAAACACAATAGTTAATGTATAAATGATGGATTTGAAAACAAAGGAATAAATGACCAAAATACTAATGGATGTAACGGAGCAAGGGGAGGATGTTTAGCCACTGTCACCAGCTATGTATAACCTCTCACACTACTCGGCTACCCCATGAAACCATTAACCCGAATGACAATAGAAAATCAAAGGAAGTGAAACCAAACAAAAAAAATAAACCGAGAGCAACAAATAGAGAAATAAAAACATTTCATTAAAAACTAAAAAAGTAAAACAATAAAGGAATTAAACAAAACCGAGAAGAAATATGGTGGCTGCTGTCACCAGTCACCATGAAAAACCTAAGAGAAAACCTAAGGAAAATATATAACCTAACAATAAATTTTTTAACCTAAAAAAAAACAAAAAAAACTCCTCTCTTCAATTGCTCATCATATTCTATTTATAAACAAAATTTAGGGTACAATTGTAATTTTCAATCCTAGATGAGTTGGCATTGTTTGGCCACTTTTCTTCATTCTATTCACTTCAGAGAAGATATTTCCATGTCACTCGTCTTTTTGTTCACTTAGATGTGCGATGTAACCCGGCGTGTCTTCCAAAAGGTGGGCACGGTATCCGTCGATCTTATATTTTCGAGGCGAATAAAATACAAACACTCGACATCACACGTCTCTACAACGAATGGTGACTCAGACTGCGAAATGGTAGTGGTCCGATCTCTTTTAGCCCATTTTCTACCAAAACGACTGAAATTCATCCGGATTTAATTTACCTACACACAAGAGAATTTTAATTAAATTAAGGGGATAATTAATAAAATAATATGGGGATTTAAATAATTAATTAAGAAATTAAGCACAAATAATTCTATTTTAATAGAATTATCAGGAGAGAGGGCAGTGATGCCGAAAAAGGAGATGGACGAACCAGCCTTATCGTCGTCGATTTGAGCGTGGCTACCACCAGATCCATGCTTCGCGTGGCCAAACGGACCAGCTAAAAGTGGAAGCCGGTGAAGAATCGACCGATAGTGCTCCGAACGGCGAAGGTGGAACTGAACCAGTCTGAACCGGTTCAGCCAAGAAAGAGAAAAAAGAAAAAAAAGAGGAAAATGGGAAGAAAAATTTGATGACGTATCGACTGGAGAAACAGTCGACAACGTCAAGGATGAAAGAGGGCAGTGATGCCGAAAAAGGAAAAGGTCGAACCGACTTCATCGTCGCCTATTCGAGCATGGCTACCACCAGATCCATGCTTCGCGTGGCCAGACGGACCAGATGAAAGTGGAAGCCGGTGAAGAACTGGCCAACAGAGCTCCGAACGGCGAGGGTGGAACTAAACCAGTCCGAACCGATTCAGCCAAGAAAGAGAAAAAAAAAAGAGAGGAAAAATGGGGAGAAAAATTTGATGACGCATCGATCGGAGAAACAACCGGCAACAGCGAGGAGGAAAGAGGGCAGTGATGTCGAAAAAGGAGAAAGCTGAACCGACCTCATCGTCGCCTATTCGAGCGTGGCCACCACCAGATCCATGCTTCGCGAGGCTAGACGGACCAGCTGAAAATGGAAGCCAGGGAAGAACCAGCCGACTGAGCTCTGAACTGTAAGACTCGATTTTTTATCAAAATTCCTTTTGATTCATGTGATGTGAACATGGTTTTATGCAAATTGAATCATAAGAAGAATTTTGCGTGAATGAAAAATGCAAATGGAATGAATAAAAAATTCCTGAAATATATTTAAAGATCAAATGGAGATTGAAATTATCACATATTAAATGAATGGGATTCAGACCATTCAGATTGGAGATAAGGATTTAAAACATGAAATGCGAAAGGGTTCGTGAAAGGAAGTTGGATTCGTTTGGTCCCGAACACGTTGAAGGGTAAAACGATCAAAATACCCAAAATTTGGTGTCAATTCGGTAAGAAATTGACACTGTAAACATGGATTCAGGAAATCCTTATCAATAAAGGAGCAATAATTAAATTTCAGGTTAAATCGATCAAGATATGAATTTATTGGAATAAATCGAAATTTTCACTTCGAAAAATTTCCCAAAAATATTGAAAAAATACACCGAAAAGATGAAATAAGACAAATAAATTCATTTAATTGATTAAATGAATAAAATATGATTTTTGGGATATTTTGACAAAAAATATATTTTACTCTAATTAAATAATAATAATAATAAAAAATAAAGTAATTGAAAAAAAAAGAAAGCAGAAATTGCAAAATCGCGATTTTTGGAAAAAAGGGAAGGAAGCCGAAACCAAGGGAATCAGTTTCCCTCCATTCGACAAGGCAGAGGGGCAGGCAACGATCGGGAGAGGAGCCCAACACCTAGAGACCTACCAGCAGCCGCGACGAGCGCTGACGACACCGAAATCGACAGATCGAAGGAGGAGAGTGCCGCGGGAGAGAAAAGGGACTAGATGGCCATCGACGCTGATTCGACTCCACCCAAGGCCCGATGAAGAACGCTCAGGCGATGGCACGTCGAACAGGACCGAAATCGCACCGGGAACTGGCCGGATGGCGTCGGAATGACAAAGAAGAGCCTGAACCGATATGTTCCGGTTTGGTGCAGTGAAGGTGAGCTGAACAGGAATGGACCGGACCGGTTCAGCCAGAAAGAAAAGAAAGAAAAGAAAAGAAAAAGAAAAAAGGAAAAAGAAAAAGAGGAAAAATTGGAAAAAATTTCAGTGATGCAATCGAGCTACGAGTAAGTCAGTAAGCGGACGAAATTGATCGATTTAAATTTCAGAATATTTAATTTGATTAATATTCGACTGAAAATTAACCCGAAAAAAATATGTAATTGTGTAGCTCGATAATTGGCGTCAAACGAGAGCTCGAGTCAGCCTCGAATTGTGTAATATCATGGAATCTCGGGTAAGTAACCCTTATTTATGACAATTTGCATAGTTATGCGTGTTAAAAATTTACCGCATAAATTACGGAATAATTTCGTATAAAAATGAATTAAATTATGAAATTTAAGATAAATTGTCGTAAATAATTAATTGAGCTATCCAAGAGTTTAGAATGAGGTCCAATAAATACTGATGGGCCCAATGAGCCTAATAGGCCTCGATGATGTGAATAGTAAGTGGAAAATGGGCTTAAGGCCGGTTAAGGCCCATTATGGTACAATTGGGTCCAATATGGGTAAACGGACTCAATGATTTAAATTAAGCCCAAAAAATATGAAATACAATTAATTATATTGTATTTGACCTTATGAATATTTATACGCTGTTCTAGAGATTGGATTGGGAGTAAATCGGACTGCGTGATGAGACATCAGTGGAAAGGTCAGACTGTACAAAAAAATGAGGTAAGGGAATTTTGTGAGTAGCTAGAGGTAGCTACGTGTATTTTTAATAGTTTTGTATACACTAAAAATGTATAAAGGTCCTAGAAATGGATTAAAAATTTTAAGGACTCGGGATAGGTAAAAGACTATTTTACCCCTACTGAGGGAAATTCACCTAAGGATGGTGAAAGCATGACATGCATGAAATGCATGATTTGGAAGATTTCTGTGAACTTTCAGTAAAGCAAATTGGTAGATTGGCCAATATTTGCATAAATTTCATAAGATAACACTACGTAAGTCTTATTTGAATTTAAATGAAATTCTTTGGAAAATGGGCTAACTATCAAGTTTATACGGAAACAGATGGTGCTGGAGCATTTCTTCGCACTATATCTGAGTTTGTGAGTGTGCATAATGGTGCTGGAGCAATTGCTCGCACCGATTTGTGTGACATCATATGCATGAAATGTGCTAGAGCGGTTGCTCGCACTGATTTTTATTATTGTGAAATGCATAAGAGGTGCTGGAGTCTAGCTCGCTCCCTGTTTTGACTTGATACGCATAAAAAGGTGCTAGAGCAATTACTAACACTAGTTTTAATGATTTGACATGCATGAGAGGTGCTGGAGCTTAGATCGCATCCTGTTTTGATATGATAATTGCATAAAAGCCGTACTGGAGCCTTGCTCGTACGTAATTTAATCGATTTAATTGCAAAAAAGCCGTGCTAGAGTGTAATTGCATGAGATTTGATTTTTTTTTTATGCATGAAACCGTGTTGGGGCGTTGCTTACACGAAGTTTTGATTTACTTGAGCATTTATTCGTGCTGGAGCATTTCTCACACGAAGTTTTGAATGATTTATGCATGATATCATGCTGGAGCATTGCTCGCACGAGGCTTTGATGGATTTTATGCATAAAACTGTGCTGGAGCTTACTCACACGTGATTTTATATGGATTTATAGCTCTTTTAAAGTTGTACTGGAGTGCTGCTCGTATGCAGATTTTACTTATTTTTATGAAAACATGTTGGAGCTTTGCTCGCACGAGGTTTTTAGATATCATGAATATGCATGGAGCCATGCTGGAGCTTTACTCGCACAAGGATTTATATGACATGCATATAGCCGTGTTGGAGCCTCTTGTAGACTGTGTCACAGTGTGATGAGATGCCCACACGTCCATACTGAGACATAGGTTGGGTGGATAAGACCTACGGCAGGCACCCCCTGACTATGATTTAGGTTCATGGAGTACGTTGTACCGTGTATGTTACGCAGAGTATGTTGTACCATGGGGATTGTTGGAGTGTAGTGGCATTAGCCACGAGGCTGTAAGCCTTACCCTCACAATCCTGGTATTTATGTTGTTCTGGCGGCAGGACTGACCCACCTCCCGTTTCAGGTGTGATATCCCGCACACTAGGTACCGTGTAGCCAGGGATCACTAGGATATGGCCATAGTCCTCGATGTTACTGATATAGTCACCAACATGTCTCACATGATATAACTTTTGGTATTGATAGATCAGGGTAGACCCGAAGGAGGGGTCAGGCCCCCGATTTTGTGATTTTCACTGAGATGTGATTTTCTATTATGATGATTGATTTTTCAGATGATTTTATAACATGTGACCCTAAAAGAAGGGTGATTTTATAATAGAATTTTATAACGAAAATTTTTATGAGTTTGAGATTGATTTATGATATGATTGACCCGGAGGGGTTATTTTATATTGTAACGACCCTTGACCCTTGAAATCGAGGGATTTTTTTTTGAACTATACATATTTAATTTACCCACTTATTCCGTTATTTATTTAGGTTGTATTCATGTTCAGTGTCAATTCTTAAAAATATTTCATTTCATTTATCCTTGTACAGATTTCATCCCGACACATTACTTTCAATAGATGTCTGTGCATACAAATGGTCTGGTAAAGAGACAAAAATGTATACCTCACTCATGTACAAAAGGTAGTATGGGGAAACTCGTATCCGCCAGCCTACGTTGTCTACGTAGCTATTATCAACAGTAGTTCACTGCAACAATCTGAGAGGTGAAGGGGTGAGCTTTTGAGAAAATGCCCAGTAAGAAAGTGCATTTAAAATGGTCTTAGTAATTTAAATATGTAGAAAAGCATAAATATACGTATGATAACTACTCTCTGAAAACTGACATGAAAGACCTTTGAAAATAAGAAAGTCGAAAACACTATGATTCAAAACGTAATTCTTTACGTGCTTGTATTTAACAGTTATTACATATCCTTTTCGTATTTTCAGAATTCCAAAGCATGATTACATGCAAAATCACATATCACAAAATCAAATTCTGAAAACAGATTTTAATTCAGATAGAGACTACATTGGCCCATATAATTATCATGCGGCAAATAACCAAATCATCATGCGGCAATAACCAAGTCATCCTCCGTAGAAGGAATTCAGAGCCTATGGCCATGGCAAGGCTGTAGACGGGATCAAGGTCTTACAGCGTTCAGAACTCAAAGGTGAAATTCAAAACCTATGGCTATGGCAAGGCTGTAGACGGGATCAAGGTCATACAGCGTTCAGAACCCGAAGGTGAAATTCAGAACCTATTGCCATGGCAAGGCTGTAGACGGGATCAAGGTCATACAGCGTTCAGAACCCGAAGGTGAAATTTAGACGCCACAAGGGCGAAGTTCAGACGCCACACATGCGAAGTTGACATGCGTTAGCATACAACATAAATGGCCTTTAGTCTCAAAACATACTATAGTTTTCGTATATAAAATAATCAAAATAAAATCATATTATTCAAAAGACAATTTCAGAGAACATTCATTTGTTTCAGAAGTCAAATTCGAAAATATGCAATTATTCAAAAACACAAATACAGAGAGCATATTCTTGTTAAGAAATACAAATTCAGAAAACATGCTTGAAAATCATAATTCATGTCTTTGTAAGTTTTCCTTAATCATGATTCAGAAAGTAACTATTATCGTTTTAAGTTACACCCCTTACCTCGATTTAACGAAAATTCCAATTCGAGTAGTGATGCCTCCAAGTATCTCCCTTTAATCCTTCTACTATTCTCCTCGATGTCTGTTCGTAATCCTTGATCGCTTCGACTTTGCGAGTCGGCAAGCTCGGCCCTCCCGACTTCCACCGAAAATTTCGAATAACTACTTCCGATCACATTTTCCTCAGGTTTTCTTGATTTCCTCGATGCCTCTTATTCTATTTTTCATGTAATTTTATATATATATATATACTTATATATATAAATAAATATAAATCCATAAATAACCTCCTTTTCCTTTTTTTTAGTATTCATCATTTTCACTATTCATCCTCTTTTTTTTTTTTTGAATTTTACTTTCTCCTTCCCCGCCACTTCTACTTCTTTTCACCATTTTCCTTCTTCTTCACTTCCGCTCGTTACTTTTCATCGTCTTCTTTACTTTCTTGATCCTGCCATCAACACCGGTTCCTCCTTATCGGCTTTTCTCCTCGTCAGCTCTCTTTACTCTCACCTTGCCACTATCCTGTCTTCTACCTCCTAGTCTCCACTCTCGGTCTGTTTCGCTTCCCCCGGAGCCGAGGCCAAGATGCTCCGCTAGCAGCACTTGTTCATTGACCTTTGTGTTTGCTGTGAAAACTCTTCTTCATGTTTGCTGTGCTCGGTCAGAGGTGTACCAACAACCAGTCTGAGAGCCATTGTTGTTGTTGTCTTACTCGATTTTGTTCTTCACAGCTCAACCCAGCCTCGGTCTCACTTGGTTTTAGTCTCCCCTGTTTCGGGCCTTTCTCTACTATTACCTCGTCTATTCCAGCTCCTGTCCAGACTTTTAAGAACTCTGTGAGACTCGGTTCTGCACTAAGGGAAGACACTAGTGATCTCCTCACTACTGCTTCTCTACTGCTCTTCCTCCCCTGCTTGCGTTTTCTATTTTGGTTCCCAGCAAATCATCGTTTCCAGCACCTATTTCCAGTTGTATCATCCTTTCTTTCCTGACTGCCCAGTGTAGGTTCTTCTTCCCTTCCATTTTTTTCATCACCGAATACCACAATCTCTTATCAGCCCATTCACATTTTTTTCTCTGCTGCAATTCTCTTACTACAGTAGCACTTTAGCTACTGTCTTCATTTTCTGCTTTAGCATCAGTTTTGGGCTTCGAGTCTCCCTCTCGGTCTGCCTTTTTATTTCAATGCCTGTGCAGGAATAGGCATCCGACTGATTGCAGCATACCAAACCATTGCAACTTCAGACTTTCATTCCAGCTTCTGTCCCTGCCTTGCTAAAATCATCGGGCTCAGTCCCATCTTCCTACACTGGTTACACGTAACTTAGGTTTGCCATCACGTTTCCAACCTTCACACGTCCCTCTCCCGTTTTTGTTTACCCCTTGTCCTGCAAGTCCATTCTACTCGATTTTCCAACCTCATTACCATCCCTTCCTTTCTTGTCTTTTCCCTGTTGTAATTTCAGAATGCTACAAGTTTTTTTTTCTTTAATAGGCCTTACCTGTTTTGGTACAAGCCTTCATGCTTTTATCCATCTTTAGCACTCCTCTTCCATTTCGGTCGTTCACACCTACACACCTACTACATGCTTAAACATCATTTCACCCATTTTATATTAATCTGTACCTTTCCTTTATCATCCTATCCATGCCTCATTTTTTTTTTCGTTCTTATTACTTCTTTTCATTTTGGTCTCATGTTTCCAGCACCATTTCCCTCTACATTTTATATATATATATATATTTTACATATTCCCTTACCAAGTCATATGTATATTCATATACAGATGTACTCTCATTGATACTCTAATATATATATATATACATGTATATGTATACACAATTATATTTATAAATATATATTTGATTGCATAAATCTTTATTTATTCATTCTTAAAGTTATTTCATTTCATTTAATTTACTCTTCCAAGTTTCATAATGAAACATTAAAATTTTAGTCTAACTAGTGTCTAATGGAACGAAATTTTTTTAATCTCGATGATTAATTTGTTAATCATGAGTATAACCAATTACCCAAAAATTTACAGTATTTACATTCTCTCCACCTTGGGAAATTTGGTCCCAAAATTTATAAGTACATCCGTCCTTAAATAATTGTGGGTACTTCTCTCGCATTAAACTTTATAATTTCCATGTGACCTCTCTCGAAGTGTGGTACTGCCACAATTCCTTGACCCAAGAAATTGTCTTATACCACAATACCTTCTCCTTCATATCCAGTATCTAAACCGATTTCTCCACATAAATCATATCCTCCTTTAACTCTAACGGTTCATACTTCATTACATGTGTCGGATCCGGATGGTGCTTGCGTAGCATTGAAACATGGAAGATATTATGGGTACTCAATACTTCTGGCGACAATGCCAATCTATTAGCTCATCTTCCATTCGGTTTAAGACCTTGAAAGATCCAATGTATCAAGAACTCAGTTTTCATTTCTTTCCAAATCTTGTTATACCCTATCTTTAAGCTGTCGACATATGAGGCTTTTAGCCACAACTTCAATTATATCTCTTATTATCCCTGATTACCAATATATCTTCAAAAGATTTGATAAATCTTATTAGTCTCCAAATGTGGGGTATATCTCTGTAAATGAGTCTCTGGCGACATCAATTCCTTTAACTATAGATAATTTGGTCTACAATTCTATTTTTAAATCTCAACAAATTATCAGTACTAATACTCAAACTAGTTGCAGTGACTTTACTTTATCACTCTCACTACTTCCTTAGTACATCACTTTCCGGTCATTCTCTATACCTTGTCATTTTCTTAGTAATCTCGAGAGTATATATCTTATATTCTCATAGTTGCGCCTTACGCACTGCTCTCTCAAAATAACATCAAGTTGAGCTAACTTAGCTCGATTGAGGATCTCAGTACCTCCTATAAGTTTCCTGGATTTTCTCCGTTTCACATCTCTACTTATCCGGATTATTCTTCTTCCAAAGCTATAAATTTAATTTCATAATCATCCACAGACTCGCTACTTCATGTTCGATTGTAATCATTTCATTCATAATTGCCACTTTATTTCATCCGGAATGTGCTGCCGCCTAAGGGCCTTCGGAATATATCTTATGTAATTTTCTAATGTTGGCTCTTAGATTAAATTGGGGAACTTCCCTCCGAGTTCGACTTTCCATTTCGATACTGATGCTACAAAGGCTACTTTCTTTATAGTAGCACACTCTGAAAATCCGTGTAGCTTCCCCAATCCTTTAACACAAAAGTTACAAAAGCAACTTTCTCGGTAGAGTTACTTCTAAAATCATCAAACTTTTCTATCTCATTCATTCAACACTCCGAATCACTGAATTCTTAACCTTGTTGAAAAATGGAGGCTTAAACTCTTAAAATTTCCCCCTAGTCTATTAAGCTCACAGTCATACTCTAAGAGTCCATCCAAGTTTTTCTAATTTAATTTTCCTGTTTTCTATTACCATTGGATTCTTGATTTCAGTATGTAATAGCATACTATCCTCCGAAATCAGCTCGATCTCTACCTGTTAGTGAACTTACAGACATTTCTTTGACTTCACTGCCCATAACATTGGGTCATACATTTTCAGGGATATAATTCATAATTCATACCCATAGACAAATCAATTTCCTTGTGCTAGACCCATAAATCTCATTCGTAGTTTCCTTAATCTCATTTATTAAGTTCTTTATAACTACCGGGTCTTTTATCCCATTTAACAACTACGGTTCTGAAACTGTCTCATCTAGTGTAGCTCCTACTCCTAACTCAAGTCATCATCATTCTGCTATGGAGCTACAGGAGCAGGCATATTATAGTTCTAAAACAATCTCTACAGGCTATGCGGGCATATCGGGAGTAATCTGTCTGTCTATTCTTTCATCTACCCATTCACCTAACATAGCCTGTGTCTTAATTTTTCATAATATGTTCACACTCCACTCAACCTTAGCAGAGTGTATCTCAATACCATATGTCCTTTCCACCGGACCTGATAGAGCACGCTCAATATCAGTTTCAATCTCGATATCATTTATGAGTCTCATATGATGACTCTGCATGATTCTCAGGCCTATCTCTGCGACCTCTAGCCCATAATCTAATTCCTCACGTAAACCCAACATTAAGTCTTAACTTAATTAGGTACACTTACTCTATAACCAGACAAGCACAGATATTTGGGATGAAATTATATCCTTATTATTAACACTAAAAGTACTAGACAACTTTTGCTCTGATACCACTTAAACTGTAATGACCCTTGACCCTTGAAATCAGAGGATTTTTTTTAACTATACATATTTAATTTACCCACTTATTTCATTATTCATTTAGGTTGTATTCTTGTTCAGTGTCAATTCTTAAAATATTTCATTTCATTTATCCTTATACAGATTTCATCCCGACACATTACTTTCAATAGATGTTTGTGCATACAAATGGTCTAGTAAAGAGACAAAAATGTATACCTCACTCATGTATAAAAGGTAGTCTGGGGAAGCTCATATCTGCCAGCCTACGTCGTCTACGCAGCTATTATCAACAGTAGTTCATTGCAACAATCTGAGAGGTGAAGGGGTGAGCTTTCGGGAAAAAGTTCAGTAAGAAAGTGCATTTAAAACATTCTTAATAATTCAAATATGTAGAAAAGCATAAATATACGTATGATAACTACTCTCTGAAAACTAACATGAAAGACCTTCGAAAATAAGAAAGTCGAAAACACTATGATTCAAAACGTAATTCTTTACGTGCTTGTATTTAACAGTTATCACATATCCTTTTCGTATTTTCAAAATTCCAAAGAATGATTACATGTAAAATCACATATCACAGAATCAAATTCTGAAAACAGAGTTTAATTCAAATAGAGACTACATTGGCCCATATAATTATCATGCGGCAAATAACCAAATCATCATGCAGCAATAACCAAGTCATCCTCTGTAGAGGGAATTCAGAACCTGTGGCCATGGCAAGGCTGTAGACGGGATCAAGGTCGTACAGCGTTCAGAACCCGAAGGTGAAATTCAGAACCTATGGCCATGGCAAGGCTGTAGACGGGATCAAGGTCATACAGCGTTCAAAACCCGAAGGTGAAATTCAGAACCTATTACCATGGCAAGGCTGTAGAAGTGATCAAGGTCAGATAGTGGTCAGAACCCGAAGGTGAAATTTAGACGCCACAAGGGCGAAGTTCAGACGCCACACATGTGAAATTGACATACGTTAGCATACAACATAAATGGCCCTTAGTCTCAAAACATACTATAGTTTTCGTATATAAAAATATCGAAATAAAATCATCTTATTCAAAAGACAATTTCAGAGAAGATGCTCTTGTTTCATAAGTCAAATTCGAAAATATGCAATTATTCAAAAACACAAATACAGAAAGCATATTCTTGTTCAGAAATACAAATTCAGAAAACATGCTTGAAAATCATAATTCATGTCTTTGTAAGTTTTCCTTAATCATGATTCAGAAAGTAACTATTACCATTTTAAGTTACACCTCTTACCTCGATTTAACAAAAATTCCAATTCTAGTAGTGACGCCTCCAAGTATCTCCCTTTAATCCTTCTACGATTCTCCTCGATGTCTGTTCGTAATCCTTGATTGTTTCGACTTTGCGAGTCGGCGAGCTCGGCCCTCCCGACTTCCACCGAAAATTTTGAATAACTACTTCTGTTCACATTTTCCTTGGGTTTTCTTGATTTCCTCGATGCCTCTTGTAAATGCCGTAAATTTTCAGATACTCAGTTTTACCCAAGATTAACAAATTAATCATCGAGATTAAAGATAACGTTCCATTAGCCGAAGATTAAAATTTAAAATTTTATTGTTCCAATTGTGGGACTTGAAGGAAATTAATTAAATAAATTATATTGGTTCTAAGAATAAATAATTGAGAAATAAAGAAATAAATTTATTATGAGCTGGGATTATTCTCCTATAAAATATAGATACAACAATTTGATTAAATTCTTTTTGTGTACTATAAAAATACATATGGTATGTTTCAATTAGTCTTTAAGTTAAATGGATAGGTATATATATATATATGTATATATTTATATAAATGTACATGTACATATATACATATACAAAAAAAATACATGAAAGGGGCAATGGATAGTGAAGGGGTCGGCGGCCTAGGAAGTGGTAAATGATGGAGGATCATGTTACCCATCAGCTGCAACAGTTTAGGTAACCATGTCGGGTCGACAGAAAGAAAGATGAAATGAAAGAAGGAAGTCTACTGTTAGCAAGAAAAAAATTAAATAAATAAATAAATGTGAGTCAGTCTGAAATCCAACGAAGAGGAAGAGAAGAGATAGAGGCAATCTCGTGAATGCTGGTTGCAGCAAAGAAAAAAAAAACCAGATGTAAAAGGACTCTGTGGCAGCAGTCTACAAACTAGGGTATGATAGAATTAAACTGTCCCATCGCCTGCATTTCTTTGTTTAAGAAAAAAATCTGAAGCAGGGTCGATGAAATGAAATGAGTATACATATATATATATATATATATATATATATATATATATATATATCTGTATAGGAAACAGAAGCAGTGAACTGAAAAGAATCGAACAGGAGATGGACAGGAGTAGCTGTTTCGTGATTTGCTGTAAGGGAGAAAGAAGGACATCAAGACTGGTAACGTGAGAAAGGAAACATCAACAACTGAGCAAGGTAGACTGAAACACGAAAAGAGGCATGGGATTGTGGCTAAAATCTACTGGATGGGCTGACCGAGAGAAATATAACAAAGAAATATATTTACATACATAAACAGAGGTGTTGTAAGGAAACAATGGTGTAACCGAGAGCTGCTTATAAAAGAGTTACAATTTGCCATCGTAATCCAGAAAATTTCTAGTAGAATTTATACCATTTGGAGTTCTAGAATGAAGCTAGTAAGAATCTGCAGTGATCGTGCAAACTGCTAAAAATTATAGCAGCAATAGAGGGTAGAGCAAAGGGAGTATAAGCTGGCAAGAAAATAAAATTTTAGAGGGCCGAAGGATCGGTGGATGGTTGCTACAGGTAAGAAAAGAAACTGAAAAACGGAGAACTGGAAACAGGATCGAGAAGCTTGGAAACTACAATGAGTCAGTAGAAAACCCAACTGTGTCGACGCAGCAACAAGGGGGAGATCAGCTTCACTATTCCTTAGTTGGCTAGGGTGATGGATGCTGGTATTGGCAGGGCCTCGGTTGGAAGCTGGAGACCGAGAAAGAGAAGAGAAAGTGAGAAGCTGAAATAGACAAGGAGAGGCTGGAAAATCGAGCTGGAAAAATCGGGACTGGTAAAGACAGAGGCAGAACACCCCTACCTCGCTAGTTGGAAATCGGAATGGGGCAACTGGAGGAAGATGATGAGGACGGCGAAAATCATAGACAATGAAAGAGGTGATGGCAACGTCGAGAGATGGTGGAAGAGAATGAAAACAGAGAAATTATATATTTGGTGAACAGTGGCGTCGGGCTTAACGAAGAAGAAAGGAAATGAAAATGAAGAAGAAAAATGGAAGTGGCGGGAAAGGAGAAAGCAAAATTCAAGATGAATAGTGAAAGTGATGAATAGTAAAAAAGGGAAAGAATGAAAAGAAAAATATATATACATAATAAAGGAAAGGAAGAAGGGAATTTATTTATATTATATATATATTTGGAATAGAGAAAGAGACGCAAATAATTTGGGAAATCTCGGGAAAGAGTTCCAAAAAATTAACCGAATGGATCTAGCTCGCCAACTCGCTAAGTCGAAGCAATCAAGGATTATGGACAGACACCGAGGTAAGAAATTTATGCAAGTTTTGGAGATAACGGTACATATTTTATGATTCAAGTGAATTTTCAAGTGAATTTTACAATTTCGACGCATCATAGGTAATTCGAATAAATAGGATGCTAAGAATAGAAATTTTGATGTAGAAGAATCGTAGAAGGATTTAAGAGAGATACTTGGAGGCGTTACTACTCGAACTTGAAATTTTCGATAAATCGAGGTAAGGGGTATTATTTAACTTAGTTCTGATAATACATTTTTGTTTCACCGATAAATGATTTTATGAAAGAGCATATGATTTGAAATGATTATCAATGCTTTCATACTTGCAAAGCATGTTTTAATTTGTCGAAATATTTCTCGAGTACTTTCCATGTTGTGAAATGAATTTCCTAAGGTATGAAGCGTATGGATGTTTTACATTTATTTATGTTTTTATATCCATATCGTTAAAGAAAATTTTGACAATTTCAAAAGTATGTAAGGAAAGAAATTTGTTTTCGAAAGGGGATTGTGGGGACCACCTCTTGAGTCCTACGGGAACAAAGTGTCACAGTCTTTCGATTTTATAAAAGAGTTTTCAGATTATAAGGAATTCGATTTTATTACTCGATATGAGTTTATGAGTTATAAAACCCAAGAAAGATTTTGGAAACTCTGTTTTGAGACTATAGGCTTCATGCATGGTTACTTCTTGTGGTGTTCCAGCTACACCACTTGGGGTGCTGGTACGTTGGCCCCTTTAGCACTTGACTCAACCTGTGTGGAAGATGTCGTGCTACTAGTGGTTTATGATGATGTATGGGTAGTATCTCGTGCCCGTCAGCACTCATGAATGTTCCCCGCACGGTGAGTGTCATAGGTGCCCGTGCCCTAGCTATGTGCTAGTATATGATAAGAAAAAAGAAAATACTATCCATGTTTATAATTCTTATTGCTGTACAAACCTGATCCAGTCTACAGCCCTCCTTACCATGGCCATAGGTATGATAACTCTCCACGGAGAATTACATATATCGCATGACTTAGTTATAGCCTAGTCTCTTCGATTTGATTATGAAAATCGACTATGATGAATGAATATGTGTTTTCATGATTACAAAATATTCATGAAATGTTTACGAAATGATTATGAATTATTCATGAAATGTTTACGAAAGGATTATGAAATATTCATGAAATGTTTATGAAATGTTCATGAAATGTTTACGCAATGATTATGAAATGTTTATGAAATGTTTATGAAATGTTCATGAAACGTTTATGAAATGATTATGAAATGCTTATGAAATATTTACGGAAGGTTTATGAAACGTTTACGAAACGTTTATAAACCCGATGGTTTAAGAACTCATTCATGAACAATGAAAAGTTGTAAAATGGTTAAGCATGTTATTTGTTTTAAAGACACTATACTTTATGACTTTTTATGATGATTATGCATGAAATAACAATTTATGTATTTCATTAAAGTTTGCTTCTATGAACGATTTCACATGCTTTTATATATCAGAACTGTTTTAAGAGTATTATCTTACTGGGCTTTTCCCCAAAAGCTCACCCCTCTGCCTCTCAGATTTTTGCAATGAATTACAGTTAATAAATGCTGCGTAGACGACATAGGTTGGCGGATATGACCCTCCCCAAACTACCTTTTGTGTATGCGTGAGGTATACATTCTTATCTCCTTACGAGACTATTTGTATGCACAGAAATCTATTGAAAATAAAGTGTTGGGATGAAATCTGTATAAGAATAAATTAAATGAAATATTTTTAAGGATTGACACTGAACAGGAATACTGCCTAAGTAAATAAAGGATTAAGTTGTCAGCCGAAGTTTCAAAAAAAAATCCCTCGATTTTCAAGGGTCAAGGGTCGTTACACCTCTTATTCTATTTTCCATGTAATTCTATTTATATATATATAAATAAATATAAATCCATAAATAACCTCATTTTCCTTTTTTTTACACTATTTATCATTTTCGCTATTCATCCTTTTCTTTTTTTTTTTTTTGAATTTTGCTTTCTCCTTTCCTGCCACTTCTACTTCTTTTCACCATTTTCCTTCTTCTTCACTTCCACTCGTTACTATTCATCATCTTCTTTAATTTCTTGATCCTACCATCAACGTCGGTTCCTCCTTCCTGGCCTTTCTCCCCATCAGCTCTCTTTCCTCCCGCCTCGCCACTGTCTTGTCTTCTGCCTCCCAATCTCCACTCTCTGTCTGTTTCGCTTCTCCCGAAGCCGAGGCCAAGATGCTTTGCTAGCAGCACCCGTTCGTTGCCCTTTGTGTTTTCTGTGAAAACTCTTCTTCATGTTTGCTGTGCTCGGTCAGAGGTGTACCAACAACCAGTCTGAGAGCCATTGTTGTTGTTGTCTTGCTCGATTTTGTTCTTTACAGCTCAACCCAACCTCGGTTTCACTTGGTTTTAGTCTCCCCTGTTTCGGGCCTTTCTCTACTATTACCTCGTCTATTCCAGCTCCTGTCCAGACTTTTAAGAACTCTGTGAGACTCGGTTCTGCTCTAAGGGAAGACACTAGTGATCTCCTCACTACTGCTTCTCTACTGCTCTTCCTCCCCTGCTTGCGTTTTCTGTTTTGGTTCCCAGCAAATCATCATTTCTAGCATCTATTTCCAGTTGTATCATCGTTTCTTTCCTGACTACCCAATGTAGGTTCTTCTTCCCTTCCATTTTTTTTCATCACTGAATACCACAATCTCTTATCAGCCCATTCACATTTTTTTTCTTTGCTACAATTCTCTTACTGCAGTAGCACTTTAGCTACTGTCTTCATTTTTTACTTTAGCATCAGTTTTGGCCTTTGAGTCTCCCTCTCGGTCTACCTTTTTATTTCAATGCCTATGCAGGAATAGGCATCCGACTGATTGCAGCATACCAAACCGTTGCAACTTCAGACTTTCATTCCAGCATCTGTCCCTGCCTTGCTGAAATCATCGGGCTCAGTCCCATCTTCCTACACTGGTTACACGTAACTTAGGTTTGCCATCACGTTTCTAACCTTCACACGCCCCTCTCCCGTTTCTGTTTACCCCTTGTCCTGCAAGTCCATTCTACTCGATTTTCCAACCTCATTACCATCCCTTCCTTTCTTGTCTTTTCCCCGCTGTATTTTCAGAATGCTACAAGTTTTTTTTCTTTAATAGGCCTTACCTGCTTTGGTACAAGCCTTCATGCTTTTATCCATCTTTAGAACTCCTCTTCCGTTTCGGTCATTCACACCTACACACCTACTACATGCTTAAACATCATTTCACCCATTTTATATTAATCTGTACCTTTCCTTTATCATCCTATCCATGCCTCCTTTTTTTTTTCATTCTTATTTCTTCTTTTCATTTTAGTTTCATGTTTCCAGCACCACTTCCCTCTACATTATATATATATATTTTTTACATATTCCCTTACCAAGTCATATGTATATATACATATGTACTCTCATTGATACTCTAATATATATATATATATATATATATATATATATATGTAAATGTATATGTATATGTATACACAATTATATTTATAAATATATATTTGATTGCATAAATCTTTATTTATTCATTCTTAAAGTTATTTCATTTCATTTAATTTACTCTTCCAAGTTTCATAATGAAACATTAAAATTTTAGTCTAACTAGTGTCTAATGGAACGAAATTTTTTTAATCTCAATGATTAATTTGTTAATCATGAGTATAACCAAATACCCGAAAATTTACGGTATTTACATATACTAAGCTTTAATGAAGTGATGTAAATGCAGTAGCATGAGGAGTTTTCCATGCTTTAATTACAAATTCATGAAAAGAATTGTCTCTCATGATTTTTTTTACATGACATGAAATAATGCATGATCTTGATTTACTTCATGCGAATTATGATTTTACATAAAATGCCTTTGATGCATGAGTTGAATGATTTCAATATGCACGAATAGTTTTTATAAACTATAGCATTGATGTATGCATGATTTCGTGCATGAGATTTAAGCGAAAAGAAATGGATTTAAGGGCATGGCATTATAAGCATGTAGATAGTGGAGTTATCTACTTACTTGCATGATTGCCTTACTGAGCGCGTGGTTTGCTCACCCCCTTATTATCCCCTTTTTTTACAGCACTCACAGTAATTAGTGAGCGACTAAGGACTTGCATTCTTGGTATCTGCTGCGTCCCATCGAGAGACAGGTATACACATTTATATAGTTTTGTATCTAAATATGTGAATGCACAGTACTGTAAACGTATATGATGTCGGGGACGTAAGGTTATGTAAATACCATTGTGAATGTATTTAATTAAAGTCAAAGGATAGTAAATCCTGCTGTGTGAATGTGAATATGGAAAATGGAATGGTAAATAGGTGAGAGGGGACTAACACCGAATCATAGCCCAACTGTTGGTAGGATGGTCACGATAAGAGAAAGGTAAGAATTAAAAAAATAACAAAAAAAAATTTGCAGTGATTTTTAGGTAATTTGGGTCATGTCATGAACGACGAAGGTGGAACTGAACCGGACTGAACTGCTTCGAATCGGTTCAGTCAAGGAAGAGAAAAAAAAGAAAAAAGAGAGGAAAAATGAGGAGAAAATTTGATGATGCATCGGGTCTGCGGATAAACTGGTAAGCGACCGAAATTGATCGTTTTAATTTTTGAAAAATTTATTGGAATGTATATCTGACTGAAATTGACCCGATTTAATTATACAAATGTATAGCACGATAATTGACGACAAACAAGAGTTTGAGTCAGTCTCGATTTACATGCCATCATGGAATCTTGGGTAAGTAAATCTCATTTACGACAACTTGTATAATTATAAGAGTTAGAAATTCATCGCATAAGTTGTGGATTAATTTTTGTATAAAATGCCTCATGATTAGAATTGAAAATTGATTCTCGTAAATGACTGAATAAGCTATCCAAAGAGCCTAGGAAAAGGCCCAATAAGTGTTAATGGGCTTGATGAGCCCAATCGGCCCAAAAAAAGTGAATAGTAAGTGAAAATGAGCTTAAGACTGAGTAAGGCCCATTAAGGGGTAAATGGGCATAATAGTTTAAATTAAGCCCAATGAAATTGAAATACAGATGGAAGTATTTTATTTAATCTGATAAATGATTATATGCAGCTCCGAAGATTGAATTCGGAGCAAAACAAATCGCGTGGAATCTCAGCGTTAAAAAAGGCAGAGTGATCAAAGTGATTTGAGGTAAGGGGATTTTTTGAGTACCTAGAGGTTTCTACACGTATTTTTAAGGGTATTTACAGGGCATGAAATTCTCTAAGGTATCTAGAAATAAAATAATTTTTTTACGAAAATTGGGGTATCAGTGTAAAAAGATGATTTTGCCCTTGGCAGTAAATTTTATAAAAAAGGTAGTAAGGCTAGTAAACTGCATGAATATCATGATTTTGATGTTTTAATGTGATGTGATGCCTTGATTTGGGCAAAACAAGGATATGTTGGCTAATTGTTTCATGATTTTCATGACATAGCACGTGTTGGTGCTGATTTTGAGTTTTGAAAGGAGTTTTACCTAAATAGAGCCACCTATCAGATTTATATCAGTATAAATCATGTTAGAGCCTTACTCATACTGGATTTTGATATTTTGACATGCATGAAATATGTTGGAGCCTAGCTCGCACTATATTTTGAGTTGAGATGCATGCAAGTTGTATTGGAGCTTTTGCTCGTACATGGGTTTCATTACTTCCTATGCATAAAACTGTATTGGAGCTTTGCTCATACATGATTTTACCATTATTTATTTTGCATAAAGTGGTACTAGAGCACTGCTCGTACGAGGATTTTTACTAATTATATATGAAATCGTGCTAGAGCCTTGCTCGCACTGGACTTTTCACACTATGATATGTAATGAGTCGTGTTGGATGCCTCGTGTTGTCAGACCCAGATTTTTTGTAGCTTATTTCCTTATGATTTCTATGTGTATGAACACTAAATAATTATGGTTGAATCATAAGAAGAGTATTTACTAGATTTAAAGTGTTAATGAAACGAATTAACACGCAAAAGCTACATAACAGCGAGATAAGGGTTAAGTTCATTCCCGAACGAGTGCAGGGGTAAAATGGTCAAATGACTGAAATTCGGTATAATTATGATAAGACAATTTCATTAAAAATATGAAATTGAGGAATCTTGATCAAAATCGAGGAAAATATTTAATTTGGAGCCCAA
The DNA here is from genome assembly GCA_033439115.1 of Firmiana major. NCBI lineage: Eukaryota > Viridiplantae > Streptophyta > Magnoliopsida > Malvales > Malvaceae > Firmiana > Firmiana major. Next base: position 39,208,080 of record CM065904.1, read on the forward strand.
TTGATCAAGATATAAATTTATTAGAATTTATCAGAATTTTTGCCTCGAAAAATGAGCCCAAAAATATACCGAAAAGGTAAAATCGGACTGATAAATTCATTTACGGACTAAATGAATTTAATATAATTTTTTGAGATATTTTTAGATATTTATGGGATATTTATGGGATTTTTATGGGATTTTTATTATTATTTTATAATAAAAATATATTATAAATAAAAAAAAAAAGGGAAACGAAATCTGGAGAGGAAATCGGGGAGAGAGAAACGCGTGGAAGCCGACCGAGGGAGAAGGCCACCGGACGGCCACCACCGGCCACCCCACGGCCAGCCCAGCTGCGGAAACGGAAGCCCGGACCTGTGCGAACCGATCGGCACCGGTCACGCCATCCACCGACGCCGGACGCCGGCGAATCGAAGAGGAGAAGCCGCTACGGAAAAGAAGAGATTCGGCGGCCACCGGCGGTGATTGGTCCCGATCAAGCCCAGCCGAGTGTTGCCCAGGCTTAGGCGCGCCGAACTGCGGTGGTGCTGCGTCGGGAACCGACCGGAATACGCCGGCACGGCCAAAAGATGCCTGAACCGGTCGACGGTTCAGGGGAGAAGGTTCTGTGCTGAACCGGACCGGACCGGTTCAGCCAAGGAGAAAAGGGGAAAAAAGGAGGAAAAAGAAAGAAAAAGGAAAAGGAAAATTTTCGGGATTTCACCGGACTTCGGGTAAGTCGATACGAGGTCAAAAGTGACCGATTTGATTTTCGATGAATTTATTTAAATTATATTTAATTAGAAATTAACCCGAAGTTAAATATAATAAATTGTGCAGTTCGACGATAAATTCCGAACAGAAGCCCGATCGAACTTCGATTTGCGTATCATCGCATATTCTCGGGTAAGTAAAGCTCATTTACGACAATTTATGTGATTTATGCGTATTTAAGATTTAATTTACGCATTTCGGATTAAATTCCGTATTTAGTGAATTATAATTGGAATTTTGAATTAAATGTCGTAAATGATATACGGGCTATCCAAAGAACTTGGAATAAAGCCCAATGGGTATTGATAGGCCCAATGAGTCGATAGACCCTGATGAAGGGAAATAATAAGTGGAAAATGGGCTTAATACGGTTAAGGCCCATTAAGGGAAATTAAACTGTATTAATGTAAAATACAGTAGGAAAATGATAATTAACCTGAGGAATGGTTATTTACAGCTTCGGAGTTTACATCGAGAGCTTATCGGACTGCGAGATTTAGCAGCACCGAGGAAGCGAGGTCACTTGACGTTATCCGAGGTAAGGGACTTTTGCGAGTAGTTAGAGATACCTGCACGTATTTTCAACTGCTTCTGCATTCACTTAAAAACTCTGAGGGTCAGAGAAAGTGAATAATAATTATTGCGACCCGATAGTGGCAAATTACGATTTTGCCCCTAGTTAGTCAAAAAGTCAACTTTTGTGAGAAGTTGCAAAAAGCATGGAAAATGCTATTGTGAGTGTTTAATTGTTATTAGCATGAAAATAAATAGATGGGCTAATGATTTTAAGGTTGATATGACTTAAGCACACTTTGAGTGCTGATTTTGATGTTTTATAAACAATCCCTTTTTAAATAGCCATCTATCATATTATGTGAGAATGAATCGTGCTAGAGCACAGCTCGCATTGGGATTCATGTGTTTTTCCACATAATATTAGTGCTGGATTTGATACGCACTAGATTTTCATGACATGCATGATAGAGTACTGGAGTTTTACTCGTACTCAGCTTTGAATGATATATGCATGACAGAGTGCTAGAGCGTGGCTCGTACTCGATTCTTCATGGTTTATACATGACATAGTACTGGGAGCTATTGCTCGTACTTGATTTTGATATTGTGCATAGCATAGTACTGGGAGCTATTGCTCGTACTTGATTTAATACATAAACTATGCATTGACCTAGTTGCTAGAGAGTGCTCGCACTAGAGTCGAGTTTTATGATGTGAAACAGTGTTTGAGCGGAGTAACGACTGTGAGTCGTACTCAAAACGCACACTGTATGTGATATGTAATACATGTTGAAACCCATGCCTGAGACCTTGCGTGACTGTGTGTCATAGCTAGAGAGGATATCCGCATGAGGTTGGTATAGACGTGGTATGATATTTCCACAGGCGCGAGGGCTAAGACCTCTGTTAGGCACCCTGACTGTGATGTTTATATGTTCCACGGGAGTGAGAGCTAAGTCCTATAGTAGGCACTCTGGCCGTGAGAACGGGTCCACGGGTGTACTTTGTACCGTGTCTGAGTGGCACGAGGTGTACGCTGTACCGTGTGTTGTTATGGAGTTGAGGAGGATATAGCTGGCGGTTGTGATGGACTGACCCCCCTCCCGTTACAGCGGTGATGCCCCGCACACCTAGTACTGTGTTGCTTGGGATCACATCGGATATGATCATAATCCAGGATACTATTTACATGTACCACAGAGTCTTACATGATATATCACATTGATTGATTTACTAATTTAAACTGCGGACAGACCTGAGGGATGGGTCGGACTCCGATTTGTGTTGTGAATCATTTGATGCCATATTTATATGTGATTTAAATATACATGGCATGATTTACATAAAGGCATGATTTATATATAAATGCATTGTGTTGCACTACATGCCTACTTTTGAGAAATAAAGCATGATTTCTGTACATGGGATTTATTCTGTACAAGTACATATATATTATATTTCAAGACATGCTTTTAAAGTGAGTTAAGGAAATAATGTTTTCAAGGCATAGCACTATTTTGAGTAGATAGTGTGGATATCTACTTGCTTGCCTGATTTCCTTACTGAGCGCGTTATGCTCACCCCCTTTTCTTTACATCTCTCTACAGAGCGTCAGTAGATCGAGAGTTATCGTGGGAGAGTGTCCCAGAGTCCACTACTAGTTCCTATCGATTCATCAGGTATACTTATTATGTACAGTTGTGTATCTAAACATAGAAACAGCACAGTGATGTATACGTTATATATTATGGGGAATGTAATCGTATTAGATTTAATAAAATCTTACATGTATAATAAAAGCAACTACAGTCAGAATTAATATATTGACATGTATATATGAGAATGGATATTATGGTAAGTGAAGACTCTGACATCGAATCACAGCCCAACCAGTGAAGAGAGGAAAGATAAGTTAAAAATGCGAAAAATTTATTGTGGTTTTTGGTTAAAGTCAAGGATTGAAACTGGGGTCCTGACAGGATGGTATCAGAGCAGAGGTTGGTCTGATATGAGTCGGTGTTAGAAAAATAGGAAAGTGTACATCCCCATAGTACTGTGCTGTGTTTAGATATAACTGTGTATACCAGATAGGAAATGGACTAATTCACTATTATAAATGCAGGGACTTTGCCTGTATGGCAAATACGCGTAGTGGTAGAGGTATGAGAGGTAGGGCTCGAGGCCGGAGAGATAGACCCGAGGGACGAGCCGCTGCCAGACCATTACCTACGCATGAGACTGCAGGTGCTACTGAGGCACCCGAGTGTGCCGAGATGCGCTTCACGAGATTAGAGCGTGGTCTCGAGACTATTATAGAGATACTGGCACAGACGATGCCAGGTAGGCAGAGACAGGAGGCAGGAGCTGCTACTGGAGAGGCAGTTGCCCCTGATACACCTACGCAGACAGCTGATGCACAGAGGACAATAGACACTCCTACACCCCCACCGGTTTCGGGTGGCAGTGGATTAGGATATGGATGTGACTTGCATCGGTTGAGGGAGTTCCAGAAGTTCAGACCTCCATCATTTAGTGGGGTCAAGAACCCCGTAGCTGCCGAGGAGTGGTTGGCAGAGCTAGAGAAGCTCTATGGATACTTCGAGTGTACGACCTCGGAGATGGTCGCGTTTGCTACGTTCCTACTGAAGGGAGCTGCAGAGCATTGGTGGAAGTCCACCAGACCTATATTGAGATCCCGACATACAGATATCACTTGGGATATATTTCGGGAGGCCTTTAGGAGGCAGTTTATTCCTGACACCGCACAGCGGAAGTTACATGCAGAGTTTCTGAGACTCAACCAGGGGAGTTTATCGGTAGACGAGTATGAGACTCGATTCCTATCCCTAGGGAGATACGACCCGGATACTATGTATAGTGAGACCAGGAAGGTCCACAGATTTATCGACGGGTTGAGACCGGTGCTACGGTCTAAGTTGGTTCCGCTGGACATAGTGACCTATGAGGAGGCAGTGCGCAGGGCGCAACTATGTGAGCAGGACTACGAGAGGAATGCTTCCGAGTTTGGGAAGTTTAGCCGTAGCCAAGACTTGCAGAAGAAGAGGCCGGCTAGAGATTTTAGTTATCGAGGGGGGAAGAAACCCTTCGGTAAGAGATCACGGATAGAGGGGACACGAGATAGATATGCTAGATCTCCTGCTTATCCGACTGCAGCCCCAGCGAAGGGCATTATGATAGGAGGACCGAGACCTGATGCGGATCAGTGCAGAAGATGCGACAGATTTCATGGAGATAGGCCATGTTCACAGGGTGCTATAGTATGTTTTCGATGTGGGAAACAGGGGCATTTGGTTAGAGATTGCCCATTTCCGTATGCGACTGCACCACAGAGGGACAGGGAGTTTGATAGAGCTCCAGCTGGTACGTCTGCTCAGAGAGGTAGAGCGACGGCAGAGGAGAAGGGGAAACAAGTGATGGGTCAAGGGCGAGTACATGCTTTGGACCAGGGGACAGCTGATGCTTCATCGGATGTGATTCGAGGTAACATCCTGATTTATGATATTGAAGCATATGTTTTAATTGATCCTGGTGCCACGCATTCTTTTGTATCGCCTTCATTTGCATGTAAATTAGAGAGACATGTAGAGCGTACACATTTATGTATGATGATGTTAATCAGTACGCCTATGCATAGTAGTCAAGTTGTTGAATATGTATATAATGACTGCAAGTTGAGAGTAAGGGATAAGGAGATGACAGCCAATCTAATATTACTAAGTATGAGCGACTTTGATATAATATTAGGAATGGATTGGCTATCTGCAAACCATGCTGTTTTAGATTGTTACGCTAAGACAGTTATGTTTCCTAACCCTACAAGATATGTTGTAAAGTTTAATAAAGATAAATGAAAGGAGTAGATATGATTATTACATGACTTCTGATTTAGAAAACCTTCAACATATCAAGGTTTCATTGCGTACGTGGTAGATATGGATAAGGCACATCCGGAGTTGGCAGATATCACTGTGGTCAGTGAGTACCCAGATGTTTTCCCGGATGAATTGCCAGGGTTACCACCAGACAGAGAGATGGAGTTCTGTATAGATCTGGTACCTGGTACGGAGCCTATTTCGAGACCACCATATCGCATGGCCTTAGTTGAGCTGGAGGAGCTCAAGAGACAGTTACAGGAGCTGTTGGACAGGGGCTTTGTACGACCGAGTGTTTCGCCTTGGGGAGCACCGGTTTTGTTTGTGAGGAAGAAGGATAGAGCCTCCGATTGTGTATAGACTACCGATTGTTGAATAAGGCCACCATCAAGAATAGATACCCCCTTCCACGCATTGACGACTTGCTAGATCAGCTACAGGGAGCACAGGTCTTTTCCAAGATTGACCTAAGGTCTGGGTATCATCAGCTGAAGGTTCGGAGTGGAGATGTGCCCAAGACAGCATTTCGTACCCGATATGGCCATTATGAGTTCTTGGTCATGCCATTCGGATTGACGAATGCTCCAGCTGCTTTCATGGCTTTGATGAACGATGTGTTCAAGCCATACTTGGACCAGTTTGTTATCGTCTTCATCGATGACATATTGGTGTATTCGAGATCCACGGAGGAACATGAGGAGCACCTCAGGATCGTGTTGCAGACGTTACGGGAGCATGAGTTATATGCTAAGCTCAGCAAGTGTGACTTTTGGTTGTCACAGATCTCGTTTTTGGGACATGTTATATCGAGAGATGGTGTATCAGTTGATCCATCTAAGATAGAGGCTGTAGTTTAGTGGGAACAGCCAAAGACAGTCACCGAGATCAGGAGTTTTCTGGGTTTAGCGGGATACTATCGAAGATTCGTTGAGGGATTTTCGAAGTTGGCTGCTCCGTTGACACGTCTTACTCGGAAGAGTGCACCGTTCATATGGAACGAGGATTGTGAGAAGAGCTTTGAGGAGTTGAAGCGTCGATTGACCACCGCTCCGATTCTCACTATCCCTACCAGCTCAGGAGGATTTGCAGTATATACCGATGCTTCGCATCAGGGACTGGGCTGCGTATTGATGCAGGACGGGAAGGTAGTTGCTTACGGATCCAGACAGCTGAAGGATCATGAGAAGAACTATCCGACCCATGATTTGGAACTAGCAGCGGTAGTGTTTGCGTTGAAGGTATGGCGCCACTACTTATATGGAGAGAAGTTCCAGATATTTACTGACCACAAGAGCCTCAAGTATCTGTTCTCGCAAAAGGAGCTGAACATGAGACAGAGAAGATGGCTAGAGCTTCTGAAGGACTACGACTGCGAGATACTTTATCATCCGGGTAAGGCTAATGTTATAGCTGATGCCTTGAGCAGGAAGAGCCTGGGGATGGTATCGTATATGATGGTTAGGGAGCATGATTTGCTAGAGCAGTTTGCCAGCCTCAGTTTGGGAGTCGTGCCTTCTGACATGGATACAGGCTATGTGATAGCTAGTCTACGCTTGGAGCCGGACCTGTTGGACAGGATCAGAGTGGCTCAGCAGACTGATCCATTTTGTATGGATGTGAGTAGTCAGATGCAGAAGGGCACCGTGACTGATTTTGAGATGAGTTCTGATGGACTACTGAGGTTCAGAGGCAGATTGTGTGTTCCCGAGGATCCAGGACTTAGGAGATTGATATTGGCGGAAGCTCATTCGTCGAGGTATACGTTGCATCCGGGGAGTAACAAGATGTATCAGAACCTCCGGAGGGTATACTGGTGGTCGGGCATGAAGAGAGATGTAGCAGACTTTGTGGCAAAGTGTCTTGTATGTCAGCAGGTGAAGGTAGAGCATCAGAAACCTGCAGGATTGTTGCAGCCTCTACCTATACCGACATGGAAATGGGAGCATATCACCATGGATTTCGTGATGGGTTTACCGAGGACCCACAGGAATCACGATGCTATATGGGTGATCGTTGATAGACTGACGAAGTCAGCCCACTTCCTAGCTATGAGAGCTACTGATACTCTGAGTTCATTAGCAGAACTGTACGTACGCGAGGTAGTGAGGTTACACGGTGTACCAGTGAGCATAGTCTCAGATAGGGATTCCCGCTTCACATCCCACTTTTGGGGACATTTTCAGGAAGCTATGGGAACCCAGTTGAGTTTGAGCACCGCTTTTCATCCTCAGACTGATGGTCAGTCAGAGAGGACTATACAGACTCTGGAGGACATGTTGAGAGCATGTGTGCTAGACTATCGAGGCTCTTGGGATGACCACCTGCCACTAGCCGAGTTCGCCTACAACAACAGTCATCATTCGAGTATCGGGATGGCACCGTATGAGGCTTTGTATGGCCGTAGATGTCGTTCCCCCATTGGATGGGAAGAAGTGGGTGACCGTATGATTTTCGCTCCTGACTTGGTTACGCAAGCATCTGAGGATGTCCTCTTGATAGTAGAGAGACTGAGGACAGCTCAGAGCAGACAGAAGAGTTACGCTGACAGGAGACGTAGGCCACTAGAGTTTGCAGTTGGTGAATCCGTGTTTTTGAGAGTTTCTCCTTCCAAGGGTATAGCGAGATTTGGGAAGAGAGGGAAACTAAATCCTCGCTACATTGGACCCTTTGAGATACTTGATCGAGTGGGAGATAAGGCATATAGGTTGGCATTGCCACCGGACTTATCAGGTGTCCACAACGTCTTCCACATATCGATGCTTCGAAAGTATCACCCGGATCCGTCACATGTGATTAGTTACGAGCCTTTGGAGCTCCGAGAGGACTTGTCATATGTAGAGAGACCGATTCGGATATTGGATAGGAAGGAGAAGGTATTGAGATCGAAGACCATCGGATTAGTGAAGATTCTCTGGCAGCATCATACTTCAGAGGAAGCTACTTGGGAGCTAGAGAGTCTGATGCGAGAGAAGTACCCTCACCTATTTGAGGACTGACTTGGTTCTAATTTGGAGGACCAAATTTTCTGAGTGGGGGAGGATTGTCAGACCCGGATTTTTTGTAGCTTATTTCCTTATGATTTCTATGTGTATGAACACTAAATAATTATGGTTGAATCATAAGAAGAGTATTTACTAGATTTAAAGTGTTAATGAAACGAATTAACACGCAAAAGCTACATAACAGCGAGATAAGGGTTAAGTTCATTCCCGAACGAGTGCAGGGGTAAAATGGTCAAATGACTGAAATTCGGTATAATTATGATAAGACAATTTCATTAAAAATATGAAATTGAGGAATCTTGATCAAAATCGAGGAAAATATTTAATTTGGAGCCCAATTGATCAAGATATAAATTTATTAGAATTTATCAGAATTTTTGCCTCGAAAAATGAGCCCAAAAATATACCGAAAATGTAAAATCGGACTGATAAATTCATTTACGGACTAAATGAATTTAATATAATTTTTTGAGATATTTTTAGATATTTATGGGATATTTATGGGATTTTTATGGGATTTTTATTATTATTTTATAATAAAAATATATTATAAATAAAAAAAAAAAAGGGAAACGAAATCTGGAGAGGAAATCGGGGAGAGAGAAACGCGTGGAAGCCGACCGAGGGAGAAGGCCACCGGACGGCCACCACCGGCCACCCCACGGCCAGCCCAGCTGCGGAAACGGAAGCCCGGACCTGTGCGAACCGATCGGCACCGGTCACGCCATCCACCGACGCCGGAGGCCGGCGAATCGAAGAGGAGAAGCCGCGGCGGAAAAGAAGAGATTCGGCGGCCACCGGCGGTGCTTGGTCCCGATCAAGCCCAGCCGAGTGTTGCCCAGGCTTAGGCGCGCCGAACTGCGGTGGTGCTGCGTCGGGAACCGGCCGGAATACGCCGGCACGGCCAAAAGATGCCTGAACCGGTCGGCGGTTCAGGGGAGAAGGTTCTGTGCTGAACCGGACCGGACCGGTTCAGCCAAGGAGAAAAGGGGAAAAAAGGAGGAAAAAGAAAGAAAAAGGAAAAGGAAAATTTTCGGGATTTCACCGGACTTCGGGTAAGTCGATACGAGGTCAAAAGTGACCGATTTGATTTCCGATGAATTTATTTAAATTATATTTAATTAGAAATTAACCCGGAGTTAAATATAATAAATTGTGCAGTTCGACGATAAATTCCGAACAGAAGCCCGATCGAACTTCGATTTGCGTATCATCGCATATTCTCGGGTAAGTAAAGCTCATTTACGACAATTTATGTGATTTATGCGTATTTAAGATTTAATTTACGCATTTCGGATTAAATTTCGTATTTAGTGAATTATAATTGGAATTTTGAATTAAATGTCGTAAATGATATACGGGCTATCCAAAGAACTTGGAATAAAGCCCAATGGGTATTGATAGGCCCAATGAGTCGATAGACCCTGATGAAGGGAAATAATAAGTGGAAAATGGGCTTAATACGGTTAAGGCCCATTAAGGGAAATTAAACTGTATTAATGTAAAATACAGTAGGAAAATGATAATTAACCTGAGGAATGGTTATTTACAGCTTCGGAGTTTACATCGAGAGCTTATCGGACTGCGGGATTTAGCAGCACCGAGGAAGCGAGGTCACTTGACGTGATCCGAGGTAAGGGACTTTTGCGAGTAGTTAGAGATACCTGCACGTATTTTCAACTGCTTCTGCATTCACTTAAAAACTCTGAGGGTCAGAGAAAGTGAATAATAATTATTGCGACCCGATAGTGGCAAATTACGATTTTGCCCCTAGTTAGTCAAAAAGTCAACTTTTGTGAGAAGTTGCAAAAAGCATGGAAAATGCTATTGTGAGTGTTTAATTGTTATTAGCATGAAAATAAATAGATGGGCTAATGATTTTAAGGTTGATATGACTTAAGCACACTTTGAGTGCTGATTTTGATGTTTTATAAACAATCCCTTTTTAAATAGCCATCTATCATATTATGTGAGAATGAATCGTGCTAGAGCACAGCTCGCATTGGGATTCATGTGTTTTTCCACATAATATTAGTGCTGGATTTGATACGCACTAGATTTTTATGACATGCATGATAGAGTACTGGAGTTTTACTCGTACTCAGCTTTGAATGATATATGCATGACAGAGTGCTAGAGCGTGGCTCGTACTCGATTCTTCATGGTTTATACATGACATAGTACTGGGAGCTATTGCTCGTACTTGATTTTGATATTGTGCATAGCATAGTACTGGGAGCTATTGCTCGTACTTGATTTAATACATAAACTATGCATTGACCTAGTTGCTAGAGAGTGCTCGCACTAGAGTCGAGTTTTATGATGTGAAACAGTGTTTGAGCGGAGTAACGACTGTGAGTCGTACTCAAAACGCACACTGTATGTGATATGTAATACATGTTGAAACCCATGCCTGAGACCTTGAGTGACTGTGTGTCATAGCTAGAGAGGATATCCGCATGAGGTTGGTATAGACGTGGTATGATATTTCCACAGGCGCGAGGGCTAAGACCTCTGTTAGGCACCCTGACTGTGATGTTTATATGTTCCACGGGAGTGAGAGCTAAGTCCTATAGTAGGCACTCTGGCCGTGAGAACGGGTCCACGGGTGTACTTTGTACCGTGTCTGAGTGGCACGAGGTGTACGCTGTACCGTGTGTTGTTATGGAGTTGAGGAGGATATAGCTGGCGGTTGTGATGGACTGACCCCCCTCCCGTTACAGCGGTGATGCCCCGCACACCTAGTACTGTGTTGCTTGGGATCACATCGGATATGATCATAATCCAGGATACTATTTACATGTACCACAGAGTCTTACATGATATATCACATTGATTGATTTACTAATTTAAACTGCGGACAGACCTGAGGGATGGGTCGGACTCCGATTTGTGTTGTGAATCATTTGATGCCATATTTATATGTGATTTAAATATACATGGCATGATTTACATAAAGGCATGATTTATATATAAATGCATTGTGTTGCACTACATGCCTACTTTTGAGAAATAAAGCATGATTTCTGTACATGGGATTTATTCTGTACAAGTACATATATATTATATTTCAAGACATGCTTTTAAAGTGAGTTAAGGAAATAATGTTTTCAAGGCATAGCACTATTTTGAGTAGATAGTGTGGATATCTACTTGCTTGCCTGATTTCCTTACTGAGCGCGTTATGCTCACCCCCTTTTCTTTACATCTCTCTACAGAGCGTCAGTAGATCGAGAGTTATCGTGGGAGAGTGTCCCAGAGTCCACTACTAGTTCCTATCGATTCATCAGGTATACTTATTATGTACAGTTGTGTATCTAAACATAGAAACAGCACAGTGATGTATACGTTATATATTATGGGGAATGTAATCGTATTAGATTTAATAAAATCTTACATGTATAATAAAAGCAACTACAGTCAGAATTAATATATTGACATGTATATATGAGAATGGATATTATGGTAAGTGAAGACTCTGACATCGAATCACAGCCCAACCAGTGAAGAGAGGAAAGGTAAGTTAAAAATGCGAAAAATTTATTGTGGTTTTTGGTTAAAGTCAAGGATTGAAACTGGGGTCCTGACACGTGTAGACTGTGTGTCACATGGATGAGATGCTCACATGAGCTGTGATGAATGCCTCATGTAGACTATTAGTCACACAGATGAGATGCTCGCATATGCACTTTAGACTGAGTCGATTATACATGGTATTGGGTAGATAAGACCTACGACAGGCACCCATAACCGTGATATGGGTCCATGGAGTACATTGTATTGTGTATATCACATGGAGTACATTGTACCGTGTGGTGATGATGTTGATTTATATTCTAGCGGGTATGATTTGACTCACCTCCCTTTACAGCGTGATGCACCGTAAATCGGGATCCGTGTGGTCTGGGATGATAGAGACATAGTTGGCCAGCAAAGTCCTCGATTGTATACAGTGACCACCTGTCTCACATGATATCACATGATTTTATATGCACTAAACATGATTTGTGTTATCCAGGGTAGACTCGAGGGAGGGGTCGAAACTTGTGGGATGTTTTTAAAGGATAATGTATTGTTTTATGATAAGTTGACATGCTGAGCATGAGACGTTTTACATGATGACTTTCCATGGTTTTATGTCTGCTTTCATGTTTTACAATACATGATGTATTTATACACATGCGACATAGTTTTATCTATTTCTTCATGCCCTAAATGTAAACAATTTTATATCATAATATTATAAGCACGTAGATAGTGTAGTTATCTATCTGCTTGCATTATTGCCTTACTGAGTTAGTGAGCTCATCCCTTTCATTTCCCCCCTCTACAGAGTGCATACAGTAGTTAGTGAGTGGCTGAGGACTTGCATCCTGGTATCCGCTGCTTCCCATCACTGAGAGGTATACACACTGGTATCATTTTGTATCTAAACATGTAATAGCACACTAATCATTTTGGAGTGTAATATGGGGGATGTAAATATTAGTAAACATGTACAAGTATAAAACCTCAATTATAAAGTATACGTGTTTACTTTTGAATAAATTAAAAGATAGATGGCATGGTAGATGGTAAAAGGTGACTAATACTGACTCATAGTCCAACTGTTTGGTGGTGAGAATGTTCACGATTGAGAAAGGAAAGGAAAAACCAAAAAATTTGTAACGATTTTAGGTAAAAAGGGGTCATGACATTTAGTCTTTGAAAAAAGGATTGATGGTCTAAATCCTAGAGAGAAGGTCAACCATTTCAAGGTAAGCTAGTTTGAGGGTAATTCAACTAATTGGAAGAGTGTGTGGTTCCATAACCTCAACCCATTCTCGTGGTGTGCCTACGGTAAAAGTTGTATGTAATAGTTGGTAGTAATTAAACTAAGATGTTTCAATTCATAAAATGTAGAGAAAAGATTATGTATAACTACCAAGAAGCATAGCTTTTGCAAAGATGCCTTCAGGCCATATGCTTAGCTTAGAATAGGCCATTTCATGCATAACACAACCCTTTTAGCATGAATGAGGTTTAAATACATACAAATATTTCTTTAAATGTTTTTTACATTGATTTGATGTTAAAAGCCCAGCCAAAATACCATTTTGTGCATAAAGGATCAAAATTTCATTTAGGTTTTCCAAAAATCATGCTTTCGGGTGATGAAGGATCTATCTCTTCTCCTATAGGATTGATCCATACTACTCAAATTTGATTCATAACTAGCTTTAAATGCATAAAGCAGCCCACGAAAGTCACAAAAAGTTTTAATAGCTTATGTACTATGTTTTAAAACCTTTTTTTGATATGAAATGTGTGGGCTACCTTTACAATTCATGACACACGATTTTTCATTTGAATAACTTATGTTTTTAGAACTCTGTTTTGAGACCTAGCACCTATAGTTTAATGTTGTTATGGCAGTCATGCGGATGTGCGTGTTTGTGTGACATATAATAGCCTCCACGGCTAGTTTACCTCATGGTAAGTGTCGAGTGGTGCTTATGCCCCTACCAAGTCATTGCTTCATGCTTGGCACTGCGCATGTTCTAGGTTTTTGGATTATGTTTTTAGAGTTGTACGACCCTAATCTAGTCTACATCATGACCATAGCCATCGGTTCACTTCTCTCTTTGATAGGGACTTATCTATGTTGCATGATTACTATAAAGGCATCGCCTAGTCTCCACTGAACGATTTTGATATATGTTTTTGAATGATTATGATATGATTTCAATATATGATTCCGATATATGTTTTTGATTTATCATGCTTTGTGCTTTCGGACTGCTATGTTTAATTTAAACTATAAACTAAGCTTTGAAAGTAATTATACCTATGGTTTGACATGTAATTGCATGTTTTTGCATATGCAAAAACTTATATCATGTGCATCATGTTTTCTGCTATCTATTCATGCATGTATTTCTTATTAGGCTTTTCCCAAAACTTACCCTCTTCAAGATTTCTTGCAGTGATCCATGCGAAGTACACAATTTAGGCTGGTGCATGAGCAATCTCCACAGGCTAGCTATTACACTCAATGAGCTAGACAACCTCTTTTTATATGGTTTATATCATAAACATTTATAAGCACCATTATGTATTCTTTTTGGCCATTAGATGCTTAGGTGGGATGTAATTGGAGCTTGTATAGTTTCTTTTAGAATTAGTGATGTCTAATATTAAATGCAAATCTAGTATGAATGATAATGGATGCAAAGATTCTATATGAGTGACAATATGACATCGCTAATTGCCTAACTATGACCACGAACTACAAGAGAATTATTAAGGAAATGGTAAAGATTAGCTAACTAGGTTAATCGAACCCTACACTAAGTGTTGACGATTATAAGAATGAAAGGAAAAAGTTAGTCCAATTTTCTGCTTCGAAGACATTATAATGTGCATATGATTTCAATTAAATCTACATACTTTTACGCCTATGTATACATTTCAAAATCAATGAAACTAGCAGTTTAAGTATTAGGGTCAATATAGTAAAAATAATTTTCTTTTTGTCAACTTCTCAGCTTAGCATTTTCCTTTTAATAAATAGTTTTAGCCATTGCTGCTATCAGTTATTATTTTGTTACACTATCCCAATTTGTAATTCTCTTCACATGTCTCCAAGAGAATCTTTAGGGATAGGTCCTCTCTATAAAATTTAGATAAAATGAGCTTAATGGGGGTATCTACTTGGCACAACTTGAGCTCTATTTTTCAAATTTTTTTATCTTAATCTTTTTTTCTTAATATTAATTTTTTATGTATTCTATGTATTAAAATACTTTTTTCTTTTTTTTTTTTGTTTTACTGTAACATTTACAAACTACGTTACTACGTATGAATTGAATTATTGGAAATTGAGCCAATTTGAATTAATTTCAATGATTTTTGGATAAATTATGGAGATTTAAGATAACACGAGATCATTGGTGAAGTTTAGTGCAATTCCAAGACCAAGGGTAAAAATGTAATTTTTACATTTCGATATTAATTTTAAAGGCATTAGTCACGGTTTCAGAAATGAAATTTGCTAAAATTTATCAATATCATGTTATTAAGGAATTATGGATTAAAATAGGATAATTATATAAAGTGAAAGTTAGTGGGGAACTTGGATTTTGCATGCAATCATTATGTTTAAAGATAATGATTTGCATGTAAAAGTAAAAACCCACTCATTATCTCCCTTGTATTATTAAACCATATATTAAGAAATTGAAACTTGTTAATTAATATCTAAAGATTTCCAAAAATGGTGGGGTCCTCATCGCTTTTGATAAGTATGACTAATTAAAGATTAAGGTTATTAAGTAAATAACATCAGCAAATTACATTGCCTTCATCCTTACCATTCTTACTCCATTTGAAGGAAACCATTAAAGTTTACCTTGAAAAGCTTCAGTTTAAAAAAGAAAGCTTAAGGAAAATTATTAGATTTTGAAGTAAACTTAAAGATTTTAGAGTGGGGAAGCTAGATTTCTTCTTGCATGTCAAATTCAGTGGTTGTTTTGGCTTGGGATAAAACTTTGGGAACTCTTAGCCATGGTGAGTAAGGTAAGGGAACTACCCATGTTCATCATATTTAAGCTTGAATTTCACTAAAACTATCACAAAAGATGTTGCATGTTGATTTCGCGAAGGATTTTGGTGAAATAGAAAAGGGAAAAAGTCTTGGATGTTTAAGCCATAGAGAAAACAAGGTGAAGATGATGTTTTCTTCACTTCCTTAAGCTTGAATTCCCTAACATACGTTATTAATGGTCTTACATGAGGCTAAGGTGTGAAGTTGATGTGAAATCAAGAGAGAGGAAATCTTGAAGCCCTCGAGTATGGCTATTTTAAAGGTAAGAATTAACATTCCCTTTAGTTTTAAGTTAAAAAATCTTAAAGGTGTAATAGCTAATGAGTTACATGTTCTATTGGTCAAAGAAATTGGTGAAGAATTTGGTGAACCGAAGGCGTAGGGAGTCATGAAGGCTACGGCCAATTGGTAAACAAGGTAGAAGTGGTAAATTTAATCATTTAAGCTTAAGGGTCACTTAATAGGATAATTAAAAAATTGGTATGTGTATGATATGTGTATGGTATGTAGGTAACTGAAAGGAAAATTCAAGGAAAAAGGTTTAAGAGGTCTCGGCCATTTGACAATTAAGGTATAACATATTCCTTGAGTTTTTAAGATTATGTTCTAAATGCATGAGAGACTAACCTAAGATTTTTGCATAATTGGAACGTGTAGGCTTGAACCCGAAAAGAGACAAGCCTTAAAATGCTTTCAGCCAATTGGAGTTAGCTAAGGAATTGAGGTTCTCTTACTTAAATATACTTAAATCATATCTATTGAAATGTGTCACGACCCGAACTACCCAAAAATCAGAGTTAATTTTTCGCGTTTTGTTATTTTTATTACTTAAATTCTTACCTGTCTTCTGATCGTGACCACACTCCACTAATAATTGGGCTGTGCGTCAATGCCAGTCCCACCGTTCAATTACCATCTAACTTATTTCTTCTCCAGTCATTTATAATTGTTTACATTAATTATACATCCCCTAAAGTTACTTACAAACATGTTACTGTGCTATGCTTATGTAGATACAATATGTACAAGTGTATATACCTTATGTCGATGGGCAGCAGCGGATATCCAGAATGCAGTACTGAGTCGCCTCAACTTCAACTGGAGATTATCTGTGGGAGAAAATGAAAGAGGTGAGCACATCAAGCTCAGTAAGGCAATCCTACGAACAAGTAGGTAACCAAACTACCTACATGAACGTAGTGCCATGCATAAACCACCCTTTCTCCACACATTTTAAAATAGATGATATGAGTTATGATGTTATGTAAATCAAGTTTGCACGAAAAATTCAACACGCAAATATTACAAATAATTTATTTCTCAATTAAAATTTTCACAATAAAGTCAGGACTCGACCCCTCCTGTGGGTGATCCTGACTCACACGAAACCATGAAAATCGATTTACATTCACACATGGGTTTGAAAAGCATGGAAATACCATCATGTAAATTTAGTTTAAAACCCAATTTGATTTCATCAAAATCGACGACATGCGAGACTAGGCAACGTCTGTATTTCGGCAAATAACTAGGACTATGGCCATATGTGTCCTCGTGAGTCCCTCTAGCTACATGGATCCTAGTGTGCGAGGTCTCACCCTGATCGGGAACCGCCCGGGAGGTGGGTCAATCCAACCCGTCAGTCTTATCTGATCCCATGCATCCGAAGATGCTAACGTATCACAAAGATACCAAGTATCACAAAGATACCAACGTATGCAAAGATAACACACGGTACATCGTACTCCGTGGACCCCCAGCCTTATCCCTCGTTCGGGCTCATCAGCTGGTCCTCCAACCCTTATCCCTCGTTCGGGCTCATCAGGTGGATCTCCAACCCTTATCCCTCGTTCGGGCTCATCAAGTTGTTTCTCTAACCCTTATCCCTCGTTCGGGCTCATCAGGTTATTTCTCTAACCCTTATCCCTCGTTCGGTCTCATCAGGTTATTTCTCTAACCCTTATCCCTCGTTCAGGCTCATCATGTTATTTTTAACATGCCATGTCTCAAAACGCACGTGCGGGCCTATTTAATCGGTGACACACAGTCTACCCGATGCTCCAAGCACGGCTTATCGTATGATTTCTGAAAAGTAGTGCGAGCGGTGCTCTAACACTATCAGTAAATCAAATAAACTAGAGCGAGCTAAGCTCAAGCACTCTGTATGCAAACCGTATAAAAATCTGGTGCGAGCGAAGCTCTAACACCCTGTCTCAAAATCATATAAAAATATGGTGCAAGTTAGACTCTAGCACCCTGTCACGAAAATCATATATATATATAAGAATTTGGTGCGAGTTGGACTCCAGCACCTATGCATGTAAAACTCTAGTGCGAGCTCTCGCTCCAGCACTAATGCGTGCATCACACAAATCAAAAATATCGTGCGAGCTGAGCTCTAGCACGTCACATGTCAATAAAACACGTAGACGGCTCGGTTATCTCCAAATAGTTTTCACAGAAATTACATCGTTTAAGGTATGCAATGCTATGCATTTTTCTTTAAAAGTGAGCCAGCCTACTCATGCATGTGTTAAAATACCTCCAGAACGAGCAGGAACCTCTTGTCCTTGCTCCTCCCAATTTTTTTCTAAATTTGTAAGTTCTACCCTTAACAAGGGTATTTTAGTAATTTGCCCATTCGGGGCACTAAAATTATTAATTGACCTCTAGACCCTTCAGGAAATTTATAAAGACTGCAGATGAACTTAAAATTGCGTAAAGTTACCTCTAGCAGTCCGCAGAATTCCCTTACCTTATTTTCCTGTCGAGTCTGACCTTTTCTTTTTCACTGTTGTCTCATAGCGCAGTCCGATATGCTCCCAATCAAATGTCCGGAACTGCGTATAATTATTCCTCAGGTCAGATATTATACAATTTAATTGTATTTTCTATTTTCTGGGCTTAATTTAAATCATTGGGCCTATTTACCCCTATTGGGCCCGATTGCACCTTAAATGGGCCTTAATCGGCCTTAAGCCCGTTTTTCACTTAATTTTCACTTTATCGAGGCCTATTGGGCTCATTGGGCCCACTAATAATTTATTAGGCCTCGTTCTAATTCTTGAATAACTAAATCGATTATTTACGACAATTTATCTAATTTTCCAGAATTTAATTCAATTTATGCGGAAATTAACTCAATATCACGCATAACAATGCAATTGTCGTAAATGAAGATTACTTACCCGAGATTCCATGCTAGTATGCAAATCGAGGCTATCTCGAGCTCTCGTTGGATGCTAATTGTCGAGCTACACAATTCCACAATTTTTCGGGTAAGTTTTCGGCCCAAAATTAATTAAATTAAATACTCCAAAGTTTAAATCGGGTCAATTTCGACCACTATTGACTTACCCGTAGCTCGATTGCATCGTCGGGATTTCTTCCCAATTTTTTCTCTTTTTCTTTTTCCTTTTTTCTCCCTTTTTCCTCTCTTTTTGGCTGAACCGATTCAATCCGGTTCGGACCGGTTCAGACCGCCGGTTCACTCAGGTTCGACCGGTTCACCGCCTTGCCGGTCGGTTCTCTGCCGGCTTCCACCGCCAACAGCTCCGTTGGGTCGTCCGCAGCTCGAATCTGGCCTCGGCTTCGCCCAAGGCCGCCGAAAAGTCACCGATCCGGCCGTTCTCCTTTCGATCGTCGGACCCATTTTCTTCTTCCGCCGTTTTCGGCGCCGTCCGTCGGTTTCGGTGGCTGCCACCACCACCAATCTGCTCACCGTCGCCTGGGGAAGCTTCGGCTGGGGTCGATCGGGCCTGAATCGCACCGATCGCCGGCGATTCTCTCTCCCCCTCTCGGTTTCAGTTTTTCTCTGTTTCTCTCACCGGTGGCCGTCGTTCGGGCCTCCATGGGGCCGGTGATGGGTCGGGCCTCGTCTGGCTTGCCTTCGCCGGCCTCCGTCGGCCGTCGTTTCGCCGACAGGGGCTCGGCCCTGCTTTGTCGTTCGGCTTTCGTTTCCTTCGCGTTTTCGTTCTTTCCAGTTTTCCTTTTTTTTTTTCAGATTCTTTTTTTTTTTGTTTTATTATTTTTATTATTATTATTATTTATTTTAATTATTTTACTATTCATTAAAATACTCCCAAAAAATCCAAAATATCTACACTTATATTATTTTTATTTTAATTTAATTTATTTAATTTAAATTTAATTTATTAAATATATTTTTCTCCAAATTTTCGATATTATTCCTTCGCGCTTTTCGAGATATCGTTCCGGTAATTTTTCGATATTTTTAAAATTTTTGAATCTTGATTAATTGACCCAAAATTGTATAATTTCCTCATTATCGATCAAGATATCTTACATCCTTATTTTTAATTAAAATTTTCTTATCGCCTTAATACCGGGTTTTGGTATTTTTACCATTTTACCCCTGCTCTTGTTTCGAAAATCAATTTTACCTGACCTTCCTTCATACATCCCCCATCTTTTCTTATTTAATTTTTGTATTTTAATTAAATTCGGGTCTTACAAAATGTGATTATTGGTATAAATGGTATTTACTAGTGGTTGAAAGGTGTGCAAGGAAACATAAAGAGCAAAGGCTTTTGGCATTGGGTAAATAGGTAAGAAAATTACCACTTGACCTTGTGTACTTATTGATGCATGGTAAAAGTTAGAAATTGACTTTAATTCTTGTGTTAGGCTTATAATTGGATTATTGAGCTAGAGTGGTTCTCAGCCAAGCACTTTTAACCTTTTTCTAGGGTGGATATTGGCTAATTATGGAACTTCAATCAACACAACACTAGGTAAGTAATAAATTGTATCCAAATGGCCTATAATTACTTCTTCTGATATGATGGTTAACTTAACCAAGTCTTTACCATTTTAATGTAGTGATTACCGATTATGGAATTGGTGTTGGACTTGGAGTAGCTATATACCTTTTGATCAAGTTGGTTGCGAGTAGTAAGTGGATTATTTAAGTAGTTTTTTGTATCATGGCTAATACTTTTAACTTATGATTTATTGGCGTGTTTTGAAATTTGGTTTGATATTGTCACTTGTGTAATTATAGTGAAACTCAAGATTTGATTCACATTAGCTCTCGGTCATGTATTTTTATTGCCTAATGTTTTTATTTTTATTTTGATACATATCATGCTTTTAAATGCTTTATTTTGCTTAAGTATGATTACATGTTTTAAATAAACTTGTTTTTAAATGCATAGCAATTAAAAGTGATTTAAATTTGATTTAAAGTTTGAAATAGTGTAATAGGCATTATTTGATAATGGTTTTATGCACATGGGGTTTGATTTATGGGTTATGGTAGCTTACATTAGTTTGCTTTATTAGAGCCATGACACTCTGTAGGCAAATATTGAACCACTAGAGCACTTATGTTCCATTTACATTGAGGAACATTCTAGCTTGTCCAGAAATGCATGGATAGGTATCAGTTCCACCCAATCAATGGGACTAGTTTTGTTAGTCTATGATTATATTTGGTACCCTTTTTAGGGAGCTTACTACACCGATAGCTACAGTGTGTTTGGTTGGTTGCTCATTGTGATGTGAATAGTATGGTGCCATTTTCACTCTGCTTTGTTTTGATTATGGTTTATCGTTTGATTTGAAAGTATAATTTGATCATCACTATGCATGATTTTATTATAAGCATGGTTTTTATTCTGGTTTGATTTGATGTGGTAAACCAATTGCTAGCATGCCCTTGATTTGATTTGAAATCAGTATAATTGCACATGCTCTTTTACTTGTGATTTCTCACTTTCGGCTTGCTTTGAACTGATAGTAGAAAAGCTCATTTTAAAATGCTACTTAATTATCCCTTACTGGGCATATGAAACCCAAATTTTTCGTACTAATGTTCATTTAAAAGCTAAGTCGAGAATGTCTAAGACTTATCTAAATGTTCATGAACGGCCCCAAGTAGTCGAGACGCCCGAAATAGTGGCACGAGGCTCGAGGCATGAACTTCGAGGTAAGCACCCAAGTTTAAGTATCCTTTAAGAAAGTATGTTTATAAGTGTGTTTTAATGGTTAGAAAGTGAAGCTAAAGTATTAGAAGTG
This sequence comes from Firmiana major, assembly GCA_033439115.1. Classification (NCBI taxonomy): domain Eukaryota; kingdom Viridiplantae; phylum Streptophyta; class Magnoliopsida; order Malvales; family Malvaceae; genus Firmiana; species Firmiana major. Next base: position 39,229,871 of record CM065904.1, read on the forward strand.
AAAAGGCTAGTAAAACTCTGGTTTACACTAAACCGAGCAATGGGCCTAGTGAGCCAAATAAATTCGAAATAAATTCTAAAAATTCACAAAAATTATTTCGAGATTGTAGGAAATTAATATTAGGCATAATTTACATGGGGAATGAAGATTTAGTGGAAATAAGGAGGTTTCAGTGATCAAATGAATTTTTAAAGTAAACTGAAAACCTTAAGCCAGTTCAATCGGTAATGATAAAATCGTACAAAATGGGCTCAATCGGGGAACTTTTCTTAAACAAGTGGGCCCTAAATTTTTATGAGGCATACTAAAGGCCCTGTAAAACATCTAAGAAGTGGAAATTTGGGAAGAAATGGGCTGGAAATATTTTTCATAAATTTATGAAAATAGGGCAATGGCCTGCCCTGGCCCAGAAAATTTGCAGGCCCAAAAAGAAATCCCAATTTAAAGGGATTCCCGAAGGCCTTTTAAGCTATTTTTTTATGAAATATAACTTAAAGCCCTTTCTGGAAAGCACAAGATCACCCCAAACCGAATAGAAACCAGATAGAACCACCCCCAACAAGTTGTCATAGGCGTCCTCTATATAATCCACTTGTACGATTTTTTCGGCCACCTTCTAGCCGCTTTCAAACTTTTGTAAACAATGATAAAATCTTCAATCCTAAGTTCTCTATAACATATAAAAACTCCAGCAAAAAGAAAGCTCGTTTACTAGGTGAAAAACTAGAGAAACGAATAGGGGTAGAATCAGCCATGTTTCGATGTGAGAGAAAAACTTAAATTTGAAAGCTTTTTGTTGGTTTTTAATGTTGTTTTTTTATGATTCTAGGTTGTATACATGTTGATTAATAGCTGAGGATTTTTGCTAGAGCAAAAAGGATTGTCAAAGTTGGTCAACTAAGGTAAGAATTTGGTGGAAGATGATGAACTTGATGTATGTTGATATTTGATGATTTTGGATGATTTTTTGTTAAGTGGAAATTGATGAAAAATCTTATAGGGACTTATGTAGGTTCGGTCAGCCTAGGGTTACTAGGGAAATGGTGAAATTTGATTGAGTTTGATGTTGTAGACGGTTAACTTAATATCAAAAATTTCTTTTTTATAGCTCAGTTCAATGAAAAACTAAAAAGTATGAGAATCAGCAAATTGGTATGTTGACAATTGTGAATTGGAGACTTGAATAAGTAATTAGGTTGTTAAGTTATGAAATTGAAGTTAAAAGAACAAAAATTATCGAAATTAGCTTAAACCGACACTTCAATCAGTAAAACCGAGAAAGTAAGAAAAATGGTCGAGGTACCGACACGTAAAACGAGGTAAACGAGGGACTTGACGATTTAGCGCTACTCTAGCCCCGTTGAGGTAAGGGATGTAATTTAAAGTAGTAATGACATCCTATACCTATTTATATCGTATGAAATGATTTAATAGATATATGAAGAGTTTCCGAAGAAAATCGAGCCTTTTCGTTAGGAATTCCCTAAAGGAATAGAAACCCAGTTTAATTCCTAAACCCAACCATTTTTGGTATATCAAGTATGAGTTTTAATACACTAATATTTTATATTAGAAACTTTATGATTTTAAGATTTCAACTTCAAATGATTTTGAGTACGCATGAAAGGAAGTAAAGAAGTAATGTTTTTCTGATACTAGAGGGCTACCTCATTAGTTTATGCTGTGTGCACATCATGCTCACTACTTGTGGTGTTTTGGCTCCGCCACCTATTGTGCTTGTCTCCACCTTTGTGGTGTTTGTCTTTGCTACACTTGGCGCATGTTTTCTAGTATCTCGTGCCCCCGCAGCACATATGTATGTTACCTGCACGGTGAGTGCCACTGTGCCCGTGTCTTAGCTATGTGCTAGTTAAAGTTTATTCAGATACTACACTTATTTGTTGTATGACCCTGATCCCATCTACAGCTCCTACCATGGCCATCGGTACTTTATTCCCTCTACAGAGGATGACGTATATTTACATGATAGCTATCCGGGCATAGCCTAGTCTCCATGTTTTAATGTATGAACGTTTTGAGTATGAAAGAAAGTAAGAAGTATGTTTCATTTCAAAGTAAATAAGTATGTATGTAAATCGAATTCCATAAGTATGTATGTACGATTATTTTATTTCAAAGTAAGCAAGTTTATGCAAATAGATTTAATTAAGTATGAAAGCATGTTAACCCTGATTTTCCATATGTTTTTGGGATTGTCAGAATTTCTTTAAATGTCTTCCTTACTGAGCTTTATCAAAAGTTCATCCCTTTTTTCCTCCATTTCAAATTACATGCAATAGAACTGCCCAGCTATTTGTGGAGTACTTGAGTAGCCTCCTAGCTACTTTTAGTACACGATCAGGTATGTATTTCCAAACAGTGGTAATGTACAGATATTGGATTGTATATATATACTTCTGGGATGTAATCTAACGTTACGGAGTTGTAGATAAACGTCTTGGGAAACAAATGAAATGTTGATGATGTTAAGTATGAATATAGTTGATGTAGTACTAATATATTTTGAATTGGGAGATGGTAAAGTTTAAGAAGTAAAAGGAACTCAATTGCGATTATAAATTGTATTTCATTGCAGGAAGGTAGGTCAAAATATAAGAGGTTATATTGTCGAAATTTTTAGCAAATCTTAAATGATTAAAGAATTAAGTAAAGAAGACTTAAGTAACATGTACTGTACAGGAATGCAACCTAAGTAAGGAAATAAGATTAAAGGAAAACGTTAGCCCCTATTTCCATGCTTCTGGGGCGTCACAGGGCATTCGTTCACCCTCTTACTCTTCTCTTTTCAGATTGAGTCTTGATGACATGTTGATATATATACAGTGTTTGAGGTATATTAGTGTACGATGGTTTGTATATAGACATGGCTTTTTGTTCTACACAGTATACATGCATGTCATTTGGGATGTAGCCTGAGTCTGTAAACCTTATATTTTGTAATGATGTTGATATAAACTAAGTTGTAATTATGCTCTTTGAGTTGGTGTTTTATGATCTGATCCGATGTAATTCACTTGAGGCAGTATGTAGCCATTGGAATATATGTATGAATCGGCCTAAGTTGTTGGTGGTATATATGTTTTCATTTTGATAGCTAAAAGGCTCTTTCGATGATCTTGAGTTAGTAATTTTGTAATATATCAATGTAACATAACATGGTATGTAATTGAGGTCTTAATTTGGGATTTTGAGGCAATTCGTCTTTGATTTCTTTGACATGTAAATATGGTAACATAGATGTACATACATATCTATAGACATATGAAATTGCATGGTTGATATTAAAATTGATTTATGGGATTGTTGTAAAGTCGTGATTCAAATGATGATTTGGTTATGGCATGTATATGCAAGAAAATGCCTATATGGATAAGGATTAATTAAAGCTAGTAATGTATTAAGGCATTAATGTGCTGAATTGGTTAAGGGTTTTAGTACCCATTGGGTATATGTTAATTTTATGTTGGTCGCCGATTAGGTTAAGTCCTAAGAGGCAATTTAGTATCATTTCTCATTCAAATAGTAACCAAATTGGCATGCTTGTAAGATTAGGAAGTTGGCAACTAGACATGGTGAACCTTAAGGCCAAAAGTAAGTTCAGAACCATTATGTTGCTCTGCAAAAATCATAACAAAGAAAGTTCATGCTAAACCTAATTAGACCACACTTACCCATATTGTAGAATTGGGACCTAAAATTAATCAAACACATTTTATAAGATCAGCTAAATAAGTTAATAATGTTTGGTGGAGTAAGTTGGACAGACAACATAATGAATTAAGAAAAGTAAAAAATTTGCCTGCAAATTTTGTCATCCGAAGTTGGTAAGAAAATCTAGACGCGACATTTTTTTTAATGTTAGTTACTTTTATTTTATTTTAAAATTCTATTTAATGGGTCGAGGTATTTTTATTTTTCTCAATGGATACAAGTGTTCATATTTCGATTTTAATCTAATTAATCATTGAACTAATTTAATTTACCTAATCAATCAGCTATTGAATCGATTTCATTCAATTATTAATTAAAAATGATTTTGAAATATATTGGTTTTCTATTAATTTAGTTTTCACCATAACCAAAATTTTAATGCAAAAAAAAAAAAAACCCTCAAATTTTGGAATAATGGATAACTAGGTGTAAGTATAGTATATCCCTCACTCTCCAATTTTTTATATTCGACTACTTTTTTTTTTTACCTTTTGTTCTTTTTTTTATATGATTAGTAAAAGTGTTCCTATTTTGATTTTAATCAAATTATTCAGTTGAACAAATTCAATTCTGTTAATTGATCGTTTGACCAATTTAATTTCAATCAGCTTTTGAAGATGATCTTGAAAAAAAAATTATTTTTAGTTATCTCAATTCAAAATCAAATTAATCAAAGTTATAATCGAAATTTTAAAAGAAAAAAAAAACTCAAACATAAAACTAAAACTATATGAAATCCAAATATATGTTTAAATTCAATGTTGATAGAATTTTTTTAACTTAAAAATTTTGGTTAATATTTTGTTTGAGGATATTTTATAGTTTGTTTCAAATATGAGAAATTAGAAGATGAAAATTTAATTTCACTTAAATATATTTTATTATTCACCTAATTTGAAAAGAAACGAAATTGAATTCGATTTATTAGATTTTCAAATTTAATAATTGATTAAAAAAATGAACTATATTTTAGTTTAAGAAAATTCTTTTTGAAATTGAACCAATTGAATGAATTTCTCAATTAATGAGGAGGTTGATGGAAGTGTATACATTGCATCTCCACTATCTCTTTTCTTTCCATTTTCTATTTTTTCTCTTTTTGCTTTTCTTTAGTCTTTAAAAAATATCGGTAGTTATCTAGATGGCATTCTTACTTGGTCTTTTTTTTCTTTATTTTTTATCTTTTTTTTGTTATAGATAAAATTTACAAGAAAATAAACTCACTTAGGAGGTCCGCATGGCATAGCTTTAACCTTTTTTTTCTCCATTTCCTTTTTTTTTTCTTTCTAAACAATTTGTTTTAAAATTTTCAAAATGCTCTTTATTCTTTTTTCAAACATATTTAAAATGTGTTTTCTTTATTTTAAAGAAATCACCTTCTAAGCAATAACTAAAATAAGAAATATGTTTCAATCTATAAAATTGATAAAATTTATAAGAAAAACTATTCATGGGTGATGCGGCATGACACACAACTTTGTCTTTATTTTTTATTAGTTTTTGTTTAACTTTTATTTATATCTGTTGCTGCTAAGCACAACGATGATGTATTGCTGACATCTTCACTTCGATCTTTTTACCACGTGTTACCGAAAGCTTTGCAAAAACATGAATAATCAGAGGGACGCAGGGGTTGTTCCCTGCGTAAGCACTTCGATGCTTAAGTCAGAATGAAATTTTGGCAGCATTTCAGTAAAGTAAAAAAATAGAGAATTAATTTCTTTCATAAATCATACCCGATCCCTATTTATAGGGGTTAATTCCATCTTTAATTATGTATTTTTCTACCTACATTAGTCAAAGATACTCAAGGATAAAATTGTTCGAATAAATTTAGACACAGAGCCCCTTTTCATCTGTAGTTAATTTTTACATGCCACGAGACACATTATGATGGTGCCACGTGGCACATTAAGATGGTGCTCATAACAATTGCTCCCTACTCTTTCGCTAGTTGTCACTTTGCGGAAGAGTGTACTATTTTTTGCGATCCTCCCACCGGCATATATATACCGTAAGCACATTGGCTCAAACTTTATTTTCCTTTCGCAGAGATCGCACTCTCACGGTAGACTCTCACGGTATACTGAAGACCTTTGCGGCATTCACTCTTGCGGCATTGACTCTCGTGGTATTCACTCTCGCTAAATTGACTATCGCGGCATTCACTCTCACGAAATTGACTCTCGCGACAAAACCTGAGCGTCAGACCCTCATGGCATCCATAACAATTGTGGTAGAGCCTGAGTGCCAGACCCTCGCGACATCCATAACACTCGCAGCAGAACTTGAGCGCCAGACCCTTACGACATCCATAACACTCACGATATTTCTTGATTTACGTGAGACCCTCACGGTATTTATGACCCTTACGGCATCCATAACAGTCGCGGCATTTACGACCCTTGCGGCATACCTCTGCTGAAGGTATCTCTTCTTTTTCGCATTCTCTAAGCATCGATTATATCAATTTGTTCCCCAATGGCTAGCCAAGGTAGTGGAAAACAAATAGTTTTAGATCTTTATTCTAGACTTGGGGAGTCCAACCTTGAGTCCATTCGTAATACCTTTCCTCTTCCTGAGAATTATTATTATAGGCTCCCAACCGCTGCAGAATGCGCTCCTCAATCTGTCAGTAGCGGCGTTCTTATACACCAGGCCTCATTAGAATTTGGATTCTGTTCTCCCTTGCCCGACTTCGGAGTTGCTTTTCTTTAACATTATGGCATAGTGCTTGCCCAACTTCATCCTAATGGATGGGCACAAGTGGTAGGGTTTACAGTTATATGTCATAGACTTAATGTCAAGCCCACTATTTCTTTGTTCAACTCCTTCTTTAGAGTCCGTAGTGTCCGTAACTTGACACATTTTTGTATGTAAAAAGTATTCGAGAGGGGACAGAGTAATAAGCTTTTTGGGAAGCCTCCATCCAAACTACATAATTATGCTTCGAACTGGCTCATTGTTGAGGTTGCTTCAACATTAAACATCCCTACCCAATGGAGTTGTCACGGACCCTCCAACCTTAGCCATCTGTCTAATTTAAGGGATGTATACGGTCCTCTTATCTCTCAGCTGCAAGTAGATGATGAGGACGCTTTGTTATCTTTATTAACTTCAGAGAATATAATTGTTGCTGACTGGGGATGTGTTCCTGTTGATCCGGTTCTCGTACTCGAGCCCACATCACCTTCTAGTTTATTTGAAGGAAGTAAAGGTGTGGGAAATCTCACCGATCCCTCAGCGGAAGACTTCGAGGAGAACTTAGATAGGGGCCAGGGCAAGGCTTTTGGGAGCCTATTTCTAGATGTTCCTTTGGGTGAGAGCTTAGCTAACATTCATTCTCTTGATGATTACTTGAATCTGGGTGATTTCATATTGCATTATATCACGTAAATAATCGTTTACTTTCCTCTTGTTTGTTCTGACTTTTATTTTTTTCATTTTTCTTCTAGAAATGGACTCACTTAGAAGAGCTTTTGATCGACGGGGAGGCGATGAGAATGCTACTAGAGCCACCCGTCCTCATAAACGTAGATGCCAGAGGAACCGTGCTTGAGAGTCTTGAAGCCATGCTCGTAATTTTGCTCCAGCTTCTCGAGATGAAAGATCAGCATCTCCTCAAGCTCCTCTTCCATCTCGTCCTAAGGGGTTCAGTTCTCAAAGTCAAGATAGGGGAAATAGCCCACTGTGGAGCCCCAGCTTTCGGATCTTGAGCTGAAAGAGTATCATCGGGCTAATCGGGTGGAGTGCAACACTGCTCGCCCATCTCGCATTGAGAGGCAATGTTTGTATATTGAGTCGACCATGAGGAGCGTTCCCTCCAATCGCCAAGCTTAATACTTCAAGATACTTGGTAGACGGTGGCGAGATGGTCTATGGACAAAATTTTGTGGTTTATCTAGGTGTTAACGACAACGATTCAATCCATGACCGTGGAGTGGCGTCTCACCTAGGTTGGTCAACCATACTCCCATGAGACGAGCCAGAGTAATTTAAGAGTTTCTCGAAACCCGTAGATCGGGCTGATTACTTAGCAATGATGATATCTTTTTTCTTGCCTTTATCCTTTTTGTAATCTTTATGCATTTTCAAATGGCTCAGCAGGTAATCGCTTGCAACGCGCGTATCGAGCATATAAGACTCAGGTTGATGCTAAGCTCCACCAATTGAAGGCTGAAAAATTCGAGTGGCTCCCTGAAAAGAACCAGTACAGGAGGCTTCCTGAGCAACTCGACCGATTGAAGAAAGAGAAAGAGGATCTAAACCTCAACTATTTTCACCTTCAAGAGGATTTTTCTAAGGAGCAAGAAAAGTCTGAACAATATAAAGAGTCTTATACTGCGACTTAGGAGGAGCTAAGTTCTTTTAAGTCCAACTATGATTCAATTTTGCCAAAGCTGCAAGACCTCCAAACTAACTATGATAAGCTGAAGTCTGACCACAGGAGGTTGGAAGAGGAAATTTCTAGCCTGCGTAGAGAACCTACGTCTTTATCAGTTAGCCAAGATGTGGGTGATGAGATTCATTCTGAAGCTATTAAAGAATATCACTTATTACAAGACTGTCATGACAGGAAGGTTTTATTCTCTATCGGCTTATTGGAATATGGTTTCTATATGGCACGTTCTTGGCTAGAAAATGAGAGATCAGGAGAAACTTTTCCTGAGATGATGTGGTCAAGACAATTGGAGGGTTATATCAACGAATTTCGAGGTTGGACAGATTATGAGTGCAGTAATGAAGATTTTGAAACCTCTCTGGAGAAGGGGGCCTATGACAATCTTTCTAACCTTTCGGGCCCTTGGGAACCTCGTCAGCCACTAGGAGTGATTGACGCTTTAGGCGATTTGCATTGCGATGAATCAGATTCTTCGGGCGAAGGCGCTTCTCCACCAGCTGAGGAATAGTTTAATTTTTAATGTTTTCTTATTGCCAGCATTCTTTATCTGTACTAAGAATTTGAATTTATCATATATATATATATAAATATGCGTAGCAAGTTTCACTTTTTTCTGAAGCATGGTCTATTTTTATTTTTATTTATATATATTCATATGTTAATTTTGGTATGCGACTAATCTTGCGCATTCTTATTTCAAGCTTTTGCACTATCTCTTTATGGCTTACTTAGTGCATTTTTCACTTCAAGTCCTTGATATGTCTTTTTGTGGCTTACCTCGCCACTTTTCACTTCAAGCCCTTTTTTTTTTAATTTGGGTGTGTGGCTTACCTCGCTCATTTTTCGCTTCAAGCCCTTTTTTTATTTGGGTGCGTGGCTTACCTCAAGCATTTTTCGCTTCAAGCCCTTGTACTTTCTCTTTTACCTAATGTATTTTTCGATTTAAGCCCTTACGCTTTCTCTTTTACGGCTTACCTCGCGCATTTTTCACTTCAAGATCTTTTTTATTTGAGTGCTTGGCTTACCTCACGTATTTTTTCCTTCAAGCCCTTTTCTTTTATTTGGGTGCGTGGCTTACCTCGCATATTTTTCACTTCAAGCCCTTTTTTTATTTAGGTGCGTTGCTTACCTCGCGCATTTTTCACTTCAAGACCTTGCACTTTAGATAAGTATGGCTAAAAACCTCAATAGGCAAATAAATCATAATTCAATAAATGAAATTTCAATCCATAGTTTAACAATGACATTAAATAAATAAAAGTTTTACTGCCAGTATGGTTTTAGATGATTGGTATTCCCGTCTTTGCTATCTTCTTACCTTGTAAACTTTCCAAGGTGCATGTGCTAGGCCCAATCATTCTCCTAATTCTGTAAGGGCCTTCCCAATTTGCTCTGAACTTCTCATTTTCTTTCAAGGCGTTGGTAATGGCTGACTTCTGCAACACTAGATCTCCTTCTCGCAAGGGTCTGTCTTTTACACGGGAGTTGTAATAACGTGCGACTCTTTGCTGGTAGGCAACTAACTGTATAGCAATAAGATCTCATTGCTTATCGAGTAAATCTAGGTTCTCTCGTATGCCTTGGGGATTCACTTATTGCACATAAGGAATTATTCTTAGTGAGATGGCTCCGACCTCTACTGGTATTAAAGCTTCGGTTCCGTATACTAAGTTGAATGGTGTTTCATCTGTCGGTACCCGACTCATGGTCCTATATGCCCATAAAATACTAGGCAACTCATCCACCCAAGCTCCTTTTGCCTTGTCCAGACGAGTCTTGAGACCGTGAAGTATGGTCATGTTACTGATTTCAGCTTGGCCATTAGCTAGTGGGTACGATACCGAAGATATCTTGAGTTGGATCCTTAGTCCTTCGTAAAAATTTTGAAAGGCATCACAATCAAACTGCTTCCCATGATCCGAAATTCCAAATCGACAGATTATCTCTTTCCAAAACATTGCTTCAACCTTTTTCTCTGTAATCGTGGCTAATGGCTCTACTTTTATCCATTTAGTAAAATAATCTGTCGCTACTAACAAGTACTTCCTTTGACCTGTGGCTACCAGGAACGGCCCTACTATATCTAAGCCCCATTAGGCGAATGGTGTAGGTTGGAATGTGCTTTGAAGGGCCGATACTAGGGCCATCATCAAAGAAGCATATCTTTGACACTTATCACACCTCCGCACTTTATCGAACGCATCTTGCTTCAGTGTGGGCCAGTAGAATCCTGCTCTGAGTATTTTTGTTGCCAAAGATTGAACTCCTAAATGCTCTCCACATATCCCTTTATGAACCTCGGCCAATGTGTAGTTGGCTTGTTCTGGGCCTAAACATTTCAACAATGGCATAGTATATCCACTTTTATAGAGTTCCCCATTCGCTAAAGTGAATTTTGAACTTTGAATTCTCATTCTCTGAGCTGATTCTTTATCATTAGGAAGTGTTTCCTCCATTAAATACTGTTTAATGGGCGTCTTCCAGTCAGTACCGACTTCAATTTCTAACACCCCTTCTTCTTCTATGCTCTGCTTCACCAACCTTTCTACTTTCACAAACCTCCCAATAGCTTCTTTAGAGGATGCTAACTTAGATAAGGCGTCGGCGTGACTATTTTCATATTGATGGATTTGAGTTAGCTAAAAATTATCAAATGATTGAACTAACCACTGGACCTTTTCCAAGTACAGAATGAGAGTAGATTCTCGAACTTCATACTGCCCGTTAAACTGGTTAACAACAAGTTGGGAGTCGCTATGAGCTAACAAGTTTCGAACTTGGAGCTCCTCTGGAAGTTTCATGCCACCAATTAAAGCTTCATATTCGGCCACATTGTTAGAACTAGGGAAATTAAAGCTTAGAGAATACTCCAACATTTCACTTTCTAGCGATACTAGTACAATGCCAGCTCCACTTCTTCTGACACTTGATGCTCCATCAACAAACAACACTATTCCAACTCTTCCATCTTGGGATCTTTTCGACATGTGCATTCAACAAATAAATCTGCCAGTGCTTATGCTTTTATAGCTTGTCGAGGCTGAAAAGAGATATCGTACTCTCCGAGTTTGACATCCCACATCACTAACCTCCCAGAATGCTCAGGCTTTTAGAGTATCTGTCTCAAAGGTTGATATGTTAATACCGTTATCTAATGTGCCTGAAAATAAGGCATAGTTTTCATCAGCCATGACAAGTGCTAGAGCTACTTTCTCAGCTTGCAGATACCTTGTTTCTACCTCAAGAAGCACTTTGCTCACATAGTAAACTGGCCTATCTCCTTCTACGGCTCTTCTCAATAAGACTGCACTAACCGCTTTATCGCCTACCCCTAAATACATAAACAGATGCTCCCCACTTAAAGATCTTGACAGCAACAGAGTTCTTTTAAATATTCCTTTAACTCCTCAAAGGTCGTTTGACAATCTTCAGTCCATTAGAACTTTTCCCACCTTGGACTGTCTTGAAGAACAGTAGGCTTCTTTCAGTAGATTTTGACGAGAAACGGTTTAATGCAACTACTCTCTCTGTCAGTCTTTGCACCTCTTTAAAAGTAATTAGAGGCCTCATGTCCAAAACAGCTTGGACCTTCTTGCGATTGGACTCCAAACAAACACTTATTGGGATTTAGCTTCATGTTATACTTCCTTAAAACTTCAAAGACTTTAGATAACTGCAAAGCATGAGATTCCCCTTCTTTACTTTTCAAAATCATATCATCCACGTAGGTTTCCACTGTGTTGCCAAGCAGATCCTTAAAAATTTTGTTCACCATACGCTGATACGTATCACCCGCGTTTTTTAAGCCAAAGGGCATCACTCTGTAATAGAAAGTTCCTTTATCGGTGATGAAAGACGTATTTTCTTCGTCTTCGGGGTGCATTAAGATCTGATGATAATCGAAGAATGCGTTCAAGAAACTAAGAAACTCGTATCCTGAAGTTTCATCTACTGACTTATCTATTCGAGGCAATGGGTACGAATCTTTTGGACATGCCTTATTCAAATTGGTAAAGTCCACACACATTCTCCACTTTCTGGTGGCTTTCTTTACTATCACCACATTCGCTAGCCATTCCAGATATAGGACCTCCCGGCTGAATCCAGCCTCAAGCAACTTATCTATCTCTTCTTCAATGACATGCTGTCTTTTAAGGGCGAAGTTCCTTTTCTTTCTATTTGACAGGTTTTACCTCGGGCAACACGTTAAGCTCATAACAGATGACTTCTGATCAATTCCAGGCATGTCAGTAGGGGTCCATGCTGCCACAATCAACTTTTACCAAATATTACTACAAATAGTTTGCGTTTTACTTACCTTTCTCTTTACCAACAGTCGGGTTGTGATTCAGTATTAGTATCATCGCTTATCATATCATTCATACATATCAATTTAACTATCTATTGACTGTAAATACTTTTATACTATAAATGAGCTCATTATAGTCATATACAAATACAATCCCCTATATTACATACGTTTATATCACTATGCTGTTTATATGTTTAGATACAAAACCGTACATGATGTGTATACCTTTCGCTCGATGGGAATGCAGCGGATAAAAAGAATGTTAGTCCTCAGACGTACTCTATCTATGCGAATGCTCTGTAAAGAGGGGGCAAATGAAAAAGGTGAGCTCACTAGCTCAGTAAGGAAATCAAGCAAACAAGTAGATAACCACACTATCTACTGAAAATAATGTTGTGCCTTGAAAATATTGCTTTTCATTTCACATCCAAAAGCATGTATCTTTCTTTGAAACATTTATGCAAATATGTATATATAGATACAAAATCATCAATGTATACTGAAAATATGCTAGTTTAATAACCCCAGCAATTTCATGCAAAACATTGCATTCTCATGTAAATACTCTATATCACATTTCATTATGCCATACCATTTACATCAAAGTAAAGATGGCATTTCATCAGGTAAAAACATGGAATATCCGGGCTTCACCCATCCCTCGGGTTTACCCTTTATAACACACAAAGTCACATGTCGAGACTCAACCCATCCCTCGAGTCTACCTAATTTATAAAATCATGTGACAGTTCAAACAAGAAATATCAGGTGAGATAGGTGACTACTTGTTCGAGGATTATGATCATATCCCTTTTTCGGTGATCCTAGGTTGCACAGTACTCGGTGCACGGGGCCTCACTTGCTGTAACGGGAGGTGGGTTAAATCTTCAACCATCAGCCAACAACTCTACATCTCCACAACTCCACAACATCATGTACACACGGTAAAATGTACTCCGTGTGTCATACACGGTACAAAGTACTCCATGGACCCAATAACAGTTTCGATAGCCCTCTGCCATATCTCAAAATGCACGTGAGAGCATATAATCGATGTGACACACATCTGCACAAAGCTCTAGCACAGCTGTTTCATGCTACCACTTTCAAAACTGGTACGTGCGAGTAAACTCTAATGCGAGCAATGCTCCAGTACTCTTTCATGCATCAATCATATAAAATCAAGTACAAGCAAAGCTCTAATACTTTGTTATGCAGACATATAAAATCAAGTGCGAGCAGTGCTCTAGCACGATTTGCTTTCACACAACCTGATAGATGACTTATTTAAATCAAATTCATTCAATTAAATCAAATCGACATTATATCGTGCTGTTTTTCATATTTAACATGAAAACATCAGCCAATCAATCTATGCATCTGCTAAATAGCATTAAAAATAATTAAAAACATGCTTTCCATGCTTTTTAGGACTTTTTCTAAAAGTTGACTTTTTACCCTTAATAGGGGTAAAATCATAATTTACCCTTTTTAGATCACTAAAATTTTTATTTACTTTCTTTGACCCTCTGACTTTTTAAGTGAATGTAAAAGCAGACTAAAATACATGCAGATATCTCTAACTACTCATAAAAGTCCCTTACTTGTAATCATTGGAGCAATAGTTAATCTGCGCTTAAGTCCTTGAAAACTCCTCTCACATGCTTCATCCCATATAAACTCCACATTCTTCCTCGTAAGTCATGTCAATGGAGCAGCCAGTCTAGATAAACCCTCTACAAATCTCCTGTAGTATCATGCCAAACCCAAAAAGCTCCTAATCTCTGTGACTGTTCTGGGCTGTTCCCATTGAACAACGGCCTCAATCTTGGATGGATCTATTGACACCCCATCCTTCGATACATCATGGCCTAGAAAAGAGATATGCTCTAGCCAAAAGTAACATTTACTCAGTTTGGCATACATCATTCTCTCTTGGAGGGTTTGCAAAACAATCCTTAAGTGCTACGCATGATCTTCCTTGGCTTGAATATCTCATTCATTAAAGCCATAAAAGCTGCTGGCGCATTCGTCAACCTGAAAGGCATCACTAAAAATTAGTAATGACCATAGCGGGTACGAAAAGCTGTCTTAGGCACATCCTCCTTCCGAATCTTCAATTGATAATACCTAGACCTCAAATTTATCTGGAAAAAGATCTGCGCTCCCCAAAGCTGATCCAATAGGTCATCGATGCACGACAAGGGATACTTATTCTTGATGGTAGCCTTGTTTAACATCCGTTAGTCAATACACAACCTAAGGCTCCCATCTCTCTTCTTTACAAACAATACCGAAGCTCCCCATGGTGAGACGCTCGGTCTTATAAACCCTTTGTCTAGCATATCTTGCAACTGCTTCCTTAATTCCTCTAGCTCAACTAAAGCCATCCTATATGGTGACTTAGATATCGGCTCGGTTCCAAGCGTCAAGTTGATACCAAATTCCATTTCTCTATCCAGTGGCAATCCCAGTAGGTCATCAGGAAAGACATCAAGGAATTCTCTAACCACTGGAATGTCCTCCATATCCGGATGTACTTTGTCCAAATCCACCACATAAGCAATAAAACCTTCAAAACAACATTCAAGTTATTTATACCAATGTACTTTACTTATCACAAAATTCAATATTTCATTTCTTCTCTTAAAATCTTACAACACATTCTTCGGGTGTAGAAAACTTAATGGACTTAGAACGGCAGTCTATGACAGCATGATTGGTAGATAACCAATCCATTCCCAAGATTACATCAATGTCATATATATTCAACAAAATCAGGTTGGTTGTCATGCCCTTATCTTCTATCCTCACCTTACAATCCTTATACACTTGTTCAGCCAATTGGCTAACTCTCATTGGAGTACTTATTAACAAAGTCCTATTTAAGTGTGTGGGTTCTACAAGTCCTGTTAACTTTGATGCACATGCAGGTGATATGAAAGAATGTGTAGCACCAAAATCAAACAAGGCTATAGCTTCTAAATTATAAATCAAAATTGTACCTTTTATCACCTCAGAAGAGGTATCAGCTGATGTCTGGTCTATCGCATACACCGTGCCTTGACCCACAACTTGATTTCTTTTTTTCAGTCGTGGTTCTCTTCCTTGCAGAGGGTGTAACTGTAGGAACTCTCTCTGGCTCCTTACCCTTCCGTGGAACTAACTCAACTGCCTCTGGACATTCCTTTGCGTAATGTCCAAACTTGCCACATCTGAAGCATCGTGTACTCTGAAGGTAATAAGGCCTACCACCATGATATCGGCCACATCCTCTACACTGATCTATAGTCGATCGGGGTCCTCCAATCACTATACCCTAGCTGGTGTCTGAGTCGAAGGCATAAAAGGTCTAGTAGCCTTTTTCTGTGACTCATCTGCCTCTCTCTGACATTTACTCATAAATCTCCAACCAAACTTGGCACCTCTGCCATCTCCCAGTTTCCTTTGTCCTTTGTCCTTACTCCAACTAAACTCAGATATCTGCAAGTCATAATCCTGCTCACACAATTGAGCCTGTCGCACAGCCTCTCTGTATGTAGCGACATCAAACGGGGCCAACTTAGCTCAAATTGAAGGCCTCAATCCATCCATAAATCTGCGGACTCTGATGGCTTCACTCCTGATAGAGTCCGGATCATATTAACCAATGAGGTGAATCGTGACTCGTACTCGTCAACTATTCGATTCCCTTGAGTCAGATTCAGAAATTCCATCTGCAACCTACGTCGAGCTGTATCTAGGATGTATTGCTCTCTGAAAGTACCTAAAAACATACCCCACGTGATAGTCATACCCTGAGCTCTCAACATAGGCCTGGTGGACTTCCAGCAATGCCTTGCTTTGCCTCTCAGTACAAAGGTCGCAAGCGCTACTCTCTCTGAAGCCGAACATCTACAGAAGTCAAACAACTTCTCCATTTGACTGATCCAGTCCTCAGCCACTTCCGGATCCTTTAACCCGCTAAAAGAATGAGGTTTAAGTCCATAAAATGCTTGAACCTCTCCATATCACAATCATATCCATACCCCAGTTCATCATCATCATATTGTTGTGGGGCTACTGGATGAGGTATTGGTCGAATATGGGGATCTCGTGGCCTAACCGGTTTAGGTTGTGCAAGTGCAACATTCTCAGGTTCAAGTGCAGCTGGTGGGGGATTCGGTGCAGTCTGTCCCGTTGTACCAGGTATAACCTCAAACCTAGCCATGATCTGACCCATCATGGTCATCATCATACGCATATCTTCCTCTAATCGGGCTATTCGAGGATCGAAAGCCTCTATTTGTTCCTGGGACTCATGACTAGAGGATAATCTACTGTGCCTCTCAGTCTTGTCATTTCGCCCTTGAGCTCTCGAGATCTCTCCCCTCTTGCGGTGTCTCTCAGGCATATCTCACAAGCCTGATAACTTCCTGCATTTATAAAAAACTTTTAACTCACTACCAGCTCCGTAAACACATTTGTATCTAAATATCGCACCGTAACTTGGGGATGTATGTTTTTCGTAGTCCTAAACATCGACTCTAATCAGACCAACCAGTGCTCTGATACCAAAATTTGTCACACCCCAATTCCAGGAGTCCTTCATCCATATAAACACTATTTACGGTTAGGCTGTGAGGCGATGCAATTACTAAAAATTTCATAAGTTTTACAGCGAAAATTTTAAAATTTTAATTCACACTCCCAAGTGTGTATAGAAATACAAAATCATTTGTATAATTATTTATCTTTACATAACATCCGCATAAAACTGTTACATTTTCAAGGTATAACTATGCGATACAAGATAATAGATACAAAATACTCTTGTGTATACAAATCTTATACCTTTGCGGATTGTGGGAGCTATCCAACATAAAAAGGATCTAGAGATCACCGCACTGCTCTACTTCTCAGCATCTGGAGGGAGAAAATAGTGGGGTGAGCAAACATCAGCTCAGTAAGAAAATGAATGCTAGCAGGTAGATATCGTACTACCTACATAGCCCATGCATATATAAAACAAAACATGGTTTTGTTTTATATATGCATGGGCTATGTAGGTAGTACGATATCTACCTGCTAGCATTCATTTCCTTACTGAGCTGATGTTTGCTCACCCCACTATTTTTCCCCCTCCAGATGCTGAGAAGTAGAGCAGTGCGGTGATCTCTAGATCCTTTTTATGTTGGATAGCTCCCACAATCCGCAAAGGTATAAATGGAAATATCATTGAAAAATGCAGTAAACATATATTTCTCATTTGGCATTTTCATGAACACAAATATTAAATATTTCCACTTAAAACATGTTTCATAAACGGTGCTCTCTCAGCACAAGTGATTAAAACAGATATTTTCAAATACACAAAAATCTTTCTTTTCTGAGTTCTCCTCAATTTCTCGAATCTATGAGATAGGCATGGAATTTTCGGCAATCAAATATCTACGACATATGGCCATAGTCAGTGATCCGAGGCCACACTGATCAGGTGTGCACAGGGCATCACTTCGCCTGAAGGGGGGATGGGTCAGTCCTACCCTCCGGCTCATCTCAATTAACCTCATCTCTTCATATACTCACGGTATAAGGTACGCCATGTGTCATCTACGCGATACTCATACTCACGTGCACCCAACACGTACATAATATACCAACGGACAACTACACAGTACTACGTACGATCATGGACCCAAGTCCATACTCCAACTCCGATGGACTTTTCATCCTTAACCATGTCTCATATACAAGGTGAGCAAGCAGTGTGACACACAGTCATCGCAAGGCTCCAGTATGGTATAGGTTATTGTTAAGGTCCAGCCCGTTTAAAGGCCGTTGACTGGCATCCCCTTGGGTCCCAAACCCCCAGGCTTACCTCAACTCAGTAAAAACATGTGCGAGCTAACACTCCAGCACATTATCATCACAAAACCATGTGCGATTCATGCTCCAACATAGTCAGAATCATTAAAATGGTTGTGAGCTAGAGCTCCAACACCAATCTCATCTCAAATCCGATAGGTGGCTATTTTCTCTTTTAAAACTCAAAACATGTTTATTTATGCAGCATGCCTTTCCATGCTAAAACATGTTAAACTAGCCAACCTAACATTATCATTTCTCATTCACCGTATCAATACAAAATTGAGAAAACATTTAAATCATGCATATCATGCTATTTCCTTGCCCCATCCCATTTCTCAATACATATATATATATATATATATATATCATAGTACTTTTCATGCTTTGATATCATTTCATAGAATTATAGTATCGTACTAATTCTAGCAATATATTTATGAAATTATCATAAAATACGTACAAATATCTCTATGGCTAACACACAGTCCCTTACCTCGAATCGCGCTCGTATTTCCTTTGTCACGTATGCTTCGTCCTTGATCCGGGTTAGCCGTGTTCCACTTTCTTTCGAGCTACATGCACAATCATCAAGTTATTTTCTTTTCCCTCTTCTAAGCCTCTACATTGTCATTTATTTATTTATTCATACTCCTCAACCCATTAAATCACATTTCATCTTTCTCACAATCTCATTATACTTCTCTTAATCTTTCCCCCATTTCTCATGGATTTTCTCTCCATAAATCCCTTTCAATATCACTCACTCATCACTACACTCATCATTTCTAACCATATTTCACATCTCATTCAACTCATACAATGTCTAGAATCCATATTTAGAGCTTGAACGTTGAAGAGCTTAACTTAGCCAAACTTGTGGTAGCCACAACTCCTCTTGATCACACTAATGTATGATTTTTGAATATGTTGTTCTCCTTTCTTCAATGAACAACTTTCCCTTCTTGAGCTCCTTCAGATTTTGACTGCAATGTAGTGATTTTTAGAATGAAAAAACTTAGGTTTTTGAGAGAAAATGGCAGGTGCGGGTTTGGTGGAAGAAATCTCAGTTTTCAACCCAAATCCCGAGCTCCTTTTTATAGATTTAGACTTATGAGATCAATTTGGTCCTTGTAGAGATCGATCTCTGCACGTTTGGTAGTCCTTTTCACCTAACATAACCACTCCCAGATCGATCTTCTCCCTTGATTAGATCGATATGTCGAATGGTGATTTTCCTCTTGGAGATCAATCTGCCTCTTGTAGGAGATTGATCTGCTTTTTACAGAGCCCTTAAGGAGATCGATCTGTCTAGTCTTGAGATTGATCTGTCTCAAATAGAGAGCTCAAGAGATCGATCTGTTTGCCTTAAAATCGATCCTCTCATTACAGAATACTTAGCAGATCGATCTGACTCCATTGTAGATCGATCTGTCTTGCTCTATAGCTCCAAATAAGTTCATTTTGGCTTTTCCAGATCTCTCATCCCATGAGATCGATCTGTCATTCATATTTCCAGATTTTACTATAGTTTTCTGCAGCCACTTCATTCAAAACCTCCTCAACTTGCTGCCATAGTCATTTCCTCATTCATCCATCCTTGAGACTTAAAAATGGCATCCAATCACACTTTGTACACATTAAAACTTGTGTGTAATCCTTGCATGACCAAATATATACAATAGATAACTAAATGGAAGTGCATAACTATTGTCCTTAAATGGAACACTACTGCAAGTGCACATGTCAGTTTTCGAGTATAGAGTAAATATGAGTATCGTCCCACAGGGAACTGTGTCTACCGCTAATCATTGTAATCAACAACCTTGAGCTTTATTTAGAAAATTAATGAATGTTGGTTAAAATCCTATTTATTACTTTAACGATTAACTACAGAACAATTTAATTAAAATAAATCACAATAATTACGAATGAAGATATCAATAGCAAAATATTCCTAGAAACCGATTCCACCTAACTAGGGTTCATGCAATTCCTTTGATCAGTTGTTCTTTTGATTTCAATTTGTTTATAGCCGAAACTATTTCCTGTTTATCTCTCCTGAGTTTTAAACAATCATACCCAATTTACCTAATCCTAACCTCCCGATTCAGAATTAAATAATAGAGTTCATTAAGCAATAATAATATGTTTCTCTATGACTCATAAGAATTGTCAACCTCCCGATTCAACAATGTCCTACGTTAATCTACCCTTGTGCATATAAATAATCCCCTCTCCTGAGTGCCGAATTCTTATACTAATTCATCTAATTGGTGGCCAATCAACTAGAGCATTAAGAACAAGTAGATTAAATAAACATAATAGAAATCATCCAAACAACATCACAAAGTAATTGCAATCTGCCCCAAGTTGGTTACATCGATTCTAGGAAAAAGAAGTTTAATTCCTAGACATCATAATAAACATCCAAGAAATCCAAGTTAACATCCCAAGAATAAAAATTGGTGGAAAAAGATGTAAAAGATAGAGTTTTTATGGAGCTAAATTAGTCTTGAAGTCTTTTGCCGCAGCCTCCCTCGAAATTCTGATAAAAAAACTATTTATAAGGTTTCCAAGCACTAAAACGCAGAAGGCCACGTGAAAAAATAATGTTGCCCTAATCAGACTGTTATGCTGCGGTAATGGTATTAATTCCTCAGATCTGCTCTGCACTGTCCAGTTTCTTCTATTGCTGCAGCATAAGTCACAATCAGCATCCTGTAACTTCAATTCTTCACGGAATCATCAGAACCAGCTCCAAAAGCTTTAACTTCTCCAAATTGTTCTTTTCCTACACAAGTGCACAAAACACATAAAACATACCTAATATTGCAAAGAACAAATCAAATAACTAAGTATAAAGGGTCCTAAACATATATAAAATTCAATGCTAACAAATACCCCCAAACTTAAAAATTTGCTTGTCCTCAAGCAAAGACATACTAGAAATAGAACCATTAAAGACTCTCAACCATACTCAGCTCACATGCTTGTCATACTAAATTGGGGTTTTCCTCAAGAATTCACAACTTAAGACAAATTTCAGATTTATATTATTCAAGTCAATCAAAGCAAACCAATCCCCCTTCACTCTTCACTTTCCACTTGTGTGTGTGTGTGTGTACAATCATTTATTCAAATTCATGCACTCAAGTGTTAATGCAAAACCTAAATAAGAATTAAACACAAGACTTCATATGCTTGAATTAACTACTACTCTCCACTAATAAAGACTCATGCATAACCAAGAATCAAAAGGACTTTTCAAAGGTTGTAACGTAAGGCTCGGGTTTAGGTGGGATAAAGGATATAATATGAAGTTTAATCCACCTAAAGCACTATAATCGTCTTTGGATTTAATTTGTTTTGAGCTCATGAATCATTACCCAACTTTATTCATTCTCGAGTTTGATTTCTTTGTTTTTTTTAAATGTCATACTCCTGAACTGAAGATTTTTTTTTTCTACTTGTAACTGCATATGACACTAAATTTTCATTAAGACCCGAGAACAAACCCATGTTTGTCATAATCAAGTTCTCAAACCAACAATTTACAAACCACCCCTGTTTTCTTTTAAGCTCATCCCCTAATCCAAAAATTTTGATTAATAGTACTTCAAGTAAGGGACCAAAAGAAAAAGATAATCAAACAATTAGGCCATGGCTTGTAATATGGTTAGATAACAAAAACAATTATGGAAAAATTAGGCTCAAAGGGTTTCCAAAGGATTAATATAATTGGGTAGGCTTTAAAGGCTCAATCTCAAAACAAAAATGGCCTAGATCATTTTCCTAATTATGCATGGTCTATCAATTTCGCCTCAAGTAATAACTAATCAAGTTCTAGAGTCTTTTTGGTTTCACAAATCAACACAGTAAGTACATAAACTGAATATAATTGGTGCATAAGTCTAAGTGAAAAGATTCAAGTGAAGCTTTCTATCCATATGCCAATACTCAAACAATAAAATCATCAATTGAAGCAAAAGTTTATACTTCCTTGCAATATCCATCTTAGGCCACAATCTAGAAAACTAATCTGTAAAGCTGAGTATAATTGTCACACAAACATATGAATTCAAAATAAATAAAAACTGCTAAAAATTATTAAAACAGGCATACAAAGCATAAAGCAGATAAAACACAATCACAGCCAATAACTCCCTCAAACTTAAGATTTTCATTGTCCTCAATGAATAGGAAAAAGCGTTAAAGAGGACTTCCCTGGGGTAGTCTAGCTGTCCTCATCCTCCTCTAAGTCAACTTTAGCATCAGCGTCTTCTGGTGCATCTTCTTCCATTTCATTATCATCATCAGCTGCCTCTCCCTGTTGTGGCATACACCATTGTGGTGGCAATGAAAATTTCACCTCTCCCTCACGACCCCTCATATTTATGTAATGTATCAATAACTGATTGTAATAGGCAACATACGCACAAAAAGTTTGATAGTCTTGATTATGATTGCGCACCTCTATCCGCAACTCTTTAATCTCATTAAGCACGGTTTCAATGGACCCGAAAGTGGTGGAAGGTGCAGCAGATGGGCCAGCAGAAGTACCAACAGAAGGTGGTGGTGGTGCAGCAGGAGTAGCAGCTTCTCTCTGAGTCAGAGGTACTCGAGGATTTTTGAAAGTGATTGCAGATTTCCTTACCAATCTTGGTTCAAGCTCAGTCTAATATACTCCATATTTCTTACAAATTCCACAAACCAATGAAGGGTGAGGTAAACCCCTACTATTTTCCCTACGCATGAACTCTTGCATGGATCGAAAAATAATGGCTCCAAAATCAACAATATTTCTAGTCAGAATACAGTAAAGGAGATCAGCTCTATCCACATCGACACTACTTTTATGGGTGGTAGGCATGATTCGAGAACAAATAAAATCATACCATTCATGAAGACCATATTGAAGTCGATTGGAAGGAAATGCCAAAGATTCAACTTTTGGCCTCTTCTGCCAATGGGTGTATGGGACTGTTAGTTCGTTAATGACTAGAACCAGCTCATCAAAATCAGTGTGTAGAGCTGCAGCATAGCTGGTATACTCATCTTGCACCCTTTGTGGAAGGTCCAGATACAAATTAATGGCATTGGCGTTGTAAGGAACAAGAATACCCCTAGCTTCTGAAGTCGAATGAGTGCTCTCCATGGCATCGCCATAAAATTCTCGGACCACATCAAGGATGGCATCTTCAGGTTGCCCTGCTAATTTCAACAACTCGAAGTCCCTCAAAAATTCAGAATACATATCCCAGCCACCAATGTCAGGCCGAAAACTCCTTTCTATAATCATGTTTTTACCCATGATTTTCTTGAAAATTTCTACTGCTTGGCTGTTCAAAAATCTATAGGGATCATAATCGGTGATGACTGGCTCTTCCCTCTGTGGAGATGGGGCTGAGCTATCAGTGGCTTGACTCAAACTTTCCAAGTTTCGTCTGGCTCGGGCTTGGGGTGGCATTACCAATAGAATCACAAATTAACAAGAACAATTTTCAGCTTAACCTAATCGGGCGAGCACACAAAATAGACCCAACAATCGCTTCACAACTAGAATTTCTCCAACAAAAATTTATCAAATCGAGAAGGGCTTCAAAAACTAAAAACAAAAGGATAGCCGCTGGAAGATCGAAAACGATTGAAGAAAAAAGGACAATACCCGGAACTGAAATCACGTAAGATTTAGTTGGACCACTTTACATCTTTATCACATAAATAATCCGACAAGAAAACACTTTCTTCTTCCCCCAAAGGTTTCGGGACCACCAAGAGATCTAACCCATGAAAATTTGTTGGAGAAACTACCAAATCAGTAGAAAACAACAAGATCGGAAGAGAGAAAAATAATGGTAGTGGGGTTTTCGAGGTACTTTTAAGAGAAAAAGTAAGATGCAATAACCAGAAAAAAGAGAAAGACTTAGGGTGGGAAAGGTTCGGCCACCTCTTTCTAATTGGATGGGTAGGGTTATTGCTTTAACCAAATAGTAAGTGGGGTTAACTAGATAAGGGACTCCGTCTCCCAATAAAGCATCAACTTGTATATTCCATGCACCTTATCTTTGAATATTGTAGACATTTGTTTCCTATTTTGACAGAATTTCATCTCAAGTTTTTCTTACTCTTGACTTTCTTTCTCTAACCATTGCTGACATTAATCGGTCCTCACCTCTTCAATTGAAAGAAAAATTTTAGTCTTCCAGCTTAGTTACTATTCTCGTATCTCTTCATTTTCTTTCTTGAAAAACCATTCTCTTTTCTCTTCAGTTTCTGATTTTTGACTCTGAAGCTACTAAAGCCCTTGTAAAATTTGTTTTCTTTTCTTTTCATCAGTCACACACCCATGCATTCTTTCTTGAAGGATCATGATAATTAAACTTCCAAACTGTACTCTTCTTATGCATATGCCTTAAAAAAATAAAACACAAACTAATCAAATAAATTAAAAATAAAAATAGACTACTAAAATCAAATAAAAATAGAATGACATTAAAAACTAAAAATCTTAGAAAATTAAATTGGGTTGCCTCCTAAAAGCGCTAAATTTCAAGTCTTCAGCCAGACTGCTTTCAGTCTCCTTAATTCGGTTCACTAAGGGGAATACTGTCTAATTTTTGCACCCCTTCTCCAAAATAATGCTTTAGACGCTGCCCATTGACCTTGAACAAGCTCCCATCTGATTTCTTAAACTCAATTGCTCCATATGGGAAAACTTGATGTATCACAAACGGTCCTGACCACCTTGACTTCAACTTGCCAGGAAATAATTTAAGCCGTGAATTACATAAGAGAACTTGCTGTCCAAGACTGAATTCTCGTCTCATTATCATCTTGTCATGCCATCTCTTGGTCCTATCCTTATAAATTCTTGCATTGTTATAGGACTCATTCCTCAGTTCATCAAGCTCATTCAATTGGAATAACCGATTTGCTCCAGCCTTATTATAGTTAAAATTGAGCTTCTTAATTGCCCAGTAAGCTCAATGTTCAAGCTCTACAGGTAGATGACATGCCTTACCAAATACCAACCTATAGGGAGCCATCTCAATTGGAGTTTTATAGGCTGTTCTATATGCCCAAAGCGCATCATCTAACTTGTTAGCCCAATCTTTTCTATTTAGATTTACAGTTTTCTCCAATATCAACTTCACTTCTCGATTTGAAATTTCAGCTTGACCATTGGTCTGCGGATGATAATCGAGAGCTACTTTATGTCAAATTCCATATTTTGACATCAAAACATTAAAGACTTTGTTATAGAAATAAGTGCCTTCATCACTCAAGATGGCTTTTGGAGTACCGAATCTTATCAATATATTCTTATGTAAAAATCGAATCACCACTTTTGCATCATTTGTTGGTGTTGCTATTACCTCTACCCACTTAGAGACACAATCAACAGCAAGGAGAATATATAACTTCCCAAAAGATGGAGGAAACGATCCCATAAAATCGATACCCCCTACATCAAAGATTTTCACTTCTAGAATATTTGTCAAAGGTAATTCATGCCTTCTTGAAATGTTTCCAACCCTTTGACATCTGTCACAAGTTTTTACAAACATGTAGCTATCTTTAAACACACTAGGCCAATAAAAGCCTGATTGTAGCACCTTTACTGCTGTACATTCTGCACCAAAATGACCTCCATATGCTGCAGCATGACAGTGGCGTAGAATTTCCTGAATTTCATCTTCTGGCACACATCGTCTCATAATCTAATCTGGACACTTCTTAAACAGCAGAGGGTCATCCCAAAAATACGAGTTGACATCATGGAAGAATTTCTTCCTCTGTTGATAAGTTAAACCACTTGGCATTAATCCTCCTGCTAAGTAATTCACTATGTCTGCGAACCAGGGCAGATTTACATCAATCTTCATTATTGTCTCATCTGGAAACTCCTCTTGAATAGGCTGTTCTTGTTGAATTTCAGATTGGTCTAACCTAGATAAATGATCAGCTATAACATTATCAGATCCATTTTTGTCCCTGATCTCAAAATCAAATTCTTGTAAAAGCAAGATCCATCTAATAAGTCTGGGTTTGGCATCCTTCTTCGCTAATAGATATCGAATGGCTGCATGGTCTGTATAGACAATGACCTTGCCCCCAATTAAGTATGGTCTTAACTTGTCAAATGCATGTACAACTGCAAGCATCTCCTTCTCTGTTGTTGTGTAATTTTTCTGAGCTTCATCTAAAGTCCTGCTTGAGTAATAGATAGCCCAAAAAATCTTATCTCTTTTCTGCCCAAGGATTGCTCCAATTGTAAAATCACTATCATCGCACATCAGTTCAAACGGTTCTGTCCAATCAGGTGCGATCATAATAGGTGCAAAAATAAGCTCCTTCTTGATCTTTTCGAACGCCTGCAAGCAAAAATCATCAAAGATAAAATCAGCATCTTTTTTCCAATAGGTTACATAAGGTTTTAAGATTTTTAAAAAATCCCTGATAAATCTGTGATAGAAGCCTGCATGTCCCGAAAAGCTCCTCACGGCTTTAACTAATTTTGAAGGGGGAAGCTTTTCAATAGCAGCGACTTTAGCTCTATCCACCTCAATGCCATGAGTTGAAATTTTATGTCCAAGGATAATTCCTTCTTGCACCATAAAATGACACTTCTCCCAATTTAAGACGAGATTCGTCTCTTCACATTTTTGCAAAATAAGTGCCAAATTAGATAAACATTGGTCAAAAGTCTTACCAAATATCGAGAAGTCATCCATGAAGACTTTCATTATCTCTTCAACCATGTCAGCAATGATCGACATCATGTATCTCTAGAAGGTTGCTGGGGCATTACACAAACAGAAAGGCATCCTCCTATATGCAAAGGTTCCGTATGGGCAAGTGAAGTTTGTTTTCTCTTGATCTTCTGGGGTTATTGCAATCTGGTTATAGCCCAAGTGGCCATCTAAAAAGCAATAATAACTACGCCTGACTAGTCTGTCTAACATTTGGTTAATGAACGGAAGCGAAAAGTGGTCTTTCCTAGTGGCTTTATTCAGCTTCCTATAATCAATGCAGACTCTCCTACCTGTTACTGTTCTGGTGGATATGATTTCATCGTTGGTGTCACGAACTACTGTCATTCCACCTTTTTTAGGCACAACCTGCACGGGACTCACCCAAGAACTATCAGATATAGCATATATAATACAGCATTTAATAATTTTAAAATCTCAGCTCTAACAACTTCTTTCATTGCTGGATTTAGTCTTCTTTGTGGTTCAATAGAGGGTTTATAATTTTCCTCTAACCGAATTTTATGCATTACAACGGAGGGACTAATTCCTTTGATGTCGGCAATGGACCATCCAATTGCCGATTTGTGCTCTCTTAAGATTCTGAGCAACTTGTCTTCCTCTGCAGCAGATAAAAATGATGAAATAATCACAGGAAAAGTACTATCATCACCTAAGAAAGCATACCTCAAATGGTTTAGTAATTCTTTCAATTCAGTTTTGCCTTCTTTTTTTTCACTTACCTGCGACTTGCCAATCTTTTCCTTAGTTGTTGTAGTCACACTTTCTAATGGGTTGGCTTCCAAAGTAACAGCACAACTTTTAATTTCATCAGTTAATGATTCATTATCTAAATTAGAAACTAAATTTACCAGATATTGAGCCATAGGACCAGTTGGTGTTTCCTTTATTTCAATTTCTCGTACACAACTCTGCACCACTTCAATCAACTTACATGTCTATGGCTCATCAGTGAATTTCATCACCTTATAAATGTTGACCATCACTGATTCATCATTCATCCTCAAGGTTAATTGCCCTTTCTGAATATTGATTAATGCTCTCCCAGTGGCAAGGAATGGTCTCCCATGTATTAGTGGAATTTCTCTATCGTCTTCATAATCTAAGACTACAAAATCGACAGGAAAAATTAGCTTATCAACTTTAACAAGAACATCTTCTATTATACCTCTGGGATAAGTAATCGATCTATCCACTAGTTACAGTGTTATGGTGGTCGACTTTACTTCTCCAAGACCTAAGCTCTTGAAAATAGATAAAGGCATTAAATTTATGCTAGCACCTAAATCACACAATGCCTTACCCACTTTTGATCCTCTAATCTCGCATGGAATAGTTAAGCTTCCAGGGTCTTTCAATTTTTACGGTAACTTCTACTGTAAAATTGCACTACATTCCTCTGTTAAATTTACAGTTTTATAATCCTCAAGTCTCCGTTTCTTTGACAGCACCTCTTTCATGAATTTTGCATAATGTGGCATCTGCTGCAGGGCATCAACAAACGAAATGTTATTGTCTAATTTCTTAAATATATCTAGAAATTTCTTAAACTCAGATTCAATCTTCCTTTTATACAAAGCTTGAGGATAAGGAATAGATGATTTTAACAAAGGAGGATTATCAGGAAAAAGTTTACTAAAAGGTTTATAATCAACTCCCATTTAACTGTTTATGATTCTGCATCCTTTGACATAACAGGTTTGGCTTGCTTCTTCTGCACTTCAGTGATTGGCACAGTTTCTTCTTTCTCTGCTACCTTTGGTGGCTTATAGGTGTTCCCACTTCTCAAAGATATAGCATTACAGTGTTCTTTTGGATTTAGCACTGTACCACTAGGAAACTTACCTCTTTCATTCAAAGAACTGACAGCTGCAACTAACTGTCCCAAAATAGTCTCAACAGACTTCATCTGTGCACCAAGATTGGTATTCATCTCTGACGTTTTAGCTTCCACGTTATCTAACCATGCATCAGTTTTACTAAATCGTGTTCTAGTTTCAACCATGAACTCCTCAAATTTGTTCCTTCTAACTCCACCATAACCTTGGGAATTCCCTTAGTTATTGAATCCTGTGTTGCTATTACTTGCTGCTGGTGGGTTTAGAACATTCTTAGAATTACCATAAGATAGATTCTCATGGTTTCTGAATCCTGGCTGGTAATAGTTAGGAACCCGATTTCCCTGAAAACTAAAGTTACTATTAATAACATAATTCACCTGCTTCAAATCCGTCCCCATCACGTTAGGATTTATGTTGTCAGGATGAATCATAGCTTGCGGCCCTTGTATACTCATTGAAGAAATTTGTGTTGAAATCTGCTCAAGTCTTGCTAGGATGGTTGTCTGTGTATCTAACTCATGCATACTTGTTACTCTTCTGACATTAGCTCTTTCACCTGGCCATTAGCTGGTGTTTATAGCCATCTCCTCAATAAACTGCATAACTTGATCAGGTGTCTTAGACCATAGTGAACCTCCTGCTTAGGCTTCCACAGTAGCTCTTGTTTGCAAAGTCATGCCTCTGTAGAAAACCTGTATCCGGTTTCCTTCATCATATCCATGTTGAGGGCATCTACGCAATAACTCTTTAAATCGCTCTTATGCCTCATGTAATGGCTCTTGGTCTAACTGTGTGAACTGGGCAATTTCTAATCTCATCTGCATTGTCTTTCCTGGTGGGAAATACATTGTCAAGAATTTCTGTACCATCACTTCCCATGTCAGAATGCTTCTTGCTGGTAGATTTTGATACCAACTCAATGCTTTATCCCGAAAAGAAAAAGAAAATAATCTTAGTCGAATAGCGTCGTCAGAGGCTCCATTAATCTTAATGGTGCTACAAATCTGCAGAAAACTTGTCAA
This sequence comes from Firmiana major, assembly GCA_033439115.1. Classification (NCBI taxonomy): domain Eukaryota; kingdom Viridiplantae; phylum Streptophyta; class Magnoliopsida; order Malvales; family Malvaceae; genus Firmiana; species Firmiana major. The sequence goes on from CM065904.1 coordinate 39,259,804, forward strand.
ATGTGTATTAGGATCCTCCAAGGCTGAACCTCCAAATGTGTATTGGGATATGACTCGTCTTTTATATCTATATTTCCACTTCTGCGAGTTTTTACCATTCACCTAAAAAGAAAATAAATATTTGTAGATAATAAATTAAAACAAAAATAAAAATAAAAATCTAAATTAAAGTAAAGAATATTGGGAAACAGTGTCAACGAAAAACTAAACAACAGTTTCCCGGCAACGGTGCCAAAAAACTTGTTGTCCTTAAATGGAACACTACTGTAAGTGTAAGACCCGAAATTAAATCGTAAATTTTATGAGGTAGAAAAATGTTCACAAATAAAATGAAACGGGATTTGGACAGGAGATAAGGATTTAAAATACAAAATGAATGAGTATTCGTGAAGGGAAGTCGGATTAAATAAATCCCGAACACGTGAAGGGCAAAACGGTCAAAAGATCGAAAGCAGGAATAAATTCGATAAGAAAATTTAATTAAAAATAATGGATTTGAGAATCTTGATCAATAACGAAGAAATAATTAAATTTTGGGTTAAATTGATCAAGATATGAATTTACTGGAATTAATTGAAACTTTCGCTCGGGATAATATCCCGAAAATACGGAGAAATTATACCCGAAAAAGGGTTAAAATAAATTAAATAAATTAAATAAAATTTATTTAGAATAAAAAATTAATTTTTGTAGATATTTTAATATTTTGACTAAAATATTGAATAAAATATTAATAAAATTAAATAATAAATAAAAATTAAACTAATTGTAAAAAAAAAAAGACTCAGAATCGCGTTTTCGCGATTCTGAAGAAAGCAAACAGAGAACGAAATCGGGGTCAAGCTTCGCTGGCGATCGATGGCCGACGGTGACCGAGGAGGCAAGCCAGACGAGGATCGACCTACCCCCGGCACCGTGGAAGCACGAACGGCGACGAACGACGAAGGAAACGGCGAGACCGAAACCGAGAGGGGGAGAGAAGAATCGCCGGCGATCGGCGCGATTCTGGCCGACCCCGACCCCAGCCGAGGCTTCCTGAGGTGCAGACGAGCAGATTGGCAGCGGCCCCGATCGGCGAAGCTGTCGGAAAACGCCGAAAACAACGGAAGAAGAAATGGGTCCCGACGGCCGGAGGAGAACAGGCCGGACCGGCCATTTTTCGGCGAGCTCGAGGCGAACCAAGCCCAGATCTGAGATGCGGACAGCCTTGCGGAGCTGCTGGTGGTGGAAGCCGGCAGAGAACCGACCGGCAAGGAGGTGAGCCGGTCGAACCGGGGTGAACCGACGATCTGAACCGGTCTGAACCGGACTGAACTGGTTCAGCCAAAAAAAGAGGAAAAAAAGGGAGAAAAAGGGAAAAAGAAAAAGAGGAAAAATTGGAAAAAAATCCCGACGATGCAATCGAGCTACGGGTAAGTCAGTAGTAGTCGAAATTGACCCGATTTAAATTTCGAAGTATTTAATTTAATTAATTTTGGACTGAAAACTTACCCGAAAAATTGTGAAATTGTGTAGCTCGACGATTGGCATCCATCGAGAGCTCGAGAAAGCCTCGATTTACGTACTAGCATGGAATCTCGGGTAAGTAACCCTTATTTATGACAATTTACATCGTTATGCGGGATATGAATTTAAATTCCGCATAAATTGAATTAAATTATGGAAATTTAGATAAATTGTCGTAAATATTAAATTTAGCTATTCGAGAGTTAGAACGAGGCCCAATAAATTGTTGGTGGGCTCAATGAGCCCAATAGGCCTCGATAATGTGAAAATTAAGTGGAAAACGGGCTTAAGGCCGATTAAGGCCCATTAAGGTGCAATCGGGCCTAATAGGGGTAACCGGGCCCAATGATTTAAATTAAGCCCAGAAAATATTAAATACAATTAAATTGTATAATATCTGACCTGAGGAATATTATTGCGCAGTTCCGGGCATTTGATTGGGAGCATATCGGACTACGCGACGAGACAACAGTGAAAAAAAGGAAAGGTCAAACTCTACAGAAAAATAAGGTAAGGGAATTTTGTAAGTGCATAGAGATGCCTATACGTATTTTGAGGGTATTTAAAGGGTTCAGAATTCCTTAAAGCATCTAGTAATGAAATAATAATAATTTTACAAAAATCGGGGCATAGGTGAGTAAAGGAAAAAGATGATTTTGCCCCTAGGAGTAAAATTTACAAAAAGGGTAGTAAGGCAGGTAAATTGCATGATTTCGTGTTTTTAATGTGTTATATGATTATATTGCTTTGATTTAAGCAAATATGCACATAGGTTGGCTATTGATTTCGTGAAATATACGAAAGGGTACCGGTTTGTACCGGTTACTATTTTCAAAGATGTTTTATTAAAATTGAGCCACCTATCATATTTACACGAGTAAAAAGAGTGCTAGAGTCTTACTCGCACTCAAGTTTACTGATTTATTTCTCATGAAAAGTCGTACTGGAGCATTGCTCGTACGAGAAATTTGTGTGTGCACAAAATCGTGCTGGAGCTTCGCTCGCACGAGATTTTAGATATCATGATATGCATAGCGTGGTGCTGGAGCTTCGCTCGCACTAGACGTGAGTTGACATGCATATAGTCGTGCGGAAGCCTCCTGTAGACTGTGTGTCACAGAGAGTTGAGATGCTCGCACGCATACTTTGAGACATGGGTTGGTTATCGACATAGTATTGGGGTGGATAAGACCTACGGCAGGCACCTCCAGACTATGATATGGGTTCACGAAGTACGATGTACCGTGTATGTCACACGGAGTACGCTGTACCGTGTAGTCATGATGACTCTATGATGTTACTTGATATTCTGGCGGGTAGGACTTGACCCCACCTCCCGTTGCAGTTGTGATGCCCTGCACACCGGGATCCGTGTAGCCTGGGATCACAGGGACAAAGTATGGCCATAGTCCTCGATTTTTCATACAGTAACCTACATGCCTCACATGATATCATACGGTCTGGATAGACCAGGACAAACCCGATGGAGGGGTAGTCCCGATTTATGTTTTTAAAAGAGATGTGATTTAATGAATCAAGGTATTCCCGAGAGATGGGTTTGACCTTGATGAAGTTGTTTTATGATGAAACAATGAGTTTTAAAGTGATGAGTTTGTGATGAAACAAATGAGTTTTAAAGTGAGAGTTTATGATGAAATAAATGAGTTTTAAATGTGATGAATTTATGATGAAACATATAATTTTCAAAGTGATGAGTTTTAATGTGACGAGCATGAGATGTCATACATGATGATTTTCCATGTGTGCTTTATATGTCGATTTCATGATTTCTTGTTTATGATATATATATACATGTGGCATTGTTTTAATCTTACCTCATGCTCCGAAAGTAAACGATTTTTACATCATGACATTATCAGCACGTAGATAGTATAGTTATCTACCTGCTTACATTTTTACCTTACTGAGCACGTTTCGCTCACCCTTTCATTTTCCACCCCACAGGGTATATTCAGTAGAAGAGAGCGACAATAGTCTTGCATCTCGGTTATCCGCTGCTTCTTAGCAAGACTAGGTATACACATTTGTATAATTTCGTATCTGAACATATAGATGCACAGTACTGTATATGGATTTAATATTGGGGATGTATTTTGTTTAAATAAATTGATATGTGAATGTGAATATGAAAATGGAATGGTAAATAGGTGAGAGGTTACTAACACCGAATCATAGCCCAACTGTTTAGTAGTGTAACTGTTCACGACGGGTGAGGAAATGAAAAAGTGAAAAATTTGTAGGGATTTTTAGGTAATTTGGGTCGTGACAATTTAATGGTATCAGAGCAGAGTTGGCCTGATATGAGTCGGTGTTAGTAGTTAAGTAAAATACAAGTAAAATTACATCCCCATGTACTGTGCATTGTTTAGATACAATTGTGTATATCACGATGGAATAGCAGCTAAGATTTTAGTTTCGAATGCAAGAATATAGTTTTTATAACTGATAGCCGCTATGGTAGAGTGGCGAGTACACATGCTCGAGACCGTAGAGATCAGTCTGAGAATCAAATGAGTCGTGATATGAGACTCAAGATGAGATAGTGCACGAGGCAGAGGTCGTAGAGGTAGACCTGAGTCTGCTATGTCGTACTGAGTTGACCCATGAGAATCGGGATGAGATTGAAATAGAGGTTGATGTTGAGCATACCTTTCAGAGTCCGACAGAGTGATCGGATAGTATTGAGACACGCTTCGTGAGGTTGGAGCGGAGTGTGGAGATTATTTTGAGGAGCAAATTGCTCAGAGTAGACATAAAGATCAGAGGGCGCAGCGGAGCATTGATTGAAACCCGCTCGACCCATCTTAAGTGAAACATCCAGAGCTAAGATGAGAAATATTTTGGATGTATTCCGGTGATAGGATATCCTGGACATGATTTAAAGGAAATTATGGATAAAAGTCTGTACTCTGACCCAGAGGATTTGATTTATTGATGAGTATGATTTATGAGTATGAAACTTGGTTATATTCCTGGGCAGATATTACCTCGACACTATGAACAGGTGACAGTCGAGATGTCTAAAAGTTCATGAAATGGCTCAACTTTTCAATTTGAGTCCGATTGGCCCGTGAGATATTACCTATATCGAGGCAGTGCGCAGATTTACAGTTGGGTAGATAAGAACATGAATTGCACGCCTCTGAGATTGGAAAAGGTAGTGAGGGCTGAAATAGAGACAGAAAAGAGAATCGAGAAATGACAAAGATGTTAAAATGGGAACAAGGTAATTGGTAAAAGATTTAATTTGATGAGTTATGGAGTAAAATAATTGGTAAGGCCCCAGTGCATCTAATTTTGGCACTCTTGAGGGGTATTGTGATTGTAGGACCTCGACCTGCTACAGAGCAGTGTAACAGTGTAAGCAGTGTAGGATGTGTGGTAGATACCACGCAAGGAGGGTCTATACCTACACTGTATTGATGAAAATGGCCGTTAAGTGTGGTAAGACAGACCATTGATTTTGATTGCACAGAGTTGGTATAGCTGCAACGAAAAGGGAGGCCATAACCGAAAAGAAAAAGGAAAGTAAGCTGTTGGACGAAGGCGAGAGGATGTCTTGGACCAGGACACTATTGATGTTTCATGGATGTGGTGTGAGATACCACACTTGTTATGAATAATGAAGTACATATGTTCATTGATCCTGGTGCCGCACATTTATTCATACCGCCTTCATTCGCATATAAGTGAATAAAAGGCATGAATGCCTACATCATTGGGCACAATACTGATAAATGAGTACCCCAACAGAGGAGGATTAAGTAACGAAATATGGATATAGAGATTTTAAGTTGAAAACAGGGGTGAAAACATCACTGAAAAGTATACTATAAGTGTTGATAAGTGATAAAAAGGGGTGCAACAGTTGAAATTAAAGGAGTAAAGGATTGTACTCACGAAATGAATAATGACAAGAGTTTCGTTATAATTGATACACTAAAGAGATAAACTTTGCGATATGATAGATCCTAAATACGAAATATATTGGAATAAGAGACGTATGCAAGGTAGGAATATCTATGATACGTGAAGTAATTTGGATTAAAGCAATTAGTAGCGAATATGAATTGTGACCACATGGACCGATACGTAAAGTAATTGTGGTTAAGTCTGAGGGTTAATAAAGGTATTTCAAAATACCTCCCCGCCTGAAGACTTGACAGCGTCTAAAAGTATATATATATAACCTATAACGTGAAATCGATCGTCGCAATAAATACCTTTAGCGTTAGGATACCTTTACTAAGACGATAAGAATATTAAAATTCGACAAATCATAAAGGTTAACATAGTAAAATTTAATAAGAGCTATTAAGATAAGAAAAGGAAATGATGCAGGTTAGTACCTAAAACGTAAACGATTTTGAAGGATCTTATACGCTTATGCGTAAATAAGTCAAGGATATGGACGACTGAAATAAGTAGTGGAGCTCAACTACGATGAAGTATTTAAACTTTACCTGGACCGATTTGTCATCATCCTTATTGATGATATGTTGAGTGTAGTTAAAGCCCAGGGCAAAATTGTAAGCAACAATTGGGAAAATGGCTTTTACAAATGGGTTGTTGCGAGTTCTCAATATGGTCTACTTGGTTGACACGTTTAACTAAGAAAACGTGATCTTTGAATGAGATGATAAATAAGATGATAGATGTGACATGAATTTTGGTGTAATGAAGTATGAACTGACCACCGTGATTAATTTCACCATACCCAACATCTCAAGAGGTTCACAGTGAGTATGGATACCTCAAAATTATGAAGGAGCTGTGTATTGATGTATAATGGGAAGATAGTCAATTTTGGAGTCAGACAACTTCTTGATCACAAAATAAACTATCTGACTCATGATTTTAAGTTGGCAACAGTATTTGTACTGAGGATATGGTACTATTATGTACACAATGAAGAATTTTGGATATGCACTGATCATAAAGTCTCAAGTATCTGTTTTCACAGAAAGAGGCGAATATGAAAATACATAGTGGGTTAGAGCTTCTGAGAGGTTTTTATTTGTGAAAATTATGCCACCCAGGAAAGGCTAATGTGATGGCTGATGCCTCGAGTATAAAGAGTCTCGGGATGGTATTACATATGATGGTCAGGGAGCGTGAGCTGCTAGAGCAGTTGTGAACATCAGTATTGATGTGATCCCTTCTGATGATGACAGTGATTGTGCAACAGCTAGCCTGAGACTAGAACCGGATGAGAGTGCCCGGATTTGACAGGCTTAGCGTGATGATTGGCATGGTGTCGATGGTTTGGGTCAGATTCAGAAGGGTACAGTGACAGAGTTCACAGCGAGTGTTGATGATTTACAGAGAGGTTCAGAGACAATATGAGTGCTCCCCAGGACCACAGTTGATGGGATAGTAATATTGTCAGAAGCTCACTCTTCGGGATATACAGTGCATACGGAAGTAAAGAATATATTGAAATCTCTAAAAAGGGTATTGGTGGTCAGATGTGAAAAGAGATATGGTAGAGACTGTGGAAAAGTGCCTAGTATGTCAGCAGAGTAAGGTATAGTATTAAAAGTCTGCAGAGTTATTGCAGCACCTACCTATATCGACACGGCACGAAAAATGAGAGCAAGTCTCCATGAATGTCGTGATGGGTTACAGAGGACCCAGGTGAATTACGAGGCTATTTAGATGATAGTCGATAGAGTGACTAAGTCTACCCACCTTCTGGTTATGAAATCCCCAGATACTCAGAGTGTGTATGAGGATTTATGTATAAGGAAGATTGGGGAACATTAAGTAGCGTTCCAGTGAGCATGGTATCATATAGGGATTCCCGCTTCACTTCACATTTCGGGGAATATTTTTCAGGAAGCTATGGGAACCCGACTGAGTATTAGCACAGCTTTCCATCCTCAGATAGATGGTCAGTCAGAGAGGACTGTACAGGTTCTGGAGGATCCAATGAAAGCGTGTGCCCTTGATTTTTTTTTATGCTCCTGGGATGATCAATTATTACAAATCGAATTCGTCAATAGTGACAGTTGCCACTTGAGTATCGGGATAACAAGATATGAGGCAGTGTATGGCTGTAGGGGTTGTTCCCCAAATTGGATAAAAAAAGTGGGTGACAGATAGAATTATTTTCAACTTTGGATAATAAGTCTCTGAGGATGTTTAGTTAAGGATGAGAGATTAAGAACACCTCGGAGCAGATAGAAAAGTATTGGAATTCACCCTTGGTGAATTAGTATGGTTGAAATGTTTCTTGTTCTAAGAGAATAAGGACATAGCGAACTTTTGGAAGAAGGTAAGTTGAGTTTCGCTGGATTGAATATTTTGAGAGATTGGACAAGTGGAAGATAAGACCTGCAGGTTGGCATTATCACTTGAATAAGCAGGCACCCACAATGTGTCTCAACTTTTGATGCTTCGACAATACTATCCAGATCCAGCATAGGTGATCGAATATGAATTCCAAAAGTTCAGTTTAATGAAAATATAAGTATATTGATAAGTTGATTCGGGCATTAAACAGGAAAGAGAAAATATTGAGGTTTAAGATGATCTCCCTAATTAAAGTCCTTTGGTAGTAATACACTCCGGAGAAGGTCATATAAGAATTTAAGAGTATGATACGATCGATGTACCCGGAGTTGTATATGGACTCATATGACTTGGTTCTAATTTGGAGGACCAAATTCCTTAAGTGGGGGAGATTTGTAAGACCCGAAATTAAATCGTAAATTTTATGAGGTAGAAAAATGTTCACAAATAAAATGAAACGGGATTTGGACAGGAGATAAGGATTTAAAATACAAAATGAATGAGTATTCGTGAAGGGAAGTCGGATTAAATAAATCCCGAACACGTGAAGGGCAAAACGGTTAAAAGATCGAAAGCCGAAATAAATTCGATAAGAAAATTTAATTAAAAATAATGAATTTGAGAATCTTGATCAATAACGAAGAAATAATTAAATTTTGGGTTAAATTGATCAAGATATGAATTTACTGGAATTAATTGAAACTTTCGCTCGGGACAATATCCCGAAAATACGGAGAAATTATACCCGAAAAAGGGTTAAAATAAATTAAATAAAATTTATTTAGAATAAAAAATTAATTTTTGTAGATATTTTGAATATTTTGACTAAAATATTGAATAAAATATTAATAAAATTAAATAATAAATAAAAATTAAACTAATTGTAAAAAAAAAAAGACTCAGAATCGCGTTTTCGCGATTCTGAAGAAAGCAAACAGAGAACGAAACCGGGGTCGAGCTTCGCCAGCGATCGATGGCCGACGGTGACTGAGGAGGCAAGCCAGACGAGGACCGACCTACCCCCGGCACCGTGGAAGCACGAACGGCGGCGAACGGCGAAGGAAACGGCGAGACCGAAACCGAGAGGGGGAGAGAAGAATCGTCGGCGATCGGCGCGATTCTGGCCGACCCCGACCCCAGTCGAGGCTTCCTGAGGTGCAGACGAGCCGATTGGCAGTGGCCCTGATCGGCGAAGCTGCCGAAAAACGTCGAAAACGATGGAAGAAGAAATGGGTCCCGACGACCGGAGGAGAACAGGCCGGACCGGCCATTTTTAGGCGAGCTCGAGGCGAACCAAGCCCAGATCTGAGATGCGGACAGCCTTGCAGAGCTGCTGGTGATGGAAGCCGGTAGAGAACCGACCGGCAAGGAGGTGAACCGATGGTGAACAGGTCGAACCGGGGTGAACCGACGGTCTGAACCGGTCTGAACCGGACTGAACCGGTTCAGCCAAAAAGAGAGGAAAAAAAGGGAGAAAAAGGGAAAAAGAAAAAGAGGAAAAATTGAAAAAAAATCCCGACGATGCAATCGAGCTACGGGTAAGTCAGTAGTGATCGAAATTGACCCGATTTAAATTTCGAAGTATTTAATTTAATTAATTTTGGACTGAAAACTTACCCGAAAAATTGTGAAATTGTGTAGCTCGACGATTGGCATCCATCGAGAGCTCGAGACAGCCTCGATTTACATACTAGCATGGAATCTCGGGTAAGTGACCCTTATTTACGACAATTTACATCGTTATGTGGGATATGAATTTAAATTCCGCATAAATTGAATTAAATTATGAAAATTTAGATAAATTGTCGTAAATATTAAATTTAGCTATTCGAGAGTTAGAACGAGGCCCAATAAATTGTTGGTGGGCTCAATGAGCCCAATAGGCCTCGATAATGTGAAAATTAAGTGAAAAACAGGCTTAAGGCCGATTAAGGCTCATTAAGGTGCAATCGGGCCCAATAGGGGTAACCGGGCCCAATGATTTAAATTAAGCCCAGAAAATATTAAATACAATTAAATTGTATAATATCTGACCTGAGGAATATTATTACGCAGTTTCGGGCATTTGATTGGGAGCATATCAGACTGCGCGACGAGACAACAATGAAAAAAAGGAAAGGTCAGACTCTACAGAAAAATAAGGTAAGGGAATTTTGTAAGTGCATAGAGATGCCTATACGTATTTTGAGGGTATTTACAGGGTTCAAAATTCCTTAAAGCATCTAGTAATGAAATAATAATAATTTTACAAAAATCGGGGCATAGGTGAGTAAAGGAAAAAGACGATTTTGCCCCTAGGAGTAAAATTTACAAAAAGGGTAGTAAGGCAGGTAAATTGCATGATTTCGTGTTTTTAATGTGTTATATGATTATATTGCTTTGATTTAAGCAAATATGCACATAGGTTGGCTATTGATTTCGTGAAATATACGAAAGGGTACCGGTTTGTACCGGTTACTATTTTCAAAGATGTTTTATTAAAATTGAGCCACCTATCATATTTACACGAGTAAAAAGAGTGCTAGAGTCTTACTCGCACTCAAGTTTACTGATTTATTTCTCATGAAAAGTCGTACTAGAGCATTGCTCGTACGAGAAATTTGTGTGTGCACAAAATCGTGCTGGAGCTTCGCTCGCACGAGATTTTAGATATCATGATATGCATAGCGTGGTGCTGGAGCTTCGCTCGCACTAGACGTGAGTTGACATGCATATAGTCGTGCGGAAGCCTCCTGTAGACTGTGTGTCACAGAGACTTGAGATGCTCGCACGCATACTTTGAGACATGGGTTGGTTATCGACATAGTATTGGGGTGGATAAGACCTACGGCAGGCACCCCCAGACTATGATATGGGTCCACGGAGTACGATGTACCGTGTATGTCACACGGAGTACGCTGTACCGTGTAGTCATGATGACTCTATGATGTTACTTGATATTCTGGCGGGTAGGACTTGACCCCACCTCCCGTTGCAGTTGTGATGCCCCGCACACCTGGATCCGTGTAGCCTGGGATCACAGGGACAAAGTATGGCCATAGTCCTCGATTTTTCATACAGTAACCTACATGCCTCACATGATATCATACGGTCTGGATAGACCAGGACAAACCCGATGGAGGGGTAGTCCCGATTTATGTTTTTAAAAGAGATGTGATTTAATGAATCAAGGTATTCCCGAGAGATGGGTTTGACCTTGATGAAGTTATTTTATGATGAAACAATGAGTTTTAACGTGATGAGTTTGTGATGAAACAAATGAGTTTTAAAGTGAGAGTTTATGATGAAATAAATGAGTTTTAAATGTGATGAATTTATGATGAAACATATAAGTTTCAAAGTGATGAGTTTTAATGTGACGAGCATGAGATGTCATACATGATGATTTTCCATGTGTGCTTTATATGTCGATTTCATGATTTCTTGTATATGATATATACATACATGTGGCATTGTTTTAATCTTACCTCATGCTCCAAAGATAAACGATTTTTACATCATGACATTATCAGCACGTAGATAGTATAGTTATCTACCTGCTTACATTATTGCCTTACTGAGCACGTTTCGCTTACCCTTTCATTTTCCACCCCACAGGGTATATTCAGTAGAAGAGAGCGACAATAGTCTCGCATCTCGGTTATCCGCTGCTTCTTAGCAAGACCAGGTATACACATTTGTATAATTTCGTATCTGAACATATAGATGCACAGTACTGTATATGGATTTAATATTGGGGATGTATTTTGTTTAAATAAATTGATATGTGAATGTGAATATGAAAATGGAATGGTAAATAGGTGAGAGGTTACTAACACCGAATCATAGCCCAACTGTTTAGTAGTGTAACTGTTCACGACGGGTGAGGAAATGAAAAAGCGAAAAATTTGTAGGGATTTTTAGGTAATTTGGGTCGTGACAGTAAGTGCACAGATCAGTTTTCGAGTATAGAGTAAATATGAGTATCGTCCCACAGGGAACTGTATATACCGCTAATCACTGTAATCAACAACCTTGAGCTTTATTTAGAAAAGTAATGAATGTTGGTTAAAATCTTATTTATTACTTTAACGATTAACTACAGAACAATTTAATTAAAATAAATCACAATAATTACGAATGAAGATATCAATAGCAAAATATTCCTAGAAATCGATTCCACCTAACTAGGGTTCCTGCAATTCCTTTGATCAATTATTCTTTTGATTTTAATTTGTTTATAGCCGAAACTATTTCCTGTTTATCTCTCCTGAGTTTGAAACAGTCATCCCAATTTACCTAATCCTAACCTCTTGATTCAGAATTAAATAATAGAGTTCATTAAGCAATAATAATCTGTTTCTCTATGACTCAGAAGAATTGTCAACCTCCCGATTCAACAATGTCCTACGTTAATCTACCCTTGTGCATATAAATAATCCCCTCTCCCGAGTGCTGGATTCTTATACTAATTCATCTAATTAGTGGCCAATCAAATAGAGCATTAAGAATAAGTAGATTAAATAAACATAATAGATATCATCCAAACAACATCACAAAGTAATTGCAATTGCCCAAAGTTGGTTACATCGATTCTAGGAAAAAGAAGTTTAGTTCCTAGACATCATAAAAAACATCCAAGAAATCCAAGTTAACATCCCAAGAATAAAAATTGGTGGAAAAAGATGTAAAATATGGAGTTTCTACGGAGCTAAATTAGTCTTGAAGTCTTCTGCCGCAGCCTCCCTTGAAATTCTGATAAAAAGACTATTTATAAGGTTTCCAAGCACTAAAACGTGGAAGGCCACGTGAAAAAACAGTGTTACCCTAATAAGACTGCTATGCTGCGGCAATGGTATTAATTCCTCAGATCTGCTCTGCACTGTCCAGTTTCTTCTCTTGTTGCAGCATAAGTCACGATCAGCATTCTGTAACTTTAATTCTTCACGGAATCATCAGAACCAACTCCAAAAGCTTTAACTTCTCCAAATTGTTCTTTTTCCTGCACAAGTGTACAAAATACATAAAACATACCTAATATTGCAAAGAACAAATCAAATAACTAAGTATAAAGGGTCCTAAACATATATAAAATTTAGTGCTAACAATAACTTATGCAAATCTTCATTCAATTTACTACGCTACTTATTTCCCATTCCACTCACATTTATCACATGTTTATGTCCATTTCTTCATATTCATACATAATGTAACTTGTACGTACAATCACTATATCTCATTACAAGGGTGTACATTTAACTTATGGATTTTATATCACATATGCTTCACATTACTAGTACATCATCATACTTATGAATTCATTACATATGTTTAAGGTCAAACCTATACGAGGTCTCACAGCCTGAGGCTGCACCTCCACCTGTTTGACCTTTGGTACCACTAGCCCCAGCAGAGCCTCAGAGGGGAGATTATCAGGCGGGGTATGATTGTGATTTAGACCGCTTGAGACAGTTCTAGAAACTGAGACCATCATGTTTTAGTGGGGTTAAAGATCCAGTAGTAGCTGAGGTGAACAGGCTGGAGAAGTTATTTGGATATTTTGAGTGTTCTCAGACAGAGAGAGTAGCCTTTGCTACATATATGCTTGAGAGCGAGGCGGAACATTGGTGAAAGTCTGCCCAGCCTATTTTGAGGGTTCAAAATCATATCTTAACTTGGGAGATATTCTTGGATGCCTTCAGGAGGTAAAATGTTTCGGAGACTGCCAGGAGGCGATTACAGATGGAGTTTTTCAGTTTGACTCAAGGTAACTGATATGTAGACGAGTATGAGTCCTGATTTATGTCTCTGGGGAGATATGATAATAACATCATGAGTAATGAAGATAAGAAGGTCAGAAAGTTTATGGATGGGTTAAGACCATTTACCAGAACTAGATTAACTCCTTTAGATATTTTGACTTACGAGGAGGCAGTGCATAGAGCTCAGTTGTGTGAGCAAGATTTTGAGCGGTATGTCTCTGAGTTTGATCAGTTTGGGATAGGTGGTAAGGGTCGAGACAGAGGCAGGAAGAGAACAGGGGATCATAGAGTGATCAGAGAGGGAAAGAGGCCTTCTGGGAAGTGACAGAGATTTGAGGAGTCGCGAGGCCAGTAGACCCCCTGTACATCCTATTGTAGCTCCAGCCCGGGGTATAGTGATTGGTGAACCCCGACCTATTACCAAGCTATGTAAGATTTATGGGAGATATCATAGGGGTAGACACTATTATTTAACAGCTAAAGCTTGCTTCAGATGTGGTAAGATTAGGCATCTGGTTAAAGATTGCCCTGATTAGCTCAGATTTCCCCACAGAAGGGCAAAGAGCTAGAGAAAGCTCCACCTAGTACTTCTACCCCGAGACGAAAGGCCACAACCGAAGAGAAGGGGAAGCAGACTGTTGGTCAGGGCAGAGTTTATGCGATAGGCCAGGGCACTGCAGATGCTTCACCTGAGGTGTTTAAAGGTACAATCTTGATCTTTAACCCTAAAGCATTAGCATTGTATGATCCTGGTGCAACATATTCATTTATCTCTCCATCTTGTGCATTTAAATTACTAGAGCATGTAAAGCCTAAACCTTTAGGCAGAAGGTTGTTGATTAGCACACCGATGAGAGATAGCCAAATAACTGAGTGGGTATGTAAGGATTATAAGTTGAAGGTAGGAGAGAAAAGCATGACAACCGATCTTATCCTATTAAATATATATGATTTTAATGTAATATTGGGTATGGATTGGTTGGCTGTAAATCATGCTATCTTAGATTGTCATTCTAAGACAATAATGTTTTCTCTACCTTAGAAACATATTGCAAAATTTTTCTGAATTAATGAAAGAAGCATTATGGCAATTAAAAAATGTCAAGTGTTAAGCTAATTTAATAATTAATTTTTTGAAGGATTTATTGCGCACATGGTTAATACGGATAAGGTACGCCCGTAATTGACCGACATCCCCGTGGTTAGGGAATTTCCTAATGTCTTTTCGGATGATTTACTAGGGTTACCACTAGGCAGGGAGCTGGAGTTCTGTATTGATGTGGTACTTTGTACTGAGTCAATATCCAAACCACCGTACCGTATAGCTCCAATGGAATTAGAGGAGCTTAAGAAGCAGTTACAGGAACTATTGGATAAGGGTTTTATCAGACCGAGCGTCTCAACTTGGGGAGCCCCGATTCTATTTGTGAGGAAGATGGATGGAAGCCTTCGACTATGCATTGACTACAGATTGTTGAATAAGGCTACCATCAAGATTAAGTACCTCTTGCCACATATAGATGATTTGTTGGATCAGCTTCGAGGAGCACAGATCTTTTCCAAGATCGATCTGAGATCTGGGTACCATCAGTTAAGAATTTGGAGCGAATATGTACCTAAAACAGCTTTCCGTACCCGTTATGGTCATTATGAGTTCAGGGTTATGCCATTCGGGTTGACTAATGCTCCCACAGCTTTTATGGCTCTCATGAATGATGTATTCAAGCTATACCTCAACCAATTTGTTATCGTCTTTATCGATGACATTCTGGTATATTCGAAATCCAGGGAAGATCATGAGCAGCATTTGAGGATTATGTTACAAACCCTCTGAGAGAAGTAATTGTATGCTAAACTCAATAAGTGTGACTTCTGGTTGAAACAGATCTCATTTCAGGGCCATGTTATGTCAAAAAATAGGGTGTCAATGGACTCGTCTAAGATCGATGCTGTAGTCCAGTGGGACAAACCCAAGACAGTTACAGAAATCAGGAGTTTTCTGGGTTTAGCTAGGTATTGCAAAATGTTCATTGAGGGTTTCTCAAAATTGGCTACTCTTTGGACTCGTCTCACTCGAAAGAATGTTGCATTTAAGTGGGATGATGCTTGTGAGAGAAGTTTTTAGCAGTTGAAACTTCAACTCACCACCGCACTTATTCTTACCATACCGATCAGTTCGAGACATTTCTCTGTGTACACCGATGCATCGGGACAAGGACTGGTTGTGTATTGATACAGGTACAAAGGTAGTTGCTTATGGATCCAGACAGCTTAAAGACCATGAAAGGAACTATCTGACCCATGATTTAGAGTTGGCGACCATAGTGTTTGCACTGAAGATATGGCACCACTATTTGAACGGTGAGAATATTTAAGTATACACTGATTATAAGAGCCTTAAATATCTGTTTTCACAAAAGGAATTGAATATGAGGCAATGAAGATGGTTAGAGCTTCTGAAGAATTACGACTGTGAGATCTTGTACCACCCGGGTAAGGCTAATGTGGTTGTTGATGCAGTGAGCAGAAAGAGCCTAGGGATGGTATCTTATATGATGATCAAGGAACATTTGCTGCTAGAGCAGTTTATGAGCCCCTGCTTGGATGTGACCCTTTCTGCTACTGACACATATTGTATGATAGCTAGTCTGAGATTGGAATTAGATTTGGTTGACTAGATCAAAGAAGCTTAGCGTGGTGATCGCTTATGTATCGATGTGGCTAGTCAGATTCAGATGGGCACAAGTCGCAACTGGGAGTTGGGTACCAATGATTTACTAAGGTTCAAAGGCGAAGTGTGTGTTCCCGATGACCTATAGTTAAGGAGACTCATTTTGTCAAAAGCTCACTTCTTGAGGTATACGCTGCATCCGGGGAGTACTAAGATGTATCAGAATCTTCCAAAAAGTATATTGGTGGTCAGGTATGAAGAAAGACATCGCTGAATTTGTTGGGGGATGTCTGGTATGCCAGCAGATTAAGGTAGAGCATCAAAAGCCTGCAGGGTTATTACAGCCTCTACCTATACCGACATGGAAATGGGCGCACATCACCATGGATTTCATTGTGGGTTTATCGAGGACCAGGAGAGACCATGATGCTATCTGGGTGATTGTGGATAGATTGACGAAGTCAGCTCACTTCTTGGCTATGAAATCCATCTAAGTGCGTTGGCAGATTTGTATGTATGGAAGATTATATGGCTACATGGTGTTCCAATGAGCATTGTCTCTGATAGAGATTCTCGCTTCACTTTCCACTTTTGGGAACACTTTCAAGAAGCCATGGGAAACCGATTGAGTTTTAGTACAGCTTTCATCCTCAAACAGATAGTCTATCGGAGAGGACCATTTAGACTTTGGAGGATATGTTGAGAGCTTGTGTGATGAATTTTAAAGGCTCCTGGGATGATCATTTGCCATTAGCCGAATTCGCCTACAATAATAATTACCACTCGAGTATTAGAATGGCACCGTATGAAGCATTGTATGGTCGCAGGCGTCGTTCTCCCATAGGTTGGGAAGAAGTGGGTAATCGGAAGATATTTGCTCCTGATTTGGTGAAGCAAGCCTCTGAAGATGTTCGGTTGATATGTGAGAAGTTGAGGACAGCTCAGAGCAGGCAAAAAAGCTATGCTGACATGAGACAATGACCATTACAGTTTATGGTTGGTGAGTCAGTGTTCCTGAAGGATTCCCCCTCCAAGCGTATTATGAGATTCGAAAAGAAGGGCAAGTTGAGTCCTCATTACATCGAGCCTTTTGAGATCTTAGACCGAGTGGGAGATAAGGCCTATAGGCTAGCTTTGCCACCTGAGCTGGTAAGCATTCATAATGTCTTCCACATATCGATGCTTCAAAAGTATCATCCAGATCCGACACATGTGATTGAGTATGATGCTCTCGAGTTGAAAGAGGACATGTCATATGCAGAGAAACCGATTTAGATTTTGGATAGGAAGGAGAAAGTGCTTTGGTCTAAGACGATCCCTTTAGTTAAGGTTCTTTGGCAGTACCACACTTCTGAGGAAGCTACGTAGGAATTGGAGAATCTGATGCGTGTGAGGTATCCACACTTATTCGATGGCTGAATTGGTTCTAATTTGGATGAAAAAAATTCTTAAAGGAGGAAGGAAATGTAAGACCTGAAATTTGCATTATTCCACTGTAAATATGTCATTGTAAATATACACTTGTGATATATTGATTTATAAAGCAGGAATGATACAATGTTAAGTTCAGTTGAATTATGAAAATAAAGCTAAGTGCTTTAAATTGAGAAATAAGAGTTTCGATGAGCTCGAGACAAACCGAATGAAATTCGGCTAAACCGACTGAAAATATGGACTCAGAACGCTAAAATATAGAGAGTCCAAGAAGGAAAGTTAGTCCGAAAATGATAGCCCGAAAATTACCCACCTTGGGAATATATCTCGGAAATATGGAGAGATTATTTTCGAAAAATAATAATAAGGAAAATATATATTTCTGAAAAAATAATAAAATAGGATGTACATATATATTTGTGGAAACAAAATTAAATAATATATATGTACAGGTGGGTGTAAATATTAATGTATAAAATACATTGTGGTAATATAATATTATTATAATAATATAATATAATGGTGATATTATTATTATTATTATAGTAAGATATTTCATATATGGGTATAGTATAAAACATGTATAAAATAAACAAAAAGGAAAAAAAAGAATTGAAGAAAAAAGAAAAGAGAAAAGATTCGAAAAAAAAAAAGAAACTGGGAAGCATAATCGCGCACAGGAGAGCCAAAGACCCGACCACTGCCTTTCCTCCTTCGGCGAGCCACGACCTGCAGGAAGCATAAGACGAGATTAGCGAAGGACGACCGACCTCCAGGCAACCTCCAGGCAGCTCGACGCGTGGTGGAATGCCGAAAAACAGTAGATTGAAGGGAGGACAGTCGCAAGAGAGAAGAGGAGAATCGAACGGCACCGGGATCGATTTGGCCCTAGCCCAACCGACCGAAGACTCCCCTGGTGAAACCGCGTCGAACGACAGCAGAATCGGCTTGAGAACCGACCGAAAATGCTGGCAATGGAAAAATCAACCCTGAACTAGTTTGGACCGGTTCAGTGTAAAAGGGGCTGAAGCAGTCCGAACCAGTTCAGTAGGAGAGAGAAAGATGAGAGAGAAAAAAAATTTGAGAAAAAAATTCGATGTTGACTCGGCTCAATAATAGACTGGTAAGCAGTCGGAATTGATCGATTTATTTTTCAAAATATTTAAATGAATTTATATTTGACCAAAATTGACCCAGTTCAAATATACAAATGTGTAGCGAGACAATAGGCGACGAATGTGAGTTCGATCGAGCCTCAAATTTGTGTGCCATCGTGAAATCTCGGGTATGAGAAATTCCCTTACTATAACTGGTATAGTTATACGAGTAAGGAATTTTTCGCATAAGTTACGGATGAATTTCGAGTGAAATGTTTTAGGTAGTGGAATTGAAAACTAGCTATCAAAAGTAAGAATATTGAATTAGATTGATATGATTGGTAACTATCTGCAGCTCCCGAAGATATACACCGAGCCGGATAGATCGAATTACACGAAGTAGGAAATGAGGAAAAGTACTTCAGCGTGATTCGAGGTAAGGGAACTGTGTGGGCTATAGAGATAGCTACACGTATTTTCATCGCCATTTACAGTCACTCAAAATTTGTGTAGAGTCTAGATATGGGGATTCTAGATTTCTCCTGAGTATGGGGTAAAATTACCAAAATACCCCTAGTTATGATAAAATTTAAAAACGTCTGAAAATGCATGAAATAGCATATCTCATTGTTTTCTTGGTTAAAAAATGATTTTTGATGATTAAAATAATAGATGGGTTCTAGATTTGACAATTGCATTAAATTGCATATTTTCCTGCGTGATGAGTAATTTGATGGGAAGTGGTCCCTCTCATTTCATTTCGCGTCATTTTGTGTGGAACTCGATTTTTGGATACCGATCCACCAGAAATGAGTCGTCTATTGATTTTATATTTGAAATCATGCTGGAGCCTTGCTCGCATTTGATTTATACGTTTTATACATGACATGGTGTTGGAGCTTTGCTCGCACTTGATTTATAAGTTTATCCATGAAATAGTGCTGGAGCCTTGCTCGCACTCGATTTTATATGATATGCATAAAACTGTGCTAGAGCCGTCGGGTTTACTATGCTATACCGACTTGCTCGCACTGGATTTTGAGATAAGCGACGATTGATGATCCAAGTTGGGGCGGTAAGTTCATGTGGCAGGCACCCCCAGACTTGTGATTTTTAAATCAGGGTCGACGGAGTACGTTGTACCATGTAAGTAACACGGAGTACGTTGTACCGTTGCTGAGAGTCATTGGACGACTGATTGATCGGCGAGTAGCATTTGACCTCCTCCTGTGGCAACGAGACACTCTTGCACACCTAGTTAGTGATGCTTGGGGTCTCTGACTATAGCCATAAGTCTGTTATTCATTGTGACATCCTTGCCTAGTCTCCGATATGGTTGATTTTATGTACCTAGAGGGTACCGGTGGGTGAATAGGGTTTCACCACACCGAATTGAAACTTATTTTATACCTATGAGTGAATAGGGTTTCACTATACTGAGTTGGAAACCTGTTTTGATTTTATACAGGGAAAATTTTTATACATAGCGGTGGCTGCTATTGATTTTACTGTTTTGGGTACAATGTGTAAATCGGAAACAAGTTTTACATGGATATGTTATATATATATATATATATATGTATAGCGAAGGTTGCTATCTACTTATATTATGATTTTGTTTCCGACATAAATGTTTTCTGCTTAATACATGGCATTATATTCATGTAGATAGTGGAGTTATCTACTGCGTGCATACTTTTCTTACTGAGCGTGTGGTTGCTCACCCCTTTACTTTCCTCTCTCTCTAGATTTTTGTTAGTAGTTTGAGAGTATCGCGATAGATCCTACATTTCCTTGTGTCCGCTGCCTTTTTGTCTGCACAAAGGTATACACTCTTGTAGTCTTTTGTATCTAAACATTTTGTAGCACAGTATTGTATATGTATAATTACCGAGGATCTAAACTAATGTTAATAATTGTAAATTTATCTAAGTATAATTTCTTACCATGATTGTCTATCTCATGTGCATGGATTGAAAAGTAAGGAAATGTGATGGATTAACATCGACTCATAGCCCAACTATTGAATGTAAATGTAAGAGAAAAGGGTCGCGATAGGTAGTCACAAGCTTCAATCTGTCTTCACTTAGATTTATTTTTTCGAAACAATTCCAGTAGATAAGGTTCACTGAGCTTCCATTATCCACTAGAATTCAACCTATCGGATGTTTAGCCACGACTGCCGATGTGACCATAAGATCATCATGCGGGATAATATCATATCCTTAATCATCAGGAGTGAAGGTAATCGCCTCTCTGTCTTCGGGCGCTTTCATCACAGAATGAACCTGGTACGCCTATCTAGCGTAAGCCTTCCGTGAAGCAGACTAGCTACCAATTATGTATTCTCCACCAAAAATGGCATGAAGGGCGGCTCCTGTAGGTTCATTATATATTTGTTGATTCCTACGTTCTCTTGCCTTGTCCCATTTCCTCTCTCTTCGTTTCTCCTTATATTTCCTTGGTTATCATTACGTCTATCTCGCAGTCTGTTGTCTCTTCGACCGCACACAGGATATGGATTCCTTTGGTTTCTCTGTATGTAACAGTCTAATAGCCCTTCTCTAGCTAATTTCTCAAGCTGATTCATCAGATCTCGACACTTCTCAATTGAATGACCAAAGGCGGAGTGGAAGCTATAATAAGACCTGAGGTCTCGTCCTAGATTTCCCTCACCTCTCCTAGAAAATTGAAGAATCCCAGTTCTTTCGATCGTCGCTAGGATCGAAGCACGCAGTTCGGTGAATTGCATGTAATAGCATACTTCAGCTTTAGGGTTTTGCCTGATTCGTTTGATCTTCCTATGTTCTTCTCATCGGGCTCTCTTTCTCGCTTCCTTCCTTCTTTAAGGTCCAGCGTTGGTATCATTTTCATCACCTCCTCTTGAATAATATAATTGTTTGCTCCAGAGAACAAGTCTAAAACTGTCGTGGGCTGATCCAAAGATAACGATTCTTGTAGCTTTTCCGACCTTGTCCCCTATAGTATAGTTATCACTGTTACCCCAACTTGTAAATCACGTACCTCAAGAGTAGCATCACAGAATCGATCTACATAGCCTTTCAGTGATTCTTTGTTCCTTTGTCTAAGGGTGAGAAAATAGGTGGTCTCCTTCCTTTTTTGGCTATTTATCATAAAGGCCACCAGAAATTCACTTCTCAATTAATTGAAAGACAAAATAGACCCTTCTGGTAAGTTGTTGAACCACTTTAGTGCGTGACCAGTTAACATTAAGGAGAATACCCTACACATAATCTCATCCTCTCATCCATGTAGTAGCAATAACGATTCATAATTTTCAACATGGTCATAAGGGTCAGTTTTTCCAGCATATGTTGTTATCTGTGGCATCTTGAATTTTGAGGGCATTGGTTTTCCCATGATCGCTATACTGAATGGGATTCTTCTTCCCTGGTTCTCTTCAGCCGAAACCAACCTTTCTCCTCTAAGATTTGTTCAACCATTTTCTTCATGTCCGTGACATCTTCTACCATGGGTGCAGGTCGATCGATATTACACGAACCGGCTTGATCGCAATTAACAACCTCTTTCCCCTTATTATGTAGGTTATGAGTTCGATTCTGATAAGTTCGGGATAGGAAGTTCAACATTTTAGTTTTAGGTTTCCAAGTTGGATCTATTTCCATGTCTCTCCTCCCAGCATGGGACCCTGTCATTCCAACACCTCCTATATCATCCAAACATCCAGAATCTATCCCAATTGGAGTCTCCAGATTTCCAACATTTGGGCGTCTCAAGCCTCTAACAATCTCTTGTGCAGAGTCCCTCGTACCATAATGTCTTCAGTTCGCTGTAGTTCTATATGGGGAGCCTCTCATACCATGACGTCCCAAGTTTTTCGCACCCTTACGCGAGGGGTCTCTCGCACCATGGTGCCTCAGGACATCTATACTCTCATGCAGGGGGTCTCGTGCACCCTGGCATCTCAGCCCATCCACACTCTCGCGCAGGTGGTCTCACGTACCCTGGAGCCTCAAGATATCCACACTCTCTCGCAAGAGGCCTTGTGCAACCTGGCGCCTTAGGTCATCCGAACTCTCGAGCAAGTGGTCCCACGCACCCTGGCGCCTCAGGTCATCGCCCTATCACGCAGGGGGTCTCGCGCACCCTAACGCCTCCTGTCTTCCGCACTCTCGCAGGGGGTCTTTGATAATTCTATTTAAAATAGAATTATTTGTGCTTAATTCCTTAATTAATTATTTAATCCCCATATTATTTTATTAATTCTCCTTTATTTAATTAAAATTCTTTAATGTGCAGGTAAATTAAATCCGAATGAAACTCAATCGTTTCAGACAAAAATGGGCTAAAAATATGCTAAATGAGACTGAACCACTTCAAATTTGCAAACCGAGTCACCATTCGTTTGGATACGTGTGATGCCGGGTGTTCGTATTTTATTCACTTCGAAAAGATAAGATCAACGGATACTGTGCCAACCTTCTGGAAGACACACGTCGGGCCACATCGCACATCCAAATAGACAAACAAACAAGTGACGTGAAAATATCTACTCTGTAACGAATGGAATGAAGACAAGTGGCCAAACAATGCCAACTCATCTAGGATTGAAAATTACCATTGTACCCCTAAGTTTGTGTATAAATAGAACATGATGAGCAATTGAAAAAGTAAGTAATTTAGGAGTAGTTTTTAGAAGTAGCTGGGGTAGGAGTAGAGTAATTTAGGGTAGAGTAATATGTAGCCTAGGGTAAAGTAGTTTAGTTTTTTTTTAGGTTAAAGTTTTTAGGGTTATTTTCTTTCTAGTTTTCTTCAGGCTTTTTCGATTAGCTTTGTGTCACGCCCTCCTCCCACACGCGACTTTACCAAAAACCACAACAAATTTTTCACTTTTTACTTACCTTTATCTCCTCAACAGTTGGGCTGTGAATAGGCATTAGTCTCCTCATCCATACATACCTTACCATTCTTTTTCGTATCATACATACATGACATTCATATCATAAGTAAATTCATATACTTAAATATAATTACATCATTACATCCCCCATATTAAAACGTGTACATCACTGTGTTTATGCATTGTTCATATACAAAAGAGTACGCATGTGTATACCTTTCGCTAGATGGGGAGTGGCAGCGGATCAAAGGAATGCAATACCTTGGTCGACTCGATCTACTGACGAGAATCTGTAGAGATGGGGGGAAAATGAATAGGATGAGCTATCAACGCGCTCAGTAAGGAAATCAGGCAAGTAAGTAGACATCCATACTATCTACTGAAAATAGTGCTTTGCCTTTCCTTCTCTCAATTCAAAAGCATGTTTAAAATATATAATATAGTACAGATTTAAAATCCCATGTACTAAACACATGCTGGTTTATCAATCAGAGGCATTCATGCAAAACAGTGCATATTTAATCATTTAAGAATGCCTTTATATAAAATATGCCATTTACATTCAAAACACAGTAAATATGGTATTTCTCATCACAACACAAATAAACTGGGTTTCGACTCATCCCTTAGGTCTACCCGTATCATAAAACACATGTGATATATCATGCGAGACTGAATGGCTAAATCCAATCTCTCTAGACTATGTAAGAGAGCCTCCCCGCCGAACAGAGCCTCTCCGCCCACTCTGGCTTAAGGATGTTGGGCTTAAGGATCTTACCGTAAGAGAGCATCTTCGGACTATGTACATATCCTAACATGTGGTGAAATCCCACAGTACTCGGTGTGCGGGTTATCACAGCTGTAACGGGAGGGGGGTCAGTCCATCATAACCGCCAGCTATCAACACTCTCCTCCATAACTCCACAACACAAAACACGGTATAATGTACTCCATGCCACATGCACGGTACAACGTACACCCGTGGACCCATACATCATGGTCGGGGTACCTGCCATAGGTCTTAGCCTCTCATACCATGGAAATACATCATAGTTGGGGTGCCTGCCATAGGTCTTAGCCCTCATACTATGGAATCAATGCCACGTCTCTAAATCCACATGAGAACATCTCAACAGTGTGACACTCAGTCTACACGGAGGAAATCGTCACGATTTTTCTAACATGCGTATATATCACGAAAAACTACAGTGCGCGTCTTGAGTGTGACACACAGTCAACACTCCGCCTCAAAACACTGAATATGCATGTCAAAATATCAACACTAGTGCGAGTAAACCTCTAGCACCAGGTCATGCATAGTTCTCATTACAAATCGAGTACGAGTAAATCGCTCAAGTACAATGTCATGTACAAATCATGAAGAATCGAGTACGAGCAACGCTCCAGCACTCCGTCATGCATTTTATGTAAAACTCGAGCACGAGCTAATCGCTCCAACACTCTATCATGCACAAATCACATAAAACTGAGTACGAGCAATGCTCTAGTACTCTATAATGCATATCAAATAAATGCAGTGCGAGTAAACCTTCAGCACTAATGTATGTGAAAAACATCTGAAATCAAGTGCGAGCTATGCTCCAGCACGATTGTTTCCACATAATTCGATAGTTGGCTCTTTAAAAATAGGGATGTTTAAAATCATTAAAATCAGCACTATAAAGTGTGCTTAGTTTACATCGACCTCAAAACATTAGCCCATCCCCTACTCTTCTACTATACAGCAGGAAAAACCACTCAAAACATCATTTCCATGCTTTTTGGAACTTTTCCCCAAATTTCACTTTTTGCCTAACTCAAGGTAAAATCGTAATTTACCCATATCGGGTCCCTATAATATTATCGATTTTCTTTGACCCTCAAACAATTTTAGTGAATGTAAAACCCAACGAAAATATACACAGATATCTCTAGCTACTTGCAAGAGTCCCCTACCTCGAATCACGTCGTGTGACCTCTCTTCCTCTGTGCTGTCTATCTCGCAGTCCGGTCAACTCTCAATATGACTCTGGGGCTGCATTTAATCATTCTCTGAGTTAATTACACTTTTCCTACTGTATTACACATTTAATACAGTTCATTTCACTTAACTGGGCCCGTTTACTCTTAATGGGCCTTAATCACTTTTATTGGGCCTTAATCCGTATTAAGCCCGTTCATCAGGGTCTATCGACTCATTGGGCTTATCAATACCCATTGGGCTT
Source organism: Firmiana major (assembly GCA_033439115.1). Classification (NCBI taxonomy): domain Eukaryota; kingdom Viridiplantae; phylum Streptophyta; class Magnoliopsida; order Malvales; family Malvaceae; genus Firmiana; species Firmiana major. Next base: position 39,285,675 of record CM065904.1, read on the forward strand.
TATTCCAAGCTCTTTGGATAGCCCGTATATCATTTACGACATTTATTTCAAAATTTCGAATATAATTCACTAATTGCAGAATTTAATGCGAAATGCGTAAATTAAATCTTAAATACGCATAAATCACTTAAATTTTTGTAAATGAACTTTACTTACCCGAGATTGTACGATCGTACGTGAATCGGAGTTCGATCGTGTCACGACCCGAATTACCTTAAAAATCAGAGTAAATTTTTCGCTTTTTCATTTATTATTATTTAATTCTTACCTTTCTCTCGTCGTGACCATCCTACAACACAGTTGGGCTATGATTCGGTGTTAGTCACCTCACACTATTTAACATTTCATTCCCATAATCATATATCAGAGTCTACTATCCTTTTTGACTTTAAATAAATACATACCCAATGGTATTTACATGACTCTACATCCCCGAAATCATATCCATTTACAGTACTGTGCATTACATATTTAGATACAAAATCATACCAATGTGTATACCTGTCTCTCGATGGGTAGCAGCAAGCAGCGGATATCAATACATGCAAGTTCTCAGCCGCTCAATAACTACTTCAAGTGCTCTGAAAAGATAGGAAAATAAGGGGGTGAGCAAACCACACGCTCAGTAAGGCAATTATGCAAGTAAGTAGATAGCTCCACTATCTACATGCTCATAATGCCATGCCCTTAAATCCATTTCTTTTCATTTAAAATTACACGCACAAAGTCATGCATATTCAATGCCATAGTTTATCCAAAACTATTTGTGCATATATAAATCATGTAACTCATGCATTCAAAGCATTTTATGTGACATCATTAAATCATATTACGCATGAATTAGATCAAGATCATGCAGTCTTTTATGCCATGTAAGACAAAACATGGATTTCAAATGAAAGCATGGAAAACTTCACATGCTACTGCATTTAAATCAAAACATTAAAACTGCAGTTAAAACTAACCCTTCCGGGTCCATCTCATAAGACAATTCAATAAAATTCATTATAAAACTCCGGTTATAAAACCACCCTTCTTTCAGGGTCACATATCATAAAATCATATGAAATTATAAATTCATCAAATCGGGGGCCTGACCCCTCCTTCGGGTCTACCCTGGTCTAACAGACCACAAGTTATATCATGTGAGACAATCAGGTAATTAACAGTAACATCGAGGACTATGGCCATATCCTAGTGATCCCTGGCAACACGGTACCTAGTGTGCGGGGTATCACACCTGAAACGGGAGGTGGGTCGTCCTACCCGCCAGAACAGCATAACACCAGGATTGCGAGGGCAAGGCTTGCTGCCTCGTGGCTAATGCCACTCCACTCCAACAATCCCCACGGTACAGCGTACTCCGCGTGACATACACGGTACAAAGTACTCCGTGAACCCAAGCTCAGTCAGGGGTGCCTGTAATAGGTCTTATCCACCCATATCATCTGTCTCAGAATGCACGTGTGAGCATATCATCTCACTGTGACACACAGTCTACAGGAGGCTCCAACACGGCTATATGCATGTAATATAAATCCCTGTGCGAGCGAAGCTCAAGCACGGCTCCATGCATATTCATGATATCTGAAAATCTCGTGCGAGCGAAGCTCTAGCACGGTTTCATAAAAATCAGTGAAATCTGCGTACGAGCAGCGCTCCAGTACGACTTAAACTGATTATAATTTCATGTAAATTCCACGTACGAGCAACGCTCTAGTACGGATATGTATATAAATTCAGTGAAAACCTCGTACGAGAAAAACTCCAGTACGGCATTCAAATGAATTATGAAAACCATATAAAACTTTGTGCGAGCAACGCTCCAGCACAAATGAATGCTCAAGTAAATCAAATCTCGTGCGAGTTATACTCCAGCACGGCTTTATGCATAATTAAATCAAATCTCGTGCGAGTTACACTCCAACACGGCTTCATGCATAATTTAATCAAAACAGGATGCGAGCTAAGCTCCAACATCTCTCATGCATGTCAAATCATTAAAACTAGTGCGAGCAATCGCTCCAGCACCATTTTATGCATATCACGTCAAAACAAATCAAAACATGTCAAAACATGTCAAAACAGAGTGCGAGCTAGGCTCCAGCAGCTCTCATTTCACAATAATAAAAATCAGTGCGAGCACCATGCTCTAGCACATTTCATGCATATGATGTCACACAAGTCAGTGCGAGCAAGCGCTCAAGCACATTTATGCACATTCACAAACGCAGATATAGTGCGAACTACGTGTCGGCACTATCTGTATTCATACAAACTTGATAGTTGGCCGTTTTCCAAAGAAATTTCTATTTAATTATTAATAACACCTACGTAGTGTTATTTTGGGAAACTTATGCAATTATTGGCCAATCTATCGATTTACTTTGATTAAAACCAATCAAATCTTTAATTCGAAAAATTCCTTAAATCATGCATTTCATGCATGTCATGCTTTCACCATCCTTAGGTGAACTTCCCTCAATAGGGGTAAAATAGTCATTTCACCTATTTAGATCCTTAAAATCATTCAAACCATTTTTAGGATCATTATACAATATCCATGTATACATACATATCCAGTGTATAGACAAGCTATTAAAATATGCGTAGCTACCTCTAGCTACTCACATAATTCCCTTACCTCATTTATCTGTACAGTCTGACCTTTACATCGATGTCTCGTCACGCAGTCCGATTTGCTCCAAATCCGAATCAAATCTCCGGAACTGCGGATACACATTCATCAGGTCAAATACAATACAATTAATTGTATTTCTTAATTTTCTGGGCTTAATTTAAATCATTGGGCCCGTTTACCCATATTGGGCCCGATTGTACCATAATGGGTCATAATCAGCCTTAAGCCCGTTTACCACACTTTATCGAGGCCTATTGGGCTCACTGGGCCCATCAGTAATTTATTTAGCCTCGTTCTAAATTCTCTGATATCTCAATTTAATATTTACGACAATTTATCTAATTTTCCAGAATTTAATTCATTTATGCGGAAATTAAATCCGTAATTTATGCGTTAAATATCAATCACGCATAACGATATAAAATTGTCGTAAATAAGGGTCACTTACCCGTTATTCCATGATAATACAAAAATTGAGGCTATCTCGAGCTCTCGGTTGATGCCAATTGTCGAGCTACACAATTAAATATATTTTCGGGTAAACTTTCAGTCGATTATTTATCAAATTAAATATTTCGAAAATTAAATCGGTCAATTCGACCGCTTACCGACTTACCCGAAGCTCGATTGCATCACTGGAATTTTCCCCAATTTTTTCTCTTTTTCTTTTTCCCTTTTTCTTCCTTTTTTTCCCTCTCTTTTTGGCTGAACCGGTCCGGTCCGGTTCAACCCGGTTCGGACCGCCGGTTCGGTCTGGTCCGGTTTGGCCGGTTCTGTCCGGTTCGGCCGGTCCAGGCTCCCTTTGGTCGTGCCGGCGCCGTCCGGCCGGTTCTCTGGGCGATTTCGGTGCCGTTCAGCGCGCCATGGCATGGGCTCCCTAAATCGGGCCTCGGCTGGGGTCGAATCAGCCCCATCGCCGGCGAATCGGGGTTCTCTCCCCCGCGGTCTTCTCCTCCGTTTCCGACGTTTTCCGGCCACCTCGCCGCGCGTCTGGGCTGCTGGAGGTTCGCCCGATGCTGGGCTGCGCTCGCCGGTCCTCACCGGCCCCTAGATCCCGCCGGTGGTGGCTCGCCGGTGGATTCCTCTTCGGGTTCGCCTTTCGCCCCATTTGCTTCGCGTTTTCTCTGTTTCTTCAGATTTCGTTTCTGTTTTGTTTTTTTTTTTTTTTTTTTTTTTTTATAATTAACTTTTAATATTATTTTATTCAATAAAATAATATTAAAATGCATAAATATCCTTAAAAATTATATTTAATTCATTTAATCTGTAAATAATTTTCTCAGTCCGATTTTACCTTTTTGGTATATTTTTCGATTATTTTCGGGATTATTTTTCGATGCGAAAATCCCGATTTATCCCAAGAAATTCATATCTTGATCAATTTAACCCGAAATTTAATTATTTCTTTATCATTGATCAAGATTTCTCATTCTCATATTTTTAATTAAATTTTCTTGTCCCGATTAATACCGAATTTTGGTCTTTTGACCATTTTGCCCTTGCACGTATTCGAGAATGTCATTTAAGTCCTTTTGCATTTTTAAATGCACTCGAAAATATCGGGTCTTACAATCTCCCCCACTTAAGAAATTTGGTCCTCCAAATTAGAACCAAGTAAATGAGTCCATAATTTACTCCAGGTATATCTATCGTATCATATACTGTCATCCTCAAGTGACTTTCTCCGGAGTGTAATATTACCATCATACTTAACTAGGGAGATTATCTTAAACCTCAATACTTTCTCCTTCCGTTTAATACCCGAATCGATTTCCAATCATATGTTATACTTTCATTGAGCTAAACCGTTGAAGCTCATATCCGATCACATATATCGGGTTTGGATAATATTTTCGAAACATCATAAGATAGGACACATAGTGGATGCCTGTTTATTCAAGTGGAAATGTCAACCTACAGGTCTTATCTCCCACTTGTCCAATATCTCTATCCGAATGTTGTTACGTCCTTATGCTCTTAGGACAAGTAACTATCAACAATAATGATTCACCCTCGGTGAATTCCAATGATTTCCTGTCTCTTGTCAGCATAGCTTTTCTATATGCTCTGAGGTGTTCTTAATCCCTCATAATTAAACTGAACATCCTCAGAGGTTTGTCTTACCAATTCGGGAACAACTCTCTATCTGTCACCCACTTCTTATCCAAGTCAGGGAACAACTCCCTATGGCCATACAATGCCTCATTTAATCTCATCCCGATACTCAAGTGACAACTGTCATCACTGGCGAATTTGATTAGTAGCAACTGATCATCCCAGGAGCTCATAAAATCAATGGCACACGCTCTCATCACATCCTCCAGAACCTGTACAGTCCTCTCTGACTGACTATCTGTCTGAGGGTGGAAGCTGTGCTAACACACAATCAGGGTCCCATAGCTTCCAAAAACATATTCCCAGAAGTGGGAAGTGAAGCGGGAATCCCTATCTGATATCATGCTCCCTGGAACGCTACATATTATTTCACAATTTTTCATTCACATAAATCCGCCTACACACTCAGAGTATCTGGGGATTTCATAACCAGAAGGTGGGTAACTGAATCAATCTATCAACTATCACCTAGATAGCCTCGAGATTCATTCGGGTCCTCTGTAACCCATACGAAATCCATGGTAACTTGTTCCCATTTCCGTGTCAATATAGGTAGAGGCTGCAATAACCCTGCAACTTCTTTTACTCTACCTTACTCTGCTGACATACGAGACACTTTTCCGCAATTCTCTACAATATCTCTTTTCATATCTGACCACCAATACCCTTTTCAGAGATTCAAATATATTTATTATTTCTCGGATGCACTGTATATCCCGAAGAGTGAGCTTCTGACAATACTACTATCTCATCTACTGTGGTCATGGGGAGCACTTATACTTTCTCTGAACCTCTGTAAGTCATCATCATACACTGTGAACTCTGTCACTATACCCTTCTGAATCTGACCCACACTATCGACACCATGCCGAAATCATCACGCTAAGCCTGGCAAATCCGGTCACACAAATCCGGTTCTAACCTCAGGCTAGCTGTCATAAAATCACCGTCATCATCAAGAAGGGATCACATCACTACTGAGGTTCACACTGCTCTAGCAGCTCACGCTCCCTGACCATCATATGTGATACCATCCCGAGGCTCTTTCTGTTTAAAGCATCAGCCTTTACATTAGCCTTTCTTGGGTGGTACAATGTTCACAATCATAATCCTTAGAAGCTCTAACCCTCATGGTTATCTCATTTTCTACTCTTTCTGTGAAAACAGATACTCAGGGCTTTTACGATCAATGCATACCCGAAATTTCTTACCATATAAGTGGTGGCGCCATACTTCCAGTGTAATCACTATGGCTGCCAACTCTAAATCATGGGTCAGATAGTTTCTCTCATGATCCTTGAACTATTTGGATCTATAAACGACTATCTTCCCATTTTACATCAATACACAGCCCAATCCTTATTTGGAGGTATCCATACACACTGAAACCTCTTGAGCTGTTAGTTATAGTATGAATACTTACGGTGGTCAGTTCATTACTCCAATATACCAAAACTCATTGAAGCTATTTTCATACTTATCATAACACTCGTATGAAATCTTTTTCCAAACGAGACGTGTCAATTGAGCAGCCAATTTCAAGAAACTCTCAACACCTCGTCTGTAAGACAGTTTCCTGTTGCTACTCATACTCATCCCTGGACTTCGAATACATCATAATATCATCGCTGTAGATGACAACCAATCGGTCCAGGTAAGGTTTAAATACCTTAACGTAGTTGAGTTCCACTCAATATTTCAATCACCAATATCCTTGACCTATGTACGCATAAATGTATAAAGTCGTTTTGAAATAGCTTCTGGTCAAGCTACTAACCCGCGTCATTTCCTTTTTTCTTATATTAACGGCTTTTATAAAATTTTAAATTTTAAACCTTCTTGATTAATCAAATTCTATATTTCTTTATCGTACCAGCAAAGGTACCCAAATTTTAATGTATATATTATGACCGTCGAATTCAATCTATAGATTATGCGTGCGCTTCCAGACGCTGTCAAATCTTCAGGCAGGGAAGTATTTTAAAATACCTTTATTATCCCTCAGACTTGACTACATACCGCTTAATCCAATTTACTTTGCATATCAAGGATATCCTTACCTTGCATACGTCTCTTATTCCAATATATCTCCTTTTATATATCACTTGTAACAAACTCTTTCCTTACTTATCAAGTTACAATACACTTTTCAGTGATATTTTCACCCCTATTTTCAACTTACAATCCCTATACCCATATTCAGTTAGTGAAAATCAACTAACTATCATCCTCTTCATGCTTAAAGGTATAGGCTTCACATTTTTCACTAACTTATAAGCAACTGAAGGCGGTATGAATAAATGCGTGGCACCAGGATCAATTAAAATAATTATTTCATTATTCTTAACCAGTGTGGTATCTTCCACCACATCCTATGAAACATCAATAGTGTCCTGGTCCAAGGCATACACTCGCCCTCGTCCAACATCTTATTTTCGTGGTAACTACCACGCATCTTACACTGTTCACACTGCTACTCTGTCATACTGTTACGTAGCAGGTCGGGGTCCTCAAATCACAATACCCCTTAAAAGTGTTGAAATTAAATACACTGGGGCCTCCAATCATCTTACCCCGTGACTCATCAACTCTAAGCTTTTACCAAACTACCTTTTTCCCGTTCTGACATTCTTGTCATCCTCTATTCTCTTTTTGTCTCAATTTCAGCCTTTACTACCTTTCTCAATCTCAGAGGCGCGCAATTTATAATCTTATTTACACAACTGTAGTCTGCGCACTGCCTCGGCATAGGTAGTGATATCAAACGGGCTAATCGGACTCTAATTGACAATCTGAGTCCTTTCATGAACTTTCAGACATCTCGACTCTCACTGTTTATCGTGTCCGAGTCACATCTGCCCAGGAATATAAACTGAGTATCATACTCGTTAATCAACATGTTCCTCTGGGTCAGAGTATATAATTTCATCTGTAATTTTCTTTAAACAGTGTCCGAGATATTCTGTCACCGGAATACATCTTGAATTATGTTCCAAGTCCATTCTGGATGTCTAACTCTTAAGATGGGTCGAGCGAACTTCAATTTATGCTCCAACTCGCCCTCTAATCTCATACATATCCTGAGCAATTAGCTCACAAAATATTCTCCACACTCCGCTCCAACCTTGCGAAGCGTATCTCAATACTGTCCGATCTCTCTGTCAGACTCTATCCGATCTCTCTATCGGACTCTGTGGGGCATGATCAACCAGCCTCCACGTCAATCTCATCTCAAGTCTCATGTGGCGACTCAGTACAACTCATGGGCCTACCTCAACGGCCTTGAGCTCGTGTACTCGCCTCTCAACCATAGCGGCTATCAGTCAATGAGTCTATTCTTGCATTTAAAACCAAATTCTTAGCTGCACTTCCATCTCGATATACACAATTGTATCTAAATAATGCACAGTACATGGGGATGTAAACTTCCTTAACCACTAACACCGACTCATATCAGGCCAACTCAAGCTCTGATACCATTAAACCTGTCACGACCCGAATTACCTTAAAAATCAGAGTAAATTTTTCGCTTTTTCATTTATTATTATTTAATTCTTACCTTTCTCTCGTCGTGACCATCCTACAACACAGTTGGGCTATGATTCGGTGTTAGTCACCTCACACTATTTAACATTTCATTCCCATAATCATATATCAGAGTCTACTATCCTTTTTGACTTTAAATAAATACATACCCAATGGTATTTACATGACTCTACATCCCCGAAATCATATCCATTTACAGTACTGTGCATTACATATTTAGATACAAAATCATACCAATGTGTATACCTGTCTCTCGATGGGTAGCAGCAAGCAGCGGATATCAATACATGCAAGTTCTCAGCCGCTCAATAACTACTTCAAGTGCTCTGAAAAGATAGGAAAATAAGGGGGTGAGCAAACCACACGCTCAGTAAGGCAATTATGCAAGTAAGTAGATAGCTCCACTATCTACATGCTCATAATGCCATGCCCTTAAATCCATTTCTTTTCATTTAAAATTACACGCACAAAGTCATGCATATTCAATGCCATAGTTTATCCAAAACTATTTGTGCATATATAAATCATGTAACTCATGCATTCAAAGCATTTTATGTGACATCATTAAATCATATTACGCATGAATTAGATCAAGATCATGCAGTCTTTTATGCCATGTAAGACAAAACATGGATTTCAAATGAAAGCATGGAAAACTTCACATGCTACTGCATTTAAATCAAAACATTAAAACTGCAGTTAAAACTAACCCTTCCGGGTCCATCTCATAAGACAATTCAATAAAATTCATTATAAAACTCCGGTTATAAAACCACCCTTCTTTCAGGGTCACATATCATAAAATCATATGAAATTATAAATTCATCAAATCGGGGGCCTGACCCCTCCTTCGGGTCTACCCTGGTCTAACAGACCACAAGTTATATCATGTGAGACAATCAGGTAATTAACAGTAACATCGAGGACTATGGCCATATCCTAGTGATCCCTGGCAACACGGTACCTAGTGTGCGGGGTATCACACCTGAAACGGGAGGTGGGTCGTCCTACCCGCCAGAACAGCATAACACCAGGATTGCGAGGGCAAGGCTTGCTGCCTCGTGGCTAATGCCACTCCACTCCAACAATCCCCACGGTACAGCGTACTCCGCGTGACATACACGGTACAAAGTACTCCGTGAACCCAAGCTCAGTCAGGGGTGCCTGTAATAGGTCTTATCCACCCATATCATCTGTCTCAGAATGCACGTGTGAGCATATCATCTCACTGTGACACACAGTCTACAGGAGGCTCCAACACGGCTATATGCATGTAATATAAATCCCTGTGCGAGCGAAGCTCAAGCACGGCTCCATGCATATTCATGATATCTGAAAATCTCGTGCGAGCGAAGCTCTAGCACGGTTTCATAAAAATCAGTGAAATCTGCGTACGAGCAGCGCTCCAGTACGACTTAAACTGATTATAATTTCATGTAAATTCCACGTACGAGCAACGCTCTAGTACGGATATGTATATAAATTCAGTGAAAACCTCGTACGAGAAAAACTCCAGTACGGCATTCAAATGAATTATGAAAACCATATAAAACTTTGTGCGAGCAACGCTCCAGCACAAATGAATGCTCAAGTAAATCAAATCTCGTGCGAGTTATACTCCAGCACGGCTTTATGCATAATTAAATCAAATCTCGTGCGAGTTACACTCCAACACGGCTTCATGCATAATTTAATCAAAACAGGATGCGAGCTAAGCTCCAACATCTCTCATGCATGTCAAATCATTAAAACTAGTGCGAGCAATCGCTCCAGCACCATTTTATGCATATCACGTCAAAACAAATCAAAACATGTCAAAACATGTCAAAACAGAGTGCGAGCTAGGCTCCAGCAGCTCTCATTTCACAATAATAAAAATCAGTGCGAGCACCATGCTCTAGCACATTTCATGCATATGATGTCACACAAGTCAGTGCGAGCAAGCGCTCAAGCACATTTATGCACATTCACAAACGCAGATATAGTGCGAACTACGTGTCGGCACTATCTGTATTCATACAAACTTGATAGTTGGCCGTTTTCCAAAGAAATTTCTATTTAATTATTAATAACACCTACGTAGTGTTATTTTGGGAAACTTATGCAATTATTGGCCAATCTATCGATTTACTTTGATTAAAACCAATCAAATCTTTAATTCGAAAAATTCCTTAAATCATGCATTTCATGCATGTCATGCTTTCACCATCCTTAGGTGAACTTCCCTCAATAGGGGTAAAATAGTCATTTCACCTATTTAGATCCTTAAAATCATTCAAACCATTTTTAGGATCATTATACAATATCCATGTATACATACATATCCAGTGTATAGACAAGCTATTAAAATATGCGTAGCTACCTCTAGCTACTCACATAATTCCCTTACCTCATTTATCTGTACAGTCTGACCTTTACATCGATGTCTCGTCACGCAGTCCGATTTGCTCCAAATCCGAATCAAATCTCCGGAACTGCGGATACACATTCATCAGGTCAAATACAATACAATTAATTGTATTTCTTAATTTTCTGGGCTTAATTTAAATCATTGGGCCCGTTTACCCATATTGGGCCCGATTGTACCATAATGGGTCATAATCAGCCTTAAACCCGTTTACCACACTTTATCGAGGCCTATTGGGCTCACTGGGCCCATCAGTAATTTATTTAGCCTCGTTCTAAATTCTCTGATATCTCAATTTAATATTTACGACAATTTATCTAATTTTCCAGAATTTAATTCATTTATGCGGAAATTAAATCCGTAATTTATGCGTTAAATATCAATCACGCATAACGATATAAAATTGTCGTAAATAAGGGTCACTTACCCGTTATTCCATGATAATACAAAAATTGAGGCTATCTCGAGCTCTCGGTTGATGCCAATTGTCGAGCTACACAATTAAATATATTTTCGGGTAAACTTTCAGTCGATTATTTATCAAATTAAATATTTCGAAAATTAAATCGGTCAATTCGACCGCTTACCGACTTACCCGAAGCTCGATTGCATCACTGGAATTTTCCCCAATTTTTTCTCTTTTTCTTTTTCCCTTTTTCTTCCTTTTTTTCCCTCTCTTTTTGGCTGAACCGGTCCGGTCCGGTTCAACCCGGTTCGGACCGCCGGTTCGATCTGGTCCGGTTTGGCCGGTTCTGTCCGGTTCGGCCGGTCCAGGCTCCCTTTGGTCGTGCCGGCGCCGTCCGGCCGGTTCTCTGGGCGATTCCGGTGCCGTTCAGCGCGCCATGGCATGGGCTCCCTAAATCGGGCCTCGGCTGGGGTCGAATCAGCCCCATCGCCGGCGAATCGGGGTTCTCTCCCCCGCGGTCTTCTCCTCCGTTTCCGACGTTTTCCGGCCACCTCGCCGCGCGTCTGGGCTGCTGGAGGTTCGCCCGATGCTGGGCTGCGCTCGCCGGTCCTCACCGGCCCCTAGATCCCGCCGGTGGTGGCTCGCCGGTGGATTCCTCTTCGGGTTCGCCTTTCGCCCCATTTGCTTCGCGTTTTCTCTGTTTCTTCAGATTTCGTTTCTGTTTTTTTTTTTTTTTTTTTTTTTTTTTTATAATTAACTTTTAATATTATTTTATTCAATAAAATAATATTAAAATGCATAAATATCCTTAAAAATTATATTTAATTCATTTAATCTGTAAATAATTTTCTCAGTCCGATTTTACCTTTTTGGTATATTTTTCGATTATTTTCGGGATTATTTTTCGATGCGAAAATCCCGATTTATCCCAAGAAATTCATATCTTGATCAATTTAACCCGAAATTTAATTATTTCTTCATCATTGATCAAGATTTCTCATTCTCATATTTTTAATTAAATTTTCTTGTCCCGATTAATACCGAATTTTGGTCTTTTGACCATTTTGCCCTTGCACGTATTCGAGAATGTCATTTAAGTCCTTTTGCATTTTTAAATGCACTCGAAAATATCGGGTCTTACAGATCGGGCTTCCGTTCGAAATTAATCGTCAAACTGCACAATTTTGTATATTTAACTTCGGGTCAATTTTCGATTAAATATAATTTAAATAAATTTATCAGAAATTAAATTGGTCACTTTTGACCTCGTATCGACTTACCTGAAGTCCGGTGAAATCCCAAAAATTTTCCTTTTCCTTTTTCTTTCTTTTTCCTCTTTTTTCCCTTTTCTCCTTGGCTGAACCGGTCCGGTCTGGTTCAGTTTAGAAGGTTCTGCCCTGAACCGTCGACCGGTTCAGGGGTGATTTAGCCGTGCCGGCATCGTTAGGTCGGTTCTCCGAGAGCTGCTGTCGCCATTCGGTGCGCCACAACCTGGGGATCGTTCGGCTAGGCTCGATCGGAGCCTAGCACCGCCGGTGGCCATCGGATTTCACGTTTTCCTCCGCGATAAACTTCTCCGTCGATCTCCCCTTTCCAGCGCTGGTGAGGCGCGTTACCGGTGCCAGGGGGTTCGCTATGTGCCCCTCTACCTTTTTCGGCCGTTCACTGGCCCTGGGGTCGCCAGATGGTGGCCGTCCGGTGGTCTCTCCTCTCCTCGGTCTGCGTCGGTTCCGTTCCTTCTCTCTCCCCGCGTTTTCTGATTTCCTTTTTTTCAGAATTTCGTTTTTCTGTTTTTTTTTCTTTTTTTCTTTATAATATATTTTTAATATTATTTTAATCCTTAAAATAATATTAAAAATCCTAAAATATCCCAAAAATTCTTATTAAATTCATCTAGTTCGTAAATGAATTTATCAGTCCAATTTTACCTTTTCGGTATATTTTTTCACCATTTTCGGGCTCATTTTTTGAGACAAAAATTCCAAAAATATTAATTAAATTCATATCTCGATCAATTGGACTCGAAATTCAATATTTTCCTCGTTATTGATCAAGATATCTCGATTTCATATTTTTAATGAAATTTCCTCATCGAATTTATATCGAATTTTGGTCAATTGACCGTTTTACCCCTGTACTTACTCGAAAATCACTTTAACCCTTATCTCGCTATTATGTAGCTTACATGCATTTTTTAATTCTCAATAAATCGATTGCATGATAGTAAATACTCTTCTTATGATTCAACTATGAAATATAACGTTCGTACACATAGGAATCATAAGGTACAACTACATACGTAAATCAAAAACTCGGGTCTGACACTTTGTCAAGCCACCATTTTTATTCTATTCTTATTTAGCTATTGTTCATAGCAATTTTTATTTTTATTTTCATGAAATGTTTCATTTTTTTTCTTGTTCTGTTATTAGCAACCACCATTGTCGAGGAACTTAGCAAGCTTTCCTTTCTTTCCTTTGCACATTTCAGTCTTTAAATGAAAAACTCTCAATACTGTTATTGCACTTTCTTTTGCTCTTTTCTTATTTTTCATTTTATTTTACTGTTCATTTTCTAGGGTAAGTAGAATAGCTGGTGACAGTAGCTATTTTGCATAACCTTTCATCACATTTTCTTTGTTTTAGTTTGTATTTGAGTCCTCTCATTCATGAAGTGTGAAGCCTGTTGCTGTTAATGATTTACCAAGATGTTTCCTGAGTATCTTACCCTCTTAAGTGCAGTGATAGGCAATATGGATAATGTGTCGAGGATCACCACTTGATTTTCTTGTTTTCAACCAAAAGCTTCTTTCGATTTTTCAAGTTTTATGTAGTTATTGCTGTATTTTTTTGAGCCATTTCTCCTATGGTTTAAATTTGCACTTTCAATATTCCATGTTATATAACAGCATCAGTTTCGTTCTATATATTAACTTTTCTATTTCCCGATACGTATAGTACCACTTTCTGCATTTTTCTCGGTTCGGGTTGCAAAGTTAGTAATTTGTTCTGCATCTTCTTAAGGGAGTTAGGTAATTGCTAGCTACTGTGTGTGTAGTTCATGAGATGTTGTAGTTGGTTACTACAGTGGGAGCAGTAACATTATTGAGCATCGGGTGAGGTAGTTGGTCTGTTGAGCTCAGCAGCAACTTTGGCAAGACATTCATGCTCTGTTTCACTTTGTTTCTTAGTCAGTTTACTTTTCTAAATTTCTTAAGTTATTTTCATACAACTGGTTCTATTGTTCTTGTTGTTTCCAGGTGGTGCACGCTGCAAGGAGGTTAGGAGGCACAGCTATTCGGTCTTCAAGCTAAACAGTTTCTTTGCAACTCTCAACTCTCTTTCATTTCATTTTCAGTCTCGGTTAAAGTTTGGTTTTAAATTTCTTTTCATCCTTTTTACTGATATTATCTCGGTCTTCTTATTCGATCTATTACAATTTTTATTTTAGCTCATTTATGCCTAAGTTCACTGTTGTTTTTTTTTTTTTTTTGCTAGTGTCAAGGTTTAGGTATCGGTGGTTTATAGTATTGCTGGTAGGAGAGCTCTGTTCCATCATCAGCTATCTCCTATTTAACTGTAGTTATTTTCTAGGCACATGCGGAGGCTGAAGACAATGCTGTAAGCTGGTTCAGTATTTGCTTGTACTGGTGCAAAGGTACAAGGGTAGTGTCACATCCGTTAGCTACTGTCTGCTACCATACGGACGTGATGTGTGAAGCAGAAGATAGCCAAGCAGATCAATGAAGTATAATTATGCTTGAACGTGTACTGCTTTGTTGGGACGTGTAGAGGCAATGCAGAGAATGGCAGCTGGACAGTACAGGGAGCGAGAGCTTGAGTAGGACATCGCCTGGAGCAGAAAAGGCAGGAACGTGCACAGTACAATGCACGGGTTCATCAAGCTGGCTGGATAACTGTCCAAGGCCATGTTTGGCTGCACTTAATCTTCACAAATTAATGTTTTATGCAATTATTTTGCTTTGTCTAATTTTTATTATGCCTTTTATTAATTGCTAGCTTAGGCATACATTAATTTTCATAATAGTTTAATTTTCTTAGTTTATTAGTTTAAGGTTTAATTTTAATTTTATTAATAGTTAATTTGTGATTACAATAGGATTTATGAATTAGATATTGCATTTAGAATTAAATTAGAGGAATATTATTTTATGCATTTTTAAGTTATCATTTTAAATTGAAAAATTCATAAATATTTATCATGCATTATTTCGATTTTATTGTTAAGTTAGCAATTAGTTATTGTTAGGATTAATTTAGAATCACTATTTTAGGCATTTAGATTTATAATTATATTTAGAAATTTTATTTCTAGAATTTTGTTTCATTAGAATTAAGTTAGTTTAATTTGCATTTTCATAATTAGATTAATTGCATGCACATTTTATTTTTATTCAAGTTAATTTTATTTCTTATTTGTAATCTAGTTTATTTGTATTAATTAATTTTAACGGTTTTAATTATCTTTTGTAGGTTATTGCTTTTAATTGTTTGGAGCTCTGTAAGTAATTTTAGCTCAGTTTTATTTTCTTTAGTTTATAATTTTTATTGTTTTCAGTACTTTTTAATTCTAACCTTAGTAGATCACCCACTAAATTCTCATAATTTGCTAGGATATACTTAGGGTAAGATTAATCGGTACTTAATTAGGCTAATTAGATTCTCTGTGGGACGATAATCCAAGACTCAAATCTCATTATTACTTGTACGACTTGTGTACTTGCGGATACACGTCTAGGCCACTTAGAGTGGGCATAGTCGGACATCAAGTTTTTGGCGTCGTTGCTAGGGAAGATAATTAGTCATTAATTAATATCGGTGAAATTATGCTTAGGTGTAATTTTAGCTTGTAAATATTTAGGTTGTAAATATTTATAACCTTTATTTAGTGTAATTAATTTTCTCTCTATTTAGTCATAAAAAAATAATTTGAAAAATTAAAAAAAAAACTTAAAAATTTTTTTTGAGGACTTTTAGATGTTTGCATGCGTAGAGCCAAGAGCTATGATTGCTTTCCTTTAGATCCTGAAATTGAACGAACTCTTAGGAAAATCAGAAAGGATTCTAGGAAATTAATAGCTCCGCTACAAAACACCATGATAGAGAATTGAGAAATTAGGACCGATGGAGATTATGCAGTGCCGACTATTGGAGGGTATTATACTGGCATTAGGCCACCAGCTGTCCCTGCGAACAATTTCAAAATTAAGCCTTCAATCCTCTAAATGATCCAGACTTCTTTACAGTTCAGTGGGCTTCCTCATGACGACCCACATGCTCACCTCGGGCAATTTTTGGACCTGTGCAACACCTTCAAACACAATGGATTATCTAATGATGCGCTTAAGTTTAGATTATTTCCCTTCACATTTAGGGATAGGACGCGACACTGGTTAACCTCTTACCTCCAGGATCCATTTCTACTTGGGACGAGTTAGCCCATCAATTTTTAGCTAAGTTTTTTCCTCCCTCTAAAATGGCCAAACTCCGTAGTGACATATCTTCCTTTGCCCAATTCGATTCTGAATCTCTTTACGAAACTTGGGAACGATATAAGGAACTTCTTAGGAAGTGCCCTCATCATGGCTTACCCTTATGGCTACAAGTCCAGACCTTCTACAACGGACTTACAAGCTAAAATAGGACCATTGTTGATGCTGCTGCGGGTGGAGCTCTAATATACAAAATGGAGGAGGAAGCTTACGGTCTGTTAGATAAGATGGCTGCTAACAACTACCAATGGTCTTCGGAGAGGAAACTACCTAAGAAGTCGGCGGGTATCTATGAGTTAGACACACTGTCTACCTTGACCTCTCAGATTGCTAACCTTACGAAGAAGGTAGAGTCACTCAGTACCCAGCATAATCCTGCCACCAAGCCTAACCATGTTCTTGCTATCCAAAGTCCTTTTCTTCTTACGATCTATACAGTAGTACACACTTTGTAGATAGGTGTCCGCTTAACTTAGAATCGGTTCAGTACGTTGCCCCATCTCAAAAGCAACAGAACAACCCCTTTTCAAACACCTACAACCCAGGGTGGAGGAACCATCCTAACTTTTCCTAGAGCCAAAATTAAGGGCAATCTTCTAATTCTAGACCTGTAGGACCCCTTGGTTTTCAAGCGCCACCGGTTCATATACCACCACAGCAGCAATTTCTACATCACCCATCTAATCATTCCCATCCACCACCTCAATTTCAGCATCATCCACCTCACTTCCATCAACCACCACCACCACCACAACCCCAGCACTTACCAGCAGCTGAGAAGAAGCCTACGCTTAAGGAGATGTTCACGACTATCCTACAAAATCAAGTTGTTTCAATTAAGAACTTAGAAGTTCAGGTTGAATAAATAGCTAATGCTCTTAGCCAGCGTCCACAAGGGACCCTTCCTAGTAACACCGAAGCTAAACCTGTTAAGTAGAAGGAGAGTAAGGAACATGTCAAAGCCATCACCCTTATGAGCAGCAAAGAGCTAGATGATCCATAAGTTAAGTCATCTTGTTAAACCCACAGTGATAGAGCTCATAAGTTCTAAAGAAGCAGCTCAGAAAGAGCAGGAACATGAGGATTAAGCTACAAAGGAACCTAAGTTAGGTGTTTCTTCATCTATAACTTCTTCTTCTTCACTGCCTTCCTCTTCATCCGATACTACAAATGTTACTACTATACTTCCCCTAGTTAGACCACCAATACGTTTTCCTCAAAGGTTCCAAAACCAAAAGCTTGACCAACAATTCGCTAAATTTCTTGAGGTTTTTAAGAAGCTTCACATCAACAATCCTTTCACAGATGCTTTAGAGCAAATGCTAAGTTATGTGAAGTTCCTGAAGGATATCCTCTCGAGGAAGAGAAGATTGGATGACTACAAGACGGTGGCCTTAACTGATGAATGTAGTGTAATTATTCAAAGGAAATTACCCCCAAGCTCAAAAACCCATGAAGTTTTACCATACCCTGCACGATAGGAAATCTGTTCTTTGGTAGAGCCCTGTGTGATTTAGGAGCCAGTATCAATCTTATGCCTTGGTATATTTATCAAAAGTTAGGAATAGGGGATGCCAAGCCTACCACAGTGACCCTTCAGCTAGCTGATAGATCCATTAAGTATTCGAAGGGGGTCATTGAGGATGTGCTAGTAAAGGTAGACAAGTTCATTTTCTATACCGACTTTATTGTGTTAGATATGGAAGAAGACAGGGAAGTCTCCATCATTCTAGGCAGACCTTTTCTAGCTACTGGTAGGACATTAATTGACGTGCAAAAGGGGGAATTGACCATGAGAGTCCTAAATCAGGAGGTGACATTTAATGTTTTCAAACCTTTGAAGTTCTCTAATAACTCTCAAGATTGTTTTAGGATGGAGGTTAAGGAAGATAGAATGCTTGAGCACAAGATATCTGAAAGAATGATGGAAGTTGATAAAGCTAAGGAGGATTTGACTGTCAGCACTCTGTCACCACTTTGGCTGACCCTCCTACTTCTCGCCCTGCTGCTGAGTGTTGTTTTCTTCAGCTGCATTTGAAGTGGCTTAATTTTTCTTTTCACTTTTTGTATAGTTCTTTTTCTTTTTATTTTTCGTTATTTCTTTCTTTGTTTCTTTTGCAGATTGCTTTTCTAGTATGTTCCAATCAAGCTTCAATTGTTCGTCATCATCATCAGATAGGGGAGTATTCTGTTCTTGAGCTTCAATTCTTATATTATCTGCACACTGAGGACCCTATGCACTTTAAGTTTAGGGGAGGGGATACCACTTGAGCATTTTTGAAAATTTTTGGCAAAATTAAAAAAAAACATTTCAAAATTTTTTGAAAATATGAGCTTACATTGTTGGATTTTAGGATGATTTAGTGCTTAGCATGTAGTTTTCCCATATTCTGATGATATGACCCCATGATTTAGTCTAACTTTGATTGAATAAGAAGCATGATTATAGGAAAAGTATGAAGTTGAATTTTTGAATTTGTCTTGATTTTGATTGTGATTTCCTCACTTTAGGCACATGTCATGTCATGAATCTGTATATTTATTTAGAGAAAGCTTATGTGGAAATAGGATTGCATTTGTTCAGTTGATTTTGTGCATCATATTCTAAAATTTGCTTGATCTGATCTCGAGGTGAAATATTAGATCACACTTAATTAGGGAAATGATTTAGGCCATCTTTGGATCGTTTGAGCCTTTCTAGCCATCCCTGTATATATTTTATCCCTAGTCACCCATCTGAGCCAAATAAGCTTTTCTTTGTAAATACACCTGCATATTTTTCCTTAGCTTAAATACTATTTTCCTATCCCTTACCCCGAAAGCTGTAAATTCACCAAGATATATCTTGAGCTATGTACATATGAGTTATAGGTGATAGTGAAATTCAAAAAAAAAAAAAAAGAAGAAGAAGAAGAAGAAGAAGAAGAAGAAGAAGAAAAATACAAAAATAGAAAAAAATGTTTAGTAAAATAAATAAGTTTGGGGAAACAATTATTAGCTCTTACATTAAAGATCCTAGAAATAATGCATGTTGAGGGGTACTTAAATCGAAATTGACTTTATCATACCTTAGCCCCAGCCTTACATTACAAGTTTAATGAAGTCCTATTGATCTTTGGTTAAGTGTGACTACATTAGTGGAGAGAGAAGTGAAAAGCAAACATATAGGAATGATCACAGGTCATTGACTTTGCATTCACTGTGTTTGCATAATCTGATCTGGGTAATGTATTGTGAAGTGACTTTGACAGTTTCACACACACACACGACGAGTCCAATTAGTGTTGGGACTTATGATTGAATGATTTTGAATGTTGAACTTATAATCGTGAATCTTTGAGATCATAATTTATACTTTTTCTTTGAGGATAATATTGGAGAAATTATTATATCTGGTACTTGTCATTCCTACATTAGTTTTTCTTTTCTTGAGGACAAGCAAAAACTCAAGTTTGGGGGTGTGATAATTATATTTAAAATAGAATTATTTGTGCTTAATTTCTTAATTAATTATTTAATCCCCATATTATTTTATTAATTCTCCTTTATTTAATTAAAATTCTTTAATATGCAGGTAAATTAAATCCGGATGAAACTCAGTCGTTTCAGTCGAAAATTGGCTAAAAACAGGATAAAAGAGACTGGACCACTTCCAATTTACAGACTGAGTCACCATTCGTTTGGATACGTGTGATGCCGGGTGTTCGTATTTTATTCGCTTCGAAAAGATAAGATCGACGGATACCGTGCCAACCTTCTGGAAGACACAAGCCAGGCCACATCGTACATCCAAGTGGACAAACAGACAAGTGACGTGAAAATATCTACTCTGCAGCGAATGGAATGAAGACAAGTGGCCAAACAATGCCAACTCATCTAGGATTGAAAATTACCATTGTACCCCCAAGTTTGTGTATAAATAGAACATGATGAGCAATTGAAAAAGCAAGTAATTTAGGAGTAGTTTTTAGAAGTAGCTAGGGTAGGAGTAGAGTAATTTGGGGTAGAGTAATATGTAGCCTAGGGTAAAGTAGTATATTTTTTTAGGTTAAAGTTTTTAGGGTTATTTTCTTTCTAGTTTTCTTCAAGCTTTTCCAATTAGCTTTGTCAAGCCACCATTTTTATTCTATTCTTATTTAGCTACTGTTCATAGCAATTGTTATTTTTATTTTCATGAAATGTTTCATTTTTTTTCTTGTTCTGTTATTGGTAGCCACCATTGCCGAGGAACTTAGCAAGCTTTCCTTTCTTTCCTTTGCACATTTCAGTCTTTAAATGAAAAACTCTCAATACTGTTACTGCACTTTCTTTTGCTCTTTTCTTATTCTTCATTTTATTTTACTGTTCATTTTCTCAGGTAAGTAGAATAGCTGGTGACAGTAGCTATTTTGCATAACCTTTCATCACATTTTCTTTGTATTAGTTTGTATTTGAGTCCTCTCATTCATAAAGTGTGAAGCCTGTTGCTGTTGATGATTTACCTAGATGTTTCCCGAGTATCTTACACTCTTTTGTGCAGTGATAAGCAATATGGATAATGTGTCGAGGATCACCACTTGATTTTCTTGTTTTCAACCAAAAGCTTCTTTCGATTCTTCAAGTTTTATGTAGTTATTGCTGTATTTTTTTGAGCCATTTCTGCTCTGGTTTAAATTTGCTCTTTCAATATTCCATGTTATTTAACAGCTCAGTTTCGTTCTATGCATTAGTTTTTCTATTTCTCTATTCGTATAGTACCACTTTCTGCATTTTTCTCGGTTCGGGTTGCAAAGTTAGTAATCTGTTCTGTATCTTCTTAAGGGAGTCGAGTAATTGCTAGCTACTGTGTGTGTAGTTCATTAGATGTTGTAGTTGGTTGCTGCAGTGGGAGCAGTAACATTATTGAGCATCGAGTGAGGTAGCTGCTTTGTTGAGCTCAGCAGCAACTTTGGCGAGACATTCATGCTCTGTTTCACTCGTTTCTTAGTCAATTTACTGTTCTAAATTTCTTAAGTTATTTTCGCACAATCGGTTCTATTGTTCTTATTGTTTCCAGGTGGTGCACGCTGCAAGGAGGTTAGGAGGCACAACTGTTCGGTCTTCAAGCTGAACAGTTTCTTTGCAGCTCTCATCTCTCTTTCATTTCATTTTTAGTCTCGGTTAAAGTTTGGTTTTAAATTTATTTTCATCCTTTCTACTAATTTTATCTCGGTCTTCTTATTCGGTCTACTGCTATTTTTATTTTAGCTCATTTATGCCTAAGTTGACTGTTGCTTTTTTTTTTTTGGCTAGTGTCAAGGTTTAGGTACCGGTGGTTTACAGTATTGCTGGCAGGAGTGCTCTGTTCCATTATCAGCTATCTCCTATTTAACTTTAGTTATTTTCTAGGCACACGAGGAGGCTGAAGACAATGCTCTAAGCTGGTTCAGTATTTGCGTGTACTTGTGCAAAGGTATAGGGGTAGTGTCACACCCGTTTACTGCTATCTGCTACCATACGGATGTGGTGCATGAAACAGAAGATAGCCAAGCAAATCAATGAAGTATAATTCTGCTTGAACGTGTACTGCTTTGTTAGGACGTGCAGAGGTAATGCAGAGAATGGCAGCTGGACAGTACAGGGAGCGGGAGCTCGAGCAGGACATCGCCAAGAGCAGAAAAGGCAGGAACGTGCACAGTACAATGCACGGGTTCATCAAGCTGGCTGGATAACTGTCCAAGGCCATGTTTGGCTGCACTTAATCTACACAAATAAATGTTTTATGCAATTATTTTGCTTTATCTAATTTTTATTATGCCTTTTATTAATTGCTAGCTTAGGCATACATTAATTTTCATAATAGTTTAATTTTCTTAGTATATTAGTTTAAGGTTTAATTTTAATTTTATTAATAGTTAATTTGTAACTACAATAGGATTTATGAATTAGATATTGCATTTATAATTAAATTAGAGGAATATTATTTTATGCATTTTTAAGTTATCATTTTAAATTGAAAAATCCACAAATATTTCTCTTGCATTATTTAGATTTTATTGTTAAGTTAATAATTAGCTATAGTTATGATTAATTTAGAATCATTATTTTAGGCATTTAGATTTATAATTATATTTAGAAATTTTATTTTTAGAATTTTTTTCATTAGAATTAAGTTAATTTAATTTGAATTTTCATAATTAGATTAATTGCATGCACATTTTATTTTTATTCAAGTTAATTTTATTTCTTATTTGTAATCTAGTTTATTTACATTAATTAATTTTAACTGTTTTAATTATCTTTTGTAGGTTATTGCTTTTAATTGATTGGAGCTTTGTAAGTAATTTTAACTCAGTTTTATTTTCTTTAGTTTATAATTTTTATTGTTTTCAGTACTTTTCAATTCTAGCCTTAGTAGATCACCCACTAAATTCTCATAATTTGCTAGGATATACTTAGGGTAAGATTAACCGGTACTTAATTAGGCTAATTAGATTCTCTTTGTGATGATAATCCGGGACTCAAATCCATTATTACTTGTACGATCGTGCACTTGCAGATACACATCTAGGTCACTTAGAGTGGGCGTAGTCGGACATCAGTCTTACGCACCTTGGCGCTTTAGATCTTCCGCACTCTCGCGTAGGGGGTCTCACGTACCCTGGCGCCTCAGGTCATCCGCACTCTCACGCACCCAGTGTCACGACCCTTTTCATCTATTTCATCTAAAAATCACCATAAATTTTTCGCTTTATTCGTTAACTTACCCGATCGTGAACAACCCTCATAAACATAGTTGGGCTGTGAGTCAGTATTAATCATCTTTACCATACCTCTTTCAATTAATCAAAAAGCAACACATACATATTCAAGTTTAAGTCATGTACATAACATGACATGTTTGCTAACATTTACATCCCCATATTACAATTCAAAATGATTATTGTGCTATTACATGTTTAGATACAAACAGAATTTCCTGTGTGCATACCTCTTGGAGATGGAGAGCAGTAGATATCCAAATACAACGCCTCAGTCCCTCACTGGGCTACTATGCACACTCTGTAGAGGAGGAAAGTGAATGGGATGAGCAACCACACGCTCAGTAAGGCAATAATGTAAGCATGGTAGATAACTACACTATCTACATGCTTATAATGTCATGCATAAAATCATTAATATCCAGAGCATGAGAAAATATTAAAACTATGTCACATGTATATACATATATCATGTACTGAAAACATGAAAATAGGCAAGTAAAACATGGAAAATCATCATGTAAAACCTCTCATACTCATCATAATAAAATTCATCATAAAAATGGTAACTCATCCCAAAATCATCCCTCAGGATTTATCACTTTCTCAAAACATATCAAAACTCATCACAACAATAATTTTCATCTCTTTAAAAACATCCCTCAAGACTCAACGCCTCCCTCGGGTCTACCCTGAACAACACAATTCATACTCAGTATATAAAACCATGTGATATCATGTGAGACAGGTGGTCACTATATCTCGAGGACTATGTTGGCCAACTATGTCAATATCATCCCAGACCACACGGATCCCGGTGTGCAAGGTATCATGCTAGAACGAAGGTGGGTTAGTCCTATGCCAGACTTTCAAATCAACATCATAATCTCACGGTACAGCGTACTTCGTGTGATGTACATGGTATAACGTACTCCGTGGACCCATCTCATGGTGGGGGTGCCTACCATAGGTCTTATCTACCCCATGCCATGTACAACCTACTCAGTCTCAAGTGCACGTGCGAGCATCTCATCCGTGTGACTAGCAGTCTACACGAGGCATCCAGTATGGCTCGTGCAAGCATCTTATCCGTGTGACACAAAGTCTACACGAGGCATCTAGCACGGCTCATTACATATCACATTGTGAAAGCCATTGCGAGCTAAGCTCCAGCATGATTCATGCATCATCAATAAATTCTCTCGTATGAGCAACGCTCTAGTACAACTTTATGCATAGTAAATAATGAAGAAATCACGTACGAGCATAGCTCCAGTACGGTTATATGCATAAGAAAATCAATGGAAACCACATATGAGCTAAAGCTCCAGTACGGTTTATAAAATACCATAACTCAAAATATGGTGCGAGCTAGGCTCCAACACATTTCATACTTATCAAAACATCAAAATCCAGTGTGAGCGGAGCTCCAGCACGATTTAACTCCTACAAATCCGATAGGCGGCTCCATCTCAACAAAACACATTAGAAATCATAATTTGCACCTGACTCGTGCTATTTCATGAAATTATGAAATCATTAGTCAGCCTATCCACAAATTTGCTTAAACCTAAGCAATGTGTTTAATAAAAATATCAAAACATGATATTTATGCAATTATTAGCCGTACTATCCCTTTTTGTAAGATTCACTTCTAAACCAAATCATATATAATCATAGTCGTTCACACAAACTGTTTATTCTTTTCTAGATAACCAAGCAATTTCAAAGCCCTATATACGCCCATAAAATACGTGCAGCTATCTCTAAGTACTTACAGAATTCCCTTACCTGAAATCGCGTCAAATTATTCCACTTCCTTAAAGTTGCTCGTTTGTGCAGTTCGATTCGCCTCCAACGAAATCTCCAGGACTGCACGAAATTACGTATCACATTAATTTAATCCAATGAAATAAAATTCTTGTGTTTACTGTAGTCGATTCGATTTATAATTTTCATTAACACTTATAAGTCCCCATTTTGATTGCTCTACTTATTTCTCGAGAGTCTATTGATTCACACTAAATCGGTATTAAGTCTATAGTGCCTCTAGTTTATCATTTACTTCACTATGACAATTTATCAAACACCTCATATGCTTATTTTCATAACTTGACTAATCTCACAATGTAGCTTCATTCAATCATCTCAAAATCATGCTGTTGGCTCTACCGAGAGGGGGGGTGAATCGGTTTTCTAACAATTATGGCAAATTTTAAATTAATCACAATTTAATCACAAATGATAATGAGCAATATAGTGCAATATAACAATTTAATGCAAAGTAGGGAGGAGAGAAACAAACACAATCGTTTATAGAGGTTCGGCCAAACTCTTGCCTACGTCCTCTCTCCTTGACCTTCTTGTCAAGTGTTTTCTTTCTCTCTTTCAATAGAGCTTACACAGTTCCTTTTGCAGGTTAAGGAATAACCTCTCTACCCTTAGCAATACAGAAATGTATTCACCCTTTTACAATGTCTCTCACTAAGGAACAATCCTCTTTTCTTTTTGGGTATGGATGAATACAGAATAAGGCTTTACAATGGGTAGTGCTAACAAAGCTTGTTGCACTTAAGCTTGTACAATGAATTTCAATTAATGAGCAATAGGGACACAAAGAATGAATGAATTAAAGCTTGAGAATGTTTGGAATGTGCAGCAATAGTGTCTCTATTCTCTTTGTCTTCAATGCTTGGTTAAATACTGAAGGATTGGTAGTTGGAGCATTAAATGCTATTTTTCCCGTTGTGATTTGCAGAAACTAGCCGTTGGGTACCTCCAGTAGAGTGCCAGATCGATCTGCCATCTTGGCCAGATCGATCTCTTAGTTATAAATCCTGCAAGATTGAAGCACAAATACACAAGGAGATCGATCTCATAGGTTAGCAGATCGATCTGTTAGTTTAAAAATAATGAGGCAGATCGATCTGTCGAATAGGCAGATCGATCTCCTAATCTCTCTGTTTGAGGCAAGATCGATTTCCAGATCGATCTGCCATGCAATCTCGTAGAGAGGAGATCGATCTCTCAACAACACAGATCGATCTCTTTAGCTCTCTGACTTTGAGGAGATCGATCTCTTCCTTACCAGATCGATCTCATAAGTTCTCTATTTGAGTGTGGATCGATCTCTCCGATCGATCTATAGTCTTAAGCTCTTAAGGGAGATCGATCTCTTGATAGACCAGATCGATCTCTCAACTCTAGCTTGAACCAGATCGATCTCTTAACCCTTGCAGATCGATCTCATTCTACCTAAGTCCCTTTGTAAAGGTTTAAGGCTTGCCAGATCGATCTCTTCCATCATGAGATCGATCTCTCATCAAGCAAAAACCCAGGAGATCGATCTCTCATCAGCCAGATCGATCTCTCATCAGTAGAACTCTAAGTTCTGGTACTAATAACCTCTAAACATGTTTCTATATCAACTTAATATTATCGAATTAACTTGTTTTGTCATTTCAAAATACATTAACTCAATAATCTCCCCCTTTTTGATATGACAAAACATAAAACAAACATGTTTAGTGAATTTTTGCAAAATCTCCCCCTTTTTGTGAGCTCCCCCTTTCTTTTAGCTTTTTGGTTTTGTTACTTGCTTAACTCCCCCTCAATTTAATCATTCTTAGACACCTTTATGTATCTTAACACAATCACATGTGTCTTAGACACCTTTATGTATCTTAACACAATCACATGTGTCTTCTCCCCCTTTTTGTCATATCAAGAACACAAGAATAGAATACTCATCATTTCAAAATGAACTTTTTCATTAACACAAGTCAATCAACATTTCATTCAAGCAAATTCATCACAGATAACATCAAGTAGCTTAAAATGTTGTAACTACACTAAATCAAAACACCTAAGGCCTATTGTGAGGGAGGAGCACGATCCAAAAGATTCTCAACATGCGTGCGTGTTACTTGGAGCTCATCGAACATCGCCTCTTGAGTCTCTTGAATCTTATCCACTATTTGGTTTAAAGATGCAAATCCTTCATCGATTTTTTGAGTGAGGTCACTCAGCATCTTCATAATGATCTCCATTTCTCCCGATGGGGCTGCCGGTGCAGTGGGCGGAGCCGTTGAGGACGATGGTTCGGGAGCTGGTGCAGCAGATGGGGCCACTGGCTCATGGGAGGGGTCTTCCTCCATGGCTTCAGCTGGCTGCTGGTCCCTCTTTTTCTTCCAATCTCCCCGGAAGTCTTTGTAGTATCCCATATGATGAAGGGACCCAATGTTGAGGACGCTCTTGGGAGATAGCAGTTCTTCGATTTCGTCGCTGCAGTCGACGCCAACGCGGTGGAGAAGATAGGCTATCGGTTGCGGAAAAACGATCGTGGTAGCCTGTCCACGCACTATCTTCAGCCAGTCTTCGTATATGAAATGAACAAGATTTGGTTTTTGGCTTGTGGAGTGAATGTGATGGAGCCAAAAACGATCTAAGCGCCTAACGGTGGAATGACGAGTACCGAAAGGGCGGAGGTTCCAAGAGATTATGAGGTGGAGTAACCGAAGGTGCATTGGAAGGTTACTCGCCTTGTCCCCAGGGAGATCAAACTCAAAGGAGACTTCCTCATCTTCATTGGTCAAGCCTTCATTTTTCATGTGGAAGGCCTGAGCTAGGATATCAGTATCGACAGGAACGGTTTTACCCATGACATATGTTTTGAAACCGACAATTTTGCAAGTGTCATTTGGGTCAAAAATGAGTTCGGCATTGGAAAAGAATGCACGAACGAGATTTGGAGGGACGGGAGTGTTGATTTTTAAAAACATCATCCAACCAAATTCCTCAAATTTTGACACGTATGGAAAGTCTATGCGATTGAGGAAGGAAAAATCTATGGTTCGCCAATGCTTAATTGGCATGGTTGAGAAATATTCCTCATATCGCTTTCTTTTCGCTGGTGTTTTAAAACACCGATTGAAGGAAGCAATGGAAGATGGAGGAATGGGTTGGGAGGATGAACCAGCCTCTACATTGGTTTTAGGAGGTTTGTGACCTACTGTCTTAAGCCTAGGCATGATTCTAGACTCTAAAGATGCGCTAAATAGATTCAAAAACGAGAAAAGCAATGAAACAGTACCTAGGTTTGCCCTAGAATTAAAATGAACACAAATTAAAGAAAAATTTTGAGAAAATCAGTAAGGAATGTTGGTTACAATACCAAAATTTGACACCGAGACGCAAGGAGGACCGTACGGAGATCGATCTGAGGAGAAATCGACAGTGATGGTGCGAGGGAATTTGGGAATTTGAAAGTTAGGTTTTGTGAAATTTGGGAAATTTTCGCGAGTTTATATACTTCAGGACACATGAGATCGATCTGTCGAGGCGACAGATCGATCTGTCACTTCCCAAGAGAGATCGATCTGTCGTATGGGCAGATCGATCTGTTCGCAAACAGAGGCTTAAGGAGATCGATCTGTTACATGCACAGATCGATCTGTAGTGAAACCGAGACTTAGAGAGATTGATCTGCCAAATGCATGGATCGATCTTCAGAATGCAGAAGCTTTGAAGAGATCGATCTATCGTGTGGACAGATCGATCTGGTCTTTAAAAGAGGCGTAAGGAGATCGATCTTATGGTTAGAAGATCGATCTGCTTAGCTTTACCTTGATGATTTAGGCTTGTTGGAAGTGAGGAGATCGATCTATATTGCAAGGAGATCGATCTCTCATCCTCATTGCCAGAAAATCTTTGCAAAAACTCTTTTAAAATCAACTTGAAACCAAGATTTTTGAAACACATAAGTCTTAAGAGATATTCATGAGTCCTAATTCACCTCTAAGGATACAAAACCTATCTCTATCAAGTGGTTTGGTGAAAATATCTGCTATTTGATGTAAGGTATCAATGTACTCTAAGATTATATCCCCTTTTTGTACATGATCTCTAAGGAAGTGATGTCTAATTTCTATGTGCTTGGTTCTGGAGTGTTGAATAGGATTCTTAGACAGATTAATGGCACTGGTATTATCACATTTAATAGTGACTTGCTTCATGTCAATACCATAATCTCTCATTTGTTGTTTAATCCACAACACTTGAGCACTACAACTACCAGCTGCTATATATTCAGCTTCAGTTGTGGACTGAGCCACACTGTTTTGTTTCTTGGAGAACCAAGAAATTAACCTATTTCCTAAGAATTGGCAAGTACCTGAAGTACTTTTCCTATCTATTTTGCATCCTCCAAAATCAGCATCTGAAAATGCATGAAGGGCAAAAGTGGAGTCCTTGGGGTACCAAAGTCCTAGTGAGGGAGTGTCTTTGAGGTATCTAAAGATTCTCTTAGTTGCCAATAGATGTGATTCCTTAGGAGAGGATTGAAATCTAGCACAAAGGCATACACTAAACAAAATATCTGGTCTACTTGTAGTTAAATAAAGCAATGAGCCTATCATAGACCTATAGAGTTTAGTGTCTACACACTTACCACTTTCATCTTTATCAAGCTTGATGTTGGTGCCCATTGGAGTGGCTTGAGGTTTGCAATTGTCCATTCCAAATCGCTTGAGCAAGTCCTTTGTATACTTTGCTTGATTGATGAAGGTTCCATCCTTTGTTTGCTTCACTTGAAGTCCCAAGAAGAATGTGAGTTCTCCCATCATGCTCATCTCAAATTCTCCTTGCATGATCTTAGCAAACTCTTGGCATAAAGACTCATTAGTTGAACTAAAAATAATATCATCTACATACACTTGTACAACTAATAAATCCTTATTTTTATTCTTTATGAATAAGGTGGTATCCACTTTTCCTCTTGAAAATCCCTTTTCTATTAAGAATTTTGACAACCTTTCATACCAAGCTCTAGGAGCTTGTTTTAACCCATAAAGTGCCTTAGATAATTTAAAAACATGTTTAGGAAATTCATGATTTTCAAATCCGGGAGGTTGCTCAACATATACTTCTTCATTAATAAAACCATTTAAGAATGCACTCTTTACATCCATTTGATATAACTTGAAGTTTTTATAACATGCAAAGGCAAGTAACATTCTTATTGCCTCTAATCTAGCTACCGGTGCATATGTTTCATCATAGTCTATGCCTTCCTCTTGTCTATAGCCTTGAGCAACTAGCCTAGTCTTATTCCTTGTGATCACACTATTTTCATCCATTTTGTTCTTGAATATCCATTTAGTTCCAATTATTGAGTGATCACTAGGCCTAGGAACTAGTTTCCATACTTTGCTTCTCTCAAATTGATTTAATTCTTCTTGCATTGCTAGGAACCAATTATTGTCTTCTAAGGCTTCATTGACATTCCTAGGCTCAATTTGAGATACAAAGGCTATATATTGGCACATATTCCTTAGGGATGATCTAGTTCTAACTCCAAGAGTTGGATCTCCTACTATTTCACAATTTTTTACATATCCTAACTCTCTTGGTGCTCTAGGTTCTCTTTCTAAAACCTCTATTTCTTCTTCATCTTCTTTATTCAAGTCAAGCTTTTCTAGAAAGTCATCTTCTAAGCCTTCATCAAATATTCCAACATTTTTATCATTGGTTGAATCTTTAGATATATTATTTGATTCATCAAATATAACATGAATAGACTCTTCAACCACTAATGTTCTTTTGTTATATACTCTAAAAGCCTTTGAATTCAATGAATATCCTAGAAATACTCCCTCATCACTTTTGGCATCAAATTTTCCTAAATTATCTTTTCCATTATTTAGAACAAAGCATTTGCAGCCAAAAGGATGGAAGTAACTAATGTTAGGCTTCTTACCTTTGTAGAGCTCATAAGGAGTTTTCTTTAGCATGGGTCTTATCATAGCTCTATTAATTATATAACATGATGTGTTTATAGCTTCAGCCCAAAAGTACTTTGGTAAGTTATTTTCACATAACATGGTCCTAGCCATCTCTTCCAAAGTTCTATTTCTTCTCTCAACTACACCATTTTGTTGTGGTGTCCTAGGGGCTGAAAAATTATGGCTAATTCCTTGATCATTGCAATACTCATCAAATCCTATATTTTCAAATTCTTTGCCATGATCACTTCTAATGCTTGTTATTGTATATCCTTTTTCATTTTGGGTCACCTTTGAGTAAGTTATGAATTTCTCTAAGGCTTCATTTTTTACTCTCAAAAAGAACACCCAAGTGAACCTAGTGTAATCATCAACTATTACAAATCCATAGTGTTTCCCACCTAGGCTAGTGGTTCTAGTTGGTCCAAATAAGTCTAAATGCAGTAATTGAAGAGGTCTAGTGGTGGATACACTATTCTTAGGCTTAAAAGTTGTCCTCTTGTGTTTTCCTTTAACACAAGCTTCACATATTTCTTCATGATCAAAGGATATTTTGGGTAAGCCTATAACTAGATCCTTTCTAGCTAATTTAGATAGCACATGCATGCTAGCATGACCTAGTCTTCTATGCCATAACCAAGATTCCTTTTTGTTGTCTACCATTAAGCATATGTTTTCATTTTTGAGTTCATTAAGATAGACAATATATATGTTACCTTGCCTATGACCTAGAAAAAGAATTTTATTTGACTTAGGATCTATAACATTACACTTCATGCAATCAAAAATTACTTTGTAACCTTTGTCACAAAGTTGACTAATGCTTAGTAAGTTATGCTTTAGACCCCTAACAAGTAATACTTTTTCTAAGGAGAAATGATCATTACCTATTGAGCCACTTCCTTCCACTTGGCCTTTGGAGTTGTCCCCAAAAGTGACTTCTCCACCAATTTTTGATTTGAAGGAATTGAAATGGCTTTTATCACCCGTCATGTGCCTTGAGCATCCACTATCTAAGTACCAAGCATCTTTTGTTTTAGCTTTGTGGCTATGCTCAATCACCTACAAAAAATCAAACTCAAGTCTTAGGTACCCAAATTTTCTTGGGTCCTTGGAGGTTAGTAAATGCAATTCTTGATCCCATTGGGATCCATTTTGCTAATGCATTACAGTCCTTGGAATGAATTACCTCTTTTGGAATCCATATCCTTTTTACTCTTTTTCCTTTAAGATTCCTCATCTTTATATTGCAATAATGTGACTTATGTCCCTTTCTATTACAATATGAATAAGTAATTGCAGGTTTATTCATGCTCTTCCTAGCAATAAAACTCTTAAGATGGGTCTCCCTACTTTGTGCATTATATCCTAAGCCATTTTTGTCAAAAAATGCCCTTTGGGTTTCTAGCATGCTATCTAGCTTTTGTTGCCCCATGTGAAATCTATTAAAGGAGTTATGTAGATTGTTATTTTTCTCCTTAAGGTCACAAATTTCTAGATTTGAAATCTCTAGTTTCTTTTCACATTCTAATTTATCTTTTAACATTATCTCATTTTCCTTTTTTAATTTAGATATTAACTTTTTATACTTCATGCTCATACATTCATACTCTAATGCAAGATCATCAAATGCATCTTGCAATTCATCAAATGAGTATTCATTGAGATTAGAGGTTACCTTTTCATCATCATCAATAGCCATGAAGCATAAGTTGGCAATGTCCTCATTTGATTCATCATCGGAGCAGTCACTGTCGCTCCATGTTGCCACCATTGCCTTCTTTTTATGGAACCTATCATTGGATCTTTTAAGAAGAGGGCAGTTAAATTTTATGTGTCTAGGTTTTTTACATTCATAACACACAATAGAGTTTTTTCTACCTACTTCCTCTTGTTCTCTCCTATTGTTTCTCCTATTACTACTACTCGCTCTCATCCTCATGAACTTATTAAATCTTTTGGCAAACATTGCCATCTCAATATCCTCCTCACTGCCACTCTCATTTTTAATCTCCTCTTGAGCAGTGGATTTTAGAGCAACTCCCACTTTCTTGGGTGGCTCTTCATTTCTTTTAAGTTTCATCTCATAAGTGAGCAAAGATCCTATCAATTCATCTAGGCACAATGTGTGAGGATCCTTAGATTCCTCAATTGCCGTCACTTTAGCTTCCCATGATTTAGGTAAGCTATTTAAAATTTTCTTTACCATTTCAATATTAGAATATATTTTTCCTAAAGATTTTAATCCATTAATTACATCTGTGAATCTAGTGAACATATCACTAATTGATTCTCCTTCCTTCATCCTAAAAAGCTCATAGTCATGTGTGAGCATACCTACTTTTGTCTCCTTCACTTGGGTTGTACCCTCATGAGTTATTGCCAATTTATCCCATATTTGCTTGGCATTATCACACCCGGAGACTCTATTGTATTCATTAGGACCTAAAGCACAAAATAATGTGTGCATAGCTTTAGCATTTAGCTGTGCACATTTAATGTCATTAGAATCCCATTCATCTTCTTCTTTGGGGATATCTCTTCCCTCTATTCTCTTTGTAGGGATTTGAGGTCCCTTAACTATAATTCTCCACACTTCATAATCATTTGCTTGAATGAATAACATCATCCTAGTCCTCCAATACGAATAATGTTCACCATTGAACATGGGAGGTCTAACCGTAGAGTGCCCCTCTCCTACCAAACTAGTTGCTACATTGTTAAGAGCCATTTGATCGTTTCTAACTCTTAGGAGTTGCACCTATGTGATTAAAGAGTCCTAGCTCTGATACCAATTGTTGGCTCTACCGAGAGGGGGGGTGAATCGATTTTCTAACAATTATGGCAAATTTTAAATTAATCACAATTTAATCACAAATGATAATGAGCAATATAGTGCAATATAACAATTTAATGCAAAGTAGGGAGGAGAGAAACAAACACAATCGTTTATAGAGGTTCGGCCAAACTCTTGCCTACGTCCTCTCTCCTTGACCTTCTTGTCAAGTGTTTTCTTTCTCTCTTTTAATAGAGCTTACACAGTTCCTTTTGCAGGTTAAGGAATAACCTCTCTACCCTTAGCAATACAGAAATGTATTCACCCTTTTACGATGTCTCTCACTGAGGAACAATCCTCTTTTCTTTTTGGGTATGGATGAATACAGAATAAGGCTTTACAATGGGTAGTGCTAACAAAGCTTGTTGCACTTAAGCTTGTACAATGAATTTCAATTAATGAGCAATAGGGACACAAAGAATGAATGAATTAAAGCTTGAGAATGTTTGGAATATGCAGCAATAGTGTCTCTATTCTCTTTGTCTTCAATGCTTGGTTAAATACTGAAGGATTGGTAGTTGGAGCATTAAATGCTATTTTTCCCGTTGTGATTTGCAGAAACTAGCCGTTGGGTACCTCCAGTAGAGTGCCAGATCGATCTGCCATCTTGGCCAGATCGATCTCTTAGTTATAAATCCTGCAAGATTGAAGCACAAATACACAAGGAGATCGATCTCATAGGTTAGCAGATCGATCTGTTAGTTTAAAAATAATGAGGCAGATCGATCTGTCGAATAGGCAGATCGATCTACTAATCTCTCTGTTTGAGGCAAGATCGATTTCCAGATCGATCTGCCATGCAATCTCATAGAGAGGAGATCGATCTCTCAACAACACATATCGATCTCTTTAGCTCTCTGACTTTGAGGAGATCGATCTCTTCCTTACCAGATCGATCTCATAAGTTCTCTGTTTGAGTGTGGATCGATCTCTCAGATCGATCTATAGTCTTAAGCTCTTAAGGGAGATCGATCTCTTGATAGACCAGATCGATCTCTCAACTCTAGCTTGAACCAGATCGATCTCTTAACCCTTGCAGATCGATCTCATTCTACCTAAGTCCCTTTGTAAAGGTTTAAGGCTTGCCAGATCGATCTCTTCCATCATGAGATCGATCTCTCATCAAGTAAAAACCCAGGAGATCGATCTCTCATCAGCCAGATCGATCTCTCATCAGCAGAACTCTAAGTTCTGGTACTAATAACCTCTAAACATGTTTTTATATCAACTTAATATTATCGAATTAACTTGTTTTGTCATTTCAAAATACATTAACTCAACACATGCTTATCACCTCACTAACATGTTAGTATAATCTATTTATCATCAACTCAACCATATCACATTTTCTCACACTAGCTCATTCTAGGTTATGCTTGTTACCTTACATTCTAGGTAGTTTCAATCATCAATACATACACCAATCTACTCACAACAACAACTAGATAAATATACTTTGAGTTGGTGTATTAGAAACTCACCTAGCTTGACTTTCCTCTTGCTCCAAATAAGAGCACTCATTTGCTCCTTCAATCTAACAAATGAAGTGTTGTTTCCAAGCTATGTGGTTCTTCTCCTCACAATGAACAACTTTGCTCTAATAGCTTTTTCTCAAATCTTTATGAAAATGTGATGGTTTTAGAGTGAGAAAGCTAGGTTAATGTTAAAAATGGAGGAAATGGATATGCAGATCCAACTGCCCTGTTTTTATATAAAATGTCTTAAGAGATCGATCTGACATTGCTTGAATCCTTCAGAATTTTGACAATTTGCAGGCAGGGGATTGATCTGATGAAGTGCATGAGATCGATCTGCTCAAGGTAATGAGATCGATCTGTTTCAAGCAGAAGGCTTTGGAGATCGATCTGGTCTTAAGAGGAGATCAATATGGCCTATCCAGTGACCAATGGAGATCAATCTGCCTAAGGGAGGAGATCGATCTGGTCCAACCCGAGACAGCATGAGATCGATCTGTTTGAGTGAGGGATCGATCTTCCTCTTGCAGAATGCTTGGCATAGTATTTTTCAGGCCATGAGATCGATCTGGCCTTCATCCTGGAGCATCTTAGCTGTAATTTTCTCAAATTTTCTAAGTTAAGCTTCTATCCAATTAATTATATACTCATTTTGAGATTTATTCACACTTAGAACTTACAAACATCTATTTCTTGTAATTCATATGTAATGTAACTTGTCCGTACATTCAATAATCATAAACATTACATAGGAATTTACGGGTCTTACACCTTGGCACCCCATGTCTTCCACACTCTCACGCAGGGGGTCTCACGCAACCTAGCGCCTCAGATCTTCCGCACTCTTGCTTACCCTGACGCCTCAGGCCTCCTGCAGCCTCACGCATGAGGTCTTCCACAGCCTCACGTAACAGGTCTTCTATAGCCAGACGCACAGGGTCTCTAGCACCCTAGCGCCTTAAGCTCTCCACAATCTCACGCCCGAGCTCCTCAGCCTCCGAAGTATTCCTTCTCTGTGTTCTTTCCCCCACCAAGTTTTGGACAACTAGGGGCAGATTCACTTGCAGGAAGACATCCTTGAACAAATCAACCATAGCGTGTAAGGCTTGGGTGGTCTCTTCTCCCTGTCTCCTCATAGCTTCAAATTCTGCTACAGAGATTGTCATCTTGTTTGACTCTCTCTCTCCCTGAGCTTCATCCCCAAAGTCGCCCAATGAAGAGCTCGCCATATCCTCATTTTCATCACTCCTCCTTGCTACTAAACATGTCTGCACCATTGTTGTAGAGCAGAAAGCTTTTCTATCGTTTCTCACAAACGGCGTCAATTGTTGTTGCTAAGCACAACGATGATGTATTACTGACGTCTTTACTTCAATCTTTTTGCCACGTGTTACCGAAAGCTCTGCAAGAACAAGAATAATCAGAGGGATGCAGGGGTTGTTCTCTACGTAAGCACTCCGATGCTTAAGTCAGAACGAAATTTTGGCAGAGTTTCAGTAAAGTAAAAAATAGAGAATTAATTCCTTTCATAAATCATACTTGGTTCCTATTTATAGGGGTTAATTCCATCTTTAATTACGTATTTGTCCACCTATATTAATCAAAGACACTCAAGGATAAAATTGTCCGAATAAATTTCAATACAAAATTTATTTTCATCTGTATTTAATTTTTATATGTCACGTGACGTATTGTGATGGTGCCACATGGCGCATTGAGATTGTGCTCATAACAATACCAAAACTTTTTTCTTTACACAACTTTTATGAGAAGTATAAATTTATTTTCTTATAAAAAATATTAATTTATTAAGCCTAGGACTTTTACTAGTTCAGATAAAGGTTATAGATAGATATAGGTAAATTTGCATGTTCTAAGTCTTTTATTAAAAAAATAAAGGAAAAAGGATTTTTTTACAGTCCGAATATAAATTATAAATTATGTCCCATTTGGGAAATTCTACAGTAAGTTGCAATTGGTATTTTCGTTTTATTATCTTTTGCCTTCCCACTGACCTTTTGAGACTGCTGTCATGTTTCTATTTAGAACTGCTGCCTGCAATTCTTTTCAGCGTCCTGTTTCTCTTCGATTCCAGTAATAACCGAGACAGCTAGTTTTGTTTGCTATCACGTTCATATGTTATACCCTCCCTAGCTCGTGTATCAAATTCAAATGGCTCTCTTTTATGGAACTGTAAGCATGGAAGAAATTTAGTCTACCAAGAATATATTGCAATACAGAGACAATAAAAATTCCAGGAAATACCATGGTTAAAACGTGGGATACAACTGGTAATGGCAATCACGTTCGCTTCTTCTAACAGCCTCAGCAATATGTTAAAACCAACCTTAGCTAAAATTACGGTTTCAAACACTCTCAGGTAAAAATTTCAAATAGATTATTTCCCTATTCTCTAATCATCAAGAAAGAATATATCGAGGCAAAAAAAAAAAAAAAAAAAAGAGGAAACGAAAGAATTAATCTACCAGCTGTGTAATGCATCCTCAGATGCATGGTGGCAAGGGCCCTATATCTGTGCAATAAGGAGTTCATTCCATGTGTCTGGTACACCAGGTAGGCACCAATGCAAGCAATCATTGATACCCTGAGTAGGTCTAATACTGTAACCAGACATGTGAGCTTCATCCCTGAGTTGAGAAATCGCAGTTATATCCAAAATCGTTACCTTTGTGCCCCTAACAGCACTCTCAACAACTTTGTCACTAGATTCATCCTGCAAGACCTCACTACCTCCAGTTAAGGGTGCAGTATTATTGCAAGTACCTCCAGTGTTCCAATCTCCATTATGGAAGTGCCTCGGAGATATTGTCCGAAAGAAAGCTTTCAGTCGGCGGTGTGAGAGAAGTTGTGAATCTAGCCACCTGACAACACTATGCACTGTGAAATTCTTGGCATTCCTAATATCTTCAAGTTCTTTATTCTCGTTCGGCTTCCCATTCACATGCATCACCCAACGGTTTGCGGTAAGCTTCCCTCTGTTCCAGTGGTGACCTGTATTCAGAACTAATACATCAAATCGATAAAGGAAATGTCTAAGGAAAGCTGGTGGACGGTCCAAATGCATGGCAACATCAGAGGCTGGGTCTGTGCTGTTAATAGGCTGTAGGTCAGACAGGCTAGCTGACCAGTAATATAAAATGGTGGTATTTGTATTTGGGAACCGATATACCCATCCATCAGGACGCTTGGCTCCTCGGGGTTTGACAAGCCCATATTCCCTTGCAGCATCTTCAATTTCTGGACTCTCTTCTCCACCTGTGGCCATACACATCATGGATTGGAACTGTTGCCTGCCTAACGAGTCTCCTATAAAAGCAATTGTTTTATCCTGCATTCTGAAACTTAGAGCCACAGTTAGAACTTACAATTCAAAATAAAAGAACAACTATGATTAAAGAACTTAAAATAATAATAATAATAATAATAATAATAATAATAATAATAATAAAACTCATAAGAACCTTTATCCCAATACCACAATAAGCTAAATTTAAAATAAATAAATAAATAAATAGATAAGTAAAACCCAGAAATCTCTCATAATCCTGATAAATTAAGACAGCAAAGCATCACAAAACGAGGAATTTCCAGCTTAGTGAAGAAAGAACCACAATCCAGGCAATGCAGAAGCAGGTGATGCAAGGCATTTTTAGCATATCATTAGTCTTCACTATTCTTAGTTTTTCAAATTAAGTTGAGCTAGGTCTATACTGAATAGCGAGATGTGTTTAGTACCAAGAAATGAAAAAGGAATAGCAACATGAGAGGTTAAGGAGATATTTCCTTTCAGCAGAAATTTTTTTTCTTGCCATAGAGAGGACAAAAGAAACCAGGAGAGGGCGACTCCCACCATGATAAAAGCAATTGTTCATCAAGAAAATCTCTTTTTCTTTTTCTTTTGTGACAAAGCCTCTGCTAGGAATGATAAGAGATAATCAGATTGACCAATTATTTACAGGACCTCAAAAACTAGTAACTAACCATACTAAAGAATATATGGAGAAAAAGAGAGGAACATAGAGGAGGGCATCAGCAATTACAAAAAATTGACCAATTATTTACAGGACCTCAAAAACTTGTAACTAACCATACTAAAGAACATATGGAGAAAAAGAGAGGAACATAGTGGAGGGCATCAGCAATTACAAAAAATCATAACTAGAGGCATACCTTCTCAAGAAGGCAAATCGATCAAACTCGGATATTTTACAATTCTTGGGCTGCCATCTATATCCCTCAAAAGAGAAGTCTGTCCGTTGGGTCAGTCTGCAAGCCCACATTCCTGATAACCACCGTTTACATTCAAACCCAGAATATAAAGGCCGCCGGCCGTCAGCAACCCATCTACCCTTGGCATAATTGCAATCTGAGTGATTGAAAAGTGGAATAATCTTGGTGATATAGAGAAGAAATCTGAAAGATGCATGAAAAGCTTAAATCTGATCAACTGCAGCTTCTGAATAAATTTAAATACTTGAAACATTTACAAAACATCAAAGACCGCAATTAATGAGCCTTTAAGAAAGCATAGGAATTATAAAAGAAAAAAATGAAAAGAATTAGTGCTAAGAAAATACCCTAAACATATTTCAGAATCTCCTATTTTATTAAACATCCTAAAGTTTAATAATTTTCCATATAATTTCAAATATTATATGGTTCTTTTCTTTATGCAAGTCATTGGATGCACAAGAAGAAGCATTAAGCCCTACAATAAACATTGGCCTCTTTGAGATAGCTAGAACAGCCAACACTAAGGGATATTTTGTGTTTTATCTGATCAGCCATAAACTGGTTCTACCTCACTTGCGCTTTATTTCATGTTTCCTTGATAAGGATCAAATCTTAATACCATTTCAAGGAACTCCTTCCTTCTTTTAGTCACATCCAAGGCAACGTCCTGAATCATTAGATAGGAATCCGAAAATGAAGAGAGAAACAAAGAATATCTACTTCTGGCCCCATTCTGATTTCTGAGTCACATTATTAACTCTGATACCTTTCAGGAGAAATTCATTAATAGGTTTATAGTTTCCCATTATGCAATCTAAGTTTCCTTAGAGACGAGCTAGAATATTTTCTAGCTCAATTAATAAAGAGCACACAAGTTTATGCAATTTTAGCCTTCAAAATGAGTTTTTAACTCTTTAAGGACCTCCAAAGTTATGCCAGGAATATTACTTCTTTTTTCTTCATTAATCTTTCTGTATTTTGCAACAAGTTCATTTTACTTTGATTTGAAACTACAGCCCTTCTAAAAACTTTTGATATGCACATAATTAACACTAATTAGTAGCCGTAAATCCCCCAATTTAGCGGTTGAGCACATTTGGTGCAAGTGTTGGTAAACTTTCAAGCAAGCCAGGCATGAAATCTGAATCTTTTAAATCCCAATCACACAATAAACACTAATTAACTCATTCCCTAGCAATGACTCAAATTGCAAGGCTTTCACAGAAACATTATTAATTATACACACCTTGTATCTCACATTTACTACCTCCAAAAGTGACTGAGAGAGAAAGACAGAAGGGAAGGAAAGCATCAATTATCAGTACAAAGTAGATTCAATCTAGTTGCAGCCCCATGATCCCCCAATAACATATTCAAGCCACATAGGAAAAAGACTTGTCCTTTCTGGATCCTATAATAATAAAAAACCCACATTTCCAAAGATCACCCGTATGATTTTGGAACTCAACCATTTTAACAAAGGTTTTCAGAAAAGCGCTTCTATTCATCTCCCATTACAATGAACAGCCATTGCAGTTCACTCACCTAAGTCTGGGGCAAGAAAATTTCAGTCGTTCTGCCTTAGCTTCCCACCAAACATTTTTCTATTCTCAAGTGCATCTAGCAGGACATTACAGATTTCCCCTGAAAGGGCCTGATCTTCTTACAGCCCATTGGTAATCAAATAGGCAAGAATCAAACCATCAACTAAAATTTAAAAAGCAAGGAGCTGTAGAAGTGGTAAAGTAAATTAGCAAAAATTTGCAAAAGTGGTTCAACTACTTCCAGGACTTTCAATTTCAATTAAGAAAAATTTGTTAAGCAACCACGCTACCTATTTCTATAGTTACTAGCTTTGGTTAAAGTTAAATGTGCCTTTCCACCAAGAAAGCGATATTGTAACCACCATCCAAGTTAAGAGAATGCAGTGATGGGAATCGACAGCACGTTATGTGATCCATTGAGCATGCATGGAGATGCAATGACGAGCTAAAGCTAAGAGTATGTGTGAAGCTTTACATGGGCTTATTTACGATAGTTGGACTAAAGCCACTGCACAAAAAGGGAGTCAAAGCTCGGAGGAACGTCAAGGCTTATCAAACTGCATTCAAGTGTAAGAGCAGCTCATTTGAGGAGTTTGGACAAAAGGTAATAGGGTTGGATGCATAACTTGAGCTGAATGCAATACGGCCCAATGTTATACTTATGTTATTTAGTTATTTTGTGATTGGATGGGCAGAACAATGTCTTAATTTTAATTTAAGCCCAAACCTTTATTTAATAAGTTATTAGGTAGGATTGTTATTTGTTCTCCTTTGGATTTCCTATTATGTTTAGGATTCCCTAGTCTGTTTAAGATTTCCTAGTCTATTTAGGATTCCCTAGCCTGTTTAGGATTTCCTAGTCTTTAGGTTTCTATTTTAGCTAAATATATAGGCATGTAACCCTTTTAGAGAGAACACAATTGATTTTGAGTTATAATATTGAGAGATTTTTCTCTTTGGTTCCTTTGAGAACTTTGTGAATTTATCAAGATTATTCTTGCGGCATTCTAATCTAACTTATCACTCACATTCTTTCTTATTCTTGAGTGTGGCGTCAAAACCTTTCTTCTTATACCTTTGGTTCTTGTTTCATGTTAAACATAGAGTCAAGGTTTATTCTTTGATAAATCTGATTTGGCTTTCTTGTGGTATTGAATTCCTTGTTTTGTTGGTAGGTCTCATTGTTTCCTTTGGGGTTCGCATCATCTTGGCATTAGAGCTTGGTTTTAAATCAGGTTAGCTTATCTAAATTTAAGTTTTTTTTCTATTGTTTTCTTCGTGAACCTACCACCCTAATCGTTCTTCTTATTTTCTTCTTAAATCATCCTACCTTTTTTCTTTGTTCATCTTGTTGAAACTTATCAAGTTTCTTTCTTTTCTTTCTTCTTGTCCCTTCTTTCTTTCCGATCTAGTTTCTTCTTTTATTTCTTTTTCTTGTCCCCTAAATTCCAATTTCTTTTTGATTTGATTATTTATTCTTAAAAAATATATTAAAAAAAGACAAGAAAATTTAAAAAAAAAAACAAAGAATACAAGGAAAGTAAATTCAGATTGATTAAGTCGAAGGGAGATAGAGACATTTTTTTTTTCCTAAATTAAAAGAGATTCTAATTGATTCAGTGGACATAGGCATTATTTCTTTCCTAAATTAAAGAGATTGATTCAGTCAACTACAACAATTTGGATCTAATTAATTTTTCCTTGTGTCTTACATTATTGATCTTATTTTCCTACCTAAACTGCAACCTTATTGCATCAACTTTCTTAATTGGCTCTTTTAATTACTTCTTGTTCATTCTTTGTTGTTTCCTTTGTTTCTTTGATTCTGATTTGTTGGAGTTAGCTTGTTACAAGGTGATTTTGATTGAGATGACTTGGTACAATAAAGAACTAAAAGAGGAAAGTTGGGAGAGAGGAAAGTTGGGAGAGGGAGAAAGGCAAGAGGTGTGAGCAACATTAGTAGAGAAATGCCAAATCTGTTTAGAGTGCAAACACGAGTGTTGAGTGTCATATCG
Source organism: Firmiana major (assembly GCA_033439115.1). Taxonomy (NCBI): domain Eukaryota; kingdom Viridiplantae; phylum Streptophyta; class Magnoliopsida; order Malvales; family Malvaceae; genus Firmiana; species Firmiana major. The sequence goes on from CM065904.1 coordinate 39,328,926, forward strand.
TGAGAAAGTGGAGTGAAACACATAAGGAAGTATTGTGAGGTCCTCTTCTAACGATTTTTTGTAGGTTTTGATCATGTCAGCAGGCAAGGATAAAGATGTAGCCAAAGAAGGGAAGTATGGATGTGTCGTTACACTCAAAACCATACAACAACAATTTGAGAGGATGAACACCATGTTTGGAGAGATTAGCGATAGAAAGGAGAAGCAAGAAGCTATCATAACCAATTTGCAAAGAGAACAGCAGCATGAAACTCCTAGTTTGCGTGGGAATGTTGCTAATGAAGTGTATGATGGTAATTATGGAGAGCTACTTGTAGCCATGCTTTGAATGTGCAAGTAAAAGATGAGGATGAAGTGCAAATGTGATAGCATATTTCACACAAGGTGTCACATCAAAGCTAAGGTATTTAGTGCAATTACAGATGTGGTAGTTGTACTAATGTAGCTAGCACTCTTTTGGCAAAAAGTCTGAATTTTCCTACTTCAAAGCACCCAAGGCCGTATAAAATGCAACAGTTGAATGATTGTAGAGAAGACAAGGTAAATAAACAAGTGCTGGTTTCATTCTCTATTGGGAGGTTCAAAGATGAAGTGCTTTGTGATGTAGTTCCTATGTATCCTGATCAGTTACTATTGGGCAGGTCATGTCAATATGATAGAAGGGTGGTGCATAATGGTTTTAAAAATCGGTATTCATTCACTATGAAGAGGAAACCAATCACTCTAGTTCCATTGACTCCCATGGAAATTTATGAGGACCAATTGAGAGTTAAAAAGGAGAGTGAGATAAAAATAGAGGATGAGACCGAGAGTAAGAAAAAGAAAGAGAGCACAACGGAAAACGAGTCAAAAAGAGAGAAAAAGCTGAGAGTGTTGAAAAGAAAGTGATCAAATCAGTGAGCTTTTTCTGCAAAAGAAAGTGATGTCAAGGCTGCGTTTCTAACAAAACACCTATATTTATTCGCTTTTGAACAAGGATTCTTATTTCAATTCTAACAAACTTAACCCTTCTTTGCCTAGTGTTGGTAGATCTCCTTTGCAGGATTTTGAGGATGTATTTCCTGAGGACATTCCTAATGGTTTACCCAGGATTTAAATTGCGGTCGAGGTCTCGTTTTCGATTGCGTTGCGTTTGTCGCGGTTGCGGATATAACGGAGACCATCGCGGTCATTGCGGCTATCGCGGTCGTGATTTTTTTTTAATTCACACAACTTCATCCAAAATATATTATTTACAATTATAATCATAATTAGTCTTATTTTATAATTTTAAAAGTAATTTATGATAATTACTAAACATTTAAGATAATTACTAAATATTTTTTAAAATAATTAGTAAATACATACTTACAAAATTATTAATTAATACTAACTTTTTAAAAAAATATATTAAAATTATATTAATTAAAAAATTATACTAATTGAAAAAATTAACTATTAAAAAATTATATTAATTATATTAATTAAAAAAATAACTACTAAAAAATTATATTAATTATACTAATTAAAAAAATTAACTACAAACAAATTATACTACTTAAAAATTTATATTAATTTAATTATTAAATATTTATTTAATCTCTATCCCTAACCAAACCCACTCACCTACCCAACCGACACCTTCCCCCCACCCTCTCTCCAACCCAGTCACCCAATTTCTGATTTTTGCTTCGATTTCTTTCAGAGCGCCCACCCCCCCCCCTCGCCAACACCCACTGAAAGCTGGGGGAAGGAAGTGACATGGTTTTTTACAAGTAAGGGGTCTGCTTTGTCCATCTTAGCCCATCCATCGATATGGGAGCATACCATAGCGAAAAGAGATCCTCAAAGGCCGCTGAAATAAAGAAAGAAAAAATCATTGTAGAAGATCGAGCCAAGAGCACTGCCTTCCCCTTCTTGGTCAGTTCTTTCCCAACTCTACTCTTTGCTCTCTGGTTCGATTAGTGATCACCTTCGATTTTCTCTGATTCACACCCGTTTTTCATCAAAAGCGGTGGCGGCTGCCATCGAAACCGCTAAATAGCGGCCGCGACTCCGTGTCGCGGCCGCTATTTGGAACCCTGGGTTTACCACCTATAAGGGGAATTAGGCATTATCTTTGGCCTAAGAAGTTCGTGATCCATACTAACCATGAGTTCTTGAAGCATTCAAAAGGATAAGGTTAGTTGAATAAGACATGCTAAATGGGTAGAATTCCTTGAGACGTTTCCTTATGTGATCAAGTATAAATAAGGGAAGACAAACGTTGTAGCTGATGCATTATCTCGAAGGTATGCGCCTATCTCTACTTTAAATACAAAATTGTTAGGATTTGAGCACATCAAAGATTTCTATGTTAATGATCCAAACTTTGCTAATTTGTTTAATGCTTGTGAGAAGGCTGCTTTTGGAAAATTTTATAGGCATGATGGGTTTTGTTTAAAGAAATAAATTATGTGTGCCTAAAAGTTCTTTAAGGGAATTGCTAGTGAGAGAAGAAAATGGGAGAGGTTTAATGGGACACTTTGGTTTTAGTAAAACTTTAGATATTTTGAATAATCACTTTTTCTGGCCACACATGAAGAGAGATGTTAAGAGGATGCATGAGAAGTGTATTACTTGTAAACAAGCTAAGTCTAGAGTTTTACCTCATGGTCTTTATACTCCTTTATCGATACCTAGTGAACCTTGGATTGACATATCTATGGGCTTTGTTTTGGGTTTACCAAGGTCAAAGAGGGGTAGGGATTCTGTTTTAGTTGTTGCTAATAGATTTTCGAAGATGGCACATTTCATTCTTTGCCATAAAGCCAACGATGCAATCGAACATAGTAGAATTGTTCTTCAAGGAGATTATGCGTTTACATGGTGCTCCAAAACTATTGTTTGTGATCGAGATGTTAAGTTCTTAAGCTACTTTTGGAAGACTTTGTGGGGAAAGATGTGAATTAAATTATTGTTTTCGACTACATGTCATCCTCAAATTGATGGACCAACCATTGTGGTTAATAGAACATTGATAGCCTTGTTGCATTCTATCATTCAAAAGAGCTTGAAGAACTCGAAAGAGTGTTTACCGCATGTTCCATTTTCTTATAATAGAAGCATTCATTCAGCAACTAGTTGTTCACCATTCGAAGTTGTTTATGGCTTTAATCCACTTACTCCTTTGGATTTATTGCCTTTACCAATTGAGGAATGAACAAGTTTGGATGGTCAGGAGAAAGCTAAAATAGTTAAGAAAATGCATAAAACTGTGCGACAACACATAGAGAGAAGGACAGAGCAATATGCAACTCAAGCCAATAAAGGGCGAAAAATAATTGTCTTTGAACTTGGTGATTGGGTTTGGGTTCATATGCGCAAAGAAAGATTCAACTGCACAAAGGTGTTCTAAGTTGCAATCAAGAGGAGATAGACCCATCCAAATGATTGCAAGGATTAATGAGAACACCTACAAATTGGAACTTTACGGTGAGTATAATGTTAGTGCTACTTTTAATGTTTCTGATCTTTCCCCTTTTGATGTAGGTGATGATTTGAGAACAAATCCTCTTGAGGAAAGGGGAAATGATGGGAATCAAGGCAGCACATCAAGTTATCAATTGAGCATGCGTGGAGATCCAATGACAAAAGCTAAAGCTAAAAGGAAGCGTGAAGCTTTACATGGGCATATTGAAGATAGTTGGACTAAAGCTAATGCACAACAAGGGAGTCAAAGCTTGGAGGAACATCAAGGCTTACTAAACTACATTCAAGTGCAAGAGCAACTCAATTGAGGAGTTTAGACTGAAGGCATGAGGAGTTTAGACTGAAGGCAATTGAGTTGGATGATTAAATTGGGCTGAATGCAATTGGGTTGAATGTTGTACTTATGTTATTTAGTTATTTTGTGATCTAAACAATGTCTTAATTTTAATTTAAGCCCATACCTTTTATTTAATAAGTTATTGGCTATGATTGTTATTTTTCCTATTATGTTTTGGATTTCCTAATCTGTTTAGGATTTCCTAGTTTGTGGATTTTTATTTTAGCTATATATAGGCATGTAACCCCTTTGGGGAGAACACAATTGATTTTGAGTTATAATATTGAGAGACTTTTCACTTTGGTTCTTTTAAGAACTTTGTGGATTTATCAAGATTATTCTTGTGGCATTTTAATCTGACTTATCACTCACATTCTTTCTTATTCTTGAGTGTGGCGTCAAAACCTTCCTTCTTATACCTTTGGTTCTTGCTTCTTGCTAAACAATGGGTCAAGGTTTGTTCTTTGATAAATCTGATTTAGCTTTCTTGGGGTATTGAATTCCTTGTTTTGCTTGTGGGTCTCATTGTTTTCTTTGGGGTTCACAGAAAGTGGAATGATAAAAAGTAATTAAAAAGTTTGATAATGATAAAAAATATATATATGGAATAATTTTATTATGACACAAAAAAATACCCTTGCATGACTAAGCACTATGTTACTGGGACTCAAAGGGCCGAGTGTCAAATATGGATATGTGTCCGATATAGGTACATGCAATTTTTTCTATGTTTTTCCATAATTTGGAGGGTGGACCTCCATATCCTTGCATGTAGGATAAGTGTCAGACACGGGTACTTCAAGGAAAATGAAGTGTCACACCAACATAAGCAACCAAACAACAAATTGATGGTCCTAGTACAGACCGCTAAAAGCCAACTTTGTCAACATAGTTATTCTACAAGTTAGTCTAGTCAAGAGCTCAAACAAGAATTCATAAGAAGTCTATCGGAACAAATCAATTAGGTTTGCATTAAAAAGAGTGCAAAAATTTAGTTAAAAAGAAAGCTATTTCGTACTCAACCTGCTTTTTTGGCGGATAACTCCTTTGCATCATTATCTTTAACTTCATAATTGAATGTGGTTATAGATGCTGTTGGTGAAGAAGCATTATGATATTCTCGTTCCCTATTTGTGTCTTTCATCAAACTTGACTTATTTGCTTCCTCTGAATGCCCTATAGGACTCCTGAAAACTGATGAATTATTCGCTGCATCCACAAGAAACTCTAAGTGGAACAAGAAAACATTAAAAGTCAAAGAAGGATTTAAAATTAAATTAAGTTTAGAAAAATGATCTTGAATTCAAATATTTCATACATTAAATATCTAGTAAGAATTGATAAAAAAAAAAAAAAAGAATCGAATAAGACCCAACAGCAAAATTGTAGTATTAAGCTACCTACTTTTGCAACCTCTAGTATTGATAAGGCATGCCATCATTTACTCATCCCAATCAAAACATACTCCCTAAGTACCAAATAAATAGGATCTATATCATCCTAACAGTTTTCTATTAGCATCTGGTTTAGATTTTCCCAATTAAAAGATATACGGAAATGAACTTAATGAATCAAAGGCACTAATATTATGACTCTGCTATTTCGCACTCGTATACATGGATATACAGCTGAATGACTGCTATATAAAACTATTAGTAATCCTTTCTTTTGATCTATATCATCTTAAGTTCTTGACCAAATAATAATAATAATAGTAACAATGTCAAAATTAATAAAAAAAAATGCTATATTCACTTACTACACAAAAATATGAAAGTTCAATTGAACAATCAAAGGAATAAAAAAAAATGCTTATCAAAGAACCTCAATAAAAGTGGTTCATACTAATGAGGCAGACCTCATTCTTTTCACCATTAGCCCAAGGGTCATACTTTCTATAGAAGATTAACATGGATCATCTTATTTTCACTATCCCAGCTTTTTTTGGACATCCTCTTGTGCCTTTTACACTTTTAATGCACTTTCAATTCCAAATGCCTTCAAAGGTATTTGGAACCAAAACATTTCCAGACACAGAAATTCGTCTTCATCTTCCCCACTTACTGAAATCCAAAATTTGTCACGTATTTCTTACTGACTTTTCCTTGCATCATAACTGGACCATCTTAAAGATCCCCATTGCCAGTGTTCCACTCTCTTGTCAAACAACGACAATGTTGCATCTTAAAATCCTCATGAAATCATCAATGAGAATAACTAAGTAGCCAAATACTGGATTTGTGAGTATCAAAGCAGTACTTATTTCTCTCTTACCTGAGGACTAAGATTCATCCCTTCCACTCTTAGCCTTTTTTTTCACATTGTTCTGTTTAAACGGCTCCAATGTGTCACAAACATTTTTTTTGGGCACTATGTGTCACTATTTAAAATGTTCCATTTTCTCAAACAGTAAAAAAAAGGGGTAAATTTACATTGTTTTAAAGTTCATCCCAGCTCTACCAGCAAAGCAACTTCCATGAAAGACATCCAGATAAAAAATTTACAAAGATATGCAAATTACTATAGGTGGAGAGGCAGGGAAACAAACCTGAAGAAAGGAGTCTAAAACTTTGTTCGGCCAATAAAAGGGTCGTAAGGAAAGGATTCTTCTCCCAACCCCAAAGCATTATAGTTACAAAACCCAGAATAAGCAGAGCGATAGAAACATAGGTTCCTTTCAGTATATGAAAATGGCATCCTTTCGTCATTCTTGCAATCCCTCCCCAAAACCTTAAAATATGGTAAATTCAGCCTTTTTTAAGAAGGTTTTGGCCGTATTAAACCAAAAAAAAAAAAAATCAAGTAAATATTCACTTACTGATTTAAAAGAAAAATGAAATAAAAAGAATGAAGACAAAATTAACTTGAATTTGCATCTAGCCTTCTCCTTAGGTTTTTTTTACCGGATCTGCTGATTTTTGCAGAGTACTTGGGTTTTGATATTGAGGGTGCCAGACGGACAGACAGACAAAATGGTTTTTTTTTTTTTTGCTTTGGTTATGGATTTTTTAGTTTACAAGCGTGGAGGATGTTTGGCTGACGAGAAATTCCATATACAATCACATACCTAAATTAAGTTTAGAAAAATGATCTTGAATTCAAATATTTCATACATTAAATATCTAGTAAGAATTGATAAAAAAAAAAAAGAATCGAATAAGACCCAACAGCAAAATTGTAGTATTAAGCTACCTACTTTTGCAACCTCTAGTATTGATAAGGCATGCCATCATTTACTCATCCCAATCAAAACATACTCCCTAAGTACCAAATAAATAGGATCTATATCATCCTAACAGTTTTCTATTAGCATCTGGTTTAGATTTTCCCAATTAAAAGATATACGGAAATGAACTTAATGAATCAAAGGCACAAACATTATGACTCTACTATTTCGCACTCGTATACATGGATATACAGCTGAATGACTGCTATATAAAACTATTAGTAATCCTTTCTTTTGATCTATATCATCTTAAGTTCTTGACCAAATAATAATAATAATAGTAACAATGTCAAAATTCAAAAAAAAAAAATGCTATATTCACTTACTACACAAAAATATGAAAGTTCAATTGAACAATCAAAGGAATCAAAAAAATGCTAATCAAAGAACCTCAATAAAAGTGGTTCATACTGTAAGACCCGATATTTTCGAGTAAATTTAAAAATGCAAAAGGACTAAAATGGTATTCCCGAAAATTTGCAAGGGCAAAATGGTCGAAAGACTAATATTCGGTATTAATCGGGACAAGAAAATTTAATTAAAAATAAGAGAATGAGAAATCTTGATCAATGACGAAGAAATAATTAAATTTCGGATTAAATTGATCAAGATATGAATTTATTGGAATAAACCGGGATTTTTGTATCGAAAAATAATCCCGAAAATAATTGAAAAATATACCGGAAAGGTAAAACTGGACTGAGAAATTAATTTATGAATAAAATACAATTTTTTTTTAGAATATTTTGGGATATTTTGTATTTTTAATAATATTTTAATGAATAAAATATTATTAAAAATAAATTATAAAATAAACAAAATAAAATGTAAAAAAAAAAAAATGAATGAAAAAAAAAAAAAAAAAAAAAAAAAATCGCAAATGCGATTTCTGAAACAGAAGAGAAAAGAGAAACGAAACAGAGGCAAAACGCGAAGCCGAACCCGAGGGAGAGACTCACCGGCGAGCAACCACCGGCGGCCAAGGGCCCCAGACGAGGGTCGGCGAAGGTCGGCCGACCTCAGGCGAGCTCACAGGCGGCCACGACGCGCGGCGAGGTGGCCGGAAATTGCCGAAAACGGAGGTGGAACCCGCGGGAGAAAAGGCTTCGATTCGCCGGCGATGGGGCCGATTCGACTCCAGCGGAGGCCCGATTTGAGAAGCCCAGTCCATGGCGCGTTGAATGGCACCGGAATCGGCCAGAGAACCGGCCGGACGGCGCCGGCACGACCAAAGGGAGATTGGACCGGCCGAACCGGACAGAACCGGCCGAACCGGACCAGACCGAACCGGCGGTCCGAACCGGGTTGAACCGGACCGGACAGGTTCAGCCAAAAAGAAAGGGAAAAAAAGGAAGAAAAAGGGAAAAAGAAAAAGAGAAAAAATTGGGGAAAATTCCAGTGATGCAATCGAGCTTCGGGTAAGTCGGTAAGCGGTCAAATTGACCGATTTAATTTTCTGAATATTTAATTTAATTAATTCCGACTGGAAATTTACCCGAAAAAATATATTTAATTGTGTAGCTCGACGATTGGCATCCACCGAGAGCTCGAGATAGCCTCAATTTTTGTATTATCATGGAATAACGGGTAAGTGACCCTTATTTACGACAATTTTATATCGTTATGCGTGATTGATATTTAACGCATAAATTACAGATTTAATTTTCGCATAAATGAATTAAATTCTGGAAAATTAGATAAATTGTCGTAAATATTAAATTGAGATATCAGAGAATTTAGAACGAGGCTAAATAAATTACTGATGGGCCCAGTGAGCCCAATAGGCCTCGATAAAGTGTGGTAAACGGGCTTAAGGCTGATTAAGGCCCATTAAGGTACAATATGGCCCAATATGAGTAAACGGGCCCAATGATTTAAATTAAGCCCAGAAAATATAAAATACATTAAATTGTATTGTATTTGACCTGATGAATGTGTATCCGCAGTTCCGGAGATTTGATTTGGATTCGGAGCAAATCGGACTGCGTGACGAGTCATCAGCGGAAAGGTCAGACTGTACAGAAAAAAAAGAGGTAAGGGAATTGTGTGAGTAGCTAGAGGTAGCTACGCGTATTTTAATAGTGTTCTGTACACTGAATATGTATGTATGCCTTGATGATGTATAAAATGATCCTAAAAGTGGTTTAAATAATTTTTAAGGATCGAAATAGGTGAAATGTCTATTTTACCCCTATTGAGGGAAGTTCACCTAAGGATGGTGAAAGCATGACATGCATGGAATGCATGATTTAAGGATTTTTATGATTAAGGAATTTTCTTGATTTTATCAAAGTAAAACGATAGATTGGCCAGTAAATGCATGAATTTCACAAAATAACACTACGTAGGTGTTATTAATATTTAAATGAAATTTCTTTGGAAAAGAGGCCAACTATCAAGTTTATATGGAAACAGATAGTGCCGACACGTAGTTCGCACTATATCTGCGTTTGTGAATGTGCATAAATGTGCTTGAGCAGTTGCTCGCACCGACTTGTGACATCATATGCATGAAATGTGCTAGAGCATGGTGCTCGCACTGATTTTTAATATTGTGAAATGAGAGCTGCTGGAGCCTAGCTCGCACTCTGTTTTGACATGTTTTGACATGTTTTGATTTGTTTTGACGTGGTATGCATAAAATAGTGCTGGAGCGATTACTCGCACTACTTTTAATGATTTGACATGCATGAGAGATGCTGGAGCTTAGCTCGCATCCTGTTTTGATTTAATTATGCATAAAAGCCGTGCTGGAGTGAAACTCGCACGAGATTTGATTTAGTTATGCATAAAGCCGTGCTGGAGTATAACTCGCACGAGATTTGATTTACTTGAGCATTCATTTGTGCTGGAGCGTTGCTCGCACAAAGTTTTATATGGTTTTCATAATTCATTTGAATGCCGTACTGGAGTTTTTCTCGTACGAGGTTTTCACTGAATTTATATACATATCCGTACTAGAGCGTTGCTCGTACGTGGAATTTACATGAAATTATAATCAGTTTAAGTCGTACTGGAGCGCTGCTCGTACGCAGATTTCACTGATTTTTATGAAACCGTGCTAGAGCTTCCCTCGCACGAGGTTTTCAGATATCATGAATATGCATGGAGCCGTGCTTGAGCTTCGCTCGCACAGGGATTTATATTACATGCATATAGCCGTGTTGGAGCCTCCTGTAGACTGTGTGTCACAGTGAGATGATATGCTCACACGTGCATTCTGAGACAGATGATATGGGTGGATAAGACCTTTTACAGGCACCCCTGACTGAGCTTGGGTTCACGGAGTACTTTGTACCGTGTATGTCACGCGGAGTACGCTGTACCGTGGGGATTGTTGGAGTGGAGTGGCATTAGCCACGAGGCAGCAAGCCTTGCCCTCGCAATCCTGGTGTTATGCTGTTCTGGCGGGTAGGACGACCCACCTCCCGTTTCAGGTGTGATACCCCGCACACTAGGTACCGTGTTGCCAGGGATCACTAGGATATGGCCATAGTCCTCGATGTTACTGATACTTACCTAATTGTCTCACATGATATAACTTGTGGTCTGTTAGACCAGGGTAGACCCGAAGGAGGGGTCAGGCCCCCGATTTGATGATTTGATGATTTCAGATGATTTTATGATATGTGACCCTGAAAGAAGGGTGGTTTTATAACTCAAGTTTTATAATGAAGTATAACGAATTGTTTTATGAGTTTTGAGATGATTGACCCAGAGGGGTTATTTTATACTGCGTTTTAAATGAATTGATTTAAATGCAGTGGCATGATGTGTTTTTCATGCTTTTATTTGAAAATCTTGAATTGTCTTACATGACATGAAAGACTGCATGATCTTGATTAAATTCATGCTTAATATGATTTAATGATGTCACATAAAATGCTTTGAATGCATGAGTTACATGATTTATATATGCACAAATAGTTTTGGATAAACTATGGCATTGAATATGCATGACTTTGTGCGTGTAAATTTTAAATGAAAAGAAATGGATTTAAGGGCATGGCATTATGAGCATGTAGATAGTGGAGCTATCTACTTACTTGCATAATTGCCTTACTGAGCGTGTGGTTTGCTCACCCCCTTATTTTCCCATCTTTTCAGAGCACTTGTAATAATTATTGAGCGGCTGAGGACTTGCATGCTTAATATCCGCTGCTTGCTGCTACCCATCGAGAGACAGGTATACACATTTGTATGGTTTTGTATCTAAATATGTAATGCACAGTACTGTAAATGGATATGATGTCGGGGATGTAGAGTCATGCAAATACCATTGGGTATGTGTTTATTTAAAGTCAAAAGGATAGTAGACTCTGATATATGATTATGGAAATGGATTGGTAATAGTGAGAGGTGACTAACACCGAATCATAGCCCAACTGTGTTGTAGGATGGTCACGACAAGAGAAAGGTAAGAATTAAATAATAAATGAAAAAGCGAAAAATTTACTCTGATTTTTAGGTAATTCGGGTCGTGACAGGTTTAATGGTATCAGAGCTTGAGTTGGCCTGATATGAGTCGGTGTTAGTGGTTAAGAAATTACATCCCCATGTACTGTGCATTGCTTAGATACAATTGTGTATATCGAGATGGAAGTGCAGCTAAGAATTTGGTTTTAAATGCAAGAATAGACTCATTAAATGATAGCCGCTATGGTTGAGAGGCGAGTACACGAGCTCGAGGCCGTAGAGGTAGGCCCGGGAGTTGTACTGAGTCGCCACATGAGACTTGAGATGAGATTGACGTGGCGGCTAATGTTGAGCATGCCCCACAGAGTCCGACAGAAAGATCGGATAGAATCTGACAGAGAGATCAGACAGTATTGAGATACGCTTCGCGAGGTTGGAGCGGAGTGTAGGGAATATTTTGTGAGCTATTTGCTCAAGGTATATATGAGATTAGAGGGCGAGTCGAAACATTAATTGAAGTTCGCTCGACCCATTTGAAGAGTTAGACGTCCAGAATGGACATGGAAAAAATTTTATATGTATTCCGGTGACAGAATATCCCGGATATTGTTTTAAAGGAAATTACAGATGATATTATTTACTCTGACCCAGAGGAATTGGTTAATTAATGAGTATGAAACTCAGATTATATTCCTGGGCAGATATGACTCGAACACTGAACTGTGAGAGTCGAGATATCTGAAAGTTCATGGAAGGGCTCAGATTGTCAATTAGAGTCCGATTAGCCCGTTTGATATCACTACCTATACCGAGGCAGTGCGCAGACTATAGTTGTATGAATAAGATCACGAGTTGCATGCCTCTGAGATTGAGAAAGGTAGTGAGGGCCGAAATTGAGACAAAAAGAGAAAAGAGAATGACAAAGATGTCAGAACAAGAAAAGATAGTTTGGTAAAAGCTTAGAGTTGATAAATCACGGGGTAAGTTGATTGATAAACCCCAGTGTATCCAATTTCAATACTTTTGAGGGGTATTGTGATTTGAGGACCCCGACCTGTTACGTAACAGTATAACAGAGTAGCAGTGTGAACAGTGTAGGATATGTGGTAGTTACCACGAAAATAAGATGTTGGACGAGGGCGAGTGTATGCCTTGGACCAGGACACTACTGATGTTTCATTGGATGTGGTGCAAGATACCACACTGGTTGTGAATAATGAAATAATTATTTTAATTGATCCTGGTGCCACGCATTTATTCATACCGCCTTCAGTTGCTTATAAGTTAGTGAAAAAAATGTGAAGCCTATACCTTTAAGCATGAAGAGGATGATAGTTAGTTGATTTTCACTAACTGAATATGGGTATAGGGATTGTAAGTTGAAAATATGGGTGAAAATATCACTGAAAAGTGTATTGTAACTTGATAAGTAAGGAAAGAGTTTGTTACAAGTGATATATAAAAGGAGATATATTGGAATAAGAGACGTATGCAAGGTAAGGATATCCTTGATATGCAAAGTAAATTGGATTAAGCGGTATGTAGTCAAGTCTGAGGGATAATAAAGGTATTTTAAAATACTTCCCTGCCTGAAGATTTGACAGCGTCTGGAAGCGCACGCATAATCTATAGATTGAATTCGACGGTCATAATATATACATTTAAAATTTGGGTACCTTTATTGGTATGATAAAAAGATATAGAAATTCATTAATCATGAAAGTTTAAAATTTAAAATTTTATAAAAGCCGTCAATATAAGAGGAAAGAAATGACGTGAGCTAGTATCTTGAACGAAAGCTATTTCGAAATGACATTGTACGTTTATGCGTGCATAGGTCAAGTATATGGAAAATTGAAATATTGAGTGGAACTCAACTACGTTAAGGTATTTAAACCTTACCTGGACCGATTGGTTGTCATCTACAGCGATGATATTATGATGTATTCGAAGTCCAGGGATGAGTATGAGTCGCAACAGGAAACTGTCTTACAGACGAGGTGTTGAGAGTTTCTTGAAATGGACTGCTCAGTTGACACGTCTCGTTTGGAAAAAGATTTCGTACGAGATGTATGATAAGTATGAAAATGGCTTTCGTGAGTTTTGGTATATTGAAGTAATGAACTGACCACAGTAAGTATTCTCACCATGACTAACAGCTCAAGAGGTTTCAGTATGTATGGATACCTCAAAATAAGGATTGGGCTGTGTATTGATGTAAAATGGGAAGATAGTCGTTTATGGATCTAATTACTTCAAGGACCATAAGAGAAACTATCCGACCCATGATTTAGAGTTGGCAGTCATAGCGATTACACTGAAAGTATGGCGCCACCACTTATACTGTAAGAAATTTTGGGTATGCACTAATCGTAAAAACCCCCGAGTATCTGTTTTCACAGAAAGAGTAGAATGTGAGATAACCAAGAGGGTTAGAGCTTTTAAGGAAAATGATTGTGAATATTGTACCACCCAAGAAAGGCTAATGTAAAGGCTGATGCTTTAAACAGAAAGAGCCTCGAGATGGTATTACATATGATGGTCAGGGAGCGTGAGCTGCTAGAGCAGTTGTGAACCTCAGTAGTGATGTGATTCCTTCTGATGATGACGGTGATTTTGTGACAGCTAGCCTGAGGTTAGAACCGGATTTGTGTGACCGGATTTGCCAGGCTTAGCGTGATAATCGGCATGGTGTCGATAGTGTGGGTCAGATTCAGAAGGGTATAGTGACAGAGTTCACAGTGAGTGATGATGACTCACAGAGGTTCAGAGACAGTATAAGTGCTCCTCAGGACCATAGTTGATAAGAAAGTGCTATTGTCAGAAGCTCACTCTTCGGGATATACAGTGCATCCGAGAAATAATAAATTTATTTGAATCTCTGAGAAAGGTATTGGTGGTCAGGTATGAAAAGTGATATTGTAGAGATTGTTTACAAGTGTCTTCTATGTCAGCAGATTAAGGTAGAGTAAAAGAAGATGCAGAGTCATTGCATTCTCTACCTATATTGACACGGAAATGGGAACAAGTTACCATGAATTTCGTGATGGGTTACAGAGGACCCTAATGAATCACGAGGCTATCTAGGTGATAGTTGATAGATTGATTTAGTTACCCACCTTCTGGTTATGAAAATCCCTAGATACTCTAACTGTATAGGCGGATTTATGTGTGTGGAATATTGTGAAACATTGTGTAGCGTTCCAGTGAGCATGGTATCAGATAGGGATTCCCGCTTCACTTTCCACTTCTGGGAATATGTTTTTGGAAGCTATGGGACCCTGATTGTGTGTTAGCACAGCTTCCACCCTCAGACAGATAGTCAGTCAGAGAGGACTGTACAGGTTCTGGAGGATGTGATGAGAGCGTGTGCAATTGATTTTATGAGCTCCTGGGATGATCAGTTGCTACTAATCAAATTCGCTAGTGATGACAGTTGTCACTTGAGTATCGGGATGAGATTATATGTGGCATTGTATGACAGTAGGGAGTTGTTCCCTGACTTGGATAAGAGAAGTGGGTGACAAATAGAGAATTGTTCCCGAATTGGTAAGACAAACCTCTGAGTATGTTCAGTTGATTTGAGAGAGATTAAGAACACCTCAGAGCAGATAGAAAAGACTATGCTGACAAGAGACAGGAAAGCATTGGAAATTCACCGAGGGTGAATCATTATGTTGGCAGTAACAAGATTCGGATAGAGATATTGGACAAGTGGGAGGTAAGACCTGTAGGTTGGCATTACCACTTGGGTAAACAGGCATCCACTATGTGTCCTATCTTATGATGTTTCGAAAATAATATCCGGATCCAGTATATGTGATCGGATATGAACTCCAACAGTTTAGCTCAATGAAAGAGTAATGTATGAAATCGAGGTGGTTATTAAAAATGGAAAGAGAAAGTGTTGAGATTTGAGACGATCTCCCTATTTAAGTATGATGGTAGTATTACACTCCGGAGAAAGTCACTTGAGGATGACAGTATATGATACGATAGATATACCTGGAGTAAATTATGGACTCATTTACTTGGTTCTAATTTGGAGGACCAAATTTTTTAAGTGGGGGAGATTGTAAGACCCGATATTTTCGAGTAAATTTAAAAATGCAAAAGGACTAAAATGGTATTCCCGAAAATTTGCAAGGGCAAAATGGTCGAAAGACTAATATTCGGTATTAATCGGGACAAGAAAATTTAATTAAAAATAAGAGAATGAGAAATCTTGATCAATGACGAAGAAATAATTAAATTTCGGATTAAATTGATCAAGATATGAATTTATTGGAATAAACCGGGATTTTTGTATCGAAAAATAATCCCGAAAATAATTGAAAAATATACCGGAAAGGTAAAACTGGACTGAGAAATTAATTTATGAATAAAATACAATTTTTTTTTAGAATATTTTGGGATATTTTGTATTTTTAATAATATTTTAATGAATAAAATATTATTAAAAATAAATTATAAAATAAACAAAATAAAATGTAAAAAAAAAAAAAATGAATGAAAAAAAAAAAAAAAAAAAAAAAAAATCGCAAATGCGATTTCTGAAACAGAAGAGAAAAGAGAAACGAAACAGAGGCAAAACGCGAAGCCGAACCCGAGGGAGAGACTCACCGGCGAGCAACCACCGGCGGCCAAGGGCCCCAGACGAGGGTCGGCGAAGGTCGGCCGACCTCAGGCGAGCTCACAGGCGGCCACGACGCGCGGCGAGGTGGCCGGAAATTGCCGAAAACGGAGGTGGAACCCGCGGGAGAAAAGGCTTCGATTCGCCGGCGATGGGGCCGATTCGACTCCAGCGGAGGCCCGATTTGAGAAGCCCAGTCCATGGCGCGTTGAATGGCACCGGAATCGGCCAGAGAACCGGCCGGACGGCGCCGGCACGACCAAAGGGAGATTGGACCGGCCGAACCGGACAGAACCGGCCGAACCGGACCAGACCGAACCGGCGGTCCGAACCGGGTTGAACCGGACCGGACAGGTTCAGCCAAAAAGAAAGGGAAAAAAAGGAAGAAAAAGGGAAAAAGAAAAAGAGAAAAAATTGGGGAAAATTCCAGTGATGCAATCGAGCTTCGGGTAAGTCGGTAAGCGGTCAAATTGACCGATTTAATTTTCTGAATATTTAATTTAATTAATTCCGACTGGAAATTTACCCGAAAAAATATATTTAATTGTGTAGCTCGACGATTGGCATCCACCGAGAGCTCGAGATAGCCTCAATTTTTGTATTATCATGGAATAACGGGTAAGTGACCCTTATTTACGACAATTTTATATCGTTATGCGTGATTGATATTTAACGCATAAATTACAGATTTAATTTTCGCATAAATGAATTAAATTCTGGAAAATTAGATAAATTGTCGTAAATATTAAATTGAGATATCAGAGAATTTAGAACGAGGCTAAATAAATTACTGATGGGCCCAGTGAGCCCAATAGGCCTCGATAAAGTGTGGTAAACGGGCTTAAGGCTGATTAAGGCCCATTAAGGTACAATATGGCCCAATATGAGTAAACGGGCCCAATGATTTAAATTAAGCCCAGAAAATATAAAATACATTAAATTGTATTGTATTTGACCTGATGAATGTGTATCCGCAGTTCCGGAGATTTGATTTGGATTCGGAGCAAATCGGACTGCGTGACGAGTCATCAGCGGAAAGGTCAGACTGTACAGAAAAAAAAGAGGTAAGGGAATTGTGTGAGTAGCTAGAGGTAGCTACGCGTATTTTAATAGTGTTCTGTACACTGAATATGTATGTATGCCTTGATGATGTATAAAATGATCCTAAAAGTGGTTTAAATAATTTTTAAGGATCGAAATAGGTGAAATGTCTATTTTACCCCTATTGAGGGAAGTTCACCTAAGGATGGTGAAAGCATGACATGCATGGAATGCATGATTTAAGGATTTTTATGATTAAGGAATTTTCTTGATTTTATCAAAGTAAAACGATAGATTGGCCAGTAAATGCATGAATTTCACAAAATAACACTACGTAGGTGTTATTAATATTTAAATGAAATTTCTTTGGAAAAGAGGCCAACTATCAAGTTTATATGGAAACAGATAGTGCCGACACGTAGTTCGCACTATATCTGCGTTTGTGAATGTGCATAAATGTGCTTGAGCAGTTGCTCGCACCGACTTGTGACATCATATGCATGAAATGTGCTAGAGCATGGTGCTCGCACTGATTTTTAATATTGTGAAATGAGAGCTGCTGGAGCCTAGCTCGCACTCTGTTTTGACATGTTTTGACATGTTTTGATTTGTTTTGACGTGGTATGCATAAAATAGTGCTGGAGCGATTACTCGCACTACTTTTAATGATTTGACATGCATGAGAGATGCTGGAGCTTAGCTCGCATCCTGTTTTGATTTAATTATGCATAAAAGCCGTGCTGGAGTGAAACTCGCACGAGATTTGATTTAGTTATGCATAAAGCCGTGCTGGAGTATAACTCGCACGAGATTTGATTTACTTGAGCATTCATTTGTGCTGGAGCGTTGCTCGCACAAAGTTTTATATGGTTTTCATAATTCATTTGAATGCCGTACTGGAGTTTTTCTCGTACGAGGTTTTCACTGAATTTATATACATATCCGTACTAGAGCGTTGCTCGTACGTGGAATTTACATGAAATTATAATCAGTTTAAGTCGTACTGGAGCGCTGCTCGTACGCAGATTTCACTGATTTTTATGAAACCGTGCTAGAGCTTCCCTCGCACGAGGTTTTCAGATATCATGAATATGCATGGAGCCGTGCTTGAGCTTCGCTCGCACAGGGATTTATATTACATGCATATAGCCGTGTTGGAGCCTCCTGTAGACTGTGTGTCACAGTGAGATGATATGCTCACACGTGCATTCTGAGACAGATGATATGGGTGGATAAGACCTTTTACAGGCACCCCTGACTGAGCTTGGGTTCACGGAGTACTTTGTACCGTGTATGTCACGCGGAGTACGCTGTACCGTGGGGATTGTTGGAGTGGAGTGGCATTAGCCACGAGGCAGCAAGCCTTGCCCTCGCAATCCTGGTGTTATGCTGTTCTGGCGGGTAGGACGACCCACCTCCCGTTTCAGGTGTGATACCCCGCACACTAGGTACCGTGTTGCCAGGGATCACTAGGATATGGCCATAGTCCTCGATGTTACTGATACTTACCTAATTGTCTCACATGATATAACTTGTGGTCTGTTAGACCAGGGTAGACCCGAAGGAGGGGTCAGGCCCCCGATTTGATGATTTGATGATTTCAGATGATTTTATGATATGTGACCCTGAAAGAAGGGTGGTTTTATAACTCAAGTTTTATAATGAAGTATAACGAATTGTTTTATGAGTTTTGAGATGATTGACCCAGAGGGGTTATTTTATACTGCGTTTTAAATGAATTGATTTAAATGCAGTGGCATGATGTGTTTTTCATGCTTTTATTTGAAAATCTTGAATTGTCTTACATGACATGAAAGACTGCATGATCTTGATTAAATTCATGCTTAATATGATTTAATGATGTCACATAAAATGCTTTGAATGCATGAGTTACATGATTTATATATGCACAAATAGTTTTGGATAAACTATGGCATTGAATATGCATGACTTTGTGCGTGTAAATTTTAAATGAAAAGAAATGGATTTAAGGGCATGGCATTATGAGCATGTAGATAGTGGAGCTATCTACTTACTTGCATAATTGCCTTACTGAGCGTGTGGTTTGCTCACCCCCTTATTTTCCCATCTTTTCAGAGCACTTGTAATAATTATTGAGCGGCTGAGGACTTGCATGCTTAATATCCGCTGCTTGCTGCTACCCATCGAGAGACAGGTATACACATTTGTATGGTTTTGTATCTAAATATGTAATGCACAGTACTGTAAATGGATATGATGTCGGGGATGTAGAGTCATGCAAATACCATTGGGTATGTGTTTATTTAAAGTCAAAAGGATAGTAGACTCTGATATATGATTATGGAAATGGATTGGTAATAGTGAGAGGTGACTAACACCGAATCATAGCCCAACTGTGTTGTAGGATGGTCACGACAAGAGAAAGGTAAGAATTAAATAATAAATGAAAAAGCGAAAAATTTACTCTGATTTTTAGGTAATTCGGGTCGTGACACATACTAATGAGGCAGACCTCATTCTTTTCACCATATAGCCCAAGGGTCATACTTTCTATAGAAGATTAGCATGGATCATCTTATTTTCACTATCCCAGCTTTTTTTGGACATCCTCTTGTGCCTTTTACACTTTTAATGCACTTTCAATTCCAAATGCCTTCAAAGGTATTTGGAACCAAAACATTTCCAGACACAGAAATTCGTCTTCATCTTCCCCACTGACTGAAATCCAAAATTTGTCACGTATTTCTTATTGACTTTTCCTTGCATCATAATTGGACCATCTTAAAGATCCCCCTTGCCAGTGTTCCACTCTATTGTCAAACAACGACAATGTTGCATCTTAAAATCCTCATGAAATCATCAATGAGAATAACTAAGTAGCCAAATACTAGATTTGTGAGGATCAAAGCGGTACTTATTTCTCTCTTACCTAAGGACTAAGATTCATCCCTTCCCCTCTTAGCCTTTTTTTTCACATTGTTCTGTTTAAACGGCTCTAATGTGTCACAAACATTTTTTTTTGGGCACTATGTGTCACTATTTTAAATGTTCCATTTTCTCAAACATTAAAAGAAAAAAGGGGTAAATTTACATTGTTTTAAAGTTCATCCCAGCTCTACCACTAAAGCAATGAAAGACATCCAGATATAAAATTTACAAAGATATGCAAATTGCTATAGGTGGAGAGGCAGGGAAACAAACCTGAAGAAGGGAGTCTAAAACTTTGTTCGGCCAATAAAAGGGTCGTAAGGAAAGGATTCTTCTCCCAACCCCAAAGCATTATAGTTACAAAACCCAGAATAAGCAGAGCGATAGAAACATGGGTTCCTTTCAGTATATGAAAATTGCATCCTTTCGTCATTCTTGCAATCCCTCCCCAAAACCTTAAAATATGGTAAATTCAGCCATTTTTAAGAAGGTTTTGGCCGTATTAAACCAAAAAAAAAATCAAGTAAATTGTCACTTACTGATTTAAAAGAAAAATGAAATAAGAAGAACGAAGACAAAATTAACTTGAATTTGCATCTAGCCTCCTCCTTAGGTTTTTTTACCGGATCTGCTGATTTTTGCAGAGTACTTGGGTTTTGATATTGAGGGTGCCAGACGGACAGACAGATAAAATGGTTTTTTTTTTTTTGCTTTGGTTATGGATTTTTTAGTTTACAAGCGTGGAGGATGTTTGGCTGACGAGAAATTCCATATACAATCACGTACCTAAATTAAGTTTAGAAAAATGATCTTGAATTCAAATATTTCATACATTAAATATCTAGTAAGAATTGATAAAAAAAAAAAAGAATCGAATAAGACCCAACAGCGAAATTGTAGTATTAAGCTACCTACTTTTGCAACCTCTGGTATTGATAAGGCATGCCATCATTTACTCATCCCAATCAAAACATACTCCCTAAGTACCAAATAAATAGGATCTATATCATCCTAACAGTTTTCTATTAGCATCTGGTTTAGATTTTCCCAATTAAAAGATATACGGAAATGAACTTAATGAATCAAAGGCACTAATATTATGACTCTACTATTTCGCACTCGTATACATGGATATACAGCTGAATGACTGCTATATAAAACTATTAGTAATCCTTTCTTTTGATCTATATCATCTTAAGTTCTTGACCAAATAATAATAATAATAGTAACAATGTCAAAATTCAAAAAAAAAAATGCTATATTCACTTACTACACAAAAATATGAAAGTTCAATTGAACAATCAAAGGAATCAAAAAAATGCTAATCAAAGAACCTCAATAAAAGTGGTTCATACTAATGAGGCAGACCTCATTCTTTTCACCATATAGCCCAAGGGTCATACTTTCTATAGAAGATTAGCATGGATCATCTTATTTTCACTATCCCAGCTTTTTTTGGACATCCTCTTGTGCCTTTTACACTTTTAATGCACTTTCAATTCCAAATGCCTTCAAAGGTATTTGGAACCAAAACATTTCCAGACACAGAAATTCGTCTTCATCTTCCCCACTGACTGAAATCCAAAATTTGTCACGTATTTCTTATTGACTTTTCCTTGCATCATAATTGGACCATCTTAAAGATCCCCCTTGCCAGTGTTCCACTCTCTTGTCAAACAACGACAATGTTGCATCTTAAAATCCTCATGAAATCATCAATGAGAATAACTAAGTAGCCAAATACTGGATTTGTGAGTATCAAAGCGGTACTTATTTCTCTCTTACCTAAGGACTAAGATTCATCCCTTCCCCTCTTAGCCTTTTTTTTGACATTGTTCTGTTTAAACGGCTCCAATGTGTCACAAACATTTTTTCTGGGCACTATGTGTCACTATTTTAAATGTTCCATTTTCTCAAACACTAAAAAAAAAGGGTAAATTTACATTGTTTTAAAGTTCATCCCAGCTCTACCACTAAAGCAACTTCCATGAAAGATATCCAGATAAAAAAAATTTACAAAGATATGCAAATTGCTATAGGTGGAGAGGCAGGGAAACAAACCTGAAGAAGGGAGTCTAAAACTTTGTTCGGCCAATAAAAGGGTCGTAAGGAAAGGATTCTTCTCCCAACCCCAAAGCATTATAGTTACAAAACCCAGAATAAGCAGAGCGATAGAAACATGGGTTCCTTTCAGTATATGAAAATTGCATCCTTTCGTCATTCTTGCAATCCCTCCCCAACACCTTAAAATATGGTAAATTCAGCCTTTTTTAAGAAGGTTTTGGCCGTATTAAACCAAAAAAAAAATCAAGTAAATTGTCACTTACTGATTTAAAAAAAAATGAAATAAAAAGAATGAAGACAAAATTAACTTGAATTTGCATCTAACCTCATCCTTAGGTTTTTTTACCAGATCTGCTGATTTTTGCAGAGTACTTGGGTTTTGATATTGAGGGTGCCAGACGGACAGACAAACAAAATGGTTTTTTTTTTTTGCTTTGGTTATGGATTTTTTAGTTTACAAGCGTGGAGGATGTTTGGCTGACGAGAAATTCCATATACAATCACGTACCTAAATTAAGTTTAGAAAAATGATCTTGAATTCAAATATTTCATACATTAAATATCTAGTAAGAATTGATAAAAAAAAAAATCGAATAAGACCCAACAGCAAAATTGTAGTATTAAGCTACCAACTTTTGCAACCTCTAGTATTGATAAGGCATGCCATCATTTACTCATCCCAATCAAAACATACTCCCTAAGTACCAAATAAATAGGATCTATATCATCCTAACAGTTTTCTATTAGCATCTGGTTTAGATTTTCCCAATCAAAAGATATACGGAAATGAACTTAATGAATCAAAGGCACTAATATTATGACTCTGCTATTTCGCACTCGTATACATGGATATACAGCTGAATGACTGCTATATAAAACTATTAGTAATCCTTTCTTTTGATCTATATCATCTTAAGTTCTTGACCAAATAATAATAATAATAGTAACAATGTCAAAATTAATAAAAAAAAATGCTATATTCACTTACTACACAAAAATATGAAAGTTCAATTGAACAATCAAAGGAATAAAAAAAAATGCTTATCAAAGAACCTCAACAAAAGTGGTTCATACTAATGAGGCAAACCTCATTCTTTTCACCATATAGCCCAAGGGTCATACTTTCTATAGAAGATTAACATGGATCATCAAATTTTCACTATCCCAGCTTTTTTTGGACATCCTCTTGTGCATTTTACACTTTTAATGCACTTTCAATTCCAAATGCCTTCAAAGGTATTTGGAACCAAAACATTTCCAGACACAGAAATTCGTCTTCATCTTCCCCACTTACTGAAATCCAAAATTTATCACGTATTTCTTACTAACTTTTCCTTGCATCATAACTGGACCATCTTAAAGATTCCCCTTTTCCAGTGTTCCACTCTCTTGTCAAACAACGATAATGTTGTATCTTAAAATCCTCATGAAATCATCAATGAGAATAACTAAGTAGCCAAATACTGGATTTGTGAGGATCAAAGCGGTACTTATTTCTCTGTTACCTAAGGACTAAGAATCATCCCTTCCACTCTTAGCCTTTTTTTTCACATTGTTCTGTTTAAACGGCTCCAATGTGTCATAAACATTTTTTTTGGGCACTATGTGTCACTATTTTAAATGTTCCATTTTCTCAAACAGTAAAAAAAAAGGGGTAAATTTACATTGTTTTAAAGTTCATCCCAGCTCTACCAGTAAAGCAACTTCCATGAAGGAAATCCAGATAAAAAATTTACAAAGATATGCAAATTGCTATAGGTGGAGAGGCAGGGAAACAAACCTGAAGAAGGGAGTCTAAAACTTTGTTCGGCCAATAAAAGGGTCGTAAGGAAAGGATTCTTCTCCCAACCCCAAAGCATTATAGTTACAAAACCCAGAATAAGCAGAGCGATAGAAACATGGGTTCCTTTCAGTATATGAAAATTGCATCCTTTCGTCATTCTTGCAATCCCTCCCCAAAACCTTAAAATATGGTAAATTCAGCCATTTTTAAGAAGGTTTTGGCCGTATTAAACCAAAAAAAAAATCAAGTAAATTGTCACTTACTGATTTAAAAGAAAAATGAAATAAGAAGAACGAAGACAAAATTAACTTGAATTTGCATCTAGCCTCCTCCTTAGGTTTTTTTACCGGATCTGCTGATTTTTGCAGAGTACTTGGGTTTTGATATTGAGGGTGCCAGACGGACAGACAGATAAAATGGTTTTTTTTTTTTTGCTTTGGTTATGGATTTTTTAGTTTACAAGCGTGGAGGATGTTTGGCTGACGAGAAATTCCATATACAATCACGTACCTAAATTAAGTTTAGAAAAATGATCTTGAATTCAAATATTTCATACATTAAATATCTAGTAAGAATTGATAAAAAAAAAAAAGAATCGAATAAGACCCAACAGCAAAATTGTAGTATTAAGCTACCTACTTTTGCAACCTCTGGTATTGATAAGGCATGCCATCATTTACTCATCCCAATCAAAACATACTCCCTAAGTACCAAATAAATAGGATCTATATCATCCTAACAGTTTTCTATTAGCATCTGGTTTAGATTTTCCCAATTAAAAGATATACGGAAATGAACTTAATGAATCAAAGGCACTAATATTATGACTCTGCTATTTCGCACTCGTATACATGGATATACAACTGAATGACTGCTATATAAAACTATTAGTAATCCTTTCTTTTGATCTATATCATCTTAAGTTCTTGACCAAATAATAATAATAATAGTAACAATGTCAAAATTAATAAAAAAATATGCTATATTCACTTACTACACAAAAATATGAAAGTTCAATTGAACAATCAAAGGAATCAAAAAAATGCTTATCAAAGAACCTCAATAAAAGTGGTTCATACTAATGAGGCAGACCTCTTTCTTTTCACCATATAGCCCAAGGGTCATAATTTCTATAGAAGATTAACATGGATAATCTTATTTTCAGTATCCCAGCTTTTTTTGGACATCCTCTTGTGCCTTTTACACTTTTAATGCACTTTCAATTCCAAATGCCTTCAAAGGTATTTGGAACAAAAACATTTCCAGACACAGAAATTCGTCTTCATCTTCCCCACTTACTGAAATCCAAAATTTGTCACGTATTTCTTACTGACTTTTCCTTGCATCATAACTGGACCATCTTAAAGATCCCCCTTGCCAGTGTTCCACTCTCTTGTCAAACAACGACAATGTTGCATCTTAAAATCCTCATGAAATCATCAATGAGAATAACTAAGTAGCCAAATACTGGATTTGTGAGTATCAAAGCGGTACTTATTTCTCTCTTACCTAAGGACTAAGATTCATCCCTTCCCCTCTTAGCCTTTTTTTTGACATTGTTCTGTTTAAACGGCTCCAATGTGTCACAAACATTTTTTCTGGGCACTATGTGTCACTATTTTAAATGTTCCATTTTCTCAAACACTAAAAAAAAAGGGTAAATTTACATTGTTTTAAAGTTCATCCCAGCTCTACCACTAAAGCAACTTCCATGAAAGATATCCAGATAAAAAAAATTTACAAAGATATGCAAATTGCTATAGGTGGAGAGGCAGGGAAACAAACCTGAAGAAGGGAGTCTAAAACTTTGTTCGGCCAATAAAAGGGTCGTAAGGAAAGGATTCTTCTCCCAACCCCAAAGCATTATAGTTACAAAACCCAGAATAAGCAGAGCGATAGAAACATGGGTTCCTTTCAGTATATGAAAATTGCATCCTTTCGTCATTCTTGCAATCCCTCCCCAACACCTTAAAATATGGTAAATTCAGCCTTTTTTAAGAAGGTTTTGGCCGTATTAAACCAAAAAAAAAATCAAGTAAATTGTCACTTACTGATTTAAAAAAAATGAAATAAAAAGAATGAAGACAAAATTAACTTGAATTTGCATCTAACCTCATCCTTAGGTTTTTTTACCAGATCTGCTGATTTTTGCAGAGTACTTGGGTTTTGATATTGAGGGTGCCAGACGGACAGACAAACAAAATGGTTTTTTTTTTTTTGCTTTGGTTATGGATTTTTTAGTTTACAAGCGTGGAGGATGTTTGGCTGACGAGAAATTCCATATACAATCACGTACCTAAATTAAGTTTAGAAAAATGATCTTGAATTCAAATATTTCATACATTAAATATCTAGTAAGAATTGATAAAAAAAAAAATCGAATAAGACCCAACAGCAAAATTGTAGTATTAAGCTACCAACTTTTGCAACCTCTAGTATTGATAAGGCATGCCATCATTTACTCATCCCAATCAAAACATACTCCCTAAGTACCAAATAAATAGGATCTATATCATCCTAACAGTTTTCTATTAGCATCTTGTCACGACCCGAATTACCTAAAAATCAGAGTAAATTTTTCGCTTTTTCATTTATTATTTAATTCTTACCTTTCTCTCGTCGTGACCATCCTACAACACAGTTGGGCTATGATTCGGTGTTAGTCACCTCACACTATTTAACATTTCATTCCCATAATCATATATCTTAGTTGTAAGACCCGATATTTTCGAGTGCATTTAAAAATGCAAAAGGACTTAAATGGCATTCTCGAATACGTGCAAGGGCAAAATGGTCAAAAGACCAAAATTCGGTATTAATCGGGACAAGAAAATATAATTAAAAATATGAAAATGAGAAATCTTGATCAATGATGAAGAAATAATTAAATTTCGGGTTAAATTGATCAAGATATGAATTTATTGAAATGAACCGAGATTTTCGCATCGAAAAATAATCTCGAAAATAATCGAAAAATATATCGAAAAGGCAAAACCGGACTGAGAAAATTATTTACAGATTAAATGAATAAACTAAGATTATTTTAGATATTTTTGGGAATTTTATTATTATTTTATTGAATAAAATAATAATAAAATTTAATTATAAATAAATAAATAAATAAATAAAAAAAAAAAAAAGAAAAAAAAGAAAAATGAAAAGTCTGAAACAGAAGAGAAAAGAAACAGAGGCGAAACGAAGCAAAAGACGCGAAGGCCGAACCCGAGGGGGAGGTTCGTCACCGGCGAACCACCGGCGACGCTGAGAGGCCAGCGAGGACCGGCGAACGTAGCCCAGCATCGGGCGAACCTCCAGCAGCCCAGACGCGCGGCGAGGTGGCCGGAAAACGTCGGAAAACGGAGGGGAAGCCGCGGGGAAGAAACCCCGATTCGCCGGCGATGGCGTCGATTCGAGACAAACCGAGGCCCGATTTGAGAAGCCCATGCCATGGCGCGCTGAACGGCACCGGAATCGCCCAGAGAACCGGCCGGACGACGCCGGCACGACCAAAGGGAGCCTGGACCGGCCGAACCGGACAGAACCGGCCGAACCGGACCAGACCGGACCGGCGGTCCGAACCGGGTTGAACCGGACCGGACCGGTTCAGCCAAAAAGAGAGGGAAAAAAAGGAAGAAAAAGGGAAAAAGAAAAAGAAAAAAAAAATTGGGGAAAATTCCAGTGATGCAATCGAGCTTCGGGTAAGTCGGTAAGCGGTCAAATTGACCGATTTAATTTTCTGAATATTTAATTTAATTAATTCCGACTGGAAATTTACCCGGAAAAATATATTTAATTGTGTAGCTCGACAATTGGCATCCACTGAGAGCTCGAGACAGCCTCGATTTGTGTACGATCATGGAATCACGGGTAAGTAACCCATATTTACGACAATTTTGCATCGTTATGCGTGTTGATGAATTACGGATTTAATTTTCGCATAAATGAATTAAATTCTGGAAAATTAGATAAATTGTCGTAAATATTAAATTGAGATATCAGAGAATTTAGAACGAGGCTAAATAAATATTGATGGGTCCAATGAGCCCAATAGGCCTCGATAAATTGTGGTAAACGGGCTTAAGGCCGATTAAGACCCATTGGTACAATCGGGCCCAATATGGGTAAACGGGCCCAATGATTTAAATTAAGCCCAGAACATATGAGATACAATTAATTGTATTGTATTTGACCTGATGAATGTGTATCCGCAGTTCCGGAGATTTGATTCGGATTTGGAGCAAATCGGACTGCGTGACGAGACATCGATGTAAAGGTCAGACTGTACAGAAAAATGAGGTAAGGGAATTGTGTGAGTAGCTAGAGGTAGCTACGCATATTTTAATAGTTTTTCTGTACACTGAGTATGTATGTATACATGGATATTGTATAATGATCCTAAAAATGGTTTGAATGATTTTAAGGATCGAAATAGGTGAAATGTCTATTTTACCCCTATTGAGGGAAGTTCACCTAAGGATGGTGAAAGCATGACATGCATGAAATGCATGATTTAAGGACTATTATGGTTTAAGAATTTTATTGGTTTTAATCAAAGAAAATTGATAGATTGGCCAGTAATTGTTTAAATTTCATAAGATAACACTACGTAGGTGTTATTTATATTTAAATGGAAATTTCTTTGGAAAAGAGGCCAACTATCAAGTTTATATGGAAACAGATAGTGCCGACACGTAGTTCGCACTATATCTGCGTTTGTGAATGTGCATAAATGTGCTTGAGCAGTTGCTCGCACCGACTTGTGTGACATCATATGCATGAAATGTGCTAGAGCATGGTGCTCGCACTGATTTTTATTATTGTGAAATGAGAGCTGCTGGAGCCTAGCTCGCACTCTGTTTTGACATGTCTTGATTTGTTTTAACGTGGTATGCATAAAATAGTGCTGGAGCGATTGCTCGCACTAGTTGTAATGATTTGACATGCATGAGAGATGCTGGAGCTTAGCTCGCATCCTGTTTTGATTTAATTATGCATAAAAGCCGTGCTGGAGTGAAACTCGCACGAGATTTGATTTAATTATGCATAAAGTCGTGCTGGAGTGTAACTCGCACGAGATTTGATTCATTTGAGCATTCATTTGTGCTGGAGCGTTGCTCGCACAAAGTTTTACGTAGTTTTCATAATTCATTTGAATGTCGTACTGGAGTTTTTCTCGTACGAGGTTTTCACTGAATTTATATACATATCCGTACTAGAGCGTTGCTCGTACGTGGAATTTACAAGAAATTATAATCAGTTTAAGTCGTACTGGAGCGCTGCTCGTACGCAGATTTCACTGATTTTTATGAAACCGTGCTAGAGCTTCGCTCGCACGAGATTTTCAGATATCATGAATATGCATGGAGCCGTGCTTGAGCTTCGCTCGCACAGGGATTTATATTACATGCATATAGCCGTGTTGGAGCCTCCTGTAGACTGTGTGTCACAGTGAGATGATATGCTCACACGTGCATTCTGAGACAGATGATATGGGTGGATAAGACCTATTACAGGCACCCCTGACTGAGCTTGGGTTCACGGAGTACTTTGTACCGTGTATGTCACGCGGAGTACGCTGTACCGTGGGGATTGTTGGAGTGGAGTGGCATTAGCCACGAGGCAGCAAGCCTTGCCCTCGCAATCCTGGTGTTATGCTGTTCTGGCGGGTAGGACGACCCACCTCCCGTTTCAGGTGTGATACCCCGCACACTAGGTACCGTGTTGCCAGGGATCACTAGGATATGGCCATAGTCCTCGATGTTACTGTTAATTACCTGATTGTCTCACATGATATAACTTGTGGTCTGTTAGACCAGGGTAGACCCGAAGGAGGGGTCAGGCCCCCGATTTGATGATTTGATGATTTCAGATGATTTTATGATATGTGACCCTGAAAGAAGGGTGGTTTTATAACTCAAGTTTTATAATGAAATATAACAAATTGTTTTATGAGTTTTGAGATGATTGACCCAGAGGGGTTATTTTATACTGCGTTTTAAATGAATTGATTTAAATGCAGTGGCATGATGTGTTTTCCATGCTTTTATTTGAAAATCTTGAATTGTCTTACATGACATGAAAGACTGCATGATCTTGATTAAATTCATGCTTAATATGATTTAATGATGTCACATAAAATGCTTTGAATGCATAAGTTACATGATTTATATATGCACAAATAGTTTTGGATAAACTATGGCATCGAATATGCATGACTTTGTGCGTGTAATTTTAAATGAAAAGAAATGGATTTAAGGGCATGGCATTATGAGCATGTAGATAGTGGAGCTATCTACTTACTTGCATAATTGCCTTACTGAGCGTGTGGTTTGCTCACCCCCCTTATTTTCCCATCTTTTCAGAGCACTTGCAATAGATATTGAGCGGCTGAGGACTTGCATGGTTGATATTTGCTGCTTCCCATCGAGAGACAGGTATACACATTTGTATGGTTTTGTATCTAAATATGTAATGCACAGTACTGTAAACGGATATTATGTCGGGGATGTAGAGTCATGTAAATACCATTGGGTATGTATTTATTTAAAGTCAAAAGGATAGTAGACTCTGATATATGATTATGGGAATGAAATGTTAAATAGTGTGAGGTGACTAACACCGAATCATAGCCCAACTGTATTGTAGGATGGTCACGACGAGAGAAAGTTAAGAATTAAATAATAAATGAAAAAAAACGAAAAATTTACTCTGATTTTTAGGTAATTCGGGTCGTGACAGGTTTAATGGTATCAGAGCTTGAGTTGGCCTGATATGAGTCGGTGTTAGTGGTTAAGAAAGTTTACATCCCCATGTACTGTGCATTATTTAGATACAATTGTGTATATCGAGATGGAAGTGCAGCTAAGAATTTGGTTTTAAATGCAAGAATAGACTCATTGACTGATAGCCGCTATGGTTGAGAGGCGAGTACACGAGCTCAAGGCCGTTGAGGTAGGCCCATGAGTTGTACTGAGTCGCCACATGAGACTTGAGATGAGATTGACGTGGAGGCTGGTTGATCATGCCCCACAGAGTCCGATAGAGAGATCGGATAGAGTCTGACAGAGAGATCGGACAGTATTGAAATACGCTTCGCGAGGTTAGAGCGGAGTGTGGAGAATATTTTGCGAGCTAATTGCTCAGGGTATGTATGAGGGCGAGTCGGAACATTGATGAAAGTTCGCTCGACCCATTTGAAGATTTCGACATCCAAATTGGACATGAAAAATAATTCGAGATATATTCCGGTGACAGAATATCCCGGATATTGTTTTAAAGGAAATTACAGATGACATTATTTACTCTGACCCAGAGGAACATGTTGATTGACGAGTATGATACTCAGTTGATATTCCTGGGCAGATGTGACTCGGACACGATGAACAGTGAGAGTCGAGATGTTTGAAAGTTCATGGAAGGACTCAGATTAACAATTAGAGTCCGATTAGCCCGTTAGATATCACTACCTATGCCGAGGCAGTGCGCAGACTACAGTTGTGTTAAATAAGATCATGAGTTGCACGCCTCTGAGATTGAGAAAGGTAGTAAGGGCTGAAATTGAGACAAAAAGAGAATAGAGAATGACAGAGATGTCAGAACGGAAAAAAAAAAGGTAATTGGTAAAAGCTTAGAGTTGATGAGTCACAGGGTAAGATGATTGGAGGCCCCAGTGTATTTAATTTCAACACTATTGAGGGGTATTGTGATTCAAGGACCCCGACCTGTTACGTAACAGTATAACAGAGTAGCAGTGTGAACAGTGTAGGATATGTGGTAGTTACCACGAAAATAAGATGTTGGACGAGGGCGAGTGTATGCCTTGGACCAGGACACTACTGATGTTTCATTGGATGTGGTGGAAAATACCATACTGGTTAAGAATAATGAAATAATTATTTTAATTGATCCTGGTGCCACGCATTTAATTATACCGCCTTCAGTTGCTTATAAGTTAGTGAAAGATGTGAAGCCTGTACCCTTAGGCAAGAGGATGATAGTTAGTTGAATTTCACTAACTGAATATGGGTATAAGGATTGTAAGTTTTCACACGTAATGAAAGAGTTGGTTATAAGTGATTTATTAAAGGAGATATATTGGAATAAGAGACGTATGCAAGGTAAGGATATCCTTGATATGCAAAGTAAATTGGATTAAGCGGTATGTAGTCAAGTCTGAGGGATAATAAAGGTATTTTAAAATACTTCCCTGCCTGAAGATTTGACAGCGTCTGGAAGCGCACGCATAATCTATAGATTGAAATCGACAGTCATAATATATACATTTAAAATTTGGGTACCTTTATTGGTATGATAAAAAGATATAGAAATTCATTAATCATGAAAGTTTAAAATTTAAAATTTTATAAAAGCCGTCAATATAAGAGGAAAGAAATGACGTGAGCTAGTATCTTGAACGAAAGCTATTTCGAAATGACATTGTACGTTTATGCGTACATAGGTCAAGTATATGAAAAATTGAAATATTGAGTGGAACTCAACTACGTTAAGGTATTTGAACCTTACCTGGACCGATTGGTTGTCATCTACAGCGATGATATTATGATGTATTCGAAGTCCAGGAAAGAGTATGAGTAGCAACAGAAAACTGTCTTACAGACGAGGTGTTGAGAGTTTCTCAAAATGGGCTACTCAGTTGACACGTCTCGTTTGGAAAAAAAAGATTTCATACGAGTAGTATGATAAGTATGAAAATGGCTTCAATGAGTTTTGGTATATTGGAGTAATGAACTGACCACCGTAAGTATTCTTACTATAACTAACAGCTCAAGAGGTTTCAGTGTGTATGGATACCTCCAAATAAGGATTGAGCTATGTATTGATGTAAAATGGGAAGATAGTCGTTTATAGATCCAAATAGTTCAAGGATCATGAGAGAAACTATCTGACCCATGATTTAGAGTTGGCAGCCGTAGCGATTACACTGAAAGTATGGCTTCACCACTTATATGGTAAGAAATTTCGGGTATGCACTGATCGTAAAAGCCCCGAATATCTGTTTTCACAGAAAGAGTAGAAAATGAGATAACCATGAGGGTTAGAGCTTCTAAGGATTATGACTGTGAATATTGTACCACCCAAGAAAGGCTAATGTAAAGGCTGATGCTTTAAACAGAAAGAGCCTCGGGATGGTATTACATATGATGGTCAGGGAACGTGAGCTGCTAGAGCAGTTTGAGCCTCAGTAGTGATGTGATTCCTTCTGATGATGACGGTGATTGTGTGACAGCTAGCCTGAGGTTAGAACTGGATTTGTGTGACCGGATTTGCCAGGCTTAGCGTGATGATCGGCATGGTGTCGATAGTGTGGGTCAGATTCAGAAGGGTATAGTGACAGAGTTCACAGTGAGTGATGATGACTCACAGAGGTTCAGAGACAGTATAAGTGCTCCTCAGGACCATAGTTGATAAGAAAGTGCTATTGTCAGAAGCTCACTCTTCGGGATATACAGTGCATCCGAGAAGTAATAAATATATCGGAATCTCTGAAAAAGGGTATTGGTGGTCAGATATGAAAAGAGATATTGTAGAGAATTGCGGAAAAGTGTCTCGTATGTCAGCAGAGTAAGGTAGAGTAAAAGAAGTTGCAGGGTCATTGCAGTCTCTACCTATATTGACACGGAAATGGGAACAAGTTACCATGGATTTCGTGATGGGTTACAGAGGACCCGAATGAATCACGAGGCTATCTAGGTGATAGTTGATAGATTGATTTAGTTACCCACCTTCTGGTTATGAAAATCCCTAGATACTCTAAGTGTATAGGCGGATTTATGTGTGTGGAATATTGTGAAACATTGTGTAGCGTTCCAGTGAGCATGGTATCAGATAGGGATTCCCGCTTCACTTCCCACTTGGGGGAATGTTTTCAGGAAGCTATGGGACCCTGATTGTGTGTTAGCACAGCTCCATCCTCATACAGATGGTCAGTCAGAGAGGACTGTACAGGTTCTGGAGGATGTGATGAGAGCGTGTGCCATTGATTTTATGAGCTCCTGGGATGATCAGTCGTTACAAATCAAATTCGCCAGTAATGACAGTTGTCACTTGAGTATTGGGATGATTTTTATGAGGCATTGTATGGCCGTAGGGAGTTGTTCCCTGACTTGGATAAGAGAAGTGGGTGACAGATAGAAAATTATTCCCGAATTGGTAAGACAAACCTCTGAGGATGTTCAGTTGATTTATGAGAAATTAAGAACACCTCAGAGCAGATAGAAAAGCTATGCTGACAAGAGACAGAAACTATTGGAATTCACCGAGAGTGAATTAGTATTATTGGCAGTTACTTGTCTTAAGGAAATGATGACATTCAGATAGAGATATTGGACAAGTTGGAGGTAAGACCTGTAGGTTGGTATTACCACTTGAATAAACAGGCATCCACAATGTGTCCTATCTTTTGATGCTTAAGAAATAATATCCGGATCCGATATATGTGATCGGATATGAACTTCAACGGTTTAGCTCAATGAAAGTATAACATATGATTGGAAATCGATTCGGGTATTAGACGGAAGGAGAAAGTGTTGAGGTTTAAGATGATCTCACTAGTTAAGTATGATGGTAATATTACACTCCGGAGAAAGTCACTTGAGGATGACAGTATATGATGCGATAGACATACCCGGAGTTGTTATGAACTCATATTACTTGGTTCTAATTTGGAGGACCAAATTTCTTAAGTGGGGGAGATTGTAAGACCCGATATTTTCGAGTGCATTTAAAAATGCAAAAGGACTTAAATGGCATTCTCGAATACGTGCAAGGGCAAAATGGTCAAAAGACCAAAATTCGATATTAATCGGGACAAGAAAATATAATTAAAAATATGAAAATGAGAAATCTTGATCAATGATGAAGAAATAATTAAATTTCGGGTTAAATTGATCAAGATATGAATTTATTGAAATGAACCGAGATTTTCGCATCGAAAAATAATCTCGAAAATAATCGAAAAATATATCGAAAAGGCAAAACCGGACTGAGAAAATTATTTACAGATTAAATGAATAAACTAAGATTATTTTAGATATTTTTGGGAATTTTATTATTATTTTATTGAATAAAATAATAATAAAATTTAATTATAAATAAATAAATAAATAAATAAAAAAAAAAAAAAAGAAAAAAAAGAAAAATGAAAAGTCTGAAACAGAAGAGAAAAGAAACAGAGGCGAAACGAAGCAAAAGACGCGAAGGCCGAACCCGAGGGGGAGGTTCGTCACCGGCGAACCACCGGCGACGCTGAGAGGCCAGCGAGGACCGGCGAACGTAGCCCAGCATCGGGCGAACCTCCAGCAGCCCAGACGCGCGGCGAGGTGGCCGGAAAACGTCGGAAAACGGAGGGGAAGCCGCGGGGAAGAAACCCCGATTCGCCGGCGATGGCGTCGATTCGAGACAAACCGAGGCCCGATTTGAGAAGCCCATGCCATGGCGCGCTGAACGGCACCGGAATCGCCCAGAGAACCGGCCGGACGGCGCCGGCACGACCAAAGGGAGCCTGGACCGGCCGAACCGGACAGAACCGGCCGAACCGGACCAGACCGGACCGGCGGTCCGAACCGGGTTGAACCGGACCGGACCGGTTCAGCCAAAAAGAGAGGGAAAAAAAGGAAGAAAAAGGGAAAAAGAAAAAGAAAAAAAAAATTGGGGAAAATTCCAGTGATGCAATCGAGCTTCGGGTAAGTCGGTAAGCGGTCAAATTGACCGATTTAATTTTCTGAATATTTAATTTAATTAATTCCGACTGGAAATTTACCCGGAAAAATATATTTAATTGTGTAGCTCGACAATTGGCATCCACTGAGAGCTCGAGACAGCCTCGATTTGTGTACGATCATGGAATCACGGGTAAGTAACCCATATTTACGACAATTTTGCATCGTTATGCGTGTTGATGAATTACGGATTTAATTTTCGCATAAATGAATTAAATTCTGGAAAATTAGATAAATTGTCGTAAATATTAAATTGAGATATCAGAGAATTTAGAACGAGGCTAAATAAATATTGATGGGTCCAATGAGCCCAATAGGCCTCGATAAATTGTGGTAAACGGGCTTAAGGCCGATTAAGACCCATTGGTACAATCGGGCCCAATATGGGTAAACGGGCCCAATGATTTAAATTAAGCCCAGAACATATGAGATACAATTAATTGTATTGTATTTGACCTGATGAATGTGTATCCGCAGTTCCGGAGATTTGATTCGGATTTGGAGCAAATCGGACTGCGTGACGAGACATCGATGTAAAGGTCAGACTGTACAGAAAAATGAGGTAAGGGAATTGTGTGAGTAGCTAGAGGTAGCTACGCATATTTTAATAGTTTTTCTGTACACTGAGTATGTATGTATACATGGATATTGTATAATGATCCTAAAAATGGTTTGAATGATTTTAAGGATCGAAATAGGTGAAATGTCTATTTTACCCCTATTGAGGGAAGTTCACCTAAGGATGGTGAAAGCATGACATGCATGAAATGCATGATTTAAGGACTATTATGGTTTAAGAATTTTATTGGTTTTAATCAAAGAAAATTGATAGATTGGCCAGTAATTGTTTAAATTTCATAAGATAACACTACGTAGGTGTTATTTATATTTAAATGGAAATTTCTTTGGAAAAGAGGCCAACTATCAAGTTTATATGGAAACAGATAGTGCCGACACGTAGTTCGCACTATATCTGCGTTTGTGAATGTGCATAAATGTGCTTGAGCAGTTGCTCGCACCGACTTGTGTGACATCATATGCATGAAATGTGCTAGAGCATGGTGCTCGCACTGATTTTTATTATTGTGAAATGAGAGCTGCTGGAGCCTAGCTCGCACTCTGTTTTGACATGTCTTGATTTGTTTTAACGTGGTATGCATAAAATAGTGCTGGAGCGATTGCTCGCACTAGTTTTAATGATTTGACATGCATGAGAGATGCTGGAGCTTAGCTCGCATCCTGTTTTGATTTAATTATGCATAAAAGCCGTGCTGGAGTGAAACTCGCACGAGATTTGATTTAATTATGCATAAAGTCGTGCTGGAGTGTAACTCGCACGAGATTTGATTCATTTGAGCATTCATTTGTGCTGGAGCGTTGCTCGCACAAAGTTTTACGTAGTTTTCATAATTCATTTGAATGTCGTACTGGAGTTTTTCTCGTACGAGGTTTTCACTGAATTTATATACATATCCGTACTAGAGCGTTGCTCGTACGTGGAATTTACAAGAAATTATAATCAGTTTAAGTCGTACTGGAGCGCTGCTCGTACGCAGATTTCACTGATTTTTATGAAACCGTGCTAGAGCTTCGCTCGCACGAGATTTTCAGATATCATGAATATGCATGGAGCCGTGCTTGAGCTTCGCTCGCACAGGGATTTATATTACATGCATATAGCCGTGTTGGAGCCTCCTGTAGACTGTGTGTCACAGTGAGATGATATGCTCACACGTGCATTCTGAGACAGATGATATGGGTGGATAAGACCTATTACAGGCACCCCTGACTGAGCTTGGGTTCACGGAGTACTTTGTACCGTGTATGTCACGCGGAGTACGCTGTACCGTGGGGATTGTTGGAGTGGAGTGGCATTAGCCACGAGGCAGCAAGCCTGGCCCTCGCAATCCTGGTGTTATGCTGTTCTGGCGGGTAGGACGACCCACCTCCCGTTTCAGGTGTGATACCCCGCACACTAGGTACCGTGTTGCCAGGGATCACTAGGATATGGCCATAGTCCTCGATGTTACTGTTAATTACCTGATTGTCTCACATGATATAACTTGTGGTCTGTTAGACCAGGGTAGACCCGAAGGAGGGGTCAGGCCCCCGATTTGATGATTTGATGATTTCAGATGATTTTATGATATGTGACCCTGAAAGAAGGGTAGTTTTATAACTCAAGTTTTATAATGAAATATAACAAATTGTTTTATGAGTTTTGAGATGATTGACCCAGAGGGGTTATTTTATACTGCGTTTTAAATGAATTGATTTAAATGCAGTGGCATGATGTGTTTTCCATGCTTTTATTTGAAAATCTTGAATTGTCTTACATGACATGAAAGACTGCATGATCTTGATTAAATTCATGCTTAATATGATTTAATGATGTCACATAAAATGCTATGAATGCATAAGTTACATGATTTATATATGCACAAATAGTTTTGGATAAACTATGGCATCGAATATGCATGACTTTGTGCGTGTAATTTTAAATGAAAAGAAATGGATTTAAGGGCATGGCATTATGAGCATGTAGATAGTGGAGCTATCTACTTACTTGCATAATTGCCTTACTGAGCGTGTGGTTTGCTCACCCCCTTATTTTCCCATCTTTTCAGAGCACTTGCAATAGATATTGAGCGGCTGAGGACTTGCATGGTTGATATTTGCTGCTTCCCATCGAGAGACAGGTATACACATTTGTATGGTTTTGTATCTAAATATGTAATGCACAGTACTGTAAACGGATATTATGTCGGGGATGTAGAGTCATGTAAATACCATTGGGTATGTATTTATTTAAAGTCAAAAGGATAGTAGACTCTGATATATGATTATGGGAATGAAATGTTAAATAGTGTGAGGTGACTAACACCGAATCATAGCCCAACTGTATTGTAGGATGGTCACGACGAGAGAAAGTTAAGAATTAAATAATAAATGAAAAAAAACGAAAAATTTACTCTGATTTTTAGGTAATTCGGGTCGTGACATTAGTCTACTATCCTTTTGACTTTAAATAAACACATACCCAATGATATTTACATGACTCAATATCCCCGACATCATATCCGTTTACAGTACTGTGCATTACATATTTAGATACAAAATCATACCAATGTGTATACCTGTCTCTCGATGGGTAGCAGCAAGCAGCGGATATCAATACATGCAAGTCCTCAGCCGCTCAATAATTATTACAAGTGCTCTGAAAAGATGGGAAAATAAGGGGGTGAGCAAACCACACGCTCAGTAAGGCAATTATGCAAGTAAGTAGATAGCTCCACTATCTACATGCTCATAATGCCATGCCCTTAAATCCATTTCTTTTCATTTAAAATTACACGCACAAAGTCATGCATATTCAATGCCATAGTTTATCCAAAACTATTTGTGCATATATAAATCATGTAACTCATGCATTCAAAGCATTTTATGTGACATCATTAAATCATATTAAGCATGAATTTAATCAAGATCATGCAGTCTTTCATGTCATGTAAGACAATTCAAGATTTTCAAATAAAAGCATGGAAAACACATCATGCCACTGCATTTAAATCAATTCATTTAAAACGCAGTATAAAATAACCCCTCTGGGTCAATCATCTCAAAACTCATAAAACAGTTTGTTATATTTCATTATAAATCTTGATTTATAAAACCACCCTTCTTTCAGGGTCACATATCATAAAATCATCTGAAATCATCAAATCATCAAATCGGGGGCCTGACCCCTCCTTCGGGTCTACCCTGGTCTAACAGACCATAAGTTATATCATGTGAGACAATAAGGTAATTAACAGTAACATCGAGGACTATGGCCATATCCTAGTGATCCCTGGCAACACGGTACCTAGTGTGCGGGGTATCACACCTGAAACGGGAGGTGGGTCGTCCTACCCGCCAGAACAGCATAACACCAGGATTGCGAGGGCAAGGCTTGCTGCCTCGTGGCTAATGCCACTCCACTCCAACAATCCCCACGGTACAGCGTACTCCGCGTGACATACACGGTACAAAGTACTCCGTGAACCCAAGCTCAGTCAGGGGTGCCTGTAATAGGTCTTATCCACCCATATCATCTGTCTCAGAATGCACGTGTGAGCATATCATCTCACTGTGACACACAGTCTACAGGAGGCTCCAACACGGCTATATGCATGTAATATAAATCCCTGTGCGAGCGAAACTCAAGCACGGCTCCATGCATATTCATGATATCTGAAAATCTCGTGCGAGGGAAGCTCTAGCACGGTTTCATAAAAATCAGTGAAATCTGCGTACGAGCAGCGCTCCAGTACGACTTAAACTGATTATAATTTCATGTAAATTCCACGTACGAGCAACGCTCTAGTACGGATATGTATATAAATTCAGTGAAAACCTCGTACGAGAAAAACTCCAGTACGACATTCAAATGAATTATGAAAACCATATAAAACTTTGTGCGAGCAACGCTCCAGCACAAATGAATGCTCAAGTAAATCAAATCTCGTGCGAGTTATACTCCAGCACGGCTTTATGCATAACTAAATCAAATCTCGTGCGAGTTTCACTCCAGCACGGCTTTTATGCATAATTAAATCAAAACAGGATGCGAGCTAAGCTCCAGCATCTCTCATGCATGTCAAATCATTAAAAGTAGTGCGAGTAATCATTCCAGCACTATTTTATGCATACCACGTCAAAACAAATCAAAACATGTCAAAACATGTCAAAACATGTCAAAACAGAGTGCGAGCTAGGCTCCAGCAGCTCTCATTTCACAATAATAAAAATCAGTGCGAGCACCATGCTCTAGCACATTTCATGCATATGATGTCACACAAGTCGGTGCGAGCAACTGCTCAAGCACATTTATGCACATTCACAAACGCAGATATAGTGCGAACTACGTGTCGGCACTACCTGTTTCCATATAAACTTGATAGTTGGCCGTTTTCCAAAGAAATTTCCATTTAATTATTAATAACACCTACGTAGTGTTATTTTGTGAAATTAAACAATTTCTGGCCAATCTATCGCTTTGCTTTGATTAAAACCAATAAAATTCCTTAATCATCAAAAATCCTTAAATCATGCATTTCATGCATGTCATGCTTTCACCATCCTTAGGTGAACTTCCCTCAATAGGGGTAAAATAGACATTTCACCTATTTCGATCCTTAAAATCATTCAAACCATTTTTAGGATCATTATACAATATCCATGTATACATACATACTCAGTGTACAGAAAAACTATTAAAATATGCGTAGCTACCTCTAGCTACTCACACAATTCCCTTACCTCATTTTTCTGTACAGTCTGACCTTTCCCACTGATGTCTTGTCACGCAGTCCGATTTGCTCCGAATCCAAATCAAATCTCCGGAACTGCGGATACACATTCATCAGGTCAAATACAATACAATTTAATGTATTTCATAATTTTCTGGGCTTAATTTTAAATCATTGGGCCCGTTTCTCATATTGGGCCCGATTGCACCTTAATGGGCCTTAATCGACCTTAAGCCCTTTTACCACACTTTATCGAGGCCAATGGGGCTCATTGGGCCCATCAGTAATTTATTTAGCCTCGTTCTAAATTCTCAGACAGCTTATGAATTATTTACGACAATTTATCCAATTTTCAGAATTTAATTCATTTGTGCGAAAATTAAATCCATAATTTATGCGTTAAATATCAATCACGCATAACGATGCAAAATTGTCGTAAATAAGGGTTACATACCCGTTATTCCATGATCGTACACAAATCGAGGCTGTCTCGAGCTCTCAGTGGATGCCAATTGTCGAGCTACACAATTAAATATATTTTCGGGTAAACTTTCAGTCGATTATTTATCAAATTAAATATTCTAAAAATTATATCGGTCAATTTGACCGCTTACCGACTTACCCGAAGCTCGATTGCATCACAGAAATTTTCCCCAATTTTTTTCTCTTTTTCTTTTTCCCTTTTTCTTCCTTTTTTTTTCCTCTCTTTTTGGTTGAACCGGTCTGGTCCGGTTCAACCCGGTTCGGACCGCCGGTTCGGTCTGGTCCGGTTCGGCCGGTTCTGTCCGGTTCGGCCGGTCCAGGCTCCCTTGGTCGTGCCGGCGCCGTCCGGCCGGTTCCCGGCATGATTCCGGTGCCAATCGGCGCGCAATCGTCTGGGCTCCCTAAATCGGGCCTCGGCTGGGGTCGAATCAGCCCCATCGTCGGCGAATCGGGGTTCTCTCCCCCGCGGTCTTCTCCTCCGTTTCCGACGTTTTTCGGCCACTTCGCCGCCCGTCGCTGCCGCCTGTGGGCTCGCCTGAGGTCGGCCGACCTTCGCCGACCCTCGCCTGGGGCCCTTGGCCGCCGGTGACCGTCGGACGGAGGGATCTCCCTCGGTTCGCTTTTCGGCTTCCATTTCTTCTCTGCTTCTGTTTCAGACTTTCGTTTCCTCTCTGTTTCAATTCGCCTTTTTTTTTTTTTTTTAATTATTTAATTTTATTATTATTTTAATCAATAAAATAATAATATTTTGTCAAAAATATCTTCAAAAATTAATATTTAATTCAGTTAATCAATAAATAAATTTCTCGGTATTATTTCGACTTTTCGGTATATTTTTCGATTATTTTCGGGATTATTTTTCGATACGAAAATCCCGGTTTATTCCAATAAATTCATATCTTGATCAATTTAACCCGAAATTTTAATTATTTCTTCATCATTGATCAAGATTTCTCATTCTCATATTTTTAATTAAATTTTCTTGTCCCGATTAATATCGAATTTTGGTCTTTTGACCATTTTGCCCTTGCACGTATTCGGGAATGTCATTTAAGTCCTTTTGCATTTTTAAATGCACTCGAAAATATCGGGTCTTACAATCTCCCCCACTTAAGAAATTTGGTCCTCCAAATTAGAACCAAGTAATATGAGTCCATAACAACTCCGGGTATATCTATCGTATCATATACTGTCATCCTCAAGTGACTTTCTCCGGAGTGTAATATTACCATCATACTTAACTAGGGAGATTATCTTAAACCTCAACACTTTCTCCTTCCGTCTAATACCCGAATCGATTTCCAATCATATGTTATACTTTCATTGAGCTAAACCGTTGAAGCTCATATCCGATTACATATATCGGGTTTGGATAATATTTTCGAAACATCATAAGATAGGACACATAGTGGATGCCTGTTTATTCAAGTGGTAATACCAACCTACAGGTCTTACCTTCCACTTTGTCCAATCTCTATCCGAATGTCGTCATGTCCTTAAGACAAGTAACTGCCAATAATACTAATTCACCCTCGGTGAATTCCAATAGTTTCTGTCTCTTGTCAGCATAGTTTCCTATCTGCTCTGAGGTGTTCTTAATCTCTCACAAATCAACTGAATATCCTCAGAGGTTTGTCTTACCAATTCGGGAACAATTCTCTATTTGTCACCCACTTTTCTTATCCAAGTCAGGGAACAACTCCCTATGGCCATACAATGCCTCATTTAATCTCATCCCGATACTCAAGTGACAACTGTCATCATTGGCGAATTTGATTAGTAGCAACTAATCATCCCAGGAGCTCATAAAATCAATGGCACACGCTCTCATCACATCCTCCAGAACCTGTACAGTCCTCTCTGACTGACCATCTGTCTGAGGGTGGAAGCTGTGCTAACACATAATCGGGTTCCCATAACTTTCAAAAACAATATTCCCAGAAGTGGGAAGTGAAGCGGGAATCCCCATCTAATATCATGCTCCCTGGAACGCTACATATTGTTCCACAATTTTTTTATACACATAAATCCGCCTACGCACTCAGAGTATCTCGGGATTTCATAACCAGAAGGTGGGTAACTGAATCAATCTATCAACTATCACCTAGATAGCCTCGAGATTCATTCGGGTCCTCTGTAACCCATACGAAATCCATGGTAACTTGTTCCCATTTCCGTGTCAATATAGGTAGAGGCTGCAATAACCCTGCAACTTCTTTTACTCTACCTTACTCTGCTGACATACGAGACACTTTTCCGCAATTCTCTACAATGTCACTTTTCATACCTGACCACCAATACCATTTTCAAATATCTCGATATATTTATTATTTCTCGGATGCACTGTATATCCCGAAAAGTGAGCTTCTGACAATAATACTGTATCATCAACTGTGGTCCTGGGGAGCACTTATACTATCTCTGAACCTCTGTCAGTCATCATCACTCTCTGTGAACTCTGTCACTATACCCTTCTGAATCTGACCCATACCATCGACACCTTGTCGATCATCACGCTAAGCCTGGCAAATCCGGTCACACAAATCCGGTTCTAACCTCAGGCTAGCTGTCATAAAATCACCGTCATCATCAAGAAGGGATCACATCACTACTGAGGTTCACAACTGCTCTAGCAGCTCTCGCTCCCTGACCATCTTATGTGATACCATCCCGAGGCTCTTTCTGCTCAAGGCATCAACCATTACATTAGCCTTTCCTGGGTGGTACAATATTCACAATCATAATTCTTAGAAGCTCTAACCCTCATGGTTATCTCATTTTCTACTCTTTCTGTGAAAACAGATATTCGGGGCTTTTACGATCAGTGCATACCCGAAATTTCTTACCATATAAGTGGTGAAGCCATACTTTCAGTGTAATCGCTACGGCTGCCAACTCTAAATCATGG
This sequence comes from Firmiana major, assembly GCA_033439115.1. Classification (NCBI taxonomy): domain Eukaryota; kingdom Viridiplantae; phylum Streptophyta; class Magnoliopsida; order Malvales; family Malvaceae; genus Firmiana; species Firmiana major. The sequence continues at coordinate 39,373,206 of CM065904.1, forward strand.
GTGAGATAATTTCTCTCATGATCCTTGAACTATTTGGATCTATAAACGACTATCTTCCCATTTTACATCAATACACAGCCCAATCCTTATTTGGAGGTATCCATACACACTGAAACCTCTTGAGCTGTTAGTTATAGTAAGAATACTTACGGTGGTCAGTTCATACCTTAATATACTAAAACTCATCGAAGCCATTTACATACTTATCATACCACCTGTATGAAATCTTTTTTTTTTTTTTTTTCCAATTGAGATGTGTCAACTGAGCAGCCCATTTCAAGAAACTCATAACAACTCGTCCGTACGACAGTTTCCTGTTGCTACTCAAGCTCTTCCCTGGACTTCGAATACATCAAAATATCATCACTAAAGAGGACAACCAATCGGTCCAGGTAAGCTTTAAATACCTCATCGTAATTGAGTTCCACTCAATACTTCATTCACTCATATCCTTGACCTATGCACGTATAAACGTACAATGTCATTGCGAAATCGCTTTCGTTCAGGATACTAATCCGCGTCGTTTCCTTTTTCTTATATTAACGGCTTTTATAAAATTTTAATTTTAAACTTTCATGATTAATGAATTTCTATATTTCTTTATCGTACCAGCAAAGGTACCCAAATTTTAATGTATATATTATGACCGTCGAATTCAATTTATAGATTATGCGTGCGCTTCTAGACGCTGTCAAATCTTCAGGCAGGGAAGTATTTTAAAATACCTTTATTATCCCTCAGACTTGACTACATACCGCTTAATCCAATTTACTTTGCATATCAAGGATATCCTTACCTTGCATACGTCTCTTATTCCAATATATCTCCTTTTATATATCACTTATGGCATACTCTTTCCTTACTTGTCAAGTTACAATACACTTTTCAGTGATATTTTCACCCCTATTTTCAACTTACAATCCCTATACCCATATTCAGTTAGTGAAAATCAACTATCTATCATCCTCTTCATGCTTAAAGGTATAGGCTTCACATTTTTTTCACTAACTTATAAGCAACTGAAGGCGGTATGAATAAATGCGTGGCACCAGGATCAATTAAAATAATTATTTCATTATTCACAACCAGTGTGGTATCTTCCACCACATCCAATGAAACATCAGTAGTGTCCTGGTCCAAGGCATACACTCGCCCTCGTCCAACATCTTATTTTCGTGGTAACTACCACACATCTTACACTGTTCACACTGCTACTCTGTCATACTGTTACGTAGTAGGTCGGGGTCCTCAAATCACAATACCCCTCAAAAGTATTGAAATTGGATACACTGGGGTTTATCAATCAACTTACCCCATGATTTATCAGCTCAAAGCCTTTACCAAATTACATTTTTCCCGTTCTGACATTCTTGTCATCCTTTATTCTCTTTTGTCTCTATTTTGGCCCTTACTACCTTTCTCAATCTCAGAGGCGCGCAATTTATAATCTTATTTAACACAACTGTAGTCTGCGCACTGCCTCGTCGTAGGTAGCGATCTAACGGGCTAATCGGACTCTAATTGATAATCTGAGTCCTTCCATGAACTTTCAGACATCTCGACTCTCACTGTTTATCGTGTCCGAGTCACATCTGCCCATGAATATAAACTGAGTTTTATACTCATTAATCAATGTGTTCCTCTGGGTCAGAGTAAATAATATCATCTGTTATTTCCTTTAATACTGTCCGGGATATTCTGTCACCGGAATACATCTAGAAATATTTCTCCATGTCCATTCTGGATGTCTAACTCTTCAAATGGGTCGAGCCAACTTCAATTAATGCTCCAACTCGCCCTCAAATCTCATATATACTCTGAGCAATTAGCTCGCAACATATTCTCCACACTCCGCTCCAACCTCGTGAAGCGTATCTCAATACTGTCTGATCTCTCTGTCAGACTCTATCCGATCTCTCTATCAGACTCTGTGGAGCATGCTCTATATCAGCCTCCACGTCATTCTCATCTCGAGTCTCATGTGGCGACTCAGTACAACTCTCGGGCCTACCTCTACGGCCTCGAGCTCGTGTACTCGCCTCTCAACCATAGCGGCTATCAGTCAATGAGTCTATTCTTGCATTTAAAACCAAATTCTTAGCTGCACTTCCATCTCGATATACACAATTGTATCTAAATAATGCACAGTACATGGGGATGTAAACTTCATTAACCACTAACACCGACTCATATCAGGCCAACTTAAGCTCTGATACCATTAAACCTGTCACGACCCGAATTACCTAAAAATCAGAGTAAATTTTTCGCTTTTTCATTTATTATTTAATTCCTACCTTTCTCTCGTCGTGACCATCCTACAACACAGTTGGGCTATGATTCGGTGTTAGTCACCTCACACTATTTAACATTTCATTCCCATAATCATATATCTTAGTCTACTATCCTTTTGACTTTAAATAAACACATACCCAATGATATTTACATGACTCAATATCCCCGACATCATATCCGTTTACAGTACTGTGCATTACATATTTAGATACAAAATCATACCAATGTGTATACCTGTCTCTCGATGGGTAGCAGCAAGCAGCGGATATCAATACATGCAAGTCCTCAGCCGCTCAATAATTATTACAAGTGCTCTGAAAAGATGGGAAAATAAGGGGGTGAGCAAACCACACGCTCAGTAAGGCAATTATGCAAGTAAGTAGATAGCTCCACTATCTACATGCTCATAATGCCATGCCCTTAAATCCATTTCTTTTCATTTAAAATTACACGCACAAAGTCATGCATATTCAATGCCATAGTTTATCCAAAACTATTTGTGCATATATAAATCATGTAACTCATGCATTCAAAGCATTTTATGTGACATCATTAAATCATATTAAGCATGAATTTAATCAAGATCATGCAGTCTTTCATGTCATGTAAGACAATTCAAGATTTTCAAATAAAAGCATGGAAAACACATCATGCCACTGCATTTAAATCAATTCATTTAAAACGCAGTATAAAATAACCCCTCTGGGTCAATCATCTCAAAACTCATAAAACAGTTTGTTATATTTCATTATAAATCTTGATTTATAAAACCACCCTTCTTTCAGGGTCACATATCATAAAATCATCTGAAATCATCAAATCATCAAATCGGGGGCCTGACCCCTCCTTCGGGTCTACCCTGGTCTAACAGACCATAAGTTATATCATGTGAGACAATAAGGTAATTAACAGTAACATCGAGGACTATGGCCATATCCTAGTGATCCCTGGCAACACGGTACCTAGTGTGCGGGGTATCACACCTGAAACGGGAGGTGGGTCGTCCTACCCGCCAGAACAGCATAACACCAGGATTGCGAGGGCAAGGCTTGCTGCCTCGTGGCTAATGCCACTCCACTCCAACAATCCCCACGGTACAGCGTACTCCGCGTGACATACACGGTACAAAGTACTCCGTGAACCCAAGCTCAGTCAGGGGTGCCTGTAATAGGTCTTATCCACCCATATCATCTGTCTCAGAATGCACGTGTGAGCATATCATCTCACTGTGACACACAGTCTACAGGAGGCTCCAACACGGCTATATGCATGTAATATAAATCCCTGTGCGAGCGAAACTCAAGCACGGCTCCATGCATATTCATGATATCTGAAAATCTCGTGCGAGGGAAGCTCTAGCACGGTTTCATAAAAATCAGTGAAATCTGCGTACGAGCAGCGCTCCAGTACGACTTAAACTGATTATAATTTCATGTAAATTCCACGTACGAGCAACGCTCTAGTACGGATATGTATATAAATTCAGTGAAAACCTCGTACGAGAAAAACTCCAGTACGACATTCAAATGAATTATGAAAACCATATAAAACTTTGTGCGAGCAACGCTCCAGCACAAATGAATGCTCAAGTAAATCAAATCTCGTGCGAGTTATACTCCAGCACGGCTTTATGCATAACTAAATCAAATCTCGTGCGAGTTTCACTCCAGCACGGCTTTTATGCATAATTAAATCAAAACAGGATGCGAGCTAAGCTCCAGCATCTCTCATGCATGTCAAATCATTAAAAGTAGTGCGAGTAATCGCTCCAGCACTATTTTATGCATACCACGTCAAAACAAATCAAAACATGTCAAAACATGTCAAAACAGAGTGCGAGCTAGGCTCCAGCAGCTCTCATTTCACAATAATAAAAATCAGTGCGAGCACCATGCTCTAGCACATTTCATGCATATGATGTCACACAAGTCGGTGCGAGCAACTGCTCAAGCACATTTATGCACATTCACAAACGCAGATATAGTGCGAACTACGTGTCGGCACTACCTGTTTCCATATAAACTTGATAGTTGGCCGTTTTCCAAAGAAATTTCCATTTAATTATTAATAACACCTACGTAGTGTTATTTTGTGAAATTAAACAATTTCTGGCCAATCTATCGCTTTGCTTTGATTAAAACCAATAAAATTCCTTAATCATCAAAAATCCTTAAATCATGCATTTCATGCATGTCATGCTTTCACCATCCTTAGGTGAACTTCCCTCAATAGGGGTAAAATAGACATTTCACCTATTTCGATCCTTAAAATCATTCAAACCATTTTTAGGATCATTATACAATATCCATGTATACATACATACTCAGTGTACAGAAAAACTATTAAAATATGCGTAGCTACCTCTAGCTACTCACACAATTCCCTTACCTCATTTTTCTGTACAGTCTGACCTTTCCCACTGATGTCTTGTCACGCAGTCCGATTTGCTCCGAATCCAAATCAAATCTCCGGAACTGCGGATACACATTCATCAGGTCAAATACAATACAATTTAATGTATTTCATAATTTTCTGGGCTTAATTTTAAATCATTGGGCCCGTTTCTCATATTGGGCCCGATTGCACCTTAATGGGCCTTAATCGACCTTAAGCCCTTTTACCACACTTTATCGAGGCCAATGGGGCTCATTGGGCCCATCAGTAATTTATTTAGCCTCGTTCTAAATTCTCAGACAGCTTATGAATTATTTACGACAATTTATCCAATTTTCAGAATTTAATTCATTTGTGCGAAAATTAAATCCATAATTTATGCGTTAAATATCAATCACGCATAACGATGCAAAATTGTCGTAAATAAGGGTTACATACCCGTTATTCCATGATCGTACACAAATCGAGGCTGTCTCGAGCTCTCAGTGGATGCCAATTGTCGAGCTACACAATTAAATATATTTTCGGGTAAACTTTCAGTCGATTATTTATCAAATTAAATATTCTAAAAATTATATCGGTCAATTTGACCGCTTACCGACTTACCCGAAGCTCGATTGCATCACAGAAATTTTCCCCAATTTTTTTCTCTTTTTCTTTTTCCCTTTTTCTTCCTTTTTTTTTCCTCTCTTTTTGGTTGAACCGGTCTGGTCCGGTTCAACCCGGTTCGGACCGCCGGTTCGGTCTGGTCCGGTTCGGCCGGTTCTGTCCGGTTCGGCCGGTCCAGGCTCCCTTGGTCGTGCCGGCGCCGTCCGGCCGGTTCCCGGCATGATTCCGGTGCCAATCGGCGCGCAATCGTCTGGGCTCCCTAAATCGGGCCTCGGCTGGGGTCGAATCAGCCCCATCGTCGGCGAATCGGGGTTCTCTCCCCCGCGGTCTTCTCCTACGTTTCCGACGTTTTTCGGCCACTTCGCCGCGCGTCGCTGCCGCCTGTGGGCTCGCCTGAGGTCGGCCGACCTTCGCCGACCCTCGCCTGGGGCCCTTGGCCGCCGGTGACCGTCGGACGGAGGGATCTCCCTCGGTTCGCTTTTCGGCTTCCATTTCTTCTCTGCTTCTGTTTCAGACTTTCGTTTCCTCTCTGTTTCAATTCGCCTTTTTTTTTTTTTTTTTAATTATTTAATTTTATTATTATTTTAATCAATAAAATAATAATATTTTGTCAAAAATATCTTCAAAAATTAATATTTAATTCAGTTAATCAATAAATAAATTTCTCGGTATTATTTCGACTTTTCGGTATATTTTTCGATTATTTTCGGGATTATTTTTCGATACGAAAATCCCGGTTTATTCCAATAAATTCATATCTTGATCAATTTAACCCGAAATTTTAATTATTTCTTCATCATTGATCAAGATTTCTCATTCTCATATTTTTAATTAAATTTTCTTGTCCCGATTAATATCGAATTTTGGTCTTTTGACCATTTTGCCCTTGCACGTATTCGAGAATGTCATTTAAGTCCTTTTGCATTTTTAAATGCACTCGAAAATATCGGGTCTTACACATCTGGTTTAGATTTTCCCAATCAAAAGATATACGGAAATGAACTTAATGAATCAAAGGCACTAATATTATGACTCTGCTATTTCGTACTCGTATACATGGATATACAGCTGAATGACTGCTATATAAAACTATTAGTAATCCTTTCTTTTGATCTATATCATCTTAAGTTCTTGACCAAATAATAATAATAATAGTAACAATGTCAAAATTAATAAAAAAAAATGCTATATTCACTTACTACACAAAAATATGAAAGTTCAATTGAACAATCAAAGGAATAAAAAAAAATGCTTATCAAAGAACCTCAACAAAAGTGGTTCATACTAATGAGGCAAACCTCATTCTTTTCACCATATAGCCCAAGGGTCATACTTTCTATAGAAGATTAACATGGATCATCAAATTTTCACTATCCCAGCTTTTTTTGGACATCCTCTTGTGCATTTTACACTTTTAATGCACTTTCAATTCCAAATGCCTTCAAAGGTATTTGGAACCAAAACATTTCCAGACACAGAAATTCGTCTTCATCTTCCCCACTTACTGAAATCCAAAATTTATCACGTATTTCTTACTAACTTTTCCTTGCATCATAACTGGACCATCTTAAAGATTCCCCTTTCCAGTGTTCCACTCTCTTGTCAAACAACGATAATGTTGTATCTTAAAATCCTCATGAAATCATCAATGAGAATAACTAAGTAGCCAAATACTGGATTTGTGAGGATCAAAGCGGTACTCATTTCTCTCTTACCTAAGGACTAAGAATCATCCCTTCCACTCTTAGCCTTTTTTTTCACATTGTTCTGTTTAAACGGCTCCAATGTGTCATAAACATTTTTTTTGGGCACTATGTGTCACTATTTTAAATGTTCCATTTTCTCAAACAGTAAAAAAAAAGGGGTAAATTTACATTGTTTTAAAGTTCATCCCAGCTCTACCAGTAAAGCAACTTCCATGAAGGAAATCCAGATAAAAAATTTACAAAGATATGCAAATTGCTATAGGTGGAGAGGCAGGGAAACAAACCTGAAGAAGGGAGTCTAAAACTTTGTTCGGCCAATAAAAGGGTCGTAAGGAAAGGATTCTTCTCCCAACCCCAAAGCATTATAGTTACAAAACCCAGAATAAGCAGAGCGATAGAAACATGGGTTCCTTTCAGTATATGAAAATTGCATCCTTTCGTCATTCTTGCAATCCCTCCCCAAAACCTTAAAATATGGTAAATTCAGCCATTTTTAAGAAGGTTTTGGCCGTATTAAACCAAAAAAAAAATCAAGTAAATTGTCACTTACTGATTTAAAAGAAAAATGAAATAAGAAGAACGAAGACAAAATTAACTTGAATTTGCATCTAGCCTCCTCCTTAGGTTTTTTTACCGGATCTGCTGATTTTTGCAGAGTACTTGGGTTTTGATATTGAGGGTGCCAGACGGACAGACAGATAAAATGGTTTTTTTTTTTTTTTGCTTTGGTTATGGATTTTTTAGTTTACAAGCGTGGAGGATGTTTGGCTGACGAGAAATTCCATATACAATCACGTACCTAAATTAAGTTTAGAAAAATGATCTTGAATTCAAATATTTCATACATTAAATATCTAGTAAGAATTGATAAAAAAAAAAATCGAATAAGACCCAACAGCAAAATTGTAGTATTAAGCTACCAACTTTTACAACCTCTAGTATTGATAAGGCATGCCATCATTTACTCATCCCAATCAAAACATACTCCCTAAGTACCAAATAAATAGGATCTATATCATCCTAACAGTTTTCTATTAGCATCTGGTTTAGATTTTCCCAATCAAAAGATATACGGAAATGAACTTAATGAATCAAAGGCACTAATATTATGACTCTGCTATTTCGCACTCGTATACATGGATATACAGCTGAATGACTGCTATATAAAACTATTAGTAATCCTTTCTTTTGATCTATATCATCTTAAGTTCTTGACCAAATAATAATAATAATAGTAACAATGTCAAAATTAATAAAAAAAAATGCTATATTCACTTACTACACAAAAATATGAAAGTTCAATTGAACAATCAAAGGAATAAAAAAAAATGCTTATCAAAGAACCTCAACAAAAGTGCTAATGAGGCAAACCTCATTCTTTTCACCATATAGCCCAAGGGTCATACTTTCTATAGAAGATTAACATGGATCATCAAATTTTCACTATCCCAGCTTTTTTTGGACATCCTCTTGTGCATTTTACACTTTTAATGCACTTTCAATTCCAAATGCCTTCAAAGGTATTTGGAACCAAAACATTTCCAGACACAGAAATTCGTCTTCATCTTCCCCACTTACTGAAATCCAAAATTTATCACGTATTTCTTACTAACTTTTCCTTGCATCATAACTGGACCATCTTAAAGATTCCCCTTTCCAGTGTTCCACTCTCTTGTCAAACAACGATAATGTTGTATCTTAAAATCCTCATGAAATCATCAATGAGAATAACTAAGTAGCCAAATACTGGATTTGTGAGGATCAAAGCGGTACTCATTTCTCTCTTACCTAAGGACTAAGAATCATCCCTTCCACTCTTAGCCTTTTTTTTCACATTGTTCTGTTTAAACGGCTCCAATGTGTCATAAACATTTTTTTTGGGCACTATGTGTCACTATTTTAAATGTTCCATTTTCTCAAACAGTAAAAAAAAAGGGGTAAATTTACATTGTTTTAAAGTTCATCCCAGCTCTACCAGTAAAGCAACTTCCATGAAGGAAATCCAGATAAAAAATTTACAAAGATATGCAAATTGCTATAGGTGGAGAGGCAGGGAAACAAACCTGAAGAAGGGAGTCTAAAACTTTGTTCGGCCAATAAAAGGGTCGTAAGGAAAGGATTCTTCTCCCAACCCCAAAGCATTATAGTTACAAAACCCAGAATAAGCAGAGCGATAGAAACATGGGTTCCTTTCAGTATATGAAAATTGCATCCTTTCGTCATTCTTGCAATCCCTCCCCAAAACCTTAAAATATGGTAAATTCAGCCATTTTTAAGAAGGTTTTGGCCGTATTAAACCAAAAAAAAAATCAAGTAAATTGTCACTTACTGATTTAAAAGAAAAATGAAATAAGAAGAACGAAGACAAAATTAACTTGAATTTGCATCTAGCCTCCTCCTTAGGTTTTTTTACCGGATCTGCTGATTTTTGCAGAGTACTTGGGTTTTGATATTGAGGGTGCCAGACGGACAGACAGATAAAATGGTTTTTTTTTTTTTTGCTTTGGTTATGGATTTTTTAGTTTACAAGCGTGGAGGATGTTTGGCTGACGAGAAATTCCATATACAATCACGTACCTAAATTAAGTTTAGAAAAATGATCTTGAATTCAAATATTTCATACATTAAATATCTAGTAAGAATTGATAAAAAAAAAAAAGAATCGAATAAGACCCAACAGCAAAATTGTAGTATTAAGCTACCTACTTTTGCAACCTCTGGTATTGATAAGGCATGCCATCATTTACTCATCCCAATCAAAACATACTCCCTAAGTACCAAATAAATAGGATCTATATCATCCTAACAGTTTTCTATTAGCATCTGGTTTAGATTTTCCCAATTAAAAGATATACGGAAATGAACTTAATGAATCAAAGGCACTAATATTATGACTCTGCTATTTCGCACTCGTATACATGGATATACAACTGAATGACTGCTATATAAAACTATTAGTAATCCTTTCTTTTGATCTATATCATCTTAAGTTCTTGACCAAATAATAATAATAATAGTAACAATGTCAAAATTAATAAAAAAAATATGCTATATTCACTTACTACACAAAAATATGAAAGTTCAATTGAACAATCAAAGGAATCAAAAAAATGCTTATCAAAGAACCTCAATAAAAGTGGTTCATACTAATGAGGCAGACCTCATTCTTTTCACCATATAGCCCAAGGGTCATACTTTCTATAGAAGATTAACATGGATCATCTTATTTTCACTATCCCAACTTTTTTTGGACATCCTCTTGTGCCTTTTACACTTTTAATGCACTTTCAATTCCAAATGCCTTCAAAGGTATTTGGAACCAAAACATTTCCAGACAGAAATTTGTCTTCATCTTCCCCACTTACTGAAATCCAAAATTTGTCACGTATTTCTTACTGACTTTTCCTTGCATCATAACTGGACCATCTTAAAGATCCCCCTTGCCAGTGTTCCACTCTCTTGTCAAACAACGACAATGTTGCATCTTAAAATCCTCATGAAATCATCAATGAGAATAACTAAGTAGCCAAATACTGGATTTGTGAGGATAAGTGGTACTTATTTCTCTCTTACCTAAGGAATAAGATTCATCCCTTCCCCTCTTAGCCTTTTTTTTTTCACATTGTTCTGTTTAAACAGCTCCAATGTGTCACAAACATTTTTTCTGGGCACTATGTGTCACTATTTTAAATGTTCCATTTTCTCAAACAGTAAAAAAAAAGGGGTAAATTTACATTGTTTTAAAGTTCATCCCAGCTCTACCACTAAAGAAACTTCCATGAAAGACATCCAGATATAACATTTACAAAGATATGCAAATTGCTATACGTGGAGAGGCAGGGAAACGAACCTGAAGAAGGGAGTCTAAAACTTTGTTCGGCCAATAAAAGGGTCGTAAGGAAAGGATTCTTCTCCCAACCCCAAAGCATTATAGTTACAAAACCCAGAATAAGCAGAGCGATAGAAACATGGGTTCCTTTCAGTATATGAAAATCGCATCCTTTCGTCATTCTAGCAGTCGCTCCCCAACACCTTAAAATATGGTAAATTCAGCCTTTTTTAAGAAGGTTTTGTCCATATTAAACCAAAAAAAAAAAATTCAAGTAAATTGTCAGTTACTGATTTAAAAGAAAAATGAAATAAAAAGAATGAAGACAAAATTAACTTGAATTTGCATCTAGCATCCTCCTTAGGTTTTTTTACCGGATCTGCTGATTTTTGCAGAGTACTTGGGTTTTGATATTGAGGGTGCCAGACGGACAGACAGACAAAATGGTTTTTTTTTTTTTTTTTTGCTTTGGTTATGGATTTTTTAGTTTACAAGCGTGGAGGATGTTTGGCTGACGAGAAATTCCATATACAATCACGTACCTAAATTAAATTTAGAAAAATGATCTTGAATTCAAATATTTCATACATTAAATATCCAGTAAGAATTGATAAAAAAAAGAATCAAATAAGACCCAACAGCAAAATTGTAGTATTAAGCTACCTACTTTTGCAACCTCTAGTATTGATAAGGCATGCCATCATTTACTCATCCCAATCAAAACATACTCCCTAAGTACCAAATAAATAAGATCTATATCATCCTAACAGTTTTCTATTAGCATCTGGTTTACATTTTCCCAATTAAAAGATATACGGAAATGAACTTAATGAATCAAAGGCACTAATATTATGACTCTGCTATTTCGCACTCGTATACATGGATATACAGCTGAATGACTGCTATATAAAACTATTAGTAATCCTTTCTTTTGATCTATATAATCTTAAGTTCTTGACAAAATAATAATAATAATAGTAACAATGTCAAAATTAATAAAAAAAAATGCTATATTCACTTACTACACAAAAATATGAAAGTTCAATTGAACAATCAAAGGAATCAAAAAAATGCTTATCAAAGAACCTCAATAAAAGTGGTTCATACTAATGAGGCAGACCTCATTCTTTTCACCATATATCCCAAGGGTCATACTTTCTATAGAAGATTAACATGGATCATCTTATTTTCACTATCCCAGCTTTTTTTGGACATCCTCTTGTGCCTTTTACACTTTTAATGCACTTTCAATTCCAAATGCCTTCAAAGGTATTTGGAACCAAAACATTTCCAGACACAGAAATTCGTCTTCATCTTCCCCACTTACTGAAATCCAAAATTTGTCACGTATTTCTTACTGACTTTTCCTTGCATCATAACTGGACCATCTTAAAGATCCCCCTTGCCAGTGTTCCACTCTCTTGTCAAACAACAACAATGTTGCATCTTAAAATCCTCATGAAATCATCAATGAGAATAACTAAGTAGCCAAATACTGGATTTGTGAGGATCAAAGCGGTACTTATTTCTCTCTTACCTAAGGACTAAGATTCATCCCTTCCCCTCTTAGCCTTTTTTTTTCACATTGTTCTGTTTAATCGGCTCCAATGTGTCACAAACATTTTTCTTGGGCACTATGTGTCACTATTTTAAATGTTCCATTTTCTCAAACAGTAAAAAAAAGGGGTAAATTTACATTGTTTTAAAGTTCATCCCAGCTCTACCACTAAAGCAACTTCCATGAAAGACATCCAGATAAAAAATTTACAAAGATATGCAAATTGCTATAGGTGGAGAGGCAGGGAAACAAACCTGAAGAAGGGAGTCTAAAACTTTGTTCGACAAATAAAAGGGTCGTAAGGAAAGGATTCTTCTCCCAACCCCAAAGCATTATAGTTGCAAAACCCAGAATAAGCAGAGCGATAGAAACATGGGTTCCTTTCAGTATATGAAAATTGCATCCTTTCGTCATTCTTGCAATCGCTCCCCAACACCTTAAAATATGGTTAATTCAGTCTTTTTTCAGAAGGTTTTGGCCGTATTAAACCAAAAAAAAAAATCAAGTAAATTGTCACTTACTAATTTAAAAGAAAAATGAAATAAAAAGAATGAAGACAAAATTAACTTGAATTTGCATCTAGCCTCCTCCTTAGGTTTTTTTACCGGATCTGCTGATTTTTGCAGAGTACTTGGGTTTTGATATTGAGGGTGCTAGACGGACAGACAGACAAAATGGTTTTTTTTTTTTGCTTTGGTTATGGATTTTTTAGTTTACAAGCGTGGAGGATGTTTGGCTGACGAGAAATTCCATATACAATCACGTACCTAAATTAAGTTTAGAAAAATGATCTTGAATTCAAATATTTCATACATTAAATATCTAGTAAGAATTGATAAAAAAAAAAGAATCGAATAAGACCCAACAGCAAAATTGTAGTATTAAGCTACTTACTTTTGCAACCTCTAGTATTGATAAGGCATGCCATCATTTACTCATCCCATGTCACGACCCAAACTACCCAAAAATCAGAGTTAATTTTTCGCGTTTTATTATTTTCTTACTTAAATTCTTACCTGTCTTCTGATCGTGACCACACTCCCTAACAAATTGGGCTGTGCGTCAATGCTAGTCCCACCATACATTTACCATAGTACTTATTTCTTCTCCAGTCATTTATAATTGTTTACAATATTTATACATCCCCTAGAGACACTTACAAACATGTTACTGTGCTATGCTTATGTAGATACAATATGTACAAGTGTATATACCTTATGTTGATGGGCAGCAGCGGATATCCGGAATGCAGTACTGAGTCGCCTCAACTTCAACTGGAGATTATCTGTGGGAGAAAATGAAAGGGGTGAGCACATCAAGCTCAGTAAGGCAATCCTACGAACAAGTAGGTAACCATACGACCTACATGAACGTGGTGCCATGTATAAACCACCCTTTCTCCACACATTTTAAAACAAATGATATGAGTTATGATGTTATGTAAATCAAGTTTGCACGGAAAATTCAACATGCAATTATTACAAATCATTTATTTCTCAATTAAAATTTTCACAATAAAGTCAGGACTCGACCCCTCCTGCGAGTGATCCTGACTCACACAAAACCATGAAAATCGGTTTACATTCATACATGGGTTTGAAAAGCATGGAAATACCATCATGCAAATTTAGTTTAAAACCCAATTTGATTTCATCAAAATCGATGACATGCGAGACTAGGCAACGTCTGTATATCGGTAAATAATCAGGACTATGGCCATATGTGTCCTCGTGAGTCCCTCTAGCTACACGGATCCTAGTGTGCGAGGTCTCACCCTGATCGGGAATCGCCCGGGAGGTTGGTCAATCCAACCCATCAGTCTTATCCGATCCCATGCATCCGAAGATGCTAACGTATCACAAAGATACCAAGTATCACAAAGATACCAACGTATGCAAAGATAACACACAGTACATCGTACTCCATACTACTTGCACGGTACATCATACTCCGTGGACCCCCTAGCCTTATCCCTCGTTCGGGCTCATCAGCTGGTCCTCCAACCCTTATCCCTCGTTCGGGCTCATCAGGTGGATCTCCAACCCTTATCCCTCGTTCGGGCTCATCAGGTTGTTTCTCTAACCCTTATCCCTCGTTCGGGCTCATTAGGTTGTTTCTCTAACCCTTATCCCTCGTTCGGGCTTATCAGGTTGTTTTTAACATGCCATGTCTCAAAACGCACGTGCGAGCCTCTTAAATCGGTGACACACAGTCTACCCGATGCTCCAAGCACGGCTCATCGCATGTTCTCATAAAATCGGTGCGAGCAATGCTCAGCACTCTCATTAAATCAAGTAAAACTAGTGCGAGCTAAGCTCTAGCACTCTGTATTTAAACCATATGAAAATCTGGTGCGAGCGAAGCTCCAACACCCTGTCTCAAAAATCATGTAAAATATGGTGCGAGTTAGACTCTAGCACCTTGTCACGAAAATCATGTATATATAGATGTAAAAATCTGGTGCGAGTTGGACTCCAGCACCTATGCATGTAAAACTCTAGTGCGAGCTCTCGCTCCAGCACTAATGCGTGCATCACACAAATCGAAAAACATCGTGCGAGCTGAGCTCTAGCACGTCACATGTCAATAAAAACACGTAGGCGGCTCTGTTTCCTCAAAACAGTTTTCAAAACAATTTCACGTTGAAAGTATGCAATGCTGTGCATTTTCTTTCAAGGTTAGCCAGCCTACTAATGCATGCATCAAAACACCTCCAGAATGAGCAGGAACCTCTTGTTCTTGCTCCTCCCAATTTTTCCTAAATTTGTAAATTTTATCCTTAACAAGGGTATTTTGGTAATTTGCCCATTCGAGGCACTAAAATTATTAATTGACCTCTAGACCCTTCAGGTAATTTTTAAAGACTGCAAATGAACTTAAAATTGCGTAAAGTTACCTCTAGCAGTCCGTAGAATTCCCTTACCTGGAATCGCGCGCAGACTAAACCTGTCTCGATGATACCGAACCTCTCGGCCCAAGTGCGCACCAACCAATGTACGTAACTGCATATAACCACATAGTCGAGGTTAATTCAATTATCCTGATCAGTATATTGCATTTACTGATCAACTTTAAGGTATTGGGCCTTATCTACCTTATTGGGCCTCGGCCCATTTTAGCCCTTTTTATATTTATTAATTCCCTTCTTCAGGTATACCGGGCTTATACAGCTTTCTAATAATTATCGGGCTTCATTCCAAATTCATTGGATAGCCCGTACACCATTTATGGCAATTATATTACGACTCCAAATAATATTCCCTTCTATGCGAAATTAATCCATAATTTCGTAAGATAATCAAAACTCGGTATTTAAAGAACTCTGATTGTCGAAATTAAATTGTACTTACCCGATATGATGCGGGGTACGAGAATCAGAGCTCGATCGGCTCTCGTTCGGTCTCTGTCGTGAAGCTGCACTTTAGGTAAATCCGGATTATTTTTCATTAAAATAATATTAAATTAAATTTTTGAAATTTACCCGTAGGTCAATTTCGACCCTCGGTCAACTTACCCGAACCTCGAGTCGTCCCCGATAAATTTCTTTCCTTTTTTTCCCCTTTTTCCTTTCCTTTCTTTCCTTTTCCTTCCTTTTCCTTTCTTTTCTTTTCCCCTTTCCTTCCTTTTCCCTCCTTTTCCTTCCCTTTCCTTTCGGCCAAACGGTGCCGTTTACTGCCTATTGCCTTTGCCGATGTTTTCGGTAGTCTCACCGGCCGAGACCGGTCTCAAAAGAACCGGCTTCTTCCCCTGAGTGCGTCGGTAGCCTCCGTTTCAGCCCAGACGCGGTGATTCACCGGGAATCGGCCCGTTTCTCCGTCGGTCTTCCTTCGCTCGATCGGCCTGCTCCGACCACTTGGCGGCGTGATTCCGGTGCCCACGTGCTCGCCGATCTCTCCTCTTCCTTCTGGTAGCTTTGTCGGAGCCCATCGGTCGCCGGTGTGCTGGAATCGACGGTGAAGGTTCGCGGGTCGCTTCTCGATTTTGTTTCTCGGGTTCTCCCGAGCTTTTTCTCTCTCCTCCCTTTTTTTCTTTCAGATTCTTTTTTTGTATTATTATTATTATTATTATTATTATTACAATTTATTTACACTATTCATTAAAATACTCCATAAAATCCAAAATATCTACACTTATATTATTTTTATTCTAATTTAATTTATTTAATTTAAATTTAATTTATTAAATATATTTTTCTCTAAATTTTTAATATTATTTCTTCGCGTTTTTCGAGATATTGTTCCGGTAATTTTTCGATATTTTTAAAATTTCCGAATCTTGATCAATTGACCCAAATTGTATAATTTCCTCATTATCGATCAAGATATCTTACATCCTTATTTTAAATTAAAATTTTCTTATCGCCTTAATACCGGGTTTTGGTATTTTTACCATTTTACCCCTGCTCTTGTTTCGAAAATCAATTTTACCTGACCTTCCTTCATACATCCCCCATCTTTTCTTATTTAATTTTCGTATTTTAATTAAATTCGGGTCTTACATCCCAATCAAAACATACTCCCTAAGTACCAAATAAATAGGATCTATATCATCCTAACAGTTTTTTATTAGCATCTGGTTTAGATTTTCCCAATTAAAAGATATACGGAAATGAACTTAATGAATCAAAGGCACTAATATTATGACTCTGCTATTTCGCACTCGTATACATGGATATACAGCTGAATGACTGCTATATAAAACTATTAGTAATCCTTTCTTTTGATCTATATCATCTTAAGTTCTTGACCAAATAATAATAATAATAGTAACAATGGCAAAATTAATAAAAAAAATGCTATATTCACTTACTACACAAAAATATGAAAGTTCAATTGAACAATCAAAGGAATCAAAAAAATGCTAATCAAAGAACCTCAATAAAAGTGGTTCATACTAATGAGGCAGACCTCATTCTTTTCACCATATAGCCCAAGGGTCATACTTTCTATAGAAGATTAACATGGATCATCTTATTTTCACTATCCCAGCTTTTTTTGGACATCCTCTTGTGCCTTTTACACTTTTAATGCACTTTCAATTCCAAATGCCTTCAAAGGTATTTGGAACCAAAACATTTCCAGACACAAAAATTCGTCTTCATCTTCCCCACTTACTGAAATCCAAAATTTGTCACGTATTTCTTATTGACTTTTCCTTGCATCATAATTGGACCATCTTAAAGATCCCCCTTGCCAGTGTTCCACTCTCTTGTCAAACAACGACAATGTTGCTGTAAGACCCGAAATTAAATCGTAAATTTTTATGAGGGATGAAAATGATAAAAAATTTAACTGAATGGGATTCGGATTGGAAATAAGGAATCAAAATACGAAATGAAGGAGTATTCATGAAGGGAAGTTGGGGTAAATTAATTTCGAACACGTGCAAGGGCAAAATGATAAAAATACCAAAATCCGGTATTAATTCGATAAGAAAAATTAATTAAAAATAAGGATTTAGGATATCTTGATCAATAATGAGGAATTATACAATTTTGAGTCCAATTGATCAAGATCCAAAATTTTTAGAAATACCGAAAAGTCATTCGGGACAATATCCCGAAAATACGGAGAAATTATACCGAAAAAAATGATTAAAAACAAAATTAAATTAAATTAAATTAAATTATTTGGAATAAATAATAATATTGTAGATATTTTCAGATTTTTTTAGACTATTTTAATGAATATTTTAATAATAAAACAAATGTTAAATAATAATAACAAAAAAAAAAGAGAGAAAAGCCTGAAAATCGGGAGAACCCGAGAAACAAAATCGAAAGACAACCCGTGAGAACCGACCGCCGATTCCAGCACACCGACGACCGACCGCCTCCGACGAAGCTACCAGGAGGAAGAGGGGAGACCGGCGAGCACGTGGGCACCGGAATCACGCCGTCAGGTGGCCGGAGCAGGCCGATAGGAGCGAAGGAAGACCGACGGAAAAATGAGCTGATTCCCGACGAACCACCGCGTCTGGGCTGAAACGGAGACTACCAACGCACTCAGGGGAAGAAGTCGGTTCTTTTGAGACCGATCTTGGCCGGTGAGACCGCCGAAAACGCCGGCGACAGCAATAGGCAGGAAAACGGTACCGTTTGGCCGAAAAGAAAAGAAAGGAAAAGGAAGGAAAAGAAAAAAAAAAGAAAAAGAAAGGAAAAAGGGGAAAAAGGAAAGAAATTTACCGGGGACAGACTCGAGGTTTGGGTAAGTTGACTGAGGGTCAAAATTGACCTACGGGTAAATTCTGAAAATTTAATTTAATATTATTTTAATGGAAAATAATCCGGATTTACCTAATTGTGCAGCTTTACGACAGAGACCGAACGAGAGCCGATTGAGCTCTGATTTCTTACCCGGCATCGTATCGGGTAAGTACAGTTTAATTTCGACAATATGAGTTCTTTAAATACCGAGTTTTAATTAATTTACAGAATTATGGATTAATTTCGCATAGAAAGGAATATTAATTCGGAGTTGTAATAAATTGCCGTAAATGGTATACGTGCTATCCAATGAATTTGGATCGAAGCCCGATAATTATTAGAAAGCTGCATAAGCCCGGTATACCCAAAGAAGGGAATTAATAAATATAAAAAGGGCTGAAACGGGCCAAGACCAAATAAGGTAGATAGGGCCCAATACCTTAAAGTTGATCAGTAAATGCGATATACTGATCAAGATAATTGAATTGACCTCAACTGTATGGTTATATGCAGTTACGTACCTTTGGTTGGCGCACATTTGGGCTGAGAGATTCGGTATCATCGAGGCAGGTTAAGTCTGCACGCGATTCCAGGTAAGGGAATTTTGTAGGTATATAGAGATACCTATACGTATTTTTGAGGGGATTTACAGGGTCTAGAATTTATTAAACCATCTAGAAACGTGAAAATAATTTTACGAAAATCGGGGCCTAGGTGAATAAAGGGAAAAATGATAATTTTGCCCCTGGGAGTAAAATTTACAAAAAGGGTAGTAAGGCAGATAAATTGCATGATTTCATGTTTTTAATGCTTTATATGATTATATTGCTTTGATTTAAGCAAATATGCACATAGGTTGGCTATTGATTTCGTGAAATATACGAAAGGGTACCGGTTTGTACCGGTTACTATTTTCAAAGATGTTTTATTAAAATTGAGCCACCTATCATATTTACACGAGTAAAAAGAGTGCTAGAGTCTTACTCGCACTCAAGTTTACTGATTTATTTCTCATGAAAAGCCGTACTGGAGCATTGCTCATACGAGAAATTTGTGTGTGCACAAAATCGTGCTGGAGCTTCGCTCGCACGAGATTTTAGATATCATGATATGCATAGCGTGGTGCTGGAGCTTCGCTCGCACTAGACGCGAGTTGACATGCATATAGTCGTGCGGAAGCCTCTTGTAGACTGTGTGTCACAGAGAGTTGAGATGCTCGCACGTATACTTTGAGACATGGGTTGGTTATCGACATAGTATTAGGGTGGATAAGACCTACGGTAGGCACCCCCAGACTATGATATGGGTCCACGGAGTACGATGTACCGTGTATGTCACACGGAGTACGCTGTACCGTGCAGTCATGATGACTTTATGATGTTACTTGCTATTCTGGTGGGTAGGACTTGACCCCACCTCCCGTTGCAGTTGTGATACCCCGCACACCGGGATCCATGTAGCCTGGGATCACAGGGACAAAGTATGGCCATAGTCCTCGATTTTTCATACAGTAACCTACATGCCTCACATGATATCATACGGTCTGGATAGACCAGGACAAACCCGATGGAGGGGTAGTCCCGATTTATGTTTTTAAAAGAGATGTGATTTAATGAATCAAGGTATTCCTGAGAGATGGGTTTAACCTTGTTGAAGTTGTTTTATGATGAAACAAATGAGTTTTAAAGTGATGAGTTTTGTGATTAAACGAATAAGTTTTAAAGTGAAGAGTTTATGATGAAACTAATAAGTTTTTAATGTGACGAGCATGAGATGTCATACATGATGATTTTTTCATGTGTGCTTTATATGCCGATTTCATGAGTTCTCTTATATGATATATACATACATGTGGCATCGTTTTAGTCATACCTCATGCTCCAAATGTAAACGATTTTTATATCATGACATTATCAGCACGTAGATAGTATAGTTATCTACCTGCTTACATTATTGCCTTACTGAGCACGTTTCGCTCACCCTTTCATTTTTCACTTCACAGGATATATTCAGTAGAAGAGAGCGACAATAGTCTCGCATCTCGATTATCCGCTGCTTCTTATCAAGATCAGGTATACACATTCGTATAATTTTGTATCTGAACATATAGATGCACAGTACTATATATGGATTTAATATTGGGGATGTATTTTGTTTAAACAAATTGATATGTGAATGTGAATATGAAAATGAAATGGTAAATAGGTGAGAGGTTACTAACACTGAATCATAGCCCAACTGTTTAGTAGTGTAACTGTTCACGACGGGTGAGGAAATGAAAAAGCGAAAAAAATTTGTAGAGATTTTTAGGTAATTTGGGTCGTGACAAAAGATGGTATCAGAGCTAAGTTGGCCTGATATGAGTCAGTGTTAGTGGTTAAGTAAATTTATATCCCTATGTACTGTGCATTGTTTAGATACAATTGTGTATATCAAGATGGAACAGCAGCTAAGAATTTAGTTTCGAATGCAAGAATATACTTTTATAACTGATAGCCGCTATGGTAGAGTGGCGAGTACACATGCTCGAGGCCGTAGAGATAGGCCTGAGAGTCGAATGAGTCGTCACATGAGACTCGAGATGAGAGTGAGGTGGAGGCTGATGTTGAGCACACTCCACAGGGTCCTATGAAGAGACCAAACAGTATTGAGACACGCTCCGAGAGGATGGAGTGGAGTGTAGAAAATATGTTGGAGTTGTTTACTCAACCTATGCATGTAGTTGAGAATAGGTAGAGTAAAGCCTAAACTAATGCCTCAGACTATAGAGATTCCCACAGCCCTCTGGTATATAGCGAAGTAAAAAAATCAATAGTTGTTGAGGACTGGGTGTATGAGATAGCGAAGTGCTATGGATTTTTCGGTGTATGTCGACTGAGAAAGTGACTTTTAAATACTTTTATTTTGGAGTCGAGGAGGAACATGGGTGGAAGTCCGCTCGACCCATCTGAAGAGTTAGACGTCCAGAACCAACATGAGAAATGTTTCTGGATGTATTTTGGTGACGAAATATTTCGGACACTACTTAAGGGAAAATTACAGGTAAAATTTCTTACACTGCCCATAGTCATTGGTTGATTGATGAGTATGAATCTCAGATTATATCCTTGGGCAAGTATGAACCCGATATTGTGGGCAGTGAGAGTTGGGAAGCCCAAAAGTTCATGAAATGACTCAAATTGTCGATTAGAGTCCGATTGGCTCATTACCTATGTCGAGGCAGTGCGCAGAATATAGTTGTGTGAATAATATCATGTGTTGCACGTCTCTGAGATTGGGAAAGGTAGTGAGGGCCGAAATAGAGACAGAAGAGAATAGAGAATGACAGAGATGTCAGAGCGGAAAAAAGATCAGTTGGCAAGAGATTAGAGTTGATGAGTCACGGGGTAAGATAGTTGGTAAGGCCCCAAAATATCCAATTTAACACTTATAAGAGGTATTGTGATTTGAGAACCCCGACCTGCTATGAAGTAATGTAGCAGTGTGAGCACTGTAAGCAGTGTGGGATGTGTGGTGGATACCATGGAAGGAGGGTCTATACCTACACTGTATTGATGAAAATGACCGTTAAGTGTGGTAAGACGGACCATTGATTTTGATTGCATAGAGTTGGGCGAGATCGCCCCATAGAAAAGTAAAGAGACAGAGAAAAACTTCGTTGGTATAGCTACAACGAAAAGGGAGGCCATAGCCGAAAAGAAAAAGGAAAATAGGCTGTTGGACGAAGGCGAGAGGATGTCTTGGACCAGGACACTATTGATGTTTCATGGATGTGGTGTAAGATACCACACTTGTTATGAATAATGAGGTACATATGTTCATTGATCCTGGTACCACACATTTATTCATACCGCCTTCATTCACATATAAGTGAGTAAAAGGTATGAATGCCTACATCATTGGGTACAATACTGATAAATGAGTACCCCAATAGAGGAGGATTAATTAACGAAATATGGGCATAGAGATTTTAAGTTGAAAACAGGGGTGAAAACATCACTGAAAAGTATACTGTAAGTGTTGACAAATGATAAAAAGGGGTGCAACAGTTGAAATTAAAGGAGTAAAGGATTGTACTCATGAAATGAATAATGACAAGAGTTTCGTTATAATTGATACACTAAAGAGATAAACTTTGCGATATGATAGATCCTAAATACGAAATATATTGGAATAAGAGACGTATGCAAGGTAGGAATATCTATAATACGTGAAGTAATTTGGATTAAAGCAATTAGTAGCGAATATGAATTGTGAGCACATGGACCGATACGTAAAGTAATTGTGGTTAAGTCTGAGGGTTAATAAAGGTATTTCAAAATACCTCCCCGCCTGAAGACTTGACAGCGTCTAAAAGTATATATTTATAACCTATAATGTGAAATCGATCGTCGTAATAAATATCTTCAGCATTAGGATACCTTTACTAAGACGATAAGAATATTAAAATTCGACAAATCATAAAGGTTAACATAGTAAAATTTAATAAGAGCCGTTAAGATAAGAAAAGGAAATGACGCAGGTTAGTACCTGAAAACGTAAGCGATTTTGAAGGATCTTATATGCTTATGCGTAAATAAGTCAAGGATTGGACCGATTTGTAATCATCATTATCGATGATAGGTTGAGTGTAGTTAAAGTCCAGGGCAACTTATAAACAACAATTGGAAAATTGCCCTTACAGATGGTTGCTGCGAGTTCTAAAAAGGGTATACTTTGTTGACACGTTTAACTAAGAAAACATGGTCTTTGAATGAGATGATAAATAAGACGATAGAGGTGACGGGAATTTGGTGTAATGAAGTATAAACTGACCACTGTGATTATTTTCACCATACCCAACAGCTCAAGAGGTTCTCAGTGAGTATGGATACCTTAAAATTATGAAGGAGCTGTGTATTGATGTATAATGGGAAGATAGTCAATTTTGGAGTCAGACAACTCGATCACAAAATAAACTATCTGACTCATGATTTTAAGTTGGCAACAGTATTTGTACCGAGGATATGGTACTATTATATACACGATGAAGAATTTTGGATATGCACTGATCATAAAGTCTCAAGTATCTGTTTTCACAGAAAGAGGCGAATATGAAAATACATAGTGGGTTAGAGCTTCTGAGAGGTTTTGATTTGTGAAAATTATGCCACCCAGGAAAGGCTAATGTGATGGCTGATGCCTCGAGTATAAAGAGCCTTGGGATGGTATTACATATGATGGTCAGGGAGCGTGAGCTGCTAAAGCAGTTGTGAGTCTCAGTAGTGATGTGATCCCTTCTGATGATGACAGTGATTGTGTGACAGCTAGCCTGAGACTAGAACCGGATGAGAATGCCCTGATTTGCCAGGCTTAGCGTGATGATCGGCATGATGTCGATAGTTTGGGTCAGATTCAGAAGGGTACAGTGACAGAGTTCACAGCGAGTGTTGATGATTTACAGAGAGGTTCAGATACAATATGAGTGCTCCCAGGACCACAGTTGATGGGATAGTAATATTGTCAGAAGCTCACTCTTCGAGATATACAGTGCATACGGAAGTAAAGAATATATTGAAATCTCGAAAAGGGTATTGGTGGTCAGATGTGAAAAGAGATATGGTAGAAATTGTGGAAAAGTGCCTAGTATGTCAGCAGAATAAGGTAGAGTATTAAAAGTCTGCAGAGTTATTGCAGTCTCTACCTATATCGACTTGGCACAGAAAATGAGAGCAAGTCTCCATAAATTTCGTGATGGGTTAAAGAGGACCCAAGTGAATTACGAGGCTATTTAGATGATAGTCGATAGAGTGACTAAGTCTACCCACCTTCTGGTTATGAAATCCCCAGATACTCAGAGTGTGTATGAGGATTTATGTATAAGGAAGATTGTGGAACATTAAGTAGCGTTCCAGTGAGCATGGTATCATATAGGGATTCCCGCTTCACTTCACATTTCGGGGGAATATTTTTTTTAGGAAGCTATGGGAACCCGACTGAGTATTAGCACAGCTTTTCATCCTCAGACAGATGGTCAGTCAGAGAGGACTGTATAGGTTCTGGAGGATCTGATGAAAGCGTGTGCCTTTGATTTTATAAGCTCCTGGAATGATCAGTTGTCACAAATTGAAGTCGCCAATAACGATAATTGGCAGTTGAGTATCGGGATAACAAGATATGAGTCAGTGTATGGCTGTAGGGGTTGTTCCCTAAATTGGATAAGAAAAAGTGGGTGACAGATAGAATCATTTTCAACTTTGGATAATAAGTCTCTGAGGATGTTTAGTTAAGGATGAGAGATTAAGAACACCTCAAAGCAGATAGACAAGTATTGGAATTCACCCTTGGTGAATTATTATGGTTGAAATGTTTCTTGTCCTAAGAGAATAAGGGCATAGCGAACTTTTGGAAGAAGGTAAATTGAGTTTTGCTGGATAGAATCTTTTGAGAGATTGGACAAGTGGGAGATAAGACCTGTAGGTTGGTGTTATCACCTGAATTAATAGGCACCCATAATGTGTCTCAGCTTTTGATCCTTCGGCAATACTATCCAGATCCAGCATAGGTGATCGAATATGAACTCCAAAAGTTCAGTTTAATGAAAATATAAGTATATTGATAAGTTGATTCGGGCATTAAACAGGAAAGAGAAAGTATTGAGATTTAAGATGATCTCCCAAATTAAAATCCATTGGTAGTAATACACTCCGGAGAAGGTCATATAAGAATTTAAGAGTATGATACGATCGATGTACCCGGAGTTGTATATGGACTCATATGACTTGGTTCTAATTTGGAGGACTAAATTCTTTAAGTGGGGCAGATTTGTAAGACCCGAAATTAAATCGTAAATTTTTATGAGGGATGAAAATGATAAAAAATTTAACTGAATGGGATTCGGATTGGAAATAAGGAATCAAAATATGAAATGAAGGAGTATTCATGAAGGGAAGTTGGGGTAAATTAATTCCGAACACGTGCAAGGGCAAAATGATAAAAATACCAAAATCCGGTATTAATTCGATAAGAAAATTTAATTAAAAATAAGGATTTAGGATATCTTGATCAATAATGAGGAATTATACAATTTCGAATCCAATTGATTAAGATCCGAAATTTTTAGAAATACCGAAAAGTCATTCGGGACAATATCCCGAAAATACGGAGAAATTATACCGAAAAAAATGATTAAAAACAAAATAAAATAAAATTAAATTAAATTAAATTATTTGGAATAAATAATAATATTGTAGATATTTTCAGATTTTTTTAGACTATTTTAATGAATATTTTAATAATAAAACAAATGTTAAATAATAATAACAAAAAAAAAGAGAGAAAAGCCTGAAAATCGGGAGAACCCGAGAAACAAAACCGAAAGATGACCCGTGAGAACCGACCGCCGATTCCAGCACACCGGCGACCGACCGCCTCCGACGAAGCTACCAGGAGGAAGAGGGGAGACCGACGAGCACGTGGGCACCAGAATCACGCCGTCAGGTGGCCGGAGCAGGCCGATCGGAGCGAAGGAAGACCGACGAAAAAACGAGCTGATTCCCGGCGAACCACCGCGTCTGGGCTGAAACGGAGACTACCGACGCACTCAGGGGAAGAAGCCGGTTCTTTTGAGAACGGTCTTGGCCGGTGAGACCGTCGGAAACACCGACGACGGCAATAGGCAGGAAAACGGTACCGTTTGGCCGAAAAGAAAAGAAAGGAAAAGGAAGGAAAAGGAAAAAAAAAAGAAAAAGAAAGGAAAAAGGGGAAAAAAGAAAGAAATTTACCGGGGACAGACTCGAGGTTCGGGTAAGTTGACCGAGGGTCAAAATTGACCTACGCGTAAATTCTGGAAATTTAATTTAATATTATTTTAATGGAAAATAATCCGGATTTACCTAATTGTGCATCTTTACGACAGAGACCGAACGAGAGCCGATTGAGCTTTGATTTCTTACCCCGCATCGTATCGGGTAAGTACAGTTTAATTTCGGCAATATGAGTTCTTTAAATACCGAGTTTAATTAATTTACAGAATTATGGATTAATTTCGCATAGAAAGGAATATTAATTCGGAGTTGTAATAAATTGCCGTAAATGGTATACGGGCTATCCAATGAATTTGGATCGAAGCTCGATAATTATTAGAAAGCTGCATAAGCCCGGTATACCCAAAGAAGGGAATTAATAAATATAAAAAGGGCTGAAACGGGCCGAGACCAAATAAGGTAGATAGGGCCCAATACCTTAAAGTTGATCAACAAATGCGATATACTGATCAAGATAATTGAATTGACCTCAACTGTATGGTTATATGTAGTTACGTACCTTTGGTTGGCGCACATTTGGGCTGAGAGATTCGGTATCATCGAGGCAGGTTAAGTCTGCACGCGATTCCAGGTAAGGGAATTTTGTAGGTATATAGAGATCCCTATACGTATTTTTGAGGGGATTTACAGGGTCTAGAATTTATTAAACTATCCAGAAACGAGAAAATAATTTTGCGAAAATCGGGGCCTAGGTGAATAAAGGAAAAATGACAATTTTACCCCTGAGAGTAAAATTTACAAAAAGGGTAGTAAGGCAGATAAATTGCATGATTTCATGTTTTTAATGCTTTATATGATTATATTGCTTTGATTTAAGCAAATATGCACATAGGTTGGCTATTGATTTCGTGAAATATACGAAAGGGTACCGGTTTGTACCGGTTACTATTTTCAAAGATGTTTTATTAAAATTGAGCCACCTATCATATTTACACGAGTAAAAAGAGTGCTAGAGTCTTACTCGCACTCAAGTTTACTGATTTATTTCTCATGAAAAGCCGTACTGGAGCATTGCTCATACGAGAAATTTGTGTGTGCACAAAATCGTACTGGAGCTTCGCTCGCACGAGATTTTAGATATCATGATATGCATAGCGTGGTGCTGGAGCTTCGCTCGCACTAGACGCGAGTTGACATGCATATAGTCGTGCGGGAGCCTCCTGTAGACTGTGTGTCACAGAGAGTTGAGATGCTCGCACGTATACTTTGAGACATGGGTTGGTTATCGACATAGTATTGGGGTGGATAAGACCTACGGCAGGCACCCCCAGACTATGATATGGGTCCACGGAGTACGATGTACCGTGTATGTCACACGGAGTACGCTGTACCATGCAGTCATGATGACTTTATGATGTTACTTGCTATTCTGGCGGGTAGGACTTGACCCCACCTCCTGATACCCCGCACACCGGGATCCGTGTAGCCTGGGATCACAGGGACAAAGTATGGCCATAGTCCTCGATTTTTCATACAGTAACCTACATGCCTCACATGAATACGGTCTGGATAGACCAGGACAAACCCGATGGAGGGGTAGTCCCGATTTATGTTTTTAAAAGAGATGTGATTTAATGAATCAAGGTATTCCCGAGAGATGGGTTTGACCTTGTTGAAGTTGTTTTATGATGAAACAAATGAGTTTTAAAGTGATGAGTTTTGTGATTAAACGAATAAGTTTTAAAGTGAAGAGTTTATGATGAAACTAATAAGTTTTTAATGTGACGAGCATGAGATGTCATACATGATGATTTTTCCATGTGTGCTTTATATGCCGATTTCATGAGTTCTCTTATATGATATATACATACATGTGGCATCGTTTTAGTCATACCTCATACTCCAAATGTAAACGATTTTTATATCATGACATTATCAGCACGTAGATAGTATAGTTATCTACCTGCTTACATTATTGCCTTACTGAGCACGTTTCGCTCACCCTTTCATTTTCCACCTCACAGGATATATTCAGTAGAAGAGAGCGACAATAGTCTCGCATCTCGATTATCCGCTGCTTCTTATCAAGATCAGGTATACACATTCGTATAATTTTGTATCTGAATATATAGATGCACAGTACTGTATATGGATTTAATATTGGGGATGTATTTTGTTTAAATAAATTGATATGTGAATGTGAATATGAAAATGGAATGGTAAATAAGTGAGAGGTTACTAACACCGAATCATAGCCCAACTGTTTAGTAGTGTAACTGTTCACGACGGGTGAGGAAATGAAAAAGCGAAAACAATTTGTAGGGATTTTTAGGTAATTTGGGTCGTGACAGTTGCATCTTAAAATCCTCATGAAATCATCAATGAGAATAACTAAGTAGCCAAATACTGGATTTGTGAGGATCAAAGCGGTACTTATTTCTCTCTTACCTAAGGACTAAGATTCATCCCTTCCCCTCTTAGTCTTTTTTTTTCACATTGTTCTGTTTAAACGGCTCCAATGTGTCACAAACATTTTTTTTGGGCACTATGTGTCACTATTTTAAATGTTCCATTTTCTCAAACAGTAAAAAAAAAAAGGGGTAAATTTACATTGTTTTAAAGTTCATCCCAACTCTACCACTAAAGCAACTTCCATGAAAGACATCCAGATAAAAAATTTACAAAGATATGCAAATTGCTATAGGTGGAGAGGCAGGGAAACAAACCTGAAGAAGGGAGTCTAAAACTTTGTTCGGCCAATAAAAGGGTCGTAAGGAAAGGATTCTTCTCCCAACCCCAAAGCATTATAGTTACAAAACCCAGAATAAGCAGAGCGATAGAAACATGGGTTCCTTTCAGTATATGAAAATTGCATCCTTTCGTCATTCTTGCAATCCCTCCCCAACACCTTAAAATATGGTAAATTCATCCTTTTTTAAGAAGGTTTTGGCCGTATTAAACCAAAAAAAAAAATCAAGTAAATTGTCACTTACTGATTTAAAAGAAAAATGAAATAAAAAGAATGAAGACAAAATTAACTTGAATTTGCATCTAGCCTCCTCCTTAGGTTTTTTTACCGGATCTGCTGATTTTTGCAGAGTACTTGGGTTTTGATATTGAGGGTGCCAGACGGACAGACAGACAAAATGGTTTTTTCTTTTTTTTGCTTTGGTTATGGATTTTTTAGTTTACAAGCGTGGAGGATGTTTGGCTGACGAGAAATTCCATATACAATCACGTACCTAAATTAAGTTTAGAAAAATGATCTTGAATTCAAATATTTCATACATTAAATATCTAGTAAGAATTGATAAAAAAAAAAAAAAAGAATCGAATAAGACCCAACAACAAAATTGTAGTATTAAGCTACTTACTTTTGCAACCTCTAGTATTGATAAGGCATGCCATCATTTACTCATCCCAATCAAAACATACTCCCTAAGTACCAAATAAATAGGATCTATATCATCCTAACAGTTTTCTATTAGCATCTGGTTTAGATTTTCCCAATTAAAAGATATACGGAAATGAACTTAATGAATCAAAGGCACTAATATTATGACTCTGCTATTTCGTACTCGTATACATGGATATACAGCTGAATGACTGCTATATAAAACTATTAGTAATCCTTTCTTTTGATCTATATCATCTTAAGCTCTTGACCAAATAATAATAATAATAGTAACAATGTCAAAATTAATTAAAAAAAATGCTATATTCACTTACTACACAAAAATATGAAAGTTCAATTGAACAATCAAAGGAATCAAAAAAATGCTTATCAAAGAACCTCAATAAAAGTGGTTCATACTAATGAGGCAGACCTCATTCTTTTCACCATATAGCCCAAGGGTCATACTTTCTATTGAAGATTAACATGGATAATCTTATTTTCACTATCCCAGCTTTTTTTGGACATCCTCTTGTGCCTTTTACACTTTTAATGCACTTTCAATTCCAAATGCCTTCAAAGGTATTTGGAACCAAAACATTTCCAGACACAGAAATTCGTCTTCATCTTCCCCACTTACTGAAATCCAAAATTTGTCACGTATTTCTTACTAACTTTTCCTTGCATCATAACTGGACCATCTTAAAGATCCCCCTTGCCAGTGTTCCACTCTCTTGTCAAACAACGACAATGTTGCATCTTAAAATCCTCATGAAATCATCAATGAGAATAACTAAGTAGCTAAATCTTGGATTTGTGAGTATCAAAGTGGTACTTATTTCTCTCTTACCTAAGGACTAAGATTCATCCCTTCCCCTCTTAGCCTTTTTTTTTCACATTGTTCTGTTTAAACGGCTCCAATGTGTCACAAACATTTTTTCTGGGCACTATGTGTCACTATTTTAAATGTTCCATTTTCTCAAACAGTAAAAAAAAAGGGGGTAAATTTACATTGTTTTAAAGTTCATCCCAGCTCTACCACTAAAGCAACTTCCATGAAAGACATCCAGATAAAAAATTTACTAAGATATGCAAATTGCTATAGGTGGAGAGGCAGGGAAACAAACCTGAAGAAGGGAGTCTAAAACTTTGTTCGGCCAATAAAAGGGTCATAAGGAAAGGATTCTTCTCCCAACCCCAAACCATTATAGTTACAAAACCCAGAATAAGTAGAGCGATAGAAACATAGGTTCCTTTCAGTATATGAAAATTGCATCCTTTCGTCATTCTTGCAATCCCTCCCCAACACCTTAAAATATGGTAAATTCAGCCTTTTTTAAGAAGGTTTTGGCCGTATTAAACCAAAAAAAAAAATCAAGTAAATTGTCACTTACTGATTTAAAAGAAAAATGAAATAAAAAGAATGAAGACAAAATTAACTTGAATTTGCATCTAGCCTCCTCCTTAGGTTTTTTTACCGGATCTGCTGATTTTTGCAAAGTACTTGGGTTTTGATATTGAGGGTGCCAGACGGACAGACAGACAAAATGGTTTTTTTTTTTGCTTTGGTTATGGATTTTTTAGTATACAATCACCGTTACCCCAACTTGTAAATCACGTACCTCAAGAGTAGCATCACGGAATCGATCTACATAGCCTTTCAGTGATTCTTTGTTCCTTTGTCTAAGGGTGAGCAGATAGGTGGTCTCCTTCCTTTTTTGGCTATTTATCACAAAGGCCACCAGAAATTCACTTCTCAATTAATTGAAAGACAAAATAGACCCTTCTGGTAAGTTGTTGAACCACTTCAGTGCGTGACCAATTAACGTTAAGGAGAATACCCTACACATAATCTCATCCTCTCATCCATGTAGTAGCAATAACGATTCATAATTTTCAACATGGTCATAAGGGTCAATTTTTCCAGCATATGTTGTTATCTGTGGCATCTTGAATTTTGAGGGCATTGGTTTTCCCATGATCGCTATACTGAATTGGATTCTTCTTCCCTGGTTCTCTTCAGCCGAAACTAACCTTTTCTCCTCTAAGATTTGTTCAACCATTTTCTTCATGTCCGTGACATCTTATGCCATGGGTGTAGGTCGATCGGTATTACACGAACCGGCTTGATCGTAATTAACAACCTCTTTCCCCTTATTATGTAGGTTATGAGTTCGATTCTGATAAGTTCAGGATGGGAAGTTCAACATTTTAGTTTTAGGGTTCCAAGTTGGATCTATTTCCATGTCTCTCCTCCCAGCATGGGACCCTGTCATTCCAACACCTCCTATATCATCCAAACATCCAGAATCTATCCCGATTGGAGTCTCCAGATTTCCAACATTTGGGCGTCTCAAGCCTCTAACAATCTCTTGTGCAGAGTCCCTCGTACCATAATGTCTTCAGTTCGCTGTAGTTCTATATGGGGAGCCTCTCATACCATGACGTCCCAAGTTTTTCGCACCCTCACGCGAGGGGTCTCCCGCACCATGGTGCCTCAGGACATCTATACTCTCATGCAGGGGGTCTCGTGCACCCTGGCATCTCAGCCCATCCACACTCTCGCGCAGGTGGTCTCGCGCACCCTGGCACCTCAAGATATCCATACTCTCTCGCAAGAGGTCTTGTGCAACCTGGCGCCTTAGGTCATCCGCACTCTTGAGCAAGTGGTCCCACGCACCCTGGCGCCTCA
Source organism: Firmiana major (assembly GCA_033439115.1). Classification (NCBI taxonomy): domain Eukaryota; kingdom Viridiplantae; phylum Streptophyta; class Magnoliopsida; order Malvales; family Malvaceae; genus Firmiana; species Firmiana major. The sequence goes on from CM065904.1 coordinate 39,405,630, forward strand.
AGTCATCGCCCTATCACGCAGGGGGTCTCGCGCACCCTAACGCCTCCTGTCTTCCGCACTCTCGCAGGGGGTCTTTGATAATTCTATTTAAAATAGAATTATTTGTGCTTAATTCCTTAATTAATTATTTAATCCCCATATTATTTTATTAATTCTCCTTTATTTAATTAAAATTCTTTAATGCGCAGGTAAATTAAATCCGGATGAAACTCAGTCGTTTCAGACAAAAATAGGCTGAAAATATGCTAAATGAGACTGAACCACTTCAAATTTGCAGACCGAGTTACCATTCGTTTGGATAAGTGTGATGCCGGGTGTTCGTATTTTATTCACTTCGAAAAGATAAGATCGACGGATACTGTGCCAACCTTCTGGAAGACACACGTCGGGCCACATCGCACATCCAAATAGACAAACAAACAAGTGACGTGAAAATATCTACTCTACAACGAATGGAATGAAGACAAGTGGCCAAACAATGCCAACTCATCTAAGATTGAAAATTACCATTGTACCCCCAAGTTTGTGTATAAATAGAACATGATGAGCAATTGAAAAAGTAAGTAATTTAGGAGTAGTTTTTGAAGTAGCTAGGGTAGGAGTAGAGTAATTTAGGGTAGAGTAATATGTAGCCTAGGGTAAAGTAGTTTAGTTTTTTTTAGGTTAAAGTTTTTAGGGTTATTTTCTTTCTAGTTTTCTTCAAGCTTTTTCGATTAGCTTTGTGTCACGCCCTCCTCCCACACGCGACTTTACCAAAAACCACAACAAATTTTTCACTTCTTACTTACCTTTATCTCCTCAACAGTTGGGCTGTGAATAGGCATTAGTCTCCTCATCCATACATACCTTACCATTCTTTTTCGTATCATACATACATGGCATTCATATCATAAGTAAATTCATATACTTAAATATAATTACATCATTACATCCCCCATATTAAAACGTGTACATCACTGTGTTTATGCATTGTTTAGATACAAAAGAGTACGCATGTGTATACCTTTCGCTAGATGGGGAGTGGCGGCGGATCAAAGGAATGCAATACCCTGGTCGACTCGATCTACTGATGAGAATCTGTAGAGATGGGGGGAAAATGAATAGGATGAGCTATCAACGCGCTCAGTAAGAAAATCAGGCAAGCAAGTAGACATCCATACTATCTACTGAAAATAGTGCTTTGCCTTTCCTTCTCTCAATTTAAAAGCATATTTAAAATATATATAATATAGTACAGATTTAAAATCTCATGTACTAAACACATGCTGGTTTATCAATCAGAGGCATTCATGCAAAACAGTGCATATTTAATCATTTAAGAATGCCTTTATATAAAATATGTCATTTACATTCAAAACACAGTAAATATGGCATTTCTCATCACAACACAAATAAACTGGGTTTCGACCCATCCCTTAGGTCTACCCGTATCATAAAACACATGTGATATATCCTGCAAGACTGAATGGCTAAATGCAATCTCTCTAGACCATGTAAGAGAGCCTCCCCGCCGAACAGAGCCTCCCCGCCCACTCTGGCTTAAGGATGTTGAGCTTAAGGATCTTACCGTAAGAGAGCATCTTCGGACTATGTACATATCCTAACATGTGGTGAAATCTCAGGCAACACAGTACTCGGTGTGCGGGTTATCACAGCTGTAACGGGAGGGGGTCAGTCCATCATAACCGCCAGCTATCAACACTCTCCTCCACAACTCCACAACACAAAACACGGTATAATGTACTCCATGCCACATGCACGGTACAACGTACACCCGTGGACCCATACATCATGGTCGGGGTGCCTGCCATAGGTCTTAGCCTCTCATACCATGGAAATACATCATAGTTGGGGTGCCTGCCATAGGTCTTAGCCCTCATACTATGGAATCAATGCCACATCTCTAAATCCACGTGAGAACATCTCAACAGTGTGACACTCAGTCTACAAGGAGGAAATCGTCATGATTTTTCTAACATGTGTATATATCACGAAAAACTACAGTGCGCGTCTTGAGTGTGACACACAGTCAACACTCCGCCTCAAAACACTGAATATTCATGTCAAAATATCAACACTAGTGCGAGTAAACCTCTAGCACCAGGTCATGCATAGTTCTCATTACAAATCAAGTACGAGTAAATTGCTCAAGTACAATGTCATGTACAAATCATGAAGAATCGAGTACGAGCAACGCTCCAGCACTCTGTCATGCATCTCATGTAAAACTCGAGCACGAGCTAATCGCTCCAGCACTCTATCATGCACAAATCACATAAAACTGAGTACGAGCAATGCTCCAGTACTCTATAATGCATATCAAATAAATGCAGTGCGAGTAAACCTTCAGCACTAATGTATGTGAAAAACATCTGAAATCAAGTGCGAGTTATGCTCCAGCACGATTGTTTCCACATAATTCGATAGATGGCTCTTTAAAAATAGGGATGTTTAAAATCATTAAAATCAGCACTATAAAGTGTGCTTAGTTTACATCGACCTCAAAACATTAGCCCATCCCCTACTCTTCTGCTATACAGCAGGAAAAACCACTCAAAACATCATTTCCATGCTTTTTGGAACTTTTCCCCAAATTTCACTTTTTACCTAACTAGGGGCAAAATCATAATTTACCCATATCGGGTCCCTATAATATTATCGATTTTCTCTGACCCTCAAACAATTTCAGTGAATGTAAAACCCAACGAAAATATGCACAGATATCTCTAGCTACTTGCAAGAGTCCCCTACCTCGGATCACGTCGTGTGACCTCTCTTCCTCTGTGCTGTCTATCTCGCAGTCCGGTCAACTCTCAATATGACTCTGGAGCTGCATTTAATCATTCACTGAGTTAATTACACTTTTCCTACTGTATTACACATTTAATACAGTTCATTTCACTTAAATGTGCCTGTTTACTCTTAATGGGCCTTAAACACTTTTATTAGGCCTTAATCCGTATTAAGCCCGTTCATCAGGGTCTATTGACTCATTGGGCTTATCAATACCCATTGGGCTTTATTCCAAGCTCTTTGGATAGCCCGTATATCATTTACGACATTTATTTCAAAATTTCGAATATAATTCACTAATTGCAGAATTTAATCCGAAATGCGTAAATTAAATCTTAAATACGCATAAATCACTTAATTTTTCGTAAATGAACTTTACTTACCCGAGATTGTACGATGGTGCGTGAATCGGAGTTCGATCGGGCTTCCGTTCGAAATTAATCGTCGAACTGCACAATTTCGTATATTTAACTTCGGGTCAATTTTCGATTAAATATAATTTAAATAAATTTATCAGAAATTAAATTGGTCACTTTTGACCTCGTATCGACTTACCCGAAGTCGGTGAAATCCCAAAAATTTTCCTTTTCCTTTTTCTTTCTTTTTCCTCTTTTTCCCCTTTTCTCCTTGGCTGAACCGGTCCGGTCTGGTTCAGTTTAGAAGGTTCTGCCCTGAACCGTCGATCGGTTCAGGGGTGATTTAGCCGTGCCAACGTCGTTCAGTCGGTTCTCTGAGAGCTGCTGCCACCGTTCGGTGCGCCACAACCTGGGGATCGTTCGATTAGGCTCGATCGGAGCCTAGCACCGCCGGTGGCCATCGGATTTCACGGTTTCCTCCGTGATAAACTTCTCCGTCGATCTCCCCTTTCCAGCCCCGGTGAGGCGCGTTACCGGTGCCAGGGGGTTCGCGCTGTGCCCCTCTACCTTTTTTGACCGTTCACTGGCTGCTGGGGTCGCCAGATGGTGGTCGTCCGGTGGTCTCTCCTCTCCTCGGTCTGCATCGGTTCCGTTCCTTCTCTCTCCTCGCGTTTTCTGATATCTTTTTTTTTTCAGAATTTCGTTTTTCTGTTTTTTTTCCTTTTTTTCTTTATAATATATTTTTAATATTATTTTAATCCTTAAAATAATATTAAAAATTCTAAAATATCCCAAAAATATCCCAAAAATTCTTATTAAATTCATCTAGTCGGTAAATGAATTTATCAGTCCAATTTTACCTTTTCGGTATATTTTTTCACTATTTTTGAGCTCATTTTTTGAGACAAAAATTCCAAAAATATTAATTAAATTCATATCTCGATCAATTAGACTCGAAATTCAATATTTTCCTCGTTATTGATCAAGATATCTCGATTTCATATTTTTAATGAAATTTTCTCATCGGATTTATATCAAATTTTGGTCAATTGATCGTTTTACCCCTGTACTTACTCGAAAATCACTTTAACCCTTATCTCGCTATTATGTAGCTTGCATGCATTTTTTAATTCTCAATAAATCGATTGCATGATAGTAAATACTCTTCTTATGATTCAACTATGAAATATAACGTTCGTACACATAGGAATCATAAGGTACAAGCTACATACGTAAATCAAAAACTCGGGTTTGACACTTTGTCAAGCCACCATTTTTATTCTATTCTTATTTAGCTATTGTTCATAGCAATTGTTATTTTTATTTTCATCAAATGTTTCATTTTTTTTCTTGTTCTGTTATTAGCAACCACCATTGTCGAGGAACTTAGCAAGCTTTCCTTTCTTTCCTTTGCACATTTCAGTCTTTAAATGAAAAACTCTCAATACTGTTATTGCACTTTCTTTTGCTCTTTTCTTATTTTTCATTTTATTTTACAGCACCATTGTCGAGGAACTTAGCAAGCTTTCCTTTCTTTCCTTTGCACATTTCAGTCTTTAAATGAAAAACTCTCAATACTGTTATTGCACTTTCTTTTGCTCTTTTCTTATTTTTCATTTTATTTTACTGTTCATTTTCTAGGGTAAGTAGAATAGCTGGTGACAGTAGCTATTTTGCATAACCTTTCATCACATTTTCTTTGTATTAGTTTGTATTTGAGTCCTCTCATTCATGAAGTGTGAAGCCTGTTGCTGTTGATGATTTACCTAGATGTTTCCTGAGTATCTTACCCTCTTAAGTGCAGTGATAGGCAATATGGATAATGTGTCGAGGATAACCACTTGATTTTCTTATTTTCAACCAAAAGCTTCTTTCGATTTTTCAAGTTTTATGTAGTTATTGCTGTATTTTTCTGAGCCATTTCTCCTATGGTTTAAATTTGCACTTTTAATATTCCATGTTATATAACAGCATCAGTTTCATTCTATATATTAGCTTTTCTATTTCCCGATACGTATAGTACCACTTTCTACATTTTTCTCGGTTCGGGTTGCAAAGTTAGTAATTTGTTCTGCATCTTCTTAAGGGAGTTAGGTAATTGCTAGCTACTGTGTGTGTAGTTCATGAGATGTTGTAGTTGGTTACTACGGTGGGAGTAGTAACATTATTGAGCATCGGGTGAGGTAGTTGGTCTGTTGAGCTCAACAGCAACTTTGGCAAGACATTCATGCTCTGTTTCACTCTGTTTCTTAGTCAGTTTACTTTTCTAAATTTCTTAAGTTATTTCCATACAACTGGTTCTATTGTTCTTGTTGTTTCCAGGTGGTGCACGCTGCAAGGAGGTTAGGAGGCACAGCTATTCGGTCTTCAAGCTAAACAGTTTCTTTGCAACTCTCAACTCTCTTTCATTTCATTTTCAGTCTCGGTTAAAGTTTGGTTTTAAATTTCTTTTCATCCTTTCTACTGATTTTATCTCGGTCTTCTTATTCGATCTACTACAATTTTTATTTTAGCTCATTTATGCCTAAGTTCACTGTTGTTTTTTTTTTTTTTTTTTTTACTAGTGTCAAGGTTTAGGTACCGGTGGTTTATAGTATTGCTGGTAGGAGAGCTCTGTTCCATCATCAGCTATCTCGTATTTAACTGTAGTAATTTTCTAGGCACATACGGAGGCTGAAGACAATGCTGTAAGCTGGTTCAGTATTTGCTTGTACTGGTGCAAAGGTATAGGGGTAGTGTCACATCCGTTAGCTACTGTCTGCTACCATACGGACGTGATGTGTGTAGCAGAAGATAGCCAAGCAGATCAATGAAGTATAATTATGCTTGAACGTGTACTGCTTTGTTGGGACGTGTAGAGGCAATGCAGAGAATGGCAGCTGGACAGTACAGGGAGCGAGTGCTTGAGTAGGACATCGCCTGGAGCAGAAAAGGCAGGAACGTGCACAGTACAATGCACGGGTTCATCAAGCTGGCTGGATAACTGTCCAAGGCCATGTTTGGCTGCACTTAATCTTCACAAATTAATGTTTTATGCAATTATTTTGCTTTGTCTAATTTTTATTATGCCTTTTATTAATTGCTAGCTTAGGCATGTGCCCCTCTACCCTTTTCGGCCATTCACTGGCCGTTGGGGTCGCCAGATGGTGGCCATTCGGTGGTCTCTCCTCTCCTCGATCTGCGTCGGTTCCGTTCCTTCTCTCTCCCCGCGTTTTCTGATTTCTTTTTTTTCAGAATTTCGTTTTTCTGTTTTTTTTCTTTTTTTCTTTATAATATATTTTTAATATTATTTTAATCCTTAAAATACAATTAAAAATCCTAAAATATCCCAAAAATATCCCAAAAATTTTTATTAAATTCATCTAGTCGGTAAATGAATTTATCAGTCCAATTTTACCTTTTCGGTATATTTTTTCACTATTTTCGGGCTCATTTTTTGAGACAAAAATTCCAAAAATATTAATTAAATTCATATCTCGATCAATTGGACTCAAAATTCAATATTTTCCTCGTTATTGATCAAGATATCTCGATTTCATATTTTTAATGAAATTTCCTCATCGGATTTATATCGAATTTTGGTCAATTGACCGTTTTACCCCTATACTTACTCGAAAATCACTTTAACCCTTATCTCGCTATTATGTAGCTTACATGCATTTTTTAATTCTCAATAAATCGATTGCATGATAGTAAATAGTAAATACTCTTCTTATGATTCAACTATGAAATATAACGTTCGTACACATAGGAATCATAAGGTACAAGCTACATACGTAAATCAAAAACTCGGGTCTGACACTTTGTTAAGCCACCATTTTTATTCTATTCTTATTTAGCTATTGTTCATAGCAATTGTTATTTTTATTTTCATGAAATGTTTCATTTTTTTTCTTGTTCTGTTATTAGCAACCACCATTGTCGAGGAACTTAGCAAGCTTTCCTTTCTTTCCTTTGCACATTTCAGTCTTTAAATGAAAAACTCTCAATACTGTTATTGCACTTTCTTTTGCTCTTTTCTTATTTTTCATTTTATTTTACTGTTCATTTTCTAGGGTAAGTAGAATAGCTGGTGACAGTAGCTATTTTGCACAACCTTTCATCACATTTTCTTTGTATTAGTTTGTATTTGAGTCCTCTTATTCATGAAGTGTGAAGCCTGTTAATGTTGATGATTTACCTAGATGTTTCCTGAGTATCTTACCCTCTTAAGTGCAGTGATAGGTAATATGGATAATGTGTCGAGGATCACCACTTGATTTTCTTGTTTTCAACCAAAAGCTTCTTTCGATTTTTCAAGTTTTATGTAGTTATTGCTGTATTTTTCTGAGCCATTTCTCCTATGGTTTAAATTTGCACTTTCAATATTCCATGTTATATAACAGCATCAGTTTCGTTCTATATATTAGCTTTTCTATTTCCCGATACGTATAGTACCACTTTCTGCATTTTTCTCGGTTCGGGTTGCAAAGTTAGTAATTTGTTCTGCATCTTCTTAAGGGAGTTAGGTAATTGCTAGCTACTGTGTGTGTAGTTCATGAGATGTTGTAGTTGGTTACTACAGTGGGAGCGGTAACATTATTGAGCATCGGGTGAGGTAGTTGGTCTGTTGAGCTCAGAAGCAACTTTGGCAAGACATTCATGCTCTGTTTCACTCTATTTCTTAGTCAGTTTACTTTTCTAAATTTCTGACGTTATTTTCATACAACTGGTTCTATTGTTCTTGTAGTTTCCAGGTGGTGCACGTTGCAAGGAGGTTAGGAGGCACAGCTATTCGGTCTTCAAGCTAAACAGTTTCTTTGCAACTCTCAACTCTCTTTCATTTCATTTTCAATCTCGGTTAAAGTTTGGTTTGAAATTTCTTTTCATCCTTTCTACTGATTTTATCTCGGTCTTCTTATTCGATCTACTACAATTTTTATTTTAGCTCATTTATGCCTAAGTTCACTGTTGTTTTTTTTTTTTTTTTTGCTAGAGTCAAAGTTTAGGTACCGGTGGTTTATAGTATTGCTGGTAGGAGAGCTCCGTTCCATCATCAGCTATCTCCTAGTTAACTGTAGTTATTTTCTAGGCACATGCGGAGGCTGAAGACAATGCTGTAAGCTGGTTCAGTATTTGCTTGTACTGGTGCAAAGGTACAGGGGTAGTGTCACATCCGTTAGCTACTGTCTGCTACCATACGGACGTGATGTGTGAAGCAGAAGATAGCCAAGCAGATCAATGAAGTATAATTATGCTTGAACGTGTACTGCTTTGTTGGGACGTGTAGAGGCAATGCAGAGAATGGCAGCTGGACAGTACAGGGAGCGAGAGCTTGAGTAGGACATCGCCTGGAGCAGAAAAGGCAGGAACGTGCACAGTACAATGCACGGGTTCATCAAGCTGGCTGGATAACTGTCCAAGGCCATGTTTGGCTGCACTTAATCTTCACAAATTAATGTTTTATGCAATTATTTTGCTTTGTCTAATTTTTATTATGCCTTTTATTAATTGCTAGCTTAGGCATACATTAATTTTCATAATAGTTTAATTTTCTTAGTTTATTAGTTTAAGGTTTAATTTTAATTTTATTAATAGTTAATTTGTGATTACAATAGGATTTATGAATTAGATATTGCATTTAGAATTAAATTAGAGGAATATTATTTTATGCATTTTTAAGTTATCATTTTAAATTGAAAAATTCATAAATATTTATCATGCATTATTTCGATTTTATTGTTAAGTTAGTAATTAGTTATTGTTAGGATTAATTTAGAATCACTATTTTAGGCATTTAGATTTATAATTATATTTAGAAATTTTATTTTTAGAATTTTGTTTCATTAGAATTAAGTTAGTTTAATTTGCATTTTCATAATTAGATTAATTGCATGCACATTTTATTTTTATTCAAGTTAATTTTATTTCTTATTTGTAATCTAGTTTATTTGTATTAATTAATTTTAACGGTTTTAATTATCTTTTGTAGGTTATTGCTTTTAATTGTTTGGAGCTCTGTAAGTAATTTTAGCTCAGTTTTATTTTCTTTAATTTATAATTTTTATTGTTTTCAGTACTTTTCAATTCTAACCTTAGTAGATCACCCACTAAATTCTCATAATTTGCTAGGATATACTTAGGGTAAGATTAACCGGTACTTAATTAGGCTAATTAGATTCTCTGTGGGACGATAATCCAAGACTCAAATCTCATTATTACTTGTACGACTTGTGTACTTGCGGATACACGTCTAGGCCACTTAGAGTGGGCATAGTCGGACATCAAGTTTTTGGCGTCGTTGCTGGGGAAGATAATTAGTCATTAATTAATATCGGTGAAATTATGCTTAGGTGTAATTTTAGCTTGTAAATATTTAGGTTGTAAATATTTAGAACCTTTATTTAGTGTAATTAATTTTCTCTCTATTTAGTCATAAAAAAATAATTTGAAAAATTAAAAAAAAAACTTAAAAATTTTTTTTGAGGACTTTTAGATGTTTGCATGCGTAGAGCCAAGAGCTATGATTGCTTTCCTTTAGATCCTGAAATTGAATGAACCCTTAGGAAAATCAGAAAGGATTCTAGGAAATTAATAGCTCCGCTACAAAACACCATGATAGAGAATTGAGAAATTAGGACCGATGGAGATTATGCAGTGCCGACTATTGGAGGGTATTATACTGGCATTAGGCCACCAGCTGTCCCTGCGAACAATTTCAAAATTAAGCCTTCAATCCTCCAAATGATCCAGACTTCTTTACAGTTCAGTGGGCTTCCTCATGACGACCCACATGCTCACCTCGGGCAATTTTTGGACCTGTGCAACACCTTCAAACACAATGGATTATCTGATGATGCGCTTAAGCTTAGATTATTTCCCTTCACATTTAGGGATAGGACGCGACACTGGTTAACCTCTTACCTCCAGGATCCATTTCTACTTGGGATGAGTTAGCCCATCAATTTTTAGCTAAGTTTTTTCCTCCCTCTAAAATGGCCAAACTCCGTAGTGACATATCTTCCTTTGCCCAATTCGATTCTGAATCTCTTTACGAAACTTGGGAATGATATAAGGAACTTCTTAGGAAGTGCCCTCATCATGGCCTACCCTTATGGCTACAAGTCCAGACCTTCTACAACGGACTTACAAGCCAAAATAGGATCATCGTTGATGCTGCTGCGGGTGGAGCTCTAATGTACAAAATGGAGGAGGAAGCTTACGGTCTGTTAGATAAGATGGCTGCTAACAACTACCAATGGTTTTCGGAGAGGAAACTACCTAAGAAGTCGGCGGGTATCTATGAGTTAGACACACTGTCTACCTTGACCTCTCAGATTGCTAACCTTATTGAAGAAGGTAGAGTCACTTAGTACCCAGTATAATCCTGCCACCAAGCCTAACCATGTTCTTGCTATCCAAAGTCCTTTCTTCTTACGATCTATACAGTGGTACACACTTTGTAGATAGGTGTCCGCTTAACTTAGAATCGGTTCAGTACATTGCCCCATCTCAGAAGCAACAGAACAACCCCTTTTCAAACACCTACAACCCAGGGTGGAGGAACCATCCTAACTTTTCCTAGAGCCAAAATTAAGGGCAATCTTCTAATTCTAGACCTGTAGGACCCCCTGGTTTTCAAGCGCCACCGGTTCATATACCACCACAGCAGCAATTTCTACATCACCCATCTAATTATTCCCATCCACCACCTCAATTTCAGCATTATCCACCTCACTTCCATCAACCACCACCACAACCCTAGCACTTACCAGCAGCTGAGAAGAAGCCTACGCTTAAGGAGATGTTCACGACTATCCTACAAAATCAAGTTGTTTCAATTAAGAACTTAGAAGTTTAGGTTGAATAAATAGCTAATGCTCTTAGCCAGCGTCCACAAGGGACCCTTCCTAGTAACACCGAAGCTAAACCTGTTAAGCAGAGGGAGAGTAAGGAACATGTCAAAGCCATCACCCTTAGGAGCAGCAAAGAGCTAGATGATCCATAAGTTAAGTCCAATCTTGTTAAACCCACAGTGATAGAGCTCATAAGTTCTAAAGAAGCAACTCAGAAAGAGCAGGAACATGAGGATCAAGCTGCAAAGGAACCTAAGTTAGGTGTTTCTTCATCTATAACTTCTTCTTCTTCACAGCCTTCCTCTTCATCCGATACTACAAATGTTACCACTATACTTCCCCTAGTTAGACCACCAATACCTTTTCCTCAAAGGTTCCAAAACCAAAAGCTTGACCAACAATTCGCTAAATTTCTTGAGGTTTTTAAGAAGCTTCACATTAACATTCCTTTCACAGATGCTTTAGAGCAAATGCTAAGTTATGTGAAGTTCCTGAAGGATATCCTCTCGAGGAAGAGAAGATTGGATGACTACAAGACGGTGGCCTTAATTGATGAATGTAGTGTAATTATTCAAAGGAAATTACCCCCAAGCTCAAAGACCCATGGAGTTTTACCATACCCTGCACGATAGGAAATCTGTTCTTTGATAGAGCCCTGTGTGATTTAGGAGCCAGTATCAATCTTATGCCTTGGTATATTTATCAAAAGTTAGGAATAGGGGGTGCCAAGCCTACCACAGTGACCCTTCAGCTAGCTGATAGATCCATTAAGTATTCGAAGGGGGTCATTGAGGATGTGCTAGTAAAGGTAGACAAGTTCATTTTCTGTACCGACTTTATTGTGTTAGATATGGAAGAAGACAGGGAAGTCCCCATCATTCTAGGCAGACCTTTCCTAGCTACTGGTAGGACATTAATTGACGTGCAAAAGGGAGAATTGACCATGAGAGTCCTAAATCAGGAGGTGACATTTAATGTTTTCAAACCTTTAAAGTTCCCTAATAACTCTCAAGATTGTTTTAGGATGGAGGTTAAGGAAGATAGAATGCTTGAGCACAAGATATCTGAAAGAATGATGGAAGTTGATAAAGCTCAGGAGGATTTGACTGTCAGCACTCTGTCACCACTTTGGCTGACCCTCCTACTTCTCGCCCTACTGCTGAGTGTTGTTTTCTTCAGCTGCATTTGAAGTGGCTTAATTTTTCTTTTCACTTTTTGTATAGTTCTTTTTCTTTTTATTTTTCGTTATTTCTTTCCTTGTTTCTTTTGCAGATTGCTTTTCTAGTATGTTCCAATCAAGCTTCAATTGTTCGTCATCATCATCAGATAGGGGAGTATTCTGTTCTTGAGCTTCAATTCTTATATTATCTGCACACTGAGAATCCTGTGCACTTTAAGTTTAGGGGAGGGGATACCACTTGAGCATTTTTGAAAATTTTTGGCAAAATTAAAAAAAAACATTTCAAAATTTTTTGAAAATATGAGCTTACATTGTTGGATTTTGGGATGATTTAGTGCTTAGCATGTAGTTTTCCCATATTCTGATGATATGACCCCATGATTTAGTCTGACTTTGATTGAATAAGAAGCATGATTATAGGAAAAGTATGAAGTTGAATTTTTGAATTTGTCTTGATTTTGATTGTGATTTCCTCACTTTATGCACATGTCATGTCATGAATCTGTATATTTATTTAGAGAAAGCTTATGTGGAAATAGGATTGCATTTGTTCAGTTGATTTTGTGCATCATATTCTAAAATTTGCTTAATCTGATCTCGAGGTGAAATATTAGATCACACTTAATTAGGGAAATGATTTAGGCCATCTTTGGATCGTTTGAGCCTTTCTAGCCATCCCTGTATATATTTTATCCCTAGTCAACCATCTGAGCCAAATAAGCTTTTTTTTGTAAATACACCTGCATATTTTTCCTTAGCTTAAACACTATTTTCCTATCCCTTACCCCGAAAGCTGTAAATTCACCAAGATATATCCTGAGCTATGTACATATGAGTTATAGGTGATAGTGAAATTCAAAAAAAAAAAAAAAAAAGAAGAAGAAGAAGAAGAAGAAGAAGAAGAAGAAGAAAAATACAAAAATAGAAAAAAATGTTTAGTAAAATAAATAAGTTTGGGGAAACAATTATAAGCTCTTACATTAAAGATCCTAGAAATAATGCATGTTGAGGGGTACTTAAATCGAAATCGACTTTATCATACCTTAGCCCCAACCTTACATTACAAGTTTAATGAAGTCCTATTGATCTTTGGTTAAGTGTGACTACATTAGTGGAGAGAGAAGTGAAAAGCAAACATATGGGAATGATCACAGGTCATTGACTTTGCACTCACTGCGTTTGCATAATCTGATCTGGGTAATGTATTGTGAAGTGACTTTGACAGTTTCACACACACACACGACGAGTCCAATTAGTGTTGGGACTTATGATTGAATGATTTTGAGTGTTGAACTTATAATCGTGAATCTTTGAGATCATAATTTATACTTTTTCTTTGAGGATAATATTGGAGAAATTATTATATCTGGTACTTGTCATTCCTACATTAGTTTTCTTTTCTTGAGGACAAGCAAAAACTCAAGTTTGGGGGTGTGATAATTCTATTTAAAATAGAATTATTTGTGCTTAATTTCTTAATTAATTATTTAATCCCCATATTATTTTATTAATTCTCCTTTATTTAATTAAAATTCTTTAATGTGCAGGTAAATTAAATCTGAATGAAACTCAGTCGTTTCAGTCGAAAATTGGCTAAAAACAGGATAAAAGAGACTGGACCACTTCCAATTTGCAGACTGAGTCACCATTCGTTTGGATACGTGTGATGCCGGGTGTTCGTATTTTATTCGCTTCGAAAAGATAAGATCGACGGATACCGTGCCAACCTTCTGGAAGACACACGTCAGGCCACATCGTACATCCAAGTGGACAAACAGACAAGTGACGTGAAAATATCTACTCTGCAGCGAATGGAATAAAGACAAGTGGCCAAACAATGCCAACTCATCTAGGATTGAAAATTACCATTGTACCCCCAAGTTTGTGTATAAATAGAACATGATGAGCAATTGAAAAAACAAGTAATTTAGGAGTAGTTTTTAGAAGTAGCTAGGGTAGGAGTAGAGTAATTTGGGGTAGAGTAATATGTAGCCTAGGGTAAAGTAGTTTATTTTTTTAGGTTAAAGTTTTTAGGGTTATTTTCTTTCTAGTTTTCTTCAGGCTTTTCCGATTAGCTTTGTCAAGCCACCATTTTTATTCTATTCTTATTTAGCTACTGTTCATAGCAATTGTTATTTTTATTTTCATGAAATGTTTCATTTTTTTTCTTGTTTTGTTATTGGTAGCCACCATTGCCGAGGAACTTAGCAAGCTTTCCTTTCTTTCCTTTGCACATTTCAATCTTTAAATGAAAAACTCTCAATAATGTTACTGCACTTTCTTTTCCTCTTTTCTTATTCTTCATTTTATTTTACTGTTCATTTTCTCAGGTAATTAGAATAGCTGGTGACAGTAGCTATTTTGCATGACCTTTCATCACATTTTCTTTGTATTAGTTTGTATTTGAGTCCTCTCATTCATAAAGTGTGAAGCCTGTTGCTGATGTTTCCCGAGTATCTTACACTCTTATGTGCAGTGATAAGCAATATGGATAATGTGTCGAGGATCACCACTTGATTTTCTTGTTTTCAACCAAAAGCTTCTTTCGATTCTTCAAGTTTTATGTAGTTATTGCTGTATTTTTTTGAGCCATTTCTGCTCTAGTTTAAATTTGCTCTTTCAATATTCCATGTTATTTAACAGCTCAGTTTCGTTCTATGCATTAGTTTTTCTATTTCTCTATTCGTATAGTACCAATTTCTGCATTTTTCTCGGTTCGGGTTGCAAAGTTAGTAATCTGTTCTGCATCTTCTTAAGGGAGTCGAGTAATTGCTAGCTACTGTGTGTGTAGCTCATGAGATGTTGTAGTTGGTTGCTGCAGTGGGAGCAGTAACATTATTGAGCATCGAGTGAGGTAGCTGCTTTGTTGAGCTCAGCAGCAACTTTGGCGAGACATTCATGCTCTGTTTCACTCTGTTTCTTAGTCAATTTACTGTTCTAAATTTCTTAAGTTATTTTCGCACAATCGGTTCATTGTTCTTGTTGTTTCCAGGTGGTGCACGCTGCAAGGAGGTTAGGAGGCACAACTGTTCGGTCTTCAAGCTGAACAGTTTCTTTGCAGCTCTCAACTCTCTTTCATTTCATTTTTAGTCTCGGTTAAAGTTTGGTTTTAAATTTCTTTTCATCCTTTCTACTGATTTTATCTCGGTCTTCTTATTCGGTCTACTGCTATTTTTATTTTAGCTCATTTATGCCTCTAAGTTCACTGTTGTTTTTTTTTTCCTGGTGTCAAGGTTTAGGTACCGGTGGTTTATAGTATTGCTGGCAGGAGTGCTCTATTCCATTATCAGCTATCTCCTATTTAACTTTAGTTATTTTCTAGGCACACGAGGAGGCTGAAGACAATGCTCTAAGCTGGTTCAGTATTTGCGTGTACTTGTGCAAAGGTATAGGGGTAGTGTCACATTCGTTTACTGCTATCTGCTACCATGCGGATGTGGTGCGTGAAACAGAAGATAGCCAAGCAAATCAATGAAGTATAATTCTGCTTGAACGTGTACTGCTTTGTTAGGACGTGCAGAGGCAATGCAGAGAATGGCAGCTGGACAGTACAGGGAGCGGGAGCTCGAGCAGGACATCGCCAAGAGCAGAAAAGGCAGGAACGTGCACAGTACAATGCACGGGTTCATCAAGCTGGCTGGATAATTGTCCAAGGCCATGTTTGGCTGCACTTAATCTACACAAATAAATGTTTTATGCAATTATTTTGCTTTGTCTAATTTTTATTATGCCTTTTATTAATTGCTAGCTTAGGCATACATTAATTTTCATAATAGTTTAATTTTCTTAGTATATTAGTTTAAGGTTTAATTTTAATTTTATTAATAGTTAATTTGTAACTACAATAGGATTTATGAATTAGATATTGCATTTATAATTAAATTAGAGGAATATTATTTTATGCATTTTTAAGTTATCATTTTAAATTGAAAAATCCACAAATATTTCTCTTGCATTATTTAGATTTTATTGTTAAGTTAATAATTAGCTATAGTTATGATTAATTTAGAATCATTATTTTAGGCATTTATTTTTATAATTATATTTAGAAATTTTATTTTTAGAATTTTTTTTCATTAGAATTAAGTTAATTTAATTTGAATTTTCATAATTAGATTAATTGCATGCACATTTTATTTTTATTCAAGTTAATTTTATTTCTTATTTGTAATCTAGTTTATTTACATTAATTAATTTTAACTGTTTTAATTATCTTTTGTAGGTTATTGCTTTTAATTGATTGGAGCTTTGTAAGTAATTTTAACTCAGTTTTATTTTCTTTAGTTTATAATTTTTATTGTTTTCAGTACTTTTCAACTCTAGCCTTAGTAGATCACCCACTAAATTCTCATAATTTGCTAGGATATACTTAGGGTAAGATTAACCGGTACTTAATTAGGCTAATTAGATTCTCTGTGGGATGATAATCCGGGACTCAAATCCATTATTACTTGTACGACCGTGCACTTGCAGATACACGTCTAGGTCACTTAGAGTGGGCGTAGTCGGACATCAGTCTTACGCACCTTGGCGCTTTAGATCTTCCGCACTCTCGCGTAGGGGGTCTCACGCACCCTGGCGCCTCAGGTCATCTGCACTCTCACGCACCCAGTGTCACGACCCTTTTCATCCATTTCATCTAAAAATCACCATAAATTTTTCGCTTTATTCGTTAACTTACCCGATCGTGAACAACCCTCATAAACATAGTTGGGCTGTGAGTCAGTATTAATCATCATTTACCATACCTCTTTCAATTAATCAAAAAGCAACACATACATATTCAAGTTTAAGTCATGTACATAACATGACATGTTTGCTAACATTTACATCCCCATATTACAATTCAAAATGATTATTGTACTATTACATGTTTAGATACAAACAGAATTTCCTGTGTGCATACCTCTTGGAGATGGAGAGCAGTAGATATCCAAATACAACGCCTCAGTCCCTCACTGGGCTATTATGCACACTCTGTAGAGGAGGAAAGTGAATGGGATGAGCAACCACACGCTCAGTAAGGCAATAATGCAAGCATGGTAGATAACTACACTATCTACATGCTTATAATGTCATGCATAAAATCATTAATATCCAGAGCATGAGAAAATATTAAAACTATGTCACATGTATATACATATATCATGTACTGAAAACATGAAAATAGGCAAGTAAAACCTGGAACATCATCATGTAAAACCTCTCATACTCATCATAATAAAATTCATCATAAAAATGGTAACTCATCCCAAAATCATCCCTCAGGATTTATCACTTTCTCAAAACATATCAAAACTCATCACAACAATAATTTTCATCTCTTTAAAAACATCCCTCCAGACTCAACGCCTCCCTCGGGTCTACCCTGAACAACACAATTCATACTCAGTATATAAAACCATGTGATATCATGTGAGACAGGTGGTCACTATATCTCGAGGACTATGTTGGCCAACTATGTCAATATCATCCCAGACCACACGGATCCCGGTGTGCAAGGTATCATGCTAGAACGAAGGTGGGTTAGTCATATGCCAGACTTTCAAATCAACATCATAATCTCACGGTACAGCGTACTTCGTGTGATGTACATGGTATAACGTACTCCGTGGACCCATCTCATGGAGGGGGTGCCTACCATAGGTCTTATCTACCCCATGCCATGTACAACCTACTCAGTCTCAAGTGCACGTGCGAGCATCTCATCCGTGTGACTAGCAGTCTACACGAGGCATCCAATATGGCTCGTGCAAGCATCTTATCCGTGTGACACAAAGTCTACACGAGGCATCCAGCACGGCTCATTACATATCACATTGTGAAAGCCATTGCGAGCTAAGCTCCAGCACGATTCATGCATCATCAATAAATTCTCTCGTATGAGCAACGCTCTAGTACAACTTTTATGCATAGTAAATAATGAGGAAATCACGTACGAGCATAGCTCCAGTACGGTTATATGCATAAGAAAATTAATGGAAACCACATATGAGCTAAAGCTCCAGTACGGTTTATAAAACACCATAACTCAAAATATGGTGCGAGCTAGGCTCCAGCACATTTTATACTTATCAAAACATCAAAATCCAGTGCGAGCGGAGCTCCAGCACGATTTAACTCCTACAAATCCGTAGGCGGCTCCATCTCAACAAAACACATTAGAAATCATAATTTGCACCTGACTCGTGCTATTTCATGAAATTATGAAATCATTAGTCAGCCTATCCACAAATTTGCTTAAACCTAAGCAATGTGTTTAATAAAAATATCAAAACATGATATTTATGCAATTATTAGCCTTACTATCCCTTTTTGTAAGATTCACTTCTAAACCAAATCATATATAATCATAGTCGTTCACACAAACCGTTTATTCTTTTCTAGATAACCAAGCAATTTCAAAGCCCTATATACGCCCATAAAATACGTGCAGCTATCTCTAAGTACTTACAGAATTCCCTTACCTGAAATCGCGTCAAATGATTCCACTTCCTTAAAGCTGCTCGTTTGTGCAGTTCGATTCGCCTCCAACGAAATCTCCAGGACTGCACGAAATTACGTATCACATTAATTTAATCCAATGAAATAAAATTCTTGTGTTTACTATAGTCGATTCGATTTATAATTTTCATTAACACTTATAAGTCCCCATTTTGATTGCTCTACTTATTTCTCGAGAGTCTATTGATCCACACTAAATCGGTATTAAGTCTATAGTGCCTCTAGTTTATCATTTACTTCACTATGACAATTTATCAAACACCTCATATGCTTATTTTCATAACTTGACTAATCTCACAATGTAGCTTCATTCAATAATCTCAAAATCATGCTTATCACCTCACTAACATGTTAGTATAATCTATTTATCATCAACTCAACCATATCACATTTTCTCACACTAGCTCATTCTAGGTTATGCTTGTTACCTTACATTCTAGGTTGTTTCAATCATCAATACATACACCAATCTACTCACAACAACAACTCGATAAATATACTTTGAGTTGGTGTATTAGAAACTCACCTAGCTTGACTTTCCTCTTGCTCCAAATAAGAACACTCATTTGCTCCTTCAATCTAACAAATGAAGTGTTGTTTCCAAGCTATGTGGTTCTTCTCCTCACAATGAACAACTTTGCTCTAATAGCTTTTTCTCAAATCTTTATGAAAATGTGATGGTTTTAGAGTGAGAAAGCTAGGTTAATGTTAAAAATGGAGGAAATGGATTTTGTTCCCGTGAAATACAGATCCAACTGCCCTGTTTTTATATAAAATGTCTTAGGAGATCGATTTGACATTGCTTGAATCCTTCAGAATTTTGACAATTTGCAGGCAGGGGATCGATCTGATGAAGTGCATCAGATCGATCTGCTCAAGGTAATGAGATCGATCTGTTTCAAGCAGAAGGCTTTGGAGATCGATCTGGTCTTAAGAGGAGATCGATATGGCCTATCCAGTGACCAATGGAGATCAATCTGCCTAAGGGAGGAGATCGATCTGGTCCAACCCGAGACAGCATGAGATCGATCTGCTTGAGTGAGGGATCGATCTTCCTCTTGCAGAATGCTTGGCATAGTATTTTTCAGGCCATGAGATCGATCTGGCCTTCATCCTGGAGCATCTTAGCTGCAATTTTCTCAAATTTTCTAAGTTAAGCTTCTATCCAATTAATTATATACTCATTTTGAGATTTATTCACACTTAGAACTTACAAACATCTATTTCTTGTAATTCATATGTAATGTAACTTGTCCGTACATTCAATAATCATAAACATTACATAGGAATTTACGGGTCTTACACCTTGGCACCCCATGTCTTCCACACTCTCACGCAGGGGGTCTCATGCAACCTAGCGCCTCAGATCTTCCGCACTCTTGCTTACCCTGACGCCTCAGGCCTCCTGCAGCCTCACGCATGAGGTCTTCCGCAGCCTCACGTAACAGGTCTTCTATAGCCAGACGCACAGGGTCTCTAGCACCCTAGCGCCTTAAGCTCTCCACAATCTCACGCCCGAGCTCCTCAGCCTCCGAAGTATTCCTTCTCTGTGTTCTTTCCCCCACCAAGTTTTGGATAACTAGGGGCAGATTCACTTGCAGGAAGACATCCTTGAACAAATCAACCATAGCGTGCAAGGCTTGGGTGGTCTCTTCTCCCTGTCTCCTCATAGCTTCAAATTCTGCTACAGGGATTGTCATCTTGTTTGACTCTCTCTCTCCCTGAGCTTCATCCCCAAAGTCGCCCAATGAAAAGCTCGCCATATCCTCATTTTCATCACTCCTCCTTGCTACTAAACATGTCTGCACCATTGTTGTAGAGCAGAAAGCTTTTCTATCGTTTCTCACAAACGGTGTCAATTGTTGTTGCTAAGCACAACGATGATGTATTACTGACGTCTTTACTTCAATCTTTTTGCCACGTGTTACAGAAAGCTCTGCAAGAACAAGAATAATCAAAGGGATGCAGGGGTTGTTCTCTACGTAAGCACTCCGATGCTTAAGTCAGAACGAAATTTTGGCAGAGTTTCAGTAAAGTAAAAAATAGAGAATTAATTCCTTTCATAAATCATACTTGGTCCCTATTTATAGGGGTTAATTCCATCTTTAATTACGTATTTGTCCACCTATATTAATCAAAGACACTCAAGGATAAAATTGTCCGAATAAATTTCAATACAAAGTTTATTTTCATCTGTATTTAATTTTTATATGTCACGTGACGTATTGTGATGGTGCCACATGGCGCATTGAGATTGTGCTTATAACAATACCAAAACTTTTTTCTTTACACAACTTTTATGAGAAGTATAAATTTATTTTCTTATAAAAAATATTAATTTATTAAGCCTAGGACTTTTACTAGTTCAGATAAAGGTTATAGATAGATATAGGTAAATTTGCATGTTCCAAGTCTTTTATTAAAAAAATAAAGGAAAAAGGATTTTTTTACAGTCCGAATATAAATTATAAATTATGTCCCATTTGGGAAATTCCACAGTAAGTTGCAATTGGTATTTTCGTTTTATTATCTTTTGCCTTCCCACTGACCTTTTGAGACTGCTGTCATGTTTCTATTTAGAACTGCTGCCTGCAATTCTTTTCAGCGTCCTGTTTCTCTTCGATTCCAGTAATAACCGAGACAGCTAGTTTTGTTTGCTATCACGTTCATATGTTATACCCTCCCTAGCTCGTGTATCAAATTCAAATGGCTCTCTTTTATGGAACTGTAAGCATGGAAGAAATTTAGTCTACCAAGAATATATTGCAATACAGAGACAATAAAAATTCCAGGAAATACCATGGTTAAAACGTGGGATACAACTGGTAATGGCAATCACGTTCGCTTCTTCTAACAGCCTCAGCAATATGTTAAAACCAACCTTAGCTAAAATTACGGTTTCCAACACTCTCAGGTAAAAATTTCAAATAGATTATTTCCCTATTCTCTAATCATCAAGAAAGAATATATCGAGGCAAAAAAAAAAGAGGAAACGAAAGAATTAATCTACCAGCTGTGTAATGCATCCTCAGATGCATGGTGGCAAGGGCCCTATATCTGTGCAATAAGGAGTTCATTCCATGTGTCTGGTACACCAGGTAGGCACCAATGCAAGCAATCATTGATACCCTGAGTAGGTCTAATACTGTAACCAGACATGTGAGCTTCATCCCTGAGTTGAGAAATCGCAGTTATATCCAAAATCTTTACCTTTGTGCCCCTAACAGCACTCTCAACAACTTTGTCACTAGATTCATCCTGCAAGACCTCACTACCTCCAGTTAAGGGTGCAGTATTATTGCAAGTACCTCCAGTGTTCCAATCTCCATTATGGAAGTGCCTCGGAGATATTGTCCGAAAGAAAGCTTTCAGTCGGCGGTGTGAGAGAAGTTGTGAATCTAGCCACCTGACAACACTATGCACTGTGAAATTCTTGGCATTCCTAATATCTTCAAGTTCTTTATTCTCGTTCGGCTTCCCATTCACATGCATCACCCAACGGTTTGCGGTAAGCTTCCCTCTGTTCCAGTGGTGACCTGTATTCAGAACTAATACATCAAATCGATAAAGGAAATGTCTAAGGAAAGCTGGTGGACGGTCCAAATGCATGGCAACATCAGAGGCTGGGTCTGTGCTGTTAATAGGCTGTAGGTCAGACAGGCTAGCTGACCAGTAATATAAAATGGTGGTATTTGTATTTGGGAACCGATATACCCATCCATCAGGACGCTTGGCTCCTCGGGGTTTGACAAGCCCATATTCCCTTGCAGCATCTTCAATTTCTGGACTCTCTTCTCCACCTGTGGCCATACACATCATGGATTGGAACTGTTGCCTGCCTAACGAGTCTCCTATAAAAGCAATTGTTTTATCCTGCATTCTGAAACTTAGAGCCACAGTTAGAACTTACAATTCAAAATAAAAGAACAACTATGATTAAAGAACTTAAAATAATAATAATAATAATAATAATAATAATAATAATAATAATAATAAAACTCATAAGAACCTTTATCCCAATACCACAATAAGCTAAATTTAAAATAAATAAATAAATAGATAAGTAAAACCCAGAAATCTCTCATAATCCTAATAAATTAAGACAGCAAAGCATCACAAAACGAGGAATTTCCAGCTTAGTGAAGAAAGAACCACAATCCAGGCAATGCAGAAGCAGGTGATGCAAGGCATTTTTAGCATATCATTAGTCTTCACTATTCTTAGTTTTTCAAATTAAGTTGAGCTTGGTCTATACTGAATAGCGAGATGTGTTTAGTACCAAGAAATGAAAAAGGAATAGCAATATGAGAGGTTAAGGAGATATTCCTTTCAGCAGAAATTTTTTTTCTTGCCATAGAGAGGACAAAAGAAACCAGGAGAGGGCGACTCCCACCATGATAAAAGCAATTGTTCATCAAGAAAATCTCTTTTTCTTTTTCTTTTGTGACAAAGCCTCTGCTAGGAATGATAAGAGATAATCAGATTGACCAATTATTTACAGGACCTCAAAAACTAGTAACTAACCATACTAAAGAATATATGGAGAAAAAGAGAGGAACATAGAGGAGGGCATCAGCAATTACAAAAAGTTGACCAATTATTTACAGGACCTCAAAAACTAGTAACTAACCATACTAAAGAACATATGGAGAAAAAGAGAGGAACATAGTGGAGGGCATCAGCAATTACAAAAAATCATAACTAGAGGCATACCTTCTCAAGAAGGCAAATCGATCAAACTCGGATATTTTACAATTCTTGGGCTGCCATCTATATCCCTCAAAAGAGAAGTCTGTCCGTTGGGTCAGTCTGCAAGCCCACATTCCTGATAACCACCGTTTACATGCAAACCCAGAATATAAAGGCCGCCGGCCGTCAGCAACCCATCTACCCTTGGCATAATTGCAATCTGAGTGATTGAAAAGTAGAATAATCTTGGTGATATAGAGAAGAAATCTGAAAGATGCATGAAAAGCTTAAATCTGATCAACTGCAGCTTCTGAATAAATTTAAATATTTGAAACATTTACAAAACATCAAAGACCGCAATTAATGAGCCTTTAAGAAAGCATAGGAATTATAAAAGAAAAAAATGAAAAGAATTAGTGCTAAGAAAATACCCTAAACATATTTCAGAATCTCCTATTTTATTAAACATCCTAAAGTTTAATAATTTTCCTTATAATTTCAAATATTATATGGTTCTTTTCTCTATGCAAGTCATTGGATGCACAAGAAGAAGCATTAAGCCTTACAATAAACATTGGCCTCTTTGAGATAGCTAGAACAGCCAACACTAAGGGATATTTTGTGTTTTATCTCATCAGCCATAAACCGGTTCTACCTCACTTGCGCTTTATTTCATGTTTCCTTGATAAGGATCAAATCTTAATACCATTTCAACGAACTCCTTCCTTTTTTTAGTCACATCCAAGGCAACGTCCTGAATCATTAGATAGGAATCCGAAAATGAAGACAGAAACAAAGAATATCTACTTCTGGCCCCATTCTGATTTCTGAGTCACATTATTGACTCTGATACCTTTCAGGAGAAATTCATTAATAGGTTTATAGTTTCCCATTATGCAATCTAAGTTTCCTTAGAGACGAGCTAGAATATTTTCTAGCTCAATTAATAAAGAGCACACAAGTTTATGCAATTTTAGCCTTCAAAATGAGTTTTTAACTCTTTAAGGACCTCCAAAGTTATGCCAGGAATATTACTTCCCTTTTCTTCATTAATCTTTCTGTATTTTGCAACAAGTTCATTTTACTTTGATTTGAAACTACAGCCCTTCTAAAAACTTTTGATATGCACATAATTAACACTAATTAGTAGCCGTAAATCCCCCAATTTAGCGGTTGAGCACATTTGGTGCAAGTGTTGATAAACTTTCAAGCAAGCCAGGCATGAAATCTGAATCTTTTAAATCCCAATCACATAATAAACACTAATTAACTCATTCCCTAGCAATGACTCAAATTGCAAGGCTTTCACAGAAACATTATTAATTATACACACCTTGTATCTCACATTTACTACCTCCAAAAGTGACTGAGAGAGAAAGACAAAAAGGAAGGTGTAAGACCCGAATTTAATTAAAATACGAAAATTAAATAAGAAAAGATGGGGGATGTATGAAGGAAGGTCAGGTAAAATTGATTTTCGAAACAAGAGCAGGGGTAAAATGGTAAAAATATCAAAACCCGGTATTAAGGCTATAAGAAAATTTTAATTTAAAATAAGGATGAAAGATATCTTGATCGATAATGAGGAAATTATACAATTTGGGTCAATTGATCAAGATTCAAAAATTTTAAAAATATCGAAAAATTACCGAAACGATATCTCGAAAAGCGCAAAGGAATAATATCAAAAATTTGGAGAAAAATATATTTAATAAATTAAATTTAAATTAAATAAATTAAATGAGAATAAAAATAATATAAGTGTAGATATTTTGGATTTTATGGAGTATTTTAATGAATAGTGAAATAATTAAATAAATAATAATAAAAATAATAAAAATAAAACAAAAAAAGAAAAAAAAAAAGAGAAGAACCAGATTGGAAATCGGGGAGAGAGAAAGAGAGGAGAGAAATGGAAACCAGCCGAGAAAACCGAGGAAGCCGAGGACGCACCGGCAACCGATGACCCCCGACGAGGCCACGAGGAGGTAGAGGAGAGACCGGCGAGCACGTGGGCACCCGAATCACACCGTGCAGTGGCCGGAGGAAGTCGATTGGAGGAGGGAAAGCACCGAGGAGAAACGGCCCGATTTTCGGCGATCCACGGCGGTTGGGCATCAACGGAGGCCACCGATGAGTTTAGGAGGAAGAGCCGGTCATTTTGTGACCGGTAGCAGCCGGCGAAACGGCCGGAATCGCCGGCGACGGCCAAGGGAAGAAAATGGGTCCGACGGCCGAGGGAGAAGAGGTCGAACCGGCAGCGTTCCGACGACCCCGACTGAAACCAAGGGTAGATTCGTGCTGCGGATAACCATGCGGAGCCACTGGCGGTGGACGCCGGCGGAGAACCGGACGGCAAGGTGGTGAACCGGCCGAACCTGAGTGAATCGGGGTGAACCGACGGGTCTGAACCGGTTTGAACCGGACTGAACCGGTTCAGCCAAAAAGAGAGGAAAAAAGGAAGAAAAAGGGAAAAAGAAAAAGAGAAAAAATTGGAGAAAATTCCAGTGATGCAATCGAGTTTCGGGTAAGTCGATAAGCGGTCAAAATTGACCGATTTGAATTTTGGAATATTTTATTTAATTATTATTCGACTGAAAATTTACCCGAAAATTCATGAAATTGTGTAGCTCGACAATTGGCATCCAACGAGAGCTCGAGATAGCTTCGATTCGCGGACTAGCATGGAATCTCGGGTAAGTGACCCTTATTTACGACATTTAGATCGTTATGCGTGATATGAATTTAAATTCTGCATAAATTGAATTAAATTATGGAAATTTAGGTAAATTGTCGTAAATAATAAATTTAGCTATTCGAGAGTTAGAACGAGGCCCAAGAAATTATTGGTGGGCCCAATGAGCCCAATAGGCCTCGATAATGTGAAAATTAAGTGAAAAACGGGTTTAAGGCCGATTAAGGCCCATTAAGGTGCAATCGGTCTCAATAGGGATAAACGGGACCAATGATTTAAATTAAGCCCAAAAAATAGGAAATACAATTAAGTTGTATAATATCTGACCTGAGGAATATTTATACGCAGTTTCGGAGGTTTGATTGGGAGCATATCGGACTGCGCGACGAGACAACAGTGGAAAAGGAAAGGTCAGACTCGACAGGAAAATAAGGTAAGGGAATTCTACGGACTGCTAGAGGTAACTTTACGCAATTTTAAGTTCATTTGCAGTCTTTAAAAATTACCTGAAGGGTCTAGAGGTCAATTAATAATTTTAATGCCTCGAATGGGCAAATTACCAAAATACCCTTGTTAAGGGTAAAATTTACAAATTTAGAAAAAGTTGGGAGGAGCAAGAACAAGAGGTTCTTGCTCATTCTGGAGGTGTTTTGATGCATGCATTAGTAGGCTGGCTAACCTTGAAAGAAAATGCACAGCATTGCATACTTTCAACGTGAAATTGTTTTGAACACTGTTTTGAGGAAATAGAGCCGCCTACGTGTTTTTATTTACATGTGACGTGCTAGAGCTCAGCTCGCACGATGTTTGATTTGTGTGATGCATGCATTAGTGTTGGAGCGAGAGCTCGCACTAGAGTTTTACATGCATAGGTGCTAGAGTATAACTCGCACCAGATTTCACATGCTTTTTCGAGACAGGGTGCTGGAGTTTAACTCGCACCAGATTTTATATGATTTTCATGTGATTCATATATATAGTGCTAGAAACTAGCTCGCATTAGTTTTACTTGATTTGATGAGAGTGCTGAGCATTACTCACACCGATTTTATGAGAACATGCGATAAGCCGTGCTTGGAGCATCGGGTAGACTGTGAGTCACCGATTAAATAGGCCCGCACGTGTGTTTTGAGACATGGCATGTTAAAACAACCTGATGAGCCCGAACGAGGGATAAGGGTTAGAGAAACAACCTGATGAGCCCGAACGAGGGATAAGGGTTGGAGGACCAGCTGATGAGCCCGAACGAATGATAAGGTTGGGGGTCCACGGAGTACGATGTACCGTGCAAGTAGCATGGAGTACGATGTACCATGTGTTATCTTTGCATACGTTGGTATCTTTGTGATACTTGGTATCTTTGTGATACGTTAGCATCTTCGGATGCATGGGATCGGATAAGACTGACGGGATGGATTGACCTACCACCCGGGCGGTTCCCGATCATGGGAGAACCCGCACACTAGGATCCGTGTAGCTGAGGAACTCCCGAGGACACATATGGTCATAGTCCTGGTTATTTACCGATATACAGACGTTGCCTAGTCTCGCATGTCGTCGATTTTGATGAAATCAAATTGGGTTTTAAACTAAATTTGCATGATGGTATTTCCATGCTTTTCAAACCCATGTGTGAATGTAAATCGATTTTCATGGTTTTGTGTGAGTCAGGATCACCCGCAGGAGGGGTTGAGTCCTGACTTTATTGTGAAAATTTTAATTGAGAAATAAATGATTTGTAATAATTGCATGTTGAATTTTTCGTGCAAACTTGATTTACATAACATCATAATTCATATCATTTGTTTTAAAATGTGTGGAGAAAGGGTGGTTTACACATGGCACCACGTTCATGTAGGTAGTATGGTTACCTACTTGTTCGTAGGATTGCCTTACTGAGCTTGATGTGCTCACCCCTTTCATTTTCTCCCACAGATAATCTCCAGTTGAAGTTGAGGCGACTTAGTACTGCATTCTGGATATCCGCTGCTGCCCATCAACATAAGGTATATACACTTATACATATTGTATCTACATAAGCATAGCACAGTAACATGTTTGTAAGTAACTTTAGGGGATGTATAAATATTGTAGACATTTTATAAATGACTGAGAAAGAATTAAGTTATATGGTAAATGTATGGTGGGACTGGCATTGACGCACAGCCCAATTTGTTAGCAGAGTGTGGTCACGATCAGAAGACAGGTAAGAATTTAAGTAAGAAAATAACAAAACGCGAAAAATTAACTCTGATTTTTGGGTAGTTTGGGTTGTGACAATTAGTATGGTATCAGAGCAGCAATTGGTCTGATGTGTGTCAGTGTCAGTAATTAGGATTTACATCCCCGTGTTACTGTGCTTGGTTAGATACAATAGTGTATATCGAGATGGGTTTTGACTAAGAAATGGTTGAGAATGCAGGAATGCCTAATATGAGTCGCGTTAGATGAGAAAGTGCACGAGGCAGAGGTCATAGAGGTAGACCTGAGTTTGCTAAGTCGTGCTGAGTTTGACTATGAGAATCAGTATGAGATTGAAATGGAGGCTAATGTTGAGCATGCCCCACTGAGTCCGACAGAAAGATCGGATAGTATTGAGACACGCTTCACGAGATTGGAGCGGAGTGTGGAGATTATTGTGAGGAGCTAATTGCTCAGATTATGAATAAGATTCGAGGGCGCAGCGGAGTATTGATTGAAACCCGCTCGACCCATCTTAAGAGTTAAGATGAGAAATATTTATAGATGTATTCCGATGATATGATATCTCGGACATGATTTAAAGGAAATTATGCATAAAAGTCCTTACTCTGACCCAGTGGATTTGATTTATTGACGAGTATGGAAACTCAGTTATATTCTTGGGCAGATATTACCTCGACACTATGAACAAGTGACAGTCGAGATGTCTAAAAGTTTATGGAAGAACTCATATTTTTAATTAGAGCCCGATTGGCCCGTGAGATATTGCTTATACTGAGGCAGTGCGCAGATTTACAGTTGGGTAAATAAGAACATGAATTGTACGCCTCTGAGATTGGGAAAGGTAGTGAGGGCTGAAATAGAGACAGAAAAGAGAATCGAGAAATGACAAAGATGTTAAAATGGAAAAATGGTAATTGGTAAAAGAATTAATTTGATGAGTTATGGAGTAAGATAATTGGTAAGGCCCCAGTGCATCCAATTTTGGCACTCTTGGGGGGAATTGTGATTGGAGGACCCTGACCTGCTACGAAACAGAGTAGCAGTGTGATCACTGTAGAATGTGTGGTGGATACCACGGAAGGAGGATCTATACTTACACTGTATTGATGGAAAATGGCCGTTAAATTTGGTAAGACGGACCATTGATTTTAATTGCACAGAGTTGGACGAGATCACCCCACAGAAAAGTAAAGAGACAGAGAAAAACTTCGCTGGTATAGCTGCAACGAAAAGGGAGGCCACAGCCGAAGAGAAAAGGAAAGTAGGCTGTTAGATGAGGGCGAGTGTATGCCTTGGACCAGGACATTTCTGAAGTTTCATATGATGTGGTGAAAGATACCATACTAGTTATGAATAGAGAAGTAATTATTTTAATAAATCCTGGTACCATGTATTTAGTCATATCGCCTTCATTCGCATATAAGTGAGTAAAAGGCATGAATGCCTACATCATTGGGCATAATACTGATAAATGAGTACCCCAATAGAGGAGGATTACTTAACAGAATATGGATATAGAGATTTTAAGTTAAAAACAGGGGTGAAAACATCACAGAAAAGTATACGGTAAGTGGACAAGTGATAAAAAGGGGTACAACAGTTGAAATTAAAGGATTGTACTCACGAAACGAATAATGACAAGAGTTTCGTTATAATTGATACACTAAGGAGAAAATCTCTGAGAGATGCTTGATCCTAAATACAAGATATATCGGAGTAAGAGGCGTATGCTAGGTAAGAACCTTCTTACAATATGAAGTCATTAGGATTAAAGCAATTAGTAGCGAATACAAATTGTAACCACATGGACTGGTATATAAAGTATATGTGGTTAAGTCTGAAGGTTAATAAAGGTATTTCAAAATACCTCCCCGCCTGAAGACTTGACAGCATCTAAAAGTATATATATAACCTATAACGTGAAATCGATCGTTGTAATAAATACCTTTAGCATTAGGATACCTTTACTAAGACGATAAGAATATTAAATTTGACAAATCATAAAGGTTATCATAGTAAAAATTTAATAAGAACCGTTAAGATAAGAAAAGGAAATGACGCAGGTTAGTACCTGAAAACGTAAGCGATTTTGAAGGATCTTATACGCTTATGCGTAAATAAGTCAAGGATTGGACCGATTTGTAATCATCATTATCGATGATATGTTGGGTGTAGTTAAAGTCTAGGGCAAATTATAAGCAACAATTGGAAAATGGCTTTTACAAATGGGTTGTTGCGAGTTCTCGATATGGTCTACTTGGTTGACACGTTTAACTAAGAAAACGTGGTCTTTAAATGAGATGATAAATAAGATGATAAATGTGACATGAATTTCGGTGTAGTGAAGTATGAACTGACCACCGTGATTAATTTCACCATACCCAACAGCGCAAGAGGTTCTTAGTGAGTATGGATACCTCAAAATAATGAAGGAGCTGTGTATTGATGTATAATGGGAAGATAGTCAATTATGGAGTCAGACAACTCCTTGATCACGAAATAAACTATCTGACCCATGATTTAAAGTTGGCAGCGATAGTACTTGTACTGAGGATATGGTACTATTATGTACACGATGAGGAATTGTGGATATGCACTGATCATAAAAGCCTCAAGTATCTATTTTCACAGAAAGAGGCGAATATGAGAATACATAGTGGGTTAGAGCTTCTGAGAGATTTTGATTGTGAAAATTGTACCACCCAGGAAAAGCTAATGTAATGGCTTATACCTCGAGCAGAAAAAGCCTCGGGATGGTACCTCCTATAATGGTCAGGGAGCGTGAGCTGCTAGAGCAGTTGTGAGCCTCAGTAGTGATGTGATCCCTTCTGATGATGACAGTGATTGTGTGACAGCTAGCCTGATGATTAGAACTGGATGAGAGTGCCCAGATTTGTCAGGCTTAGCGTGATGATCGGCATGGTGTCGATAGTGTGGGTCAGATTTAGAAGGAGACAGTGACAGAGTTCACAGTGAGTGATGATGAGTTACTGAGGATTCCGAGACAGTATAAGTGCTCCCCAGACCACAGTTGATGAGATAGTAATATTGTCAGAAGCTCACCCTTCGGGATATACGGTGCATACGGAAAGTAATGAGTAAAGAATATATCAAAATCTCTGAAAAGGGTATTGGTGGTCAGATGTGAAAAGAGATGGTAGAGATTGTGGAAAAGTGCCTAGTATGTTAGCAGAGTAAGGTATAGTATTAAAAGTCTGCAGAGTTATTGCAGCACCTACCTATATCGACACGGCATGGAAAATGAGAGCAAGTCTCCATGAATTTTATGATGGGTTACAGAGAACCCAGGTGAATTACGAGGCTATTTGGATGATAGTCGATAGAGTAATTAAGTCTACCCACCTTATGGTTATGAACTCCCTAGATACTCAGAGTGTGTATGAAGATTTATGTATAAGGAAGATTGTGGAACATGATGTAGCGTTCCAGTGAGCATGGTATCATATAGGGATTCCCGCTTCACCTCTTACTTCAGGGAATATTTTTCAGGAAGCTATGGGAACTTGACTGAGTATTAGCATAGCTTTTCATCCTCAGACAGATGGTCAGTCAGAGAGGACTGTACAGGTTCTGGAGGATCCGAATGAAAGCGTGTGCCCTTGATTTTTTATGCTCCTAGGATGATCAGTAATTACAAATCGAATTCGCCAATAGTGACAGTTGCCACTTGAGTATCGGGATAACGAGATATGAGGCAGTGTATAGCTGTAAGGGTTGTTCCCCAAATTGGATAAAAAAAAGTGGGTGACAGATAGAATTATTTTCGACTTTGGATAATAAGTTTCTGAGGATGTTTAGTTAAAGATGAGAGATTAAGAATACCTCAGAGCAGATAGAAAAGTATTGGAATTCACCCTTGGTGAATTAGTATGGTTGAAAGTTACTCGTCCTAAGGGAATAAGGACATAGCGAGCTTTTGGAAGAAGGTAAATTGAGTTGCGCTGGATGGAATATTTTGAGAGATTGGACAAGTGGGAGATAAGACCTGTAGGTGGCATTTCCACTTGAATAAGCAGGCACCCACAATGTGTCCTAACTTTTGATGCTTCGGCAATACTATCCAGATCCAGCATAGGTGATCGATTATGAACTCCAAAAGTTCAGTTTAATGAAAATATAAGTATATTGATAAGTTGATTCGGGCATTAAACAGGAAAGAGAAAGTATTGAGGTTTAAGATGATCTCCCTAATTAAAGTCCTTTGGTAGTAATACACTCCGGAGAAGGTCACATAAGAATTAAAAAGTATGCTACGATTAATATACCCGGAGTAGTCTATGGACTCATATGAATTGGTTCTAATTTGGAGGACCAAATTTCTTAAGTGGGGGAGAGTTGTAAGACCCGAATTTAATTAAAATACGAAAATTAAATAAGAAAAGATGGGGGATGTATGAAGGAAGGTCAGGTAAAATTGATTTTCAAAACAAGAGCAGGGGTAAAATGGTAAAAATATCAAAACCCGGTATTAAGGCGATAAGAAAATTTTAATTTAAAATAAGGATGAAAGATATCTTGATCGATAATGAGGAAATTATACAATTTGGGTCAATTGATCAAGATTCGAAAATTTTAAAAATATCAAAAAATTATCGAAACGATATCTCGAAAAGCGCGAAAGAATAATATCGAAAATTTGGAGAAAAATATATTTAATAAATTAAATTTAAATTAAATAAATTAAATTAGAATAAAAATAATATAAGTGTAGATATTTTGGATTTTATGGAGTATTTTAATGAATAGTGAAATAATTAAATAAATAATAATAATAATAAAAATAAAACAAAAGAAAGAAAAAAAAGAGAAGAACCAGATTGGAAATCGGGGAGAGAGAAAGAGAGGAGAGAAACGGAAACCAGTCGAGAAAATCGAGGACGCACCGGCGACCGACGACCCCCGACGAGGCCACGAGGAGGCAGAGGAGAGACCGAGAAGCACGTGGGCATCGAAATCGCACCGTGCAGTGGCCGGAGGAAGCCGATCGGAGGAGGGAAAGCACTGAGGAGAAACGGCCTGATTTTCGGCGATCCACGGCGGCTGGGCATCAACGGAGGCCACCGATGAGTTCAAGAGGAGGAGCTGGTCATTTTGAGACCGGTAGCAGCCGACGAAATTGCCGGAATCACCGGTGACGGCCAAGGGAAGAAAATGGGTCCGACGGTCGAGGGAGAAGAGGCCGAACAGGCGGCGTTCCGGCGACCCCGACCGAAACCAAGGGTAGATTCGTGCTGCGGACAACCATGCGGAGCCACTGGCGGTGGAACCCGACGGAGAACCGGTCGACAAGGCGGTGAACCGATCGAACCGGAGTGAACCGGGGTGAACCGACGGGTCTGAACCGGACTGAACCGGTTCAGCCAAAAAGAGAGGAAAAAAGGAAGAAAAAGGGAAAAAGAAAAAGAGGAAAAATTGGAGAAAATTCCAGTGATGCAATCGTGCTTCGGGTAAGTCGATAAGCAGTCAAAATTGACCGATTTGAATTTTGAAATATTTTATTTAATTATTATTCGACTGAAAATTTACCCAAAATTCATGAAATTGTGTAGCTCGACAATTGGCATCCAACGAGAGCTCGAGATAGCTTCAATTCGCGGACTAGCATGGAATCTCGACTAAGTGACCCTTATTTATGACAATTTACATCGTTATACGTGATATGAATTTAAATTCTGCATAAATTGAATTAAAT
This sequence comes from Firmiana major, assembly GCA_033439115.1. NCBI lineage: Eukaryota > Viridiplantae > Streptophyta > Magnoliopsida > Malvales > Malvaceae > Firmiana > Firmiana major. The sequence goes on from CM065904.1 coordinate 39,439,600, forward strand.
TATGGAAATTTAGGTAAATTGTCGTAAATAATAAATTTAGCTATTCGAGAGTTAGAACGAGGCCCAAGAAATTATTGGTGGGCCCAATGAGCCTAATAGGCCTCGATAATGTGAAAATTAAGTGGAAAATGGGCTTAAGGCCGATTAAGGCCCATTAAGGTGCAATCGGGCCCAATAGGGATAAACGGGCCCAATGATTTAAATTAAGCCCAGAAAATAGGAAATACAATTAAGTTGTATAATATCTGACCTGAGGAATATTTATACGCAGTTTCGAAGGTTTGATTGGGAGCATATCGGACTGCGCGACGAGACAACAGTGGAAAAGGAAAGGTCAAACTCGACAGGAAAATAAGGTAAGGGAATTCTACGGACTGCTAGAGGTAACTTTACGCAATTTTAAGTTCATTTGCAGTCTTTAAAAATTACCTGAAGGGTCTAGAGGTCAATTAATAATTTTAGTGCCTCGAATGGGCAAATTACCAAAATACCCTTGTTAAGGGTAAAATTTACAAATTTATGAAAAGTTGGGAGGAGCAAGAACAAGAGGTTCTTGCTCATTCTGGAGGTGTTTTGATGCATGCATTAGTAGGCTGGCTAACCTTGAAAGAAAATGCACAGCATTGCATACTTTCAACGTGAAATTGTTTTGAACACTGTTTTGAGGAAACAGAGCCGCCTACGTGTTTTTATTTACATGTGACGTGCTAGAGCTCAGCTCGCACGATGTTTGATTTGTGTGATGCATGCATTAGTGCTGGAGCGAGATCTCGCACTAGAGTTTTACATGCATAGGTGCCAGAGTATAACTCGCACCAGATTTCATATGCTTTTTCGAGACAGGGTGCTGGAGTTTAACTCGCACCAGATTTTATATGATTTTCATGTGATTCATATATATAGTGCTAGAGCCTAGCTCGCACTAGTTTTACTTGATTTGATGAGAGTGCTGAGCATTGCTCGCACCGATTTTCTGAGAACATGCGATAAGCCGTGCTAGAAGCATCGGGTAGACTGTGTGTCACCGATTAAATAGGGCCGCACGTGCGTTTTGAGACATGGCATGTTAAAAAAACCTGATGAGCCCGAATGAGGGATAAGGGTTAGAGAAACAACCTGATGAGCCCGAACGAGGGATAAGGGTTAGAGATCCACCTGATGAGCCCGAACGAGGGATAAGGGTTAGAGGACCAGCTGATGAGCCCGAACCAGGGATAAGGCTGGGGGTCCACGGAGTACGATGTACCGTGCAAGTAGCATGGAGTACGATGTACCGTGTGTTATCTTTGTATACGTTGGAATCTTTGTGATACTTGGTATCTTTGTGATACGTTAGCATCTTCGGATGCATGGGATCGGATAAGACTGACGGGATGGATTGACCCACCACCCGGGCAGTTCTCGATCATGGGAGAACCCGCACACTAGGATCCGTGTAGCTGAGGAACTCCCGAGGACACATATGGCCATAGTCCTGGTTATTTGCCGATATACAGACGTTGCCTAGTCTCGCATGTCGTCGATTTTGATGAAATCAAATTGGGTTTTAAACTAAATTTGCATGATGGTATTTCCATGCTTTTCAAACCCATGTGTGAATGTAAATCGATTTTCATGGTTTTGTGTGAGTCAGGATCACCCGCAGGAGGGGTCGAGTCCTGACTTTATTGTGAAAATTTTAATTGAGAAATAAATGATTTTAATAATTGCATGTTGAATTTTCGTGCAAACTTGATTTACATAACATCATAATTCATATCATTTGTTTTAAAATGTGTGGAGAAAGGGTGGTTTATACATGGCACCACGTTCATGTAGGTAGTATGGTTACCTACTTGTTCGTAGGATTGCCTTACTGAGCTTGATGTGCTCACCCCTTTCATTTTCTCCCACAGATAATCTCCAGTTGAAGTTGAGGCGACTTAGTACTGCATTCTGGATATCCGCTGCTGCCCATCAACATAAGGTATATACACTTGTACATATTGTATCTACATAAGCATAGCACAGTAACATGTTTGTAAGTAACTTTAGGGGATGTATAAATATTATAGACATTTTATAAATGACTGAGAAAGAATTAAGTTATATGGTAAATGTATGGTGGGACTGGCATTGACGCACAGCCCAATTTGTTAGTGGAGTGTGGTCACGATCAGAAGACAGGTAAGAATTTAAGTAAGAAAATAACAAAACGCGAAAAATTAACTCTGATTTTTTGGTAGTTTGGGTCGTGACAGAAGGAAAGCATCAATTATCAGTACAAAGTAGATTCAATCTAGTTGCAGCGCCATGATCCCCCAATAACATATTTAAGCCACATAGGAAAAAGACTTGTCCTTTCTGGATTCTATAATAATAAAAAACCCACATTTCCAAAGATCACCCATATGATTTTGGAACTCAACCATTTTAACAAAGGTTTTCAGAAAAGCGCTTCTATTCATCTCCCATTACAATGAACAACCATTGCAGTTCACTCACCTAAGTATGGGGCAAGAAAATTTCAGTCGTTCTGCCTTAGCTTCCCACCAAACATTTTTCTATTCTCAAGTGCATCTAGTAGGACATTACAGATTTCCCCTGAAAGGGCCTGATCTTCTTACAGCCCATTGGTAATAAAATAGGCAAGAATCAAACCATCAACTAAAATTAAAAAAGCAAGGAGCTGTAGAAGTGGTAAAGTAAATTAGCAAAAATTTGCAAAAGTGGTTCAACTACTTCCAGGACTTTCAATTTCAATTAAGAAAAATTTGTTAAGCAACCACGCTACCTATTTCTATAGTTACTAGCTTTGGTTAAAGTTAATTGTGCCTTTCCACCAAGAAAGCAATATTGTAACCACCATCCAAGTTAAGAGAATGTAGTGATGGGAATCGACAGCACGTTATGTGATCCATTGAGCATGCATGGAGATCCAATGACGAGCTAAAGCTAAGAGTATGTGTGAAGCTTTACATGGGCTTATTTACGATAGTTGGACTAAAGCCACTGCATAAAAAGGGAGTCAAAGCTCGGAGGAATGTCAAGGCTTATCAAACTGCATTCAAGTGCAAGAGCAGCACATTTGAGGAGTTTGGACAAAAGGTAATAGGGTTGGATGCATAACTTGAGCTGAATGCAATACGGCCCAATGTTATACTTATGTTAATAAGTTATTAGGTAGGATTGTTATTTGTTCTCCTTTGGATTTCCTATTATGTTTAGGATTCCCTAGTCTGTTTAAGATTTCCTAGTCTATTTAGGATTCCCTAGCCTCTTTAGGATTTCCTAGTCTTTCGGTTTCTATTTTAGCTAAATATATAGGCATGTAACCCTTTTGGAGAGAACACAATTGATTTTGAGTTATAATATTGAGAGATTTTTCTCTTTGGTTCCTTTGAGAACTTTGTGAATTTATCAAGATTATTCTTGCGGCGTTCTAATCTGACTTATCACTCACATTCTTTCTTATTCTTGAGTGTGGCGTCAAAACCTTTCTTCTTATACCTTTGGTTCTTGTTTCATGTTAAACATAGAGTCAAGGTTTATTCTTTGATAAATCTGATTTGGCTTTCTTGTGGTATTGAATTCCTTGTTTTGCTGGTGGGTCTCATTGTTTCCTTTGGGGTTCGCATCATTTTGGCATTAGAGCTTGGTTCTAAATCAGGTTAACTTATCTAAATTTAAGTTTTTTTTCTATTGTTTTCTTCTTGAACCTACCACCCTAATCGTTCTTCTTATTTTCTTCTTAAATCATCCTACCTTTTTTCTTTGTTCATCTTGTTGAAACTTATCAAGTTTCTTTCTTTTCTTTCTTCTTGTCCCTTCTTTCTTTCCGATCAAGTTTCTTCTTTTATTTCTTTTTCTTGTCCCCTAAATTTCAATTTCTTTTTGATTTGATTATTTATTCTTCAAAAATATATTAAAAAAAGATAAGAAAATTTAAAAAAAAAAACAAAGAATACAAGGAAAGTAAATTCAGATTGATTAAGTCGAAGGGAGATAGAGACATTATTTTTTTTTCCTAAATTAAAAGAGATTCTAATTGATTCAGTGGACATAGGCATTATTTCTTTCCTAAATTAAAGAGATTGATTCAGTCAACTACAACAATTTGGATCTAATTAATTTTTCCTTGTGTCTTACATTATTGATCTTATTTTCCTACCTAAACTGCAACCTTATTGCATCAACTTTCTTGATTGGCTCTTTTAATTACTTCTTGTTCATTCTTTGTTGTTTCCTTTGTTTCTTTAATTCTGATTTGTTGGAGTTAGCTTGTTACAAAGGTGATTTTGATTGAGATGACTTGGTTCAATAAAGAACTAAAAGAGGAAAGTTGGGAGAGAGGAAAATTGGGAGAGGGAGAAAGGCAAGAGGTGTGAGCAACATTAGTAGAGAAATGCCAAATCTGTTTAGAGTGCAAACACGAGTGTTGAGTGTCATATCGTGGGAAAGTGGAGTGAAACACATAAGGAAGTATTATGAGGTCCTCTTCTAACAATTTTTTATAGGTTTTGATCATGTCAGCAGGTAAGGATAAAGATGTAGCCAAAGAAGGGAAGTATGGATGTGTCGTTACACTCAAAACCATACAACAACAATTTGAGAGGATGAACACCATGTTTGGAGAGATTAGTGATAGAAAGGAGAAGCAAGAAGCTATCATAATCAATTTGCAAAGAGAACAGTAGCATGAAACTCCTAGTTTGCGTGGGAATGTTGCTAATGAAGTGTATGATTGTAATTATGGAGAGCTACTTATAGCCATGCTTTGAATGTGCAAGTAAAAGATGAGGATAAAGTGCAAATGTGATAGCATATTTCACACAAGGTGTCACATCAAAGCTAAGGTATTTAGTGCAATTACAGATGTGGTAGTTGTACTAATGTAGCTAGCACTCTTTTGGTAAAAAGTCTGAATTTTCCTACTTCAAAGCACCCAAGGCCGTATAAAATGCAACAATTGAATGATTATACAGAAGACAAGGTAAATAAACAAGTGCTGGTTTCATTGTCTATTGGGAGGTTCAAAGATGAAGTGCTTTGAAATGTAGTTCCTATGTATCCTGATCAGTTACTATTGGGCAGGTCATGTTAATATGATAGAAGGGTGACGTATGATGGTTTTAAAAATCGGTATTCATTCACTATGAAGAGGAAAGCAATCACTCTAGTTCCATTGACTCCCATGGAAATTTATGAGGACTAATTGAGAGTTAAAAAGGAGAGTGAGATAAAAATAGAGGATGAGACCGAGAGTAAGAAAAAGAAAGAGAGCACAACGGAAAACGAGTCAAAAAGAGAGAAAAAGCTGAGAGTATTGAAAAGAAAGTGATCAAATCAGTGAGCTTTTTCTGTAAAAGAAAGTGATGTCAAGGCTGCGTTTCTAACAAAACACCTATATTTATTCGCTTTTGAACAAGGATTCTTATTTCAATTCTAACAAACTTAACCCTTCTTTGCCTAGTGTTGGCAGATCTCCTTTGCAGGATTTTGAGGATGTATTTCCTGAGGACATTCCTAATGGTTTACCTAGGGATTTAAATTACGGTCGAGGTCTCGTTTTCGATTGCGTTGCGTTTGTCGCGGTTGCGGATATAACGGAGACCATCGCGGTCATTGCGGCTATCGCGGTCGTGATTTTTTTTTAATTCACACAACTTCATCCAAAATATATTATTTACAATTATAATCATAATTAGTCTTATTTTATAATTTTAAAAGTAATTTATGATAATTACTAAACATTTAAGATAATTACTGAACATTTTTTAAAATAATTAGTAAATATATACTTACAAAATTATTAATTACTACTAACTTTTTAAAAAAATATATTAAAATTATATTAATTAAAAAATTATACTAATTGAAAAAATTAATTACTAAAAAATTATATTAATTATATTAATTAAAAAAATAACTACTAAAAAATTATATTAATTATACTAATTAAAAAAATTAACTACAAACAAATTATACTGATTAAAAATTTATATAAATTTAATTATTAAATATTTATTTAATCTCTATCCCTAACCAAACCCACTCACCTACCCAACCGACACCTTCCCCCCACCCTCTCTCCAACCCAGTCACCCAATTTCTGATTTTTGCTTCGATTTCTTTTAGAGCGCCCACCCCCCCTCGCCAACACCCACTGAAAGCTGGGGGAAGTAAGTGACATGGTTTTTTACAAGTAAGGGGTCTGCTTTGTCTATCTTAGCCCATCCATCGATATGGGAGCATACCATAGCGAAAAGAGATCCTCAAAGGCCGCTGAAATAAAGAAAGAAAAATCATTGTAGAAGATCGAGCCAAGAGCACTGCCTTCCCCTTCTTGGTCAGTTCTTTCCCAACTCTACTCTTTGCTCTCTGGTTCGATTAGTGATCACCTTCGATTTTCTCTGATTCACACCCGTTTTTGTCATTGGATCTCCACGCATGCTCAATTGATAACTTGATGTGCTGCCTTGATTCCCATCATTTCCCCTTTCCTCAAGAGGATTTGTTCTCAAATCATCACCTACATCAAAAGGGGAAAGATCAGAAACATTAAAAGTAGCACTAACATTATACTCACCGTAAAGTTCCAATTTGTAGGTGTTCTCATTAATCCTTGCAATCATTTGGATGGGTCTATCTCCTCTTGATTGCAACTTAGAACACCTTTGTGCAGTTGAATCTTTCTTTGCGCATATGAACCCAAACCCAATCACCAAGTTCAAAGACAATTATTTTTCGCCCTTTATTGGCTTGAGTTGCATATTGCTCTGTCCTTCTCTCTATGTGTTGTCGCACAGTTTTATGCATTTTCTTAACTATTTTAGCTTTCTCCTGACCATCCAAACTTGTTCATTCCTCAATTGGTAAAGGCAATAAATCCAAAGGAGTAAGTGGATTAAAGCCATAAACAACTTCGAATGGTGAACAACTAGTTGCTGAATGAATGCTTCTATTATAAGAAAATGGAACATGCGGTAAACACTCTTTCGAGTTCTTCAAGCTCTTTTGAATGATAGAATGCAACAAGGCTATCAATGTTCTATTAACCACAATGGTTGGTCCATCAATTTGAGGATGACATGTAGTCGAAAACAATAATTTAATTCACATCTTTCCCCACAAAGTCTTCCAAAAGTAGCTTAAGAACTTAACATCTCGATCACAAACAATAGTTTTGGAGCACCATGTAAACGCATAATCTCCTTGAAGAACAATTCTACTATGTTCGATTGCATCGTTGGCTTTATGGCAAAGAATGAAATGTGCCATCTTCGAAAATCTATTAGCAACAACTAAAACAGAATCCCTACCCCTCTTTGACCTTGGTAAACCCAAAACAAAGCCCATAGATATGTCAATCCAAGGTTCACTAGGTATCGATAAAGGAGTATAAAGACCATGAGGTAAAACTCTAGACTTAGCTTGTTTACAAGTAATACACTTCTCATGCATCCTCTTAACATCTCTCTTCATGTGTGGCCAGAAAAAGTGATTATTCAAAATATCTAAAGTTTTACTAAAACCAAAGTGTCCCATTAAACCTCTCCCATTTTCTTCTCTCACTAGCAATTCCCTTAAAGAACTTTTAGGCACACATAATTTATTTCTTTAAACAAAACCCATCATGCCTATAAAATTTTCCAAAAGCAGCCTTCTCACAAGCATTAAACAAATTAGCAAAGTTTGGATCATTAACATAGAAATCTTTGATGTGCTCAAATCCTAACAATTTTGTATTTAAAGTAGAGATAGGCGCATACCTTCGAGATAATGCATCAGCTACAACGTTTGTCTTCCCTTATTTATACTTGATCACATAAGGAAACGTCTCAAGGAATCCTACCCATTTAGCATGTCTTATTCAACTAACCTTGTCCTTTCGAATGCTTCAAGAACTCATGGTTAGTATGGATCACGAACTTCTTAGGCCAAAGATAATGCCTAATTCCCCTTATAGGTGGTAAACCCAGGGTTCCAAATAGCGGCCGCGACACGGAGTCGCGGCCGCTATTTGGAACCCTGGGTTTACCACCTATAAGGGGAATTAGGCATTATCTTTGGCCTAAGAAGTTCGTGATCCATACTAACCATGAGTTCTTGAAGCATTCGAAAGGACAAGGTTAGTTGAATAAGACATGCTAAATGGGTAGGATTCCTTGAGACGTTTCCTTATGTGATCAAGTATAAATAAGGGAAGACAAACGTTGTAGCTGATGCATTATCTCCAAGGTATGCGCTTATCTCTACTTTAAATACAAAATTGTTAGGATTTGAGCACATCAAAGATTTCTATGTTAATGATCCAAACTTTGCTAATTTGTTTAATGCTTGTGAGAAGGCTGCTTTTGGAAAATTTTATAGGCATGATGGGTTTTGTTTAAAGAAATAAATTATGTGTGCCTAAAAGTTCTTTAAGGGAATTGCTAGTGAGAGAAGAAAATGGGAGAGGTTTAATGGGACACTTTGGTTTTAGTAAAACTTTAGATATTTTGAATAATCACTTTTTTTGGCCACACATGAAGAGAGATGTTAAGAGAATGCATGAGAAGTGTATTACTTGTAAACAAGCTAAGTCTAGAGTTTTACCCCATGGTCTTTATACTCCTTTACCGATACCTAGTGAACCTTGGATTGACATATCTATGGGCTTTGTTTTGGGTTTACCAAGGTCAAAGAGGGGTAGGGATTCTGTTTTAGTTGTTGCTAATAGATTTTCGAAGATGGCACATTTCATTCTTTGCCATAAAGCCAACGATGCAATCGAACATAGTAGAATTGTTCTTCAAGGAGATTATGCGTTTACATGGTGCTCCAAAACTATTGTTTGTGATCGAGATGTTAAGTTCTTAAGCTACTTTTGGAAGACTTTGTGGGGAAAGATGTGAATTAAATTATTGTTTTCGACTACATGTCATCCTCAAATTGATGGACCAACCATTGTGGTTAATAGAACATTGATAGCCTTGTTGCATTCTATCATTCAAAAGAGCTTGAAGAACTCGAAAGAGTGTTTACCACATGTTCCATTTTCTTATAATAGAAGCATTCATTCAGCAACTAGTTGTTCACCATTCGAAGTTGTTTATGGCTTTAATCCACTTACTCCTTTGGATTTATTGCCTTTACCAATTGAGGAATGAACAAGTTTGGATGGTCAGGAGAAAGCTAAAATAGTTAAGAAAATGCATAAAACTGTGCGACAACACATAGAGAGAAGGACAGAGCAATATGCAACTCAAGCCAATAAAGGGCGAAAAATAATTGTCTTTGAACTTAGTGATTGGGTTTGGGTTCATATGCGCAAAGAAAGATTCAACTGCACAAAGGTGTTCTAAGTTGCAATCAAGAGGAGATAGACCCATCCAAATGATTGCAAGGATTAATGAGAACACCTACAAATTGGAACTTTACGGTGAGTATAATGTTAGTGCTACTTTTAATGTTTCTGATCTTTCTCCTTTTGATGTAGGTGATGATTTGAGAACAAATCCTCTTGAGGAAAGGGGAAATGATGGGAATCAAGGCAGCACATCAAGTTATCTATTGAGCATGCGTCGAGATCCAATGACAAAAGCTAAAGCTAAAAGGAAGCGTGAAGCTTTACATGGGCATATTGAAGATAGTTGGACTAAAGCTAATGCACAACAAGGGAGTCAAAGCTTGGAGGAACATCAAGGCTTACTAAACTGCATTCAAGTGCAAGAGCAACTCAGTTGAGGAGTTTAGACTGAAGGCAATTGAAGTTGAGGAGCTTAGACTGAAGGCAATTAAGTTGGATGATTAAATTGGGCTGAATGCAATTGGGTTGAATGTTGTACTTATGTTATTTAGTTATTTTGTGATCTAAACAATGTCTTAATTTTAATTTAAGCCCAAACCTTTTATTTAATAAGTTATTGGCTATGATTGTTATTTTTCCTATTATGTTTTGGATTTCCTAATCTGTTTAGGATTTCCTAGTTTGTGGATTTTTATTTTAGCTATATATAGGCATGTAACCTCTTTGGGGAGAACACAATTGATTTTGAGTTATAATATTGAGAGACTTTTCACTTTGGTTCTTTTAAGAACTTTGTGGATTTATCAAGATTATTCTTGTGGCATTTTAATCTAACTTATCACTCACATTCTTTCTTATTCTTGAGTGTGGCGTCAAAACCTTCCTTCTTATACCTTTGGTTCTTGCTTCTTGATAAACAATGGGTCAAGGTTTGTTCTTTGATAAATCTGATTTAGCTTTCTTGGGGTATTGAATTCCTTGTTTTGCTTGTGGGTCTCATTGTTTTCTTTGGGGTTCACAGAAAGTGGAATGATAAAAACTAATTAAAAAGTTTGATAATGATAAAAAATATATATATGGAATAATTTTATTATGACACAAAAAAATACCGTTGCATGACTAAGCACTATGTTACTGGGACTCAGAGGGCCGAGTGTCAGATATGGGTATGTGTCCGATATAGGTACATGCAATTTTTTCTATGTTTTTCCATAATTTGGAGGGTGGACCTCCATATCCTTACATGTAGGATAAGTGTCAGACACGGGTACTTCAAGGAAAATGAAGTGTCGCACCAATATAAGCAACCAAACAACAAATTGATGGTCCTAGTACAGACCGCTAAAAGCCAACTCTGTCAACATAGTTATTCTACAAGTTAGTCTAGTCAAGAGCTCAAACAAGAATTCATAAGAAGTCTATCAGAACAAATCAATTAGGTTTGCATTAAAAAGAGTGCGAAAATTTACTTAAAAAGAAAGCTATTTCGTACTCAACCTGCTTTTTTGGAGGATAACTCATTTGTATCATTATCTTTAACTTCATAATTGAATGTGGTTATAGATGCTGTTGGTGAAGAAACATTATGATATTCTCCTTCCCTATTTGTGTCTTTCATCAAACTTGACTTATTTGCTTCCTCTGAATGCCCTATAGGACTCCTGAAAACTGATAAATTATTCGCTGCATCCACAAGAAACTCTAAGTGGAACAAGAAAACATTAAAAGTCAAAGAAGGATTTAAAATTAAATTAAGTTTAGAAAAATGATCTTGAATTCAAATATTTCATACATTAAATATTTAGTAAGAATTGATAAAAAAAAAGAATCGAATAAGACCCAACAGCAAAATTGTAGTATTAAGCTACCTACTTATGCAACCTCTAGTATTGATAAGGCATGCCATCATTTACTCATCCCAATCAAAACATACTCCCTAAGTACCAAATAAATAGGATCTATATCATCCTAACAGTTTTCTATTAGCATCTGGTTTAGATTTTCCCAATTAAAAGATATACGGAAATGAACTTAATGAATCAAAGGCACTAATATTATGACTCTGCTATTTCGCACTCGTATACATGGATATACAGCTGAATGACTGCTATATAAAACTATTAGTAATCCTTTCTTTTGATCTATATCATCTTAAGTTCTTGACCAAATAATAATAATAATAGTAACAATGTCAAAATTAATTAAAAAAAATGCTATATTCACTTACTACACAAAAATATGAAAGTTCAATTGAACAATCAAAGGAATCAAAAAAATGCTTATCAAAGAACCTCAATAAAAGTGGTTCATACTAATGAGGCAGACCTCATTCTTTTCACCATATAGCCCAAGGGTCATACTTTCTATAGAAGATTAACATGGATCATCTTATTTTCACTATCCCAGCTTTTTTTGGACATCCTCTTGTGCCTTTTACACTTGTAATGCACTTTTAATTCCAAATGCATTCAAAGGTATTTGGAACCAAAACATTTCCAGACACAGAAATTCGTCTTCATCTTCCCCACTTACTGAAATCCAAAATTTGTCACGTATTTCTTACTGACTTTTCCTTGCATCATAACTGGACCATCTTAAAGATCCCCCTTGCCAGTGTTCCACTCTCTTGTCAAACAACGACAATGTTGCATCTTAAAATCCTCATGAAATCATCAATGATAATAACTAAGTAGCTAAATACTAGATTTGTGAGGATCAAAGCGGTACTTATTTCTCTCTTACCTAAGGACTAAGATTCATCCCTTCCCCTCTTAGCCTTTTTTTTTCACATTGTTATATTTAAATGGCTCCAATGTGTCACAAACATTTTTTTTGGGCACTATGTGTCACTATTTTAAATGTTCCATTTTCTCAAACAGTAAAAAAAAAAAAAGGGGTAAATTTACATTGTTTTAAAGTTCATCCCAGCTCTACCACTAAAGCAACTTCCATGAAAGACATCCAGATAAAAAATTTACAAAGATATGCAAATTGCTATAAGTGGAGAGGCAGGGAAACAAACCTGAAGAAAGGAGTCTAAAACTTTGTTCGGCCAATAAAAGGGTCATAAGGAAAGGATTCTTCTCCCAACCCCAAAGCATTATAGTTACAAAACCCAGAATAAGCAGAGCGATAGAAACATGGGTTCCTTTCAGTATATGAAAATTGCATCCTTTCGTCATTCTTGCAATCCCTCCCCAACACCTTAAAATATGGTAAATTCAGCCTTTTTTAAGAAGGTTTTGGCCGTATTAAACGAAAAAATATCAAGTAAATTGTCACTTACTGATTTAAAAGAAAAATGAAATAAAAAGAATGAAGACAAAATTAACTTGAATTTGCATCTAGCCTCCTCCTTAGGTTTTTTTACCGGATCTGCCGATTTTTGCAGAGTACTTGGGTTTTGATATTGAGGGTGCCAGACGGACAGACAGACAAAATGGTTTTTTTTTTTTTGCTTTGGTTATGGATTTTTTAGTTTACAAGCGTGGAGGATGTTTGGCTGACGAGAAATTCCATATACAATCTAATAGACACATTTTATTTTTAATGAAATTTTTTTAAAATTAATATACTCTGGATTAAATAATTATTTTACCTCCTAAAGTCTTATTAGCACAACCTAAAGCACACTTTTCTGTTCTCTATATAAAATCAACTCTTAAAATATTATTTTTCTTTCAAATCTTACCAAAAATTGAGAATATTTCTAAAGAATTAATGAAGAATTACTTTATGGAAGAAGAAAACAATGCAGACGACATGGAAGAGACTACTGTAAAAGTATGATATCTTTTAGTAATTTTTTTTTGTTTTGTTCATGGGTCTTCGAGTTGAAAAACTCAGACTGCATATGTTTTCAACACTCTTGAAAGTGAATTTTTGAAAATTGCTTCCAAGAGGTTAGAAGCGTAGGTTCTCCTAGAAGTTCACTTCAAGTAGCATGTAGAGAGCTCCAAAAGTTAGCTTCAAAGATGCCCTACATGCTCGCGGAAGTTCACTAAACCCTAAACCCTAAAAATGTTATTTTGATGTAATTATGTAAAAATATAATTTGATATATTTCTTTATATATAAAACTGATAATTTGTTTAATATTTGCAGGACGATAGAAGATTAGTGGTTTTCCAGGAAGATGTAAAATCTAATCAATTCGACTACACTTATTCATTCACGATGGACAAGGTATGAGAATTTGAACATTAATATCTTATAGAATAAAAACGAAGTAAGGAATTGATTAGTATGACTGTGTTGTAGAGGTTTTTTCTACTTGAGAAGAGTTGATCACATGGGTAAGGGAGGTCGGGAGAAATTTAGACTTTATAGTTGTGATCAAAGCCTCAGAAACCCACAATTTTTACTAGAAAGCTTAGATTATGACTCGCATGTAAACGAAGCAGAAGATTAAGAGAGTCAAAGAAGAAGAAGAAGAAGAAGAAGAAGAAGAAGAAGAAGAAGAAGAAGAAGAAGAAGAAGGAAATTACAAATAAGTGCAGTCATAAGGGAACGGAAATGAAAAAGTGTGGGTGTCCATTGGAGCTAGTGGATGTTAAAATGGAAAAGGATGATGAATGAGGAGTTAAAGTACTAAGTAAGATACACAATCATGAGCCTGTGAAACATTTTGAGGATCATGCATTTGTGGCAAGATTGTTAGCTAATGAGAAGGATATTGTGACTGATACAACAAAGAACATGGTCAAACCATGAAATATACTTGCGACATTAAAAAACAAGAATGAGAAGAATGTCAACACTATGAAGACCATTTATAATGCACAACAAACCTACAAATTGATTGAGAAGTTGGTAGGTCATAAATCCAACAACTGATGAAATGATTAAATGAGTGTAAGTACATAGAGTTGCATCAGAGTGATGACTCAACCAATGTTATCAAGGACTTATTTTGGGTGTATCCTACATCGATAGAATTATTGCATGTTTTTCCCTATATGTTGATTATAGATTGCACTTATAAAACCAACAGATATCGGCTCCCACTCCTTTAGATCGTTGGTGTGACTTCAACGAACTTGACTTTTTCAGTTGCATTTGTTTACATGGAGGCCAAGCGTATTGACAACTACACTTAGGCATTACAAATGTTAAGGAGCTTAATGTCATCATGTGCACAGCCATCTGTCATTGTCACTGTTAGAGATTTGACATTGATAAATGCAGTTAAAGAAGTATTTCATCACACAACAAATTTGTTACGCAGATGGCATATATCAAAGAATATACTTGCTAAATGTAAAAAGTTATTTGAAGCCGATGATAAGTGGAATGCCTCATTTACTAAGAAGGAGTATAAGAGGCATTTAACTACAATGTTAATGGATTATAATAAATATCCAAAAGTGGTGTAGTATGTTAGGAATACTTGGTTGGATTCACATAAGGAACAATTTGTTACAGTTTGGATGAATAATATAATGCATTTTGGAAATATGACAATTAATAGGTACTTTCATGTGTATGTTTTTGTGAAAAGTTTGATTTTCTTCAATATTTTCAATTTAATTAATACATTTCTTAATTTCTTGTAGAGTGGAGAGCGCACACGCGAAGTTGAAAAGACACCTTAGATCATTTCAAGGTGATTTCGAGACGTCTTGGACAGTTGTCAACTCTTTGATTGAGTTACAACATACGAATATAAAGGCTTCATTTGAGACAAGTCTTACCATTGTTGAACATAACTTTAAGCCATCATTATTCAAGGAATTACAGGGTTTGGTGTCAAGGTTTGCATTACATATGATATTGAAGGAATTAGAGTGAGCAACGGGTATAGATGTTGATCGATCATCATGTCGTTACGTGATAAAAACCACATAAGGAATGCCCTGTACACATGAGATAGCTGAATATGTAAGGAATGAACGATCAATTCCCTTATTTGTCATGCATTGACATTAGTCGAACCGACTTAATGAAGTCCAAAGTTGATAAGGAGCAACAGTTGACACTGGATGCTGAGTGGGACATAATTGTGAGTCGATATGATACTTGCGATATTTCAGGGAAACTAGCTTTGAAAAAGAAGTTGAGAGAACTAGGTGATCCGGTGACAACATTCCTATTTTTTCCAATTGATAAGGTTAAGACAAAGGGTTGTCATCCAACATTGAAAATGGACACATCAACTCAACAAGATCTTTTTTATTTTGAGATTGTTGAGTCTGGACATGCTATCACAATTTCACCAATTATAACAAGTTCAATGAAACTGTCCAAGAAGAGGAAGAAATTACTCGTGCATCGACCCGATCGTAATGTAAGGCCCGTAAATTTCTATGTATTCTTTATGATTTCGTAATGTACAAACAAGTTACATTATATATGAATCATACGATATGGATATTTTTAATTTCTAAGTGTGAATGAAATGTAAAATGAGTAGTGAAACAAGTGAATGCAAAGTTTCCTTTGAAAATCTAAAAAAATTGCAATTGGAATATTGCAGAGCAAGGGGAGATCGATCTCATTGCCTCAAAATGTAATGCCAAAGCATTCTACGAAAGGGAGATCGATCCCTCATTCAGAGCAGATCGATCTCGGAAGGATTCTAGATAGCAAGGATCGATCTCAAGTTGCTTTTGCCTGGACAGGATCGATCTCTTCTCGAGGCTAGGTTGATCCCTAATTGATTCTGGTTAGCAAAGATCGATCTCTTCTCAAAGCCAGATCAATCTCTAAAGCCTTCTGCCTGGCAAGGATCGATCTTATCCCATGAGCAGATCGATCCCCTAACCTGCATGTCGAATTCTGAAGGAGTTCAAACAAGGGCAGATCGATCTCCCACCCTTGGAGATTGATCTCATTAGGCCAATTCTATAAAAACCCGACAGCTGACTCTTCTATCCACGAGATGGCTGATACTCCTCCATTTTTAACAAAGTAACCTAGCTTTCTCACTCTAAAAATCATCATCTTAGAATCAGATTTGAGAGAGATTTATTTCAACAAAGTTGTTCCTTGCGATGAGAAGAACAATATAGTAAAAAACTAGAAGCTGAAATTTTGGATTGAAGGAGCAAAGGGATTTTCCCCAAATTTGGCAAAAATGAGAAAAAGTCAAGCTAGGTAAGATTTCAATACACCAACTTCAAATTTGTTAATCTAGACATTTTGATGAGTTGATTGGTGTATGTATTGTTGGTTGAAACATCTTTAAGCATGCTTAATCCTTCATGACCTAAAATGGGCTTAGTGTGAGAAAGTGAGAGAAAGTTGATATGGCATTGAGTTAATGATGATTTAAGCATGCATTGATGTTATTAAGCATGTATACATAATTCTAAGATAGTTTTGTGAAATACATATGTTGGAATAGATGATGATTGAAAGTAGGCATATGAGGTGTTCAATAAATTACCTTAGTGAAGGAAAGTAATGAAGTTAAGGCACTGTGAGCTTAAGGTCGGCTCAATACGAATCAATAGACTTGGTGAGTCTAATAGATTCTCGAGAAATGAATAATACAATAGAAATGGACTTAAGAGAGTAAAGTCCAATAAAATGTAACGAGGACAAATTGGCGTAAAAGGGGCATAATGCATTGATTTGAATTTCATGCAAGTGAGAATAAAGTATATTAAAGTATACTGATGTGATTAGTAAATAATTGCAGCTCCTGGAGATATAATTGGACCCGATTATACCGGATCATGAGCATTGGAAATCAAAGGAAAGTGATTCGAGCATGATTCGAGGTAAAGGATTTATGGGAGCTATTAGAAATAGCTATACGTATTTTGATAAATTCCTGTATAAAAATAAGTAGTATCTGTAAAGTATATAGATATCAAAATATCTGTATAAAAAACCAAAATTGAGGATATACTATAAATGATCGAAAAAGCATATATGCATAAAGTGCATGCTTTCAGTATCTTTGTGGTGATAAGTTGTTTTGAAAATGTAAAAGGGTAGATTGGTTCCCGATTTAACTATTTTACACAAAACACATGTTTTATTATGTAAAAAGTGTGTAACAAGTGATTGAAGGGAAATTGCCCTCTCGTTCATACTTTGTGATTTGTCGAAGTGAATTCGGTTAGGGATACCATTTTCACCTGATTGGAGCCATCTATCAGATTTCTGTGCGAACTTGTACTGGAGCCAATGTGGTAATAGTAGATTTACCAACCTTGCTCGCACATCATTTTAAAAAGGGTTTTTAGAAAGTAAATGGTGCTAGAGCTGGGTGTTGTGTGATACACTAGAGAGCTCGCACTAGATTTTGGGAAATCATCCTAGAGCCATCGAGTATTGCTAAGTGATCTTACTCTGACTATGCTCGTATGTAACTTCCTTGACTTAAAGTGATTTTAAACGAAACCGTGCTAGAGGCCTCAGGTAATGCAGTTTGATCTTACGTTGAGTTGGTCCTACGTGGTTTTATGATGTTTACTATGTGATGAGCAAAACCATGCTAGAGGCCTAAGGTATTGTTATGTGATCTTACGCTGAGTTGCTCGCATGAAATTTTATAAGATTTTGCTGTGTGATGAGTAAGATTGTGCTGGAGCCATCATGTATTGCTGAGTGATCTTGCATAGACCTGGTCGCACGAGATTTTGAAACAATGGAAATGAGTGGAAAATGATCCACAGGAGCACGCTGTACCGTGAGCGTTAGCCACAGAGTACGATGTGCTGTGATATCTTAGTGATTCTTAGTGGACTGAAGAGATAGGTGATCCGCCTCCCCAAGCATGGGATTCCCGCACACCTGATCAGTAATTGCCTGGAATTTAGACTATGGCCACAAGTCCTTATTCTGTGTGATATGACATTTTGTCACTACTGTGTGAGGTGACATATGTCCCCTGCTGTGTGATACTGGATGATATGATATCCTATCCTATGTCTCATGTACATTGATTTACTAAGTGATTTTGCTAAGTATAAAGCATTTTCAAAGAGTATGCTGTGTGATTCTGTGTGATGTCGAAATGAGTAAACTACTATGTGATTTGAAAAGAATATGCATATACCCATCTAGCGAATTAATGATTTTGCATTTATGAAAGTTATTTTAAAAGAATGCATATGTGTTATAAGGAAAATGAATTTATATATTTTAAGCATGTAGATAGTGTAGTTATCTACTGGCTTTCGTATTTTCCTTACCGAGTGTATTAGCTCACCCCCTTATTTCCTCCTCCACAGATTTTGCACAGTAGTGAGTTTACTGCAGTTGTTCCTGCTACTGTGTTATCTAGTTCTCCAGTAGTACAGATGTATACATTTATGAGAAAATATTTTGTATCTTGTAAAATAGTGCACAATAAAGCTATCTTTTGTACAATGAGACGTACATAATAGAAACTGATGTAAACGCTTCCACATATATATATATAAGTAGAGTTTCTATTTCATTAAATGAATTTAAATTATAAAATGGATGAGATGTGGATATGGATGTTGACTCACAACCCAATTGTTAGTAGTAAGTTAAGTCATGGGTATAGGGTCGTGACAGAGGTGGTATCATAGTAGTGTTGGTTTAGTGTGAGTCAGTGTCCATAGTTAGGAAATTATACTTCCCTAAAGTACTATGCATTTTTTGGATACAATTGTGTATACCAAGATGGAAATGTAACTAAGACACTTGTTATTGAGTATGCAAGATGTGGATAGATGACGCACTCGTAGAGGAGAGAGTTCGCGCTCTCAGGGGTATAGAGATGAGCCCAAGAGGCACAGTGAGTCCAATTGTAGTAGAGATCCATCTGGTCTTAGTGATGTCGTTGAGGCACGTATAGCGCAATTACAGTGCAGTGTAGACACTATCATAGAGATGTTTACACAAGCAATGACTAGATTTGAGGGTAGACAAGAGAACCCTACTGGTCAGGCTGCTGCACCTGAGAGACAAAAGCTTGTACCGAGACCTCGGGCTGCAAAGGCAGAGATTCCTGTACCCCCTCCTATTCAGGATATTCCCCCACCAGTTTAGGATCCTGTAGCTCCACAACAAGTTAGTGGTGAAGGAGTTTATGAATGTGATCTGGACAGATTGAGACAGTTCAGGAAGTTTGGACCACCTTCATTTAGTGGGGTGAAGGACCCAATGTTAGTAGAGCATTGGATTCGTATTATGGAGAAGCTTTACAGATTTTTCCATTGATCTGCCATAGAGAAGGTCACATTTACAGCTTTTGTATTAGAGGGTGAGGCCGAGCATTAGTGGATGGGCACACAGTCGATTCTGAGTACACGGCACCCGATTGTGACTTGGGACATATTTCTCGATGCCTTTAGGAGGCAGTACTTTCCAGCCGCTGCTCAGAGGAAGATGCAGATGAAATTTATGACCTTGACTCGGGGGAGCCATTCAGTTGATGAGTTTGAGTCTGGATTCACATCCCTGGGTAGGTATGACACAGTTACCATAAGCAGTCAGGACAAGAAGGTTCAGAAGTTTATTGAGAGGTTGAGACCTTCGATCAGAGCTCGATTAGCCCCATTTGACATTACCACCTATGACGAGACAGTACGTAGAGCTCAGCTATGTGAGCAGGATTATGAGTTGCATGCCTTAGAGTTAAGTAAGAGTGGTAAGGGCAGAGATAAAGACCAAAAAAGGTCAGTTGATGATAAAGGATTCAGAAAGGGCCAAAGGTTATTTGGTAAAGGGCCAAAGATTGAAGAGGTACGAGAGAGGCCTGTAAAGCCTCCAGTTTATCCAGCTTTACCTCCAGCATCGAGGGGTATAGTTACTGGCGGACCCCGACCTACCACCGAGCAATGCAGGATGTGTGGTAGATATCATCGGAGTAGGTCATGCCATTCGATGATGAGGTCATGTTATAGATGCGGCAAACCAGGGCATATAGCTCGTGAATGCCTAGAGTTAGTTGATACAGCCCTATAGAAGGGCAAAGAGCCAGAGAAGGCTACAGTTGAGACACCTTCTCCTAAGAGGAAAGCCACAGCTGAAGAGAAAGGAAAACAAGTTGTTGGTCGAGGGCGAGTGTTTGCATTGGACCAGGCATCTGCAGAAGCTTCTACGAATGTGGTTAAAGGTACCATCCTAGTTTTTGATTTTAAAGCATTAGTGTTAATAGATCTTAGTGCCATGCATTCATTTATATCGCCTTTATTTGCATGTAAATTGTTTGAACATGTGAAACCTGTACCTTTAGGTAAAATGTTACTTATAAGCACTCCAGTAAGAGATAATGTAGTGACAGAGTATGTATGTAATGGTTGTAAGTTAAAAGTAGGGGAAAAGGATATGTCGGCCGATCTCATCCTATTAAACATGAAGGATTTTGATGTAATACTAGGAATGGATTGGTTGGCTGCAAACCATGCTGTTTTAGATTGTCATGCTGAGACAGTAATGTTTTCCACCCTTGAAAAGTATGTTGTATGGTTTGAAAAGTAATGAAAGAAGTAGTAAATTATTTCGAAGAATAGACGATTTTACTAACAAATGTGATCATAATATGTTGAAGGTTTTATAGCATATGTGGTTGATTTGGATAAGGCGCAACCGAAATTAGTTGACATCCCAGTGGTTAGAGAGTTC
The DNA here is from genome assembly GCA_033439115.1 of Firmiana major. NCBI lineage: Eukaryota > Viridiplantae > Streptophyta > Magnoliopsida > Malvales > Malvaceae > Firmiana > Firmiana major. The sequence goes on from CM065904.1 coordinate 39,460,424, forward strand.
CTCGATGTCTTTTCGAAAGAATTACTAGGTTTGCCACCAAATAGAGAGATGAAATTCTGCATTGATTTTGTGCCTGTTATAGAACCAATACCTAAACCACCGTATAGAATGGCTCCAGTGGAATTGGAGGAGCTAAAGAGACAGTTGCAATAGTTATTGGACAAGGGGTTCATCAGATCGAGTGTATCACCTTGGGGAGCAACGGTTTTGTTTATGAAGAAGAAAGATTGGAGTTTTCGACTGTGTATAGATTATCGATTGTTGAATAAGGCTACCATCAAGAATAAATATCCCCTTCCATGGATTGATGATTTATTGGATCAATTGAGGGAGCACAGATCTTTTCTAAGATTGATCTGAGGTCTGGGTATCATCAATTGAGGATTCGGAGTGGAGATGTGCCCAAGATAGTGTTTCGGACCCGTTATGGTCATTATGAGTTTTTGGTTATGCCATTTGGGTTGATGAATGCTCCTGCTGCATTCATGGCTTTAATGAATGATGTATTTAAGCCATACTTGGGCAGCTTCGTGATTGTCTTTATAGATGACACATTGGTGTACTTGAAGTCCAGGGAAGAGCATGAACAACACTTGAGAACAGTGTTACAGACCTTCTGAGATCAGGAATTGTATGCTAAACTCAATAAATGTGATTTCTAACTGAGTGAGATATCGTTTTTGGGTCATGTAGTCTTGAGAGACGGGGTATCAGTGGATCCGTCCAAGATAGAGGCAGTGGTATAGTGGGATAGACCCAAGACGGTTATAAAGATCCGTAGTTTTTTGGGTTTAGCAGGTTGTTATCGACGATTTGTCGAGGGATTCTCTAAGCTGGCTGTTTCGTTGACACGTCTCACTCGAAAAAATGTGGCATTTGAGTAGGATGAGAAGTGTGAAAATAGTTTTGCGAGTTGAAACGTAGATTGACCACCTCACCTATTCTCACCATACCCACCAGCTCAGGAGGTTACTCAGTGTATACAGATGCCTCAAGACAAGGACTGGGCTGTGTGTTGATGCAGGATAAAAAGGTAGTAGCCCATGGATCCAGACAGCTTAAGGACCATGAAAGGAACAACTCGACCTATGATTTAGGGTTGGCAGTCATGGTGTTTGCATTGAAAATATGGTGCCACTACTTGTACGGTGAGAAATTTTAGGTGTTTACAGATCATAAGAGCCTCAGATATCTGTTTTCGCAGAAAGAGTTAAATATGAGGCAGAGACGGTGGATAGAGCTTCTGAAGGATTATGATTATGAGATATTGTATCATCTAAGAAAGGCTAATGTTGTGGCTGATGCCCTAAGTTGATAGAGCCTCGAAATGGTATCGTATATGATGGTCAGGGAACATAAGCTGCTCGAGCAGTTTGCTCACCTCAGTTTGGATATAGACCCTCTCGATGTTGACAGTGACTGTGTGATAGCTAGCCTATGAGTGGAACAGAATTTGATACGACAGACTCAACATGCCGATCCGCTGATTAATGATCGTGTATGTCTGATTCAGAGGGGTGATGTGGCCGATTTCTTAGTGAGTGATGATGGCCTACTAAGGTTTAGAGGTAGGATTTGCGTTCCCGATGACCCAAAGGTCAAGAAAGTGATTTTGACAGATGCTCATTCATCGAGATATATATTGCTATCAGACCCAGATTTTATGTAGCTTGTACCTTATGATTCCTATGTGTATGAACACTCTGTTATTATAGTTGATTCATAAGAAGAGTATTTACTAGACTTAAAGTGTTAGTGAAATGATTTAACACGCAAAAACTACATAAAAAGCCTAATGTGAACTATAAGTGTCACAGGCTAAACCGAGTAAATCTAAATCATTCTGACTGAAAATAAGAACTTAAAATGAGAAAGTATAGAGAGCTCATGAAGGAAAGTCAGCTTGATTTAGTCCCGAACATAGAAAACGAGAGTAAAAGCTAAAAAAGGTAAAATGGACCTTTTTGGCGAGATAAGGTGTTTCGGGTGAAATTATCCACCGGGAACGGTTGAAACATAAAGACGAGACTGTAAGACATAAGATATGACACTTTCAAAATTTTGAGGAAAAGTCAACTAGGTCAATGGTTAAGGAAAAAGTCAACTATAGTTAAGAAAGTGGACTTTTACCATAGTTGACTAATCATGGTTAAAAATTAACCTAAGTGTGGAGAAAAATTTGAGAAAAAATATTCTTGGCTAGAATACAAGATAATCATCCCCGAAAGTAAGGAAAATTTATTTGGAAGGATTCCAGATTAAATTTAATGGTTAAAAATGTAATGGGCCTAAGGTGAAAATTTTAAAGCCCATTAAGGTATACTAAATGTATATCGAAATTCTTAGGTCCTTTAGACCGAATTGTTGGACCAATTGATTGGCCAAATATTGAGACAATTAAAGGCCCGAGACATAGAAAAAATTTCAGCTCGAAAGCCCATTAAGAAAGCCCAAACCGAGAAGCCCAAATGGAAAGCCCATGAGATAAATATCTAACCATAGTTAAAGCTAACCATGACTCATAAGGTGACTCATTAGGTGACTCATGGCTAAGGCTTGGAAAGTCAAGCTTAATGGCTGGAAATTAAAGCTTAATCGCTAAGTAAGTGGCTTATAAATTCAGCCACACCATTGTCATCTTCATCACACCAAATTCGGCTAGAAGAAGAAACCATTGAAACATATTATCCAAGCTTTCTCTCACTAGAAATCACTAGGAATTAGGCATAATTGGAACTTGCATCCTTCATGGAAGTTGTTGCAAATTGAAAGGAGAGTGACATATGTTGGAATTGGCTATCAAGGAGCCATAGAGTGCAAACCGAGAGCCTTCAAAGATTCGACCAAAGGGTGAACACAACAATTAGTATATTTTCTAGTTTTCAATTTCATATATGTTAATGTATGAATGATTTTAAGTATATTGATGTATGTTTTAAGCATTGAAACATATTAAATCACTATGATGTTGGTTAGGCCGAGAGTGAGTGGTGAGACATTGATTTATGTCCATATGATTTTAAGGCATAAATGGATTAATGTACATGTGTTAATAATTATGGTGTAATTAGAATTAATCAAATTGATTAATAAATACATGTAATTAGTTGGCAATCAAGGTGTTTGATAAAATGCCTAAATGAACTATATGATGGTTAGGAATGTTGCCAACCAAGTGTTTGTGAAAATGCCTAAGTGAATTGGCTAAGAAATAGGCATGGATGGCATGCCATGGCATAACCGATGGCATGGATAGCTCTCGACCATGGCATGTGGCCGAGAGGCCCAATGGGCCAAGCCCAAATATTTTAGGCCCAATATGATGTAATGGGTTTAGGACAAAGCCCAATAGAGTTGGTGGACCCCACAAGCCCAATAGGCCCAACAAAAATGAATAGTAAAATGAAAATGGGCTTAAGTCATAGTTAGGCCCATTAAGATTATTAAAGCCCATTAAGTGAAATAGACTGTATTTAATGTGAAATACAGTAGGAAAAATGTAATTAACCTGATAAATAGTTATATGCAGCTCCAGAGAGTATTGGAGAAGCAAATCGGACTGCTGAAACGAGCAGCGCAGAGAAAGTGAAATTTCTCGAGTGATTGCAGGTAAGGGACTTTTATGAGTAGTTAGAGATACCTGCACGTATTTTCGTCTGCTTTTACATTCACTTAAAAACTCTGAGGGTCAGAGAAAGTGAATAATAAATATTGCGACCCGATAGTGACAAATTACGATTTTGGCCCTAGTTAGTCAAAAAGTCAACTTTTGTGAAAAGTTGTAAAAAGCATGGAAACCACTATTTTGAGTGTTTAACTGCTGTTTAGCAGGAGAATAAATAGATGGGCTAATGATTTTAAGGTTGATGTGAATTAAGCACACTTTATAGTGCTGATTTTGATGTTTTGTAAATCATCACTTTTTAAAGAGCCATCTATCATATTTTGTGAGAATGAATAGTGCTGGAGCACAGCTCGCACTGGATTTCATATATTTTTCACATACATTAGTGCTGGATTTTGATTCACACTAGATTTCCATGACATGCATGATAGAGTACTGGAGTTATTACTTATACTCAGTTTTATATGATATATGTATGACAGAGTGCTGGAGCGATTAGCTCGCACTCGAGTTTTTCATGAGATACATGAAAGAGTGCTGGAGCGTTGCTCGTACTCGATTCTTCATGATTTATACATGACATAGTACTGGAGCTATTGCTCGTACTTGATTTGATGATATTATGCATAGCATGGTACTGGAGCTATTGTTCGTACTTGATTTAATACATGAACTATGCATTGACATAGTTGCTAGAGGTTTACTTGCACTAGAGTTGAGTTTGTGATGTGAAACAGTGTTTGAGCGGAGTGTTGATTGTGAGTTGTACTCAAAGGCGCGCACTGTATGTGATATGTAATACATGTTACAAACCCATGTCCGCATCCTTGTGTGACTGAGTGTCACATTATGTGAGAGGACAGTCGCATGAGGGTATTAGAGATGTGGTATGATATTCCATGGTTTGAGGGCTAAAACCTATGGCAGGCACCCCGACTGTGATGTAGGGTCCACGGGTGTACTTTGTACTATGCCTGGGGCATGGGAGTATACTGTACCGTGTGTTGTTGTGGAGTTGAGGAGGATATAGCTGACGGTTGTGATGGACTGACCCCCCTCCCGTTGCAGCAGTGATGCCCCGCACACCGAGTACTGTGTTGCTTGGGATCACATGTCGGATATGATCATAGTCCAGGATACTATTTGCATTTCACCATAGAGTCTCACATGATATATCACATTTATTGACTGATTTAAGTTGCAGACAGACCTGACGGATGGGTCGGACTCCGATTTTGTGATGTGAATTATTTAATTCCATATTTATTGTGATTTAAATATACATGGCATGATTTACCTAAAGGCATGGTTTATATAAAGATGCTTTGTTTTGCACTACATGCCTACATTTGAGAAAGAAAGCATGATTTCTGTACATGGGATTTGATCTGTACAAGTATACATATATATATTTAAAGGCATGCTTTTAAAGTGAGTAAAGAAAATAATGTTTTCAAGGCATAGCATTATTTTGAGTAGATAGTGTAGATATCTACTTGCTTGCTTGATTTCCTTACTGAGCGCGTTGTATGCTCACCCCCTTTCTTTACATCTCTCTACAGAGCATCAGCAGTAGAGCGAGAGTTATCGAGGGATAGTGTTCCTGAGTCCACTGCTAGTTCCTATCGATCGCCAGGTATACAGACTTTGTACGGTTATATATCTAAACATAGAAACAGCACAGTAATGTATACGATATATAATGGGGAATGTATTTGTGTTAGATTTTATATAATCTCATATGTATTATAAAAGCAGTTACAGTCAGTAATAGTATATTGACATGTATGTATGGTAATGGATAATGTGGTAAGCAAGAATTCTGACATCGAATCACAGCCCAATCATTGAAGAGAGGAAAGGTAAGTTAAAAATACGAAAAATTTGTAGTGATTTTGGTTAAAGTCATGGTTTGAGAACGGGTCCTGATGATTCCATCCGGGGAGTAATAAGATGTATTAGAATCTCCAGAGAGTATATTGGTGGTCAGGGATGAAGAAGGATATTGCCAATTTTCTGGCAAAGTATTTTTTATGTCAGCAGGTGAAGGTAGAGCATCGGAAGCTTGTAGGATTATTGCAGCCTCTACCTATAACGACTTGGAATGGGAGCATGTCACCATGGATTTCATCATGGGATTACCAAGGACTAAGAGGAACCATGATGCTATCTGGGTAGTGATAGACAGATTGACGAAATTCGTCCACTTTCTAGCCATGAAATCCACAGATACTCTGAGTACTTTGGCAGAGTTGTATGTACGGGAGATTGTGAGGCTACATGGTATTCTAGTGAGCATCGTATCGGATAGGGATTCTCGCTTCACTTTTCACTTTTGGGACCATTTTCAGGAAGCCATGGGAACTCAGTTTTCAGTTTTGCTTTGTATCCTCAAATCGATGGTCTGTCAGAGAGAACCATCCAGACGTTAGAAGATATGTTGAGAATGAGTGTTATGGATTTTAAAGGCTCCTGGGATGATCACTTACCATTAACCGAATTTTCTTACAACAACAGTTATGACTCGAGTATCGGGATGACACCATATGAGGCATTGTATGGTAGAAGGTGTCGTTCCCTTATTGGTTGGGAAGAAGTAGGTGATAGAAAAGTTTTTGCTCTCGATTTAGTGTGGTAAGCCTATGAGATTGTTCAGTTAATATGTGAGAGATTGAGAACAGCTCAGAGCAGACAGAAAAGTTATGTTGATATGAGACAAAGGCCATTAGAGTTCACTGTAGGTGACTCAGTATTCTTGAGTGTTTCTCCCTCGAATGGGATTATGAGGCTCGGTAAGAAGGATAAGTTAAGCCCTCGATATATCAGACCATTTGAGATACTGGAGCGAGTGAGAGATAAGGCGTACAGGCTAGCATTGCCACCGGAGCTAGCAGGCATTCATAATGTCTTCCACATATTAATGCTTCGAGAATATTATCTAGATCCGACTCATGTGATTCGGTATGAGCTATTGGAGCTCAAGGATGATCTGACGTATGTAGAGAGACCAATCTAGATACTGGATAGGAAAGAAAAAGTGTTACGGAAGAAGACAATTTCGCTTATTAAGGTTCTATGACAGCACCACAATTTAGAAGAGGCTATTTGGGAGTTAGAGAGCCTAATACGAGAAAAGTACCCCCCGACTTTTTGATGAATGACTTAGTTCTAATTTAGAGGACCAAATTTCTTGAAGGAGGTGAGGAATGTAAGGCCCGTAAATTTCTATGTATTCTTTATGATTTCATAATGTACAGACAAGTTACATTATATATGGATCATAAGAAATGGATATTTTTAAGTTTTAAGTGTGAATGAAATGCTAAATGAGTAGTGAAGCAAGTGAATGCAAAATTTCCTTTGAAAATCTGGAAAAATTACAGTTGAAATGCTGCAAAGCAAGGGGAGATCGATCTCATGCAAGGGGAGATCGATCTCATTGCCTCGAAATGCAATGCCAAAGCATTATGCAAAAAGGGAGATCGATCCCTCATTCAAAGCAGATAGATCTCGGAAGGATTCTGGTTAGCAAGGATCGATCTCAAGTTACTTTTGTCTAGACAAGATCGATCTCTTCTCAAGGCCAGATCGATCCATGATTGATTCTGGTTAGCGAAGATTGATCTCTTCTCAAAGCCAGATCGATCTCTAAAGCCTTCTACCTGGCAAGGATCGATCTTATCCCATGAGCAGATCGATCCCATCCCAAGATGTAGATTGATTCCCCAGCCTGCATGTCGAATTCTAAAGGAGTTCAAATAAGGGCAGATCGATCTCTCACCCTTGGAGATTGATCTCATTAGGCCAATTCTATAAAAACCAGACAGCTGACTCTTCTATCCATGAGACGGCTAATACTCCTCCATTTTTAACAAAGTAACCTAGCTTTCTCACTCTAAAAATCATCACCTTAGAATCATATTTGAGAGAGATTTATTTCAGCAAAGTTGTTCCTTGTGATGAGAAGAACAATATAGTCAAAAACTAGAAGCTGAAATTTTGGATTGAATGAACAAAGGGATTTTTCCCAAATTTGGCAAAAAAGAGAAAAAGTCAAGCTAGGTAGGATTTCAATACACCAACTTCAAGATTGTTAATCTAGACATTTTGATGAGTTGATTGGTGTATGTATTGTTGGTTGAAACATCTTTAAGCATGCTCAATCCTTCATGACCTAAAATGGGCTTAGTGTGAGAAAGTGAGAGAAAGTTGATATGGCATTGAGTTAATGATGATTTAAGCATGCATTGATGTTATTAAGCATGTATACATGATTCTAAGATAGTTTTGTGAAATACATATGTTGGAATAGATGATGATTGAAAGTAGGCATATGAGGTGTTTGATAAATTGCCTTAGTGAAGGAAAATAATGAACTTAAGGCATTGTGAGCTTAAGGCCGGCTCAATACGAATCAATAGACTTGGTGAGTCTAATAGTTTCTCAAGAAATGAATTATAAAATTGAAATGGACTTAAGAGAGTAAAGTCCAATAAGATGTAACGAGGCCAAATTGGCGTAAAAAGGGCCTAATGCATTGATTTGAATTTCATGCAAGTGAGAAGAAAGTATATCAAAGTATACTGATGTGATTAGTAAATAATTGTAGCTCTTTGAGATATAATTAGACCCGATTAAACCGGATCACTAGCATTGGAAATCAAAGGAAAGTGATTTGAGCTTGAATCGAGGTAAGGGATTTATGCGAGCTATTAGAGATAGCTATACGTATTTTGATAAATCCCTGTATGAAAATAAGTATTATCTGTAAAGTATCTAGATATCGAAATATCTGTATAAAAAACCAAAATTAAGGATATACTATAAATGATCGAAAAAGCATAGATGCATAAAGTGTATGCTTTTAGTATCTTTGTGGTGATAAGTTGTTTTGAAAATGAAAAAGGGTAGATTAGCTCCCGATTTAATTATTTTACACAAAACACATGTTTTATTATGTAAAAAATGTGTAACGAGTGATTGAAGGGAAATTGCCCTCTCGCTCATACTTTGTGATTTGTCGAAGTTAATCGGTCAGGGATACCGTTTTCACTTGATTGGAGCTATCTATCGGATTTCTGTGTGAACTTGTGCTAAAGCTAATGTGGCAATAGTAGATCACATAGCAATACTTAATGGCTCTAGCGTGATTTCCCAAAATCTAGTGCGAGCTCTCTAGTGTATCACACAACACCCAGCTCGCATGTAACTTCCTTTACTTGAAATTATTTTTAGCGAAATCGTGCTAGAGGCCTTAGGTAATGCTCTGTGATCTTACGTTGAGTTGCTCGCACATGGTTTTATGATGTTTACTGTGTGATGAGCAAAATCGTTTTAGAGGCCTCAGGTATTGCTATGAGATCTTACGCCGAGTTACTCGCACGAGATTTTATAAGATTTCACTGTGTGATGAGTAAAACAGTACTGGAGCCGTCATGTATTGCTGAGTGATCTTGTACAGACCTGCTCGCATGAGATTTTGAGACAATGGAAATAGGTGGAAAAGGATCCACGAGAGCATGTTGTACCGTGAGCATTAGCCACTGAGTACGATGTGTCGTGATATCTTAGTGATTCTTAGTAGGCTGAAGGGATGGGTGATCCGCCTCTCCAAGCATGGGATTCTCTCACACCTGATCAGTGATTACTTGGAATCCAGACTATGGCCATAAGTCCTTATTCTGTGTGATACGACATTTTGTCACTACTGTGTGAGGTGACATATGTCCCCTACTGTGCGATACTGGGTGACATGATATCCTATCCTATGTCTCATGTATATTGATTTACTAAGTGATTTTGCTAAGTGTAAAACATTTTCAAAGAGTATTCTGCGTGATTCTGTGTGATGTCGAAATGAGTAAACTGCTGTGTGATTTGAAAAGAATATGCATATACCCATCTAACGAATTAATGATTTTGCATTGATGGAAGTTATTTTAAAAGAATGCATATGTTTTATAAGGAAAATGAATGTATATATTTTCAGCATGTAGATAGTGTAGTTATCTACCCGCTTTCATATTTTTCTTACTGAGCGTGTTAGCTCACCCCCTTATTTCCTCCTCCATAGATTCTGCGCAGTAGTGAGTTTACTGAAGTTGTTCCTGCTACCATGTTCTTCAGTTCTCCATCAGTATAGAGTTATACATTTATGAGAAAAAAATTTGTATCCTGTAAAATAGTGCACAGTAAAGCTATCTTTTGTACAATGGGATGTATATAATAAAAACTGATATAAACGCTTTCGCAGATATATATAAGTACAGTTTCTATTTCATTAAATGAATTTAAATTTTAAAATGGATGAGCTGTGGATATGGATGTTGGCTCACAGCCCAACTGTTAGTAGTAAGTTAAGTAACGAGAAGAGGGTGGGTCGTGACACGCAAAATTCGATACCTTGATTCTTTCCCAGGGAGATATGTCAAGACATTCACAGTGTTGTTGATGTTGAGTCTGATAGACATTGTGGATTTAAAGCTATCACTGGGTTGTTGGGCATGAGTGTAGATTATTGGCCACAAGTGAGACAGGATTTGATGGCTAAATTAAGTAAATACCGAAATGAGTATATGTGTCTTTATGGAAGTCAAGAGTGTGTTTGTCACGACCCAATTCCATTCTCTTTAACCGAAAATCACTGAAAATTTTTCACGTTTTACTGTTACCTTACCCGGTCGTGAACTAAACTCACCACACACTGTTGGGCTGTGAGTCAATAATAAACACCACATCTCATTCATTCTCAATTAATTAAAAAGATGTCATACATGTGCATTTAATCGTGTATTTGTACGAATACATGTTTTACTGACATCTACATCCCCCATAAGTACAACTCAAAAGAATACTGTGTTTTTACATTGTTTAGATACAAAAAGAATCACTGTGTATATACCTTTCAGCGATGGAGATGCAGCGGAGTCCAAAATAATACGCCTCAGTCCTCACTGGGCTACTATGCACGCTCTGTAGCGGGGAAAATAGAGTGGGATGAGCAACCACACGCTCAGTAAGGCAATAATGCAAGCATGGTAGATGACTACTCTATCTACATGCTGATAGTGTTATGCATAAATCGTTTATAGTAGGAGCATGAGGAACAAAACTATGCCATGTGAATATACATATATATCTTGTATCAAATCATGTGAATTGGCATATAAAACATGGTAGAAACATCATGTATAAATCATCTCATGCTCAATCTCATTTAAATTCATTAAAGGGCAATTCTTTAAGAAACTACCTTTTTAAACCAACACCATAACACCACCAAATCAACTCACAAACCACAACCACATTTACATTCCACAATTCACGCATGTGTATAAATCTAGGTCACTATATCAAAAGTGCCTATGTGAATCATTACATCATAAATCATCCCAGACCACACGCATCCAGGTGTGCGGGGTATCATGCTGGCACGAAGATGGATTATCCCTCGCCAGACTTTCTCATCACATAACCATCATGCGGTACATCATACTCCATGTGATATACACGGTACAGCGTACTCCGCAACTCATATCGTGATCGGGAGTGCCATTCCTAGGTCTTATCTACCCCATACCAAGAGTTTTCCATATTCCGTGAAGGAGAGCCTCCCTGCCGAACAGAGCCTCCCCGCCTAACAGAGCCTCCCCGCCTCTTGGGCTTAAGGATGTTGGCTTAAGGATGTAGGGCTTAAGGATCCTTTTCGTAAGAGAGCCTCCCCACCGAACAGAGCCTCCCCGCTTAACAGAGCCTCCCCGCCTAACAGAGCCTCCCCGCCTCTTTGGGCTTAAGGATGTTGGCTTAAGGATGTTAGCTTAAGGATGTAGGGCTTAAGGATCCTTTCCGTAAGAGAGCCTCCCCACCGAACAGAGCCTCCCCGCTTAACAGAGCCTCCCCGCCTAGCAGAGCCTCCCCGCCTCTTTGGGCTTAAGGATGTTGGCTTAATGATGTTAGCTTAAGGATGTAGGGCTTAAGGATCTTACCTTTATCGTACCTATGTAGGAGAGCCTCCCTGCCTAACAGAGCCTCCCCGCCTCTTTGGGCTTAAGGATGTTGGCTTAAGGATCCCACCGTAAGAGAGCCTCCCCACCAAACAGAGCCTCCCCGCCTAACAGAGCCTCCCCGCCTCTTTGGGCTTAAGGATGTTGGCTTAAGGATGTAAGGCTTAAGGATCTTACCCACTTTCACAACCTTATACGTATCCCATTGTGCAAACTTGTGCGAGCAACGCTCTAGCACGACTCATGCATCTTCTCACAAAGAGGCGCGTACGAGCATAGCTCTAGTACGGTTATACTCATAAGACAACCACTCACAATTCACGTACGAGCAGAAGCTCCAGTACGGTTTATAAATATCATTATAGTTTCCAAATCAAGGTGCGAGCTAGGCTCCAGCACGTTTCATACAAATGAAAACATAGAAATCCAGCGCGAGCGAGGCTCTAGCGCGATTTATGTCATACAAATGTGATAGGCGGCTCATATACAATTTATCAATCCCGGCACTTTGGGTTTAGCACTCACAGATGCTTTTCCACAACAACCATACAATACTAGCCGACCTATCTACAAGCTTGCTTAAAACCAAGCAATTCGTTTTGGAAAAACATCAAAATAATAGATTTATGCAATTATTAGCCTTACTATCCCATTTCATAAAATCCACTTCAAATCCAAAACCACGCATATACTCATCATCATTCACGAATACCATCAATCATTTATTTGAGCAATTCATGCATTTCATACAACACCCAATATTCACCCACAAGTTCAAAGTACGAGCAGCTACCTCTATATACTCACAAAATTCCCTTACCTGGAATCGCGATGCGTGATTCCACTTCCTTAAGCTGCTTACTCGTACGGTTCGGTTCGTCTTCAACGAACTCTTCGGGACTGCACAAAATTGTATCCCGCATTATATTCGATCCATACATTGCAACCCTTGCGCTTGCTATAGTCAATTTAACCTATAGCCTCTATTAACGCTTATATGGCCTCGTTTCATTACTTTACTCATAACTCGAGTTCTATGGATCTTCTTAGGCCTATTAACTTATTCGAAGTCGATATCAAATCGACATAAAGCTCATAGCGTTCATCTTTCATGAATCCCCTCACTATGGCATTTATCAATCATATTCATACCCATTTTCACAATTCCTTCACACTCACAATGTAATCTCATTTAACCGTTTAAAATCATAAATATTGTCCCAATAACAACTTTAGCATGCCATAAATCATAAACTCATTCAATCCTACATATCCTCACTTTACACCCATTTTAGATTTCTAGGTCACACCAATTCCACTACATTCCTAGGTAGTTTATCCATCAATACTCATATCAATCAACTCCAAAATCAATTAAATATCTAATACATTTGGATTGGAGTGTTAGAATCTTACCAATATGATTTCTCTTCTTGCTCCAATTGGTAATGCCCTTAACTCCTTCAACTCCAAGAATGGGAAAATGCCCTCTCACTATGTTGTTCTTCTCTTTGATGGGAACAACTTTGCCTCTAATGATCTCTCTTCAAATCTCACTGAAAATGGCTGATTTTAGAGAGGGAAAGTTGGGTTTTTGGGGTTGAAATTGTAAAGTTTGGTGTTTTTTTGGGATTTCCAGATTTTCAGCTCTCCTTATATAGAAATGACTTGAGGAGATCGATCTGGTCCAAGAGAAGATCGATCTGGTCCCTTAAAATCCCTCTTTTTCACGGCATTTTTAAGCCTGAGATCGATCTGTCGAAGCAGTGAGATCGATCTGTTGAAGCATGAGATCGATCTGTCGAAGCATGAGATCGATCTGGTCCCAAACAGAGAGCTAAGGAGATCGATCTGGGTGCTTGAGGATCGATCTTCTCACTTACAGAATGCTTGGCAGATCGATCTGGCTCCATTGGAGATCGATCTGCTCTATTCTTTCGCCCAAATAAGAGCATTCTGGCTCTTCCAGATCGATCTCTCATCCTAGGAGATCGATCTGGCCCTTAGGTTTTCCAGATTTCCTGCAGTTTCTTTGCTGCAACTCATACCAACACACCCTTAATCTATTGCCATGGCCATTTTCTCATCCATTCACCTTTATAACTTGAAAATGGCATCCATTCATACCTTATGCACATTGAAACTTGTGTGCATTCATTGTGTGTTCAAAGGTATGCTACATAAAACCAAATGGAAGCATAACTCCATTCCATTTTACCACACTACTCATTTTGAGTTTCAATCACATCTATCACTTGCCATAACTCATTCCTTCGTATTCATACTCAATGAAACTTGTATGTACGTTACAATTTATATTACACATACATACATTGAATCCATGGACTTACATCAATCATACTTTACATTACAAGTCCAATCATATTATTTGATCCAATTATACACATTACCATTATACATATACGGGGTCTTACATTCTCCCCTCCTTCAAGGAATTTGGTCCTCCAAATTAGAACCAAGTCACTCTTCAAATAGTTGGAGGTACTTCTCCCGTATCAAGTTCTCCAATTCCCACGTGGCCTCTTCCGCCGTGTGGTGTTGCCAAAGAACTTTCACCAAGGGAATTGTCTTATTCCGCAACACTTTCTCTTTTCTATCCAATATCCAAACTGGCTTCTCAACATACGTCATACTCTCATGGAGCTCCAACGGCTCATATCTTATCACGTGTGCCGGGTCCGGGTGATACTTCCGAAGCATCGAGACGTGGAAGACGTTGTGGACATTCGCCAAGTCCGGTGGCAATGCCAATCTATACGCCTTTTCTCCCACTCTCTCCAAAATCTCGAAGGGTCCGATATATCTAGGGCTAAGCTTGCCCTTCTTACCAAATCTCATAATATCCTTCGATGGTGATACCCTCAGAAACACCGACTCACCCTCATCAAACTCCAGTGGTCTTCGTCTCTTGTCAGCACAACTCTTTTGTCGGCTCTGAGCTGTCCGTAATCTCTCACATATAAACTAGACGTCCTCAGATGCCTGCTGCACTAAGTCCGGAGCAAAAATTTGTCTGTCACCAACCTCTTCCCATCCAATAGGGGAACGGCATCTACGCCCGTACAATGCCTCATAGGGTGCCATCCCGATACTAGCATGATAGCTATTATTATACGCGAACTCGGCTAACTGTAGGTGGTCATCCCAGGAGCCTCTAAAATCCAGCACACACGCTCTCAACATATCCTCGAGGGTCTGTATAGTCCTCTCTGACTGCCCATCTGTCTGAGGATGAAAAGCAGTGCTAAAACTCAATCGGGTCCCCAGCGCTTCCTGAAAATGTTCCCAGAAATGGGAAGTGAAGCGGGCATCCCTATCAGAAACAACGCTCACTGGTACACCATGTAGCCGTACTATTTCTCAAATATACAGGTTCGCCAACTGACTCAGTGTATCGGTAGCTCTCATAGCCAAGAAATGGGCGGACTTAGTCAACCGGTCCACAATAACCTATATGGCATCATGACCTCTGCGGGTCCTCGGCAACCCCATCACAAAATCCATGGTGACATGCTCCCACTTCCAGGTCGGTATCGGTAGAGGCTGCAATAATCCTGCAGGCTTCTGATGCTCTACCTTCACTTGCTGACAAACGAGACACTTAGCGACATATTTCACAATGTCTCTTTTCATTCCAGACCACCAATAAACCTTCCGAAGGTTTTGATACATCTTGGTACTTCCCGGATGTATCGTATACCTCGATGAGTGAGCCTCTGATAAAATCGTTCTCCTGATCTCATGATCCTTGGGAACGCATACTCTGCCTCTGAACCTCAATAAGCCATCAACACTCTGTTCAAAATCAATACCCACACCTGTCTGTATCTGCCTCAGCCAATCGATACACCGTCGATCGCTCTGCTGGGCTTGCCGAATACGGCCAATCAACTCTGGCTCTAGTCTCAAACTAGCCATGATCTCAAGTCTCTCAGATCCAGGTGGGGTTACATCCAAACTGAGGTTCGCAAAGTATTCTAATAATTCATGTTCCCGTACCATCATATAAGTCACCAACCCAAGGTTCTTTCTACTTAAAGCATCGGCAACTACATTTGCCTTACCCGGGTGGTACATGATTTCACAATCATAGTCTTTCAGGAGTTCGAGCCATCTTCTCTGTCTCATATTCAGCTCTTTCTGTGAGAACAGGTACTTAAGGCTCTTATGATCTGTGAACACCTGAAATTTCTCACCATAGAGATAGTGGCGCCATATTTTCAAAGCGAATACTACAGCCGCCAACTCCAAGTCATGTGTCGGGTAGTTCCTCTCATGATCTTTCAACTGTCTAGATCCATAGGCAACTACCTTCCCATCCTGCATAAGCACACAACCCAGCCCCTGGTGTGATGCATCCGTATACACCGAGAATCCTCCTGAGCTGGTAGGAATGGTGAGAACTGGAGCAGTCGTCAATCGACGCTTAAGCTCCTCAAAACTCCTCTCACATGCCTCATCCCATGTAAACTTAACATCTTTACGCGTGAGGCGTGTCAACGGAGCAGCTAGTCTGGAGAAACCCTCTACAAATCTTCGATAATATCCTGCCAATCCCAGGAAACTTCTGATCTCAGTTACAGTCTTGGGCTGTTCCCACTGCACAACTGCCTCTATCTTGGATGGATCCACTGATACCCCATCCTTTGACACAACATGCCCCAGAAATGAGATCTGTTCCAACCAAAAGTTACACTTGCTGAGTTTGGCATACAATTCTCTCTCTCGGAGGGTCTGCAGAACTATCCTCAAGTGCTCCTCATGATCTTCCCTGGACTTGGAATACACCAAAATGTCATCTATGAAAACAATCACAAACTTGTCCAGGTATGGCTTGAATACATCATTCATCAATGCCATAAATGCTGCGGGAGCATTCGTCAATCCGAATGGCATCACCAAAAACTCGTAGTGGTCATAACGGGTACGAAATGCTGTCTTGGGTACATCTCCACTCCTGATCCTCAACTGATGGTACCCTGACCGCAGATCTATCTTAGAAAATACTTCGGCTCCCTGGAGCTGATCCAACAAATCATCGATTCTTGGAAGGGGGTACTTGTTCTTAATGGTGGCCTTATTCAACAACCGGTAATCTATACACAGTCGGAGGCTTCCATCCTTCTTCCTTACAAATAGAACCGGTGCTCCCCAAGGTGAGACACTCGGTCTAATAAACCCCTTCTCTAACAACTCTTGCAGCTATTTCTTCAGCTCTTCTAACTCTATCGGAGCCATTCTATAGGGTGGTTTCGATATCGGCTCTGTACCAGGCACTAACTCAATGCAAAATTCTATTTCCCTTCCAGGTGGTAGTCCTGGTAATTCATCCGGAAAGACATCAGGGTAATCTGTAATTACGGGTATGTCCTTCAATTCCGGGTGTGCCTCATCCATATCGACCACATAGGCAATGAACCCTTCACATTATCCTCTCCATCGTTAGTAACATAAACCATCACTCCACATTCAACATTTATCATAAACAAATAATTTATCTCTCAGCAAGATGCATTTAAAATCATACTCTTTTATTTACCACAATTATACAAGTTTCATATCATTTCCTTTCATCAAAATTTACAATAAGATTGTCTAGTCCTAAAAACATCAATGTTTTGGCATGACAATCCATCACAACACCATTGGTAGCCAACCAATCCATTCCCAAAATTACATCAAAATCGTTCATATTTAATAAAATCAGATTGGCTATCATTTCCTTCCCCGCTATCCTTAACTTACAATCTCTACATACATGCTCAGTCAATTGACTATCATTCATGGGTGTGGAAATCATCAACATTTTATCCAACAATGTTGGTTTCACATATTTCAACAATTTATATGCAAAGGGAGGTGATATAAAAGAATGCGTGGCACCAGGATCAAATAATACCAATGCTTCTAAATCAAAGATTCGGATGGTACCTTTAATCACATCCGTCGATGCGTCTGCAGTGTCCTGGTCCAGTGCGTGCACCCTTCCTCTGCTCACACCCACAGCCTGTTTCCCTTTCTCTTCAGTTGTAGCCCTCCTCCTCGGGGCTGCTGTCTCCACTAAAGCTCCCTCAGGCTCCTTGCCCTTCTGTGGGGCAATCTCCATCCTCTCGGGACAATGCTTAGCCATATGTCCTGGTCTCTCGCATCTAAAACACACCATAGGGGTCATCAGACAGGGCCTATTCCCATGAAATCTCCCACATCTCCTACACTGATCAGTAGTAAGCCGTGGTCCTCCAATAGTCATGCCCCTTGGAGCAGTCAAGGCTGGGTATACGGGAGGTCTAGCAGCTCTCTCCCGCACCTCCTCAATCTTTGGCCTCTTCTCGAAAAATCTTTGGCCATCTCTCTTGGCCACTCTTCCAAACCCGGATCTCTTCCGATCCTTGTCCTTTCTAACACTGACTCTCCCAAGCTCGGAGGCATTCCGCTCAAAGTCTTGCTCACATAATTGAGCCTTATGTACAGCCTCCTCATAAGTCACAATATCGAAGGGAGCTAGCTTAGTCCGAATGGCCAATCTCAATCCATCCATGAACTTCTGAATCTTTCGGGTCTCACTACCCATCGTGTCCGGGTCATATCTCCCCAAGGACATAAACTTGGACTCATACTCGTCCACAGTACGGTTCCCCTAAACCAAATTCATAAATTCCATCCGTAATTTCCTCTGTGCGATAGCTGGAATATACTGTCTCCTGAAGGCCTCTAGAAATATCTCCCACGAGATCTCAGAGTGTCTGGCCCTCAAAATAACCTCGGTGGACCTCCACCAATGCTCGGCCTCGCCTTTCAGCATAAACACGGCAAAGGTAACCTTCTCACTTGAAGTGCATCGAAAAACCTATACAGTTTCTCCATCTCATACACCCAATCCTCCGTAATCACTGGGTCCTTCACCCCTCTAAACACTGGGGGTTTCAGCGCTTGAAACTCTCGCAACCTGCTCAAGTCGCAGTCATAACCCACATCACTACCGCTCCACTGTGGAGCGATAGGAGAATCTCTATCCTGGGTTGGAGGTGGTGTAACTGTAACTGTCTCAGCAGTCTGAGGTCTCTCCGCCTCTGCAGCTGCCTGTTCCGTAGTAGGCTGTGCTGCGGGACCTCGTCTGTCACCGGCGCCCAAGGCCTGCGTGACTATCTCCACCAGACTCTCAATACTCCGCTCTAATCTAGCGAAGCGAGCCTCAGTATCACCTGCTCTCTCAGCAGGGTTCTGTGGAGCCTGCTCAGTCTGTGGCTCCGCACGGCTCTCAGGCCTACCTCTACGGCCTCTAGCACATGCTTTCACCCCTCTACCTTGGCGTGTAACTGGCATAGTGCCTAACTCCCTGTATTATAATAATTCATTAAGCTCAATCCATCACAGTATACACAGTTATATCTAAACAAAAGCACAGTACTATGGGGATGTACTTTCCTACGTTTTATTAATGACTCACATCAGGCCAACACAGCTCTGATACCAATCTCTGTCACGACCCAATTCCATTCTCTTTAACCGAAAATCACTGAAAATTTTTTGCGTTTTACTGTTACCTTACCCGGTCGTGAACTAAACTCACCACACACTGTTGGGCTGTGAGTTAATAATAAACACCACATCTCATTCATTCTCAATTAATTAAAACGATGTCATACATGTGCATTTAATCGTGTATTTGTACGAATACATGTTTTACTGACATCTACATCCCCCATAAGTACAACTCAAAAGAATACTGTGCTTTTACATTGTTTAGATACAAAAAGAATCACTGTGTATATACCTTTCAGCGATGGAGATGCAGCGGAGTCCAAAATAATACGCCTCAGTCCCTGGGCTACTATGCACGCTCTGTAGGGGGGAAAATAGAGTGGGATGAGCAACCACACGCTCAGTAAGGCAATAATGCAAGCATGGTAGATGACTACTCTATCTACATGCTGATAGTGTTATGCATAAATCGTTTATAGTAGGAGCATGAGGAATAAAACTATGCCATGTGAATATACATATATATCTTGTATCAAATCATGTGAATTGGCATATAAAACATGGTAGAAACATCATGTATAAATCATCTCATGCTCAATCTCATTTAAATTCATTAAAGGGCAATTCTTTAAGAAACTTCCTTTTTAAACCAACACCATAACACCACCAAATCAACTCACAAACCACAACCACATTTACATTCCACAATTCACGCATGTGTATAAATCTAGGTCACTATATCAAAAGTGCCTATGTGAATCATTACATCATAAATCATCCCAGACCACACTCATCCAGGTGTGCGGGGTATCATGCTGGCACGAAGATGGATTATCCCTCGCCAGACTTTCTCATCACATAACCATCATGCGGTACATCGTACTCCATGTGATATACACGGTACAGCGTACTCCGCAACTAATATCGTGATCGGGGGTGCCATTCCTAGGTCTTATCTACCCCATACCAAGAGTTTTCCATATTCCGTGAAGGAGAGCCTCCCTGCCGAACAGAGCCTCCCCGCCTAACAGAGCCTCCCCACCTCTTGGGCTTAAGGATGTTGGCTTAAGGATGTAGGGCTTAAGGATCCTTTCCGTAAGAGAGCCTCCCCACCGAACAGAGCCTCCCCGCTTAACAGAGCCTCCCCACCTAACAGAGCCTCCCCGCCTCTTTGGGCTTAAGGATGTTGGCTTAAGGATGTTAGCTTAAGGATGTAGGGCTTAAGGATCCTTTCCGTAAGAGAGCCTCCCCACCGAACAGAGCCTCCCCGCTTAACAGAGCCTTCCCGCCTAACAGAGCCTCCCCGCCTCTTTGGGCTTAAGGATGTTGGCTTAAGGATGTTAGCTTAAGGATGTAGGGCTTAAGGATCTTACCTTTACCGTACCTATGTAGGAGAGCCTCCCTACCTAACAGAGCCTCCCCGCCTCTTTGGGCTTAAGGATGTTGGCTTAAGGATCCCACCGTAAGAGAGCCTCCCCGCCTAACAGAGCCTCCCCGCCTCTTTGGGCTTAAGGATGTTGGCTTAAGGATGTAAGGCTTAAGGATCTTACCCACTTTCACAACCTTATACGTATCCCATTGTGCAAACTTGTGCGAGCAATGCTCTAGCACGACTCATGCATCTTCTCACAAAGAGGCGCGTACGAGCATAGCTCTAGTACGGTTATACTCATAAGACAACCACTCACAATCCACGTACGAGCAGAAGCTCCAGTACGGTTTATAAATATCATTATAGTTTCCAAATCAAGGTGCGAGCTAGGCTCCAGCACGTTTCATACAAATGAAAACATAGAAATCCAGCGCGAGCGAGGCTCTAGCGCGATTTATGTCATACAAATGTGATAGGCGGCTCATATACAATTTATCAATCCCGGCACTTCGGGTTTAGCACTCACAGATGCTTTTCTACAACAACCATACAATACTAGCCGACCTATCTACAAGCTTGCTTAAAACCAAGCAATTCGTTTTGGAAAAACATCAAAACAATAGATTTATGCAATTATTAGCCTTACTATCCCATTTCATAAAATCCACTTCAAATCCAAAACCACGCATATACTCATCATCATTCACGAATACCATCAATCATTTATTTGAGCAATTCATGCATTTCATACAACACCCAATATTCACCCACAAGTTCAAAGTACGAGCAGCTACCTCTATATACTCACAAAATTCCCTTACTTGGAATCGTGATGCGTGATTCCACTTCCTTAAGCTGCTTACTCGTACGGTTCGGTTCGTCTTCAACGAACTCTTCGGGACTGCACAAAATCGTATCCCGCATTATATTCGATCCATACATTGCAACCCTTGCGCTTGCTATAGTCAATTTAACCTATAGCCTCTATTAACGCTTATATGGCCTCGTTTCATTACTTTACTCATAACTCGAGTTCTATGGATCTTCTTAGGCCTATTAACTTATTCGAAGTCGATATCAAATCGACATAAAGCTCATAGCGTTCATCTTTCATGAATCCCCTCACTATGGCATTTATCAATCATATTCATACCCATTTTCACAATTCCTTCACACTCACAATGTAATCTCATTTAACCGTTTAAAATCATAAATATTATCCCAATAACAACTTTAGCATGCCATAAATCATAAACTCATTCAATCCTACATATCCTCACTTTACACCCATTTTAGATTTTTAGGTCACACCAATTCCACTACATTCCTAGGTAGTTTATCCATCAATACTCATATCAATCAACTCCAAAATCAATTAAATAGCTAATACATTTGGATTGGAGTGTTAGAATCTTACCAATATGATTTCTCTTCTTGCTCCAATTGGTAATGCCCTTAACTCTTCAACTCCAAGAATGGGAAAATGCCCTCTCACTATGTTGTTCTTCTCTTTGATGGGAACAACTTTGCCTCAAATGATCTCTCTTCAAATCTCACTGAAAATGGCTGATTTTAGAGAGGGAAAGTTGGGTTTTTGGGGTTGAAATTGTAAAGTTTGGTGTTTTTTCGGGATTTCCAGATTTTCAGCTCTCCTTATATAGAAATGACTTGAGGAGATCGATCTGGTCCAAGAGGAGATCGATCTGGTCCCTTAAAATCCCTCTTTTTCACGGCATTTTTAAGCCTGAGATCGATCTGTCGAAGCAGTGAGATCGATCTGTTGAAGCATGAGATCGATCTGTCGAAGCATGAGATCGATCTGGTCCCAAACAGAGAGCTAAGGAGATCGATCTGGGTGCTTGAGGATCGATCTTCTCACTTACAGAATGCTTGGCAGATCGATCTGGCTCCATTGGAGATCGATCTGCTCTATTCTTTCGCCCAAATAAGAGCATTCTGGCTCTTCCAGATCGATCTCTCATCCTAGGAGATCGATCTGGCCCTCAGGTTTTCCAGATTTCCTGCAGTTTCTTTGCTGCAACTCATACCAACACACCCTTAATCTATTGCCATGGCCATTTTCTCATCCATTCACCTTTATAACTTGAAAATGGCATCCATTCATACCTTATGCACATTGAAACTTGTGTGCATTCATTGTGTGTTCAAAGGTATGCTACATAAAACCAAATGGAAGCATAACTCCATTCCATTTTACCACACTACTCATTTTGAGTTTCAATCACATCTATCACTTGCCATAACTCATTCCTTCGTATTCATACTCAATGAAACTTGTATGTACGTTACAATTTATATTACACATACATACATTGAATCCATGGACTTACATCAATCATACTTTACATTACAAGTCCAATCATATTATTTGATCCAATTATACACATTACCATTATACATATACGGGGTCTTACAGTGTTAATGAATTAATGTATTCCTTCTTGTGTTTTAACAAGGTAATATATAAGGATCATTGAATGACCTTACCAAATATGGGTAATTTGGTAGCATCATGCTATAGCGTTGTGCTTGTTCATTTATCTACATAATAGTGCCTGACATATCTCTCACTTAGAACTCCTCCACCTCCACCTCTACCTCCACCTCCACCAATGCATCATAGGTTAATTGCTATTAGATTTGTGAACATTTGTAATTTTTTTCAGATATGGATCATAATATATGTTATATTTTTTTGACATTATCAGACATTATTACTTTTAACTTAAATTTAACTAAATATAATCTGCCATTACAAGTCTTACTAGATTCGAGAGCATTAATACCTCCAATTGCATGCAACTGACTTAGGTATAGATATGAATACGCTCTAGAGTGTGAACATCCATATGTGTCTCGGATCAAGGATTTCAAGTTTTTGTTTTTGTCAAACACAAATGTTGCTGCTGAAGAGATAATCAATTTGGATGAACCATGATGTTGTGTCTATATTTGTTTAAATATTTAGTAACTGAAATATTATCGTTTCTTATTTATTAGAAATTACTTTCTTTAATCATCTACTTAATAAGTGTTTTGTTTAGTGTTGATAGTTTTTAATTTAATTCTCAAATTTATTATATAATTGAAATATAATATATCAATAAAATAAATTCAAAATGATAAATTAACTTTAAATATAATAATTGAAATTTAATAGATAAACAAAATAAAATAACCAAAAGTATCAATCAGAAACATATGCTGATAATCTACTCTTTCTTCCTCTTATGCCTAACATATACTGCAATAGAAGGAGTAGAAGCTTGTGGGAGTTCTAGTGTAGGAACTAGGTCCAATGTTGAAAAAGTAAAATGTGGATTCACTGTATCAACGAGAGGTTTAGGTCATGCGGTGCAACATCATGGTCAATCCTACTGCATAAGTGAAGGCTCTCATTTGAGTGCTGGTGGTGGTGGTCGAGGCAAACACACAACCAAATGCTGAGATGATGAAGTTGGTGATGTGGATAGAGCTAGACATGGAGGCCAAGGTGTAGACTGTGGAGCTGAGAGGCTACAGAAGGAGATGAAGGATGTTCTGAAGATACTACAGCGAGAGTTGGAGGATGCTCTAAAGAAGCTGCAGCAGAAGGTCATTGAGGCGCTATTATCCCATAAACATTAAATACTGCCCTCCAAAATACATCTAGGTCCTAATTCTCTCTACTTACTACAACAGTCTCTAATTGACGTAAGGCTCTCGAATAGCATTACAAATTAATAAGAACATAAAATACATAAAATACAACATCAAACAACACAATATAAAAAGCCATCAATGACGTAACTAGAAAAATGAATGACTTACGTCCTCGATGGTCGAATCTATATGTACAGGATTCTGCACAAACCAATGTGAAATAGTGTCATACCAAGACATGTAGTCTGTGAACACTTTCCCTTCTTACTGCATCGAGCACCTTTACTATCATCATGGATCATACAGAAATCCCATTTATCCCAATACCCATGCAAAAAACTATAATGCACGTCATAGTTCTTTGGCTTCGAACTTCGTTCTGCAAGCGTTGGGGTGAGAGGTACACGCAGAATGTCCTGCGCATAGCCCCACTGTTGCATCACTCTATCTAGATGGTATAACTCTACAATGTACTCAAACTTTGTACATCTATAGAAGAATACAATTTGCAGCAAAGGATAATGGGATTTATAATCTGCATACGGATCCTATTTGACTTGATGACACTATAAGTCATCAAGTCACTCCCTCAACACCTTTAAATACATGTTGAATGTGTGTGGCTTCCATTGGCTATTTCATGGCATTCTCAGTTTGAATGATAGGTCTGGCACTTGATCTAACGAGGGAAAATGCTTATAGATCCATGACTACAAAAAACAAACGCAACATTTATTATAACACTATAAATTGATAAATCAAACAAAAAAATCAGTATTTTTTAAGAAATGTAACATACCTGAATAAGTGTCATGTAACTAGCTATAGAGTGGCACTCAGACCTACTAGCAAGGCCTAGTTGTCTATAAGTGTAAGCAAGACAAGCTGCACCCCATGCAATCTGACCAATAGCTTCCAAATCCTCCAAAACTGATAAGTACGCTATTAGAACCTGCGTTGCACTCTTATCAGCAAAAAGAGTGCATCCAATTAAAAATAACAACAACACGCAAGCCGCATACATTATGGTTATCTAGTCATCTGAGTCGGTGTCACGACCCAAATTACCTAAAAATCAGAGTAAATTTTTCGCTTTTTAATTTCCTTACCCGTCGTGAACAGTTACACTACTAAACAGTTGGGCTATGATTCGGTGTTAGTCACCTCTCACCTATTTACCATTCCATTTTCATATTTCATTTACATATCAATTTATTTTAAACTAATACATCCCCAATATTACATCTATGTACAGTACTGTGCATCTATATGTTCAGATACAAAATGATACAAATGTGTATACCTGATCTTGATAAGAAGCAGCCGATATGACTACTGTCGTTCTCTTCTATTGAATATACCCTGTGGGGTGGAAAATGAAAGGGTGAGCATAAACAGCTCAGTAAAGCAATAATGTAAGCAGGTAGATAACTATACTATCTACGTGCTGATAATGTCATGATATAAAATCGTTTGTATTTGGAGCATGAGGTAAGACTAAAACGATGCCACATGTATGTATATATCATATAAGAGAAATCATGAAATCCATATATAAAACAAACATGGAAAAATCCTCATGTATGTCATCTCATGCTCGTCACATTTAAAACTTATTTGTTTCATCATATACTCAACACTCAAAAACTTATCTGTTTCATTTCAAACTCTTTCATCATATACTCAACACTCAAAAACTTATCTGTTTCATTTCAAACTCTTCTCTTTAAAACTTATTTGTTTTATCATAAAACAGCTTCATCAAGGTCGAACCCATCTCTCGGGAATACCTTGATTCATTAAATCACGTCTCTTTTAAAAACATAAATCGGGACATTACCCCTCCATCGGGTTTGTCCTGGTCTATTCAGACTGATGATATCATGTGAGGCATGTAGGTTACTGTATGAAAATCGAGGACTATGGCCATACTTTGTCCCTGTGATCCTAGGCTACACGGATCCCGGTGTGCGGGGCATCACAACTGCAACGGGAGGTGGGGTCAAGTCCTACCCGCCAGAATATCAAGTAACATCATAGAGTCATCATGATTGCACGGTACAGCGTACTCTGTGTAACATACACGGTACATCGTACTCCGTGGACCCATATCATAGTCTGGGGGTGCCTGCCATAGGTCTTATCCACCCCAATACTATGTCGATAACCAACCCATGTCTCAAAGTATATGTGCGAGCATCTCAACTCTCTGTGACACACAGTCTACAGGAGGCTTCCGCATGACTATATGCATGTCAACTCACGTCTAGTGCGAGCGAAGCTCCAGCACCACGCTATGCATATCATGATAGCTAAAATCTCGTACGTGCGAAGCTCCAGCACGGTTTTGTGCACACACAAATTTCTGTACGAGCAATGCTCCAGTACGGCTTTTCATGAGAAATAAATCAGTAAACTTGAGTGCAATAAAGACTCTAGCACTCTTTTTATTCATGTAAATACGATAGGTGGCTCAATCTTGATAAAATATCTTTTAAAATAGTAGCCGGCACAAATCGGTATCCTTTCATATAATTCAAGAAATCAACAGCCAGCCTATGTGTAAATTTACTTAAACCAAAGCAATACATTCATATAAAGCATCAAAACATTAAAATCATGCAATTTATCTGCCTTACTACCCTTTTTGTAAATTTTACTCTAAGGGGCAAAATGTTCTTTTTCTTTATTCATCTAAGCCTCGATTTTTGTAAACATTATTGTTTCGTTACTAGATACTTTAAGGAATTCTAAACCCTGTAAATCCCCTCAATAAATATGTATAGGTATCTCTATGCACCTACAAAATCCCTTACCTCGATTCTCGTCGAGCGCGTATCTAAATTCCACTGTCGAAGGCTCGTCCGATCCGATTTGCTGCTAATCCAGTCTCTGGGGCTGCTGATAATTATTTATCATGTCAATTTACCCCAATAAATATAATTCTCCTGTTTACTATAGTCAATTTAACTAATTGGGCCAATTTACTCTTATTGGGCCCAATCGCACCTTAATGGGCCTCGACCTATTTTCAGCCCATTTATACTGTTTAAATCCCTTGTTCGGGTTTATTGGGCTCATTTAGCTTACCAATAATTATCGGGCTTCGTTCCAAACTCATTGGATAGCCCGTATACCATTTACGGTAATTACGTTGTAAATCCGATTAATATCCCTTTTATACAGAATTAATCTGTAAATTCCGTAAAATAATCGAAACTCTATATTAAAGGATTCTAATTGTCGAAATTAAAATGTACTTACCCAATATGATGCGGGATACGAAAATCGGAGCTCAATCGGCTCTCGTTCGGGCTTTGTCGTACAACTGCACGATTATATATTTAATCCCGGGTTACTTTTCGATTAAATATAATTTAAATAAATTTCTCAAAAGTCAAATTGGTCACTTTTGACCTCTTACCGACTTACCCGAAGTTTGGTGTATCCCCGAAAATTCTTTCCCTTTTTCCTTTTTCTCTTTTTCTCCATTTTCCCTTCTTTCTTGGCTAAACAGGTTCAGTCCGGTTCAGACCGATTCAAAACTGTCCGGTTCACTCCGGCTCACTCTGATTTGCTCCGGTTCAGTCGGTTCAATGCCTTGCCGGTCGGTTCTTCGTCGGCTTCTGCAGCCAGTAGCTCCGCGGGGTCGTTCGATTCACGGATCCGGGGTTGGTTTCACACGAGGTCGCCGGAAAGTGGCCGGTCCAGCTGTTCTCCTCTTCGGCGTCGGTGGTTCTCCCTCTTTCCGTCGATTTCGGGGCCGTCCGTCGGTTTCGCCAGCCGTGACCACCACCGATCGCGCCGTCTGGGCCTAAGGAAGCCTCGGTTAGGGGTGGGGTCGGCCAGATCGGCGCCGGTCACCACGAATCTCCCCTTTCCTCTCTCGGCTTCTCTCCCTCGATCCGACATTCTCCGACGTCGGTGGGCTGCACCGCCGGTACCAGGGAGGTCGTCGACCTCTCCTCTTCCTTTTCGGGCCCTCACTTGGTCCATTGGTCGCCGGACGGCTCGCCGGTGGTCGGGTCTTCCTCGGTTGCGTTTCTCTCTTCTTTCTCTCTCCCCGATAACATTTTCTGATTCTTCTCTCTTTTTTTTGAATTAATTAATTTTTATTATTATTATTTATAAATTAGTTTATTATTATTTTATTCATTATTTTGGTCAAAAATATTCAAAAATATCTACAAAATTAATATTTTATTCCAAATAGATTTATTTAATTTTATTTAATTTATTTATTATATTTTTAATCCTTTTTTCGGTATAATTTCTCCGTATTTTCGGGATATTGTCCCGAGTGACTTTTCGATATTTCTAAAAATTTCGGATCTTGATCAATTGGACTTGAAATTTAATTATTTCTTCGTTATTGATCAAGATTCTCAAATCAATTATTTTTAATAAAATTTTCTTATCAAATTTATTTCGACTTTTGATCTTTTGACCGTTTTGCCCTTCACGTGTTCGGGATTAATTTAACCCGACTTCCCTTCACGAATACTCATTCATTTCGTATTTTAAATCTTTATCTCTTGTTCGAATCCCATTTCAATTAATTTGGGACTATTTTCAATTCTTCATACGAAATTACAATATAATTCGGGTCTTACATAATCTCCCCCACTTAAAAAAATTTGGTCCTCCAAATTAGAACCAAGTTAGTCTGTAAATCACTCCGGATATTTCGCACATATCATACTCTTTAACTATTATGTGACTTTTTCCGGGGTGTAATACTACCAACAGACTTTAATTAGGGAGATCATCTTAAACATCAACACTTTCTCCTTCTTGTCTAATACCCGAATCAATTTTCCAATCATACGTTATACTTTCATTGAGCTAAACTGTTGGAGCTCAAATCTGATCACATACACGGGGTCCGGATAATATTTTCGAAGCATTATAAGATAAGACACATTATGGATGCCTGCTAATTCAAGTGGTAACATCAACCTATAGTCCTTGTCTCCCACTTTGTCCAATCTCCTTCCAGATCTTGTTACGTCCTTATGCTATGTCTTAAGGGCATGTAACTTCCAATAATACTAATTCACCATCGGTGAATTCCAATGGTTTCTGTCTCTTGTCAGCATAGTTTGTCTATCTGCTCTGAGGTGTTCTTAATCCTCCATAATTAACTGAACATCCTCAGAGGTTTGTCTTACCAATTCGAGAACAATTTTCTATTTGTCACCCACTTCTTCTTATCCAAATCGGGGAAACAACCCTTACGGCCATACAATGCCTCATCTGAAGTCATCCCGATACTCAAGTGACAACTGATATTATTGGCTAATTTGATTAGTTACGACTGATCATCCCAGGAGCTTATAAGATAAATGGCACACGCTCTCGTCATATCCTCCAGAACCTGTACAGTCCTCTTTGACTGACCATCTATCTGAGGATTGAAAGCTGTGCTAACACTCGGTCGGGTTCCCATAGCTTCCTGAAAACGTTCCCATCTTCGTGTCAATATAGGAAGAAATTACAATAACCCTGCAACTTCTTTTGCTCTACCTTACTCTGCTGACATACGAGATACTTTTTCCACAATCTCTACCATGTCTCTTTTCACATCTGACCACCAATAACCTTTCTAAGATTTCGATATATTTATTACTTCTTGAATGCACTAAATATCCCAAAGAGTGAGCTTCTGTCAATATCACTATCTCATCAACTATGGCCTTGGGGAGCACTTATATTATCTCTGAACCTCAGTAAGCCATCATCTCTGTGAACTTTATCACTGTACCCATCTGAATCTGACCCAAACTATCGACACCATGCCGATCATCACGCTAAGCCTGTCAAATCTGAGCACTCTCATCCGGTTCTAATCTCAGGCTAGCTGTCACACAATCACTGTCATCATCAGAGGGGATCACATCACTACTGAGGCTTACAACTGCTCTCACAGCTCACGCTCCCTGACCATCATATGTAATACCATCTCGAGGCTCTTTTTGCTCAAGGCATTAGCCATTACATTAGCCTTTCCTGGGTGGTACTATTTCCACAATCATAATCTCTCAGAAGCTCTAACCCACTATGTATTCTCATATCTGACTCTTTCTTGTGAAAACAGATACTCGGGGCTTGTATGATCAGTGCATACCTAAAATTTCTCACCGTATACATTGTAGTGTCATATACTCAGTACCACTATCGCTGTCAACTTTAAATCATGGGTTGGATAGTCCTTTCATGATCCTTAAGCTGTCTGGATCCATAATCGACTATCTTTCCCTTTTACATCAATACACAGCTCATTCATTATTTTGAGGTATCTATAGACTCATGAGAAACCTCTTAATCTGTTGGGTATGGTGAGAATAAATGCGGTGGTCAATTTATTACTTCAATACACCAAAACTCTTGTTACGTCTATCATCTCATTCAAATACAACTTTTTTCTAAGTTGAATGTGTCAACAAAGTACTCCATTCCGAGAACTCGCAACAAATCATCTATAAAAGCAATTTCCAATTTTTTCTTATAATTTTCCCTGGACTTTAAATACACCCAAAATATCATCAATAAGGATGATAAAAAATTGGTCCAGGTAAAGTTTAATTAACTTGTCGTAGTTGACTTCCACTGAATATTTCAATTGCTCATATCTTTGACCTACGTACGTATAAACGTAAATCGTCATTTCGAAATCGCTTCCATTCAAAATACTAACTCGTGTCATTTCCTTTTTAACGGCTTTTATAAAATTTTAAAATTTTAAACTTTCCTGATTAATCGAAATCTATATTTCTTTATCGTACAAGTGAAGGTACCCTAATTTTTAAATGTATATATTACGACTATCGATTTTAGTTTATAAGTTACGTGTATACTTTTAGACGCTGTCAAGTCTTCAGGCGGGGAGGTATTTTGCAATACCTTTGTTAACCCTTAGACTTAACCACAGGGACTAGTTATGGTTATATCCACCCTTATCCTTGGTTATAATTCATATTTACTACTTATCGCTTAATCCCAAAGACCTCATATTGTAAAGATGTTCTTACCTTGTATACGCCTCTTACTCCAATACATCTTGTATTCAAAATCAAGCATATCTCAAAGATTATCTCCTTAGTGTATCAATTATAACGAAACTCTATCATTATTCATTCCGTGAGTACAATCATTTACTCCTTTAATTTCAATCACTACTCCCCTTTTATTAGTTGTCAAAACTTACAGTATACTTTCCAGGGGTAAAACAACACGGTCTTAGTATAGAACTCTAAACATCATAATTTGCAGTCGACCAATTGAGATTTATTCTCAATATTACTTCAATTTATTCATAGTCCATTGAATAAAATTGGCTGACTTATACTTCTTCCCCCGTTTTCAACTTACAATTTCTTCATAATTATTTCGTTAGTTAAACCTCCTTCATTGGGGTACTAACTATCTGCATTGTGCCCATAGGTGTAGGCATTCAAGTCTTTTACTAACTTATAAGCAATTGAAGGTGGTATGAATATATATGTGGCACCAGGATTAATTAAAATAATTACTTCTTTATTCACAACCAGTGTGGTATCTTTCACCACATCATATGAAACATCAATAGTGTCCTGGTCCAAGGCATATACTCGCCCTCATCCAACAGCCTACTTTCCCCTTTTCTCTTCGGCTGTGGCCTCCCTTTTCGGTGCAGAGATATCAACAAGGTTTTCTCTGTTTCTTTAATCTTCTGTAGGGCAGTCTTACCCAACTCTGAGCAATCATTAATTAATTGGTCCGTCTTACCACACTTAACTCCTATTTTAGTTAATAAGGTGTAGGTGTAGGCCTTTACTTCCATGGTATCTACCACACATCCTACACTGTTTACACTGCTAACTCTGCTTACATTGCTACACTGCTTCGTAGCAGATCGGGGTTCTCCAATCATAATACCCCTCATAAGTGTTAAATTGAATATACTGGGGCCTTACCAATAATCTTACCCCGTGACTCATCAACTCTAATCCCTTATCAACTGGTCTATTTCCCGCTCTGACATTTCTGTCATTCTCTATTCTCTTCTGTCTCTATTTCGGCCCTTACTACATTTTCCAATCTCATAGGCGTGCAGCACATGATATTATTCACACAACTATATTCTGCACACTGCCTCGACATAAATAGTGAGTCAATCGGACTCTAATCGACAATTTGAGCCCTTTCATCAACTTTTGGGCTTTCTAACTCTCACTATCCACAATATCGAGTTCATACTTGCCCAGGGATGTAATCTGAGATTCATACTCATCAATCAACCAATGACTATGGGTAGTGTAAGAAATTTTACCTATAATTTCCCTTTAAGCAATGTCCGGGATATTCTGTCACCGGAATACATCCAGAAATATTTCTCATGTCGACTCTGGACATCTAACTCTTCAGATAGGTCGAGCGAAATTCCACCAATGCTCCGCCTCGACTCCAACATAAACATATTTAAAAGTCACATTCTCGGTCGACATACACCGAAAGATTCCCTAGCACTTCGCTATCTCATTCACCCAGTCCTCAGTAATTATTGATTTCTTTATTTCGCTATATACAGGAGGGGTGTGAGAATCTCTATAGTCTGAGGCATCTATTTAGGCTTTACTCTGCCTATCCTCAACTACATGCATAGACTGAGTAAACAACTTTGAAATATTTTCTACACTCCACTCCATCCTCTTGGAGCGTGTCTCAATACTGTTTGGTCTCTTTATAGGACCCTGTGGAGTATGCTCAACATCAGCCTCCACTTTACTCTTATCTTGAGTCTCATATGACGACTCATTTGACTCTCAGGCCGCTCTCTATGGCCTCGAGCATGTGTACTCTCCCCTCTACTATAGCAGCTATCATTTATAAAAACTATATTCTGGCATTCGAAACTAAATTCTTAGCTGCTGTTCCACCTTGATATACACAATTGTATCTAAACAATGCACAGTACATGGGGATGTAAATTTACTTAACCACTAACACGACTCATATCAGGCTAACTCTGCTCTGATACTATCTTTTCTGTCACAACCCAAATTACCTAAAAATCAGAGTACATTTTTTGCTTTTTAATTTCCTTACCCGTCGTGAACAGTTACACTACTAAACAGTTGGGCTATGATTCGGTGTTAGTCACCTCTCACCTATTTACCATTCCATTTTCATATTTCATTTACATATCAATTTATTTTAAACTAAATATATCCCCAATATTACATCTATGTACAGTACTGTGCATCTATATGTTCAGATACAAAATGATACAAATGTGTTTACTTGATCTTGATAAGAAGCAGCGGATATGACTACTGTCGTTCTCTTCTATTGAATATACCCTGTGGGGTGGAAAATGAAAGGGTGAGCATAAACAGCTCAGTAAGGCAATAATGTAAGCAGGTAGATAACTATACTATCTACGTGCTGATAATGTCTTGATATAAAATTGTTTGTATTTGGAGCATGAGGTAAGACTAAAACGATGCCACATGTATGTATATATCATATAAGAGAAATCATGAAATCCATATATAAAACAAACATTGAAAAATCCTCATGTATGTCATCTCATGCTTGTCACATTTAAAACTTATTTGTTTCATCATATACTCAACACTCAAAAACTTATCTGTTTCATTTCAAACTCTTCTCGTTAAAACTTATTTGTTTTATCATAAAACAGCTTCATCAAGGTCGAACCCATCTCTCGGGAATACCTTGATTCATTAAATCACGTCTCTTTTAAAAACATAAATCGGGACATTACCCCTCCCTCGGGTTTGTCCTGGTCTATTCAGACCGTATGATATCATGTGAGGCATGTAGGTTACTGTATGAAAATCGAGGACTATGGCCATACTTTGTCCCTGTGATCCCAGGCTACACGGATCCCGGTGTACGGGGCATCACAATTGCAACGGGAGGTGGGGTCAAGTCCTACCCGCTAGAATATCAAGTAACATTATAGAGTCATCATGACTGCATGGTACAGCGTACTCCGTGTGACATACACGGTACATCGTACTCCGTGGACCCATATCATAGTCTGTGGGTGCCTGCCGTAAGTCTTATCCACCCCAATACTATGTCGATAACCAACCCATCTCAAAGTATATGTGCGAGCATCTCAACTCTCTGTGACACACAGTCTACAAGAGGCTTCCGCACGACTATATGCATGTCAACTCACGTCTAGTGCGAGCGAAGCTCCAGCACCACGCTATGCATATCATGATATCTAAAATCTCGTGCGAGCAAAGCTCCAGCACGGTTTTGTGCACTCACAAATTTCTCGTACGAGCAATGCTCCAGTACGACTTTTCATGAGAAATAAATTAGCAAACTTGAGTGCAATAAAGACTCTAGCACTCTTTTTATTCATGTAAATACGATAGGTGGCTCAATCTTGATAAAATATCTTTTAAAATAGTAACCGGCACAAACCGGTATCCTTTCGTATAATTCAAGAAATCAACAGCCAACCTATGTGTAAATTTACTTAAACCAAAGCAATACATTCATATAAAGCATCAAAACATTAAAATCATGCAATTTATCTGCCTTACTACCCTTTTTGTAAATTTTACTCTAAGGGGCAAAATCATCTTTTTCTTTATTCATCTAAGACCTGATTTTCGTAAACATTATTGTTTCATTACTAGATACTTTAAGGAATTCTAAACCCTGTAAATCCCCTCAATAAATACGTATAGGTATCTCTATGCACCTACAAAATTCCCTTAAATCGATTCTCGTCGAGCGAGTATCTAAATTCCACTGTCGAAGGCTTGTCCGATCCGATTTGCTGCTAATCCAGTCTCTGGGGCTGCAGATAATTATTTATCATGTCAATTTACCCCAATAAATATAATTCTCCTGTTTACTATAGTCGATTTAACTAATTGGGCCAATTTACTCTTATTGGGCCCAATCGCACCTTAATGGGCCTCGACCCATTTTTAGCCCATTTATACTGTTTAAATCCCTTCTTCGAGTTTACTGGGCTCATTCAGCTTACCAATAATTATCGGGCTTCGTTCCAAACTCATTGGATAGCCCGTATACCATTTACGGTAATTACGTTGTAAATCCGATTAATATCCCTTTTATACAGAATTAATCCGTAAATTTCGTAAAATAATCGAAACTCTATATTAAAGGATTCTAATTGTCGAAATTAAAATGTACTTACCCAATATGATGCGAGATACAAAAATCGGAGCTCAATCGGCTCTCGTTCGGGCTTTGTCGTACAACTGCACGATTATATATTTAATCCCGGGTTACTTTTTGATTAAATATAATTTAAATAAATTTCTCGAAAGTCCGGTGTATCCCTAAAAATTCTTTCCCTTTTTTCTTTTTCTCTTTTTCTCCCTTTTTCCCTTCTTTCTTGGCTGAATCGGATCAGTCCGGTTCAGACGGGTTCAGACCGGTTCGGTTCACTCCGGTTCACTCCGGTTCGGCCGGTTAGGTGCCTTGCCGACCGGTTCTCCGTTAGCTTCTGCCATCAGTAGCTCTCGGGGTCATCCGATTCACGGATCTGGGGTTGGTTTCACACGAGGTCACTGGAAAGTGGCTGGTCCGGCTGTTCTCCTCTTCGGCGTCGGTGGTTCTCCCTCTTTTCGTCGATTTCGCCAGCCGTGACCACCACTGATCGCGCCGTCTGGGCCTGAGGAAGCCTCGGCTGGGGGTGGGGTCGGCCAGATCGGCGCCGGTTGTCGTGAATCTCCCCTTTCCTCTCCCGGCTTCTCTCCCTCGATCCGACATTCTCCTGCGTCGGTGGGCTGCACCGCCGGTACGAGGGAGGTCGCCGACCTCTCCTCTTCCTTTTTCGGCCCTCACTTGGTCGATTGGTCGCCGGACGGCTCGCCGGTGGTCGGGTCTTCCTCGGTTGCGTTTCTCTCTTCTTTCTCTCTCCCCGATAACATTTTCTGATTCTTCTCTCTTTTTTTTTGAATTAATTAATTATTATTATTATTATTTATAAATTAGTTTATTATTATTTTATTCATTATTTTAGTCAAAAATATTCAAAAATATCTACAAAATTAATATTTTATTCCAAATAGATTTATTTAATTTAATTTAATTTATTTATTATATTTTTAATCCTTTTTTCGGTATAATTTCTCCGTATTTTCGGGATATTGTCCCGAGTGACTTTTCGGTATTTCTAAAAATTTCAGATCTTGATCAATTGGACTTGAAATTTAATTATTTCTTCGTTATTGATCGAGATTCTCAAATCCATTATTTTTAATAAAATTTTCTTATCGAATTTATTCCGACTTTCGATCTTTTGACCGTTTTGCCCTTCACGTGTTCGGGATTAATTTAACCCGACTTCCCTTCACGAATACTCATTCATTTCGTATTTTAAATCTTTATCTCTTGTCCGAATCCCATTTCATTTAATTTGGGACTATTTTCAATTCTTCATACGAAATTACAATATAATTCGGGTCTTACAGTTGATCACACCGTCAAATATATCTTTCAACCACTGCGGCCTAGCCAAAAGTCCTTTTTGTTCGACCGTCTCTCCAATTACCTTCTCTACGAGCGACCTAGAACTCACACTGACATCTCGTTGACCACATAGATAGAGAGAGTATTAAAAGAAATAACCCAACCAACTACTGGAATGCCAAGTAATATAGCCATATCATCCACTATGATGGTCATCTCTCCGAACGACATGTGAAAGGTGTTAGTCTTTAGCTGCCACCTCTCGGTAAATGCATTAATAATATTCTTGTTGCACGTGGGATAACAGATATGCAACAAAGGAGCCAACCCAGACAATTGAAAAGAAAATAAATAATTACAACATTATTGATTATAATAAACATAACAACAATTCTGTATTACAAATCAAACATATCTTTTGCTGCCAAATAGATGTAGTAACATGAGAGCCAAAGCGACGAAGAATTGATGTATCAATTGGACCATCAGAATATGGTCCAATAGCAACTGTATCCTATGCAGCTAGTGTGTCAGTAGATGTAGGAAACTACCTCCCTTCAGCAAAAGATGTAGAAACCTATTGCCTATTCTCTGGAGTTAGTACCTCAGTAAATGGATGAAGCTCCCTCTCCTTAGTAGTTGGTGCCTCAATTGAGGTCGAGTTGTGCTAGCCCCTATCCTCTGTCACGACGCATCGCCTCCTCTCAGACATAGTCGATCACCTTCTTTGCTCACATGAAGCTTCTCTGGATGACCTGGCTCCTCGTGTACATGCCATCTGTAAACACACAAAATCATACTTATAATTAGACAATTTCTCAAAGCTTTACAAGCAATCAAAGGCAATTAATGACAAGTACAAAAGCATATACTTCTTTTATATTTGTTTTGCTTGAAACATGACATGAAACAGCCAATACCCTAAACAAATAAAATAGATGAACATATAAATTATAAGTACAAACTAAATAAGTACATTTTATAAACAAAAAAAAAAAAACAAAATAGGCCTTTTTTTCATAACACGTGACAGGATCATGTCGTGAACCATAAGTTACTCACGGTAGGATCCTACAACCTTAAGAAGCTCACAGTAAGGTGTTACTGCGAGCCTTAAGAAGCTCATGGTAGGGTCTTTCCGTGAGTCTCATCACATTCGCAATAAAGGAATACCACGAGCCTTAGGCAGTGGCTCCCAAAACCCCCTTTCGAAAACCCAACCCCTAAACCCAATTTTTACATCGAAATTCACCAAATCAAACAATGTAAAATGTGTTTAGTGAAGAATTTACCTGAAATATCTTGATTTTGGAGAGATTTTCACAAAAAGAATGAAGATTGAGGAAAATTGTAGAGAATGTTATTAGGTTGTGAAAATGGAGAAGGTAATTTAGGTATGGGAAATATAGAGAAAGGTTGTATTTAGTAAAAAATAAGAACAGAAAAAAAAAATAGGGTGTAACTAGTAAATAGGGTGTGTCTAGTTCAATGTAGGGTGTAAGTAGAATTGCTCTTAGCTAATAATTTAAACCAATAAAACTGCAACGCATGTAAAGAGCAAGACTTTATACTTGGTTCAACTTTATTGGTAATATGAGTATGAACTATAGAATCCAAATACTTCTGATTGGTTCGAGAATAAATAAACAACCCTTTTAGATTTATTAACAAAAACAAAAAATACATGTCTTTCATAACTGAACAAACAAACTCGTTAAAGCCTTACTTGTGATATTCATTAATAGTAATTAGATAGAGTAGAGTTATAATTAAATAAAGGCCGAATCAATAATTTGGATGGACGGTGAGATTAACTTTAATGAAATTGAAAAAAAAATCATAAAGAAGGATAATTTTAGTAAAATAATAAAAAAATTGAAAATAAGAATAGAAGGGTATTTTTACTCTTACACCATTTTGTCTCATTTGTTTGAATCTCACCATACCAGAAATGCAATGAGATTTAATAACCTTCAATTCTGTATAACTAATTTTGTATCTTGTGCAATGGCGAATTGATATTATCTATTTTAATATGTGTAGACACATAAATTAATATTATTTAATAACTTACATGTAAAGTAACATTAATGCATGCACGAAGGATATTAACGATAATATAATTGAAAATTGCATAAAAATTTTAAAGATCAATTCTTTTTTAAAAAGGTTGTATTTGATTTTAGAATATAACAGTTACAAACAGTTAAACACATGAAAATAGCATCATATATTCAATAATTATCATCTTGCTCATATTCGCAACTCATACATCCCACTAATTGCTTATAAATATAAATGTTTGGCATGTGTATTATTATACCTTGAACGACTATATAAATAGCTAAGTAAACCCCATATTACCTTTGGTAGTGTTTGAAAATAAACACAAACCTCCTTGTCTTGGGCTTAGTGAGTTATGAAGGGTAATTTGCATATTGGGATGGATGCATTTTGGAAAAAAATTTAAATGCTATAAAGAAAACATGGATTTTAATTAAGAAGGTAAAAGTAACATGAATTTTTAAGCCCCCTCTCAAAAAAAAAAAAAAAAAGAAAAGAAAAGAATTGAGATTGATTATTTTTTTGGTTGTGTTGCTATGATGCTTCTTGTAAACATATTTGTACATTGTAAAAAAAAAAGATTTTTAATTAGAAAGGTAAAAGTAAGTTGGATTGTTACTAAAACAACTTGAATTGAGATTCAAAATTTTAAGACTTATGTGGAAAACTATTGGTGTGATAGAAATATTACCTTAGAGTATTGTTAATGGGACTGCTAACTTAATGAAGCCTTATCTCAAAGTTAATAGAATATGCAGTATATGCCTCCAAATTAGTTTGCTAATTCATTTTGTCTTTGATGCTTTTAATTTGTGACTATGTTTGTGCAATGTTGAAGAAAAAAGTCACCCATGTCCTGTCACGACCCATTTCATTCTTTTTAACCGAAAATCACTATAAATTTTTTGCATTTATTCATTTCCCCACTTGGCCGTGAACCAACTTACCACTACACTGTTGGGCTATGAGTCAATAATAATCCACTCTTAACATTCATTCCTAGTTAATAAAAACGATGTCATACATTGGTAGTTAAATCATTCACTTATACAGAACATGTTTACTGACATCTACATCTCCCATAATTACAACTCAAAAGACTACTGTGCTTTTACAATTGTTTAGATACAAAAAGAATCTCTGTGTATATACCTCTGAGTGATGGAGATGCAGCGAATGTCTCAACAAAATGCCTCAGTCCTCACTAGGCCACTATGTACTCTCTGTAGAGGGGGAAATAGAGAGGGATGAGCAACTGCACGCTCAATAAGGCAATAATGCAAGCATGATAGATAACTACTCTATCTACATGTTGATAATGTTATGCATAAATCATTTATAATAGGAGCATGAGGAATTTAAAACTATGTCATATGAGTATATATATCATGTATATAAATCATGGAAATTGGCATATAAACATGGTAAAACCATCATGTACAATTCATCTCATGCTCATCAATTGTTGAATCTCATAGAAAAGGGCAATTCATTTAAGAAACATCCTTTTGAAATTACATCTCTTTCTCAAATACATGCAATCCCATCCCAAATCATTTTGTCAATCACAAACATCATTACTATTTCACAAATCAAATCCCACAAGGCTCGACCCCTCCCTCGGGTCTACCTTGGACAATCACACTCACACATATGTATAAAAACTAGGTCACTATATCGTAAGTGACTATGTAGGCCAACTACATCATAAATCATCACAGACCACACGCATCCAAGTGTGCGGGGTATCGTGCGGGCACGAAGGTGGATTATCCCTTGCCAGACTTTCTCATCACAAAATCACCATGTGGTACATCGTACTCCATGTGATATACATGGTACATCGTACTCCATTGACTCATATCATGGTTGGGGGTGCCAGTCGTAGGTCTTATCTACCCCATACCAAGAACTTGCCATACTCATTTAGGAGAGCCTCCCTGCCGAACAGAGCCTCCCTACCCCTCCAGGGTTTAAGGATGTTGGCTTAAGGATCCTTCCGTAAGAGAGCCTCCTCACCGAACAAAGCCTCTCTGCCTAACAGAGCCTCCCCGCCTCCTCGAGCTTAAGGATGTTGGCTTAAGGATCTTACCGCGTAACGACCCTTGACCTTGAAAATTTGGAGGAAATTGTTTTTTGAAGTTTTAAATTCCTACTTATTCCTTCATTCACTTAGACTGCATTCAGTGCCATTTCTTTTACCATACCTATTCAATTATACTTAAATTAAATTTTACATCTAAATGGCCGATAAAAATTTTGGCAGCATAACGACTTATATATAAGCCTACCCACCTGCAAATCAAACGCTTTTACAATCCTAGATATCCACAACTATCAAACATGCTTCCCAATTTGCATCATCAAACCAACATTTATCCGTTCCAACTAAGATTGGTACTCCATGATTAATTCTCAAAAGAGATATTCCTTATGTTTGTTTTCTTACAAATTACATCCTAATAAAATATTTTCACTATATGTCTGTGCTTACAAAATGTGTCTGGTAAAGGAATGCATTTGTATACCTCTGCGTGTACAAAAAGTAGCCTAGGGTAGCTCTTTCCACCAGCCTACGTTGCGTACGCGACAGATAGCGTCTATAGATCACTGCAAATAATCTGAAAGGTAGAGGGGTGAGGTTTCGAGAAAAAGCTCAATAAGAAATGCATTTAAAATGATCATAGTGTTTAAAACTTACAGAGTACATAATAATACCAAAAGGAGGCATTTCTTTACAAATATTACATCACTTTCAAACACATATAACGGAAAACACATTTAACAGAAACATGGTTTCGAGATAAGAAAACCTTAGCAGACCGACCAGAATCTTTCATGATATACAGAAC
The DNA here is from genome assembly GCA_033439115.1 of Firmiana major. Lineage (NCBI taxonomy): Eukaryota > Viridiplantae > Streptophyta > Magnoliopsida > Malvales > Malvaceae > Firmiana > Firmiana major. The sequence goes on from CM065904.1 coordinate 39,501,980, forward strand.
TTCAAAAGCATTGTTGAGTATAAGACATATTTCGGAACATCAACATCTTAAAACAGAGATCATGTCAGATGGAAATCAGAACCTTTCAAATCATACAGAACTTGAAAAGCATTGCTGAGTAAATCATATATCAGAGAATCTAATCTTAAAATAGAATTCGTTTCGGATGGAGACTAGGCTAGGTCATGTAATCGTCATACGAAAATAACATATTCATCCTCTGTAGAGGGAAAAATCATAAATATGGCCATGACAAGGCTGTAGACGTGATCAGGGTCGTACGACAAAACATACCCACTTGGGCCCTCTGGCTACCTCACCCCACTCAAGAGGTCTTTCTGGCTAGCTGGGCCTTTTAGCTACCTCACCCCACTTAAGGGGTCTTTCTGGTTAGCTGGGCCTTTTTGGCTACCTTACCCTACTTAAGAGGTCTTTCTGGTTAGCTGCCCTTTTTGGCTACCTCACCCCACTTAAGAGGTCTTTCTGGTTAGCCTCATCTCAGGTGGCAATCATACACACCTGGACCTTTTGACTACCTCACCCCACTTAAGAGGTCTTTCTGGTTAGCCTTGTCCCAGGTAGCAAACATATATGCTATGAAGGCGAGCATCATAATTATGCATTGACCGTGTGGTACTTTGCATCTGTAGGACCCAAGAGGTGGCCCCCACAGTCACACAGACATGTGTGACACTTTGCTCCCACAGAATCCCACGATCGCATATCATTAAACGTTGCCTTTGTCTCAAAACAAAGTTTTCAAAATTTTTCTTGGGCTTCATAAGCCTTGTGAGGACCTGGGCCTTTTGACTACCTCACCCCACTTAAGAGGTCTTTCTGGCTATTCTCATCCCATGTGGCCCTCACTCACATAATTAAAATTCATAAATCGAATTTCAAATCAAATCTCTTTTGCGGTTGAAAACTCTTTCATAAAACAGAAAAACTGTGTTCATATAACAGATTTCATTTCTCGCAAATATGTAACAAGTTCATGCATAAGTCAAAATCATATCATTTCGTTCAAGAAACAAAATCAGAAGACATGCTCACAGATTTGAAGGCATGCTCAAAACTCATGTATTTAAATTCATAAATCTTTCTTCCAGTTTCAGAAACATGATAAGATAAAGCTGGGGCTCAATAAAAATTGGCCTTGGTTTTGTTTAAATGTTAACTTGGACTAAAGAACGAACGCTTGGTATAACTTCTGATCATTGACTAAAATATTATGTAACTCAAATATTTTCATAAATCCAAGTTTGAGGGAAAGGAGGATGCTATTACCATTTTAAATTACACCCCTTACCTCGATTTATTGGAAGTACCAGTTCGAGTAGTGACGCCTCCAAGTATTCTCCCTTAAATCCTTCTACGATTCTCCTACACCGAATTTGGTATTCTTAGTATCCTTATTTAAATCGAATAGCTTACAATGCTTTAAAATCGAAATCTTATTAGCCTAAGGAAAATACATTCAGAATTTAAATTCTAACTCCTTAAGATCGCGTTAAACTATACATATTCAACCTTTGAAGTTCATCAATTTCCTCTTTTCCCCTTACTGCTTGTAGAAATTTCTTTCCACTATAAACTTCATCATCACATTGATAAAATAAATAATCCCTATGTGCTATTTCTTTTTGTCTGTGTACAATTGTACCAATATAGCAGGACATTTAATATTCATAAGCTCATATACTAATACACACACATGTATATAATCGTATAATTATACATTTTATCCATTTCATCATCTCATTTCATTTTCATCTTCAATATTCAATCCCAATTCTTGATTATCCTACTCAAAATATTTAATTTTCTTACCTAATTCTTAAAATCCCCAATTGTCCAATTAACACTAGTTTTCACAATTCTTCACAACCAAAATTTACACTAATTCATACAACAATCATTCTTTCATAATGAAATTTACACAGAAACTCAACTAGTTAAACCTTAGATTTTACCTAGAAGTCATTGTGCAAAAATGGGAAAATATCAGCTAAGTATTTTTTCTAGTATATTTTTTTGAACACTATAGCATCGGAACAGGGTGGTCGGACGGGGTAGGACAGACAAGGGAGGTTTTCGGGGCTTGGGTTCGGTGGAAGGTCGACATCGGTCTTCTTTGGTTTGCTGCAGAACGCGAAACAGAGGAAACACCTCTGTTTTGTTTTCGTTTCCAGGAGAGGGAAGAGGAAAGACGTGAAGGGGGAGGACAGGACGCGTTGTCGTCGGGGCTTGTGAGCTGGAGGGATGGCCGGTGTCTTCGCCAGTGACTGGTTCACGAAACAATCAGAAAATGGGTTTCAGGTTTTTGGGCGAGCAGGAAGGAAGGGAGAATGGAAGGCTGGTTTGTGTTCGGGTGAGGAGAGGCTGTCGATCTTAGGGTCTCGGTCCAGTCGGCCGGCGAGAGAAAGAGAGGTCGGTAGGGGGAACGGTCAGCGATCGGGAGAAAAAGAAAAACTGAGGGGGTTTTCTTCAATGGGATCGCACGATCCCCGCTTTTTTTTCCTTTTTCGTTTCTTGCTTCTTCTTCTTTTTGTTTTGTTTCGTTTCTTTTTTTAAATTTTGTTTATTTTATTTTATGTATCTATATATTTTATATTTATATATATATATATATTTATTTATTTATTTTTATTTATTATTTATTATTTTCTTTTATTTTACATTTTCAATTTTGGACAAATACATGTATATATATTTATTGTAATTATTTCTATCATTCATTCATTTTTCAATTTAACAAATATATATATATATATATATATTTATACACATATTTTCTTATAACATTTTTTCATTTAATTTTATTGTTTAATTAAATACAAAAAAATTACGGTGTTTACATACCGTAAGAGAGCCTCTTCACCGAACAGAGCCTCCCTGCCTAACAGAGCCTTCCTGCCTCCTCGGGCTTAAGGATGTTGGCTTAAGGATGTAGGGCTTAAGGAACTTACCAACTTCCACGGCCTCACATGTACCATAGTGTGAAAACTTGTGCGAGCAAAGCTCTAGCACGACTCATGCATCATAAATGAACCACTTCGTACGAACAACGTTCTAGTACGGCATTTGTGGATAAACATGAGAAAACCTCATATGAGCATAGCTCCAGTACGGTTATATGCATAAGATAGCCACTTAAAATCCACGTATGAGCAAAAGCTCCAATACGGTTTATAGAACATTATCATGGATCAAACCAAGGTGCGAGCTAAGCTCCAACACATTTCAAACATGTAAAAACATCAATATCCAGTGCAAGCTTGTAAGACCCGAATTTAATTAAAATACAAAAATTAAATAAGAAAAGATGGAGGAAGTATGAAGGAAGTCGGGTTAAATAAATCCCGAACACGTGTAAGGGCAAAACGGTCAAAAGATCGAAAGCCGGTATAATTTCGATAAGAAAATTTAATTAAAAATATGGATTTGAGAAATCTTGGTCAATAAAAGTGAAATAAAATTATTTCGGATTAAATTGATCAAGATATTAATTTATGAAAATTAATCGGGATTAATCGGGATTTTTAGTTCGGAAAAATAATCCCGAAAATAATCGAAAAATATACTGAAAAGTCACTCGGGACAATATCCCGAAAATACGGGGAAATTATACCCGAAAAAGGATTAAAATAAAATAAATTAAATTAAATTAAATAAATTAGAATAAAAATAATAATTTTGTATGATATTTTGGGGTGTTTTAATATATTATAAGGAATAGTAAAACAATTAAAATAAATAAAAATAAAATAAATAAAATTAATAAAACAAAAAAAAAAAGAGAGAAATTGGAAAAACGTCGGGGAGAGAGAAAGAGAAGAGGAAACCGAGGGAGACCGCGCGTGGCTAGACCGACCACCGGCCACCGGGCACCGACGGCCTCCGACGATGAGCCGAGGAGCAAGAGGGGAGGCCGGCGAAGCCAACGGCACCGGTGACGCGCGCCAAGGAGGCCGGAAAATGGCGAACGGAGAAAGAGAAGTCGCGGGGAAAAACGGAGTCGGTGCCGGCGATCCACGGCAGCTGGGGACGATCGGCGGGCACCGGTGTGACCGGGGAGAGGAGCCGGTCCTTTTGAGACCGGTATCGGCCGGCGAGACCACCGGAATCCGGTGGATCGAGGGAGAGAAGCCACGGAGGGAGAAGACGAATCCGGCGGCCACCGGCGAGATTCGGCCAACCCCGACCCCAGCCGAAGACTCCCCAGGCCCAGACGGAGCGATTGGTGGCGGTGGTAGCCACCGAAACCGGCGGACGGCGTCGGAAACAGAAAAGGAAGGAAATGGGTCCGACGGCGAGGAGAGAAGAGGCCGGACCGGCGGCTTTCCGGCGGCCTTGGGCGAAGCCGAGCCCAGATTCGAGCTGCGGACGACCCAGCGGAGCTGCTGGCGGTGGAAGCCGGCGGAGAACCGGCCGGAAAAGGGGCGAACCAGCGGTGAACCGGTCGAACCGGAGTGAACCGGCGGTCTGAACCGGTCCGAACCGGACTGAACCGGTTCAGCCAAAAAGAGGGGAAAAAAGGGAGAAAAAGGGAAAAGGAAAAAGAGGAAAAAATTGGGGAAAATTCCGGTGATGCAATCGAGCTTCGGGTAAGTCGATAAGCGGTCAAATTGACCGATTTAAATTTGGAATATTTTATTTAATTAATTTTGGGCTGAGAACTTACCCGGAAAAATTGTGGAATTGTGTAGCTCGACGATTGGCATCCACCGAGGGCTCGAGACAGCCTCGATTTGCGGACTAGCATGGAATCTCGGGTAAGTGACCCCTATTTACGACAATTTCCTCGTTATGCGTGATATTGATTTAATTCCGCATAAATTGAATTAAATTATGGAAATTTAGATTAATTGTCGTAAATATTTAAGTTAGCTATTCGAGAATTAGAACGAGGCCCGATAAATTATTGGTGGGCCCAGTGAGCCCAATAGGCCTCGATAAAGTAAAAATTAAGTGAAAAACGGGCTTAAGGCCGATCAAGGCCCATTAATGTGCAATCGGGCCCAATAGGGGTAAATGGGCCCAGCGATTTAAATTAAGCCCAGAAAAGATTAAGTACAATTAAATTATATGTTATCTGACCTGAGGAATGTTAATACGCAGTTCCGGGCATTTGATTGGGAGCATATCGGACTGCGCGACGAGATGACAATGGAAAAGAAAAAGGTCAGACTCGACGAGAATCGAGGTAAGGGAATTCTGCGGACTGCTAGAGGTAACAGTACGCAATTTTAAATTCATATGCAGTCCTTTAAAATATCCTGAAGGGTCTAGAGGTCAAATAATAATTTTAGTGCCCCGAATGGGCAAATTACTAAAATACCCTTGTTAAGGGTAAAATTCTAAAAATCTAGGAAAAATTGGGAGGAGCAAGGACAAGAGGTTCCTGCTCGTTCTGGAGATATTCCAACGCATGCATGAGTAGGCTGGCTCGCCTTGAAAGAAAGTGCACCGCATTGCATACTTTCAACGTGAAATTGATTTGAAAACTGTTTTGAGTAAATAGAGCCGCCTACGTGTTTTATTGACATATGACGTGCTAGAGCTCAGCTCGCACGGAAATTTCGATTTGTGTGATGCATGCATTAGTGCTGGAGCGAGAGCTCGCACTAGAGTTTTACATGCATAGGTGCTAGAGTATAACTCGCACCAGATTTCACATGCTCTTTCGTGACACGGTGCTAGAGTCTGACTCGCACCATATTTTCACATGATTTTCGAGACAGAGTGCTGGAGTTTAACCCGCACCAGTATTTATAAAATTTTCATGTGATTTATAATATACAGAGTGCTGAGCTTAGCTCGCACTAGTTTTACCGGATTTGTGGAGTACCGCTGTCTGCCCTTGGAGTCAGCCAAAAGGCCCAACAGGCTCAAGAGACCTCTTAGGTGGGGGTGTGAGTGAGGGATGAGGTTGGCGGCCTTGTGGGGATGTAAGCGGGCTCTGCCAGTTGACGTGTTTTGATGAGAGTGCTGAGCATCGCTCACACAGATTTTATGAGAACATGCGATGAGCCGTGCTTGGAGCATCGGGTAGACTGTGTGTCACCGATTTAATAGGCTCGCACGTGCGTTTTGAGACATGGCATGAGTATTGAGAAACAAACCTCTGTGGGAAGCAGGCCAATTGGGCCGGAGTACCTAGAGATATTACATGGGTTCATGGAGTACGATGTACCGTGTTGTATCTTCGGATACGGCATCTCCGGATGCAGCATCTTCGGATGCCGGGGATCGGATAAGACTGACGGGATGGACTGACCCACCTCCCGGGCGGTTCCCGATCATGGTGAGAACCCGCACACTAGGATCCGTGTAGCTGAGGAACTCACGAGGACAGATGTGGCCATAGTCCTAGTTATTTACCTATATACAGACGTTGCCTAGTCTCGCATGTTGATGATTTCTATGATGATTTAAACTGGGTTTTAAAACTAAATTGCATGATGGTATTTCCATGCTTTTCAAAACCCACGTGTGATGTAAATGTTTTCATGATTTTGTGTGAGTCAGGATCACCCGCAGGAGGGGTCGAGTCCTGACTTTATTGTCAAAATCTTAATTGAGAAAGAAATGATTTATGATAATTGCATGTTGATTTTTCGTGCAAATGTATTTTACATATCATCATAATGCATAGCATTGTTTTAAAATGTGTGGAGAAAGGGTGGTTTATGCATGGCACTACGTTCATGTAGGTAGTATGGTTACCTACTTGTTCGTAGGATTGCCTTACTGAGCTTGATGTGCTCACCCCTTTCATTTTCTCCCACAGATGATCTCCAGTTGAAGTTGAGGCGACTCAGTACTGCATTCCGGATATCCGCTGCTGCCCATCAACATAAGGTATATACACTTGTACTTATTGTATCTACATAAGCATAGCACAGTAACATGATTGTAAGTAACTTTAGGGGATGTATAAATAATATAACAATTATAAATGACTGGAGAAGAAATAAGTACTAGGGTAGATGTATGGTGGGACTGGCATTGACGCACAGCCCAATTAGTAGTGGAGTGTTGGTCACGATTCGAGGACAGGTAAGAATTAAGTAAGAAAATAAACAAAAACGCGAAAAAAATTCACTCTGATTTTTGGATAGTTGGGTCGTGACAAAGCTAGGCTCCAACACGTTTTAATTCACATAAACATGATAGACGGCTCATACACATTCAAAACCAATCTCAAAACACACTTAGCAGCTTACATGTGCTATCACATAACATCATTCAAACACTAGCCGACCTATCCATCAATTTGCTTAAAACAAAGCAACATGTTTTGTGAAAACATTCAAAACATTTGATTTATGCAATTATTAGCCTTACTATCCCATTTCTTTATAATACCATCTCAACAACCAAATCTCATACAAATACTTATAGTTACTTCCATACATCGTCAAACACATTTCTATAAACTCATGCACATTTCTAAAGCCCTATACACCCACAAAATACGAGCATCTACCTCTATATTCTTACAGAATTCCCTTACCTAGAGATCGCGATGCGTGATTCCACTTCCTTAAAGCTGCTTACTTGTGCGGTTCGATTCATCTCCAACGATTTCTCCGAAACTGCACATAAACGTAATTCACAACATTTTAGCCCATTATAATCCAACACTTGCATTTACTATAGTCGATTCGACCTATAGTTTCTATTAACGCTCATAGGGCCTATTAACTCATTCCAAATCGATATTAAATCGATATTAAGCTTATAGTGTTCACATCCCATATATTTCCTCACTATGGCTTTTATCAACATTTTACATACTCATCTCCATAAATTCACTCAATCCACAATGTAGCTTCATTTACCTACTTCAAATCATCCACATTATTCCATTAACAACTTAACATATCCCATAAATCATCAATTCATCCAAATTACACTTTCTCACACTAGATTCATTCCATTTTCTAAGTCACATTAGTCCCAATACTACCTAGATGGTTTCAACTAACAATACTTATGCAAATCAACTCCAAGATCAATAAACAACCAATATGCTTGAGTTGGAGCATTAGAAACTTACCAATCTAGTTTCTCTTCTTGCCTTAAAGGGGAAATGCTCCTTGCTCCTTCGATACCAACAATAAGGTGTTGGGTTTCAACTATGTTGTTCTCTTCCTCAAGATGAACAACATTGTGTCAAATGGCCTCCCTTCAAATCTTATTGGAATGAGTGGATTTTAGAGAGAGAAATCTAGGTTTTAGGTTGGAAATGGAAAGGTGTTGTTGTTTTCCGAAAATTACAGATTTTAGCTCCATTTTTTATAAAAATCACTTGATGAGATCGATCTACACTATGAGGAGATCGATTTGGTCCTCTTTAATCCCTCTTTTTTACGATAATTTAAGCACGAGATCGATCTATCGAACCTTGAGATTGATTTGCTCCAAACAGAGAGCTAAGGAGATCGATCTGTATGCTTGGGGATTGATCTTTTCATTATAGAATGTTTAGGAGATCGATTTGGCCCTATGGGAGATCGATCTGCCATATTCCATTGCTCAAATAAGAGCATTCTAGCTGTTCCAGATCGATCTCTCATCCTATGAGATCGATCTAGCTTTCATATTTTCCAGATTTTCTGCAGTAACTTCACACAAAACATCCTCAATTTGCTGCCATAGTCATTTTCTCATGCAACCACCTTTATGACTTGAAAATGACATCCATTCATACCTTATACACACTAAAACTTGTGTGCATTCTTTGCATAGCCAAAGGTATACCATACCAAGCTAAATGGAAGTTCAACTTCATTCCATTTCACCACACTACTCATTTTGAGTTCCAATCACATTAATCACTTACAAAAGCTCATTTATTCATATTCATACACAATAAAACTTGTATGTATATTACAAACTCATATTACACGTATGTACATTACATTTATAAACTTTACATTAATTGTACTTCATATTACAAGTACATTACCACACTTATGAATGCATAAGGTTCACATCCAAAGATATGAGTCTTACATGTCCATCAACATACTTTTATCAAAGAGCATTTTTTTGGGTTTTGGCAAAGACTGTTGTGCTAGGGTGCTTGGTAAGTTGCTATTTCTTTTTCGATTATAAGGAGGTACCCCTTGGACCTACTCCCTCATAAGGGAGAGTAACAATTGGTATGTCAATCCTTGGTTGTTATATTGCTATCTCATTTATGAATTATTATACAATATTTTTACCTTTCACATTACAATAATTGAACTTAATGAAAAACCATTAATGGATATAGAAAATGATAAGAAATTTGCACAAACCTGATGTATTGGTCATATTGTTTTGCTACTTATTAGAGATATTTTACAGAGGAAAAAATGTCAATCAATGCCTTATATCTGCAGATCAAATTTTTTGTGTTAAATGTTCACATCAATAGTAGATTATGATAATGAATAGTAGTTTAAGAAGTTGAACAAAAATGAATTGGCCAAATTGTACTGAAATTTTTTTTGCTATGATACTCTATTGCTTGTTAAAAGTACAATTGAGAGTTGTAAATTCTAAATTGATAAATGATTTAAGTTAAAAACGGATTTAATAATCATATAAATTGTCAGACCCGAGTTTTTGATTTACGTATGTAGCTTGTACCTTATAATTCTTATGTGTACGAACATTTTATTTCATAGTTGAATCATAAGAAGAGTATTTACTACCACGCAATCAATTAATTTGAGAAATTAAAAATGCATGTAAGCTACATAATAGAGAGATAAGGGTTAAAGTGATTTTCGAGCAAGTACAGGGGTAAAACGGTCAAATGACCAAAATTCGATATAAATCCGATGAGGAAATTTCATTAAAAATATGAAATCGAGAGATCGTGATCAATAACAAGGAAAATATTGAATTTCGAGTCCAATTGATCGAGATATGAATTTAATTAATATTTTTAGAATTTTTATCTCGAAAAATAAGCCCGAAAATAGTGAAAAAATATACCGAAAAGGTAAAATCGGACTGATAAATTTATTTACGGACTAAATGAATTTAATAGAAATTTTTGGGATATTTTAGGATTTTTAATATTATTTTAAGGATTAAAATAATATTAAAAATATATTATAAAGAAATTGAAAAAAAAAACGAAATTGAAATCTGAAATTTGGAATTTTCGGGGAGAGAGAAGGAAACAGAAACGCTCAAACCGACGAGGAGAAGAGCTTGCTGGACCAGCCACCACCGGCGACCAGCAGCCAAGCCAGCTACCGAAAAAGGAAGCCACTCACCCCGCGACCTCCCAGCCACCAGGACTCGCGCCACCGGCGCCGAAATCCGACGAATCGAAGGGAGAAAGCCGTGGAGGAAAAGAGGGCATTCGGTGGCCACTGGCGGGAGTTGGCTCCGATCGAGGCCAACCTAGAGGTCCCCTGTCCAAGACGCGTCGAACGGCGGCAGCGGCACTTCGGGAACCGGTCGGACGACGCCGGCACGACTAAACTGAACCTTCCAAACTGAACCGAACCGGACCGGTTCAGCCAAGGAGGAGAGAGGAAAAGAGAAAAAAAGAAAGAAAAAGGAAAAGAAAAATTTTTGGGATTTCATAGGACTTCGGGTAAGTCGATACGAGGTCAAAAGTGACCAATTTAATTTCCGATAAATTTATTTAAATTATATTTAATCAAAAATTGACCCGGAGTTAAATATACGAAATTGTGTAGTTCGACGATTAATTCCGAACAGAAGCCCGATCGAACTTCGATTTGCGCACCATCGCACAATCTCAGGTAAGTAAACCTCATTTACGACAAATTATGTGATTTATGCGTATTTAAGATTTAATTTACGCATTTCAGATTAAATTTCAGATTTAGTGAATTATATTCGAAAAATTGAATAAAATGTCGTAAATGATATACGGGCTATCCAAAGAGCTTGGAATAAAGCCCAATGGGTATTGATAAGCCCAATGAGTCGATAGACCCTGATGAACGGGCTTAATACGGATTAAGGCCCAATTAAAGTGTTTAAGGCCCATTAAAGTAAATGGGCCCATTTAAATTAAATGAACTATATTAAATGTGTAATACAATAGGAAAAGTGTAATTAACTCAGTGAATGGTTAAATGCAGCTCCAGAGTCATATTGAGAGTTGACTGGACTACGAGATTAGACAGCACAAAGGAAGAGAGGTCACACGACGTGATCCGAGGTAGGGGACTCTTGCAAGTAGCTAGAGATATCTGTGCATATTTTCGTTGGATTTTACATTCACTGAAATTGTTTGAGGGTCAGAGAAAATCTATAATAATTATAGGGACCCGATATGGGTAAATTACGTTTTTGCCCCTAGTTAGGCAAAAAGTGAAACTTTGGGAAAAGTTGTAAAAAGCATGGAAATGATGTTTTGAATGGTTTTTACTGCTGTGTAGCAGAAGAGTAGGTGGATGAGCTAATGTTTTGAGGTCGATGTAAACTAAGCACACTTTATAGTGCTGATTTTAATGATTTTAAACATCCCTATTTTAAAAAGCCATTTATCGAATTATGTGGAAACAATTGTGCTGGCGCACAACTCGCACTTGATTTCAGATGTTTTTCACATACCTTAGTGCTGGAGGTTTACTCGCACTGCATTTATTTGACATGCATTATAGAGTACTGGAGCATTGCTCGTACTCAGTTTTATGTGATTTACATGATAGAGTGCTGGAGCGATTAGCTCGTGCTCGAGTTTTACATGAGATGCATGATAGAGTGCTGGAGCGTTGCTCGTACTCGATTCTTCATGATTTGTACATGACATAGTACTTGATTTGAATGAGAACTATGCATGACCTGGTGCTAGAGGTTTATTCGCACTAGTGTTGATATTTTGACATGCATATACAGTGTTTTGAGGCGGAGTGTTGACTGTGTGTCACACTCAAGACGCGCACTGTAGTTTTTCGTGATATATACACATGGTAGAAAAACCGTGACGATTTTCTCCATGTAGACTGAGTGTCACACTGTTGAGATGTTCTCACGTGGATTTAGAGACGTGGCATTGATTCTATAGTATGAGGGCTAAGACCTCAAGCACCCCGACTATGATGTATTTCCATGGTATGAGAGGCTAAGACCTATGGCAGGCACCCCGGCCATGATGTATGGGTCCACGAGTGTACGTTGTACCGTGCGTGTGGCATGGAGTACACTGTACCGTGTTTTGTGTTGTGGAGTTGTGGAGGAGAGTTGTTGATAGCTGGCGGTTGTGATGGACTGACCCCCCTCCCGTTACAGTAGTGATAACCCGCACATCAAGTACTGTGTTGCCTGGGATTTCACCACATGTTAGGATATGTACATAGTCCGGAGATGCTCTCTTACGGTAAGATCCTTAAGCCCAACATCCTTAAGCCAGAGTGGGCGGAGAGGCTCTGTTCGGCGGGAAGGCTCTCTTACATAGTCTAGAGAGATTACATTTAGCCACTGAGTCTCGCATAATATATCACATGTGTTTTATGATACGAGTAGACCTGAGGGATGGGTCGAAACCCAATTTATTTGTGTTGTGATGAGAAATGCCATATTTACTGTGTTTTGAATGTAAATGGCATATTTTATATAAAGGCATTCTTAAATGATTAAATATGCACTGTTTTGCATGAATGCCTCTGATTGATAAATCAGCATGTGTTTAGTACATGGGATTTTAAATCTGTACTATATTATATATATTTTAAACATACTTTTGAATTGAGAGAAGGAACGGCAAAGCACTATTTTCAGTAGATAGTATGGATGTCTACTTGCTTGCCTGATTTCCTTACTGAGCTCGTTGATAGCTCATCCCATTCATTTTCCCCCCATCTCTACAGATTCTCGTCAGTAGATTGAGTCAGCTGAGGTATTACATTCCTTTGATCCGCTGCCACTCCCCATCTAGCGAAAGGTATACACATGCGTACTCTTTTGTATCTGAATAATGCATAAACACAGTGATGTACACGTTTTAACATGGGGGATGTAATGTTGTAATTATATTTAAGTATATGAATTTACTTATGATATGAATGTCATATATGTATGATACGAAAAAGAATGGTAAGGTATGTATGGATGAGGAGACTAATGCCTATTCACAGCCCAACTGTTGAGGAGATAAAGGTAAGTAAAAAGTGAAAAATTTGTTGTGGTTTTTGGTAAAGTCGCGTGTGGGAGGAGGGCGTGACATAAATGGAAATAAATAAGTTTCCTATTAATTATGACTATAGTTTAAGGGTTAAGCTTTGCAAGCAAATCTCTAGTTTCAATTCAAAGTAATTTTCAATTTATAGTGAAATTATTTCTGATCAATTTTCAATATCTTAACTCAACTATGACTACTCTAATTTCACCATTAATAGGGGCATAAATCAAGCCATAAATACTTCAATGAGTGCAATATCAAAGTAAGATTTTATATCAATAAATACAGACAATTGTTTAATATTTAATACATGATATCAATCTGGTAACAATTTAATACATTATTAATTATTAATTTAAGACTCATTTGGTAACTGTTGCATAGTTTATGTGTCAAAAAAGAAAATTATCTACATGAGTCCATGTCAGAAAAATTGACAAGCATGCAGTATCTTGTAATTGTAGGTTTCAATTCATTCTCAATCATTATCAAACATATAATTAATAGAGTACGTTGCGAAATCATAAACATACAATACCGAAACCAAGCCAATGGATTAAACTTAATATATAGAAATTGGCATACATAAAATAAAATATGGATTTCAAAACATATACATACCTTGATCTTGAGAACTAGCAACTTAAGATTATGAAAACCCAATCCAACACGAATACCAAATAGGCAATTTCAAACCAATAGTTGTTCAGTTGCCCGAAGTCTAAATTGTATTATGGCATTTTCTATACTAGTAGATTGGGATTCACAATCTTAGCATCATGTCTTGCTTTTATCTTTTAGCTCTTAAGAAATAATTTCTTAATGCTCAATTAGCCTAGAAGAATTTTAGAAAACCAAGAACACAAGAGATAGAGGGGCGGCAGTAAGGGAATAATTCTAAATGGTTTTGGCAGCTTATTACTATGGTTTCATCTCTTATGAAGGCCAATCATAATAAGGTTTTTATAGGCCAGGGTTTTGTCTCCTTTTAATTGGTATATTACCCTTTAGCCTTAGAATTTATTATAATTATAATTTGGCCCATAATTTAATTAAACCCTTTTAATTAACTCCACCGAATTAAACATTTAAATTAGGCCCAATTATAAATCCCTCTTAATATGCCCAATCAGGAAATTCCAAAATTTTGAACTTGTCAACTTAATTTAATCCATTTGTTGTCTTATTGTCTATGATTCCTTAGGTATCCAATATATTGGCAATGAATTAAATTATCTACAAGAGTAGCATCTACCAATGCATCATGACCACCAAAATGCTAGAGAGGTCAAAGGTTTAACTAACCTATTCAGTGCATAGCGTCACATTGTAATTCAATTCTTTTATCTCAGTGTCTCATAAATGGATAAAGTTTGACTCGTTGTCTATTCTATGTACATTTCCATTTTTACCTTTGAGTTTCCAACATTAACTCGAACTCTTCATTTGACTTGTCCAAGGACTTTAGAGTTAATGTGACTAGGATATGTGAGATGTTATCCCCTTAAGTTACTTAAAGAAATGAATCTTCATCTTAATCACTCATCCACCTTCATATGCTTTGTGACATACCCAAAAAATCTATTTTAGGGATTTAGCTTTTCTAAACCGTAAAGATGAAAACAAAGTATGTCGATCCACATGTAAGATGACTTGACATATTAAATCCAAAGATTACTTACATTATCGTCACATGAGAATGTAGTCCACAAACATTTAAGTGACACTACCAAATTGAACTCTTATAGCAGGTCATGTTCAGTGAACTTATTGTCACACCCCGACTCTGGGTGCCTTTCATCCATACATATACCACATACGGTTGGGCTGTGAGCTGATGTAACTACTAATTCCATACATTTATAGTGGAAATATTTGAAAACTTTAAAACACACACTCCCAAGCATGTGTGTAAATATACAAAATCGACTGTATAAATATAATATCATTACATAACATCCCCATACAATTTTCTGCATTGTCAATGTATGACTGTGCGATAAAAAGTGATAGATACAAAATGCTTATGTGTATACATTTCTTATACCTTAGCAACTGGTGGGAGCTGACCAACACAAAACCAATCTAGAGACCACCGCACTGCTCTACTTCTCAGTATCTGGAGGGGGAAAAATAGTGGGATGAGCAAACCACAGTTCAATAAGGAAAAGGATGCTAACATGTAGATACTGTATTATCTACATAGCCCATGCATGATGAATAAAATCATCTTTCTTTTATAAATGAAGATATCAATGGAAAATGTATTAAAACACATCTCTCTCATAGGCATTTCCATAAAAATCAATGCTCACTATTTCCATTTGGAACACATGCCATAAAATAGTGCTATCACAACATAAGTATTCAAAACAAAATATTTATCAAATCACAATATCTCTTTTATTTGGTTATGGTTTCTTCACTTTGCCAAAAATGAAAGGATGAAGATGATTATGTGTTAGATGGTATTTATAAGCCAAAGACTTAGCCATTAAGTCACCAATTACAGCCACCTTAATTGACTTTTAATGGGTTAAGGTTAAGGTTATCAAATTGGATTTTGCTACATTTGTTTAAGTGATGGTTACCAAATTGAATTTTGCTACCTTTTATTAATGGTGTTTAACTTATACTAATGGGCTTTCGATTTGGGCTTTTCTTTGCTTTTGGGATGAAAATTTTTCTACCAATTGGGCTTTCAATTGTCTTCATATTGGGCCCACCAAATGGCCCAACAATTCAACCCATTGGGCTTTCCAATTTCGGCCCACACTTGTTTATACCTTAATGGGCTTTAAAATTTCAACTTTGGCCCATTGCGTTTTTACCGGTTAAATTTAATCTGAAATTCGTCCGAATAAATTTTCCTTACTTTAGAGGATGAATATCTTGTATTCTAACTAAAAATATTTTTTCCCAATTTTTGCTCCATACTTAAGTTAAATTCTAACCATTTTGCCGTTTCCAGGAGGCGAATATATCAAATACACCTCAAACGGACCATTTCGGACTCGTTTAGCCCCTTTTTGGTAATTACTCTACTTCTATGTGTTCGGGACCAAATCAAACTGACTTTCCTTCATAAGCTCTCTATAGTTACAATTTATAAGTTGTTATCTTCAATCAGAATGATTCAAATCCATTCAGTTTAGCCTGTGGCACTTATAGCCCTTATTCGGCCTTTACGTAGCTTATATGTGTTTAGTCACTTTACTTACAATTTCGTTGTAGTAAATACTCTTCTTATGATTCAACCAACATAATAAATGTTCTTACTTATATGAATCATAAGGGATAAGCTACATAAAAAATTCGGGTCTTACACATATACCACATACGGTTGGGCTGTGAGCCGATGTAACTACTAATTCCATACATTTATAGTGGAAATATTTGAAAACTTTAAAACACACACTCCCAGGCATGTGTGTAAATATAGAAAATCGATTGTAGAAATATAATATCATTACATAACATCCCCATACAATTTTTTGCATTGTCAATGTATGATTGTGCGATACAAAGTGATAGATACAAAATGCTTATGTGTATACATTTCTTATACCTTAGCAACTGGTGGGAGCTGACAAACACAAAACCAATCTGAAGACCACCGTAGTGCTCTACTTCTCAGTATCTGGAGGGAGGAAAATAGTAGGATGAGCAAACCACAGCTAAGTAAGGAAAAGGATGCTAACAGTTAGATACTGTACTATCTACATAGCCCATGCATGATGAATAAAATCATCTTTCATTTATAAATGAAGATATCAATGGAAAATGTATTAAAACACTTCTCCCTCATAGGCATTTCCATAAAAATCAATGCTCATTATTTCCATTTGGAAAACATACCATAAAATAGTGCTATCACAGCACAAGTATTCAAAACAAAATATTTATCAAATCAAAATATCTCTTTTGTTTTCACAAATCATTTCTTTTTATCAAATTTCCTTCTTTTCTGAGTTTCACAAGTTTCTCTAATCTCAGAGATAGGTAGGGAATATAGGAAAACAAATATCCATGACATATGGCCATAGTCAGTGATCCCAAGCCTCACTGATCAGGTGTGCACAGGGCATCATTCGCCTAAAAGGGGATGGGTCAGTCCTACCCTTCGGCTCATCTCAATCATCATCATCTTCCTCATCACATCACATATTCTCACGATAAAATGTATGCCATGTGTCATCTATGCGATACTCGTATCCACGTGCACCCAGCACTGTACATAGTATTCCACGGACAACTACATGGTTCAATGTACGCCCGTGGACCCAGTTCATCTACCTTACACAGATGGACTCATCATCCTTAACCATGTCTCATATACTAGGCGAGCAGAATCAGCATGACAAACAGTCATCGCAAGGATCCAGTGCAGTATCTCTCAGTGCGAGCAACTGCTTCTAGCACTGTATCATCTCAAAAATCGTTGTGCGAGCTAGGCTCCAGCACATCATCATCATCATAAAACCACGTGTGAGCTACGCTCCAGCACGGCTTATAAAAACATGTAAACATATGCGAGTAAAACTCCAGTATAGTCAAAATCATCAAAGCAGGTGTGAGCTAAGACTCTAACACCATTTCACATCTCAAATCTAATGGTGGCCATTTTTTTCTTTTAAAACTTAAATCATGTTTATTAACGAAGCATGTCCTTCCATGCTAAACATGTAAAACTAGCCAGCCTATCCATCATCATTTCTCAGTCACAAAACAACGTATAATTGTAAAAACATTAAAAACATGCATGTCAGGCTATTTTTCTTCCCACATCCCATTTTCACAATTCATACCATAATACATTTCATATTACTTATGGCTCAGTAGCTAAACATAATATTACTAACGTTATAACTACTAAAAATCGCTGTAAAAATACGTACGAATATCTCTATTGCTAATATACAATCCCTTACCTTGAATCGCGCTTATATTTCCTTCGTCTTGTTGCTCTGTTCGCGATCCGGGTTAATCGAGTCTCAACGTATTCCAATCTACATGCATAAATCATTAAGTTATTTTCCCCTCCTTATCCCAAACATTCACATTTGTCATTCATTTACCTATTCATATTTCTCAAGCCTTTTATTCTATTTCACCTTTTCCACTAATATCACTATATCTTATCTTAAGTTTTCCATCACTTCTCCATAAATATTTCTTCATGAATTCTCTCTTAATATTACTCACTCATCACTAAAAGAATCATTTCCATCTATATTTCACATACCATTCAATCCGTAAAATGTCAAGAAAATTCACATTTAAATCTTGAGGGTTGAAGAACTTACCTAGCTAAGCTTTTTCCTTAGCAAAACTTGTAATAGTCTATTCTCCTCCTCTTGATCAAACCAATGGGTGATTTTTGGGTATGTTGTTCTCCTTTCTTCAAGGAACAACTTTCCCTTCTTGAGCTTCTTCTAAATCTGACTTGAATGTAGTGATATTTAGAGTGAGAAAGTTTAGTTCTTTGGGGGAAATGGATAGGTGTGGGTTTGGTAGGAAGGAAATCTGATTTCCAGCTCAATCCCGTGCTCATTTTATAGATACAGAGACATGAGATTGATCTGGTCCCTTGTGGAGATCGATCTCTACATAGTTTGGTAGTCCTTTCACCTAACGTAACTACTACCAGATCGATCTGTTGCAAGAAAAATTCTTCTTGGAGATTGATCTTATCCTCACAATTCTTAACGAGATCGATCTATTTGTAAATGGGAGATCGATCTGTTGCTTAAGGGAGATCGATCTCTCCTTGGTCAAGACATTTGGGGATCGATCTGTGCCTTGTGAGAGATCGATTCCTTCCAGATAGAGACTTAAGGAGATTGATCTGCCTTATTCAATTGAACTGATATTTGGCATTTTGTGAGAGGGGATCGATCTCTTCTTCATGGGAGATCGATCTGCTCTTCCCTTGCATCCCAATTTTTACAGTTTTCTGTAGATTTTCACTTTGTAATTCATCCTTATTTGCCTAATACCTCATTTTATATTTCGTACACAACCAATGTATAATAGTATCCATTCCGTATAGTTCATAGGCAATGAAACTTGTGCACACACTTGAAATCATGGATTATAATTAGATTCATCATCTTTACATCCTTTTGTCATTCATACACATGTAACAATGTACATATACATCATAGCTTCATAAGAAAGACTTGTAAAACTACAGGTATTACATTTCTCCCCTCCTTAGAAAATTTGGTCCTCCAAATTGAATTGAGTTCATTTATCAAAAAGTTGGGGATACTTCTCCTTTATCAGGTCCTCTAACTCCCAAGTGGCTTCCTCCAATGTATGATGTTGTCATAGGACCTTAACTAATGAAATCGACTTATTCTACAACACCTTCTCTTTTTCTATCCAATATCCAAATCAGTTTCTCTATATATGAGATATTCTCCTTGAGCTCTAATGGCTTATAGCTAATTACATGTGCTGGATCCGGATGGTACTTCCTGAGCATGGAAACATGGAAAACATTGTGGACCTCTGCTAGCTCAGGTGGTAAGGTTAGTCTATATGCTCTATCTCTCACTCTATCCAAAATCTCAAAGGGACCAATAACGTGGACTTAGTTTTCCTTTCTTCCCGAACTTCGTTATTCCCTTAGAAGGAGATACTTTCAGAAATACAGACTCGTCCACAATGAACTCGAGTGGCCTCCGTCTCCTGTCAACATAGCTCTTTTGTCGACTTTGAGATGTTTGCAACCTCTCACATATTATCTGAACATCCTCTGAGGCTTGTTTAACCAAGTCGGGAGCGAGCAACTATCTGTCACTAACCTCTTCCCAACCAATAGGTGATCGGCATCTACGACCATATAGTGCCTCATAAGGGGTCATACCAATACTTGAGTGGTAACTGTTGTTGTAGGCGAACTTAATCAGTGGCAAATGATCATCCCATGAGCCTCTAAAATCTAGCATACACGCTCTCAACATATCCTCTAGGGTCTGTATAGTCCTCTCTGACTGACCATTTGTCTGAGGATGAAAAGTGGTGATAAAGCTCAATTGGGTCCCCATCGCTTCCTGAAAATGTCCTCAAAAGTGGAAAGTGAAGCGGGCATCCTTATCAGAAACAACAATCACTAGGACTTCTTGCAGTCTCACTATTTCCCGTACATACATGTTTGCCAACGCACTCAAGGTATCTATAGATCTCATGGCTAAAAAGTATGCCGATTTTGTCAACTGATCTACTATAACCTAAATAGCATCATGGTTCTTATGAGTTCTCGATAATCCTATCACAAAGTCCATAGTGACATGCTCCCATTTCCACCTCGGTATCGGTAGAGGTTGCAATAATCCTCTAGGTTTCTGATGTTCTACCTTAACCTATTGACCGATAAGACATCTAGCAACATACTCAGCTATGTCTCTCTTTATTCCAGACCACCAATATATCTTCTGGAGATTTTGATACATTTTACTGCTCCCCGGATGTACTGTGTATCTCGATGAGTGAGCCTCTGATAAAATCAACTTCCTAAGCTCTAGATCATTCGGGACACATATTCTATTTTCAAACCTTAGTAGTCCATCTGAACTTAATACAAAATCAATACCCTCACATTTCTGAATTTGGCTAATTACATCAATACACCATTGATCATTCTGCTGAGCTTGTCAAATTCTTTCAATCAATTCTAGTTCTAATCTCAAGCTAGCTATAATCCCATGACTACCAATCTCAAGCGAGGCCATATCTAAACTAAGGTTCATGAATTGCTCCAACAACTCGTGCTTCCTAACCATCATATATGATACCAACCCGAGACTATTTTTACTCAAGAGGTCAGCAACCACATTTGCCTTCCCTGGGTGGTACAAAATCTCACAATCATAGTCCTTGAGGAGTTCTAACCACCTTCTCTGTCTCATGTTTAACTCTTTCTATGAGAACATATACTTAAGACTCTTGTGATCCGTAAAGATTTGAAATCTCTCATCGTACAAATAGTGGCACCATATCTTCAATGCAAATACTACGGCCGCCAACTCTAAATCATGAGTGGGGTAGTTCTTCTCATGATCTTTCAACTGTCTAGATCTATAAGCAACCACCCTTACATTCTGAATCAATACACAGCCCAGTCCTTGGTGTAAAGCATCTGTGTAAATAGAATAGTTTCTTGAGCTATTAGGAATGGTGAGAACTGGCGCGATGGTTAATTTGTGCTTAAGTTCCTGAAAACTCCTTTCACACGTTTCGTCCCATGCAAACTCCACATTCTTCCTCTTAAGACGGATCGACGAAGCAGCCAATCTAGAGAAACCCTCTACAAATCTTCTGTAGTAACCTGTCAAACCTAGAAAGCTCCTGATCTCTGTGACTATCCTGGGCTGTTCCCACTTAACAATAGCCTCAATCTTAGAGGGAACTACTGACACCCTATCCTTCGATACAACATGGCCTAAAAAAGAAATCTGCTCTAACCAAAAGTCACATTTATTAAGCTTGGCATACAACTTTCTCTCTCGGAGGGTTTGCAAAACAATCCTCAAGTGCTGCTCGTGATCTTCCCTGGATATGGAATAAACCAATATATCATCGATGAATACTATCACAAATTGATCCAGATATGGCTTGAATGCTTCATTCATTAGAGCCATAAAAGTTGTCGGTGCATTTGTAAACCTGGAAGGCATCACCAGGAATTTGTAATGACCATAGCGGGTGCGGAAAGCTGTCTTGGGTACATCTTCCTTTCGAATCTTCAGTTGATGGTACCCAGACCTCAGATCTATTTTGGAAAAGATCTGTACTCCCTGAAGCTAATCCAATAAATCATCGATGTACGACAATGGGCACTTATTCTTGATGGTAGCCTTATTCAACATCCGATAATCAATACACAACCTAAAGCTTCCATCTCTTTTCTTCACAAATAATACCGGGGCTCGCCATGGTGAGACGTTTGGTCTTATAAACCCCTTATCTAGCATATCTTACAACTGCTTCCTTAATTCCTCTAGTTCAACCGAAGCCATCCTATATGGTGACTTGGATATTGGCTCTGTTCCAAGTGTCAAATCTATACCAAATTTCATTTCTCTATTCGGTGGAAATCCCGGTAGGTCATCTAGAAAGACATCAGGGAATTCTCTAACCACTAGAATGTCATCCATATCTGGATGTGTTTTGTTCAAGTCCACCACATAAGCAATAAAACCTTCAAAACAACATTCATGTCATTTATATACCCATGTACTTTACTTGCTACAAAATCAGGATTTCATTACTTCTCACAAAATTTTACAATAAGTTCCTTAGGGGAGGAAAATGTAACAGACTTAGAGTAACAGTCTAAGATAGCATGATTGGTAGCTAACCAATCCATTCCCAAAATTACATCAAGGTCATACATATTCAACAAGATTAGGTTAGCTGTCGTGCACTTATCTCCTACCCTCACTTCACAATCTTTATATACTTGTTTGACAAGTTGGCTAACCCTCATTGGAGTACTTATTAATAAAGTCCTATTCAAGTATGTGGGTCTTACAAAACTTGTTAACTTTAATGCACATGCAGACGATATAAAGGAATGCGTAGCACCAGAATCAAATAAAGCTATAGCTTTCAAATCGAAAATCAGAATAGTACCTTTTATCACCTCAGAAGAAGTATCCGCTGATACCTGGTCTATCACATATACTCTGCCTTGACCCACAACTTACTTCCCTTTTTCTTCAGTCGTGGCTCTCTTTCTTACAGGAGGTGTAACTATAGGAACTTTCTTTGGCTCCTTACCCTTCTATAGGGCTACCTCAACCGCTTTTGGAAAATCCCTTGCATAGTGCACAACTCTACCACATCTGAAGCAATGTGTACCCTGAAAATGACAGGGCCTACTACCATGATATCGACCACAGACTCTGCACTGATCAATAGTCGGTCCACCAATCACTATACCCCTGGTTGGGGCTAGAGTCAGATACATAATTGGCCTAGTAGCATTCTTTTGTGACTGATCTGCCTCTCTCCGACATTTACCAGCACCTCTCTGACCAAATCTGGCACCCTTGCCATCTCTCAATTTTCTTGGACCCTTGTCCTTACCCCAACTGAACTCTGCAATATGCAGGTCATAGTCCTGCTCACACAACTGAGCTCGTCGTACTGCTTCTCTATATGTAGCAATATCAAACGGGGCCAATTTAGCTCTAATCGAAGGCCTGAGTCCATCCACAAATTTGCGGACCTTGATAGCTTCGCTCTTGATAGAGTCTGGATCATACCGACCTAGTGAGGTGAATCGTGACTCGTATTCATCCACTCTCTGATTCCCTTGAGTCAGATTTAGAAATTCCATTTGTGTCTACGTCGAGCAGTATATGGGATATATTGCTCTCTAAAAGCACCCAAAAACATGATTGTTGTGCCTTGAGCTCTCAATATAGGTCAGTGGACTTTCACCAGTGCTCTGCTTCGCCCCTCAGTACAAAGGTCGCAAGCGCTAATCTTTCCGTAGACGAACATCTACAGAAGTTAAATATCTATCTGACTAATCCAATCCTCAGCCACTATCGGATCCTTTACCCTACTAAAATAAGGAGGCTTGAAGTCCATAAAATCCCTCATTCTCTCTATGTCACAATCATAACCATGCCCCAAATCATCATCCTCATACTGCTGTGGAACCACTGGAGGAGGAACTAGCCCAATAGGGGGATCTCGTGGTCTATCGGGTTCAGGTTATGCAGGTGCAGCATTCTCAGGTTCAGATGTAGTTGCTGGGGGATTCGGTGTAGCCTATCTTGCTATACCAGGTATACCCTCCAATCTAGAGATAATTTAACCCATCATGGTCATCATCGTACATATGTCTTCTTCTAATCTAGCTACCCAAGGATCAGAAGCCTCTACCTGATCGTGGGGTTCATGACTAGAGAATGATCTACTATGTCTCTCAGTCCTACATTTTGCCCCTGAGCTCGTGAGCTCTCTCCCCTCTTGCGGTGTCTCTCAGGCATAACTCACAACCCTGTTGCCTTTTCTGCATTCATAACAAACTTTTAAATCACTACCAGCTCCATATACATATTTGTATCTAAATATCGTAGAGTAACTTGGGGATGTACATTTTCTTAGTCCTAAACATCGACTCACATCAGACTAACCATGCTCTAAAACCAAATTCTGTCACACCCCGACTCCAGGTGCCTTTCATCCATACATATTGTCACGACCGCCTATGACTTCTACTACTAAAAACCACTACAAATTTTTCACGTTTTACTTACCTTTCTCTTCACCAACGTTTAGGATGTGATTCGGTATTAGTCACCTTTTCCACATTATCTTATCATTTATACATGTCAATATAACTATCTATTGACTGTAATTACTTTTGTCTAATAGTGAGCTCACATATATTAAATACAAATACATCCCTCATATTACATACGTTTACATCACTGTACTGTTTATATGTTCAGATCCAAAATCGTACGTGTGTATGTATACCTTTCGCTCAATGGGAGTGCAGTGGACACAAGGAATACCAAACCTCAGCCATGCTCAACTACTACGGACGCTCTGTAGAGAAGGGAAAATAAAAAAGGGGTGAGCTCACAGCTCAGTAAGGAAATCAGGCAAGCAAGTAGACATCGACACTATCTATTGAAAATAATGCTCTGCCTTGAAAATATTATTTCCTTAACTCACTTAAAAACATGAATTTTAAAATATATATAATTGTATAGATTAAATCCCATGTACAAAATCATGTTAAGTGCTCAAAACATAGGCATTTCTTGCAAAACAATGAATTTTTATAATTTCATAATGCCTTTAGATAAATCCTGCCATTTATATTCAAATCACAGTAAATATGACATTTCAATCATTCACAACACATCAATCCGGGTTTTGACCCATCTCTCAGATCTACCCGTATCATAAAAACATCTAAAATTATGTGATATATCATGTGAGACTCGGTGGCTATATGCAATAATATCCTGGACTATGGCCATATCTTATAATGTGATCCCAAGCTACACAGATCTTGGTGTGCGGGGCAGTCACTGCTGTAACGGGAGGGGGGTTAGTCCATCACAACCGCCAGCTATCAACTCCTCAACTACACAACTCCACAACAACACACGGTACAGCGTACTCCGTGCCACTCGCACGGTACAACGTACACCCGTGGACCCTATCTCACGGTTGGGGTGCCTACCATAGGTCTTAGCCCTCATACCATGGAAAATCAATGCCACGTCTCTAAATCCACTTGCGAACATCTCAATAGTGTGACACTCAGTCTACACGGAGGAAATCATCATAGTTTTTCTAACATGTCTTATATATCACAGTAAAACTACAATGCACGCCTTTAAGCGCGACTCATAGTCGACACTCTGCTGAAACACTGTTTATGCATCTAAAATATCAAACACTAGTGTGAGTAAACCTCCAACACTAGGTCATGCATAGTTCTCATTTCAAAACAAGTACGAGCAATCGCTCCAGTACCATGCTATGCACAAAACTTATCAAATCAAGTACAAGGAATCGCTCAAGTACTATGTCATGTATAAATCATGAAGAGTCGAGTACGAGCAATGCTCTAGCACTTTGTCATGCATCTCATGTAAAATTCGAGTACGAGCAATTCGCTCCAGCACTCTATCACGCATATCATATAAAACTAAGTACGAGCAATGCTCCAGTACTCTATCATGCATAAATCATATAAAACTGAGTACGAGCAATGCTCCAGTACTCTATCATGCATGTCATGGAAATCTAGTGCGAGTTATACTCCAGCACTAATTTATGTGGAAAACATATAAAATCAAGTGCGAGCTGTGCTTCAGCATGATTTGTTCTCACATAATTCGATATATCGCTCTTTAAAAGGTATGATTTTCAAAACATTAAAATCAACACTATAAATTGTGCTATTTCACATCAACAATCAAAACATTAGCCCATCTATCTACTCTTCTGCTAAACAGCAGTAAAAACATTCATAATTGTGGTTTCCATGCTTTTTACAACTTTTCCCAGAAGTTGACTTTTTTCCTAACTAGGGGCAAAATCATAATTTGCCACTATCGGGTTGCTATCATTATTATTCACTTTCTCTGACCCTCAGAGTTTTTAAGTGAATACAAAAGTAGATGAAAATATGTGCAGGTATCTCTAACTACTCGTAAAAGTCCCTTACCTCGGATCACGTCACGTGACCTCACTTCCTCGGTGCTGCTCAATCTCGCAGTCTGATTCGCTCCTATTACAATCTCTGGAGCTGCATATAACCATTTATTTGGTTAATTATACTTTTCCTACTGTATTACACATTTAATACAGCCCATTTCATTTAATGGGTCCGTTTACTCTTGTTGGGCTTTAACAACTCTTAATGGGCCTAACTCTATCTTAAGCCCATTTCACTTTATTATTCATTTACGTTAGGCCTATTGGGCTTGTGGGGCCCACCAACTCTTATTGGGCTTGTTCGAGGCCCAAAACACCTCATTGGGTCGAGACCAATTCGACTTGGCCCATTGGCCTTCTTGGCCATGGCATGTGGCCGAGAGCTATCATGCCATCGGTCATGTAACACCACGCCACTTATGGCCATTTACTAGCCAATTCACTTAGACATTTTATCAAACACTTAGTTGGCATGTCTTAAGCCTTTCTTATAGTTCATGTTGGCATTTTATCAAACACCTTATATGCCAACATCATACAACTATCCATATGAACAATTTGATTATAACTAATCATGCCATAATCATGTATCTATGCATATCAACCTATACATGTCTTAAAATCACACGAGCATTTATCAAAACTCATATACCAACTTTTGGTTATCACATGTTCATAGTGATTTCATGTGTTTCAATCCATAAAATATATACAAATCAACTCCATATAATCCATAGATTAACATATATGAATTTGGAAGCTTGTAAACTCACCTAGCTTATACTTCCCACTTTGGCCGAAACTTCCTTGATTTTTGTCTCTCTCAATATGGCTCCTTCCAACACATGTTATTCCTCTTAATATGGAACAATTTTCATGAAGATCACTTGTTCCAAATATGTCTCTAACCTAGTGATTTCTAGTGAGAGAAAGCTTGAAAACTATTTGGTTATGGTTTCTTCACTTTGCCGAAAATGAAAGGATGAAGATGATTATGTGTTGGATGGTATTTATATGCCAAAGATTTAGCCATTAAGTCACCAATTACAGCTACCTTAATTGACTTTTAATGGGTTAAGGTTAAGGTTATCAAATTGGATTTTGCTACATTTGTTTAAGTGATTGTTACCAAATTGAATTTTGCTACCTTTTATTAATGGTTTTTAACTTATACTAATGGGCTTTCGGTTTGGGCTTTTCTTTGGGCTTTTAGGATGAAAATTTTTCTACCAATTGGGCTTTCAATTGTCTTCATATTGGGCCCACCAAATGGCCTAACAATTCAGCCCATTGGGCTTTCCAATTTCGACCCACACTTGTTTATACCTTAATGGGCTTTAAAATTTCAACTTTGGCCCATTGCGTTTTTACCTGTTAAATTTAATCCGAAATTCGTCCGAATAAATTTTTCTTACTTCAGGGGATGAATATCTTGTATTCTAACTAAAAATATTTTTCTCCAATTTTTTCTCCATACTTAAGTTAAATTCTAACCATTTTGCCGTTTCCAGGAGGCGAATATATCAAATACCCCTCAAACGGACCATTTCGGACTCGTTTAGCCCCTTTTTGGTAATTACTCTACTTCTATGTGTTCGGGACCAAATCAAACTGACTTTCCTTCATAAGCTCTCTATAGTTACACTATATAAGTTGTTATCTTCAATCAGAATGATTCAAATCCATTCAGTTTAGCCTGTGGCACTTATAGCCCTTATTCGGCCTTTACGTAGCTTATATGTGTTTAGTCACTTTACTTACAATTTCGTTGTAGTAAATACTCTTCTTATGATTCAACCAACATAATAAATGTTCTTACTTATATGAATCATAAGGGATAAGCTACATAAAAAATTCGGGTCTTACACATATACCACATACGGTTGGGCTGTGAGCCGATGTAACTACTAATTCCATACATTTATAGTGGAAATATTTGAAAACTTTAAAACACACACTCCCAGGCATGTGTGTAAATATAGAAAATCGATTGTATAAATATAATATCATTACATAACATCCCCATACAATTTTTTGCATTGTCAATGTATGACTGTGCGATACAAAGTGATAGATACAAAATGCTTGTGTATACATTTCTTATACCTTAGCAATTGGTGGGAGTTGACAAACACAAAACCAATCTGAAGACCACTATACTGCTCTACTTCTCAGTATCTGGAGGGGGGAAAAGAGTAGGATGAGCAAACCACAGCTAAGTAAGGAAAAATATACTAATAGTTAGATACTGTACTATCTACATAGCCCATGCATGATGAATAAAATCATCTTTCATTTATAAATGAAGATATCAATGGAAAATGTATTAAAACACTTCTCTCTCATAGGCAATGCTCATTATTTCCATAAAAATCAATGCTCATTATTTCAATTTGGAAAACATACCATAAAATAGTGCTATCACAGCACAAGTATTCAAAACAAAATATTTATCAAATCAAAATATCTCTTTTGTTTTCACAAATCATTTCTTTTCATCAAATTTCCTTCTTTTCTGAGTTTCACAAGTTTCTCTAATCTCAGAGATAGGTAGGGAATATAGGAAAACAAATATCCACGACATATGGCCATAGTCAGTGATCTTAAGCCTCATTGATCAGGTGTGCACAGGGTATCACTCGCCTGAAAGGGGATGGGTCAGTCCTACCCTTCGGCTCATCTCAATCATCATCATCTTCCTCATCACATCACATATTCTCACGATAAAATGTTCGCCATGTGTCATCTACGCGATACTCATATCCACGTGCACCCAGCACGGTACATAGTATTCCACGGACAACTACATGGTTCAACGTACGCCCGTGGACCCAGTTCATCTACCTTACACCGATGGACTCATCATCCTTGACCTGTCTCATATACTAGGCGAGCAGAATCAGCATGACAAACAGTCATCGCAAGGATCCAGCGCGGTATCTCTCAATGCGAGCAACTGCTTCTAGCACTGTATCATCTCAAAAATCGTTGTGCGAGCTAGGCTCCAGCACATCATCATCATCATAAATCCACGTGTGAGCTACGCTCCAGCACGGCTTATCAAAACATGTAAACATATGCGAGTAAAACTCCAGCATAGTCAAAATCATCAAAGCAGGTGTGAGCTAAGACTCTAACACCATTTCACATCTCAAATCTAATGGTGGCCATTTTTTCTTTTAAAACTTAAATTATGTTTATTAACGAAGCATGTCCTTCCATGCTAAACATGAAAAACTAGCCAGCCTATCCATCATCATTTCTCAGTCACAAAACAACGTATAATTGTAAAAACATTAAAAACATGCGTGTCAGGTTATTTTTCTTCCCACATCCCATTTTCACAATTCATACCATAATACATTTCATATTACTTATGGCTCAGTAGCTAAACATAATATTACTAACGTTATAACTACTAAAAATCACTGTAAAAATACGTACGAATATCTCTATTGCTAATATACAATCCCTTACCTCGAATCGCGCTTATATTTCCTTCGTCTTGTTGCTCAGTTCGCGATCCGGGTTAATCGAGTCTCAACGTATTCCAATCTACATGCATAAATCATTAAGTTATTTTTCCCTCCTTATCCCAAACATTCACATTTGTCATTCATTTACCTATTCATATTTCTCAAGCCTTTTATTCTATTTCACCTTTTCCACTAATATCATTATATCTTATCTTAATTTTTCCATCACTTCTCCATAAATATTTCTTCATGAATTCCCTCTTAATATTACTCACTCATCACTAAAATAATCATTTCCATCTATATTTCACATACTATTCAATCCATAAAATGTCGAGAAAATTCACATTTAAAGCTTGAGGGTTTAAGAGCTTACCTAGCTAAGCTTTTTCCTTAGCCAAACTTGTAATAGTCTATTCTCCTCCTCTTGATCAAACCAATGTGTGAGTTTTGGGTATGTTGTTCTCCTTTCTTTAAGGAACAACTTTCCCTTCTTGAGCTTCTTCCAAATCTGACTTGAATGTAGTGATATTTAGAGTGAGAAAGTTTAGTTCTTTGAGGGAAGTGGATAGGTGTGGGTTTGGTAGGAAGGAAATCTGATTTCCAGCTCAATCCCGTGCTCATTTTATAGATACAAAGACATAAGATTGATCTGGTCCCTTGTGGAGATCGATCTCTACATGGTTTGATAGTCCTTTCACCTAACGTAACTACTACCAGATCGATCTGCTCTTGATGATGAGATCGATCTGTTGCAAGAAAAATTCTTCTTGGAGATCGATCTTATCCTCACAATTCTTAACGAGATCGATCTATTTGTAAATGGGAGATCGATCTGTTGCTTAAGGGAGATCTATCTCTCCTTGGTCAAGACATTTGGGGATCGATCTGTGCCTTGTGAGAGATCGATTCCTTCCAGACAGAGACTTAAGGAGATTGATCTACCTTATTCAATTGAACTGATATTTGGCATTTTGTTAGAGGGGATCGATATCTCCTTCACGGGAGATCGATCTGCTCTTCCCTTGCATCCCAATTTTTGCAGTTTTCTGCAGATTTTCACTTTGTAATTCATCCTTATTTGCCTAATACCTCATTTTACATTCCTTACACAACTAACGTATAATAATATCCATTCCGTATAGTTTTTAGGCAATGAAACTTATGCACACACTTGAAATCATGGATTATACATTATATTCATCATCCTTACATCCTTTTGTCATTCATACACATGTAACAATTTACATATACATCAGAGCTTCATAAGAAAGACTTGTAAAACTACATGCATTACACTTATTCTTTAATAATCATTCACATGCTATCCTCAAATATCTCCCTATTTCAGTCTATTAGACCAATTGCATTCTTCACAAGTATAAGGCTTAGCATGTACCAATATTAGAACACTATCAATGCATATTCTTGATAGTGCAATGATTATGAATAAGTTTAGGAACACAGCTTTAAAGGATTATGATCCAATAATTGTAACTTATTACAATACACTTGTAAGGTTATTATGCTCTATGGGCTTTATCTATATAAGTATAATAATCACAATTATTCTTAAGACTTATGGATAAAGAAATATCTCATATAGTTATCAGAACTGTGAAACCCAACTTTTTCATGCTATTGTTTATTTAAAAGCTAAGATGAGAAGTTCAAAACTTACCTAAGTGTTCATGTAGGGCCCGAAAGAACCAAGAGCTCGGATGATGGAGAGTTGAGCTCGGGGTACCAAAAATCGAGATAAGGTGTCAAGTAAGAGTTCTTTAAGAATTGACAATCATATAAACATGATTTTATAGATGGAAGGTGAAACTAAAGTGATAGGAGCAAAATAAGTTGGTAAATCTCGGGTTAGCACTAAACCGAGAAATTAGGCCTAGTAATTGAAATAATTACGGAATAAATTCCATAAATCCGTAGAAATTATTTGGATGCAATAGGAAAGTAATATAAGATATATTTGACTTGGAGAATTATAACTGAGTGAAAATATTGAGGTTTCGGTGGTTAAATTTGTAACGCCCCGAAAGCGCGGAAAAAATGGATTAAATTTAAACTTTTTTAAACTTTATCTTATGTTGCATTCCTATCAGTATCACATACATAGCCAATTTATTTTATAAAAATTTCAGCAGCATAATGGCCGCAATTGTATTTAACTCATCCTGCAAAGTGTAAACACAATTTATATCCATAATCCAGTTGATTTTAATCTCTTTTCTTAATCATCAACACATCTCATCATCATATCATTCGTCAACAATATCAAAATATATACAAGTCATTAAATTGCGTTAGTACAACTCTGTTTATCAACATTTACACCTAACTTACATCCTAAAATCATCCTTTCAATAGTAGTCTATGCTTTACAAGGTGTCTGGAAAGTGAGTATAGTATAGCTTACTTATACAAAAGTAATCCAAAAGAGGGTCGTTATTCGCTCATCCACAACCACTGCTCAACAAATATATGTGCGATCACTGGAAAGAGTCTGAAAGAGGGGAAAGAAAGGGGGATGAGCTCTTCAAGCTCAGAAAGTAATGCATTCCAAGCAATGAGAAGTATAATATTGGAAAATAATAGGCTTTACGCCATACATAGTGAAATGATCACTATATTTGCATACTTTCCCAAAAATGCATTCTTACTTTCAAGGCTAAATGAAATCAAAACATAGTCTGAAGCTTATCATTTCTTCAAAATCAAAACAAAACATATATTAGAACTTAGCTTCCGAAGCTGATTCAAAATCAAACGAATACAAAACTTATCATTCAAATCAAAACGGATATAAAACTTATTCTTTCGAAGTCAAAACGAATACGAAACTTATCACTTTTCATTAAATCAGACATATAAGTTATAGAGACAAGACATTTGCATCTGTTAATCAGAAGTCATGTTCACTTAACATATAAAGTACCAATGGCCATGGTAAAGGGACTGTAGATTGGATCAGGGTCGTCCAGCGCCCTACTCCACTAAACAAACATATTCAAAACAGAGGGTGGAGAATAAAAAATGCTCCCTGTGGCCCAAATATTCGGCATGCAATCACAAGAGACTAATCGTATCCAAGTGCCCAAAAGTAATGCACGCGGTTTGGCATGCAACCACAAGGGACTAAATGTACCCAAGTGTCCAAAAGCAATGCACCACAGTAGTCTAAACTCCACACGGGCTCCGAGTGGCACAAATATCCAATGTGGGATTGGCATACAATCACGATGGGCTAAACGTACCTAAGTGCCCAAAAGCAATGTACCACGGTGACCCAAACTCCAACTCGGACTAATTATGACAAATTTCCAAATTTATATATTGTCTTAGTCTCAAAAACAAAACTTTCAAAATTCTTTCATAAAATGTGACTTTTGTGTGGCACTTTGGTCCTGTAGGATTCAGGAGGTGACCCCTACAATTAGATTTAAAATTGCTGTAACAGAACATAAATCATTCTTTACAAATATCAAAACACATAAGATACTTTTCCAAATACATATACACATATCAAAAAATCAAACTTTCATAACATAATCATTTTTAAAACCATCAGAAAACATGCTGACCATCAGAAAAAATGCTAAAAACATACTCGAAGTGTTCGAAAAAATGGCTTGTTCTTTAGTTTATACAAAAGGTAGCTTTACAGATTTCGAATAAGCTTTCTTTCTAACGTTTGATATTGTCACGACCCAAACTACCCAAAAATCAGAGTTAATTTTTTCGCGTTTTATTATTTACTTAAATTCTTACCTGTCCTCGAATCGTGACCAACACTCCACTAATAATTGGGCTGTGCGTCAATGCCAGTCCCACCATTCAATTACCATCTAACTTATTTCTTCTCCAGTCATTTATAATTGTTTACATTATTTATACATCCCCTAGAGACACTTACAAACATGTTACTGTGCTATGCTTATGTAGATACAATATGTACAAGTGTATATACCTTCTGTTGATGGGCAGCAGCGGATATCCGGAATGCAGTACTGAGTCGCCTCAACTTCAACTGGAGATTATCTGTGGGAGAAAATGAAAGGGGTAAGCACATCAAGCTCAGTAAGGCAATCCTACGAACAAGTAGGTAACCATACTACCTACATGAACGTGATGCCGTGCATAAACCACCCTTTCTCCACACATTTTAAGACAAATGATGTGAATTATGATGCTATGTAAATCGAGTTTGCACGAAAAATTCAACATGCAATTATTTTAAATCATTTCTTTCTCTTTAAAAATTTCACAATAAAGTCAGGACTCGACCCCTCCTTCGGGTGATCCTGACTCACACAAAATCATGAAAAATCCAGTTTCTCGAAAACATCGATATCCGAAAACGTATGTATATATATACACAAGATACGAGACTAGGCAATAACTGTATATCGGTAATAACCAGGACTGGCCAATATGTCCTCGTGAGTCCCTCTAGCTTCACGGATCCCAGTGTGCGAGGTCTCACCCTGATCGGGAACTGCCCGGGAGGTGGGTCAATCCAACCCGTCAGTCTTATCCGATCTCACGCATCCGAAGATGCCGTATCCGAAGATACCCCGTATCACAAAGATACCGTATCACAAAGATACCCCGTATCACAAAGATACCGTATCCGAAGATACCCCACGGTACATCGTACTCCATGCTACTTGCACAGTACATCGTACTCCATGGACCCATATCACTCTAGGTACTCCAGCCCAAATGGCCTGCTTCCCACAGAGGTTTTCATAACTTAATACTCGTTGCCATGTCTCAAAACGCACGTGCGAGCCTATTAAGTCGGTGACACACAGTCTACCCGATGCTCCAAGCACGGCTCATCGTATGTTCTCATAAAAATCAGTGTGAGCGATGCTCAGCACTCTCATCAAATCAAGTAAACTTGGCAGAGCCCGCTTTACATCTCCACAAGGCCGCCAACCTCATCCCTCACTCTCACCCTACTTAAGAGGTCTTTTGAGCCTGTTGGGCCTTTTGGCTGACTCCAAGGGCAGACAGCGCTACTCCACAAATCCGGTAAAACTAGTGCGAGCTAGGCTCAGCACTCTGTATATAAATCGTATGAAAATCTTATAAAATCTGGTGCGAGCTAAACTCTCACACCCTGTCATGAAAATCATGTAAAATCTGGTGCGAGTTAGACTCTAGCACCGTGTCACGCAAAAGCATGTGAAATCTGGTGCGAGTTATACTCTAACACCTATGCATGTAAAACTCTAGTGCGAGCTCTCGCTCCAGCACTAATGCATGCATCACACAAATCAAACATCGTGCGAGCTGAGCTCTAGCACGTCACATGTAAATAAAAACATGTAGGCGGCTCGGTTATTTCCAAATAGTTTTCACAAAAATCACATCAATTAAGATATGCAATGCTATGCATTTTTCTTTAAAAGTGAGCCAGCCTACTCATGCATGTGTTGAAATACCTCCAGAACGAGCAGGAACCTCTTATCCTTGCTCCTCCCAATTTTTCCTAAATTTTTAGAATTTACCCTTAGCAAGGGTATTTTAGTAATTTGCCCATTCGGGGCACTAAAATTATTAATTGACCTCTAGACCCTTCAGATAAATTTTAAAGACTGCATATGAATTTAAAATTTCGTAGAGTTTACCTCTAGCAGTCCGTAGAATTCCCTTACCTTATTTTCCTGTCGAGTCTGACCTTTTCTTTTCCTCTGTTGTCTCGTCGCGCAGTCCGATATGCTCCCAATCAAATACCCGAAACTGCGTATTAATATTCCTCAGGTCAGATAACATACAATTTAATTGTATTTAATCTCTTCTGGGCTTAATTTAAATCATTGGGCCCATTTACCCATATTGGGCCTGATTGCACCTTAATGGGCCTTAATCGGCCTTAAGCCCGTTTTTCACTTAATTTTCACTTTATCGAGGCCTATTGGGCTCATTGGGCCCACCAATAATTTATTGGGCCTCGTTCTAACTCTTGAATAACTAAATTCATTATTTACGACAATTTATCTAAATTTTCATAATTTAATTCAATTTATGTGGAAATTAAATCAATATCACGCATAACGAGGTAATTGTCGTAAATAAAGGTCACTTACCCGAGATTCCATGCTAGTCCGTAAATCGAGGCTGTCTCGAGCCCTCGGTGGATGCCAATCGTCGAGCTACACAATTAAATATATTTTCCGGGTAAACTTTCAGTCGATAATTAATTAAATAAAATATTCCAAATTTAAATCGGGTCAATTTGACCGCTTATCGACTTACCCGAAGCTCGATTGCATCATAGGAATTTTTTCCAATTTTTTTCCTCTTTTTTTTTCCCTTTTTCTCCTTTTTTCCTCTCTTTTTGGCTGAACCGGTTCAGTCCGGTTCGGACCGGTTCAGACCGCCGGTTCTCTCCGGTTCGATCGGTTCACCGCCAGTTCACTGCCTTGCCGGTCGGTTCTTCACCGGCTTCCACCGCCAGCAGCTCCGTGAGGCTGTCCGCAGCTCGAATCTGCCCTCGGTTTGGGTCGAGGTCGCCGGAATGTGGCCGGTCCGGCTGTTCTCCTCTTCGTCGTCAGACCCGTTTTGCTTTTTCACCGTTTCCAGCGCCGTCCGCCGGTTTCGGTGGCTGCCACCACCACCAATCGCATCGTCTAGGCTTGGGGATCATTTTGCGGGGTCGGATCGGGGCCAAGGCGCCGCCGTTCGCCGGGATCGAGCCCCTCAACCCGTCGGCCTTTCTCTCCTCCGATCGGCTTCCTCCGACGTCGGTTGGGCATGCTGCCGATACCAGTGAGGTCGCCGGCCTCTCCTCTTCCTCGTCGGCTCCTCGTCGGGGTCCCTTGTCGCCGGACAGCTCGTCGGGTTCCTTGGGTTAATCAGCTTCCGTTTGGTTTTCCTTTCGCGTTTCGCGATTTCGTTTCTGACCCTTTTTTTTTCTTTTATTAATTATTATTATTATTATTATTTATTTTAATTATTACACTATTCCTTAAAATACTCTATAAAAATCCAAAATATCCCTTAAAATTATTATTTAATTCTAAATTAATTAATTTAATTTAATTTAATTTATTTATTATATTTTAACCCTTTTTCGGGTATAATTTCTCTGTATTTTTTTGGGATATTGTCCCGGGTGACTTTTTAATATATTTTTTGATTATTTTCGGGGTTATTTTTCCGAACTAAAAATTCCAATTAATCCCGATTAATTCCAATAAATTAATATCTTGATCAACTTAACCCAAAATAAATTTATTTCACCTTTATTGACCAAGATTTCTTAAATCCATGTTTTTAATTAAATTTCCTTATCGAATTTACTCCGGCTTTCGGTCTTTTAACCGTTTTGCCCTTACACGTGTTCGGGATTAATTTAACCCGACTTCCCTTCACAAATACTCCTTTATTTCATATTTTAATTAAATTCGGGTCTTACAACTCTCCCCCACTTAAGGAATTTGGTCCTCCAAATTAGAACCAATTCATATGAGTCCATATACAACTCTGGGTACATCGATCGTATCATACTCTTAAATTCTTACATGACCTTTCTCCGGAGTGTATTAATACCAAGGACTTTAATTAGGGAGATCTTCAACCTCAATACTGTCTCTTTCCTGTTTAATACCCGAATCGACTTCTTCAATATACTTGTATTTTCATTAAACTGAACTTTTGGAGTTCATATTCGATCACCTATGCTGGATCTGGATAGTATTGCCGAAGTATCAAAAGCGGAGACACATTGTGGGTGCCTGTTAATTCAGGTGATAACACCAACTTACAGGTCTTATCTCCCACTTGTCCAATCTCTCCAAATATTCCATCCAGCGCAACTCAATTTACCTTCTTCCAAAAGTTCGCTATGTCCTTATTCTCTTAGGACAAGAAACATTTCAATCATACTAATTCACTAAGGGTGAATTCCAATACTTGTCTATCTGCTCTGAGGTGTTCTTAATCTCTCATCCTTAACTAAACATCCTCAGAGACTTATTATCCAAAGTCGAAAATAATTCTATCTGTCACCCACTTTTTCTTATCCAATTCGGGGAACAACCCTTACAGCTATACACTGTCTCATATCTTGTTATCCCGATACTCAACTGCCAACTGTCGTTATTGGCGACTTCAATTTGTGACAACTGATCATTCCAGGAGCTTATAAAATCCAGGGCACACGCTTTCATCGGATCCTCCAGAACTTGTACAGTCCTCTCTGACTGACCATCTGTCTGAGGATGAAAAGCTGTGCTAATACTCAGTCGGGTTCCCATAGCTTCCTGAAAAAAAACTATTCCCTGAAGTAAGAAGTGAAGTGGGAATCCCTATATGATACCATGCTCACTGGAACGCTACTTAATGTTCCACAATCTTTCTTATACATAAATCCTCATACACACTCTGAGTATCTGGGGATTTCATAACCATACGGTGGGTAGACTTAGTCACTCTATCGACTATCATCCAAATAGCCTCGTAATTCACCTGGGTCCTCTGTAACTCACTCTATCGACTATCATCCAAATAGCCTCGTAATTCACCTGGGTCCTCTGTAACCCATCACGACATTCACGGAGGCTTGCTCTCATTTTTCGTGCCGTGTCGATATAGGTAAGTGCTGCAATAACTCTGCAGACTTTTAATACTCTACCTTACTCAGCTGACATACTAGGCACTTTTTCACAATCTCTACCATGTCTCTTTTCACATCTGACCACCAATACCCTTTTTCAAATATTTTATATATTTTTATTACCTTTCGTATGCACTGTATATCCCGAAAAGTGAGCTTCTGACAATATTACTATCTCATCAACTGTGGTCCTGGGGAGCACTCATACTATCTCGGAACCTCTGTAAATCATTATCGTATTCTGTGAACTCTGTCACTGTACCCTTCTGAATCAGACCCAAACTATCGACATCCTGTCGATCATCATGCTAAGCTTGGCAAATCCGGGCACTCTCATCCGGTTCTAATCATCAGGCTAGCTGTCACACAATCACTGTCATCATCAGAAGGGATCACATCAATACTGAGGTTCACAATTGCTCTAGCAGCTCACGCTCCCTGACCATCATGTGCGGTACCATCCCGAGGCTCTTTCTACTCAAAGCATCAGCCTTTCCTGGGTGGTACAATTTTCACAATCAAAATCTCTCAGAAGCTTTAACCCACTATGTATTCTCATGTTCACCTCTTTCTGTGAAAACAGATACTCGGGCTTTATGATCAGTGCATATCCACAATTCCTCACCATGTACATAATAGTACATATCCTCGGTACAAATACTGTTGCCAACTTTAAATCATGGGTCAGATAGTTTATTTTATGATCAAGGAGTTGTCTGACTCCATACTTGACTATCTCCCCATTATACATCAATACACAGCTCCTTTATAATTTTGAGGTATCCATACTCACTGAGGACCTCTTGAGCTGTTGGGTATGGTGAAATTATTCACGGTGGTCAGTTCATACTTTACTACACCGAAATTTATATCACATCCTTCATCTTATTTATCGTCTTATTCAAAGACCACGTTTTCTTAGTTAAACGTGTAATCAAGGTATATCCTTTTAGAACTCGCAAAAATCCATCTGTAAAAGCAATTTTCAATTATTGCTTATAAATCGCCCTGGACTTTAACTGCACCCAACATATCATCGATAATGATGATTACAATTCCAATCCTTGACTTATTTACGCATAAGCGTATAAGATCCTTCAAAATCGCTTACGTTTTCAGGTACTAACCTGCGTCATTTCCTTTTCTTATCTTAACGGCTCTTATTAAATTTTACTATGTTAAACTTTATGATTTGTCGAATTTTAATATTCTTATCGTCTTAGTAAAAATATCCTAATGTTAAAGGTATTTATTACGATGATCGATTTCACGTTATAGATTATATATATATACTTTTAGACGCTGTCAAGTGTTCAGGCGGAGAGGTATTTTGAAATACCTTTATTAACCTTCAGACTTAACCACAACTACGTTATACCTCAGTTTATGTGGTCACAATTTATATTCGCTACTCATTGCTTTAATCCTAATGACTCCATATATTAAGGGTATTCCTTACCTAGCATATGTCTCTTACTCCAGTACATCTTGTATTTAGGATCTATCTTATCTCGAAGATTATCTCCTTTCGTATCAATCATGACAAAGCTCTTGTCATTATTCATTTTGTGAGTACAATCCTTTACTCCTTTAATTTCAACTGTTGCACCCCTGTTTTTAACTTAAAATCTCAATATCCATATTCCGTTTATTAATCCTCCTCTATTGGGGTACTCATTTATCAGTATTGTGCCCAATGATGTAGGCATTCATGCCTTTTACTCACTTATATGCGAATGAAGGCGGTATGAATAAATGTGTGGCACCAGGATCAATGAACATATGTACTTCATTATTCATAACAATTGTGGTATCTTACACCACATCCATGCAACATCAATAGCGTCCTGGTCCAAGACATCCTCTCGCCTTCGTCCAACAACCTACTTTCCTTTTTCCTTTCGGCTATTGCCTCCCTTCTCGTTGCAGCTATACCAACGAAGTTTTTTCTCCGTCTCTTTACTTTTCTGTGGGACGATTTCGCCCAATTCTGTGCAATCAAAATCAATGATCCGTCATACCACATTTAACGGCCATTTTCCATCAATACAGTGATATAGACCCTCTTTCCGTGGTATCCACCACACATCCCGCACTGCTTACAGTGATCACACTGCTACTCTGCTTCGTAGCAGGTCGGGGTCCTCCAATCACAATGCCCCTCAAGAGTGTCAAAATTGAATGCACTAGGGCCTTACCAATTATCTTACTCCGTGACTCGTCAAATTAAATCTTTTACCAATTACCATTTTCCCATTTTTAACATCTTTGTCATTTCTCGATTCTCTTTTCTGTCTCTATTTCAGCCCTCACTACCTTTTCCAATCTCAGAGGCGTGCAGTTCATGTTCTTATTTACCCAACTGCAAATCTGTGTACTGCCTCGATATAGGTAATATCTTACGGGCTAATCAGTCTCTAATTGACAATCCGGGCCATTCCATAAACTTTTAGACATCTCGACTGTCACTTTTCATAGTGTCAAGGTAATATCTGCCCAGAATATAACCGAGTCTCCATACTCGTCAATAAATTAAATCCTCTGGGTCAGAGTAAGGACTTTTATCTATCACTCCCTTTAAACAGTGTCCGGGATATCCTGTCACCGGAATATATCCAAGATATTTCTCATATCAGCTCTTAAGATGGGTCGAGCGGGTTTCCACCAATGTTCCGCTGCGCCCTCTGATCTTATGTATACTCTGAGTAATTTGCTCCTCAAAATAATCTCCACACTCCGCTCCAACATCGCGAAGCGTGTCTCAATACTGTCCGATCTCTCTGTCGGACTCTGTGAGGCATGCTTAACATTAGCCTCCATTCCAATCTCATACTGATTCTCATAGTCAAACTCAGCACGACTTAGCAAACTCAGGTCTATCTCTACGACCTCTGCCTCGTGCACTATCTCATCTAACGCGACTCATATTAAGCATTCCTGCATTCTCAACCATTTCTTAGTCAAACCCATCTTGATATACACTATTGTATCTAACTAAGCACAGTAACACGGGGATGTAATTTCCTAATTACTGACACTGACACACATCAGACCAATTGTGCTCTGATGCCATAATTATATGTCACGACCCAAACTACCCAAAAATCAGAGTTAATTTTTTCGCGTTTTATTATTTACTTAAATTCTTACCTGTCCTCGAATCGTGACCAACACTCCACTAATAATTGGGCTGTGCGTCAATGCCAGTCCCACCATTCAATTACCATCTAACTTATTTCTTCTCCAGTCATTTATAATTGTTTACATTATTTATACATCCCCTAGAGACACTTACAAACATGTTACTGTGCTATGCTTATGTAGATACAATATGTACAAGTGTATATACCTTCTGTTGATGGGCAGCAGCGGATATCCGGAATGCAGTACTGAGTCACCTCAACTTCAACTGGAGATTATCTGTGGGAGAAAATGAAAGGGGTGAACACATCAAGCTCAGTAAGGCAATCCTACGAACAAGTAGGTAACCATACTACCTACATGAACGTGATGCCGTGCATAAACCACCCTTTCTCCACACATTTTAAAACAAATGATGTGAATTATGATGCTATGTAAATCGAGTTTGCACGAAAAATTCAACATGCAATTATTTTAAATCATTTCTTTCTCTTTAAAAATTTCACAATAAAGTCAGGACTCGACCCCTCCTTCGGGTGATCCTGACTCACACAAAATCATGAAAAATCCAGTTTCTCGAAAACATCGATATCCAAAAACGTATGTATATATATACACAAGATACGAGACTAGGCAATAACTGTATATCGGTAATAACCAGGACTGGCCAATATGTCCTCGTGAGTCCCTCTAGCTTCACGGATCCCAGTGTGCGAGGTCTCACCCTGATCGGGAACTGCCCGGGAGGTGGGTCAATCCAACCCGTCAGTCTTATCCGATCTCACGCATACGAAGATGCCGTATACGAAGATACTCCGTATCACAAAGATACCGTATCACAAAGATATCCCGTATCACAAAGATACCGTATCCGAAGATACCCTGTATCACAAAGATACCGTATCCGAAGATACCCCACAGTACATCGTACTCCATGCTACTTGCACGGTACATCGTACTCCATGGACCCATATCACTCTAGGTACTCCAGCCCAAATGGCCTGCTTCCCACAGAGGTTTTCATAACTCAATACTCGTTGCCATGTCTCAAAACGCACGTGCGAGCCTATTAAGTCGGTGACACACAGTCTACCCGATGCTCCAAGCACGGCTCATCGTATGTTCTCATAAAAATCAGTGTGAGCGATGCTCAGCACTCTCATCAAATCAAGTAAACTTAGCAGAGCCTGCTTTACATCTCCACAAGGTCGCCAACCTCATCCCTCACTCTCACCCTACTTAAGAGGTCTTTTGAGCCGTTGGGCCTTTTGGCTGACTCCAAGGGCAGACAGCGCTACTCCACAAATCCGGTAAAACTAGTGCGAGCTAGGCTCAGCACTCTGTATATAAATCGTATGAAAATCTTATAAAATCTGGTGCGAGTTAAACTCCCGCACCCTGTCATGAAAATCATGTAAAATCTGGTGCGAGTTAGACTCTAGCACCGTGTCACGCAAAAGCATGTGAAATCTGGTGCGAGTTATACTCTAGCACCTATGCATGTAAAACTCTAGTGTGAGCTCTCGCTCCAGCACTAATGCATGCATCACACAAATCAAACATCGTGCGAGCTGAGCTCTAGCACGTCACATGTAAATAAAAACATGTAGGCGGCTCGGTTATTTCCAAATAGTTTTCACAGAAATCACATCAATTAAGATACGCATGCTATGCATTTTTCTTTAAAAGTGAGCCAGCCTACTCATGCATGTGTTGAAATACCTCCAGAACGAGCAGGAACCTCTTGTCCTTGCTCCTCCCAATTTTTCCTAAATTTTTAGAATATACCCTTAGCAAGGGTATTTTAGTAAATTGCCCATTCGGGGCACTAAAATTATTAATTGACCTCTAGACCCTTCAGATAAATTTTAAAGACTGCATATGAATTTAAAATTTCGTAGAGTTTACCTCTAGCAGTCCGTAGAATTCCCTTACCTTATTTTCCTGTCGAGTTTGACCTTTTCTTTTCCTCTGTTGTCTCGTCGCGCAGTCCGATATGCTCCCAATCAAATACCCGAAACTACGTATTAATATTCCTCAGGTCAGATAACATACAATTTAATTGTATTTAATCTCTTCTGGGCTTAATTTAAATCATTGGGCCCGTTTACCCATATTGGGCCTGATTGCACCTTAATGGGCCTTAATCGGCCTTAAGCCCGTTTTCCACTTAATTTTCACTTTATCGAGGCCTATTGGGCTCATTGGGCCCACCAATAATTTATTGGGCCTCGTTCTAGCTCTTGAATAACTAAATTCATTATTTACGACAATTTATCTAAATTTCCATAATTTAATTCAATTTATGCGGAAATTAAATCAATATCACGCATAACGAGGTAATTGTCGTAAATAAGGGTCACTTACCCGAGATTCCATGCTAGTCTGTAAATCGAGGCTGTCTCGAGCCCTCGGTGGATGCCAATCGTCGAGCTACACAATTAAATATATTTTTCGGGTAAACTTTCAGTCGATAATTAATTAAATAAAATATTCTAAATTTAAATCGGGTCAATTTGACCGC
Source organism: Firmiana major (assembly GCA_033439115.1). NCBI lineage: Eukaryota > Viridiplantae > Streptophyta > Magnoliopsida > Malvales > Malvaceae > Firmiana > Firmiana major. The sequence goes on from CM065904.1 coordinate 39,546,130, forward strand.
TTATCGACTTACCCGAAGCTCGATTGCATCATAGGAATTTTTTCCAATTTTTTTCCTCTTTTTCTTTTTCCCTTTTTCTCCTTTTTTCCTCTCTTTTTGGCTGAACCGGTTCAGTCCGGTTCGGACCGGTTCAGACCGTCGGTTCTCTCCGGTTCGACCGGTTCACCGCCGGTTCACTGCCTTGCCAGCCGGTTCTTCGTCGGCTTCCACCGCCAGCAGCTTCGTGAGGCTGTCCGCAGCTCGAATCTGCCCTCGGTTTGGGTCGAGGTCGCCGGAATGTGGCCGGTCCGGCTGTTCTCCTCTTCGCCGTCGGACCCGTTTTGCTTTTTCACCGTTTCCGGCGCCGTCCGCCGATTTCGGTGGCTGCCACCACCACCAATCGCATCGTCTAGGCTTGGGGATCATTTTGCGGGGTCGGATCGGGGCCAAGGCGCCGCCGTTCGCCGGGATCGAGCCCCTCAACCCGTCGGCCTTTCTCTCCTCCGATCGGCTTCCTCCAGCGTCGGTTGGGCATGCTGCCGGTACCAGTGAGGTCGTCGGCCTCTCCTCTTCCTCGTCGGCTCCTCGTCGGGGTCCCTTGCTGCCGGACAGCTCGTCGGGTTCCTTGGGTTAATCAGCTTCCGTTTGGTTTTCCTTTCGCGTTTCGCGATTTCGTTTCTGACCCTTTTTTTTTCTTTTATTAATTATTTTTATTATTATTATTATTTATTTTAATTATTACACTATTCCTTAAAATACTCTATAAAAATCCAAAATATCCCTTAAAATTATTATTTAATTCTAAATTAATTAATTTAATTTAATTTAATTTATTTATTATATTTTAACCCTTTTTCGGGTATAATTTCTCTGTATTTTTTCGGGATATTGTCCCGGGTGACTTTTCGATATATTTTTCGATTATTTTTGGGATTATTTTTTCGAACTAAAAATTCCAATTAATCCCGATTAATTCCAATAAATTAATATCTTGATCAACTTAACCCAAAATAAATTTATTTCACCTTTATTGACCAAGATTTCTTAAATCCATGTTTTTAATTAAATTTCCTTATCGAATTTACTCCGGCTTTCGGTCTTTTGACCGTTTTGCCCTTACACGTGTTCGGGATTAATTTAACCCGACTTCCCTTCACAAATACTCCTTTATTTCATATTTTAATTAAATTCGGGTCTTACAGATATACTAACAAATTTTACAAACCAAGTAGAGTATTTGAAAGCTAACACTACTTAGAACACATGCCTTACCTATTTCGCCTTAGTGTAGCTCAATATTATCGGGTTTTGAAATGGTCTCGATTAGCGTGTCGAATACCCGAGCTGCCCAAAATAACATCAAATCATCAATATAGGCTAATCTTACTTTAACATATTCGTAAAATTGAGCAAATCTTGACTTTTTTGCCAACTTTGTTCATTTTCTCAGTTTTATTGATTTAAGCTCCGGTTTAAGTTATCCTTACAAATTTTATTATCCTAACTTCATATTCATCATCATAATGGCATAAATACTCATTCACATACACCATTCATCCTTACCATCAAACCCATTTTGTCAAATTTCACACTTTTTTAGTTTTTCGTTAAACTAAGATTTGAAACGAACTTTTTGGTATAGTCTTTAACAACTATCAACCTTAAAACAACCCACATTACATCCTAAACTCATGAAGTCAAGGCTGGCCGAAACCCTTAGACGTTATAAAATAATTTATTTCAATTTCATTCAACAACAAAATCTATAAAAATCATAAATCAAGAACATGGTTTATCATCTTCATCATTCATCGATTTTTTTTCCCTATGACCTAAGCAAATCACTCCAATAAATCTCCAAATCAGCCTTCAACTAAAAATCATCAAGTTTACAACTTATATTCACTCAAAAACACAAGAAAAATCAACTACATTCATAAAAAAAATCCAAGTTTTCACTTACCCATGAACAGGGCAGCCCAGACCTCTGAGCTTCTCTCTAAGATTTCCCCTAGTATATGAACTTGTTTTTAGTTGGATTGTTTCTATGTTAGAGAGGAATCATAGGGGAAGATTATTTCCTTCTTGTCCATTATTTGAATCTGGCTGGAAAGTCACCAGAAAAATCCCTCAAAGTTAGCAGTATAGTAATGTTTCGGGAATGATGAAGGGAGGAAGACAAGGCTGGTTCTCTCGGGTTAGTAGGGCAAATCAGGTGATTCCAAAGGAAGTGGTTAGCTTATTAAGTTTAATAATAATCTGGAGGAGATGGGAGCCATTGGATGAGATGAGGGTAATCAAATTCAAGGGTTATCATGAGTGGTTAGCTGACTTGGACTGGGCAGATTTTCTGCCCTATTTTGTAAAATCACTAAAAACTATTTCTAATCCAATTTATTTCAAATTTACACTTCCAAAATGTTCTACTATGTCTCTTATATCTCTCAAAAAATTTTGGAGGTCACTTGTTTAAGAAATTTTCCCTGATTGTGCTCATTTTACTCGATTTGGTCAATATTGAGCAAAATGACTTTAAGCTTTCAGTTTATTTTAAAAATTTATTTGAACACGAAAATCTCCATATTTCCACTTGATTTTAATTTTCCAAGTAAATAATACCTTATAATAATTTATTTGAACACCAAAACCTCCATATTTCCAGTTGATTTTAATTTTCCAAGTAAATAATATCTTATAATAACTTTCCATTGTCTTAAAATATTTTTCTTGAATTTCTATAATTTATTTCAAATATATTTCCTTAACTAGGTCTATTTTCTCGGTTTATCGTAAACTCGAGTTTTATAAACTTTTTCACTTCCATTGCTTTAGTTTTCACTTCCCAACATCATTTCATGAACATATGCATAATCTTAAGAAAATTCTTAGGTTCATAGCCTTAACTTGGTTTTCATGCCACTGGGCCCTGTTCCACAATCCCGAGCGCTTTGATCACTTTTGGGCCTACATAACATTATTCTGAGTACTTAGTTATTTCTCAACTTTCATTTACTTACTAATGTGGAAATTTTAGGTTTTACATTTCCCCCAACCTTTAAATAATTCGATCCCCCGAATTCAGGTTGGTCCATCAAATAGCCGTGGGTACTTCTCTTTCATGTGGCTCTCTAGCTCCCACATGGCCTCTTCCTTCGAGTGGTGTTGTCAGAGATCCTTTACCAATGGAATCATTTTAAATCAAAGTACCTTCTCTTTTTTACCGAGGATCTGGATCAGTTGCTCAACATAACTCACTTCCTCCCGAATCTCCAATGGTGCATACTCAATAAACATGAGAAGGGTCCGGATAATACTTCCTCAACATAGAAACGTGGAAGACATTGTGTATCCCTGATAGATGTGGAGGTAGTGCAAGTTGGTAGGCAACGTCTCCCACTTTTCCCAATACTTCGAATGGACCAATAAATTTATGACTTAACTTTCCACTTTTTTCGAAGCACGTGACACCCTTCATCGGAGATACCTTTTCGAATAAAGAGTCCCCAACTTGAAATTCTAGAGGATACCTCCGCACATCTGCATAACTCTTTTGTCTACTTTGTGTTGTCCTCAATCGATCACAGATTAACTGAACACCTCTCGCTGCCTGTTCAACTAATTCAGGAGTAAGTATCTTCCTGTCACCCACTTCTTCACATGCAATCGAGGACCTACATCTCTTGCCATACAGAGTTTCATACGGAGCCATTTCGATGCTAGCATGATAACTATTATTATAAGCAAATTCTGCAAGTGGTAAATGATCATCCCATGAGCCGTTAAAGTCCAATGCACATGCCCTCAACATGTCTTCTAATGTCTGAATAGTCCACTCAGACTGACCGTCGGTCTGAGGATGGTAGGTAGTGGTCAAATTCAATAGAGACCCCATGGCTTTCTAAAAACGGGTTCAAAATCTTGATGTGAATCGGGGGTCTCTATGAAGTGATGCTCACGGGTACCCCATGCAGACATACTACTTCTCTGACATACAAATCTGCTAACTTGTCCAGTGAATTAGTGCTCTTGATGGCAAGGAAGTGGACACTCTTAGTCAATCAGTCTATGATCACCCAGACCGCATCATGACCCCTTTGGGTCCTTAGTAACCCCATAATAAAGTCCATAGTAATGTGCTCCTATTTCCAAGTAGGCACTGGGAATGACTTAAAGAAACTTGTTGGCTTCTAGTGCTCAACCTTAATCTATTGGCAGACTAAACATCTAGCCACAAAGTTTGCCACATTTATCTTCATCCCTGTCCACCAATACACCTTACAGAGATCATGGTACATCTTAGTACTACCTGGGTGCATGATAAATATGGGACTCTTTCAAAATATTCTGCTCAGGGTGTCATCATGAGGTACGCAAATACGGCCTGGGAACCTCAATAATCCATCATCACTGACCAAGAAGTCTGACTGCGATCTTTCCTCAACCTGGCTAACCATATCCAACAACCTTTGGTCGTCCCTCTATCTTGATCTAACCGAATCTAATATACTGGGCTCAATCTGTAGGCTAGCCATAAATCCATCATCAATCTCATCAACACTGATTCTGAGCTCGACGAATTGTTCCAACAAATCCCATTCTCTAATCATCATGTAGGACACCATGCCCTTTCTATTGAGGGCGTCAACTACCACATTCGCCTTGCCTGGATGGTATAAAATCTCATAGTCATAATCCTTCAGGAGCTCTGTCCATATTCGATGTCTCATATTGAGCTCTTTCTGATCAAAGATCTACTTAAGACTCTTATGGTCAGTGTAAATATGAAATCTTTCACCATATAAGTAGTGCCGCCATATCTTTAGTGCAAAAATCATTGTGGACATCTCCAAGTCATCAGTGGGATAATTACGCTCATGGTCCTTTAGTTGGTGGGATCCATAAGCTACCACTCAACCATTTTGCATCACACGCAGCCCAAACCTTGGTAGGAGGCATCACTATACACTGCGAATCCTCGTGAACCATTTGGAATGATCAAAACTGGGGCTGTGGTCACCGGTGCTTGAGCTCTTGGAAGCTTGCTCACATTGCTCAGACCATTCAAATGGGACATCCTTACAAGTCAACTTAGTTAGTGGAGCTGCAATCTGGGAAAAGCCTTCAATAAACCTGCAATAGTACCCTGCCAATCCCAGGAAACTCTGAATCTCCGTCACTGTCCTCGGTCATTCCCATTTCAGCACTGCATTCACCTTAGACAGATCCACAGATACCTCGTCTTTAGATACTTTGTGTCCGAGGAAGGTAATCTGCTCCAACCAGAAAGTACACTTATTGAATTTCCCAAACAGATCCTTTTCACGGAGAGTCTGAAGCACTATCCTCAAATGCTGCTCGTGCTCCTCCTAAGCTTAGAATAAATCATAATATCATCGATGAATACAATTACAAACTTATCCAAAACCTCCTGAAAGACATCATTCATTAAGTTCATAAAATTTGCAGGGGCGTTAGTTAATCTAAAGGGCATCACTAAGAACTTATAGTGCTCGTATCAGGTTCAAAAAGCTATCTTCGGTACGTCAGTTTCCTTAATCCTCAATTGATGGTAACACAATCTTAAGTCTATCTTAGAGAAAACTGAAACCTCTCTTAGCTGATCAAACAAATCATCCACTCTTGGCAGAGGGTACTTATTCTTTATCATTGCCTTATTCAACAACCTATAATCAATATATAGGCAGAGATTGCCATCCTTTTTTCTGACAAACAATATCAGAGCACCTCATGGAGACACATTCGGTCTTACAAACCCCTTATCAAGTAACTCTTACAATTGCTTCTTCAGTTCTTCTAGTTTTATCAATGCCATTCGATAAGGTGGCTTGGAAATGGGTTGGGTGTCAGGTACCAGATCAATGGCAAATTCAACTTCTTTCTCTATTGGTAACCCTGATAATTCATTCGAAAATACATCGAGAAACTCATACACAATTGGAATATCTTGGATACTTGGTGGTTCCTGATTAATATTAGAAATTAAAGCAACATAACCTTCATAAGATTATACAATCAGAAATTTTCAAATACTCTTAACACTTATAATCACATAAAACTTTATACCATGCACTTTATTTCTCATTAATAAAACATAAATTAAACTTTTCAGGTAAGGAGAAGGTTACGATCTTATTATAGTAGTCTAGACTTAAACGGTTGATAGCTAACCAATCCATGTCTAAGATTACATCAAAACCTGACATATTTAACAAAATTAGACATGCTAACAACTTCCTACCTCCTACCTTAATCTCACAATCTTTACATACCATATTAGTCAACTGTGATTTGTGCATGGGTGTACTGATACGTAACTTATGATCCAAAGGTTTACGTTCTATGTGTAGTTCTTGTGCAAACTGTGGGGAGATAAAGGAGTGTGTGGCTCCTGAATCAAACAATACATGTGCGTAGCAATTACAAATCATAAGTGTACCTTTAATAGCATCCAAAGAGGTGTCAGCTGTCTCTCGATCTATAGCTCATACATGTCCCTGTGAGATAGGTCTCTTGCCCTTTTCGGCAGCTATAGCTCTTCTCTGTGGAGCTGGTCTTAGAGGGATCTATATTTGTCTCCCCATTTACCTTAGTAATTCTCGAGGCGCATGTGTTCTCATCTACGGGCAGTCCTTAATTTGATGCCCAATTTCGTCACATCCAAAACAAGCGTCTGTAACCAAAAAACAAGGTCTAGGATGTGGTCTGCCATAATTCTTACACTTAAGTACCTCAGTGCCAAAACCACGAGCAGCTTCAATACTGACTACAAGGATCTTGGGCTTTCCAGCCCCTGACTCAATTTCGTCTATTCTTTGTCTCTTCGGCTGACCCCATCTGAATTCAAATCGGGATGTCTGAGGTCCCTTTCACTTATCCTGACTCTTATCTCTGTGCCCATGCTCAGCTTGTGTCACCTTCTGGCCCTTTTCAATTTCCTGAGCTTGACCCAGAGCATCCTTGAAATCGGTGATCTGAAATCCCAATAACCTATCCTGGATCTTAGACCTCAATCCTGCCAAAAATCTTTCTGCTCAACGTGCAGAGTTTCGTACTGTATCTTGGTTATACCTCATCAGGGTAGTGAATCTATTCTCGTACTCATTTACCGTCAAACTGCCCTGAACCAGATTTAAAAATTCTGCTTGCATCCTCTTCTGTGTTGTAGGCAAAATGTATTGGGCCCGAAATGCATCGAGTGACATTGGATTGGTTGTCAACCACAGCCGTCTGAGTCGCCCTCCACCAAAACTTTTCCTGGCCACTCAACATATAGATGACCATTATTACCCTCTCGGATTCTGAGCATCCTAGATACTGAAACACAGACTCAAAGTCCAATAGCCATTCCTCAGCCTTTATTGGATCCTTTACCCTCTAAACTCTGACGGACTCATTTTTAAAAAGTCTTTTAGCCTCTAGGTGTCTCTTTCATCCCTAGACTATAGGATTACAGGCTGAGATACTGGGGCTGCTGGAGGGTCTTGTGGTAGGGGAGGACGAACTGGTGTTGGTGTAGGAGTGACATCAGTGCTAAAAGCGTTTGCCCTAAACTGTTGAGTAATTATGGCAATTGATGCATCTATTTCTTCCCTCATGCCCTGAACAGTTTCCTCGAGCCTCCTTATTCTATCAGTTGGGCTTTTAGGCTGAGGCGGAGGTTGCGAAAGAGGTTGTGCCTGTCTCCGTGGATGACCTCTCCTACCACTCATAGTTTCAGTGATTGATTGATCTGCACGTATACCAAAACTTTAGTCATAACTTTATAGGTATACATACTTTATAACCAGACAAGCATAGATAATTTGGGATGTAATCTAACTATACTAGATGACACTGACAGTACTAGACAACTTTCACTCTAATACCACGTAAACAGTAATGCCCCGGAAGCACCTAATGGCCGCAATTATACTTAACCCATCCTGCAAAGTGTAAGCGCAATTTATAACCACAATCCAGTTGATTTTAATCTCTTTTCTTAATCATCAACACATCTCATCATCATATCATTCTTCAACCATATCAAAATATATACAAGTCATTAAACTGTGTTAGTATAACTCTATTTATCAACATTTACACCTAACTTACATCCAAAAATCATCTTTTACAATAGTAGTCTATGCTTTTACAAGGTGTCTGAAAAGTGAGTATAGTATACCTTGCTTATGCAAAAGTAATCCAAAAGAGAATCGGGATTCGCTCGTCCACACCCACTGCTCAGCAGATATATGTGTGATCACTGGAATTTGTCTGAAAGAGGGGAAAGAAAGGGGGATGAGCTCTTCAAGCTCAGTAAGTAATGCATTCCAAGTAAAGAGAAGTATAATATCAGAAAATAATAGATTTTATGCCATACATAGTGATATGATCAATATATTCACTAGTGATATGATCAATATATTCGTATACTTTCTCAAAAATGCATTCTTACTTTCAAGACTAAATCAAATCAAAACATAGTCTGAAGCTTATCATTTCTTCAAAATCAAACGAATACAAAACTTATCATTCAAATCGGAACAGACACAAAACTTATTCTTTCGAAGTCAAAACAAATAAGGAACTTATCACTTTTCAATAAATTAGACATATAAATCATAGAGACTAGGCATTTGCATGTGTTAATCAGAAGTCATGTTCACTTAACATAGAAAGTACCAATGACCATGGTAAGGGGACTGTAAACTGGATCAGAGTCATGTAGCACCCTACGCCACTAAACAAACATATTCAAAACAGAGGGCGGTGAATCAGAAATGCTCCGTGTGGCCCAAATATTCGGCATGCAATCACAAGAGACTAATCATACGCAAGTGCCCAAAAGCAATGCACGTAGTTTGGCATGCAACCACAAGGGACTAAACGTACCCAAGTGTCCAAAAGCAATGCACCACGATGGTCTAAACTCCACACAAGCTCCGAGTGACACAAATATCCAATGTGGGACTGGTATGCAATCACGAGGGACTAAACGTACCCAAGTGCCCAAAAGCAATGCACCACAATGGCCTAAACTCCAACTCGGACTAGTAATGAAAAATGTCCAGATTTATATATTGCCGTAGTCTCAAAAACAAAACTTTTAAAATTCTTTCATAAAATGTGACTTTTGTGTGGCACTTTGGTCTTATAGGATTCAAGAGGTAGCCCCCACAATCAGATTTAAAATCACTTTGACAGAACATAAATCATTCTTTACAAATATCAAAACACATAAGATACTTTTCCAAATACATATACACATATCGAAAATCAAACTTTCATAACATAATCATTTTTAAAACCATAAAAAAGCATGCTAAAAACATACTCGGAGTGTTTGTAAAAATGGCTTTTTCTTTGGTTTATATAGAAATGCAGCTTTACAGATTTTGAATAGGCTTTCTTTCTAACGTTTGGCATACTAACAACTTTTACAAACCAAGTACAGTATTTAAAAGCTAACACTACTTAGAACACATCCCTTACCTCTGTCGCCTTGGTGCAGCACAATATTATCAAGTTTCAAAATCATCTCGATTAGCATGTCAGATACCCGAGCTGCCCAAAATAACATCAAATCATCAATATAGGTCAATCTTACTTTAACATATTCAAATATGTATTTACATTCTTAAAATTGACCAAATCTTGACGTTTTCACTAACTTTGTTCATTTTCTCAGTTTTACTGATTTAAGCTCCGGTTTAAGTTATCCTTACAAATTTTATTATCCTAAGTTCATATTCATCATCGAAATGGCATAAATACTCATTCACATGCACTATTCATGCTTACCATCAAACACATTTGGTCAAATTTCACATTTTTCAGTTTTTCGTTAAACTAAGCTTTAAACTGGACTTTTCAGTATAATCTTTAAGAACTATCAACCTTAAAACAACCCAAATTACATCCTAAACTCATGAGTTCAAGGCTGGCCAAAGCCCTTAGAAATTCTAAAATCATTTATTTCAATTTCATTCAACAACAAAATCTATAAAAATCATAAATCAAGAACATGGTTCATCATCTTTATCATTCATCAATTTTTTTTTTTTTTACCTTTGACCCAAGTAAATCACTCCAATAAATATCCAAATCAGCCTTGAACTGAAAATCATCAAGTTTACAACTTAGATTCACTCAAAAACACAAGAAAAATCAACTACATTCATAAAAAATCTAAGCTTTCACTTACCTATGAATAGGGTAGCCAGACCTCTGAGCTTCTCTTTAATATTTCCCCTAGTATATGAACTTTTTTTTAGCTGGATTTTTTATATGTTATATAGGACTCACAGGGGAAGATTTTTCCTTTCTTGGTCATTGCCTGAATCTGGCTAGAAGGTCACCGAAACAATCCCTCAAAGTTGGTTGTATAGTACCATTTCGGGAATGAAGAAGAGAGGAAGACAAGGCTACTTCTCTTGGGTTAGGAGGGCAAATCAGGTGATTCGAAAGGTAACAGTTAGCTTATTAAGTGAAATAATTTGGAACTATCACGACCCTCAACTTACCAAAATACGTACAAATTTTTCGCATTTTCATACATCAATCCTTAATCATTTTACCTCGATCGTGAACAACCACACACTTAACAGTTGGGCTGTGTGTCGACGTCTAACTCACTCCACCATACCAATTCAATTTGAAACATTGTTCATGAGTAAACACTTGTATAAATGCATATATATCAGAGTTGTTACATGTGTTTACGTTGCTTTACATCCCCAGTAGTTACATACAAAATGCTACTGTGCTATGTCTAGTTTAGATACAAAATAATCCAAGTGTGTATACCTTTAGCGATGGGATGCAGCGGATTACCAAAAAGGGAAACGCCTCCAGTCACGCTCAATCTATACTCAAATCTCTGTAGAGAGGGGGAAAATAAGGGGGGGTGAGCAAACCACACGCTCAGTAAGGCAATCATGCGAACAGGTAGATACTGTACTATCTACGTGATCGTGATGCCATGCTCAAAAGCATTTAATTCATTGTTTATCTCAAAACATGAGTGTATGATTGTGTTAATGGTATGTAAACCATTCATGCTATTAAAATTCAGTGCACATTTCAACTCAAAGCATGGTATAAATCATCATGCATAATTCACAATAAAAGCATGGCATTAAACATCATGCATTTTCACAATAAAGCATGGCATTAAACATCATGCATCCGTGCACTTTAAAACCATTAACAAATCAATTCAACGTCAGGTCCCAGCCCATCCCTCGGGCTTTCCTGACCACAATCACTTTAAACATGGATTTATTCTCAAATAGCATTAGATATGTGAGATAGGCAGTTCAACAATAGGTAATAACCTCAAGGCCTATGTACATAACCTGTGATACCGGCTACACGGTTCAGGTGTGCGGGATATCACCACCATCTGCTTCCACACGGGAGGTGGGTCAAATCCTACCCGTCGGTCCATAGCAGATCTCGTCCGAAGACGGCACATCACATCACAACACGGTACAATGTACTCCATGCTACATGCACGGTACAACGTACTCCGTGGACCCCCAGCCTTATCCCTCGTTCGGGCTCATCAGCTGTTCCTCCAACCCTTATCCCTTGTTCGGGCTCATCAGGTGGATCTCCAACCCTTATCCCTCGTTCGGGCTCATCAGGTTGTTTTAACATGCCATGTCTCAAAACAATGCACGTGTGAGCCTATTTAATCGATATGACACCAAGTCTACTCGAAGCTCCAAACACGGCAACATGCAAGGTGGGCATCCAGTGCGAGACAAACTCAAGCACAATGCCAAAACAATATGAAATCCATGTGAAAACTAGTGCCTCTTGCACTCTTTCATACTCACGAAATCATGTAGGTGGCTCAAAACTTGCAAAATGTGGTTATCAAAACCAAAACATACTCATTTCTTTTGCAAATCATTTCAATGTTAGCCAACCTACCAATCATTTGCTAAAAAGCAATAAAACATGATTTCCAAAGAAATATGCTTTTGTTTTCATGCACATTTCTCAAACTCCCAACTTTTACCCTTCAATCACCCAACAACAACATTTCCTAATCTCATGCATACTAGCAAAACATTTACGCGCCCAAATTGCGCACAATATCTCTAAGAGTCCACACAATTCCCTTACCTCGATTTACTTGGTGTGACTCCTTTTTCTCTTAGCTCCTCACGCTCTTGGGTCAACTCGCCTCTGCGTATTCCCGAAAGCTGAAATCCATTCATTAAATCGATTGAGTTAACGTATTTGACCCAAAATTGGCCTCACTAGTCATATTATTCACTTATGCACTTTACAAATGCCTTAAATTCACATTTTACCTCTTTTAGGTAAATCTCACAATTTGTCCACTAACAACATCTTAAAATCATACCCATAACATTATTGTCACCTCTAGACATCCCATTTCTCATTAATCTCAATCAATTTCACTTTCTCACACTAAATCATTTTTAGGTCATAATCATACCAATGCATTTAGATAGTTTCTAACCATCTATTCTCATGCCAACAACTCCAAAATCACTTAATAAACAAGTACCACAGTTGGAGTGTTAGAATCTTACCCAATTTGATTTCTCCTCTTGCTCCAAATGGCAATGCCCTTAACTTCTCCAATATCAAAAAATGGGAAAATGCCTTCCAACTATGTTGTTCTTCTCTTTGATAGGAACAACTTTGCCTCTAATGGTCTCTCTTCAAACCTCACTGAAAATGGCTGATTTTAGAGAGAGAAAGTTAGGTTTTTGGGTTGAAAATGAAAGATTTGTGTTTTTCTCGAAATTTTCTGATTTCCAGCTCTCCTTATATAGAAATAGCTTGAGGAGATCGATCTGGTCCAAGAGGAGATCGATCTGGTCCCTTAAAATCCCTCTTTTTCACGGCATTTTTAAGCCTGAGATCGATCTGTCGAAGCATGAGATTGATCTGTCAAGGCATGAGATCGATCTGTCGAAGCATGAGATCGATCTGCTCCCAAATAGAGAGCTAAGGAGATCGATCTGGTCCATTGGAGATCGATCTGTTCTATTCTCTCGCCCAAATAAGAGCATTCTGGCTCTTCCAGATCGATCTCTCATCCCATGAGATCGATCAGCCCTTCAAAATTTCCAGATTTCCTCTGCAACAACACTTACCAAACATCTTAAATTTGCTACCATGATCATTTCCTCATTCATTCATCTTTGAGACTTGAAGATGACATCCATCCTCACTTCATACACATTAAAATTTGTGTAGGATCTTGTATGACCAATGGTACTTATTGTAAACTAAAATGGAAATGCACATCTTATGCCATTATACTTCCATTTTACCAAGCTATTCAAAATCCATTCTACACACATTCTCCACATGTTTAAGTCCATTACTACACATTCATATATAATGAAACTTGTATGTACGATTATCACTCTCATTACAAGTGTGTACATTACTTGTGGACTTACATCACATATACTTCACTCATGAATTCATAGTATAACTCTATTTACACTTCTATGTGCATATATACCCTTATACATATACGGGGTCTCACATTCTCCCCCACTTAGAAAATTTGGTCCTCCAAATTGGAACCAATTATTCTGTGAACAACTCGGGATACCTCTCCCGCATCAAATTCTCCAATTCCCATGTGGCTTCTTCCACAGTGTGATGTTGCCAAAGTATCTTCACCAAGGGAATTGTCTTTGTCCTCAGCACTTTCTCTTTTCTGTCCAATACCCGAACTGGCTTCTCAACATAGGTCATACCCTCATTGAGCTCCAAAGGCTCATATCTTATCACATGTGCCGAGTCTGGGTGATACTTCCTCAACATGGATACGTGGAAGACATTATGCACACTTGCCAACTCTGGGGGTAATGCCAACCTATACGCCTTGTCTCCCACCTTATCAAGTATCTCAAATGGCCCGATATATCTAGGGCTCAACTTTCCCTTCTTCCCAAATCTCATAATTCCTTTCGAAGGGGAAACTTTCAAAAACACTGACTCACCCACCTCAAACTCTAGTGGTCTCCGTCTCTTGTCAGCATAACTCTTTTGCCTGCTCTGAGCTGTCCGTAACCTCTCACATATCAATTGGACGTCCTCAGAGGCTTGTCTAACCAAGTCGGGAGCAAAGATCTGTCTGTCACCAACCTCTTCCCATCCAATAGGGGAACGGCATTTACGCCCATACAATGCCTCATATGGTGCCATCCCGATACTCGCATGAAAACTGTTATTATACGCGAACTCTGCGAGTGGCAAATGGTCATCCCAGGAGCCTCCAAAATCCAATGCACACGCTCTCAACATGTCCTCTAGGGTCTGTATAGTCCTCTCTGACTGACCATCTGTCTGAGGATGAAACGCGGTGCTAAAATTCAACTGGGTCCCCATCGCTTCCTGAAACTGTTCCCAAAAGTGGGAAGTGAAGCGGGCATCCCTATCAGAAACAACGCTCACTGGAATTCCATGTAGCCTCACTATCTCGCGCACATATAGGTTCGCTAACTGGCTCAGAGTATCGATAGCTCTCATAGCTAGAAAATGGGCTGATTTCGTCAATCGATCCACAATCACCCATATGGCATCATGACCTCTCCGGGTTCTCGACAATCCCATCACAAAATCCATGGTGACATGCTCCCAATTCCATGTCGGTATCGGTAGAGGCTGCAATAACCCTGCAGGCTTCTGATGCTCTACCTTCACCTGCTGACAAACGAGACACTTAGCAACATATTCAGCAATGTGCTTTTTCATTCCCGACCACCAATAAACCTTTCGAAGGTTTTGATACATTTTGGTACCCCCTGGATGTATCGTATACTTCGATGAGTGAGCCTCTGTCAGGATCAACCTTCTGATCTCTGCGTCATCAGGGACACATATCCTACCTCTGAACCTCAACAATCCATCCGAACTCAACCCAAAGTCCGTCTCTATACCCCTCTGTATCTGCCCGACAATATCACCACACTGCTGATCAACTCGCTGAGCCTGTCGAATTCGATCTACCAGATCCGGTTCCAACTGCAGGCTAGCTATCATAAATCCACTATCAGCGTCAGGCGGGGTCATATCCAAACTGAGGTTCATGAACTGTTCCAACAGCTCGTGTTCCCTGATCATCATGAATGATATCATCCCGAGATGCTTCCTACTCAATGCATCAGCAACCACATTTGCTTTACCCGGGTGGTATAGGATTTCACAATCATAATCCTTTAACAGCTCAAGCCATCTCCTCTGTCTCATGTTCAACTCTTTCTGTGAGAACAGGTACTTAAGGCTCTTATGATCTGTATAAATCTGAAATCTCTCACCATAGAGGTAGTGGCGCCATATCTTTAGCGCAAACACCACCGCTGCCAACTCCAAGTCATGGGTCGGGTAGTTCCTCTCATGATCCTTTAACTGTCTTGATCCATAGGCTACTACCTTCCCATCCTGCATCAATACACAGCCCAGTCCTAGGTGTGAAGCATCCGCATACACCGAGAAACCTCCTGAGCTGGTAGGAATGGTGAGTATTGGAGCTGTAGTTAATCTCCTTTTCAACTCCTCAAAATTGTCTTCACACTTTTTGTCCCACACAAACTCTACATTTTTCCTTGTGAGACGTGTCAATGGAGCAGCTAACCTCGAAAATCCCTCTATAAACCTTCGATAATACCCAGCTAAACCCAGAAAACTTCTGATCTCTGTCACTGTCTGGGGTCTCTGCCACTGAACTACGGCCTCAATCTTAGATGGATCCACTGATACTCCATCCTTTGATACTATGTGACCCAGGAAAGAGATCTGTTCCAACCAAAAGTCGCACTTACTGAGTTTAGCGTACAACTTCTTCTCTCGAAGGGTCTGTAGCACTATCCTTAGATGCCTCTCATGCTCCTCTCTAGACCTTGAATACACCAGTATATCATCAATAAACACAATCACAAATCGATCCAAATACTGGTGAAATACCTCATTCATCAACGACATAAAGGCTGCGGGAGCATTCGTCAACCCGAATGGCATAACCATAAACTCATAATGTCCATACCGGGTGCGAAAAGCTGTCTTGGGTACATCTTCACCTCGTATCTTCAACTGATGGTACCCTGATCTCAGATCTATCTTGGAAAAGACCTGCGCTCCCTTAAGCTGATCCAATAAATCATCGATGCGTGGGAGGGGATACTTATTCTTGATGGTGGCCTTATTCAACAACCGGTAGTCTATACACAGTCGGAGGCTTCCATCCTTCTTCCTTACAAACAGAACCGGCGCTCCCCAAGGTGAGACGCTCGGCCTGATGAACCCCTTCTCCAGCAACTCTTGTAATTGTTTCCTTAACTCCTCTAACTCAACTTGAGCCATTCTGTATGGTGGCTTGGACATCGGCTCTGTACCAGGTGCCAAATCTATACCAAACTCCATCTCCCTATCTGGAGGTAACCCTGGTAACTCATCCGAAAAGACATCTGGAAATTCCCTAACCACGGGTATGTCTTCCAACTCCGGACATGCCTTATCCGTCTCAATCACAAAAGCGATGAATCCTTCACATTATCCTTTCCACCATTAGTATCATAAATCATCACATCACATACATAAATGAAATCAAATTTATCTTTCATACATCATGTATCAAGATTATACTCATCACACTTATAAAAATCATGTTCTTTAATTTCATTTCACAAAATTAACTACAAGATTGTCTATCTTTGGAAACATCAAGGTTTTAGCATGACAATCCATAACAACATGATTGGCAGCCAACCAATCCATTCCTAGGATCACATCAAAATCACTCATGTTTAATAAAATTAAATCGGCTGTCATCTCTTTACCTCCTATCTTCATTTTACAATCCCTATATATATGCTCAGTCAACTGACTATCATTCATAGGGGTAGATATCAATAACATCTTATCAAGCAGCGTGGGTTTTACATGCTTCAACAATTTACATGCAAAGGATGGCGAAATAAAGGAATGCGTGGCACCAGGATCAAACAGTACATAAGCTTCTAAATCAAAGATTTGGATGGTACCTTTTACCACATCTGATGACTGATCTGCAGTATCCTGATCCAGTGCGTGCACTCGTCCTCTGCTTACACCCACTGCTTGCTTCCCTTTTTCTTCAGCTGTAGCCTTCCTCCTCGGAGCAGCTATACCAACTGGAGCTCTCTCTGGCTCCTTGCCCTTCTGTGGGGCTCTCTCTATCATCTCGGGGCAATCTCGACTTACGTGCCCTGGCTTCCCACATCTGAAGCATACAACCTGAGGTCCATAACATGGTCGAGTACCATGGTACCTACCACACTTGCCACACTGTTCTGTAGTAGGCCGTGGTCCTCCAATCACGATTCCCTTAGTTGGAGCAATGGCCGGATACATGGGAGTATCAACTGTCCTCTCCCTGATCTCATCAATTCTCGACCTCTTTCCAGAGAATCTCTTGCTTCCTTTATAGCTGAAGCCTCTATCCATCATAGGTCTCTTCTTATCTTTGTCCCTCATCTTACCAACCTTTCCAAATTCTGAGGCGATTCTATCAACATCTTGTTCACATAGTTGCGCCCTGCGCACTGCCTCCTCATAGGTCGGTATATCTAGGGGAACCAATCTAGACCTGATGGTCGGTCTCAATCCATCCACAAACTTCTGGATCTTCTCGACCTCATTACTTATCGTGTTGGGATCATATCTGCCCAGGGATATAAAAGCAGTCTCATACTCATCCACAGTCCTGCTCCCTTGGGTCAGTCCCAAAAATGCCATCTTTAGCTTTCGCTGGGCGGTATCCGGGACATACTGTCTCCGGAAGGCCTCTAGAAACACATCCCAACTGATCTCAGTTTGCCGGGCTCTCAAAATAGGCCTGGTGGATTTCCACCAATGTTCTGCTGATCCCTTCAGCATAAAAGCGGCAAATGCTACCATCTCGGTAGTAGTGCACTCAAAGAACCCATATAATTTCTCGATCTCATTGATCCAATCCTCAGCCGCTACTGGGTCCTTTACTCCACTGAAAGACGGCGGTCCAAACTTTTGGAACTGCCGCAGTCTATCCAAATCACATCCATATCCCCAACCTCTACTGCCCGGTATAGCAACAGGCGTAGGCACATCCTGTGTGGGTGGGGTATCTGTCGTCTGAGGTCCTTGGGCTTGCCTTGCCCGTGCCTCTAGAGCTGCTGCCTGCTCGGCATCACCCTGTGTAGCGGGACTCTGTCTACCGCCAACTCCAGGTAAAGATTGAGTGACCAATTCCAAAATCATCTCAATGCTCCGCTCAATCCTCGCAAAGCGAGCCTCAGTACTCTCGGGCCTCTCCTCTGGACCCTGTGGAGCGTGCTCAATGTCGACCTCCACCTCAACATCCTCCTGAGCCTCGTGTGTTTCCGGCTCAACACGACCCCCAGGCCTACCTCTACGGCCTCGAGCTTGTGCTCTCATCCCTCTACCGCGACTGGTATTAGGCATACTTACTCAGTTCCCTACATTCACAACCAATTACTTAGTCAACCCATCGACATACACTATTTGTATCTAAACAAGCACAGTAACTTGGGGATGTAATTTTTTTCACTTATTAAGTATTTTAGACGCGACACACGTCAAACCAACTCAAGCTCTGATACCAACTTCTGTCACGACCCTCAACTTACCAAAATACGTACAAATTTTTCGCATTTTCATACATCAATCCTTAATCATTTTACCTCGATCGTGAACAACCACACACTTAACAGTTGGGCTGTGTGTCGACGTCTAACTCACTCCACCATACCAATTCAATTTGAAACATTGTTCATGAGTAAACACTTGTATAAATGCATATATATCAGAGTTGTTACATGTGTTTACGTTGCTTTACATCCCCAGTAGTTACATACAAAATGCTACTGTGCTATGTCTAGTTTAGATACAAAATAATCCAAGTGTGTATACCTTTAGCGATGGGATGCAGCGGATTACCAAAAAGGGAAACGCCTCCAGTCACGCTCAATCTATACTCAAATCTCTGTAGAGAGGGGAAAAATAAGGGGGGGTGAGCAAACCACACGCTCAGTAAGGCAATCATGCGAACAGGTAGATACTGTACTATCTACGTGATCGTGATGCCATGCTCAAAAGCATTTAATTCATTGTTTATCTCAAAACATGAGTGTATGATTGTGTTAATGGTATGTAAAGCATTCATGCTATTAAAATTCAGTGCACATTTCAACTCAAAGCATGGTATAAATCATCATGCATAATTCACAATAAAAGCATGGCATTAAACATCATGCATTTTCACAATAAAGCATGGCATTAAACATCATGCATCCGTGCACTTTAAAACCATTAACAAATCAATTCAACGTCAGGTCCCAGCCCATCCCTCGGGCTTTCCTGACCACAATCACTTCAAACATGGATTTATTCTCAAATAGCATTAGACATGTGAGATAGGCAGTTCAACAATAGGTAATAACCTCAAGGCCTATGTACATAACCTGTGATACCGGCTACACGGATCAGGTGTGCTGGATATCACCACCATCTGCTTCCACACGGGAGGTGGGTCAAATCCTACCCGCCGGTCCATAGCAGATATCGTCCGAAGACGGCACATCACATCACAACACGGTACAATGTACTCCATGCTACATGCATGGTACAACGTACTCTGTGGACCCCCAGCCTTATCCCTCGTTCGGGCTCATCAGCTGTTCCTCTAACCCTTATCCCTCGTTCGGGCTCATCAGGTGGATCTCCAACCCTTATCCCTCGTTCGGGCTCATCAGGTTGTTTTAACATGCCATGTCTCAAAACAATGCACGTGTGAGCCTATTTAATCGATATGACACCAAGTCTACTCGAAGCTCCAAACACGGCAACATGCAAGGTGGGCATCCAGTGCGAGACAAACTCAAGCACAATGCCAAAACAATATGAAATCCATGTGAAAACTAGTGCCTCTTGCACTCTTTCATACTCACGAAATCATGTAGGTGGCTCAAAACTTGCAAAATGTGGTTATCAAAACCAAAACATACTCATTTCTTTTGCAAATCATTTCAATGTTAGCCAACCTACCAATCATTTGCTAAAAAGCAATAAAACATGATTTCCAAAGAAATATGCTTTTGTTTTCATGCACATTTCTCAAACTCCCAACTTTTACCCTTCAATCACCCAACAACAACATTTCCTAATCTCATGCATACTAGCAAAACATTTACGCGCCCAAATTGCGCACAATATCTCTAAGAGTCCACATAATTCCCTTACCTCGATTTACTTGGTGTGACTCCTTTTTCTCTTAGCTCCTCACGCTCTTGGGTCAACTCGCCTCTGCGTATTCCCGGAAGCTGTGATCCATTCATTAAATCGATTGAGTTAACGAATTTGACCCAAAATTGGCCTCACTAGTCATATTATTCACTTATGCACTTTACAAATGCCTTAAATTCACATTTTACCTCTTTTAGGTAAATCTCACAATTTGTCCACTAACAACATCTTAAAATCATACCCATAACATTATTGTCACCTCTAGACATCCCATTTCTCATTAATCTCAATCAATTTCACTTTCTCACACTAAATCATTTTTAGGTCATAATCATACCAATGCATTTAGATAGTTTCTAACCATCTATTCTCATGCCAACAACTCCAAAATCACTTAATAAACAATGTACCACAGTTGGAGTGTTAGAATCTTACCCAATTTGATTTCTCCTCTTGCTCCAAATGGCAATGCCCTTAACTTCTCCAATATCAAAAAATGGGAAAATGCCTTCCAACTATGTTGTTCTTCTCTTTGATAGGAACAACTTTGCCTCTAATGGTCTCTCTTCAAACCTCACTGAAAATGGCTGATTTTAGAGAGAGAAAGTTAGGTTTTTGGGTTAAAAATGAAAGATTTGTGTTTTTCTCGAAATTTTCCGATTTTCAGCTCTCCTTATATAGAAATAGCTTGAGGAGATCGATCTGGTCCAAGAGGAGATCGATCTGGTCCCTTAAAATCCCTCTTTTTCACGGCATTTTTAAGCCTGAGATCGATCTGTCGAAGCATGAGATCGATCTGTCAAGGCATGAGATCGATCTGTCGAAGCATGAGATCGATCTGCTCCCAAACAGAGAGCTAAGGAGATCGATCTGGTCCATTGGAGATCGATCTGTTCTATTCTCTCGCCCAAATAAGAGCATTCTGGCTCTTCCAGATCGATCTCTCATCCCATGAGATCGATCTGCCCTTCAAAATTTCCAGATTTCCTCTGCAACAACACTTACCAAACATCTTAAATTTGCTACCATGATCATTTCCTCATTCATTCATCTTTGAGACTTGAAGATGACATCCATCCTCACTTCATACACATTAAAATTTGTGTAGGATCTTGTATGACCAATGGTACTTATTGTAAACTAAAATGGAAATGCACATCTTATGCCATTATACTTCCATTTTACCAAGCTATTCAAAATCCATTCTACACACATTCTCCACATGTTTAAGTCCATTACTACACATTCATATATAATGAAACTTGTATGTACGATTATCACTCTCATTACAAGTGTGTACATTACTTGTGGACTTACATCACATATACTTCACTCATGAATTCATAGTACAACTCTATTTACACTTCTATGTGCATATATACCCTTATACATATACGGGGTCTCACAGGAACCATTGGAAGAGAGGAGGATAATCAAATTCAAGGGTTATCATGAGTGGTTAGCTGACTTGGACTGGGAAGATTTTCTGCCCTGTTTTGTAAAATCACTAAAAATTATTTCTAATCTAATTTCTTTGAATTTCCACTTCTCCAATGTTCCATTATGTCTTTAGTATCTCTCATAAAAATTTTGAGGTAACTTGTTTAAGAAATGTTCCCTGATTGAGCTCATTTTACTTGATTTGGTCAATACCGAGCAAAATGACTTTAAGCTTTTGATTTACTTTAAAAATTCATTTGAACACCAAAACCTCCATATTTCCACTTGATTTTAATTTCCTAAGTAAATCTTACCTTATAATCACTTCCCATGGTCTCGAAATAATTTTCTTGAATTTCTATAATTTATTTTAAATTTATTTCCTTAACTAGGCCCATTTTCTCGGTTTATCATAAACTCAAGTTTTATTAACTTTTTCACTTCCATTACTTTAAATTTCATTTCCCAACATCATTTCATGAACATATGCATAATCTTAAGTGAATTCTCGGGTTTAGAGCCTTACCTTGGTTTTCATGCCATTGGGCCCCGTTCCACAATCCCGAGCACTTTGACCACTTTGGGCCTGCATAACATTATTCTAAGTACTTGGTCATTTATCAACTTTAATTTGCTTACTAATGTGGAACTTTTGGGTTTTACAAAATTAAAGTTTAAAGTAAATCGAAAACGTTAAAGAATTTTCATCAGTAATGACTAAATCGAGTAAAATGGGACCAAACAGGAATATTTTCCTAAAGAAGTGGGTTCAAAATTTTTATGGAACACACTAGGGACTTAGTATAACACATGAGTGTTGGCAATTTGGAAGAAAATGAGCTGTAAATAATTTTCGAAGATTTTCTAAAAATAGGGCAGTTGGTAGCCTTAGCCTAGCACACTGTAGGCCTAATAAAAAAGCCCAATTTGAAGGGGTTCTAGATGGCCTTTGAATCTAATGTTTTCCCACTTTGAAGTAGCCCTTTTTAAAAAGCTAAGATTCATCTAGAACCGACCTAAAACAAAAGAGAACCAACCCTTGCAAGTTGTCATAGGCGTTCTGGACAGTTTCAGAGTGTGGATTTTTTTGGCCAGCTTCTAGGCATTTTTAGAAGTCAGCCAAAAGAATGAAATCTTCCTTCTTAAGTCCTCTAACGCATATAAAAATTTCAGCTTCAAATAAGTTGATTTGGAGGGTGAAAACATAGAGAGAAAACAAGGGTAGAATCTGCCCTATTTTAAAGGTAAGAGAAACTTTGGATTTTTGATTTCTTGGTTAGTTTTTGAGCTTGTTTAAGATGATTCTAAGTTGTATACTTGTATATCTATAGCTGAGAAAGATTTTTGGAGGAAAAGAGTGAAGTCAAAGTTAGTCAACAAGGTAAGAAAGTTTATAGAAGATGATGATTGTGATATATGTTGATGTTTAATGGTTTTTAAATGACTTTTACTAAGTAGAATTTGAAGAAATAATTTCTAAAGCATGCTTGAATTTTGGCTAGCCTTTTTTTGATATGGAGAAGATGAAATTCGATTGAGTTGTATGTTATAGAATGTTAGTTTAATACCGAAAAGTTCAGTTTATAGCTCGGTTTAATGGAAAACTGTAAAAGTGTGAAAATTTGGCAATTTGATAAGTTGTAATGAGTTGAATAGAGATTTGAATAAGTGTTTAAACTATTAAGTTAATAAGTTTGAAGTTAAAAGAAAAGAATTTATCGAAAGCTAAAACCTACATATTTATTGGTAAAACTGAGAAAGTAGGAAAAGTTGATGAAAAAGAGTCCAGTTAGCAACGTTAAGTTGTAAAATGTATGTGAACATAAATAAAGATGAATTAGATACTAATTAGACATAATTGGATTGTTTGTGGTTGCTAATGGTGTGGGCATGCAAATTGAGGCAAGCCCGATATCCGACAATCTTTTGTTGCCCTGAGATTCAATAGGTAAGGGATGCAATTTAAAGTAGTAATGACTTCCTTTACCTATTTATATTTCTTAAAATGATTGGATGTATGCATGAAGAATTTATATGAAAAACTCGAACCTTTCAACATAATTTTTTTTTAAAAAATGACACATCGATTTAACCCCGAAGCAGAATATTTTTACTATGATGCATAAGTCTTTGATATATTAATGTTTTATAATTGAAATTTATAATTTAATGATTAAAGTTTTCCATATGATTTTTAAGTAAGTATGAAAACAAGTAAGAAAGTAATTTTTTTAAGACTAGAGGCTATCCCGATAGTATATGCTCTGTGCATGTCATGTCTGCTACTTGTGGTGCCCGACTCTGCCACTTGTAGTGCCTGACTCTGCCACTTGTAGTGCCTATTTTCGTTTCTCCCATGTAGTGCTTGTCTCTGCTATTGTGGTGCTTGTCTTTGCTATAGTGGTGCTTGTTTCGTAATATCTCTTGCCCATGTAGCACACATGTATTTTATGTTACCCGTACGGTGAGTGCCATTGGTGCCCGTGCCCTAGCTATGTGCTAGTTTCTTCAGATACTATACCTGTTTTGTTGTACGACCCTGATCCAATCTGCAGCCCCTACCTTGGCCATCGATATTTTATTCCTTCTACGGAGAATGATATTTCTATTTTGCATGATAGCTATACGGACCTAGCATAGTCTCCACGTTTTTCATGTATAAATGTTTTGAATTATAAAAAAATAAGTAAGTAAACTTTGTTAAAGTAAGTATGTATACTTTATTAAAGTAAGTATGTATGTTTTACTTCAAAGTAAGTAAGTATTAATTTTGCTAAAGTAAGCATATAAGATTTCGATAAAGTAAGTACGAAAACATTTGAATGCATGATTTTCAATACGTTTTGGGGTTGTCAGAATTATTTTAAATGTTTTCCTTACTGGGATTTTTCTAAAGCTCATCCTCTTCTTTCTTTTTTCTAGATTACCTGCAGTAAGATCATTTCAACTACTCGCGAAGTACTTGAGTTAGACTGGTGGATTTTGAGCCTCCCCAAGCTACCTCTTAGTACACGTTCAGGTATATCATCTAATGTTTCTTTCCAGACTTTGTCTTGTACACATACTGGTTTATAAATACTTTTGGGATGTAATCTATTGTTATGGATTTGTATATAAATGGTTTTGAAAGCAAAGGAAATATTTGATAATATTGAGTATGGAAACAACTTGGTTAGTTAAGAAGTAAGGTAAATCGAAAAATAATAAGTTTAAGAAAATACAAATAACTGCTTGAGGTTATCAACTGTGATCGTGTCTATTGCAGGAAGGTAGGTTAAAGTATAAGAGGTTATGTTGCCGAAATTAGAGCGAACTTTAAATGATTAAAAGATTAAGCAAAGGAAGAAACTAAGTAACCAACACTGTATAGGAACATAACCTAAGTAAGAAATTAAGTATTAAAAGAAAAAAGTTAGCCCAATTTCTACGCTTATGGGGCATTACAGTTTACGTTAACCTCAATTTTTGTACTTTCAGGGCGTTATAGTTTACGTGGTATCAAAGTGAAGGTTGTCGAGTACTGTTAGTGTCAGGTAGTTAAAGTCTGATTACATTCCAAGTATTTGTACTTGTCTGGTTATAAATTGTGTATAGTTGTTAAAGTTGCAACTAAAACTCTTGGTGTTTGCATAGGTAAATTAATAATTACTATGAGTGGGAGACGAGACCGTCCCCGAAGGCAAACTCAACCACCTCCACCACCTCCCCCAAACTCCTGTATGAATCGTATCGAGCAGAGTATGAAGGAGGGATTCGAGAACATAACGACGTTATTAGCCCAACATTTTGGGTAAATGCATCGGGTACAACACCTACACCGGCTCCACCTCCACTTCCTGCACAAGCTCCTCCGGCACCTCTTGTCACTCAGCCTCTAGCACAGATTGGGATAGGTGATAGGAATATAAGTAGAATGAAGGATTTTCTCACGATGCACCCTCCAGAATTTAAGGGGGTAAAGGACCTGGTAAAGGCTGAGGAGTGGTTAAATGATTTGGAGAAGATCTTAAAATATTTGAGGTGAACTGGTTCACAGCGAGTCATCATAGCTACTTATATGCTCACATGATAGGTAGGGGTATGGTGGAGAGCCACCAAAAAATATTTGATTGCCCGACATCCAGAGATCAATTGAGAGGTTTTCTTATCCTCTTTTAGAACTCAGTATGTCCTACTAGCTACTAAGAAGAAAATGAAGATTGAATTTCTGGATTTAGTACAGGGCAACATGACAGTAGATGAGTATGAGAACAGGTTTTCCACTTTGATGTGGTATGAACCCAAGATTGTCAGAGATAAGAAGCACCGTGCCAAGAGATTTCTATCCGGATTGAGACCCGCTATTCGGGATAGATTACTGGGTTTTAGTATTATAGAGTTTGGGGTGTTCTCGAATGCGCATAAGACATAGAAAGGGGTCTTGATATTACCCAGGCTCAGTGTAGTTCCCGAGAGAAATTGAAGAATAAGGGCGAGAGAGTGGATACCTCTAGATCAGAGCCGAGGAGGAGCCAATCAAAGAGACGAAGGATTGGTAAGTCTCCAACAAGGGTCGATAGGCCTACGACTCCTGCTATTACTACTGTAACCATCAGGACCCATCAACAGACTATGAGAAGTTGCAAGGAGTGTGGCAAATTTCACAGTGGACCTTGTCATTGGTGAACGGGTGCCTGTTTTAGGTGTGGAGACAGAGGACATTTGATTAAAGATTGTCCACAACTTAAGACTCCACAGTCTCAAGATCAGCCGCAACCACAGCATGAGAGATAGGCACAAACTCCTCAGAGATAGATGTCACGACCCATTTTATCCTTTTTAACCGAAAATCACTATAAATTTTTCATATTTTCCTTTACTATATCTATCACGACTCATTTTATCTTTTTAACCGAAAATCACTATAAAGTTTTCGCATTTTCTTTTACTTACCCGATCGTGAACAAACTCACCACTACATAGTTGGGCTGTGAGTCAATAATAATCATCACTCATCATTCATTCTCAAATTAATCAAAAGAAGTGTCATTCATTTAAAAGTTAAGTTATACACTTATACATTACACGTTTTCTAACTTTTACATCCCCCACATTACAATACAAAATGACTATTATGCCTTTACATGTTTAGATACAAAAAGAATCCCTGTGTGTATACCTTTTGGTGATGGAAGCAACAGATGTCCAAAATACAATGCCTCAGTCCTCACTAGGATGCTATGTACGCTGTGTAGAGAGGGAAAAGTAGAGAGGGATGAGCAACCACACACTCAGTAAGGCAATAATGCAAGCATGGTAGATAGTTACCCTATCTACATACTAATAATGTTATGCATAAATCTTTTACAATAGGAGCATGAGGAAATAAAACTATGTCATATGAGTATACATATATCATGTATTGAAAATCATGGAATTAGGCACATAAAACATGGAAGAATCAGCGTGTAAAACCATCTCATGCTCATTCTCATTAAATCTCATCACAAAAAGGAAAATTCATTTAAGAAACATCCTTTTCAAATCATATCACATCTTATCACAAACCTCTTTTCAAATTCCATCATATCTCATCATAAATCAAATTATCATTTCTTTAATTCACAAAATCCCACAAGGCTTGACCCCTCCCTCGAGTCTACCCTGGACAATCACACTCATGTATCAAAACCATGTGGTATTATGTAATATTAGGTGAGACAAGTCACTATATCTCAAAGACTATGTTGGCCAACTATGTTATAAATCATCCCAGACCACACGGATCCCGGTATGTGGGGCATCAAGCTGGAATGAAGGTGGGTTAGTTCTTCACCAGACTTTCTCATCAGTAACTCAACCACGCGGTATAATGTACTCTATAGATGTATACGGTACAACGTACTCCGCGGACCCATATCATGGTTGGTGGTGTCGGCCGTAGGTCTTATCTACCCCATACCATGTGTAACCTACTCAATCTCAAGTGCACGTGGGAGTATTTTATTTTTAATGTCATGTCCTAGCCCCTCATGGCCTTGTTCACCCCTTTTGGGTTCCCTGAACACCAATTCGTATTATCCTCACCACCAAATCATACATACCACAGTGTGAAAACCTGTGCTAGCTAAGCTCTAGCACGATTCATGCTTCAACAATAAATATCCTTGTACGAGCAATGCTCTAGTACGATATTTACGCATAAAAACATGAAGAAACCACGTACGAGCATAGCTCTAGTACGGTTATATGCATAAGAAAACCACTTGAAATTCACGTACGAGCAGAAGCTCCAGTACAATTTAGAAAACATCATTATAATTTAAATTAGGGTGCGAGCTAAGTTCTAGCACGTTTTATACAAGTGAAAGCATCAAAATCCAATGCGAGCAATGCTCTAGCATGATTTAACTCACGTAAACACGTTAGGCGGCTCACATTCAACTAAAACAATCTCCAAACCGTGTTTAGCACCTCGCATGTGCTATTTCACAAAAGCATTTAACATTAACTAGCCTATTCGTTAATTTGTTCAAAACAAAGCAATGTGTTTTTGTAAAACATCAAAACACATGATTTATGCAATTACTAGCCTTACTATCCCCTTTTTAAGAATCATTTCAGAAACCAAATCATATACATACTCGTAGCAATCCACACATACCAACAATCATTTTCGTAAACAATCGTGCACTTTACAACACCCTATATTCACCCACGAGTTCAAAGTACGAGCAGCTATCTCTATATACTCACAGAATTCCCTTACCTGGAATCACGTCACATGATTTCATTTCCTTAGAGCTGCTTATGTCACAACCCAATACTACCAAAATTAGTACAAATTTTTCACTTTTGGAAAATCCTTCTTACCTCCTCGTGATAAATACCTCTAAACAGGTAGGGATGTGAATCAATATTGATATACCATTCTAACCATTTGAGAAATATCACACATAAACATAAATACCGATATCATTTACCATATAATAGAGTGGTCGGTATGTTTATACATCACATGATTCTATATTTACATCCCCAAATATTCCTTCATATACAATAATGTGCTGTAAGGATACTGATACAAAATTCTATACATGGTGTATACCTAATAGTCGATGGGAAACACAGATAATCAGCTATGCCGTCTACTCTCTACACCCACTATCTCTATGGTGGAAACACTGAAAGTGGGTTGAAAATGAAAGGGTGAGCTCCACATGCTCAGTAAGGCAATAATACAAACGGGTAGATAACTATACTATCTACATGCTGATAAGAAATCAGGATATATGTAAGCATGAGGTAAAAACAATGATATGCCATATATATACTATCATCTATTCTAAAACAAGAAATAGGCATATAAAACATGGAATAATTCTCATGTGAAAACATCTCATGCTCAAATGAATCAACACGTTTAAAACACCCCATCTTGGTTAAATATGATACACTCAAGGAATTAAAACAATTTTAATAAAATAATTTATCTTAAAATTTTCGTTATAAAATCACCCTTCTCACAGGGTTACAAATCAATGAAACTTTCATAAAATCCCTCCATGGGAATAATCAAAACTCAATTGAAATCATAAGAAAATCGAGGCTTGACCCCTCCCTCGGGTCTACCCTAGTCTTTCAAGACCAAAAGTTATATCATGTGAGACATGTAGGTGACTATATCGATAATATCTAGGACTATGACCATAACCTCGTGATCCCTGGCACACGAATCCTAGTGTGCGGGGTGTCACACCTGAAACGGGAGGTGAGTCGATCCTACCCGCCAGAACAACATAATATCAGGATTGCGAGGGCAAGACTTGTTGTCTCGTAGCTAATGCCACTCCACTCCAACAATCCCCATGGTACAGCGTACTCCGCGTGACATACACGGTACAACGTACTCTGTGTACCCAAGCTCAATCAGGGGTGCCTGTAATAGGTGTTATCCACCCATGTCAAGTATGTCTCAGTATGCACGTGTGAGCATATCATCTCACTGTGACACACAGTCTACAAGAGGCTCCAACAAAGCTATATGCATGTCATATAAATCCCTGTGCGAGCGAAGCTTTAGCACGGCTCCATGCATATTCATGATATCTAAAAACCTTGTGCGAGTGAAGCTCTAGCACGGTTTCATAAAAATCAATGAAATCTACATACGAGTAGCGCTCCAGTACGACTTAAACTAATTATAAATTCAATTCAAATCCACGTACGAGCATTGCTCTAGTACGGATATGTATAAAAACTCAATGAAAACCTCGTACGAGAAAAACTCCAGTACGGTAGTCATATGAAATAAATCTGTAAAATAGTGCGAGCAAGGGTCTAGCACTCTGTGTATGAGTTAAAATATAAAATTTAGTGCGAGCAGTGCTCAAGCACGGTTAAAACTCATATAACACTGATAGGTGGCTCAATTTTATCAAAACATGTTAAATAAATATCAATTGGCACCTAACATGTGCCTTTTCAGTTAAAACATGAAAATAATAGCCAACCTATCCATAAATTGCTTGCATTAAAGCAATATCATCATGAATTTCATGAAATTTCATAGCCTTACTACCCTTTTTGAAATTTTCCTAACTGGGGGTAAAATAGTAATTTATCACTATTTCTATATTTTTTCTTAAAAATTATTATTCTATTTTCGAGTAGCCTAATGAATTTAACATAATGTAAATCCCCTCGAAATTACGTACAACTACCTCTAAGTGCTCATAAAATTCCCTTACCAGAAATCATGCGCTAGTCTATCTAGACTCGGCCATATCAGGTCTCTCAGTCCAATTCGCTCATCTACAGAACTGCATATAACCACATATGGGTTCAGTTCAAATATACTGATCAGTATTTCACTCTTACTGATCGAATCTAAAGCTCTGGGCCTATTTTACTCTATTGGGCCTGATTGCACTTTAATGGGCCTCAAACCCCTTTTTCAGCCTGTTTCCACTTTTAAATCCCTTCTTCGGGTTTACTGGGCTCATTTGGCTTATCAATAATCATCAGGCTTTGTTCAAAACTCATTGGATAACTCAGATACTATTTACGATAATTGCTTTGAAATTTCGAATAAAATTCCTTTTATGCAGAATTAATCCGTAAAATCCGTAAAATAATCTTAACTATGCATTTAAGGACTCATATTATCGTAATTAAAATGTACTTACCCACTATGATGCAGGGTACAAAAATTGGAGCTAAATCGACTCTCATTCGGGCTCTGTAGTAATACAGCACAATTATATAAATTTGGGTCATTTTTCAATAAAATAATATTAAATTGAATTCCTGGGATTTATCTGCAGGTCAATCCTGACCCTCGGTCATTTACTCGAATTTCGAGTCATTTTTGGGTACACTTTCTTCCCTTTTTTTCTTTTTCTTTTTTCTTTTTTTCTTTTTTATTTTCTTCTTTCTTGGCTACGGTGCCGTTTTGGCCCGTTTGCCGTCGTCGGTAATCTCGACCGTCTCGTTAGCCGCCAGTGGGCTCAAAAGAACCGCCTCGGCCAGGGGAGTGCTCGGCTATGTAGAATCGGCGCTAGGAATCCGTCGTTCGTTGGAACCGACACGTTTCTTCCTCGGATCTTCTGTCCGTCGGTTCACCGAAAATAGGGGCCGTTGGCGCGCGTTACCGGTACCGTTGGAACCGTTGGACGTCGCTCTATCTTCTCCGACCTTCGCCTGGGCTCATCGGCCACCGGTGGCTTGTCGGTCTCCTCGGGTTGCTATCGGGTTTCCTGAGTTTTTCGTGGACTTTCTCTCTCCCCAAAAATTTTTAGATTTTCGATTTCTTTTCTTTTTTCCTTTTTTATTTTTATTTAATAATTTTTTTATTATTATTTTAATACATTAAAAAATATTAAAATAATCAAAATATCCCTAAAAATATCTTAAAAATTATTATTTAATTCATTTAATCCATAAATAAATTTATAAGTCTATTTTCGTCTTTTCGGTATATTTTTCGAATATTTTTGGGATAATTTTTCAAATTAAAAATCTCGATTAATTTCGAATTAATTCCGATTAATTCCCATAAATTTAGATCTAGATTAATTGGACTCGAAATTAAATATTTTCCTCGATATTGATCTAGATTTCGTAAATTCCATATTTTAATGAAAATTACTTATCGAATTTATACCGAATTTTGGTCTTTTGACCATTTTACCCTTGCACGTGTTCGGGATCAAATTGAATCGACTTTCTTTCATAAATCCACCATCTTTTCCCTATTTTCAATTCCTTATTTTCAGTCAACTCGATTAAATTACTTAAACGAACTTATTGCTTCCTTGTTTTCCCGATTTATCCTTATTCGATTTTTTACGTATGTTATTTCGTTTCATCCACATTTATCAAATCCGAATCAACCATGTTATGAATCCATTAACATATAATAATGTCATACAATATGGAAATCATAAGGAATATCATACAAAAATTGCGGATCTCACAATCTCCCCCACTAAAAGAATTTGGTCATCCAAATTAGAACTAAATCAGTCGGTAAACAACTCCGGGTACTTCTCCTGTATCATGCTCTCTAGCTCCCAGGTAGCTTCCTCCGGAGTGTGATACTGCCACTGAACCTTCACCAGGGAGATCGTCTTGGGTCGTAATACCTTCTCCTTCCTATCAAAAATTTGAACCGGTCTCTCAACATATGTCATACTATCACTGAGCTCTAACGGCTCGTAGTGAATCACATGTGACAGATCTGGATGGTACTTCCAAAGTATAGAAACATGGAAGACACTGTGTACACCTTCCAACTCTGGTGGCAATGCCAATCTATAGGCCTTATCTCCCACTCGCTCCAGAATCTCAAAGGGTCCAATAAAACGAGGGCTCAGTTTACCTTTCTTACCGAACCTCATGATACCCTTGGAAGGAGAAACTCTCAAAAACACCGACTCACCCTCTACAAACTCTAGTGGTCTGCGTATCCTGTCAGCGTAATTCTTCTGTCGACTCTGAGCTGTTTGCAATCTATCGCATATTATCTTGACATCCTCAGTAGCCTGCTGAACCAAGTCAAGAGCAAATAACAGTCTGTCACCAATCTCTTCCCATCCAATAGGGGAACGGCATCTACAGCCATACAGTGCCTCATACGGTCCCATCTCGATACTCGAGTGATAACTGTAATTGTAGGAGAACTCGGCTAATGGAAAATGATCATCCCAGGAGCCTCCAAAATCCAGCACACACACTCTCAACATATCCTCCAGAGTCTGTATAGTCTTCTATGACTGACCATCTGTCTGAGGATGGAAAGCGGTGCTAAATCTCAACTAGGTCCCCAACACTTCCTGAAAGTGTTCCCAAAAATGGGAAGTAAAGTGGGCATCCCTATCATAAATAATGCTCACTAGAACGCCATGTAGCCTGACAATCTCTCGAACATATAAGTTTAATAACGTACTCAGAGCATCTGTAGCTCTCATAGCTAAGAAATAGGTGGGCTTTGTCAGTCTATCCACAATCACCCAAATGGCATCGTGACCTCTGTGAGTCCTCGGTAATCCCATCACAAAATCCATGGTGACATGCTCCCACTTCTATGTCGATATCGGTAGAGGCTGCAATAATCCTATAGGCTTCTGATGCTCTACCTTTACCTGCTGACAGATGAGACATGTAGCGACATACTCTGTTATGTCTCTCTTCATCCCAGACAACTAATAAACTCTCTAAAGATTCTGATACATCTTCGTACTCCCCGGATGTACTATATATCTCACTGAGTGAGCCTCTGATAAAATCATCCTCCTGATCTCAGGATCCTCGGGAACACATATCTTACCTCGGAACCTCTGTAATCCATCAGTACTCAATACAAAATCTGTATTTGCACCTGCCTGTACCTGACTCATCAACTGAATACATCCCTGATCAGTCTACTGAGCCTGTCGGATACGATCAATCAACTGCGGCTCCAACCTCAGGCTCGCAATGATCTCAACTCAGTAAATCTTAAGGGGTGCTATGTCCAAACTAAGGCTCACGAACTGCTCTAGCAGGTCATATTCCCAAACCATCATAAATGATACCAACCCTAGGCTCTTCCTGCTCAAAGCATCAGCAACTACATTAGCCTTACCCGGGTGGTATAATATCTCGCAATCATAATCCTTCAGGAGCTCAAGCTATCTCCTCTGTCTCATGTTCAGCTCCTTCTACGAGAATAACTACTTCAATCTCTTATGGTCTGTAAAAATCAAAAACTGCTCACCAAATAAGTAATGGCGCCATATCTTCAGTGCAAATACTATGGACGCTAACTCCAAATCATGGGTCGGATAGTTCCTTTCGTGATCTTTCAGCTGTCTAGATCCATTGGCAAATACCCTCCCATCCTGCATCAATACACAACCCAGTCTCTGATGCGATGCATCTGTATATACCAAGAAACCTTCTGAGCTGGTAGGTATGGTGAGAATCGGAGCAGTGGTCAACCGATGCTTCAGCTCTTGAAAACTCCTCTCACAAGCATCATCCCACACAAACTCAACATCCTTCCATGTGAGACGTGTCAACAGAGCAGCTAATCTGGAGAAACCTTCTACAAATCTCCTGTAGTATCCAGCTAAACCCAAAAAACTCCGAATCTCTATGAATATCCTGGGTTGCTCCCACTGAACAACTGCCTCTATCTTGGATGGGTCCACTGACACCCCATCCCTCGATACCCCATGGACCAGAAAAGAAATCTGCTCCAACCAGAAGTCACACTTACTGAGTTTAGCATACAACTGTCTCTCTCTGAGGGTTTGTAGCACTATCCTCAACTGCTGCTCGTGGTCCTCCCTGGATCTAGAGTATACCAAAATATCATCGATAAATGCAATCACAAACCGATCCAGGTATGGCTTGAACACATCGTTCATCAGAGCCATGAATGCTGCGGGTGCATTAGTCAACCCGAATGGCATAACCAAAAACTTATAATAACCATAACGGGTCCTAAATGTTGTCTTGGGCACGTCCTCCCTCCATATCCTCAGCTAATGATACCCAGACCTCAAATCAATCTTAGAAAAGACCTGTGCTCCCTGAAGCTAATCCAATAGATCATCAATGCATGGAAAGGGATACTTATTCTTAATGGTAGCCTTATTCAACAATCTGTAATCCATACACAATCGGAGGCTACCATCTTTCTTCCTCACAAATAAGACCGGAGCTCTCCAAGGTGATACGCTCGGTCTCACAAACCCCTTCTCAAGCAGATCCTGTAACTGCTTCCTCAGCTCCTCCAACTCAATTAGAACAATCATATACGATGGTCTCGAATTCGGTTCTATACCAGGTACTAAATCTATCCCAAACTCCATCGCTCTGGCTGGTGGTAATCCTAGTAAATCGTCTGGAAAGACATCAGGAAACTCCCTATGTCAGACCCGGATTTTTATGTAGCTTGTTCCTTATGATTCCTATGTGTATGAACACTTTATTACATAGTTGAATCATAAGAAGAGTATTTACTAACATGCAATCGACAATTTGAGAAATTAAAAATGCATGTAAGCTACATAACAACGAGATAAGGGTTAAATTGATTCCCGAACGAGTGCAGGGGTAAAACGGTTAAATGACTAAAATTTGGTATAATTTCGATAAGACAATTTCATTAAAAATATGAAATTGAGGAATCTTGATCAAAATCGAGGAAAATATTTAATTTCGAGCCCAATTGATCAAGATATAAATTTATTAGAATTTATCAAAATTTTTACCTCGAAAAATGAGCCCAAAAATAGTGGAAAAATATATCGAAAAGGTAAAATCGGACTCATAAATTCATTTACGGATTAAATGAATTTAATATGATTTTTTAAGATATTTTTGGGATATTTATGGGATATTTATGGGATTTGTATTATTATTTTATAATAAAATAATAATAAAAATATATTATAAATAAAAGAAAAAAAAAAGTAAATCTGAAAGTTAGAATCGGGGAGAGAGAACAGAGGAAACGGAAGCAAGCTGACTCGAGGGAGAAGATCACCGGACAGCCACCACCGGTGACCCCACGGCCAGGATAGATGTCGAAAAAGGAAGAGGAGGACCGTGCGCACCCATCGGCACCGGTCACTCCATCTACCGACGCTGGACGTCGACGAATCGAAGAGGTGAAGCCGTAGAGGAAAAGAAGGAATTCGACGGCCACCGGCGGTGCTTGGTCTCGATCGAGGCCAGCCGAGTGTTGCCCAGGCTTAGGCGCGCCAAACGGCGGTGGTGATGCATCGGGAACCGGCCGGAATACGCCGGCACTACTAAAGGATGCCTGAACCGGTCGGCGGTTCAGGGGAGAAGGTTCTGTGCTGAACCGACCGGACCGGTTCAGCCAAGGAGAAAAGGGGAAAAAGAAAGAAAAAGGAAAAGAAAAATTTTTGGGATTTCACCGGACTTCAGGTAAATCGATACGAGGTCAAAAGTGACCGATTTGATTTTCGATGAATTTATTTAAATTATATTTAATCAAAAATTGACCCAGAGTTAAATATAATAAATTGTGCAGTTCGACGATTAATTTCGAACGGAAGCCCGATCGAACTTCGATTTGCGTACCATCGCATATTTTGGGGCAAGTAAAATTTATTTACGACAAGTTATGTCATTATTGCGTATTTAAGATTTATTTTACGCATTTCGGATTAAATTTCGTATTTAGTGAATTATATTCAAAATTTTGAATTAAATGTCGAAAATGATATACGGGCTATCCAAAGAGCTTGGAATAAAGCCCAATGGGTATTGGTAGGCCCAATGAGTCGATAGACCCTAATGAAGGGAAATAATAAGTGGAAAACGGGCTTAATACGGATTAAGGTCCATTAAGGATTTTTAAGGCCCATTAAGAGATAATAGACTGTATTAATGTGTAATACAGTAGGAAAAATATAATTAACTTGAGGAATGGTTATTTACAGCTCCGGAGTTTACATTGAGAGCTGATCGGACTGCGGGATTTAGCAGCACCGAGGAAGTGAGGTCACTTGACGTGATCCGAGGTAAGGGACTTTTGCGAGTAGTTAGAGATACCTGCACGTATTTTCGTCTACTTTTACATTCACTTAAAAACTCTGAGGGTCAGAGAAAGTGAATAATAATTATTGTGACTCGATAGTGGCAAATTACGATTTTACCCCTAGTTAGTCAAAAAGTCAACTTTTGTGAAAAGTTGCAAAAAGCATGGAAACTATTATTGTGATTGTTTAACTGCTGTTTAGCATGAAAATAAATAGATGGGCTAATGATTTTAAGGTTGATGTGACTTAAGCACACTTTATAGTGCTGATTTTGATGTTTTATAAACAATCCCTTTTAAAGAGCCATCTATCATATTATGTGAGAATGAATCATGCTAGAGCATAGCTCGCACTGGATTTCATATGTTTTCCACATACATTAGTGCTGCATTTTGATACGCACTAGATTTCCATGACATGCATGATAGAGTACTGGAGTTTTACTCGTACTCAGTTTTATATGATATATGCATGACAGAGTGCTGGAGCGATTAGCTCGTACTCGAGTTTTACATGAGATACATGACAGAGTACTGGAGCGTTGCTCGTACTCGATTCTTCATGGTTTATACATGACATAGTACTGGAGCTATTGCTCGTACTTGATTTGATGATATTGTGCATAGCATAGTACTGGAGCTATTGCTCGTACTTAATTTAATACATGAACTATGCATTGACCTAGTTGCTGGAGGTTGCTCGCACTAGAGTTGAGTTTGTGAGGTGAAACAGTGTTCGAGCGTAGTGTCGACTGTGTGTCGCACTCGAGGGCGCACACTGTTACCTATTCATGCCACATTCTTGTGTGACTGAGTGTCACATTTTGAGAGGATGGCCAGCATGAGGATATTAGAGATGTGGTATGATATTTCCACAGGCGCGAGGGCTAAGACCTATAGTAGGCACCCTGACTGTGATGTTGATATTCCATGGGTGCGAAAGCTAAGACTTATGGTAGGCACTCTGGCCGTGATGTAGGGTCCTCGGGTGTACTTTGTATCGTGCTTGAGTGGCGCGAGGTGTACGCTGTACCGTGTGTTGTTGTGGAGTTGAGGAGGATATACTTGACAGTTGTGATGGACTGACCCCCCTCCCGTTGCAGCAGTGATGCCCCGCACACCGAGATCTGTGTCGCTTGGGATCACATTTCGGATATGATCATAGTCCAGGATACTATTTGCATTTAACCACAGAGTCTCACATGATATATCACATTGATTGACTGACTTAAACTGCGGACAGACCTGAGGGATGGGTCGGACTTCGATTTTGTGTTGTGAATCATTTAATACCATATTTATTGTGATTTAAATATACATGACATGATTTACATAAAGGCATGATTTATATACGATGCATTGTTTTGCACTACATGCCTACATTTGAGAAAGAAAGCATGATTTTCTGTACATGGGATTTATTTTGTACAAGTATATATATTATATTTCAAGACATGCTTTTAAAGCGAGTAAAGGAAATAATGTTTTCAGGGCATAGCATTATTTTGAGTAGATAGTGTTGATATCTACTTGCTTGCCTGATTTCCTTACTGAGCGCGTTGTATGCTCACCCCCTTTCTTTACATCTCTCTACAGAGCGTCAGTAGAGCAAGAGCCATCGAGGGATAGTGTCCCAGAGTCCACTGCTAGTTCCTATCGATCGCCAGGTATACCTATTATGTACAGTTGTGTATCTAAACATAGAAACAGCACAGTGATGTATACGTTATATATTATGGGGAATGTATTTGTATTAGATTTTATATAATCTTACATGTATAATAAAAGCAGTTACAGTCAGTAATAATATATTGACATGTAAGTATGAAATGGATGATGTGGTAAGTGAGAACTCTGACATCGAATCACAGCCCAACCATTGAAGAGCGGAAAGGTAAGTTAAGAATGCGAAAAATTTGTAGTGTTTTTGGTTAAAGTCATGGATTGAGAATGGGGTCCTGACACCCTAACCACTGGAATATCTCTCAAATTCGATCATACTTGGTCCGTATCAACCACATATGCGATGAATCCTTCAAAATATAAATCATAAAATCAGCAAAAATTCATTGCTCCATTTAGAACAACCACTGATTTCATTACTTTTCAGGAAAATTTTATAACACATCTTTCGGGGATATTAAACGTTAACGTCTTAGAAAAGCAATCTAACATAGCACGATTGGCAGCCAACCAATCCATTCCTAGTATGACATCGAAGTCCCTCATATACATCTCAATAAGGTCGGCTGACATTTCTTTTTCCCTGACTTTCAACTTACAGTCCCTGACTACATACTCTACTAGCTGACTAGTGTTTATGGGGGTAAGTATTAACAATTTACTACTCAGAGGAACAGGCTTTACATAGCTAGACAATTTATATGCAAATGAAGGTAATACGAATGACTGCGTGGCACCAGGATCAATCAAAACATATGCTTCTAAATCAAATATCAGGATGGTACCTTTCACCACATCAGACGACTGATCTGTCGTATCCTGGTCCAAAGCATGAACTCGCCCTGTACCCATCACTTGCTTCCCTTTCTCTTCAGCAGTAGCTCTCCTCCTCTAAGCAGGGACCTGAACTGGAGCTCTCTCCGGCCCTTGCCCTTCTGTGGGGCAGTGTCCTGTCTCTCTGGGCAATCTCTAATCACATGCCCTGGCCTCCCACAATGATAACATACTACAGTAGTAGCTATAGGCTCTAGACAAGGTCTGGTACCATGATATCTGCCATATCGCCTACATCGATTAGCAGTAGGGCGTGGTCCTCCAATGACAATGCCTCTAGCTAGTGGTAAAGCCGGATGAACAGGAGGTCTATCTGTCCTCTCTTGAACCTCCTCAATCTTCGGCCTCTTATCAGAGCGTCTGACACGCCCTAAGGGTATCGTCTGCAAGTGCATGGGTCATACAAGTAATAATGGGATTTGAGTCCCGAGTTATCGTCCCTCAAAGAAGTTGGTTAGCCTAATTAATTACCGGTTAATCTTACCCTAAGTATATCCTAGCAAATTATGAAATTTAAGGTGGGTCTACAAAGCTAACAATACTAAAAATAATAAAACATTAAAAAATAAAGAAAATAAAACCGTGCTAAATTACTTACAGTGCTCCACGCAATTAAAATAAAAAACCTACAAAAATAATTAAAACAGTTAAAACTATTTAACGCAATTAAAATAAAATGCAATTATGAAAATAACAAAGCAAGATTAATTAAACTAAAATTAAACTAACCTAAAATGCAATTAAACTACTTAATCAAAATGCAATTTAAACTAAGTGAAGATTTAATGAAATAAATTTACCCCTAATCTAATTCTAAATGGACAGTTAATTAACTATCAACCTATTTAAAACTAAGTTCTAAACAATTAAGCAAGAATACTAATCATGCAATTTAATTAAAGACTCTAAGCTAAGCTAACAAATTAAATTGGAATTAAACTAAACTAACAATGCATGAAAATGAATTAATTAACTATTATGCACTAGCCAAACAAGCCTTAACCAATTTTAAATCATCCAAATATCCCTCCAAACACTGTTCACGTCTTCAATTTCGCAAATTTCATTTCCAGCATTCTCGTCTTGCTCATTGCTGCAGGTTCAAAAACTTGACACGCCCTGAAGGTATAGTCCGCAAGTGCACAGGTCGTACAAGTAATAATGGGATTTATGTCTCGAGTTATCATCCCTCAGGGAAGTTGGTTAGCCTAATTAACTACCGGTTAATCTTACCCTAAGTATATTCTAGCAAATTATAAAATTGAAGTGGGTGATCTACTAAGTCTAAAGTTAAAAATACTGGAAAGTAATAAAATAAAAAGAACTAAATAAAATCGAGCAAAATTACTTACAGTGCTCCACACAATTAAAATAAAAAACCTACAAAAATAATTAAAACAGTTAAAACTAATTAACGTAATTAAAATAAATGCAATTATGAAAATAACAAAGCAAGATTAATTAAACTAAAATTAAACTAACCTAAAATGCAATTAAACTACTTAATCAAAATGTAATTTAAACTAAGTGAAGATTTAATGAAATAAATTTACCCCTACTTTAATTCTAAATGGACACTTAATTAACTATCAACCTATTTAAAACTAAGTTCTAAGCCATTAAGCAAGAATACTAATCATGCAATTTAATTAAAGACTCTAAACTAAGCTAACAAATTAAATTGGAATTAAACTAAACTAACAATGCATGAAAATGAATTAATTAACTATTATGCACTAGCCAAACAAGCCTTAACCAATTTTAAATCATCCAAATATCCCTCCAAACACTGTTCACGTCTTCAATTTCACAAATTTCATTTCCAGCATTCTCGGCTTGCTCACTGCTACAGGTGTCCTGCACTCTGCTCTCGGTTTTGCATGTGTCTTGCTGCTCGAGACTGATGTGCATCAACTACCAGTTCTACCCAGTACAATGTACGTCCCCACTGCTTGCTTCAGGTGCTCATGGTCTTGTCTTTTGCTCCATCCTGCTGCACGTTGTCGATCTGCTTCAACTGCTCCCAGTTTTCCACCTGCTTCAACTATTCTAAGTTTCCCTTGTTTTGCAACTGCTCATGCTGTGCAAACCCAGGTAATTTGATGTCCAGCAAAGTTAGGTGCAGCAACCACAAGTCACCTTACTCCTGCCAAACATGCACATGCGATTTTCCTGCAATTCTCAACAATGCTAACCTGGGAACAAAAGAAAACATTTGCAAAGAAAAGATGTAATATACACTTCAGTAAATGAAAAATAACAGCTTAAGTGGACTGAACTAAAAGCTAAAAACAAAATACAGAAAATGAACAGTAATTGGGTGGGAAAACAGGGGAGAACAGAGAAGCAATGTGGTTCTCTATCGGCTGCAACAACGCATTCCAACTTATACCGACGCTAGCTGCTGCCTTTTACAGTATCCTTAATCCTTCAACCCGTGGCCAAGCCAAGCAACATCTATCCACACAGCATGTAACTGCAGCAACGCTGCCTTCGACCAGCCTTGTCGTGAACCGCTTTCACGCACCAACATGTTGCAGAGACCAAGAACAAGCAGTAAACAGAAATAATGCAGTGTAGAATTAAAGAACCAGAATAGTAAGTTTAAACCATGATCTAAAGAAACTAAGCAAGAAAATATGAGAACAGTAAGTTACTAATCAAACCAAGGGGAAACGATAAAAACGAAACTTCATTAAATTTAAATTCTGAAAATGAGACTAAATTCTATTGTAACCGAACTATAAATGTAACGATAAACTGAAGAGCTAATTAAAATCTAAATAAAACATAAACTAAAAGCACAAAACAATGGAAAACAAAGCATCAAGAACATGGGAGAGGCTTTGGCCACTGTCACCAGCTGAAAACTTAAAAGAAAACCTAAGGAAAAATAATAAAACCTAGCAATAAAATTTTTAACCTAAAAAAACTAAAGCTCTCCTTTTTCAATTGCCATCTTTTTCTATTTATACTCACACTTAGGGGTACAATTGTAATTTTTCTATCCTAGATGAGTTGACATTGTTTGGCCACTTGTCTTCACACCATTGGCTCCTTGAAAAATAATATTTCCATGTCATCTTTCCTTTTATCCAATTGGATGTGCTAGGCTCGTGTTGTCCGCGTGGTCCAATCTCGATTTTAGCCCAATTCTGGTCCATTTTCTACCGAAATATTCAAAATTCATCCGGATTTAATTTATCTGCAAACATGAGAATTTTAATTAAATAAAGGGGATAATTAACAAAATAAATTGAGGATTTAAATAATTAATTAGGAAATTAAGCACAAATAATTCTAAAAATATAGAATTATCACATCCCTAAACTTGAGATTTTGCTTGTCCTCAAGCAAAACAAAATAATTGTAGGAATGACAAGTACTAAACATAATAATTTCCCCAATATGATCCTCTAAGAAAAAGTACAGACTATGATCTTAAAGATTCACAATTACAAGTCCAACATTCAAAAGTATTCAATCATAAGTCCTAACCCAAATTGGACTCCTTGTGAGTGTGTGAAAAATGTCAAAGTGGCTTCACAGTACATTATCCGGATTAGATTATGCAAACACAGTGAATGCAAAGTCAATGACATGTGATCATTCCCATAAGTTTGCTTTTCACTTCTCTCTCCACTAATGTAGTCACACTTAATCAAAGATCAATAGGACTTCATTAAGCTTGTAATGCAAGGCTGGGGCTAAGGTATGATAAAGTTGATTTAAGTTTAATTACCCCTTAACATGCATTACTTCTAGGATCTTTAATGTAAGAGCTCAATTTATTTCCCCCAAACTTATTTCTTTCACTAGACATTTTATTCTATTTTTTTATTTTTCTTCTTCTTCGTTCTTCTTCTTTTTTTTGAACATTCACTAT
Organism: Firmiana major; assembly: GCA_033439115.1. NCBI lineage: Eukaryota > Viridiplantae > Streptophyta > Magnoliopsida > Malvales > Malvaceae > Firmiana > Firmiana major. The sequence goes on from CM065904.1 coordinate 39,589,275, forward strand.
CACCAGATACCCATATGTACAAAGCTCAAAATATATCCCAATGACTTTCATGCTTTCGGGGTAGGGGATAGGAACAAAGTTTTTAATCTAAGGAAAATTATAAGCCGGTGAGAAAGACTTATTTAGCCCAAATGGGTGACTAGGGATAAAATATGTACAGGGATGGCTCGAAAGGCTCAAACGATCGAAAGATGGCCTAAATCATCTCCCTAATTAAGTGTGATCTAATATTTCACCTCGAGATTAGATCAAACAAATTCTAGAATATGATACACAAAATCAACTAAACAAATGCAATCCTAAGTCCACATAAGCTTTCTCTAAATAAATATACAGATTCATGACATGACATGTGCGTAAGATGAAAAAATCACAATCATAATCAAGACAAATTCAAGAATTCAACTTCATGCTTTTCCTATAATCATACTTCTTAGTCAATCAAAATCAGACTTAATCATGGGGTCATATCATCGGAATATGGGAAAACTACATGCTAAGTACTAAATCATCCCAAAATCAAACAGTTTAAGCTCAGATTTTCGAAAAAATTTTGAAATTTTTTTTTTCAGTTTTGCCCAAATTTTTGAAAAATGCTCAAGTGATATCCCCTCCCCCAAACTGAAAGTGCACAGTGTCCTCAGTGTGCAGATAATATAAGAATTGAAGTTCATAAACAGAGTACTCCCCTTTCTAATGATGATCAACAATTGAGGCTTGATTGAAAAGGTAATTCTAGAAAAGACATCTGCAAAATAAACAAAGAAAGAAATAACAGAAAAGAACTGTACAAAAAGTGATAGAAAAAGGAAGCTAATTAGCAGGATCAGAAGTAGGAGGGTCAGCTAACGTGGTCACAGAATGCTGACGATCAAACCCTCTCCCAAAATAGTGTTTAAGTCTGACCACCTAGACTTAAGCTTTCCTGGAAACAATTTCAAGCGTGAATTAAACAACAAAACCTGTTGGCCTGGCTCGAAGTGTCTCTCCTTAATTTTCTTATCATGCCATCGCTTAGTCTTTTCCTTGTAGAGCTTGGCATTCTCATATGCCTGCAATCTGAACTCATCTAACTGATTAAGCTGTAGCAGCCTCTTCTCCCCTACTGCCTCTAAATTGAAATTCAGGTTCTTAAAGGCCCAATAGGCCTTGTGTTTTAGTTCTACTAGTAGATGACAGGCTTTACCATAAACAAGATGATAAGGGGACATTCCTAAAGGTGTTTTGAAGGCTGTCCTATAGGCCCAAAGTGCATCCTCTAACCTAATGGACCAATCCTTCCTACTTGGGTTCACTATTTTCTCTAATATCCCTTTAATTTCCCTATTGGACAACTTTACTTGGTCACTCATCTATGGGTGATAAGCAGTGGCTACCTTATGTTTGACCCCATATTTCTTTAACAGCTCATCAAAACTTCGATTGCAAAAGTGAGATCCTCCATCACTAATGATAGCCCTAGGTGTGCCAAATCGTGTGAAAATATTCTTCTTTAAAAACTTACTACCACTTTAGCATCATTAGTCGGTAAAGCCATCGCTTCAACCCATTTCAATACATAGGCCACAGCCACTAGAATATAGAGATTGCCATATGAAGGAACAAATGGTCCCATAAAATCAATGCCCTAAACATCGAAGAGTTCTACTTCTAAAATATTAGTCAGGGGCATCTCATTTCTTTTGGAAATATCTCCTACCCTCTGACATCTATCACATTTCAGCACAAAGTAGTGGGCATCCTTAAATAACGTGGGCCAGTAATATCCAGATTGCAAAACCTTGGCTGCTGTCCTATCTCCTCCAAAATGCCCTCCATAATCAGAAGAATGGCAATGTCTAAGTATATCCTCTACTTCTTCCATGGGAACACACCTTCTCAAAATCTGATCTTTACATTGCTTGTATAAGCAGGGTTCATCCCAAACATAATACTTGACATCACTCAAAAACTTTTTCCTTTGTTGGGTAGTCAAATCAGGTGGCACCACATTGCTCATCAGATAATTTACAAAATCAGCATACCAAGGTAATCTGGAGTGCCCGAAAGTAAATAGCTGCTTATCAGGAAAGGATTCATTAATAGTTGTACCATCTTCTTTATGTCCACTCTCTAAACTAAGCTAACAAATTAAATTGGAATTAAACTAAACTAACAATGCATGAAAATGAATTAATTAACTATTATGCACTAGCCAAACAAGCCTTAACCAATTTTAAATCATCCAAATATCCCTCCAAACACTATTCACATCTTCAATTTCATAAATTTCATTTCCAGCATTCTCGGCTTGCTCACTGCTGCAGGTGTCCTGCACTCTGCTCTCGGTTTTGCATGTTTCTTGCTACTCTAGACTGATGTGCATCAACTACCAGTTCTACCCAGTACAATGCACATCCCCACTACTTGTTTCAGGTGCTCACTGTCCTGTCTTCTGCTCTAGCCTACTGCACGTTGTCGGTCTTCCACCTGCTTCAACTAGTCTAAGTTTCCCTTGTTTTGCAACTACTCATGCTGTGGAAACCAAGGTAATTTGATGTCCAGCAAAGTTAGGTGCACCAACCACAAGTCACCTTACTCCTGCCGAACATTCACATGCAATTTTCCTGTAATTCTTAGTAATGCTAACTTGGGAACAAAAGAAAACATTTGCAAAGAAAAGATGTAATATGCACTTTAGTAAATGAAAAATTACAGCTTAAGTGGACTGAACTAAAAGCTAAAAACAAAATACAGAAAATGAACAGTAATTGGGTGGGAAAACAGGGGAGAACAGAGAAGCAATGTGGTTCTCTATCGGTTGCAACAACGCATTCCAACTTATATCGACGCTAGCTGCTGCCTTTTGTAGTATCCTTAATCCTTCAACCCATGGCCAAGCCAAGCAACATCTATCCACACAGTATGCAACTGCAGCAACGCTGCCTTCGACCAAACTTGTCGTGAACCGCTTTCACGCACCAATACGATGCAGAGACCAAGAACAAGCAGTAAATAGAAATAATGCAGTGTCTAATGAAAGAACCAGAACAGTAAGTTTAAACCATGATCTAAAGAAACTAAGCAAGAAAATATGAGAACAGTAAGTTACTAATCAAATCAAGGGGAAATGATAAAAACAAAACTTCATTGAATTTAAATTCTGAAAAGGCGACTGAATTCTATTGTAACCGAACTGTAAACGTAATGATAAATTGAAGAGCTAATTAAAATCTAAATAAAACAAAAACTAAAAGCACAGAACAATGGAAAACAACGCATCAAGAACAAGGGAGATGCTTTGGCCACTGTCACCAGCCGAAAACTTAAAAGAAAACCTAAGGAACAATAATAAAACCTAGCAATAAAATTTGTAACCTAAAAAAACTAAAGCTCTCATTTTTCAATTGCCATCTTTTTCTATTTATACACACACTTAGGGGTATAATTGTAATTTTTTCATACTATATGAGTTGGTATTGTTTGGCCACTTGTGTTCACACCATTGGCTCCTTGAAAAATAATATTTCCATGTTATCTGTCTTTTTGTCCAATTGGATGTGCTAGGCTCGTGTTGTTCGCGTGATCGAATCTCGATTTTAGCCCAATTTCGGTCCATTTTCTACCGAAATATTCAAAATTCATCTGGATTTAATTTATCTACAAACATGAGAATTTTAATTAAATAAAGGGGATAATTAACAAAATAAATTGGGGATTTAAATAATTAATTAGGAAATTAAGCACAAATAATTCTAAAAATATAGAATTATCAAAGTCGTACACCTCTCCTGACAAATCTATCTCTCCCGGATCTCTTTCGGTCTCTGTCTTGACTTCTACTGATCTTTCCCGAATCAGAGACCTTTCGCTCATAATCCTCCTCGCACAGCTGAGCTCTATGTACTGCCTCCTCATAAGTCGAAACATCAAAGGGAGCCAACCGGGATCTGATGGCTGGTCTTAGTCCATCTATAAACTTCTGGACCTTTCGATCCTCACTACCCATCGTTTCTAAATCGTATCTCCCCTAAGAGATGAATCGAGTCTCATACTCATCAATAGACTAGTTCTTCTGAACCAAACTCATAAACTCCATCCTCAACTTTCGTTGTGCAATAACGAGAACATACTACCTCCTAAAGGCATCCAAAAATATCTCCCATGTGACCTTAGCATGTCGAGCTCTCAAAATTGGCTCAGTAGATCTCCTCCAATGCTCTGCCACTCCCTGAAATACAAATACGACAAAAGCAACTCAGTAGTAGTGCACCTGAAAAGCCTATATAGCTTCTACATCTGATACACCTAATCCTTAGCTACTACTGAGTCCTTCCTCCCATGGAAGACTGGAGGTCTAAACTTCTGCAAATGTCTAAATCTATCAAGGTCACACTCATATCCAGCATTTTGAGTTGGCTAGGGTCTCACTGCCTCTGCAGCCTGAGCCTGAACCTCGGGTAACTCTGTGGCCTGTGTCGACATCTCGGGATCAGCTGCTATCTGTCCCACCGGATCTCACCTATCTCTAGCCCCAAGCACTGCCTGCTGCGCTACAAACTCAGCCAGGCTATCAATACTCTGCTCTAGTCTAGCGAAGCGTGCCTTAGTCTCATCTGGACTCACAGCAGTACCCTCAGGTACCTGACCAGTTTGTATACCATCACCACGGCCTCTAAGCCTGCCCCTACGGCCTCTAGCACGTGTACTAGCCCCTCTACCACTGCGGGTGATCGGCATAATGTAAATCCTGTAATCTAAGTTCATTTGTTAAGTAAATTCTCATCTAGTATACACTTTGACATCTCATACAACACACTACTAAGGGGGATGTAATTTTCCTTAACGACCACTATCAACTCGTATCCGACCAACTCTAACTCTGAATTTCTTACTTATCGATACTAATTCACGTCTGGCTAACCTCCGCTCTGATACCACTTTGACTGTCACGACCCAATACTACCAAAATCAGTATAAATTTTTCACTTTTGGAAAATCCTTCTTACCTTCTCGTGACAAATACCTCTAAACAGGTCGGGCTGTGAATCAATATTGATATACCATTCTAACCATTTGAGAAATATCACACATAAACATAAATACTGATATCATTTGCCATATAATAGAGTGGTCGGTATATTTATACATCACAAGATTCTATATTTACATCCCCAAATATTCCTTCATATACAATACTGTGCTATAAGCATATTGATACAAAATTCTATACATGGTGTATACCTAACAGTCGATGGGAAACACAGATAATTAGCTTTGCCGTCTACTCTCTACACCCGCTATCTCTATGATGAAAACACTGAAAGTGGGTTGAAAATGAAAGGGTGAGCTCCACATGCTTAGTAAGGCAATAATACAAACAGGTAGATAGCTATACTATCTACATGTTGATAAGAAATCAGGATATATGTGAGCATGAGGTAAAAACAATGATATGCCATCTATATAATATCATCTGTTCTAAAACAGGAAATAGGCATATAAAACATGGAATAATTCTCATGTGAAAACATCTCATGCTCAAATGAATCAACACGTTTAAAACACCCCATCTGGGTTAAATATGATACACTCAAGGAATTAAAACCATTTCAATAAAATAATTTATCTTAAAATTTTCGTTATAAAATCACCCATCTCACAGGGTTACAAATCAATGAAAGTTTCATAAAATCCCTCCATGGGAATAATCAAAACTCAATTGAAATCATAAGAAAATCGAGGCTTGACCCCTCCCTCAAGTCTACCCTGGTCTATCAAGACCAAAAGTTATATCATGTGAGACATGTAGGTGACTATATCGGTAATATCCAGGACTATGGCCATAACCTCGTGATCCCTGGCACACGAATCCTAGTGTGCGGGGTGTCACACCTGAAATGAGATGTGGGTCGGTCCTACCCACCAGAACAGGATAATATCAGGATTGTGAGGGCAAGACTTGCTGTCTCGTGGCTAATGCCACTCCATTCCAACAATCCCCACGGTACAGCGTACTTTGCATGACATACACGGTACAACGTACTTCGTGAACCCAAGCTCAATCAGGGGTGCCTGTAATAAGTGTTATCCACCCATGTCAAGTATGTCTCAGTATGCACGTGTGAGCATATCATCTCACTGTGACACACAGTCTACAAGAGGCTCCCACACGGCTATATGCATGTCATATAAATCCCTATGTGAGCGAAGCTGTAGCACGGCTCCATGCATATTCATGATATCTAAAAGCCTCGTGCGAACGAAGCTCTAGCACGGTTTCATAAAAATCAATGAAATCTGCGTACGAGCAATGCTCTAGTACGACATAAACTGATTATAAATTCAATTCAAATTCACATACGAGCATTGCTCTAGTATGGATATGTATAAAAACTCAATGAAAACCTCATACGAGAAAAACTCCAGTACGGTAGTCATATGAAATAAATCTGTAAACTAGTGCGAGCAAAGCTCCAGCACTCTGTGTATGAGTTAAAATATAAAATCCAGTGCGAGCAGTGCTCAAGAACGGTTAAAACTCATATAACACTGATAAGTGGCTCAATTTTATGAAAACATGTTAAATAAATATCAATTGGCACCTAACATGTGCCTTTTCACTTAAAACATGAAAATAATAGCCAACCTATCCATAAATTACTTGCATTAAAGCAATATCATCATGAAAAGATTAAAATAATGAATTTCATGAAATTTCATAGCCTTACTACCCTTTTTGAAATTTTCCTAACTAAGGGCAAAATAGAAATTTACCACTATTTTCATATTTTTTCATAAAAATTATTATTCTGTTTTCAGGTAGCCTAATGAATTTAATATAATGTAAATCCCCTCGAAACTACGTACAGCTACCTTTAAGTGCTTATAAAATTCCCTTACCTGAAATCACGCGCGAGTTTATCCTGACTCGGCCGTACCAGGTCTCTCAGTCCAATTCGCTCGTCTACGAAGCTGCATCTAACCACATATGGGTTCAGTTCAAATATACTGATCAGTATTTCACTCTTACTGATCGAATCTAAAGCTCTGGACCCGTTTTACTCTATTGGGCCCGATTGCACTTTAATGGGCCTTGAACCCCTTTTTCAGCCCGTTTCTATTTTTAAATCACTTCTTCGGGTTTACGGGGCTCATTTGGCTTATCAATAATCATCAGACTTTGTATAAAACTTATTGGATAACCCGGATACTATTTAGGATAATTTCTTTGAAATTTTGAATAAAATTCCTTTTATGCAAAATTAATCCGTAAAATCCGTAAAATAATCTTAACTCTGCATTTAAGGACTCATATTATCGTAATTAAAATGTACTTACCCAATATGATGCGGGGTATGAAAATCGGAGCTAAATCGACTCTCGTTCGGGCTCTGTAGTAACACTGCATAATTATATAAATCCGGGTCATTTTTCAATAAAATAATATTAAATTGAATTCCTGGGATTTATCTGCAGGTCAATCCTGACCCTCGGTTATTTACCTGAATTTCGAGTCGACCCCAGGTACACTTTCTTCCTTTTTTTTCCTTTTTCTTTCTTTCTTTGTTTTCTTTTTCTTTTTTCTTTTTTTTTCTTTTTTTTTTCTTTTCTTCTTTCTCGGCTACGGTGCCGTTTTGGCCCGTTTGTTGTCACCGCAATCCCGATCGTCTTGTCGTTCGCCAGTGGGCTCAAAAGAATCGCCTCGGCTAGGGGAGTACTCGACTGGATAGAATTGGCGTTGGAACATCGCCGTTCGCCATAATCGACAAGTTTCTTCCTCGGATCTTCTGTCCGTCGATTTGTCGAAAATAGGGGTCGTCAGCGAGCGTTATCGGTACCATATCCTGTCAACGTAATTCTTCTGTCGACTCTGAGCTGTTCGCAATCTATCACATATTAACTTGACATCCTCAGTAGCCTGCTGAACCAAGTCAAGAGCAAATAATAGTCTGTCACCAATCTCTTCCCATCCAATAGGGAAACAGCATCTGCGACCAAACAGTGCCTCATACAGTGCCATCCCGATACTCGAGTGATAACTGTTATTGTAGGCGAACTCGGCTAATGGCAAATGATCATCCCACGAGCCTCCAAAATTCAGTACACATGCTCTCAACATATCCTCCAGAGTTTGTATAGTCCTTTATGACTAACAATCTGTTTGAGGAAGGAAAGAGGTGCTAAATCTCAACTGGGTCCCTAACGCTTCCTGAAAGTGTGCCCAAAAATGGGAAGTAAAGCGGGCATCCCTATCAGAAACAATGCTCATTGGAACGCCGTGTAGCCTAACAATCTCTCGAACATATAGTTCGCTAACGTACTCAAAGCATCTATAAAAATCTGAAACTGCTCACCATATAAGTAATGGCACCATATCTTCAGTGCAAACACTATGGCCGCCAACTTCAAATCATGGGTCAGATAGTTCCTCTCGTGATCTTTTAGCTGTCTAGATCCATAGGCAACTACCCTCCCATCATGCATCAATACACAGCCCTGTCCCTGATGTGATGCATCTGTATATACCAAGAAACCTCCTGAGCTTGTAGGTATGGTGAGAACCGGAGCAGTGGTCAACCGAAGCTTCAGCTCCTGAAAACTCCTCTCACAAGCATCATCCCACACAAATTCAACATCCTTTCGTGTGAGACGTGTCAACGGAACAGTTAATCTGGAGAAACCCTCTACAAATCTCCTGCAGTATCTAGCCAAACCCAAAAAACTCTGAATCTCTGTGAATGTCCTGGGCCGCTCCCACTGAACAACTGTCTCTATCTTGGATGGGTCCACTGACACCCCATCCCTCGATACCACATGGCCCAGAAAAGAAATCTGCTCCAACCAGAAGTCACACTTATTGAGTTTGGCATACAACTGTCTCTCTCTGAGGGTTTGTAGCACTATCCTCAAGTGCTGCTCGTGGTCCTCCCTGGATCTGGAGTATACCAAAATATCATCGATAAATACAATCACACACCGATCTAAGTATGGCTTGAACACATCGTTCATCAGAGCCATGAATGCTGCAGGGGCATTAGTCAACCCGAATGGCATAACCAAAAACTCATAATAACCATAACGGGTCCTAAATGTTGTCTTGGGCACATCCTCTGTAGGACCCGATTTTTATCGTAAGAGCAAAAAGGGAATGAATAGAAATTTTCGAGTGCATTGAAAAATGCAAAAAGGATTTCAATGGTATTCCCGAACACGTGAAAGGGTAAAACGATCAAAAGATTAAAATTCGATATTAATCGGGACAAGAAAATTTAATTAAAAATATGGGATAGAGAAATCTTAATCAATAATAAAGAAATAATTAAATTTTGGGTTAAATTGATCAAGATATGAATTTATTGGAATAAATAAAAATTTTCGTATCGAAAAATAATCTCAAAAATAATCAAAAAATATACCGAAAGGGTAAAATTGAACTAATAAATTTAATTACGGATTAAATGAATAAAATAGTATTTTTTTAGATATTTTTGGATTTTAATAATATTTTATTTGATTAAAATATTATTAAAAATAAAATAATAATAAAAATAAATAAAAAATAAAAAATAAAATAATGAAAAAAATGAAAAGTGGAAATTCGCAAAACGCGAATTGAAAGCAAACGAAGCCGAGCCCGACCTCTGCCTTCATCGACAGACGGAGACCATCGGCGACGGCGAGCCCAGGCAAGAGGCAACCCAGCTAAGGCCATCGTCGGCGCTGGTAGGCGAAAGAGTGGTGACGAACGGCGAGAGAAACGGAACCGAGAGAAGCCGAGAGAGGAAAGGGAGAAATCGGTGATCGGGGCCGATTCAGGCCCGACCACCACCACTCGAAGGTAGCCCACGCCAAGGTCGGTCGATCAGCGACTGAATCGATCGGTGGAGCGGCGGCTACCGTCAAAAACGGCGAGAAAGAGAGAAGCCACCGACGGCTAGGAGAGAAGCGGCCAGACTGGCCACTTTTTGGCGACCTTAGGCAAAACCGAGACAAGATCTGAGATGCGGATGGCCCAGCGGAGCCACTGGCAGTGAAAACTGGCAGAGAACTGATCGGCAAGGCACTGAACTAGCCGAACCGGACTGAACCGACAGTCTGAACCGGACCAAATCGGTTCAGCCAAAAAGAAAAGGAAAAAGGAAGAAAAAAGGGAAAAAGAAAAAGAGAAAAAATTGACGAAAATTCCAGTGACGCAATCGAGTTACGGGTAAGTCAGTAAGTAGTCAAATTGATCGATTTAAATTTTGAAATATTTAATTTGATAAATAATCGACTGAAAGTTTACCCGAAAAAATATTTAATTATGTAGCTCAACAATTGGCATCCACCGAGAGCTCGAGACAACCTCTATTTACGTACTATGATGGAATCTCGAGCAAGTAACCTTTATTTATGATAATTTGCATCGTTATGCGTGTTGATGAATTACGAATTTAATTTTCGTATAAATGAATTAAATTTTAGAAATTTGAATAAATTGTCGTAAATACTAAATTGAGATATTCGAGAATTTAAAACGAGGCTAAATAAATACTGATGGGCCCAATGAGCCCAATAGCACTCGATAAAGTGTGGTAAACGAGCTTAAGGCCGATTAAGGCCCATTATGGTATAATCGAGCCCATTATGGGTAAACGGACCCAATGATTTAAATTAAGCCCCAGAAAAGTATGAAATACAATAAATTGTATTATATTTAACCTGATGAACATTTATCCGTAGTTTCAGAGATTGGATTCGGAGCAAATCGGACTGTGTGACGAGTCATCAGTGGAAAGGTCAGACTGTACAGAAAAATGAGGTAAGGGATTTGTCTAAGTAGCTAGAGCTAGCTACGCGTATTTTAATAGTTTTTATATACACTGAATATGTATGTGTACATTGATATTGTACAGAGGTTCTAAAAATGGTTTAAATGATTTTAAGGATCAAAATAGGTAAAAGACTATTTTACCCCTATTGAGGGAAGTTCACCTAAGGATGGTGAAAGCATGATATGCATGATTTAAGGAATTTTTTGAATTAATGAATTTTATTGGTTTTAATCAAAGCAAAACGATAGATTGACCAGTAATTGCATAAATTTCATAAGATAACACTACGTAGGTGTTATTTATATTTAAATGAAATTTCTTTGGGAAAAGGCCAACTATCAAGTTTATATGGAAACAGATAGTGCTGGCATATAGTTCGCACTATATCTGCGTTTGTGAATATGCATAAATGTGCTTGAGCGGTTGCTCGCATTGAATTGTGTGACATCATATGCATGAAATGTGCTAAAGCGGGTGCTCGCACTGATTTTTATTCTTGTGAAATGCATGAGAGGTGCTGGAGCCTAGCTCGCACTTTATTTTTACTGTTTTAACGGTTTTGAACTGTTTTGACTTGATATGCATAAAATGGTGCTCGAACGATTGCTCGCACTAGTTTTTGTGATTTGACATGCATGAGAGATGCTGGAGCTTAGCTCGCATCCTGTTTTGATATGAAATTTGCATAAAGCCGTGCTGGAGTGTAACTTGTACGAGATTTGATTTATTTGAGCATTCATTTGTGCTGGAGCGTTACTCGTACAAAGTTTTATATGGTTTTATAATTCATTTTAAAGCCGTACTGGAGTTTTTCTCCTACGAGGTTTTCGCTGAGTTTATATACATATTCGTACTAAAGCATTGCTCGTATGTGGATTTTACTTGAATTTATAGTTATTTTAAGTCGTACTGGAGCGCTGCTCGTACGTAGATTTCATTGATTTCTATGAAACCGTGCTAGAGCTTCGCTCGTTCGAGGTTTTCAGATATCATGAATATGCATGGAGCCGTGCTAGAGCTTCGCTCGCACAGGAATTTATATTACATGCATATAGCCGTGCTGGAGCCTCTTGTAGACTGTGTGTCACAGTGAGATGATATGCTCACACGTGCATACTGAGACAGAGATGATATGGGTGGATAAGGGTGGATAAGACCTATTACAGGTACCCCTGATTGAGCTTGGGTTCACGGAGTACGTTGTACCGTGTATGTCACGCAGAGTACGATGTACCGTGGGGATTGTTGGAGTGGAGTGGCATTAGCCATGAGGCAGGAAGCCTTGCCCTCGCAATCCTGGTGTTATGCTGTTCTGGCGGGTAGGACGACCCACCTCCCGTATCATGTGTGATACCCCGCACACTAGGTACCGTGTTGCCAGGGATCACGAGGTTATGGCCATAGTCCTATGTTGTTACTGATAGTCACCTACTTGTCTCACATGATATAACTATTGGTCGCTAGACCAGGGTAGACCCGAGGGAGGGGTCAGGCCCCCGATTTTATGATGTTTTACTATGCTAATATATGTTTTTGAGGATTTTATGATATGTGACCCTGAAAGAAGGGTGGTTTTATAAACGAAGTTTTAATAATAAATTTTAATGAATTGTTTTATGAGATGATTGACCCGGAAGGGTTAGTTTATACTGCAGTTTTATTGAAATGATTTGAATGCAGTAGCATGACGATGTTTTTCGTGCTTTCATTTCAAATTCATGATTTGTCTTACATGACAAGAAAGAATGCATTATCTTATTTTACTTCATGCTAATTATGATTTAAAGATGTCATATAAAATGCTATTGATGCATGAATTACATGCTTTTCTATATTCACAAATAGTTTTGGATAAACTATGTTATGATATATGCATGGTTTTGTGCTTGAGATTTTAATGAAAAGAAATGGATTTTAAGGGCATGGCATTATGAGCATGTAGATAATGGAGCTATCTACTTACTTGCATAATTGCCCTACTGAGTGTGTGGTTTGCTCACCCTCCTTATTTTTCCATCTTTTCGGAGCACTCGTAATAGTTAGTGAGCGGCTGAGGACTTGCATGTATTCGTATCCATTGCTTCCCATCGAGAGATAGGTATACACATTTGTATAGTTTTGTATCTAAAAATATGTAATGCATAGTACTGTAAACGATTAGGATGTCGGGGATGTAGAGTTATAAATACAATTGTGTATGTATTCAGTTAAAGTCAAAGAATAGTAAACTCTAATATATGAATGTGTTTATGGAAATGGAATGGTAAATAGGTGAGAGGTGACTAACAACGAATCATAGTCCAACTGTTTGTAGGATGGTCACGATGAGAGAAAGGTAAGAATTAAATAATATATTAAAAAATGAAAAATTTACTCTAATTTTAGGTAATTTGGGTCGTGACAGGTTTTTAGTATGAGAGCTTAAGTTGGCCTGATATGAGTCGGTATTAGTGGTTAAGGAAGTTTACATCCTCATGTACTGTGCATTGTTTAGATACAATTGTGTATATCGAGATGGAAGTGTCGCTAAGAATTTGGTTTTGAATGCAAGAATAGACTTATTAAGTGATAGCCGCTCTGGTAGAGAGGCGAGCACACGTGCTCGAGGCCGTAGAGATAGGCTTGAAAGTCGTACTGAGTCGCCACATGAGACTCAAGATGAGATTGAAGTGGAGGCTGATGTTGAGCATGCCCCACAATGTCCGACAGAGAGATCGGACAGAGTCTGATAGAGAGATCGAACAGTATTGAGACACACTTCGCGAGGTTGGAGCGGAGTGTGGAGAATATTTTACGAGCTAATTGCTCAGAGTATGCTTGAGAATTGAGGGCGAGTAGGCGCATTGGTGGAAGTCCGCTCGACCTACCTTAGGAGTTAGACATCTAGAATGGATATGGAAAATAATTCCAGATGTATTCCGGTGATAGAATATCCCGGACACATAAATGAAATTACAGATAAAATTCTTTACTTTGACCCAGAGGAATTGATTGATTGATGAGTATGAAATTTGATTTATATTCCTGGACAGATATGACTCCAACATTATGAACAGTGAGAGTTGAGATGTTTGAAAGTTCATGGAAGGGCTCAGATTGTCAATTAGAGTTTGATTGGTCCCGTTAGATATCACTACCTATGCCGAGGCAGTGCGCAGACTACAGTTGTATTAATAAGATCATGAGTTGCATGCCTCTGAGATTGGGAAAGGTAGTAAGGGCCTAAATAGAGACAGAAGAGAATAGAGAATGACAGAGATGTCAGAACAGGAAAAAGGTAGTTTGGTAAAAGCTTAGAGTTGATGAGTCACGGGGGGTATTGTGATTTGAGGACCCCGACCTGCTACGGAGTAGTGTAGCAGTGTAGCAGTGAGAGCAGTGTAACAATGTAACAGTGTAAGCAATGTTGGATATATGGTAGTTACCACAGAAATAAGATGTTGGACGAGGGCGAGTGTATGCCATGGACCAGGACACTACTGATGTTTCATCTGATATGGTGGAAGATACCACACTGGTTGTGAATAATGAAATAATTATTTTAATGGATCCTGGTGCCACACATTTATTCATACCGCCTTCAATTGCTTATAAGCTAGTGAAAGATGTGAAGCATGTACCTTTAAGCAAGACAATGATGGTTAGATGATTATCACTAACTGAATATGGGTATAGAAATTGTAAGTTGAAAATAGGGGTGAAAACATCCCCGAAAAGCGTATTTTAAGTTTTAACAAGTAATAAAAGAGTTGTTATAAGTGATAAATGAAAGGAGATAAGCTTTGAGATGTGATAGATCCTGAATACGAGATATGTTGGAATAAGATGTGTATGCAAGGTAAGGATATCTTTGATATGTAAAGTAATTTGGATTAAGCGATATGCAGTGACTATGAATTGTGACCAAGGATAAGGGAATAGATATCCACACCCAGTCTATGTGGTCCAGTCTGAGGGTTAGTAAAGGTATTTTAAAATATCTCCCCGCCTGAAGATCTGATAGCGTCTAGAAGCGCACACATAACCTATAGATTAAAATCGACAGTCGTAATATGTACATTTAAAATTTGGGTACCTTTACTGGTACGATAAAGAAATATAGATTTCGAGTAATCATGAAGGTTTAAAAATTAAAATTTTATAAAAGACGTTAATATAAAAAAAAGGAAATGACGCGGGTTATTATCTTGAACGAAAATGATTTCGAAATGACATTATACGTTTATGAGTACATAGGTCAAGGATATGGGTGATTGAAATATTTAGTAGAACTCCACTACAATGAGATATTTAAACCTTACTTGGACCGACTGGTTGTCATCTTTAGAGATGATATTTCGATATATTCGAAGTCCAGAGAAGAGCATGAGTAGCAACAGGAAACTGTCGTACAGACGAGGTGTTGAGAGTTTCTTGAAATGGGCTACTCAGTTGTTACGTTCCATTTGGAAAAAGATTGCTTACGAGTGGGATTATAAGTATGAAAGTAGCTTCGTAGAGTTTTGGTATATTGAAGAATGAACTGACCACCGTAAGTATTCTAACCATGACTAATAGCTCAAGAGGTTTCAGTGTATATCGATACCTCAATATAAGGATTGGGTTGTGTATTCATGTAAAATGGGAAGATAGTTGTTTATGGATCCAGATAGTTCAAGGACCATCAGAGAAACTATCCGACCCATGATTTAGAGTTGGCAGCTGTAGCATTTACACTAAAAGTATGGCTCCACCACTTAAATGGTAAGAAATTTTGGGTAAAAGCCCCGAGTATCTGTTTTCACAGAAAGAGTAGAATATAAGATAACCATGAGGCTTCGAGCTTCTAAGGATTATAATTATGAAAATTGTACCACCTGGGAAAGGCTAATGTAATAGCTGATGCCTTGAACAGAAAGAGTCTCGGGATGGTATTACATATAATGGTCAGGGAGCGTGAGCTGCTGGAGTAGTTGTGAACCTCAGTAGTGACGTGATCCCTTCTGATGATGATGGTGATTTTGTGATAACTAGCCTGAGGTTAGAATCAGATTTGAGTGACCGAATTTGCCAGGCTTAGCGTGATGAACGGCATGGTGTCGATAGTGTGGGTCAGATTCAGAAGGGTATAGTGACAAAGTTCACAGTGATTGATGATGACATACAGAGGTTCAGAGACAGTATAAGTGTTCCCCAGGACCATAGTTGCTGAGATAGTGTTATTGTCAGAAGCTTACTCTTCGAGATATACAGTGCATCCGAGAAGTAATAAATATATCGAAATCTCTGAAAAGGGTATTGGTGGTCAGATATGAAAAGAAACATTGTAGAGTTGTTGCAAAGTGTCTCGTATGTCAGCAAATTAAGGTAGAGCACGAGAACTCTGCAGAGTTATTGCAACCTCTACTTATATCGACACAAAAATGGGAACAAATTACCATGAATTTCGTGATGGGTTATTGAGGAACCAAATGAATCATGAGGCTATCTAGGTGATAGTCGATAGATTGACTAAGTCTACCCACCTTCTGGCTATGGAAATCCTCAGATACTCTAAATGTGTAGGCCAATTTATGTGTATGGAAAATTGTGAAACGTTATGTAGCGTTCCAGTGAGCATGGTATTAGATAGAGATTCTCACTTCACTTCCCACTTTTGGGAATATTGATTTTGGAAGCTATGGGAACCCGATTGAGTGTTAGCACAGCTTCCATCCTCAGATAGATGGTCAGTCAGAGAGGACTGTACGGGTTTTGGAGGATGTGATGAGAGTGTGCGCCACTGATTTTATAAGCTCCTGGGATAATCATTTGTTACTAATCGCATTCGCCAATAATTACTGTTATCACTCGAGTATCGGGATGAGATTATATGAGGCATTGTATGGCCGTAAGGAGTTGTTCCCCGACTTAGATAAGAAGTGGGTGACAGATAGAGAATTATTCCCGAATTGGTAAGACAAACCTCTGAGGATGTTCAGTTGATTTTTGAGAAATTTAGAATACCCCAGAGCAGACAGAAAAGCTATGCTGACAAGAGACAGAAAACCATTGGAAATTCACCGAGGGTAAATCAATATTTAGTTTCGTTAGATTGAATCCTTTGAGAGATTGGACAAGTGGGAGATAAGGCCTGTAGGTTGGCACTACCACTTGAATTAGCAGGCATCCAATGTGTGTCCCATCTTTTGATGCTTTGAAAATATTATCCGAACCCAGCATATGTAATCGGATATGAGCTTTAACAGATTAGCTCAATAAAAGTATAACGTATGAAATCGATTCGGGTATTAGACGGAAGGAGAAAGTGTTGAGGTTTAATAAGATCTCCCTAGTTAAGTATGTTAGTAGTATTACACTCCGAAAAAAGTCACTTGCGAATGACAGTTTATGATGCGATAGACATACCCGGAGTTATTTATGGACTCATTTGCCTTGGTTCTAATTTAGATGACCAAATTTCTTAAGTGGGGGAGATTGTAAGACACAATTTTTATCGTAAGAGCAAAAAGGGAATGAATAGAAATTTTCGAGTGCATTGAAAAATGCAAAAAGGATTTAAATGTTATTCCCGAACATGTGCAAGGGTACAACGGTCAAAAGACCAAAATTCGGTATTAATCGGGACAAGAAAATTTAATTAAAAATATGGGATAGAGAAATCTTGATCAATAACGAAGAAATAATTAAATTTAGGTTAAATTGATCAAAATATGCATTTATTGGAATAAACCCAAATTTTCGTATCGAAAAATAATCTCGAAAATAATTGAAAAATATACCGAAAAGGTAAAATCGGACTGATAAATTTAATTACGAAATAAATGAATAAAATAGTATTTTTTTCGATATTTTTGGATTTTAATAATATTTTAATTGATTAAAATATTATTAAAAATAAAATAATAATAAAAATAAATAATAAATAAAAAATAAAATAATGAAAAAAAACGAAAAAATGGAAATTCTCAAAACGCGAATTGAAAGCAAACGAAGTCGAGCCCGACCTCTACCTTCACCGACGGACGAAGACCACCGGTGACGGCGAGCCCAGGCAAGAGGCAACCTGGCTGAGGCCATCGCCAGCACTAGTAGGCGAAAGAGAGGCGGCAAACGACGAGAGAAACTGAACCGAGAGAAGCCAAGAGAGGAAAGGGAGAAACTGGTGATCGGCGCCGATTGAGGCCTGGCCACTACCACCCGAAGGTAGCCCATGCCAAGGTCAGCCGATCAGCAGCTAAATCGGCCGGTGGGGCGGCGGCTAGCGTCGAAAACGGCGAGAAAGAGAGAAGCCACCGACGGCGAGGAGAGAAAAGGTCGGATCGACCACTTTTTGACGACCTTGGGCGAAACCAAGGCCAGATCTGAGCTGCGGACGGCCCAGCGGAGCCACTGGCGACGAAAACTAGTGGAAAACCGGTCGGCAAGGCATTGAACCAACCGAACCG
Source organism: Firmiana major (assembly GCA_033439115.1). Taxonomy (NCBI): domain Eukaryota; kingdom Viridiplantae; phylum Streptophyta; class Magnoliopsida; order Malvales; family Malvaceae; genus Firmiana; species Firmiana major. The sequence goes on from CM065904.1 coordinate 39,607,498, forward strand.
GATTGAACCGGTGGTTTGAACCGAGTTAAATTGGACCGAACGGGTTCAGCCAAAAAGAAAAGGAAAAAGGAAGAAAAAAAGGAAAAAGAAAAAGAAGAAAAATTGAGGAAAATTCCAGTGATGCAATCGAGTTACAAGTAAGTCGGTAAGCGGTCGAATTGACTGATTTAAATTTCGAAATATTTAATTTGATAAATAATCGACTGAAAGTTTGCACAAAAAAATATTTAATTATCGACAATTGGCATTCACCGAGAGCTCGAGACAACCTCGATTTGCATATTATGATGGAATCTCACGTAAGTAACCTTTATTTACGACAATTTGCATCGTTATGTGTGTTGATGAATTATGGATTTAATTTTCGCACAAATGAATTAAATTTTGGAAATTTGAATAAATTATCGTAAATATTAAATTGAGATATCCGAGAATTTAAAACTAGGCTAAATAAATACTGATGGACCCAATAAGCCCAATAGGCCTCGATAAAGCATGGTAAACGGGTTTAATGCCGATTAAGGCTCATTATGGTATAATCGGGCCCAATATGGGTAAACGGGCCCAATATGGGTAAACGGGCCCAATGATTTAAATTAAGCCCCAGAAAAATATGAAATACAATAAATTGTATTATATTTGACCTGATGAACATTTATTTGCAGTTTCGGAGATTGGATTCGGAGCAAATCGAACTACATGACGAGTCATCAGTGGAAATGTCAAACTGTACCGAAAAATGAGGTAAGGGAATTGTGTGAGTAGCTAGAGGTAGCTACGTGTATTTTAATAGTTTTGTATACACTGAATATGTATGTATACATTGATATTATACAGAGGTTCTAAAAATGGTTTAAATGATTTTGAGGATCGAAATAGGTAAGAAGACTATTTTACCACTATTAAGGGAAGTTCACCTAAGGATGGTGAAAGCATGACATGCATGAAATGCATGATTTAAGGAATTTTTCGAATTAAGGAATTTTATTGGTTTTAATCAAAGCAAAACGATAAATTTGCCAGTAATTCCATAAATTTCATAAGATAATAATACGTAGGTGTTATTTATATTTAAATGAAATTTCTTTGGAAAAAGGCCAACTATCAAGTTTATATGGAAACAGATAGTGCTGGCATATAGTTCGCACTATATCTGCGTTTATGAATGTGCAAAAATGTGCTTGAGCGGTTGCTCGCATTGAATTGTGTGACATCATATGCATGAAATGTGCTAGAGCGGTTGCTCAAACTGATTTTTATTCTTGTGAAATGCATGAGAGGTGCTGGAGCCTAACTCGCACTCTGTTTTGATTGTTTTGACAGTTTTGAACTGTTTTGACTTGATATGCATAAAATGGTGCTGGAACGATTGCTCGTACTAGTTTTAATGATTTGACATGCATGAGAGATGCTGGAGCTTAGCTCGCATCCTGTTTTGATATGGAATTTGCATAAAGCCGTGCTGGAGTGTAACTCGCAGAGATTTTATTTAATTATCCATAAAGCCGTGCTGGAGTGTAACTCGTACGAGATTTGATTTATTTGAGCATTCATTCGTGCTGGAGCGTTACTCGCATAAAGTTTTATATGGTTTTGTAATTCATTTTACAGTTGTACTGGAGTTTTTCTCGTATGAGATTTTCACTGAGTTTTTATACATATCCGTACTAGAGCATTACTCATATGTGGATTTTACTTAAATTTATAATTATTTTAAGTCGTACTGGAGCACTGCTCGTACGCAGATTTCATTGATTTCTATGAAATCGTGCTAGAGCATCGCTCGCACGAGGTTTTTAGATATCATGAATATGCATGGAGCCGTGCTAGAGCTTCGCTCACACAGAAATTTATATTACATGCATATAGCAGTGTTGGAGCCTCCTGTAGACTGTGTGTCACAGTGAAATGATATACTCACACGTGCATACTGAGACAGAGATGATATGGGTGGATAAGACCTATTACAGGCACCCCTGATTGAGCTTGGGTTCATGGAGTACGTTGTATCGTGTATGTTATGCGGAGTGCGATGTACCGTGGGGATTGTTGGAGTGGAGTGGCATTAGCCACGAGGCAGCAAGCCTTGCCCTCGCAATCCTGGTGTAAGGCTGTTCTGGCGGGTAGGACGATCCACCTCCCATTTCAGGTGTGATACCCCGCACACTAGGTATTGTGTTACCGGGGATCACGAAGTTATGGCCATAGTCCTATGTTGTTACTGATAGTCACCTACTTGTCTCACATGATATAACTATTGGTCGATAGACCAGGGTAGACCTGAGGGAGGGGTCAGGCCCCCGATTTTATGATTTTCTACTATACTAATATATGTTTTTGAGGATTTTATGATATGTGACCCTGAAAGAAGGGTGGTTTTATAACCGAAGTGTTTATAATGAATTTTAATTAATTGTTTTATGAGATGATTGACCTAAAAGGGTTAGTTTATACTGCAGTTTTAATGAAATGATTTGAATGCAGTAGTATGACGATGTTTTCCATGCTTTCATTTCAAATTCATGATTTGTCTTACATGACAAGAAAGAATGCATGATCTTATTTTACTTCATACTAATTATGATTTAAGGATGTGACATAAAATGCTATTGATGCATGAATTACATGCTTTTCTATATGCACAAATAGTTTTGGATAAACTATGTTATGATATATGCATGGTTTTGTGCTTGAGATTTTAATGAAAAGAAATGGATTTTAAGGGCATGGCATTATGAGCATGTAGATAATGGAGCTATCTACTTACTTGCATAATTGCCTTACTGAGCGTGTGGTTTACTCACCCCTCTTATTTTCCCATCTTTGCAGAGAACTCATAATAGTTAGTGAGCGGCTGAGGACTTGCATGTATTGGTATCCGTTGCTTCCCATCGAGAGACAGGTATACACATTTGTATAGTTTTGTATCTAAATATGTAATGCACAGTACTGTAAACGATTAGGATGTCGGGGATGTAGAGTTATAAATACCATTGTGTATGTATTCAGTTAAAGTCAAAGAATAGTAAACTCTGATGTATGAATGTGTTTATGGAAATAGAATGGTAAATAGGTGAGAGATGACTAACACCGAATCATAGCCCAACTGTTTGTAGGATGGTCACGATCAAAGAAAGGTAAGAATTAAATAATATATGAAAAAATGAAAAATTTACTTTGATTTTAGGTAATTTGGGTCGTGACAGGTTTTTAGTATGAGAGCTTAAGTTGGCATGATATGAGTCGGTGTTAGTGGTTAAGGAAGTTTACATCCCTATGTATTGTGCATTGTTTAGATACAATTGTGTATATGGAGATGGAAGTGTCGCTAAGAATTTGATTTTGAATGCAAGAATAGACTTATTAAGTGAAAGCCGCTCTGGTAGTGAGGCGAGTACACGTGCTCGAGGCCGTAGAGGTAGGCCTGAGAGTCGTACTGAGTCGCCACATGAGACTCAAGATGAGATTGAAGTGGAGGTTGATGTTGAGCATGCCCCACAGAGTCCGACAGAGAGATTAGACAGAGTTTGACAGAGAGATCAGACAGTATTGAGACACGCTTCGCGAGGTTAGAGCAGAGTGTGGAGAATATTTTATGAGCTAATTGCTCAGAATATGCTTGAGAATTGAGGACGAGTCGGAGCATTGGTGGAAGTCCGCTCGACTTACCTTAAGAGTTAGACATCCAGAATGGATATGAAAAATAATTTCAGATGTATTTCGGTGACAGAATATCCCAGACACTTAAATGAAATTACAGATAAAACTCTTTACTTTGACCTAGAGGAACTGATTAATTGATGAGTATGGAATTCGATTTATATTCCTAGGCAGATATGACTCCAACATTATGAACAGTGAGAGTTGAGATTTTTGAAAGTTCATGGAAAGGCTCAGATTATCAATTAGAGTTCGATTGGCCTCGTTAGATATCACTATCTATGCCGAGGCAGTGCGCATACTACAGTTGTATTAATAAGATCATAAGTTGTACGCCTCTGAGATTGGGAAAGGTAGTAAGGGCCTAAATAGAGGCAAAAGAGAATAGAGAATGATAGAAATGTCAGAACGGGAAAAAGATAGTTTGGTAAAAGCTTAGAGCTGATGAGTCACGAGGGGTGTTGTGATTTGAGGACCCCGACCTGCTATGGAGCAGTGTAGCAGTCAGAGCAGTATAACAGTGTAACAGTGTAAGCAATGTTGGATATGTGGTATTTACCACAGAAACAAGATGTTGGATGAGGGCAAGTGTATGCCTTGGACCAAGACACTACTGATGTTTCATCTGATGTGGTGGAAGATACCACATTGGTTGTGAATAATGAAATAATTATTTTAATGGATCCTGGTGCCACACATTTATTCATACCGCCTTCAATTGCTTATAAGCTAGTGAATGATGTGAAGCCTGTACCCTTAAGTAAGATGATGATGGTTAGATGATTATCACTAACTGAATATGGGTATAGAAATTGTAAGTTGAAAATAGGGGTGAAAACATCCCCGAAAAGCGTATTGTAAGTTTTAACAAGTAATAAAAGAGTTGTTATAAGTGATAAATGAAAGGAGATAAGCTTTGAGATGTGATAGATCCTGAATATGAGATATATTCGAATAAGATGTGTATACAAGGTAAGGATATCTTTGATATGTAAAGTAATTTGGATTAAGCGATATGTAGTGACTATGAATTGTGACCAAGGATAAGGGGAGGATAGATATCCACACCCAATCCATGTGGTCAAGTCTGAGGGTTAATAAATGTATTTCAAAATATCTCCCCACCTGAAGATTTGACAGCGTCTAAAAGTGCACACGAAACCTATAAATTGAAATCGACAGTCGTAATATGTACATTTAAAATTTGGGTACCTTTACTGGTACGATAAAGAAATATAAAATTCGAGTAATCATGAAGGTTTAAAAATTAAAATTTTATAAAAGCCGTTAATATATAAAAAGGAAATGACGCGGGTTATTATCTTGAACGAAAACGATTTCGAAATGACATTATACGTTTATGAGTACATAGGTCAAGGATATGGGTGATTGAAATATTTAGTGGAACTCCACTACAATGAGGTATTTAAACCTTACTTGGATCGATTGGTTGTCATCTTTAGCGATGATATTTCAATATATTTGAAGTCCAGAGAAGAGCATGAGTAGCAATAGGAAACTGTCGTACAGACGAGGTGTTGAGAGTTTCTTGAAATGGGCTACTCAGTTGATACGTCCCATTTGGAAAAAGATTGCTTACGAGTGGGATTATAAGTATGAAGTAGCTTCAAAGAGTTTTGGTATATTGAAGAATGAACTGACCACCGTAAGTATTCTCACCATGACTAACAGCTCAAGAGGTTTCAGTGTATATCGATACCTCAATATAAGGATTGGGCTGTGTATTGATATAAAATGGGAAGATAGTTGTTTATGGATCCAGATAGTTCAAGGACCATCAGAGAAACTATCCGACCCATTATTTAGAGTTGGCAGCCGTAGCGTTTACACTAAAAGTATGGCTCCACCACTTAAATGGTAAGAAATTTTGGGTATGCACTGATCGTAAAAACCCCGAGTATTTGTTTTCACAGAAAGAGTAGAATATGAGATAATCATGAGGGTTAGAGCTTCTAAGGTTTATGATTGTAAAAATTGTACCACCCAGGAAAGGCTAATGTAATAGTTGATGCCTTGAACAGAAAGAGCCTCAGGATGGTATTACATATGATGGTCAGGGAGCGTGAGCTGCTAGAGTAGTTGTGATCCTCAATAGTGATGTGATCCCTTCTGATGATGACGGTGATTTTGTGACAGCTAGCTTGAGGTTAGAATCAGATTTAAGTGATCGGATTTGCCAGGCTTCGCTTGCTGATTGACATGGTATTGATAGTGTGGGTCAGATTCAGAAGGGTATAGTGACAGAGTTCACAGTGAGTGATGATGACATACAGAGGTTCAAAGACAGTATAAGTGCTCCCCAGGACCATAGTTGCTGAGATAGTGTTATTGTCATAAGCTCACTCTTTGGGATATACAGTGCATCCGAGAAGTAATAAATATATTGGAATCTCTGAAAAGGGTATTGGTGGTCAGATATGAAAAGAAACATTGTAGAGTTGTAGCAAAGTGTCTCGTATGTCAGCAGATTAAGGTAGAGTACGAAAAGTCTGCAGAGTTATTGCAGCCTCTACTTTTATCGACATGGAAATGTGAACAAGTTACCATGAATTTCGTGATGGATTATTGAGGAACCAAATGAATCACGAGGCTATCTAGGTGATAGTCGATAGATTAACTAAGTCTACCCACCTTCTGGCTATGGAAATCCCCAGATACTCTGAATGTGTAGGCGAATTTATGTGTATGGAAAATTGTGAAACGTTATGTAGCGTTCCAGTGAGTATGGTATCAGATAGAGATTCCCACTTCACTTCCCACTTTGGGGAATATTATTTTTGGAAGCTATGGGAACCCAATTGAGTGTTAGCACAACTTTCATCCTCAGATAGATGGTCAGTCAGAGAGGACTGTACAGGTTTTGGAGGATGTGATGAGAGTGTGTGCCACTGATTTTATAAGCTCCTGGGATGATCATTTGTTACTAATCACATTCGCCAATAATTACTATTATCATTCGAGTATCGAGATGAGATTATATGAGGCATTGTATGGCCGTAAGGAGTTGTTCCCCGACTTAGATAAGAAGTGGGTGACAGATAGAGAATTGTTCCCGAATTGGTAAAACAAACCTCTGAGGATGTTCAGTTGATTTTTGAGAAATTTAGATCACCCCATAGCAGACAAAAAAGCTATGCTGACAAGAGACAGAAAACCATTGGAAATTCATCGAGGGTGAATCAGTATTGAGTTTCGTTAGATTGAGTCCTTCGAGAGATTGGATAAGTGGTAGATAAGGCCTGTAGCTTGACGTTACCACTTGAATTAGCAGGCATCCATTGTGTGTCCCATCTTTTGATGCTTCAGAAATATTATCCGGACCTAGCATATGTAATCGGATATGAGGTTCAACAGATTAGCTCAATAAAAGTATAACGTATGAAATCGATTCGGGTATTAGACGGAAGGAGAAAGTGTTGAGGTTTAATAAGATCTCCCTAGTTAAGTATGTTTGTAGTATTACACTCCGAAAAAAGTCACTTGAGAATGACAGTTTATGATGCGATAGACATACCCGGAGTTATTTATGGACTCATTTACCTTGGTTCTAATTTGGAGGACCAAATTTCTTAAGTGGGGAAGATTGTAAGACCCGATTTTATCGTAAGAGCAAAAAGGGAATGAATAGAAATTTTCGAGTGCATTGAAAAATGCAAAAAGTATTTAAATGGTATTCTCAAACACGTGCAAGGGTACAACGGTTAAAAAACTGAAATTCGGTATTAATCGGGACAAGAAAATTTAATTAAAAATATGGGATAGAGAAATCTTGATCAATAACGAAGAAATAATTAAATTTTGGGTTAAATTGATCAAAATATGAATTTATTGAAATAAATCGAAATTTTCGTATCGAAAAATAATCTAAAAAATAATCGAAAAATATATCGAAAAAGTAATATCGGACTGATAAATTTAATTACAGATTAGATGAATAAAATAGTATTTTTTAGATATTTTTGGATTTTAATAATATTTTAATTGATTAAAATATTATTAAAAATAAAATAATAATAAAAATAAATAAAAAATAAAATAATGAAAAAAATGAAAAGTGGAAATTCGCAAAACGTGAATTGAAAGCAAACGAAGCCGAGCCCGACCTCTGCCTTCACCGACGGATGGAGACCACCTGCGACGGCGAGCCCAGGCGAGAGGCAACCCAGCTGAGGCCATCACTGGTGCTGGTAGGCGGAAGAGAGGTGGCGAACGGCGAGAGAAACAGAACCGAGAGAAGCCGAGAGAGGAAAGGGAGAAATCGGTGACCGCCGCCAATTTGGGCCCGGCCACCACCACCCAAAGGTAGCCCACGCCAATGCTGACCGATCAGCGGCTGAATCGACCGGTGGGGCGGTGGCTAGCGCCGAAAACGACGAGAAAGAGAGAAGCCACCAACAGGGAGGAGAGAAGAGGTCGAACCGACCACTTTCCAGTGACCTTGGGCGAAACAGAGATCAGATCTGAGCTATGGATGGCCCAACGGAGCCACGGCGGTGAAAATTGGCGGAGAACCGATTGGCAAGGCACTCAACCGGCCAAACCGAACTGAACAGGCGATCTGAACCGGGTTGAACCAGACCGAACCGATTCAGCCAAAAAGAAAAGGAAAAAGGAAGAAAAAAGGGAAAAAGAAAATGAGGAAAAATTTAGGAAAATTTCAGTGATGCAATCGAGTTACGGGTAAGTCGGTAAGCGGTCGAATTAACCGATTTAAATTTTGAAATATTTAATTTGATAAATAATTGACTGAAAGTTTACCCGAAAAAATTTTTTATTGTGTAGCTCGACAATTGGCATCCACCGAGAGCTCGAGACAACCTTGATTTACGGACTATGATGGAATCTCGGGTAAGTAACATTTATTTACGACAATTTGCATCATGATGCGTGTTGATGAATTATGGATTTAATTTCCACATAAATGAATTAAATTTTGGAAATTTGAATAAATTGTCGTAAATACTAAATTGAGATATCCGAGAATTTAGAATAAGGCTAAATAAATACTGATGGGTCCAATGAGCCCAATAGGCCTCGTTAAAGCGTGGTAAACAGGCTTAAGGCCGATTAAGGCCCATTATGGTATAATCGAGCGTAATATGGGTAAACGGGCCCAATGATTTAAATTAAGCCCCAGAAAAATATGAAATACAATAAATTGTATTATATTTGACCTGATGAACATTTATCCGCAGTTTCGGAGATTGGATTTGGAGCAAATCGGACTGCGTAACGAGTCATCAGTGGAAAGGTCAGACTGTACAGAAAAATGAGGTAAGGGATTTGTGTGAGTAGCTAGAGGTAGCTACGCGTATTTTAATAGTTTTTGTATACACTAAATATGTATGTATACATTGATATTGTACAGAGGTTCTAAAAATGGTTTAAATGATTTTAAGAATCAAAATAGGTAAAAAGACTATTTTACCCCTATTGAGGGAAGTTCACCTAAGGATGGTGAAAGCATGACATGCATGAAATGCATGATTTAAGGAATTTTTCGAATTAAGTAATTTTATTAGTTTTAATCAAAGTAAAACGATAGATTGGCCAGTAATTGCATAAATTTCATAAGATAACACTACGTAGGTGTTATTTATATTTAAATGAAATTTCTTTGGGAAAAGGCCAACTATCAAGTTTATATGGAAACAGATAGTGCTGGCATATAGTTCGCACTATATCTGCGTTTGTGCATGTGCATAAATGTGCTTGAGCGGTTGCTCGCATTGAATTGTGCGACATCATATGCATGAAATTTGCTAAAACGGGTGCTCGCAATGATTTTTATTCTTGTGAAATGCATGAGAGCTGCTGGAGCCTAGCTCGCACTTTGTTTTGACTGTTTTGACGGTTTTGAACTGTTTTGACTTGATATGCATAAAACGATGCTGGAGCAATTGCTCGCACTAATTTTAATTATTTGACATGCATGAGAGATGCTAGAGCTTAGCTCGTATCCTGTTTTGATATGAAATTTGCTTAAAGCCGTACTGGAGCGTAACTCGCACGAGATTTGATTTAATTATGCATAAAGCCGTGCTGGAGTGTAACTCGCACGAGATTTTATTTATTTGAGCATTCATTCATGCTGGTGCGTTACTCGCACGAAGTTTTATATGGTTTTATAATTCATTTTACAGTCGTACTGGAGTTTTTCTCGTACGAGATTTTCACTAAGTTTTTATACATATCCGTACTAGAGCATTGCTCGTACGTGGATTTTACTTGAATTTATAATTATTTTAAGTCGTACTGGAGCGCTGCTCTTACGCAGATTTCATTGATTTCTATGAAACCGTGCTAGAGCTTCGCTCGCACATGAATTTATATTACATGCATATAGCCGTGTTGGAGCATCCTGTAGACTGTGTCACAGTGAGATGATATGCTCACATGTGCATATTGAGACAGAGATGATATGGGTGGATAAGACCTATTGCAGGCACCCCTGATTGAGCTTAGGTTCACGGAGTACGTTGTACCGTGTATGTCACGTGGAGTACGATATATGGTGGGGATTGTTGGAGTGGAATGGCATTAGCCACGAGGCAGCAAGCCTTGCCCTCGCAATCCTGGTGTTATGCTGTTCTGGTGGGTAGGATGACCCACCTCCTGTTTCAGGTGTGATACCCCGCACACTAGGTACCGTGTTGCCAGGGATCACGAGGTTATGGTCATAGTCCTATGTTGTTACTGATAGCCATCTACTTGTCTCACATGATATAACTATTGGTCGATAGACCAGGGTAGACCCGAGGGAGGGGTCAGGCCCCCGATTTTATGATTTTCTACTATGCTAATATATGTTTTTGAGGATTTTATTATATGTGACCCTGAAAGAATGGTGGTTTTATAACCGAAGTTCTTATAATGAATTTTAATGAATTGTTTTATGAGATGATTGACCCGAAAAGGTTTTTATACTGCAGTTTTAATGAAATGATTTGAATGCAGTAGCATAACAATGTTTTCCATGCTTTCATTTCAAATTCATGATTTGTCTTACATGACATGAAAGAATGCATGATCTTATTTTACTTCATGCTAATTATGATTTAAGGATGTCACATAAAATGCTATTGATGCATGAATTACTTGCTTTTCTATATGCACAAATAGTTTTGGATAAACTATGTCATGATATATGCATGGTTTTGTGCTTGAGATTTTAATGAAAAGAAGTGGATTTTAAGGGCATGGCATTATGAGCATGTAGATAGTGGAGCTATCAACTTACTTGGAAAATTACCTTACTGAGCGTGTGGTTTGCTCATCCCTTTATTTTCCCATCTTTTCAGAGCACTCGCAATAGTTAATGAGCCGCTGAGGACTTGCATGTATTGGTATCCGTTGCTTCCCATCGAGAGACAGGTATACACATTTGCATAATTTTGCATCTAAATATGTAATGCACAATACTGTAAACGATTAGGATGTCAAGGATATAGAGTTATAAATACCATTGTGTATGTATTCAGTTAAAGTCAAAGAATAGTAAACTCTGATATATGAATGTGTTTATGGAAATGGAATAGTAAATAGGTGAGAGGTGACTAACACCGAATCATAGCCCAACTGTTTGTAGGATGGTCACGATGAGAGAAAGGTAAGAATTAAATAACATATGAAAAAACGAAAAATTTACTCTGATTTTAGGTAATTTGGGTCATGACATCCTCCCTCCGTATCCTCAGCTGATGATACCCAGACCTCAGATCAATCTTAGAAAAGACCTGTACTCCCCGAAGCCGATCCAACAGATCATCAATGCGTGGAAAGGGATACTTATTCTTAATGGTAGCCTTATTCAACAATCTGTAATCCATACATAATCGGAGGCTGCCATCTTTCTTCCTCACAAACAAGATCGGAGCTCCCAAAGGTGATACGCTTGGTCTCACAAACCCCTTCTAGAGCAGATCTTGTAACTGCTTCCTCAGCTCCTCCAACTCAATCAGAGCAATACTATACAGTGGTCTCAAAATCGGTTCTGTACCAGGTACTAAATCTATCCCAAACTCCATCTCTCTGGCTAGTGGTAATCCTGGTAAATCGTCTAGAAAGACATCAGGAAACTCCCTATCCACTGGAATATCTCTCAAATCTAATCGTACTTGGTCGGTATCAACCACATATGCGATGAATCCTTCAAAATATAAATCATAAAATCAGCAAAAATTTATTGCTCCATTTAGAAAAACCACTGATTTCATTACTTTTCAGGAAAATTTTATAACACATCTTTCAGGGATATTAAACGTTAACGTCTTAGAAAAGCAATCTAACACAGCACGATTGGCAGCCAGCCAATCCATTCCTAGTATGACATCAAAGTACCTCATATACATCTCAATAAGGTCGACTGACATTTCTTTTTCCCCGACTTTCAACTTACAGTCCCTGACTACATACTCTACTAGCTAACTAGTGTTTATGGGGGTAAGTATTAACAATTTACTACTTAGAGGAATAGGCTTTACATACCTAGACAATTTATATGCAAATGAAGGTGATACGAATGAATGCGTGGCACCAGGATCAATCAAAACATATGCTTCTAAATCAAATATCAGGATGGTACCTTTCACCACATCAGATGACTGATCTGCTGTATCCTTGTCCAAAGCATGAACTTGCCTTGTACCCATCACTTGCTTCCCTTTCTCTTCGGTAGTAGCTCTCCTTCTCTGAGCAGGGACCCAAACTGGAGCTCTCTCCGGCTCCTTGCCCTTCTGTGGGGCAGTGTCCTATCTATCAGGGCAATCTCTAACCACATGCCCTGGCCTCCCACAATGATAACATAATACAGTAGTAGCTATAGGCACTAGACAAGGTCTGGTACCATGATATCTACCACATCGCCTACATCGAATAGTAATAGGGCGTGGTCCTCCAATGACAATGCCTCTAGCTGGTGGTAAAGCCAGATGAACAGGGGGTCTATCTGTCCTCTCTTGAACCTCCTCAATCTTGGGCCTCTTATCAGAGAGTCGTACACCTCTCTTGACAAATCTATCTCTCCCGGATCTCTTTCGATCTCTGTCTCGACTCCTACTAATCTTTCCCGACTCGAAGATGTTCTGCTCATAATCCTGCTCACACATCTGATCTCTATGTACTGCCTCCTCATAAGACGAAACATCATAGGGAGCCCACCGAGATCTGATGGCTGGTCTCAGTCCATCTATAAACTTGTGGACCTTTCGATCCTCACTGCCTATCGTTTCTAAATCGTATCTCCCCAAAGAGATGGATCGAGTCTCATACTCATTAATAGACTGGTTCTCCTGAACTAAACTCATAAACTCCATCCTCAACTTTCTGTGCAATAGCGGGAACATACTGCCTCCTAAAAGCATCCAAAAATATCTCTCATGTGACCTCAGCATGTCGAGCTCTCAAAATCGGCTCGGTAGATCTTTACCAATGCTCTGTCGCTCCCTGAAATACAAATACGGCAAAAGCAACTCTCTCAGTAGTAGTGCACCTGAAAAGCCTATATAGCTTCTCCATCTGATACACCCAATCCTCAACTACTACTGGGTCCTTCCTCTCATGGAAGATTGGAGGTCTAAACTTCTAAAAATGTTTAAATCTATCAAGGTCACACTCATATCCAGCATCCTGAGCTGGCTGGGTTCTCACTGCCTCTGCAGCCTGAGGCTGAACCTCAGGTAACTCTGCGGCCTGTGTCGGCATCTTGGGATCAGCTGTTGCCTGTCCCACCGAATCTCACCTATCTCTAGCCCCGAACGCTACCTGCTGCGCTACAATCTCAGCCAGGCTCTCAATACTCCGCTCTAGTCTAGCAAAGCGTGCCCCAGTCTCATCTGGACTCACAGTAGTACCCTCAGGTACCTGACCAGTCTGTATACCATCTCCACGGCCTCTAGGCCAACCCCTACGGCCTCTAGCACTTGTACTAGCCCCTCTACCAGTGCAGGTGATCGACATAATGTCAATCCAGTAATCCAAGATCATTTGCTAAGTAAAGTCTCATCTAGTATACACTTTGACATCTCATACAGCACAGTACTAAGGGGGATGTAATTTTTCTTAATGACCACTATCAACTCTTATCCGACCAACTTTAACTCTTAATTGCTTACTTATCGATACTAATTCATGTCTGGCCAAACTCCGCTCTGATATCACTTTTACTGTCACGACCCAATACTACCAAAATCAGTACAAATTTTTCACTTTTGGAAAATCCTTCTTACCTCCTTGTGACAAATACCTCTAAACAGGTCGGGCTGTGAATCAATATTGATATACCATTCTAACCATTTAAGAAATATCACACATAAACATAAATACTGATATCATTTATCATATAATAGAGTGGTCGGTATGTTTATACATCACATGATTCTATATTTACATCCCAAATATTCCTTTATATACAATACTGTGCTGTAAGCATACTGATACAAAATTCTATACATGGTGTATACCTAACAATCGATAGGAAACACAGATAATCAGCTATGTCGTCTACTCTCTACACCCGCTATCTCTATGGTGGAAACACTGAAAGTGGGTTGAAAATGAAAGGGTGAGCTCTATATGCTCAGTAAGGCAATAATACAAACAGGTAGATAGCTATACTATCTACATGCTGATAAGAAATCAGGATATATGTGAGCATGAGGTAAAAACAATTATATGCCATATATATAATATCATTTGTTGTAAAACAGGAAATAGGCATATAAAACATGGAATAATTCTCATGTGAAAACATATCATGCTCAAATGAATCAACACGTTTAAAACACCCCATCTGGGTTAAATATGATACACTCAAGGAATTAAAACCATTTCAATAAAATAATTTATCTTAAAATTTTCGTTATAAAATCACCCTTCTCACAGGGTTACAAATCAATGAAAGTTTCATAAAATCCCTCCATGGGAATAATCAAAACTCAATTGAAATCATAAGAAAATCGAGGCTTGACCCCTCCCTCGGGTCTACCCTGGTCTATCAAGACAAAAAATTATATCATGTGAGACATGTAGGTGACTATATCGATAATATCCAGGACTATGGCCATAACCTCGTGATTCCTGGCACACAAATCCTAGTGTACGGGGTGTCACACCTGAAACTAGAGGTGGGTCGGTCCTACCCGCCAGAACAGCATAATATCAAGATTGCGAGGGCAAGACTTGCTGTCTCGTGGCTAATGCCACTCCATTCCAACAATCCCCATGGTACAGTGTACTCCGCGTGACATACACGGTACAACGTACTCCATGAACCTAAGCTCAATCAGGGGTGCCTATAATAGGTCTTATCCACCCATGTCAAGTATGTCTCAGTATGCACGTGTGAGCATATCATCTTACTGTGACACACAGTCTACAGGAGGCTCCAACATGGCTATATGCATGTCATATAAATCCCTGTGCGAGCAAAGCTCTAGCACGGCTCCATGCATATTCATGATATCTAAAAACCTCGTGCGAGCGAAGCTCTAGCACGATTTCATAGAAATCAATGAAATCTGTGTACGAGCAGCGCTCCAGTATGACTTAAACTGATTATAAATTCAATTCAAATTCACTTACGAGCATTGCTCTAGTACGGATATGTATAAAAACTCAATGAAAACCTCGTACGAGAAAAACTCCCGTACGGTAGTCATATTTAATAAATCTGTAAAATAGTGCGAGCAAGACTCCAGCACTCTGTGTATGAGTTAAAATATAAAATCCAATGCAAGCAGTGCTCAAGCATGGTTAAAACTCATATAACACTGATAGGTGGCTTAATTTTATCAAAACATGTTAAATAAATATCAATTGGCACCTAACATGTGCCTTTTCACTTAAAACATGAAAATAATAGGCAACCTATCCATAAATTGCTTGCATTAAAGCAATATCATCATGAAAACATTAAAATCATGAATTTCATGAAATTTCATAGTCTTACTACCCTTTTTGAAATTTTCCTAACTGGGGGCAAAATAGTAATTTATCACACTATTTCCATATTTTTTCATAAAAATTATTATTCTGTTTTCGGGTAGCCTAATGAATTTAACGTAATGTAAATCCCCTTGAAACTACGTTCATCTACCTCTAAGTGCTCATAAAATTCTCTTACCTGGAATCACGCGCGAGTTTATCCCGACTTGACCATACCAAGTCTCTCAGTCCAATTCGCTCGTCTACGGAGCTACATATAACCACATATGGGTTCAATTCAAATATACTGATCAGTATTTCACTCTTACTGATCGAATCTAAAGCTCTGGGCCCGTTTTACTCTATTGGGCCCGATTGCACTTAATGGGCCTCGAACCCCTTTTTCAACCCGTTTCCACTTTTAAATCCCTTCTTCGGGTTTACTGGGCTCATTTGGCTAATCAAATAATCATCGGGCTTTGTTCAAAACTCATTGGATAACCTGGATACTATTTACGATAATTACTTTGAAATTTCAAATAAAATTCCTTTTATGCAGAATTAATTCGTAAAATCCGTAAAATAATCTTAACTCTGCATTTAAGGACTCATATTATCGTAATTAAAATGTACTTACCCAATATGATGCGGGGTACAAAAATCGAAGCTAAATCGGCTTTCGCTCGGGCTCTGTAGTAACACTGCACAATTATATAAATCCGGGTCATTTTTTAATAAAATAATATTAAATTGAATTCCTGGGATTTATCTGCAGGTCAATCCTGACTCTCGGTCACTTACCCAAATTTCGAGTCATCCCCGGGTACACTTTCTTCCCTTTTTTCCCTTTTTCTTTCTTTTTTTTCTTTTTCTTTTCTTCTTTTTTCTTTTCTTTTTTCTCGGCTACGGTGCCGTTTTGGCCCGTTTGTCGTCGTCGGCAATCTCGGCTGTCTTGTCGGTCGCTAGTGGGCTCAAAAGAACCGCCTCGACCAGGGTACTTGGCTGGGTAGAATCGACGTTGGGACACCGCCGTTAGCCGAAACCGACACGTTTCTTCCTCGGATCTTTCATCCGCCGATTCGTCAAAAATAGGGGCCATCGACGCGCATTACCGGTACCGTTGGAACCGCCGGACATCGCTTTATCTTCTCCGACCTTCGCCTGGGCTTATCGGCTGCTGGTGGCTTGTCGGTCTCCTCGGGTTGCTATCAGGTTTCCTTGGTTTTTCGCGATCTTTCTCTCTCCCCGAAAATTTTCAGAATTTCGATTTCTTTTCTTTTTTATTTTTATTTTTATTTATTAATTTATTTATTATTATTTTAATACATTAAAAAATATTAAAATAATTAAAATATCCCTAAAAATATATTAAAAATTATTATTTAATTCATTTAATCCATAAATGAATTTATCAATCTATTTTCATTTTTTTGGTATATTTTTGGATTATTTTTTGGATAATTTTTCAAATTAAAAATCTCGATTAATTCTGAATTAATTCCGATTAATTCCTACAAATTTATATCTAGATCAATTGGACTCGAAATTAAATATTTTCCTCGGTATTAATCCAGATTTCGCAAATTCCATATTTTAATGAAAATTACTTATCGAATTTATACCGAATTTTGATCTTTTGACCATTTTACCCTTGCACGTGTTCGGGACCAAATTGAATCGACTTTATTTCATAAATGCACCATCTTTTCCCTATTTTCAATTCCTTATTTTTAGTCAACTCGATTAAATTACTTAAACGAACTTGTTGCTTCCTTGTTTTCCTGATTTATCCTTATTCGATTTTTTACGTACATTATTTTGTTTCATCCACATTTATCAAATCCGAATCAACTATCTTATGAATCCATTAACATATAATAATGTCATATAATATGGAAATCATAAGGAATATCATACAAAAATTACGGATCTCACAACTTGTGCGGTTCGATTCGTCTCTAACGAACTCTCCGGAACTGCACAAAATCGTATATCGCACCAATTTAGTTCGATATTACACAACTCTTGTGTTTGCTATAGTCGATTCAACCTATAGCCTTTATTAACACTTATAAGGCCTTGTTTTATTGTTCTACTCATATCTCGAGTCTGTTGATTCTTTTAGGCCTATTGATTCATACTAAATCAATATTAAATCAATATTAAGCTCATAGTGTTCATATTTCATCAATTTCTTCACTATGACATTTTATCAAACATCTTATATAC
Source organism: Firmiana major (assembly GCA_033439115.1). Classification (NCBI taxonomy): domain Eukaryota; kingdom Viridiplantae; phylum Streptophyta; class Magnoliopsida; order Malvales; family Malvaceae; genus Firmiana; species Firmiana major. The sequence goes on from CM065904.1 coordinate 39,625,330, forward strand.
TCATTTCCATAAATTGACTATTCTCAAAATGCGGCTTCATTTAACCATCTTAAATCATTCCCATTACTTCAATAACAACTTAGCATAATCCCATAAATCACCAACTCATCCAAATCACATTTTCTCATACTAGATTCATTCTATTTTCTAGGTCACATGATAATTCTATATTTTTAGAATTTTTTGTGCTTAATTTCCTAATTAATTATTTAAATCCCTAATTTATTTTGTTAATTATCCCATTTATTTAATTAAAATTCTCATGTTTGCAGATAAATTAAATTCGGATGAATTTTGAATATTTCGGTAGAAAATAGATCGAAATTGAGCTAAAATTGAGATTGGACCACGCGGACAACATGAGCCTAGCACATCCAATTGGATCAAAAGACAGATGACATGGAAATATTATTTTTCAAGGAGCCAATGGTGTGAAGAGAAGTGGCCAAACAATGCCAACTCATCTAGGATGAGAAAATTACAATTGTACCCCTAAGTGTGTGTATAAATAGAAAAAGATGGCAATGAGGAATTGGAGGTAGCCTAGGTTAGGAGTAGTGTAGAGTAAATTAGGAGTAGTTTTAATTTAGTTTTATTCTAGATTAAATTTTTCATTACTATGTTTTATTTTCTTGTATCCTTTTAGAATTTTCATTAGTTTATTTTAAGCAGTTGTTTTAGCTAGATTTAAACATGTTTACTTTGTCATTTTCAATGGATTTTAATGAGGCAAGTTCTTTTCTGTTACAAAGTTTCCTTCTACTGTTCATCTAGCTACATTTTTATTATTATTTTTCTTGCTCTCACGGTGCAACGGAGTGGATTCAAGACTGATTTAAGCAACTTGTGTGCTTGATGATTCCAGTCTCTCTTTATAGTTGCATCAGATTGTTGAAGGAGCTGGTGACAGCAATATATCCTTCCAATCTTCCCATGCTTTTCTCTGCTTTTTTCTTTTAGTTTTAATTTTAGTTTGCTTAAAGTTTAAACATTAGCATAATTTACTTTATCTATTTCCATTTGTCATTTTGTTTTTTTAGTCATTTTTTTACAATGAATCGTACTATTTGTTGCATTTTTTTGGCTGAGTTTTTGGGTTCATAAGTAACGTTTCCCACAACCGAGAGCTTCTGGTTGTTTTTACTTCTTTTGTTGGTTTTCGGTGCAGTTGTTTTCTGTCTAAGGAGCTGCGGGTTTGTTGCCACGAGTATAGGATGAAGGTGGTAGTGTGATGAGCATTCAGAAATAGGAAAAGGTAGCAACTAGTTGGGACAGTACCCAGGCATCATAGCCAAAATCGAGAGCCAGTATTCATCCCTCTGTTCTGCCCTGTTCTTTAAGCAGTTCACTGTTTATCATTTTTTTGTCATTAACGCGTTGTAGGATAACGTTACTGTAACTGAGTTGCTGGTGAAGGAGATATGCTAAGTAGAATGCAGCATGCCAGTAGCTGAACCCGGTAAAAAGAGCAGAAGCAGAGTGCAGCAGGGTAGAGTCGAGAATGGAGTCTGGAGCACTTGGGGCAGCAGGACACAGGAGACTGAGAAAGCATGGATGCAGCACAGACAGCAGCTGGTACAGTGTATTGTCAGAACCGAGAAGCAGAGTGCCGAGAGCCAATAGTCGAAACCATGAAAGCTTGGAAAGAAACATGAATTTGGAAAGACATGTGAACAGTGCAATATCGGGACTTTCTTGGTTTCCAAATTGGTTAAGGCCTTGTTTGGCCAATTAATGTGTTATTTCATGCTTTTACTTTAATGAATTAAATTGATTAATACTTATTAGTTGTTATTTGGGTAATTTAATTAAGTAATGGTAGGTTAGCTTTATTGCTTTGCATGTTAATTTAATTTGTAGTGTTAATTTTTAGTTAGTAGTTAATTTTATATAAAATGTTTTATGATTTTATTTTAGTTTAGTGTTTTATAGGTAGCATTTAGAATTAATTTAGATTAATGTACTTCATGCAATTTTTATTTAGTTTTCATTTTTTATTAGTTTTGAGGTTAGTTTAATTTGCAATTTTCATTAGTTTAAATTCATGCATTTTTATTTTAAGTTTCTTTAAAGTTTAGTTTAATTAAATTTTATTTCTTTATTTTCATATTTGCATTTTATTTTAGTTGCGTTAATTCATTTTAATTGTTTTAATTTTCTTTTATAGGTTATTTGCTCTTAATTGCTCGGAGTTCGGTAAGCAAATCTTAGTTCAGCTTTATTTTCTTTATTTTTTAATGTTTATTGTTTTCAGTACATTTAATTCATCTTAGTAGATCACCAACTTAAATTTCATAATTTGCTTGGATATACTTAGGGTAAGATTAAACGGTAGTTAATTAGGCTAATTAACTTCTCTGTGGGACGATAACTCGGGACTCAAATCCCATTATTATTTGTACGACCCGTGCATTTGCGGACAATACCCTTTGGGCGTGTCAAGTTTTTGGCGCTGTTGCCAGGGAAGTCTTAATTAGTCATTAATTAATATTGATGAAATTACTTAGGTGTAGTTCTAGCTTGTAAATATTTAGGTTTTAAATATTTAATCTAGATTAGTTAATTGAAAAAAAATTTAAATAAAAAAAATTTAAAAATATAAAAATTAAAAAAAATATTCTAAGGACTTTCTGATAATTGCATGCGTAGAGCCAGAAGTTTTAATTGCTTTCCTCTAGATCCTGAAATGGAACGCACTCTTAGAAAAAAAATCGAAAGGATTCTACTAAATTAATAACTCCGCTGCAATTCACCATGGTAGAAATAGGGAAATTAGAACCGTTGGAGATTATGCAATGCCGACGATTGGAGGATATTATTCCAGCATTAGGCAACCAGCTGTCCCTACAAATAACTTTGAAATTAAGCCCGCAATCCTCCAGATGATTCAAACTTCATTGCAGTTCAGTGGGCTCTCTCATGACGACCCACATGCTCACCTTGGGCAATTCCTGGACTTGTGCAACACGTTTAAATACAATGGATTATCTGATGATGCGCTTAGGCTTAGATTATTCCCCTTCTCACTTAGGGATAGGACGAGACACTGGTTAACCTCCCTGCCTCCAGGATCCATTTCTACATGGGACGATTTAGCCCATCAATTTCTATCTAAGTTTTTCCCTCCCTCTAAAATGGCCTAACTCCGTAGTAATATATCTTCCTTTGCCCAGTACAACTCTGAATCTCTTTACGAAGCATTGGAATGATATAAGGAGTTTCTTAGGAAGTGCCCTCACCATAGCCTACCTTTGTGGTTGCAAGTCTAGACCTTCTACAACGGACTTACAAGCCAAAATAGGACCATTGTTGACGCTGCTGCGGGTGGAGCCCTAATGTGAAAAATAGAGGAGGAAGCTTACGACCTTTTAGATAAGATGGCGGCTAACAACTATTTATGGTCCTCGAAGAGGCAATTGCCAAAGAAGTCGGTGGGTATTTATGAGCTCGACACATTGTCTACCTTGACCTCTCAAATCGCTAATCTTACGAAGAAGGTAGAGTCGCTCAGTACCCAGCATAATCCTTCTACCCGTCCTAATCCGATTGATTCTATCCAAAGTCCTTTCCCTTCATGTGATCTATGTATTGATACACACTATGTGCATAGGTGTCCACTTAACCTAGAATCGGTTCAGTATGTTGCCCCCCTACGCAACAGAACAACCCTTTTTCAAACACCTATAATCCAAGGTGGAGGAACCATCCTAACTTCTCCTAGAGCCAAAACCAAGGGCAAACTTCTAACTCCATATCTTTAGGACCCCCTAGTTTTCAAGCTCCACCGGTTCAGGTACCACAACAGCCGTAATTTCCATACCATCCACCACATCATCCATCCCCACCTCAATTTTAGCATCATCCAGCTCATTTCCATCAACCACCACCACCACCACAACCCTTGCAGCCCTAACATTACCATGCACCAGCAGCTGAGAAGAAGCCCTCGCTTGAGGAAATGTTCACAACTATACTGCAAAATCAAGCTTCCTCAATTAAGAACTTAGAAGTTCAGGTTGGACAAATAGCTAGTGCTCTTAGCCAATGTCCTCAAGGGACCCTTCCTAGTAACACTGAAGTTAATCCTGTTAAGTAAAGGGAGGGTAAAGAACATGTTAGATCCATTACCCTTAGGAGTGGCAGAAAGCTAGATGAGCCACAAGTTAAGTCTGGACCTGAACAACCCATAGTTGATAAACCCATAGGTTCTAATGAAGTAGCTCAAAAGGAGCAGTAACATCAGGATCGGGCTGCAAAGGAAACAAAGCTAGGCGCTTCTTCATCTATACCTTCTTCTTCTTCATTGCTTTCCTCGTCCTCTGATTCTACACAGGTTCCCACTACATTGCCTCTAGTTAAACCACCAGTACTTTTTCCTCAGAGGTTCCAAAATTAAAAACTAGAACAACAATTTGCTAAATTTCTTGAGGTTTTTAAGAAGCTTCACATCAACATTCCTTTTGCAGATGCCTTAGAGCAAATGCCAAGTTATGTGATGTTTTTAAAGGATATCCTCTCGAGGAAGAGAAGATTGGAAGATTATGAGACAGTGGCCTTAACTGGGGAATGTAATGCAATTATCTAGAGGAAATTACCCCCAAGCTCAAGGATCTCGGGAGTTTTACCATACCCTGCACTATTAGAAATCTATTCTTTAGTAAAGTCCTATGTGATTTAGGAGCTAGTATCAATCTAATGCCTTTGTCTATCTATCAAAAGTTAGGAATAGGGGATGTCAAGCCTACTACAGTAACCCTTCCGCTAGCAGATCGATCCATTAAATATCCAAAGGGGGTCATTGAGGATGTCTTAGTAAAGGTGGACAAGTTTATTTTTCCTGTAGATTTTATTATACTAGATATGGGGGAAGACAAGAAAGTCCCCATTATACTAGGCAGACCTTTCCTAGCGACAGGTAGAACTTTAATTGATGTACAAAAGAGGGAGTTAACGATGAGAGTCCAAGATCAGGAAGTAAGGTTTAATGTTTTCAAATAGGCTCCCTGATGTCTCTCAAGAGTTTTTTATGATGGAGGTTAAGGAAGATAAAATGTTTGAACATAAGAAATCTGAGAGAAAGAAGGAAGTAGATAGAGCTAAGGAGGAATTAACTGTCAATATTCTACCACCATTTTGGCTGACCCTCCTACTCTTTGCCCTGCTGCTGAGTGTTGTGTTCTTTAGCTGCATTTGAAGTGGCTGTGTTTTTCTTTTCACCTTGTATATAGTTCTTTTTCTTTTTTCTTTTTTGTTGTTTCTTTCTTTGTTATTTTGCAGGTTTATTTTCTAGTTTTACGCTTTCAATCAAAGCTTCAGTTGTTCATCATCATCAGAAAGGGGAGTACTTTGTTTCTGAACTTCAATTCTTATATTATCTGTACACTGAGGATACTGTGCAGTTTAAGTTTAGGGAAGGGAATATCACTTGAGTATTTTTTGAAAATTTGAGCAAAATTGAAAATTTTTTCAAATTGTTTTTCGAAAATTTGAGCTTAAACTGTTTGATTTGGGATGATTTAGTGCTTAGCATGTAGTTTTTCCATATTCCGATGATATGACCCCATGATTAAGTATGATTTTGATTGACTGAGAAGCATGATTATAGGAAAAGCATGAAGTTGAGTTTTTGAATTTGTCTTGATTCTGATTGTGATTTCCTCATCTTATGCACATGTCATGTCATGAATCTATATATTTATTTAGAGAAAGCTTATGTGGAGCTAGGATTGCATTTGTTCAGTTGATTTTGTACATCATATTCTAGAATTTGTTTGATCTGATCTCGAGGCGAAATATTATATTACACTTAATTAGGGAGATGATTTAGTCCATCTTTGGATCGTTTGAGCCTTTCTAACCATCCCTGTGCATACTTTACCCTAGTCACCTATCTGAGCCAAATAAGCTTTTATCTGTAAATACACCTGCATAATTTCCTTAGCTTAAACTCTTTTCCTATCCCTTACCCTGAAAGCATGGAAAGTCATTGGATATATTTTGAGTTTTGTACATATGGGTATCTGGTGATAGTGAAAGTTCAAAAAACAAAATTGAAAAAAAAAAGAAAAAGAAAAAGAAGAAGAAAAAAGAAGAAGAAAAATACAAAAATAGAATAAAAAGTTTAGTGAAATAAATAAGTTTAGGGGAAATGATTTGAGCTCTTACATTAAGATCTTAGAAGTAATGCATGTTAAGGGGTAATTAAACCTAAATTGACTTTATCATACCTTAACACCAGCCTTACAATACAAGCTTAATGAAGTCATGTTGATCTTTGATTAAGTGTGACTACATTGTAGAGAGAGAAGTGAAAAGCAAACTTATGGGAATGATCACATGTCATTGACTTTGCATTCACTGTGTTTGCATAATCTAATCCAGATAATGTGTCACGACCCTCAACTTACCAAAATACGTATAAATTTTTTGCATTTTCATGCATCAATTGTTAATCATCCTTCCTCGATCGTGAACAACCACACTCATAACAGTTGGGCTGCGTGTCGACGTCTAACTCACTCCACCATACCAATTTAATTTGAAATATTATTTAAGAGTAAACACTTGTATAAATGTATATATATCAGAGTTGTTACATGTGTTTACATTGTTTTACATCCCCAGTAGTTCCATACAAAATGCTACTGTGCTATGTCTAGTTTAGACGCAAAATAATCCAAGTGTGTATACCTTTAGCGATGGGATGCAGCGGATTACCAAAAAGGGAACGCCTCCAGTCATGCTCAATCTATACTCAAATCTCTGTAGAGAGGGGGAAAATAAGGGGGGTGAGCAAACTACACGCTCAGTAAGGCAATCATGCGAACAGGTAGATACTGCACTATCTACGTGATCGTGATGCCATGCTCAAAAGCATTTCATTCATTATTTATCTCAAAACATGAGTGTATGATTGTGTTAATGGTATGTAAAGCATTCATGCTATTAAAATCAAGTGCACATTTCAACTCAAAGCATGGTATAAATCATCATGCATAATTCACGATAAAAGCATGGCATTACCCATCATGCATTTTCACAATAAAGCATGGCATTAAACATCCTGCATCCGTGCACTTTAAAAACCATTAACAAATCAATTTCAACATTGGTCAGGTCTCGGCCCATCCCTCGGGCTTTCCTGACCCATAAATCATTTCAAACATGGATTTATTCTCAAATAGCATTAGACATGTGAGATAGGCAGTTCAACAACAGGTAATAACCTCAAGGCCTATGTACATAACCTGTGATACCGGCTACACGGATCAGGTGTGCGGGATATCACCACTATCTGCTTCCACACGGGAGGTGGGTCAAATCCTACCCGCTGATCCATAGCAGATCTCGTCCGAAGATGGCACATCACAACTCAACACGGTATAATGTACTCCATGCTACATGCACGGTACAACGTACTCCGTGGACCCAATCAACACATCATATCACGCCACATCTCAAATGTGCGTGTGAGCCTATTTAATCGGTACGACCTCTTGTCTACCCGAAGCTCCTAACACGACTAATTAATCATGTCAAAACAATGCACGTGTGAGCCTATTTAATCGATGTGACACCCAGTCTACTCAAAGCTCCAAACACGGCAACATGCAAGGTGGGCATCCAGTGCGAGACAAACTCTAAGCACAATGCCAAAACAATTATGAAATCCATGTGAAAACTAGTGCCTCTTGCACTCATGTGTATAAAACACGTCAAATCTCATGCTAGTCATACTCTAGCACGCTTTCATACTCACGAAATCATGTAGGTGGCTCAAAACTTTGCAAAGTATGGTTAACAAAACCAAAACACACTCATTTCTTTTGCAAATCATTTCAATGTTAGCCAACCTACCAATCATTTGCTAAAAAGCAATAAAACATGATTTTCAAAGCAATATGCTTTTGTTTTCATGCACATTTCTCAAATTCCCAACTTTTACCCTTCAATCACCCAACAACATTTCCTAATCTCATGCATTCTAGCAATACATTTAAGCACCCAAATTGCGCACAAATATCTCTAAGAGTCCACACAAATCCCTTACCTCGATTTACTTGGTGTGACTCCTTCCCTTTTAGCTTCTCACGCTCTTGGCTCAACTCGCCTCGGCGTATCCTCGGAAGCTGCGATTTATTCATTAAATCAATTGAGTTAATGTATTTAACCCATAATTGACCTCACTAGTCAATATTATTCACTTATGCATTTTACAAATGCCTTAATCCACATTTTACCTCTTTTAGGTAAATCTCACAATTTATCCACTAACCACACCTTAAAATCATACCACAACACTATTAATAACTTCTACATATCCCATTCATCATTAATCTCCATACATCCCACTTTCTCACTCTAGACCATTTCTAGGTCATAATCATTCCAATGCATTTTAGATAGTTTCTAACCATCCATACTCATGCCAAACAACTCCAAAATCAATTATATAAACAATGTACCATAGTTGGAGTGTTAGAATCTTACCCAATTTGATTTCTCTTCTTGCTCCAATTGGCAATGCCCTTAACTCCTTCAATACCAACAATGGGAAAATGACTTCCAACTATGTTGTTCTTCTCTTTAATAGGAACAACTTTCCCTCTAATGGTCTCTCGTCAAACCTCACTGAAAATGGCTGATTTTAGAGAGAGAAAGTTAGGTTTTTGGGTTGAAAGTGGAAGGTTAGTGTTTTTCCCGAAATTTTCTGATTTTCAGCACTCCTTATATAGAAATAGCTTGAGGAGATCGATCTGGTCCAAGAGGAGATTGATCTGGTCCCCTTAAATCCCTCTTTTTTCACGGCATTTTAAGCATGAGATCGATCTGTCGAAGCATGAGATCGATCTTCTCCCAAACAGAGAGCTAAGGAGATCGATCTGGGTGCTTGGGGATCGATCTTTTCACTACAGAATGCTTAGGAGATCGATCTGGCTCCATTGGAGATCGATCTGCTCTATTCCTTTGCCCAAATAAGAGCATTCTGGCTCTTCCAGATCGATCTCTCATCCCATGAGATCGATCTGCCCTTCACAATTTCCAGATTTTCTGCAGTTCTTCTGCAGCAACACTTACCAAACATCCTTAATTTGCTACCATGATCCTTTTCTCATCCATTCATCTTTGAGACTTGAAAATGGCATCCATCCTCACTTCATACACATTAAAACTTGTGTAGAATCTTTGTATGACCAATGGTACTTAGTATAAACAAATGGAAGTGCATACTCATGCAAATCTTCATTCCATTTACCTCATTACTCATAATCCATTCTATTCATATTCTCCACATGTTTAAGTCCATTTCCTTACATTCATACATAATGTAACTTGTATGTACAATCACAACTCTTATTACAAGTGTGTACATTAACTTATGGACTTACATCACATATACTTCACTTATGAATTCATAGTACAACTCTATTTACATTTCTATGTACATATATACCATTATACATATATGGGGTCTCACATAATGTACTGTGAAGTGACTTTGATATTTTTCACACACTCACGAGGAGTCCAATTTGGGCTAGGACTTATGATTGAATAATTTTAAATGTTGGACTTGTAATTGTGAATCTTTAAGATCATAGTCTGTACTTTTTCTTTGAGGATAATATTGGAGAAATTATTATGTTTAGTACTTGTCATTCCTACAATTATTTTGTTTTGCTTGAGGACAAGCAAAAGGTCAAGTTTGGGGGTGTGATAATTCTATATTTTTAGAATTATTTGTGCTTAATTTCCTAATTAATTATTTAAATACCCAATCTATTTCGTTAATTTTCCCCTTTATTTAATTAAAATTCTCATGTTTGCAAATAAATTAAATCTGGATGAATTTTGAATATTTTGATAGAAAATGGATCGGAATTGAGCTAAAATCGAGATTGGACCACACGGACAACACGAGCCTAGCACATCCAATTGGACAAAAAGATAGATGACATGGAAATATTATTTTTCAAGGAGCCAATGGTGTGAAGACAAGTGGCCAAACGATGCCAACTCATCTAGGATGAGAAAATTATAATTGTACCCCTAAGTGTGTGTATAAATAGAAAAAGATGGCAATGAGGAATTGGAGGTAGCCTAGGTTAGGAGTAGTGTAGAGTAAATTAGGAGTAGTTTTAATTTAGTTTTATTCTAGATTAAATTTTTCATTACTATGTTTTATTTTCTTGTATCCTTTTAGAATTTTCGTTAGTTTATTTTAAGCACTTGTTTTAGCTAGATTTAAACATGTTTACTTTGTCATTTTCAATGGATTTTTAATGAAGCAAGTTCTTTTCTGTTACAAAGTTTCCTTCTACTGTTCATCTAGCTACATTTTTATTATTTTTTTCTTGCTCTCACGGTGCAACGGAGTGGATTCAAGACTGATTGAAGCAACTTGTGTGCTTGATGATTCCAGTCTCTCTTTATAGTTGTATCGGATTGTTGAAGGAGCTGGTGACAACAGTACATCCTTCCAATCTTCCCATGCTTTTCTCTGCTTTTTTCTTTTAGTTTTGATTTTAGTTTGCTTAAAGTTTAAACATTAGCATAATTTAGTTTATCTATTTCCATTTGTCATTTTGTTTTTTTAGTCAGTTTTTTACAATGAATCGTATTGTTTGTTGCATTTTTTTGGCTGAGTTTCTGGGTTCATAAGTAACGTTTCCCATAACTGAGAGTTTTTTATTGTTTTTACTTCTTTTGTTGGTTTTCGGTGCAGTTGTTTTCTGTCTAAGGAGCTGAGGGTTTGTTGCCACGAGTATAGGATGAAGGTGGTAGTGTGATGAGCATTTAGAAATAGGAAGAGGTAACAACTAGTTGGGACAGTACCTAGGCGTCATAGCAACTAGTTGGGATAGTACCCAGGAGCACTTGGGGCAGTAGGACACAGCAGATCCAGAAAGCATGGATACAGCACAGACAGCAGCTGGTACAGTGTATTATCAGAATCGAGAAGCAGAGTGCCGAGAGCCAATAGCTGAAACCATGAAAGCTTGGAAAGAAACATGAATTTGGAAAGACATGTGAACAATGCAATATCAGGACTTTCTTGATTTCCAAATTGGTTAAGGCCTTGTTTGGCCAATTAATGTGTTATTTCATGTTTTTACTTTAATGAATTAAATTGATTAATACTTGTTAGTTGTTATTTAGGTAATTTAATTAAGTAATGGTAGGTTAGCTTTATTGCTTTGCATGTTAATTTAATTTGTAGTGTTAATTTTTAGTTATTATTTAATTTTATATTAAATGTTTTATGATTTTATTTTAGTTTAGTGTTTTATAAGTAGCATTTAGAATTAATTTAGATTAATGTACTTCATGCATTTTTAATTTAGTTTTCATTTTTATTAGTTTTGAGGTTAGTTTAATTTGCAATTTTCATTAGTTTAAATTCATGCATTTTTATTTTAAGTTTCTTTAAAGTTTAGTTTAATTAAATTTTATTTCTTTATTTTCATATTTGCATTTTGTTTTAGTTGCGTTAATTCATTTTAACTCTTTTAATTTTCTTTTATAGGTTATTTGCTTTTAATTGCTCGGAGTTCGATAAGTAAATCTTAGTTCAGTTTTATTTTCTTTATTTTTTAATGTTTATTGTTTTTAGTACGTTTAATTAGCCTTAGTAGATCACCAACTTAAATTTCATAATTTGCTAGGATATACTTAGGGTAAGATTAACCGATAGTTAATTAGGCTAATCAACTTCTCTATGGGATGATAATTCGGGACTCAAATCCCATTATTACTTGTACGACCCATGCACTTGCGGACGATACCCTTTGGGCGTGTCATCACACTAGTTCCATCACATCCTAGTTAGTTTTAACCATCAATACGCATACAAATGAACTCCTAAATCAATAAATAGACAAATGTACTTGGGCTGGAGTATTAGAAACTTACTAATCTAGTTTCTCTTCTTACTCCAAATGAAAATGTTCCTAGCTCCTTCAATACAACAAATGTAACTTTGATTCCAAAGTATTTTGTTATTCTCCTAGATATGAACAACTTTGTATCTAATAGCTTCCCCTCAAATCTTTAAGAAAATGGGTCGATTTAGGAGTGAGAAAGTTAGGTTTTAGGTTGAAATGGAAGAGTGAGGTTGTTTCCTAAAATTTGGAAATTTCAACTGCTCCTTTTTATAAAAATGGCTTGATGAGATCGATCTGCATTAGAAGGAGATCGATCTGGTTCTCTTAAATCCCTCATTTTCACCCCAATTTGAATGCATGAGATCGATCTGTCGAGGGCTTGAGATCGAACTTTTTCAAGCCGAGAGCTAAGGAGATCGATCTGGCATTCAGGGAAGATCGATCTGCTCCAACCTGAGAGCTAAGGAAATCAATCTGGTCTTAAGGCGACATTAATCTGCTTCAACCCGAGAGCTAAAGAGATCGATTTGCTTGAGCAAAGGATTGATCTGCCTCTTCCAACATGTATGCTTCTGCATTTCTTCAGGCTGTGAGATCAATCTCTCTTTGCATGGGATCGATCTAGCCTTCATCCTACTTCATTTTTCTGCAGATTTCCTCATTTCAAACTCATACTTAATCACTTCAACATCTATTTATCAATCCATTCACACTTAGAACTTTAAAATATATATTTCTTATGATTCATACATAATTCAACTTGTTTGTACATCATATAATTATATACATTGCACCAAAATTAAGGGTATTACAATAGACCCCTCAGAGACGGGCTACAGTAGTAGAGAAAGGTAAAAGGCCTGTCACTAAAGGGCGCATCTTTGCCTTAGACAGGGAGACTACCGATGCCTCTTTAGAGACTATCAAAGGTAATCTTCTTGTCTGTAATCATAAAGCTCATGTTTTATTTGACCTTAGGTCCACACACTAATTTATTTCACCGCACTTTGTAAAACATTTGGATATAGAATCTGAGCCTTTAGATCATATGTTGTATATTAGTACTTTCATGCATGAGTCACAAATGACTGATAGAGTGTGTAGAAACTGTGAGATTAAGGTAGGATATATGGTAATGATAGCAGATCTAATCTTATTAAACATGTACGACTTTAATGTAATTTTAGGTATGGATTAACTAGCCACTAATCGCGTAAGTTTAGACTGATGTACCAAGACTGTAACGTTCTCCCTACCTGATAAATTCAATGTATGTTTAGCTATCAAGAAATGAAAACATGTGATGTTCAGTGTATGAAGTCTTATGTGATATTTATAATTTTTTGAAATTACTGATGGATTCAATGATATAAAGGTTATATCACACTCATTTTCGATATTAGTCAGGAACATCCGAGTATAGCGGATATATCGGTAGTATGTGAGTTTCCAGATGTATTCCCAGATGAGTTGTCAGGATTACTATTGGAGAGAGAGCTGGAGTTTACTATCGATTTAGTGCCAGATACCCAACTGATCTCTAATCCTCCGTAAATGATGGCATTGACTGAACTGAAAGAATTAAAAAGCAGTTGCAAGATTTGCTAGATAAGGGTTTTATCTAATGAGTGTGTCTTTGTGGGGAGCTCCGGTACCATTTGTAAGAAAGAAGGATGGCAGCCTCAGGTTATGCATTGATTATCGACTGCTTAATAAGGCTACGGTGAAAAATAAAAGTTCCCTGCCAAGAATTGATGATTTGTTTGATCAACTGAAAGGGGCTATGATATTTTCTAAGATTGTTTTGAGATCTAGCTATCATCAGTTGAGGATTAGAAATGAGGATATTCCTAAGATAGCCTTTAAGAGTAGATATGATCATTTTGAGTTCTTAGTGATGCCATTTGGCCTGACCAATGCCCCTGCTGCTTTTATGAGTCTGATGAATGAAGTATTCCAGGATTATCTGGATCAGTTTGTGATAGTTTTTATTAATGATATCTCAATTTACTCTAAGTCTCGGGAGGAGCACTAGCAGCATTTGAGGACCGTACTTCAGATTCTTTGAGAGAAATAATTGTATGGGAAATTGAGTAAGTGTGAATTCTAGCTGGAATAGATAGGCTTCCTCGGTCATATTATATCCAAGGACGGGGTGTCAGTTGATCCGTCTAAGATTAAGGCAGTACTCAGGTCGGAGAGGCCGATGACTGTGACAAAGATTCAGAGTTTCTTGGTATTGGTAGGGTACTATCGGAGATTTGTAGAAGGTTTCTCCAAAATTACAGCTCCACTGACTAAGCTTACACGTAAAGGGATTCCATTCGTATGGTTAGAATCATGTGAGCAAAGCTTTCAGGAGCTCAAGCAGAGATTGACTACAGCACCCATCCTGACTATTCTGAGTGGATCGGGGGGATTTGCGGTGTACTATGATGCCTCCCATTAGGGTCTAGGATGTGTGTTTATACGGAAAGGCCGAGTGATAGCTTATGGTTCCGGGCAACTTAAGGACCATGAGAGAAATTATCCTACCCATGATCTGGAGTTAGCCGCAGTGGTTTTTGCTTTGAAGATTTGGTGACACTATCTGTATGGAGAAAGATTCCAGATCTTCACTGACTACAATGCATTTTTGATTAGAAGGAGCTTAATATAAGGCAGAGACGATGGATGAAGCTCCTTAAGGATTACAACGTAGAGATCTTGTATCATTCGGGTAAAATGAACATAGTTGCTAATGCCTTGAGCTGGAAGGGTCTGGTGCCTTATATGATGGTTAGAGAATGGGATCTATTGGAACAGTTCACCGAACTTAGGATCAGTGTTGAGGAAGCGGATATTAGATTTATGGCTAACCTATGGATAGAGCATAGTATTTTGGATCAAATCAGAGCAGGACAGAAAAATGATCAGAGATTATTGGACATGGTTAGTCAAGTAGAGTAGACCTTGCAGTTAGACTTTTCGATCACTGATGATGGTTTGTCGAGGTTCAGAGATCGTATCTGTATTCCGAGCGATACCTTGAAGCAGCAGATTTTGAGAGAATCCCACTATTCCCGTTACATCATGCACCCAAGCATTACTAAGATGTACCATGATCTGCGTAAGGTGAATTGGTGGATTAGTATGAAACTGGATGTGGCAAAATTTGTGGTCAGATGTTTGATATGCCAGTAGGTTGAAGTTAAGCACCAAAAGCCCGCAGGACTACTTAAGTCTTTACCCGTGCCTACGTGGAAATGGGAGCATATAACGATGGACTTTATTATGGGATTACTCAGAACCCGAAGAGGTCATGATGCAATCTGAGAGATAGTAAACAGATTGACAAAAAGTGCCCACTTCATTGCCATTAAGAGTACAGATTCTTTAAGTGCCTTGGTAGAGCTATATGTTAGAGAGGTAGCTCGATTGCATGGTGCTCCCATGAGTATTACATCTTATAGGGATTCCAAGTTCACCTCAAGATTTTGGACTGATTTTTATGAAGCCATGGGATCTCAGCTGAATTTAAGCATCGCCTATCATCCATAGACTGACGGTCAGTCCGAGCAGACCATTTAGACCTTGGAGAATATGTTAAGGGCGTGTGTATTGGATTTTAAGGGTTCATGGGATAATCATTTGTGTCACGACCCTCACTCCTTGTCCGTGATCTTTACCTTACCACTTACAGTTGGGCTGTGATTCAACATCCAATACACTTCTCATCCATTTATAGTTTAATCAATTTAATTAAAAGAAGAAAAATATAAACTGGACTTTTAGATATATGTGCGAAAACGTTTACATCAGTTTCTATTATATACATCCCTTAAAATACAAAATACAAACTTTACTGTGCATTAATTTACAGGATATAAAATTTCTTTCATCTCAAGTGTATACCTCTTTATACTGCTGGATGACCGTAGAAACACGATAACAAGGATGACTACAGTATACTCACTACTGCGTAGAATCTGTGGAGGAGAAATAAGGGGGTGAGCTAACACGCTCAGTAAGGAAAATATGAAAGCAGGTAGATAACTACACTATCTACATGCTTAAAATACATATATGTTCATTTTCCTTATACATAATATTCATGTTCTTTAAAACAACCTCCATCAATGTGAAACCGTTAATTCGCTAGATGGGTATATGCATATTCACACAGAATCACACAACATATTCCGATTTACAAAGTTCATCTTTAAAAGCATTGAGTACATATTTAGAAATCACTTTTCACACAACAATTTAGTATACATGAGACATAATCATGGGTTATCACATCCCCAAACACACAGCAAGGGAAAACATACATCACCACACACAGTAATGACTATGTATATCACTCAAATAAATATCGAATTTATGGCCATAGTCGAATTCTAGGCAACACTGATCAGGTGTGTGGGAACCCTACGCTTGGGGGAGGCGGATCAACCATCCCTTCAGCTCATACTTAAATCACGGCACATTGTACCCCACGGCTAACGCTCACGGTATATCGTGCTCTAGTGGATCCTTATCACCCATTTTTGTTGTTCCAAAATCTCGTGCGAGCAGGTCAGTGCAAGACACACAGTAGTACACGACGGCTCAAGCACGGTTTTATACTCATTACATCACATTCATAAACCACGAGTGAGCAGGTCAATGAAAGAAACACAACAATACATGACGGCTCTAACACAGTTTTACTCAACACACAGTACAAGCGAGCAACCCAGCGTAAGACTCACAACATACTTGAGGCATCGAGCACGGTATTACTAGGAAATTACATGCGAGCATAGTCAGAGCAAGACATACAGCAATACTCAAAGGCTCTAGCATGGTTTCTAAAATCTAGTACGAGCATCTCGAGTGGAACACACAACATCACCCAAGACATCGAGCACTCTTTTTTTTCTCAAAATCCCTTTGAAAATAATGTGCGAGCAAGGCTGGTCAATCTACCGTTGCCTTTCATGCTCTAGCACGATTTCACACAGAAAAGAAATAGAATGGGCTCCATGTATAGTCATGAGTGAAAGGGCAAATCTCCCTTCGATCACTCGTTAAAAACATTTCATGCAAAGGATTAAACTAGGAGCTCGTCTATTATCATGCTTTATCAAAATGTTTACAAAACCTCTTTTCACAGCAATCATAGAAGTCATGCAACTCATACGATGGACTTATTCTCATACGTGGTTTTCTACTTAGATATATCAATATCTATGTATTTATCATATACATTCGCACACAGCAGGTAAGAAAATATACGTATAACTATCTCTATAGCTCGCATAAGTCCCTTACCTCGAATCATGCTCGAATCGCTTTCCTTCTATTTTCACTTCTTGTGATTCGTCTTATCGACTCCAATTATATCATCTGGAGCTGAAATTGTGTATTACACTCATCAGTATATTGTCATATACTTCATTTCACTTGCTTGATATTCAAATCAATGGATTAGGCCATTTATATCTCATTTGACCTCGTTATACCATTATCAGACTTTATCCTTTCATAAGTCCATCTCGAGAATATAACTCATTTTTGAGAATCTCTCAAACTCCTCGAGTCTATTGGTTCGTATTAAACCAGTATTTAGCTTACTATATCTCGAGTTCATGATTTTATTTCATTGTGGCATTTCTCGAATACCTTGTATACTCAATTTCAGTTATTATTATTTCTAGTAGATGAACTTCATCTAATCATTATACAAGCATACATACATGTTCAATAACACCAATACATACTTAGTTCATCATTTAATCCTTGCCTACTAGACCTTTCCTCACTTAGACACATTAAACCATTTATAGGTCTTGAAAGGTTAGGCATGATCTAGGATGTTTCAACCATAAATCTATATACCAATAAAATCATACAAGTATATAGATCAACATATATGAGATCGATGCATTGAAATCTTACCAATCTCAACTTTTCTCTTTTTGCACAACTTTAAGGAAAAACTCTCTTTCTCCTTTGATTTAGTGATTCATACTCTCGTTCCAAATTATGTTGTTCTTCTTCACTCTATGAACAACTTTGATGAAATAAACTTTTCTCCAATCTCAATGGAAAATGTTGATAGTCTAGAGAGTAAAAACTAGGTCACTTAGTTTAAAAAATGGAAAGGTTTTGATGTTTTCTCTCGTGAAATATAGTTCAGCAACCCTGTTTTATAGAAATTGCTTGATGAGATCGATCTCCATAAGTGAGGGATCGATCTACTGCAGGTTTTAGCCTCTCTGCATTCAGTTTTCAAGCTTAAGAGATCGATCTGTCGAAGGGGATGAGATCGATTTCAGCCAGGCAGAATGCTTCACAGATCGATCTGGCAAGGAAATGAGATCTATCTGCTTCTGGTCGAGGCATAAGGAGATCGGTCTGCTTCAGGATGAATCGATCTGTTCTTCATAGGGGATCGATCTAGCTTGGACTAAGGATCGATCTTCTCTTTACAGAATACTTTGATTAGGCAGTTTGAGCATAATGAGATCGATCTGCTTGTTGGTGGGATCGATCTCCCTTTGCTCTATAGCCATACTTAGCCCAATTTCACTCCAAATTTTTAAAGCTAACTTCATATCCATTTACCTCATTTCTCATTTTTCATTCAATACACATTTTTCACTTACAAAGGTCCATTTCTTATAATTCATACATAACAAAACTTATGTGTACATCATGAATTAACATAACAAGTGTGTGTGCATTGGATTTACAGACCTTACATCACTCATGATTCATATTACATAAACAAATGTATACTTAGGGAATCATAAGGGTTACATATTAAATTACAGGTCTTACAATTTGCCCTTTGTAGAGTTTGCCTACAATAACACTTATCATGCTAGCATCGGTGTGGCACCTTATGATGCTTTATATGCTAGGAGATGCAGATGGGTGATCGAAAGATTTTGGCTCTTAATCTTGTGGAATAGGCAGCTAAAGGTGTTCAAATCATTTGTGACAAACTTAGGGCTACTCAGAGTCAACAGAAGAGTTACACCGATGTGCGTAGATGGCCACTTGAATTTTTGGTGGAGGACTCTATGTTTCTTAAGGTATCTTTGAGCAAGGGTATCATGCGCTTCAAAAAGAAAGGAAAGTTGAGTCCTCACTTCATTAGTCTGTTTGAGATATTGGAGAGAGTGAGAGATGTTCCCCACCAGTTAGCTTTACCTTTACAGCTTTCTGGGATACATAATGTCTTCCACGTCTCTATGTTGAGGAAATATAATTTGGATCCCTCCTATGTCACCGAGTATGAACCCTTAGACATTCATGGAGATATGAGTTATGTGGAAGAACCTGTGCAGATCCTTGACACGAAAAAAATTTCATTAGTAAAGGTTCTCTGGTAGCACTATTCAATAAAGGAAGCAACCTGGGAGCTGAAGAGCCTTATAAGAGAGATGTACCTCCGTTTGTTTGATAGACCCAGCTAAATTTGGAGGACCAAATTCCTAAAAGGTGAGGAGGAATGTAAAACCCAACTTTTTCATGCTATTGTTTATTTAAAAGCTAAGATGAGAAGTTCAAAACTAAACTAAGTGTTCATGTAGGGCCTGAAGGAACCAAGAGCTCGAATGATGGAAAGTTGAGCTCAGGACACAAAAATCAAGGTAAGGTGTCAAGTAAGAGTTATTTAAGAATGGACATTCATATAAACATGATTTTATGGATGGAAGGTGAAACTAAAGTTATAGGAGAAAAATAAGTTGGTAAATATCGGGTTAGTGCTAAACCGAGAAATTAGGCTTAGTAATTGAAATAATTACAGAATAAATTCCATAAATTCGTAAAAAATAATCTGAGGCCATAAGAAAGTAATATAAGATATTGTAAGACCCCGTATATGTATAAGGGTAATGTGTGTAATTGGATCAAATAATATGATTGGACTTGTAATGTAAAGTATGATTGATGTAAGTCCATGGATTCAATGTATGTATGTGTAATATAAATTGTAACGTACATACAAGTTTCATTGAGTATGAATACGGAGAAATGTGTTCTAGCAAGTGATGGATGTGATTGAGACTCAAGATGAGTAGTGTGGTAAAATGGAATGGATTTATGCTTCCATTTGGTTTTATGTAGCATACCTTTGAACATACAATGAATGCACACAAGTTTCAATGTGCATAAGGTATGAAGGGATGCCATTTTCAAGTTATAAAGGTGGATGGATGAGAAAATGACCATGGCAATAGATTAAGGATGTGTTGGTATGAGTTGCAGCAAAGAAACTGCAGGAAATCTGGAAAACATGAGGTCCAGATCGATCTCATAGGATGAGAGATCGATCTGGAAGAGCCAGAATGCTCTTATTTGGGCGAAAGAATAGAGCAGATCGATCTCCAATGGAGCCAGATCGATCTCCCAAGCATTCTGTAGTGAAAAGATCGATCCTCAAGCACCCAGATCGATCTCCTTAGCTCTCTGTTTGGAACCAGATCGATCTCATGCTTCGACAGATCGATCTCATGCTTCAACAGATCGATCTCATTTCTTCGACAGATCGATCTCAGGCTTAAAAATATCGTGAAAAAGAGGGATTTTAAGGGACCAGATCGATCTCCTCTTGGACCAGATCGATCTCCTCCAGCCATTTCTATATAAGGAGATCTGAAAATCTAGAAATCTCGGAAAAACATTTAACCTTACAATCTCAACCCAAAAACCTAACTTTCCCTCTCTAAAAATTAGCCATTTTCAGTGAGATTTGGAGAGAGATCATTAGAGGCAAAGTTGTTCCTATCAAGGAGAAGAACAACATAGTGAGAGGGCATTTTCCCATTCTTGGAATTGAAGGAGTTAAGGGAATTACCATTTGGAGCAAGAAGAGAAATCATATTGGTAAGATTCTAACACTCCAATCCTAATGCATTAGCTATTTAATTGATTTTGGAGTTGATTGATATGAGTATTGATGGATGAACTACCTAGGAATGTAGTGGAATTGGTGTGACCTAGAAATCAAAAATGGGTATAATGTGAGAATATGTGGGATTGAATGAGCCTATGATTTATGGCATGCTAAAGTTGTTATTGGGGTAATGTTATGATTTTAGATGGTTAGATGGAATTACATGGTGAGTTGGAGGAATTGTGAAAATGGATATGTATGTGATTGATAAATGCCATAGTGAGGGAATTCATGGAATATGAACACTATGAGCTTAATGTCGATTTAACATCGATTTTAAATAAGTTAATAGGCCTAAGAAGATCCATAGACTCGAATTATGGATAAAGTAATGAAACGAGGCCAAATAAGCTTTAATAGAGGCTATAGGTTAAATTGACTATAGCAAGCACAAAGGTTGCAATATATGGATCGAATATAATGCGGGATACGATTTTGTGCAGTCCCGAAGAGTTCGTTGAAGGCGAACCGAACCGTACGAGTAAGCAGCTTAAGGAAGTGGAATCACGCATTGCGATTCCAGGTAAGGGAATTTTGTGAGTATATAGAGGTAGCTGCTCGTACTTTGAACTTGTGGGTGACTATTGGGTGTTGTATGAAATGCATGAATTGCTCAAATAAATGATTGATGGTATTCGTGAATGATGATGAGTATATGCGTGGTTTTGGATTTGAAGTGGATTTTATGAAATGGGATAGTAAGGCTAATAATTGCATAAATCTATTGTTTTGATGTTTTTCCAAAACGAATTGCTTGGTTTTAAGCAAGCTTATAGATAGGTCGGCTAGTATTGTATTGTTGTTGTGGAAAAGCATTTGTGAGTGCTAAACCTGATTGCCGGGATTGATAAATTGTATATGAGCCGCCTATCACACTTGTATGACATAAATCGCGCTAGAGCCTCGCTCGCGCTGGATTTCTATGTTTTCATTTGTATGAAATGTGCTGGAGCCTAGCTCGCACCATGATTTGGAATCTATAATGATATTTATAAATCGTACTGGAGCTTCTGCTCGTACGTGGATTTTGAGTGGTTGTCTTATGAGTATAACCGTACTAGAGCTATGCTCGTATGCGCCTCTTTATGAGAAGATGCATGATGCATGAGTCGTGCTAGAGCTTTGCTCGCACAAGATTGTACAATGGGATTCGTATAGGGTTGTGAAAGTGAGTAAGATCCTTAAGCCTTACATCCTTAAGCCAACATCCTTAAGCCCAAAGAGGCGGGGAGGCTCTGTTAGGCGGGGAGGCTCTGTTTGGTGGGGAGGCTCTCTTACGGTGGGATCCTTAAGCCAACATCCTTAAGTCCAAAGAGGTGGGGAGGTTCTGTTAGGCAGGGAGGCTCTCCTACATGGGTACGGTAAGATCCTTAAGCCCTACATCCTTAAGCTAACATCCTTAAGCCCGAGGAGGCAGGGAGGCTCTGTTA
This sequence comes from Firmiana major, assembly GCA_033439115.1. Classification (NCBI taxonomy): domain Eukaryota; kingdom Viridiplantae; phylum Streptophyta; class Magnoliopsida; order Malvales; family Malvaceae; genus Firmiana; species Firmiana major. The sequence goes on from CM065904.1 coordinate 39,647,580, forward strand.
GGCGGGGAGGCTCTATTCGGTGGGGAGGCTCTCTTACGGAAAGGATCTTTAAGCCCTACATCCTTAAGCTAACATCCTTAAGCCCGAGGAGGCAGGGAGGCTCTGTTAGGCGGGGAGGCTCTGTTCGGCAGGGAGGCTCTCCTTCACGGAATATGGAAAACTCTTGGTATGGGGTAGATAAGACCTTGGAATGGCACCCCCAATCACGATATGAGTTGCGAAGTACGCTGTACCGTGTATATCACATGGAGTACGATGTACCGCATGATGGTTATATGATGAGAAAGTCTGGCGAAGGATAATCCATCTTCGTGCCAGCATGATACCCCGCACACCTGGATGCGTGTGGTCTGGGATGATTTATGATGTAATGATTCATATAGGCACTTTTGATATAGTGACCTAGATTTATACACATGCGTGAATTGTGGAATGTAAATGTGGTTGTGGTTTGTGAGTTGATTTGGTGGTGTTATGGTGTTGGTTTAAAAAGGAAGTTTCTTAAAGAATTGCCCTTTTATGAATTTAAATGAGATTGAGCATGAGATAATTTATACATGATGTCTCTACCATGTTGTATATGTCAATGCACATGATTTTGATACAGGATATATATGTATATTCACATGGCATAGTTTTATTCCTCATGCTCCTACTATAAACGATTTATGCATAACACTATCAGCATGTAAATAGAGTAGTTATCTACCATGCTTGCATTATTGCCTTACTGAGCGTGTGGTTGCTCATCCCACTCTATTTTTCCCCCTACAGAGCGTGTATAGTAGCCCAGTGAGGACTGAGGCGTATTATTTTGGACTCCGCTGCATCTCCATCTCTAAGAGGTATATACACAGTGATTCCTTTTGTATCTAAACAATGTAAAAGCACAGTATTCTTTTGAGTTGTACTTATGGGGGATGTAGATGTCAGTAAAACATGTATTCGTATAAGTACACGATTAAATGCACATGTATGACATCGTTTTAATTAATTGAGAATGAATGAGATGTGGTGTTTATTATTGGCTCACAGCCCAATAGTGTGGTGAGTTTAGTTCACGACCGGGTAAGGTAACAGTAAAACGCGAAAAATTTTCAGTGATTTTCGGTTAAAGAGAATGGAATTGGGTCGTGACAGATATCTTTGACTTGGAGAATTAGAATTGAGTGGAAATATTGAGGTTTTAGTGGTTAAATTAATTTTTAAAGTAAATCGAAAACTTTAAAGAATTTTCATCAGTAATGACTAAAACAGGTAAAATGGGCCCAAACGGGAAAATTTTCCTAAACAAGTGGGCCTAACATTTTTATGGAACACACTAGGGACTTAGTATAATACATAAGTGGATGAAATTTGGAAGAAAATGGGCAAGAAATAATTTTTGGAGATTTTTTGAAAACAAGGCAGCTGGTAGCCCAAGCCCAGCACACTGCAAGCCCAATAGAAAAACCAAATTTGAAGTGGTTCCAAAAGGCCATTGAGTCTAATTTTTCTTCCACGTTGAAGTATACTTAAACCCTTTTCTGGAAAGCTAAGATTCATCCAGAACCGACCAAAAACAAAAGAGAACCGACCTAAAACAAAAGAGAACCAACCCTTGCAAGTTGCCAAAGACGTCTTGGACAATTTCAGAGTGTAGATTTGTTTTGGCCACCTTCTAGCCATTTTAGAAGTTGGTCAAGAAGAATAAAATATTCCTTATTAAGTCCTCTAACACATATAATAATTTCAGCTTCAAATAAGTTGATTTGGATGGTGAAAACACAGAGAGAAGAACAACGTGCAGAATCTGCCTTGTTTCAGAGGTAAGAGAAACTTTGGATTTTTTATTTCTTGGTTAGTTTTTGAGCTTGTTTAAGATTATTCTAAGTTGTATACATGTATATCTACAGCTGAGAAACATTTTTGGAGGAAGAGAGTGAAGTCAAAGTTGATCAACAAGGTGACAAAGTTGATGGAAGATTATGATTATGATATATGTTGATGTTTAATGGTTTTAGATGATTTTTACTAAAGTAGAATTTGAAGAAATAATTTCCAGAGCATGCTTGAATTTTGGCCAGCCTTTGTTTGATATGGAGGAGATGAAATTTGATTGAGTTGTGTGTTATAGAATGTTAGTTTGATATTGAAAAGTTCAGTTTATAGCTCGGTTTAATGAAAAACAGTAAAAATGTGGAAATTCAACAATTTGATAAGTTGTAATGAGTTGAATAGAGACTTGAGCAAGTGTTTAAACTATTAAGTTAATAAGTTTGAAGTTAAAAGAGAAGGATTTATCGAAATAGTTAAAATCGACACGATTATCGATAAAATCGAGAAAATAGGAGAAGTTGGCAAAAAAGAGTCCAATTTGCAACGTTAAGTTGTAAAATGTATGTGAACATATATAAAGATGAATTGGATACTAATTGGAAATAATTAGACTTTTTGTAGTAGCCAGTGGTGTGGGCATGCAAATAGAGGTAAGCCCGATATTCGACAATCTTGTGCTGCCTTGAGATTCGATAGGTAAGGGATGCAATTTAAAGTAGCAATGGCTTCCTTTACCTATTCATATTTCTTAAAATTATTTGATGTATGCATGAAGAATTTACATGGAAAACTCGAACCTTTCAACATAAGTTTCCGAAAGAAATGACACATTGATTTAACCCCGAAGCCAAATATTTTTACTATGATGCATAAGTCTTTGATATATTAATGTTTTATAATTGAAATGTATGATTTAATGATTAAAGCTTTCCATATGATTTTTAAGTAAGTATGAAAACAAGTAAGAAAGTAATTTTTTTAAGACTAGAGGCTATTCCGATAGTGTATGCATGTCATACTTGCTATTTGTGGTACCCGGCTTCGCCACTTGTAGTGCCTGTTTTTGTTTCGCCTGTGTAGTGCTCCTCTCTGCCTTTGCAATGCTTGTCTTCGCTACACATGATGCATGTTTCGTAGCATCTCATGCCCGCACAGCACACATGCATTTTATGTTACCCATATGACGAGTGCCACTGGTGCCCATGCCCTAGCTATGTGCTAGTTTATTCAGATACTATGCCTATTTTGTTGTACGATCCTAATCTAGTCTACAGCCCGTACCATGACCATCGGTATTTTATTCCCTCTATGGAGGATGATATTTCTATTTTGCATGATAGATATACGGACCCAGTCTAGTCTCCATGTTTTTCATGTATAAATGTTTTGAATTATAAAAAAAATAAGTAAGTAAACTTTGTTAAAGTAAGTAAGTATGTATACTTTATTAAAGTAAGTAAGTTTGTATGTTTTACTTCAAAATAAGTATTGATTTTGCTAAAGTAAGCATATAAGATTTCGATAAAGTAAGAACGAAAACATTTGGATGCATGATTTTTAATACGTTTTGGGGTTGTCAAAATTATTTTAAGTGTTTTCCTTACTAGGGTTTTTTAGAAACTCATCCCCCCTTTCTCCTTTCCAGATTACCTGCAGTAAGATCGTTTTAGCTACTCACAGAGTACTTGAGTTAAACTGGTGGATTTTGAGCCTCCCCAAGCTACCTTTAGTACACGTTTAGGTATATCATCTGATGTTTATTTTTAGACTTTGTATTGTACAGATACTGGTTTGTAAATACTTTTGGGATGTAATCTATTGTTATGGATTTGTATATAAATTGTTTTGGAAGCAAAGGAAATATTTGATAATATTGAGTATGGAAACAACTTGGTTAGTTGAGAAGTAAGGTAAATCAAAAAATAATAAGTTTAAGAAAATAAAAATAGCTGCTTGAGGTTATAAACTGTGATCGTGTCTATTGCAGGAAGGTAGGTTAAAGTATAAGAGGTTATGCTATTGAAATTAGAGCGAACTTTAAACGATTAAAAGATTAAGCAAAGGAAGAAACTAAGTAACCAACACTAAACAGGAACACAACCTAAGTAAGAAATTACTTAAAAGAAAAAGTTAGCCTCAATTTCTGCGCTTTCGGGGCATTACAGCTTACGTTAGCCCTAATTTTTGCACTTTCGGGGTGTTACAAGAACTCAAAGTAATAATCCTCATAAATATTAATAACATAAAGAATAACAATAAATGTTTACATCCATGCCAAGTTTTGATTGGCTTGCCGAGCTTACACTAATAGTAATATATTTATATATATAATTTGCAAAATTAAGCCATTGAGTTATGTCGTCGGGAATTCTACAATAAGGTCAAAGTAAACACAAATGATGATGAATGTAAATTTAGAGTCAATAGAGGTAAAATATATTAATAGTATCGTAAACACATAATAATAAGCATAAATTTAGTGTCGATAGACTTAAACACATGATAATTTTGCAACAAGATTGTTTACGTTTATTATCATGTATTTACAATATTTTAACATACTTTTCACATATTGACACTAAATTTACATTTATTATTATGTTTTTAAATTGACCTTACAGCAAGGTCTTACTATAAAAAAATTCCCATTCTGGTATATTCAGTTAAATCTCTCAAACTTGTTTTTCATCATGTTCAGTCACTGTTCATCTAATCTGGGAAAGGGAAATCAAATAAACTTTTATTAGATCTTTTTGGCTTAAGTTGTTTGATTAATAAATATTTTAGTTTTTTCTTTAGATTTTTCAAATTCAACAGCACTGTCAAAATAAAATTAAATCTGACACAATATAATGAAAATACAAATTCCTTTAATTTTCTTTATCATTTTATTTTATTTTATGTTATTTTATTTTTCATAGTAAGTGAAAAGTAAGGAAAGAATTTTATGTTCACAATTTCGACGTTGTCCTTGTGTTTTCACATTGACCAAAGTACATAATCAAAATAAAATTGCATTAATTTTCTTACTATACCTTAATAATCAAACAATACCTTACAAATGAAATAACAATAATAATATGTTGGATTGAGGTAAAGAGAGGGAAAGAAAATGAAAGGAGGTGAAAATAAAAGCCTTTTACTTATTTAGATATAATTTAAAGAATAATAAAGGATTGGAATGAGTTGAACATCCTTCAATTCCCTCAAAAGCTTCATTTTTCGATTATCCCAAATTATTAAAATATAATTTATAGAATAATAAAGGATAGAAATGGGTTGAACTATGATAAATGAGAATTTTAGCCACTCTTGGAAAATTCATTAAAGTGTTATTTTAAACATTTTAACTACGATGATGATGAGGAAAATCATTAGAGTTTGATGGATAACATAGATTAGAGATTTTAAGAATTATAATTTGATAAGAATTTAATGGATTTGAGTCCTATATGGACTACCTTGGCAAGCAAGTTCATGACCAATTGGTATTGTTTTAATTATGATTTTTAATCGGAGAATCCAAATGGTATACAACAAAATCTGTTGGAAAGTTAACTTAAGTACCTTTCCAATCCTATTGTTGTTGCTAAAAACAACAATGACGTATTACTGATGTCTCCATTTCGATCTTTTTACCACGTGTTACCGAAAGCTCTGCAAGAACATGAATAATTAGAGGGACGGAGGGGTTGTTCCTTGCATAAGCACTCCGATGCTTAAGTCAGAACCAAAATTCGACATAGTTTCAGTAAAGTAAAAAATAGAGAATTAATTTCTTTCATAAATCATACATGATCCGTATTTATAGGGGTTAATTCCATCTTTAATTACATATTTGTCCACCTACAGTAGTCAAAGATACTCAAGGATAAAATTATCCGAATAAATTTTGACACAGAATCTCTTTTCATCTGTAGTTAATTTTTACATGCCACGTGGCATAGTGTGATGATGCCACGTGGTACATTGAGATGGTGCTCATTACAATTACTCCTTACTCTTTCGTTAGTGGTCACTTTGTGGAAGAGTATAATGTTTTTTGCGATCACCGTCGGCATATATATACCATGAGGACATTGTCTCAAACTTCGTTTTCCTCTAGCAGAGATCGCACTCTCACGGCATTCACAACACTCACGGCATTTCCTATTTGCATGAGACCCTCGCAGTATTAACCAATTCTCATGGCATTTATCTTAGCGCGAGACCCTCGCGACATAGACAGACTCTCGTGGCATTTCTTTATAGCGCGAGACCCTCGTGTCGACATACTTTCACGGTATCAGCTACTTCTCATGGCATTATCCTTGTAGTAGTACCTCGTGGCATCGAATCCTCACGGTATCAAACCCTCTCGGCATTCGACCCTCACGGTATCAAACCCTCACGACATTAGACCCTTACAACAATTCTGCTGCTAAAGGTAGACGTAGTCTCTTTATTCTTTAAGAATCAGTTGTATTGATCCGTTTCTAAATAGCTGGGCAAGGTAGTGGTAAACAAATAATTCTAGATCCTTATTCCAGACTTGGAGAGTCTGATCTCGAGTTTATTCGTAATACCTTTCCTCTTCCTGAGGGTTATTATTATAGGCTCCCAACTACTGCAGAACGCGCTCTTAAATCTATCACTAGCGACGTTCCTATTCACTGGGCCTCATTAGAATTTGGGCAAGGTATTGGTAAACAAATAATTCTAGATTCTTATTCTAGACTTGGAGAGTCTGATCTCGAGTTTATTTGTAATACCTTTCCTCTTCTTAAGGGTTATTATTATAGGCTCCCAACTACTGCAGAACGCGCTCTTAAATCTATCACTAGCGACATTCCTATTCACTGGGCCTCATTAGAATTTGTGTTCTGTTTTCCCTTACCTGACTTCGGATTTATTTTTCTTCAGCATTATGGCATAGTCCCTGCCTAACTTCACCCTAATGGATGGGCACAAGTGGTAGGGTTTACAATTATATGTCATAGACTTAATGTCTGGCCCACTTTTCCTCTGTTCAACTCCTTTAGAGTTCGTAGTGTTCGTAACTCAACTCGTTTTTATATACAAAAAGTATTCGGGAAGGGACAGAGTAATAAGCTTTTTGGGAGGGCCCCATCCAAATTACATAATTATGCTTCGAAGTGGCTTGTTGTTGAGGTTCCTTCGACTTTAAATATCCCAACCCAATGGAGTTGTCATGGACCCTCCAACCTTAGCCCTCTGTCTAATTTAAGGGATGTATACGGTCCTCTTATCTCTCAACTGCAAGTAGATGATGAGGACGCTTTATTATCCTTATTAATTTCAGAGAATATAATTGCTGCTGGCTGAGGTTGTGTTCCTGTTGATCTAATTTTCACACCCGAGCCCACCTCACCCTCTAGTTTCCCCAAAGGAAGTCAAAGTGTAGTAAATCCCACCGATCCCCCCGGAGGAAGACTTCGAGGAGAACTTGGATTGGGGCTGGGGCGGGGCTTTTGGGAGCCCTTTTTTAGACTTTCCTTTGGATGAGAGCTTAGCTAACATCCATTCTCTTGATGATTACTTGAATCCGAGTAATTTCATATTGCATCTTATCACCAAAATAATTGTTTACTTACCTCTTGTTTATTCTTACTTTTGTTTTTCTGTTTTTCTTCTAGGAATGGACTCACTTAGAAGAGCTTTCATTCGATGGGAAGGCGACGAGGGATGGGAAGGCGATGAGGATACTACTAGAGTTTCCTGTCCTCATAAATGTAGACACAAGAGGGACCGTGCTCAAGAGTCTCAAAGTCATGCTCGTACTTCTACTCCAACCTCTCGAGACGAAAGATCAGGGTCTCCACAAGCTCCTCTTTCGTCTCGCCTTAAGGGGTCCAGCTCTCGAAGTCAGGATAGAGGGAAATAGCCCACCATGGAGTCCTAGCTTCAAGATCCCAAACTGAAAGAGTATCATCGGGCTAATCGGGCAGAGTGCAACATTGCTCGCCCATCTTGCATTGGGAGGCGATGTTTATATAACGAGTCAACCATGAGATATAAGCCAACGTTCCCTCCAGTCGTAAAGCTTAACACTTCTAGATACCCGGTTGTAAGACCCAGATTTAATTAAAATACGAAATGAATGAGTATTCGTGAAGGGAAGTTAAGTTAAATTAATCCCGAACACGTGTAAGGGCAAAACGATCAATAGACCGAAAGTCGAAATAAATTCGATAAGGAAATTTAATTAAAAATATGGATTTGAGAAATCTTGGTCAATAAAGGTGAAATAAATTTATTTTGGATAAAATTGATCAAGATATTAATTTATGGGAATTAATCGGGATTTTTAGTTCGAAAAAATAATCCCAAAAATAATCGAAAAATATACTGAAAAGTCATTCGGGACAATATCCCGAAAATATGAAGAAATTATACCCAAAAAAGGATTAAAATATAATAAATTAATTAAATTAAATTAAATTAATTAATTTGGAATAAAATAATAATTTTAAGGGATATTTGGGTATTTTTAAGGTATTTGAATGATTAAAATAAAAAAAAGAAAGAGAAATCTGAAAGTGTTATCGGGGAGAGAGAAGAAGAATGGAAAACGGAGAAGGAGACCCGCGCGTGGCCGACCGATCCACTGCCACCGGCGACCGAGCGACTCCGACGAAGGGCCGAGCAGGAAGAGGAGAGACCGGCGAAGCTTTGGGCACCGGTGACGCGCGCCGACGATGGCCGTGTCCGGCGAACGGAGAAAGAGAAGATCGCGGGGAAAACGAGGTTGATCCCGACGATCCACGGCAGCTGGGCACGAACGGTGGGTACCGACGAGTTCAGGAGGAGGAGCCGATTCTTTTGAGATCGGTATTGGCCGGCGAAACCGCCGAAATTCAGCGGATCAAGGGAGAGAAACCGACGAGGAGAGGAGAGATTTTTCAGGCGATCAGCGTCGATTTGAGCCCCACCAAGGCTCGATTTTGGAAGCCCAGGCAACGGTGAGCTGATTGGTACCGAAAACAGCCACTGAAACTGTCGGTAAACGTCGAAAACGGTGAAAAAAGGGAACGGTACAGACGGCGAAGAGGAGAACAGTCGGACCGGTGACTTTCCAGTGACCTCGTGTGAAACCGAGACCATATTCGAGCTGCGGACGACACCACGGAGTTGCTGGCGGTGGAAGCCGGCGGAGAACCGACCGGCAAGGCCTTGAACCGACGGTGAACCGATCGAACCGGAGTGAACCGGCGGTCTGAACCGGTCCGAACCAAACTGAACCGGTTCAGGCAAAAAGAGGAGGAAAAAAGGAAGAAAAAGGGAAAAAGAAAAAGAGAAAAAATTGGGGAAAAATCCCGACGATGCAATCGAGCTACAGGTAAGTCAGTAGTGGTCGAAATTGACCCGATTTAAATTTCGGAGTATTTAATTTAATTAATTTTGAGCTGAAAACTTACCCGAAAAATTATGAAATTGTATAGCTCGATAATGGCGTCCACCAAGAGCTCGAGACAGCCTCGATTTGCGGACTAGCATGGAATCTCGAGTAAGTGACCTTTATTTACGACAATTTACATCGTTATGCGTGGTATGAATTTAAATTCTGCATAAATTGAATTAAATTATGGAAATTTAGATAAATTGTCGTAAATATTAAATTTAGCTATTCGAGGGTTAGAATGAGGCCCAATAAATTATTGGTGGGCCCAATGAGCCCAATAGGCCTTGATAATGTGAAAATTAAGTGGAAAACGGGCTTAAGGCCGATTAAGGCCCATTAAGGTGCAAACGGGCCCAATAGGGGTAAATGGACCCAATGATTTAAATTAAGCCCAGAAAATAGAAAATACAATTAAATTGTATAATATCTGACCTGAGGAATAATTATACGAAGTTCTGGACATTTGATTGGGAGCATATCGGACTGCGCGACGAGACAACAGTGGAAAAGAAAAGGTCAGACTCGACAGGAAAATAAGGTAAGGGAATTCTACGGACTGCTAGAGGTAACTTTACGCAATTTTAAGTTCATTTGCAGTCTTTAAAAATTACCTGAAGGGTCTAGAGGTCAATTAATAATTTTAGTGCCTCGAATGGGCAAATTACCAAAATACCCTTGTTAAGGGTAAAATTTACAAATTTATGAAAAGTTGGGAGGAGCAAGAACAAGAGGTTCTTGCTCATTCTGGAGGTGTTTTGATGCATGCATTAGTAGGCTGGCTAACCTTGAAAGAAAATGCACAGCATTGCATACTTTCAACGTTAAATTGTTTTGAACACTGTTTTGAGGAAACAGAGCTGCCTACGTGTTTTATTGACATGTGACGTGCTAGAGCTCAGCTCGCACGATATTTTTGATTTGTGTGATGCACGCATTAGTGCTGGAGCGAGAGCTCGCACTAGAGTTTTACATGCATAGGTGCCGGAGTTCAACTCGCACTAGATTCTTATATATATATGATTTTCGTGACAGGGTGCTAGAGTCTAACTCGCACCATATTTTTATATGATTTTGAGACAGGGTGTTAGAGCTTCGCTCGCACCAGATTTTTATACGGTTTGCATATAGAGTGCTAGAGCTTAGCTCGCACTAGATTTACTTGATTTGATGAGAGTGCTGAGCATTGCTCGCACTGATTTTATGAGAACATGTGATAAGCCATGCTCGGAGCATCGGGTAGACTGTGTGTCACTGATTAAATAGGCCCGCACGTGCGTTTTGAGACATGGCATGTTAAAACAACCTGATGAGCCCGAACGAGGGATAAGGGTTAGAGAAACAACCTGATGAGCCTGAACGAGGGATAAAGGTTAGAGAAACAACCTGATGAGCCCGAACGAGGGATAAGGGTTGGAGATCCACCTGATGAGCCCGAACGAGAGATAAGGGTTGGAGGACCAGCTGATAAGCCCGGACGAGGGATAAGGCTGAGGGTCCACGGAGTACGATGTACCGTGCAAGTAGCATAGAGTACGATGTACCGTGTGGTATCTTTGTGATACGTTGGTATCTTTGTGATACGTTGGCATCTTCGGATGCATGGGATCGGATAAGACCGACGAGAAGGATTGACCCACCTCCCGGGTGGTTCTCGATCATGGGGAGAACCCGCACACTAGGATTCGTGTAGCTGAGGAACTCCCGAGGACACATATGGCCATAGTCCTGGTTATTTACCGATATACAGACGTTGCCTAGTCTCGCATGTCGTCGATTTTGATGAAATCAAATTGGGTTTTAAACTAAATTTGCATGATGGTATTTCCATGCTTTTCAAACCCATGTGTGAATGTAAATCGATTTTCATGGTTTTGTGTGAGTCAGGATCACCCGCAGGAGGGGTCGAGTCGTGACTTTATTGTGAAAATTTTAATTGAGAAATAAATGATTTGTAATAATTGCATGTTGAATTTTCCGTGCAAACTTGATTTACATAACATCATAATTCATATCATTTGTTTTAAAATGTGTGGAGAAAGGGTGGTTTATACATGGCACCACGTTCATGTAGGTAGTATGGTTACCTACTTGTTCGTAGGATTGCCTTACTGAGCTTGATGTGCTCACCCCTTTCATTTTCTCCCACAGATAATCTCCAGTTGAAGTTGAGGCGACTGAGTACTGCATTTCGGATATCCACTGCTGCCCATCAACATAAGGTATATACACTTGTACATATTGTATCTACATAAGCATAGCACAGTAACATGTTTGTAAGTAACTTTAGGGGATGTATAAATATTGTAGACATTTTATAAATGACTGAGAAAGAATTAAGTTATATGGTAAATGTATGGTGGGAGTGGCATTGACGCACAACCCAATTTGTTAGTGGAGTGTGGTCACGATCAGAAGACATGTAAGAATTTAAGTAAGAAAATAACAAAACGTGAAAAATTAACTCTGATTTTTAGGCAGTTCGGGTCGTGACATATAAAGGTGGTATCAGAGCAGAAATTGGTCTGATGTGTGTCAGTGTTAGTAATTAGGATTTACATCCCCGTGTTACTGTGCTTGGTTAGATACAATAGTGTATATCGAGATGGGTTTTGACTAAGAAATGGTCGAAAATGCAGGAATGCCTAATATGAGTCGCGTTAGATGAGATAGTGCACGAGGCAGAGGTCGTAGAGGTATACCTGAGTTTGCTAAGTCGTGCTGAGTTAACCTATGAGAATCAATATGAGATTGAAATGGAGGCTAATGTTAAGCATGCCCCACTGAGTCCGACAGAGAGATCGGACAGTATTGAGACACGCTTTGCGAGGTTGGAGCGGAGTGTGGAGATTATTGTGAGGAGCTAATTGCTCTGATTATATATGAGATATGAGGGCACAGCGGAGCATTGGTGGAAACCCGCTCGACCCATCTTAAGTGTTAAACATCCAGAGCGGACGTGAGAAATGTTTATGGATGTATTCTAGTGATAGGATATCCCGGACATGATTTAAAGGAAATTATGGATAAAAGTCCTTACTCTGACCCAAAGGATTTGATTTATTGATGGGTATGATTTATGAGTATGAAACTCGGTTATATTTTTGGGCAGATATTACCTCGACAATATGAACAAGTGACAGTCGAGATGTCTAAAAGTTCATGAAAGGGCTCAACTTTTCAATTAGAGTCTGATTGGCCCGTGAGATATTACTTATACCGAGGCAGTGCATAGATTTACAGTTGGGTAAATAAGAACATGAATTGCACGCCTCTGAGATTGAGAAAGGTAGTGAGGGCTGAAATAGAGACAGAAAAGAGAATCGAGAAATGACAAAGATGTTAAAATGGAAAAATGGTAATGGTAATAAAAGAATTAATTTGATGAGTTATGGAGTAAGATAATTGGTAAGGCCCCAGTGCATACAATTTTGGCACTCTTGAGGGGTATTGTGATTGGACCCGACCTGCTACGAAGCAGTGTAGCAGTGTAAGCACTGTAAGCAGTGTGAATGGGTGGTGGATACCACGGAAGGAGGATCTATACTTACACTGTATTGATGGAAAATGACCGTTAAATGTGGTAAGACGGACCATTGATTTTAATTGCACAGAGTTGGGCGAGATCGCCCCACAGAAAAGTAAAGAGACAGAGAAAAAACTTCGTTGGTATAGCTGCAACGAAAAGGGTGGCCATAGTCAAAAAGAAAAAGGAAAGTAGGCTGTTGGACGAAGGCGAGAGGATGTCTTGGACCAGGACACTATTGATGTTTCGTGGATGTGGTGTAAGATACCACACTTGTTATGAATAATGAAGTACATATGTTCATTGATCCTGGTGCCACACATTTGTTCATACCGCCTTCATTCGCATATAAGTGAGTAAAAGGCATGAATGCCTACATCATTGGGCACAATACTGATAAATGAGTACCCCAATAGAGGAGGATTAATCAACGGAATATGGATATAGAGATTTTAAGTTGAAAAAAGGGGTGAAAACATCACTGAAAAGTATATTGTAAGTGTTGACAAGTGATAAAAAGGAGTGCAACAGTTGAAATTAAAGGAGTAAAGGATTGTACTCACGAAATGAATAATGACAAGAGTTTCGTTCTAATTGATACACTAAGGAGATAATCTTTAAGATAAGATAGATCCTAAATACAAGATGCATTGGAATAAGAGACATGTGCTAGGTAAGGAATACCTTTAATATGCGAAGTAATTAGGATTAAAGCAATTAGTAGCGAATATAAATTGTAACCACATGGACTGGTATATAAAGTAATTGTGGTTAAGTCTAAAGGTTAATAAAGGTATTTCAAAATACCTCCCCGCCTGAAGACTTGACAGCGTCTAAAAGTATATATATATAACTTATAACGTGAAATCGATCGTTGTAATAAATACCTTTAGCCTTAGGATACCTTTACTAAGACGATAAGAATATTAAAATTCTACAAATCATAAAAGTTAACATAGTAAAAAAATTTAATAAGAGCCGTTAAGATAAGAAAAGGAAATGACGCAGGTTAGTACCTGAAAACGTAAGCGATTTTGGAGGATCTTATACGCTTATGCTTAAATAAGTCAAGGATTGGATCGAGTTGTAATCATCATTATCGATGATATGTTGGGTGTATTTAAAGTCTAGGGCAAATTGTAAGCAATAATTGAAAGTGGCTTTTACAAATGGGTTGTTGCGAGTTCTCAATAGGGTATACCTTGTTGACACGTTTAACTATGAAAACGTGGTCTTTGAGTGAGATGATAGATGTGACGTGAATTTCGGTGTAGTGAAGTATGAACTGACCACCATGATTAATTTCACCATACCCAATAGCTCAAGAGGTTCCCAGTGAGTATGGATACCTCGAAATAATGAAGGAGCTGTGTATTAATGTATAATGGGGAGATAGTCAATTTTGGAGTCAGACAACTCCTTGATCACGAAATAAACTATCTGACCCATGATTTAAAGTTAGCAACGGTAGTATTTGTACCGAGGATATGGTACTATTATGTACACGATGAGGAATTGTGAATATGCACTGATCATAAAGCCCCGAGTATCTGTTTTCACAGAAAGAGGCGAATATGAGAATACATAGTGGGTTAGAGCTTCTGAGAGATTTTGATTGTAAAAATTGTACCACCCAGGAAAGGCTGATGTTTTGGGTAAAAAGAGCCTCGGGATGGTACTACGTATGATGGTCAGGGAGCGTGAGCTGCTAGAGCAGTTGTGAACCTCAGTATTGATGTGATCCCTTCTGATGATAACAGTGATTGTGTGACAGCTAGCCTGAGACTAGAACCGGATGAGAGTGCCTGGATTTGACAGGCTTAGCATGATGATCGGCATGATGTCGATAGTGTGGGTGAGATTCAGAAGGGTACAGTGACAAAGTTCACAGAGTATGATAATGATTTACAGAGAGGTTCAGAGACAGTATAAGTGCTCCCCAGGACCACAGTTGATGAGATAGTAATATTATCAGAAGCACACTCTTCGAGATATATAGTGCATATGGAAAGTAAAGAATATATATCGAAATCTCGAAAAGGGTATTGGTGGTCAGATGTGAAAAGAGATACGGTAGAGATTGTGGAAAAGTGCCTAGTATGTCAGCAGAGTAAGGTAGAGTATTAAAAGTCTGCAGAGTTATTGCAGCACCTACCTATATCGACATGGCACGAAAAATGAGAGCAAGTCTCCATGAATTTCGTGATGGGTTACAGAGAACCCAGGTGAATTACGAAGCTACTTGGATGATAGTTGATAGAGCGACTAAGTCTACCCACCTTTTGGTTATGAAATCCCCAAATACTCAGAGTGTATATGAGGATTTATATATAAGGAAGATTGTGGAACATTATGTAGCGTTCCAATGAGCATTGTATTATATAGGGATTCTCGCTTCACTTTCTACTTCAGGGAATATTTTTCAGGAAGCTATGGGAACCCGATTGAGTATTAGCACAGCTTTTCATCCTCAGGCAGATGGTCAGTCAGAGAGGACTGTACAAGTTTTGGAGGATCTGATGAAAGCATGTGCCATTGATTTTATAAGCTCCTGGAATGATCAGTTGATTTCTAATTGAATTAGCCAATAGTGACAGTTGTCACTTGAGTATCGGGATAACAAGATATGAGGCAGTGTATGGCTGTAGGGGTTGTTCCCCAAATTGGATAAGAAAAAGTGGGTGACAGATAGAATCATTTTCGACTTTGGATAATAAGTCTCTGAGGATGTTTAGTTAAGAGTGAGAGATTAAGAACACTTCAGAGCAGATAGACAAGTATTGGAATTCACCCCTGGTGAATTGGTATGGTTGAAAATGTTTCTTGTCCTAAGAGAATAAGGATGTAGCGAACTTTTGGAGGAAAGTAAATTGAGTTGCGCTGGATGGAATATTTTGAGAGATTGGACAAGTGGGAGATAAGACCTGTAAGTTGGTGTTATCACCTAAATTAACAGGCACCCACAATGTGTTTCAGTTTTTGATGCTTCGGCAATACTATCCAGATCTAGCATAGGTAATCGAATATGAACTCCAAAAGTTCAGTTTAATGAAAATATAAGTATATTGATAAGTTGATTCGGGCATTAAACAGGAAAGAGACAGTATTGAGGTTTAAGACGATCTTCCTAATTAAAGTCCTTTGGTAGTAATACACTCCGGAGAAGGTCACATAAGAATTTAAGAGTATGATACGATCGATGTAACCGGAGTAGTTTATGAACTCATATGACTTGGTTCTAATTTGGAGGACCAAATTCCTTAAGTGGGGGAGAGTTGTAAGACCCAGATTTAATTAAAATACGAAATGAATGAGTATTCGTGAAGGGAAGTTGAGTTAAATTAATCCCAAACACGTGTAAGGGCAAAACGGTCAACAGACTGAAAGTCAAAATAAATTCGATAAGGAAATTTAATTAAAAATATGGATTTGAGAAATCTTGGTCAATAAAGGTGAAATAAATTTATTTTGGATTAAATTGATCAAGATATTAATTTATGGGAATTAATCGGGATTTTTAGTTCGAAAAAATAATCCCGAAAATAATCAAAAAATATACTGAAAAGTCATTCGGGACAATATCTCGAAAATACGAAGAAATTATACCCGAAAAAGGATTAAAATATATTAAATAAATTTAATTAAATTTAATTAATTAATTTGGAATAAAATAATAATTTTAAGGGATATTTGGGTATTTTTAAGGTATTTGAATGATTAAAAAAAAAAGAAAGAGAAATCTGAAAGTGTTATCGGGGAGAGAGAAGAAGAATGGAAAACGGAGAAGGAGACCTGCGCGTGGCCGACCGATCCACGGCCACCGGCGACCGAGCGACTCCGACGAAGGGCCGAGCAGGAAGAGGAGAGACCGGCAAAGCTTTGGGCACCGGTGACACGCGCCGACGATGGCCGTGTCCGGCGAACGGAGAAAGAGAAGATCGCGGGGAAAACGGGGTTGATCCCGACGATCCACGGTAGCTGGGCACGAACGGTGGGTACCGACGAGTTCAGGAGGAGGAGCCGGTTCTTTTGAGACCGGTATTAGCCGACGAAACCGCCGGAATCCGACGGATCAAGGGAGAGAAACCGACGGGGAGAGGAGAGATTTTTTCGACAATCGGCGTCGATTTGAGCCCCACCAAGGCTCGATTTTGGAAGCCAGGCGACGGTGAGCCGATTGGTACCGAAAACAGCAACTGAAACTGTCGGTAAACGCCGGAAACGGCGGAAAAAGGGAACGGTACCGACGGCGAAGAGGAGAACAGCCGGACCGGCGACTTTCCGACGACCTCGTGTGAAACCGAGACCATATTCGAGCTGCGGACGACACCATGGAGTTGCTGGCGGTGGAAGCCGATGGAGAACCGGCCGGTAAGGCCTTGAACCGATGGTGAACCGACCGAACCGGAGTGAACCGGCGGTCTGAACCGGTCCGAACCGAACTGAACCGGTTCAGCCAAAAAGAGGAGGAAAAAAGGAAGAAAAAGGGAAAAAGAAAAAGAGGAAAAATTGGGGAAAAATCTCGACGATGCAATCGAGCTACGGGTAAGTCAGTAGTGGTCGAAATTGACCCGATTTAAATTTTGAAGTATTTAATTTAATTAATTTTGGGCTGAAAACTTACCCAAAAAATTATGAAATTGTGTAGCTCGATAATTGGCGTCCACCAAGAGCTCGAGACAGCCTCGATTTGTGAACTAGCATGGAATCTCGGGTAAGTGACCCTTATTTATGACAATTTACATTGTTATGCGTGATATGAATTTAAATTCTGCATAAATTGAATTAAATTATGGAAATTTAGAAAAATTATCGTAAATATTAAATTTAGCTATTCGAGAGTTAGAATGAGGCCCAATAAATTATTGGTGGGCCCAATGAGCCCAATAGGCCTCGATAATGTGAAAATTAAGTGGAAAACGGGCTTAAGGCCGATTAAGGCCCATTAAGGTGCAAACGGGACCAATAGGGGTAAATGGGCCCAATGATTTAAATTAAGCCCAGAAAATAGAAAATACAATTAAATTGTATAATATCTGACCTGAGGAATAATTATACGCAGTTCCGAACATTTGATTGGGAGCATATCGGACTGCGCGACGAGACAACAGTGGAAAAGAAAAGGTCGACTCGACAGGAAAATAAGGTAAGGGAATTCTACGAACTGCTAGAGGTAACTTTACGCAATTTTAAGTTCATTTGCAGTCTTTAAAAATTACCTGAAGGGTCTAGAGGTCAATTAATAATTTTAGTGCCTCGAATGGGTAAATTACCAAAATACCCTTGTTAAGGGTAAAATTTACAAAGTTATGAAAAGTTGAGAGGAGTAAGAACAAGAGGTTCTTGCTCATTCTGGAGGTGTTTTGATGCATGCATTAGTAGGCTGGCTAACCTTGAAAGAAAATACTTTCAACGTGAAATTGTTTTGAACACTGTTTTGAGGAAACAGAGCTGCCTACGTGTTTTATTGACATGTGACGTGCTAAAGCTCAGCTCGCACGATATTTTCAATTTGTGTGATGCACGCATTAGTGCTGGAGCGAGAGCTCGCACTAGAGTTTTACATGCATAGGTGCTGGAGATCAACTCGCACCAGATTCTTATATATATATATGATTTTCGTGACAGGGTGCTAGAGTCTAACTCGCACCATATTTTTATATGATTTTGAGACAGGGTGTTAGAGCTTCGCTCGCACCAGATTTTTATACGGTTTGCATACAGAGTGCTAGAGCTTAGCTCGCACTAGATTTACTTGATTTGATGAGAGTGCTGAGCATTGCTCGCACTGATTTTATGAGAACATGTGATGAGCCGTGCTCGGAGCATCGGGTAGACTGTGTGTCACCGATTAAATAGGCCCGCACGTGCGTTTTGAGACATGGCATGTTAAAACAACCTGATGAGCTCGAACGAGGGATAAGGGTTAGAGAAACAACCTGATGAGCCTGAACGAGGGATAAGGGTTGGAGATCCACTTGATGAGCCCGAACGAGGGATAAGGGTTGGAGGACCAGCTGATGAGCCCGAACGAGGGATAAGGCTGGGGGTCCACGGAGTACGATGTACTGTGCAAGTAGCATGGAGTACGATGTACCGTGTGGTATCTTTGTGATACGTTGGCATCTTCGGATGCATGGGATCGGATAAGACCAACGAGATGGATTGACCCACCTCCCAGGCGGTTCCCGATCATGGGGAGAACCCGCACACTAGGATCCGTGTAGCTGAGGAACTCTCGAGGACACATATAGCCATAGTCCTGGTTATTTACCGATATACAGACGTTGCCTAGTCTCGCATGTCGTCGATTTTGATGAAATCAAATTGGGTTTTAAACTAAATTTGCATGATGGTATTTCCATGCTTTTCAAACCCATGTGTGAATGTAAATCGATTTTCATGGTTTTGTGTGAGTCAGGATCACCCGCAGGAGGGGTCGAGTCCTGACTTTATTGTGAAAATTTTAATTAAGAAATAAATGATTTGTAATAATTGCATGTTGAATTTTCCGTGCAAACTTGATTTACATAACATCATAATTCATATCATTTGTTTTAAAATGTGTGGAGAAAGGGTGGTTTATACATGGCACCACGTTCATGTAGGTAGTATGGTTACCTACTTGTTCGTAGGATTACCTTACTGAGCTTGATGTGCTCACCCCTTTCATTTTCTCCCACAGATAATCTCCAGTTGAAGTTGAGACGACTCAGTACTACATTCCGGATATCCGCTGCTGCCCATCAACATAAGGTATATACACTTGTACATATTGTATCTACATAAGCATAGCACAGTAACATGTTTGTAAGTAACTTTAGGGGATGTATAAATATTGTAGACATTTTATAAATGACTGAGAAAGAATTAAGTTATATGGTAAATGTATGGTGGGACTGGCATTGACGCACAGCCCAATTTGTTAGTGGAGTGTGGTCATGATCAGAAGACAGGTAAGAATTTAAGTAAGAAAATAACAAAACGCGAAAAATTAACTCTGATTTTTGGGTAGTTCGGGTCTTGACACCGGTAGACAATGGCGAGATGATCTACGGATAAAATTTTGTAGTATATCCAGGCGTTAACAATAATGATTCAGTCTATGATCCTGGAGTGGTGTCTCACTTAGGTTGGTCGACCATACTCCCAAGAGATAAGGCAGAGTTGTTTATGGGTTTCCCTCAGCTTGAAGATCGAGCAGATTATTTAGCTATGATGATATCTTCTTTGTCTTTCCCACTCTTTTTTTTTTTTTTTTACATTTTAATTTCTATGCATTTTCAGACGGTTCAATAGGTAATCGCTTGCAACGCGCGGTATCGGGCATATAAGACTCAAGCTGATGCCAAACTCCACCAATTGAAGGATGAAAAATTAGAGTGGCTAACTGAACGGAACCAGTATTGGAGGCTTCTTGAGCAACTCGATCAGTTGAAGAAAGAGAAGGAGGATCTGAACTTCAACTATATTTGCCTTCAAGAGGATTTTTCCAAGGAGCAAGAAAAGTCTGAACAATATAAAGAGTCTTATATCGTGACTCAGGAAGAGCTAAGTTCTTTCAAGTCCAACTACATTCAATTGTTTCAAAGCTGCAAGACCTCCAAACTAACTATAATGAGCTGAAGTCTGACCACAAGAGGTTGGAAGAGGAAATTTTTAGCATGCGTAGAGAACCTTCGTCTTCATCAGTTAGCCAAGATGTGCATAACGAGATTTGTTCTAAAGTTGTTAAAGAGTATCGCTTATCCTAAGACTGTCACGACATGAAACTTTTATTCTCTACCGGCTTTCTGAAATATGATTTTTACACGACACGTTATTGTCTAGAAAATGAGAGATCGGGAGAAACTTTTCCTGAGCTGCAATGGTCAAGAAATTGGAGGACTATACCAGCGAATTTCAAGGTTGGACAGGTTATGAGCCCAATAACGAGGATTTTGAGACCTATCTGGAGAAGGGGGCCCATAACGATCTTTCCAACCTTTCGGGCCCTTGGGAACCTCGTCAGCAATCGGGAGTGATTTGGATTGCGACGAGTTAGATTCTTCAGGGGAGGGCGCTTCTCCATAAGCTGTAAACACCGTAAAATTTTCTGTACTTAATTAGAAAATAAAATAAAAATATTTTCACTACAAGGCAAGGTAAATTAAATGAAAATATGTTATAAGAATATATATATATATATTTGTTAAATTGAAATTGTATTTTTTAAAAATAAATAAATAAAATAATAATCTTATAAGTCTAAGATATTTTATATAGTATAATATAATATATTATAATATAATATAATATAATATATTGTATAAGTTGGACAAGTAGAAAAAAATTATGAAATGAAAAAAAAAAATGAAAAGAAAAAAAAAAGAAGGAATTTGGATCGCGCGACAGAGTTGCGCAACCCCAAAACGAAGAAGGCAGCAGCCTTCTCATCCGATGAATGGAGAAGGCTACCGACGAGAGGAGAGCCCAACGAGGACGCTGATGAGGGAGTCGAGGGACTGCTGACACCGATGAGGGGTGAGCAATGAAGATCGACGACAAGAGAAGAGAGAGAAATCGAGAGAAGAAAAGGGAGATTCGACCGTCATCAACGCCGATTAGCCCCGACAACCACCCGCAAAAGGTTCCCCAGGCATAGGCGTACTGACTAGTGGGTGAATCTACCGTGAAACAGTCGTAAACACCGACAGCGACAAAGAGAAGAAAATCGACAGCGAGGCTGAAGGGAAAAGAGGCCGGACCGACCACTTATCGACCGGTCCTGGTGAAACCGACACCAGATCTATGCACTAGACGACCCCGCAGACCTATCGAATGAGGAAGCAGGTGAAGAACAAGTTGACGAAGCTCTGAACGACGAGCGAAAGAATCGAACTGGACTGAACCAAGCTGAACCAGACCGGTCCAGTTCAGCTAGGGAAGAAAGAAAAGAAAGAAAAAGAAAAGAAAGAAAAGAAAATAAAAGGAAAAGGAAAAGGGAAAAAGAAAAAAAGAGGAAAAAAATTTGGAAAAATTTGACGATCCAGTCAAGCTACGGGTAAGCCGGTAAGTGGTCAAATGGATCGATTTTATTTTTGGAATAATTATTTAAATATTATTTGATCGAATTTAACCTGGAAAATATATAAATGTGTAGCTCGATAATTGGCGACAAACGAGAGATCAAATCAGCCTCTATTTACATGTATCACAGAATCTCGGGTAAGTGAATCTCAATTACGACAATATGTATAATAATGCGCATTAGAAATTCATCGCGTAAGTTACGGATTAATTCCGTATAAAATGCCTTATGATTAGAATTGAAAATCGATTGTCGTAAATGACTAAATGAGCTATCCAAAGAGCCTAGGAAAAGACCCAATAAGTGTTAATGGGCTTGATGAGCCTAATAGGCCCAGATAAAGTGAATAGTAAGTGAAAATGAGATTAAGACTGAGTAAGACCCATTGAGGGGTAATTGGGCCCAATAATTCAAATTAAGTCCAATGAAAGTGAAATACTGATGGAAGTATTGTATTTAATCAGACAAATAATTATATACAGCTCTAGAGTGTTGATTAGGAGCAAAACAGACTGAGCGAAATTTCAGCATTTGGAAAAGTCAAGCTGTACAGAGAAATCGAGGTAAGGGGTATAATTTAACTTAGTTCTAATAATGAACACTCATTGCATCAATTAAAAGATTTTTATGAAGCAATGTTATGTTTTGAAATGATTTATGATTGTTTTCATACTTATGGAACTATTTAAGAAACATGATTTCGTTTTATGAAATGTTCACTAAATACATCTATGTTTATGAAACGAATTTCTTGAAGTATAAAAATGCATGGGAGTTTTATGATGGTTTGAAATCCTATATTTATGCTTTGGAAGAAACTTTTGACATTTAAAAAGTATTTAAAAAAGGGGAAAAGAATTTTTACGACTATAGGCTTCATGCATGGCTACTTCTTGTGGTGCATCGGCTCCACCACTTGAGTGCTGGTACGTTGGGCCCCGGTAGCACTTGACTCTACCTGTGTGGTAGATGTCTCGCTACTTGTGGTTAATGATGATGATGTTTTGGTAGTATCTCATGCCCTCGCAGCACGCATGAATGTTTCCCACACGGAGAGTGCCTTTGGTGCTCGTGCCCTAGCTAAGTGCTAAAGAAAGTAAGAAAGATAGATACTATCCATGTTTTATGAAAGTGTTGTATGACCCTGATCCAATCTATAGCCCCCCACCATGGCTATAGGTATGATGACCCTCCACGGAGGATGACACGTATCGCATGACTTAGTTATAGCCTAGTCTCCATGATTACGATTATAATTATGATTATGATTATGATTATGATTATGATTATGATGATGATGATGATGAATGACTATGTTTTTATGAGATTGTAACAAAATGTTTACGAATAGTTATGATTTATGACGAAATGTTTAAGAATGATTATGTTTTATGAAACGTTTATGAATGATGATGATTTTATGAAATTATTCATGAATGATGAAGATCTTATAAAACGGTTTAAGTTTGCTATTTGATTTAAAGAACCCATGCTTCATATTTTCTTATGATGACTATGCATGTAACGAAAGTGTTACATATCTTCTAAATGTTAGTTTTCTAAAAGAAACTTATGATCAGTTTTTCTTGAAGCAAAGTTTGTTTTATGAATGATTCTTCCATGCTTTTACATATCAGAACTACTTTAAATGTATTTTCTTACTGGCTTTTTCCCGAAAGCTCACCCCTCCACCTCTCAGATTGTTTACAGTGAACTACAGTTGATAATTGCTGCGTAGACGATGTAGGCTGGCGGATACAAGCTTCCCCAAACTGCCTTTTGTACATGCGTGAGGTATACATTTTTATCTCTTTACCAGACCATTTATATGCATAGACATCTATTGAAAGTAATGTGTCAGGATGTAATATGTATAAGGATAAATGAAATGAAATATTTTTAAGGATTGATTTTTGGGAGTAACTAGACGTGTTTGGAATATGTAGAATGATTTGATGATATGACCTGGAAAGCATGTCTGATAGTTGTGGATAGCTAGGATTGATATTGCGAGAATTTGCAGGTGGGTAGGCTTATATCTTAGCCGTTATCCTACCGAAATTTCTATCTACAATATAAATCCAAATGTTAAACTTAAATATAATTACGGATAAAAAATATAAGAAAGAGGATTGACGCTGAACAGAAATACAACCTAAGTGAATAAAGGATTAAGTTGCAACCCAAAGTTTCAAAAAAAAATTTCTCACGAATTTTTATAGGTCACGAGTCATTACAATTTAAAGTGGCATTAGAGCAAAGATTGTCTAGTACTGTTAGTGTCACTAATAAGGATAAGATTACATCCCAAATGTCTATGCTTGTCTGGTTGTAGACTAAGTATACCTAATGAAGTTAAGACTTAATGTTTGGTTTACGTGAGGAATTAGATCACGGGCTAGAGGCCACAGAGGTAGGCCTGAGAATCATGTAGAGTTGCCATATGAGACTCATAAATGATACTGAGATTGAAACTGAGGTTGAGCGTGCTCCATCAAGTCCTATGGAAAGGATAGATGGTACTAAGATACACTTTATAAGATTGAGTAGAGTATTGAACATGCTATTGAAAAAATTGGGGCACAAGCTATGTTAGGTGATGGGGTAGACAAAAAAATAGATAGGAAGATTACTCTTGATACACCCGCACAGCCTATAGAGATGTTTCAGAACTACAAATATGCCTAGAATATCTCTATGTATGAGGAGGCAATATGCAAGTCGCAACTACGCGAGTACAATTTTGATCAGAATGCCTCTGAGTATAATCTAGATAAGTAGAGAAGTGAAACGGAGGAAATCCAAGAAACTCATAGGAGGTACCAAGATCCTCCACCACTAGCTCCGCAAGTACCTAAACCACCACCTCCTCCACCTGCTTCACCACAACATCAATTGGTACAGCCTCCAGCCTAAGACCCAGTGGACAGGAATTTGGCTTGATTGAAACAGTTTACAAAAATGAATCCACCCGTCTTCAAGGGAGTTAAGGACCCTAATAAAGCTAAAGAGTGGATTTTGAAATTGGAAAAGATGTTCAAGTACATGCAGTGCAGTGGTGTTGAGAAGGTGGCGTTAGATACCTACATGTTAGAGAGTGAGGTAGATCAATGGTGGATGTCTGCCGAGACTGTTTTGTTAGCTAAGCACTCGGAGATTACTTAAGAGATTTTCCTTGAGGCATTTAATAAGTAATACATCCCAGAATGTGCTCAGAGAAAGAGAGGAGCAAAGTTTCTAAGTTTGGTCCAAGGTAACAAAACGGTGGACCAATATGAGTCGAAATTCATCGTACTACTCTGATATGATCCTAACATAGCCCGAAATGAGTTGAAGAAGATAGTTAAGTTTATCCATAGGCTGAAATCGGTGATTTGAAGTAGGTTAGCACCTCTGAACCTAAGGACTTATGTAGAAGACATTCAGAGGGCACAATTCATAGAGCAAGATATGGAGTTGTCCCAAGCTAAATTTCAGTCTAGATTGAGGAGTCAGGGCAGGAGATATGATGATAGAAGGTCTTTTTAGAATATGGGGCAGAATAAGAAGCCGAGGGTCGGTACATCTAGAGGTTTGACCCCTAGACCAAGGGTTTCCTCCAACTCTAGATGCTCTTGTACCCTACCATTCTCCTGTACCCACTTTTGCTAGGAAGTTGAAGAGAAAACTAGAGACTTTAGGTTATATACTTAAGGTTAAGACACCAAGGGAAGAGTCACCAACAACCGAGGTAGTGTACAAAAATTGTGAAGATAAGATAGATAGTTGATAAGGTGGAGTTAGCTAAACTAATTTTGCTAAACATGTTAGATTTTAATTCTTGATGTTTTGAGAACCAATGAGTTGTGAGATTTCTTATCTTGTTATTAAGAGCCATATGAATAAAATCAGAATCACATTGAAGTTAATATGCCCAATCATGATTGAAATGGACGTGTTTTGCATGTTTTTTTGGAGTTAATGGAATTTGGCATCTTACTACGAGGAAAAAAAAGATTGAAGATTTGGAATGTTTGTTATATAGGATGTGGATCATATTCATTTTGATTCGATTATTGGATAAGTAATTATGAGAAGTTTTGATAGAAGCTTATCACCTTACACTCGGTAGATCGTTCTAGGAGGAGAATTGTCAGTTATCCTTATTGAGATATGAACAAGACTTTGAATTCACGAGTTTTTGAGTTTGGAAGATGAAATTAAATATTTGAGTCAGGTGCCGTCTTGTGAAGGTGAAGAAATGAATTTCATTCTAGTGAAATCGTATGAACTATGCAATATGGATCGATGGTTCAATATCAAGTACTAAGAAAATCTATGTGGGAACGTCGATTTTAGGTAGTAATTGCAAATTGTCAGCATAAAGTTTATCATTGTATATTGTAAGATTTTCTATTAGCTGGAATCAATCTTGCATTTAAAGAGGATAATTGCTTAATTTGAAGTGATTTTGGTTTAGTAAAAGAAAAAGAAAAGTATCTTAACTTGAGGATGTGAATTGATATTTATTCAAGTCATTGCAGGACAATCTTTAAACTTCTACATAGAGTGCTATTAATGTCATGACCCAATACTACCAAAATCAGTACAAATTTTTCACCTTTGAAAAATCCTTTTTACCTCCTCATGACAAATCCTTTGAACAGGTCAGGCTGTGAATCAATATCGATATACCATTCTAACCATTTAAAAATATCACACGTAAACATACATATTGATATCATTCATATTATAATAGAGTGTTCGGTATGTTTATACATCACATGATTCTATATTTACATCCCCAAATATTCCTTCATATAAAATACTGTGCTGTAAGCATACTATGTCATGCCCTCCTCCCACACGCGACTTTACCAAAAACCACAATAAATTTTTTCACTTTTTACTTACCTTTATCTCTTCAACAGTTGGGCTGTGAATAGGCATTAGTCTCCTCATCCAGACATATCTTACCATTCCTTTTTGTATCATACATACATGACATTCATATCATAAGTAAATTCATACACTTAAGTATAATTACATCATTACATCCCCCATATTAAAACGTGTACATCACTGTGTTTATGCATTGTTCAGATACAAAAGAGTACGCATGTGTATACCTTTCGCTAGATGGAGAGTGGCAGTGGATCAAAGGAATGCAATACCTCAGCCGACTCAATCTACTGACGAGAATCTGTAAAGATGGGGGGAAAATGAATGGGATGAGCTATCAACGCACTCAGTAAGGAAATTAGGCTAGCAAGTAGACATCCATACTATCTACTGAAAATAGTGCTTTACCTTTCATTCTCTCATTTCAAAAGCATGTTTAAAATATATATAATATAGTACAGATTTAAAATCTCATGTACTAAACACATGCTGGTTTATCAATCAGAGGCATTCATGCAAAACAGTGCATAGTTAATCATTTAAGAATGCCTTTATATAAAATATGCCATTTACATTCAAAACACAGTAAATATGGCATTTCTCATCACAACAAAAATAAACTGGGTTTCGACCCATCCCTCAGGTCTACCCGTATCATAAAATACATGTGATATATCATGCGAGACTCAGTGGTAAATGCAATCTCTCCAGACTATGTAAGAGAGCCTCCCCGCCGAACAGAGCCTCCCCGCCCACTCTGGCTTAAGGATGTTGGTCTTAAGGATCTTACCATAAGAGAGCATCTCCGGACTATGGCCATATCCTAACATGTGGTAAAATCCCAGGCAACACTGTACTCGGTGTGTGGGTTATCACTTCTGTAATGGGTGGGGGGTCAGTCCATCACAACTGCCAGCTATCAACAACTCTCCTCCACAACTCCACAACACAAAACACGGTACAGTGTACTCCATGCCACACGCACGGTACAACGTACACCCGTGGACCCATACATCATGGTCGGGGTGCCTGCCATAGGTCTTAGCCGCTCATACCATGGAAATACATCATAGTGGGGTGCCTGCCATAGGTCTTAGCCCTCATACTATAGAATAAATGCCACATCTCTAAATCCACGTGAGAACATCTCAACAGTGAGACACTCAGTCTACACGGAGGAAATCGTCACGATTTTTTTTAACATGTCTATATATCACGTAAAACTACAGTGCGAGTCTTGAGTGTGACTCACAGTCAATGCTCCCCCTCAAAACACTATATATGCATGTAAAAATATCAACACTCGTGCGAGTAAACCTCCAGCACTAGGTCATACATAGTTCTCATTTCAAATTAAGTACGAGAAAATCGCTCAAGTACTATGTCATGCACAAATCATGAAGAATCGAGTACGAGCAACGCTCCAGCACTTTGTCATGCATCTCATGTAAAACTCGAGTACGAGCTAATCGCTCCAGCACTCTATCATGCACAAATCACATAAAACTGAGTACGAGCAATGCTACAGTAATCTATCATGCATGTCAAATAAATGTAGTGCGAGTAAACCTCCAGCACTAAGGTATGTGAAAAACATCTGAAATCAAGTGCGAGTTGTGCTCCATCACGATTGTTTCCACATAATTCGGTAGATGGCTCTTTAAAAATAGGAATGTTTAAAATCATTTAAATCAGCACTATAAAGTGTGCTTAGTTTACATCAACCTCAAAACATTAGCTCATCCACCTACTCTTCTGCTACACAGCAGTAAAAACAATTCAAAACATCATTTCATGCTTTTTACAACTTTTCCCAAAGTTTCACTTTTTGCCTAACTAGGGGCAAAATCGTAATTTACCCATATCGGGTCCCTATAATTTTATCGATTTTCTCTGACTCTCAAACAATTTCAGTGAATGTAAAATCCAACGAAAATATGCACAGATACCTATAGCTACTTGCAAGAGTCCCCTACCTCGGATCACGTCGTGTGACCTCTCTTCCTCTGTGCTGTCTATCTCGCAGTTTGGTCAACTCTCAAATGACTCTGGAGCTGCATTTAATCATTCACTAAGTTAATTTCACTTTTCCTACTGTATTACACATTTAATACAGTTCATTTCACTTAAATTGGCCCGTTTACGCTTAATGGGCCTTAAACACTTTAATTGGGCCTTAATCCGTATTAAGCCCATTTATCAGAGTCTATTGACTCATTGGGTTTATCAATACCCATTGGGCTTTATTCCAAACTCTTTGGATAGCCCGTATATCATTTACGACATTTTATTCAATTTTTCGAATATAATTCACTAAATCTGAAATTTAATCTGAAATGCGTAAATTAAATCTTAAATACGCATAAATCACATAATTTGTCGTAAATGAGCTTTACATACCCGAGATTATGCGATGGTGCACGAATCGGAGTTCGATTGGGCTTCCGTTCGGAATTTATCGTCGAACTGCATAATTTTGTATATTAAACTCCGGGTCAATTTTCGATTAAATATAATTTAAACAAATTTATCAAAAATTAAATTGGTCACTTTTGACCTCGTATCGACTTACCCGAAGTCCGGTGCAATCCCAAAAATTTTCTTTTTCCTTTTTCTTTCTTTTTCCTCTTTTTCCCCTTTTCTCCTTGGCTGAATCGGTTCAGTCCGGTTCAGTTTAGAAGGTTCTGCCCTGAATCGCCGACCGGTTCAGGGGTAATTTAGCCGTGCCTGCGTCGTCCGACTGGTTCTCCGGGACTACTGCCGTCGTTCGGTGTGCCACAGCCTGGGGAACGTTCGGCTGGGCTTGATCGGATCCTAGCACCGTCGGTGGCCGTCGAAATCCTTCTTTCCTTCCGAGGCTTCAACCTCGCCGATCTCCCCTTTTCGGCGCCGGTGGAGCGCGTTACTGGTGGCTGGGAGGTCGCGCCAACTTCCTCTCTCTTTTTCGGCCGTTCGCTGTCACCGGTGGTGGCTGGTCCGGTGGTTTCTCTTTTTCATCGATTTATCGCTCTCTCTCTCCCCGTGTTTCAATTTTCAATCTGTTTTCTGTTTTTTTTTCAATTTCTTTATAATATATTTTTAATATTATTTTAATCCTTAAAATAATATTAAAAATCCTAAAATATCCCAAAAATTCCTATTAAATTCATTTAGTTCGTAAATAAATTTATCAGTCCGATTTTACCTTTTCGGTATATTTTTCCACTATTTTTGGGCTCATTTTTCGAGGTAAAAATTTCAAAAATATTAATTAAATTCATATCTCAATCAATTGGACTCGAAATTCAATATTTTCCTTATTATTGATCAAGATTTCTCGATTTCATATTTTTAATGAAATTGTCTCATCGTATTTATATCGGATTTTGATCAATTGATCGTCTTATCCCTATACTTGCTCGAAAATTAATTTAACCCTCATCTCGCTGTTATGTAGCTTACATGCATTTTTTATTCTCAATAAATCGATTGCATGATAGTAAATACTCTTCTTATGATTCAACTATGAAATAAAGTGTTCGTACACATAGGAATCATAAGGTACAAGCTACATATAAAATAAAAAATTTGGGTTTGATAATCCTCCCCAACTAAAAGAATTTGGTCCTCCAAATTAGAACCAAGTCAATCCTCAAACAACTGGGGGTACTTATCTCGCATCAAGCTCTCTAACTCCTAAGTAGCCTCCTCGGAAGTGTGATGCTGCCATAATACCTTCACAACCCCGATAGTCTTCGATCTCAAAACCTTCTCCTTCCTATCCAGTATCTGAATTGTCCTCTCAACATATGACATGTCCTCACTGAGCTCCAAAGGCTCATAACTAATAACATGTGCTAGATCCGGGTGATACTTCCGAAGCATCGAAATGTGGAAGACGTTGTGCACGCCTGACAAATCTAGTGGCAATGCCAACCTATAGGCCTTATCTCCCACTCAATCAAGTATCTCAAAGGGTCCAATGTAGCGAGGACTCAGCTTACCTCTCTTCCCAAACCTCGCTATACCCTTGGAAGGAGAAACCTTCAGAAACACGGACTCACCAACTGCGAACTCAAGTGGCCTATGTCTCCTGTCAGTATAATTCTTCTGTTGACTCTGAGCTATCCTCAATCTCTCAACTATCAACCAGACATCCTCAGAAGCCTTTGTAACCATATCAGAAGCAAAAATCTTTTGGTCACCCACTTCTTCCCATCCAATTGGGGAACAACATCTATAGCCATATAAGGCCTCATACGGTGCCATCTCGATACTCGAATGATAGCTCTTGTTGTTAGCGAACTCGACTAGTGGCAAATGATCATCCCAGGAACCTATAAAATCCAGCACACATGTCTCAACATATCCTCCAGAGTCTGTATCGTCCTCTCTGATTGACCATCTGTCTGAGGATGGAAAGCTATGCTCAAACTCAACTAGGTTCGCATAGCTTCCTGAAAATGTTCCCAAAAGTAGGAAGTGAAGTGGGAATCCCTATCCGAGACAATGCTCACTGGAATACCATGCAACCTCACTACTTCGCGTACATACAACCCTACCAATATACTCAGAGTATCGGTAGCTCTCATAGCTAGGAAGTGGGCTAACTTCGTTAGTCTATCTACGATCACCCATATAGCATCGTGATTCCTCCGGGTCCTCGGTAAACCCATCACAAAATCCATGGTGATATGCTCCCATTTCCATGTCGGTATAGGTAGAGGCTGCAACAATCCTGTAGGTCTCTAATGCTCTACCTTCACCTAATGGCATACGAGACATCTCGCCACAAAATCTGCCACATCTCTCTTCATACCCGACCACCAGTACACCTTCTGGAGGTTCTGATACATCTTGCCACTCCCCGGATGCAACGTGTACCTCGATGAATGAGATTCTGACAATATCAATCTCCTGAGCTCTGGATCCTCGGGAACACACAATGTACCTCTGAACCTCACTAGTCCATCAGAACTCAACTCAAAATCCATCACTGTGCTCCTCTGCATCTGACCAATCACATCGATGCACTGCAGATCTGTCTGCTGAGCTTATCTGATCCTATCTAACAGATCTGGCTCTAAGCATAGACTCGTAATCATACAATCTACATCTCTGTTCGAAGGCACAACTCCCAAACTGAGGCCAGTAAACTGCTCTAGCAGCTCGTGCTCCCTGACCATCATACACGATACCATCCCAAGGCTCTTCCTACTCAAAGCATCTGCTACAACATTAGCCTTACCCGGATGATAAAGTATCTCATAATCATAATCCTTTAGAAGCTCTGGCCATCTTCTCTGTCTCATGTTCAACTCCTTCTGTGAGAACAGGTACTTGAGGCCCTTGTGGTCGGTAAAAATCTGAAACTTCTCGCCATACAAGTAGTGGAGCCATACCTTCAATGCAAACACTACTGCTGCCAACTCTAAATCGTGGGTCGGATAGTTCTTGTGAGATCTGAGAATTTTAGATATATTTTAATGATGTAATAAGAATTTGAAGTGTAATTTATTGAGCTAAGTTAATTGTGGGAATTATAATTGGAGATTTATATGTTAAGTGTGTAAAATAAGCATGAAGTATGAGGACAGATCGATCTGGAAGAAGGAGAGATCGATCTGGTGAGTTATAAACGACAAGGAAGGAGAAATTTAAGGAGCAGATCGATCTCCAATGGAAGAGGATCGATCTCCTTATGAATCTGTTTGAGAGAAGATCGATCTCATGAGGAAGAGATCGATCTCCAAATGATTCTGTTTGAGAAAGGATCGATCTCATGAGGAAGAGATCGATCTCCAAATGATTCTGTTTGGGAGAAGATCGATCTCCTTAGGAGCAGATCGATCTCATAAAGCCATAAAGAGATCGATCTCACCCCTCGACAGATCGATCTCCTAGGCATAAAATTACCCAGATCGTCCCCAAATTTCAAACGCAGATCGATCTCATCAAGAGGCAGATCGATCTCCTACCTCCAGCCTATATAAGGAACCCGTGTTTTCTCTTGCAATTTCACTTTCTCTCTCTTCCAACCCCCATTTTTCTAAAAACCTAACTTTCTCACTCATCCAAATCCCCCATTTTCGGTCGAATCAGCTGTTGTGGCAAGAAGGAAAGTTGTTCCTCATCAAAGGGAGAACAACATACTTGGAAATCGAAGGACGGATCGGATCGAGGCGTGAGTTGTACGTCTCACAAGCTTTGGGTAATTTCTAAACCTCGATCTTGATATTTGAGCTGATTTTGATGCTATTGGTGGTTGTCATTGTGTTGAAATAGTTGAGAAAGGATTAGGGATTGATGAAATTGCAATGTAGTTGGAGTAATGTAGATATTTGATAATTTTGGTAATTTTGAGAATTTGTGCTGTAAATGGAAATATAGACAATGTGGAGAATTAGCCTTGATAATTGGCATGAGGAATGTAGGACATTGAGATATTGTGAATGAGGTTGTAGTTTAGGGTTGAGTTACGAGAAATCAAGAGATTTGAGGTGTTATGAACAATTATGCTCGATTTTGAGAATGGAGGGTTATGAGATAATTGAGTATTGATGTTTTAACATCGTTTGGACAGCTCGGGAGTTCCAGAGTGGAATGCGAGGCTAGTCCGTGATACGGGGGAAACGATTGCACTATACGAGGTGCAAAGAGGTAAGGGAAATCTAAACCATTTGTGTATGTGAATTGTAAACTATTTTAGCATGAATTGTGGTTTATAAAGCAAGCATGTTGAGTGTTTTGTGTTGAGATATAATTGCACACGATTTTTATAGCTGGTTGGAACCCAATGTTTTTATGAGTTTATAACTGGGTTCTACGTTAAGGCAATATTGAGATTTGAGAAATGTGTGTGTGTGCTTTGCCGGTTGGAACTCGATTTTATTACGTTTTGTGTTGAGTACAAAACGATTTTTAAATGAGTTTTATGAGAGAAAAACAATTACGAGTTCTACGTGAAGGCAAACCTGTCTTATGTGATAAGACTTGGGTGTGTAGTTGTGAGTACACACCGGGCATTGCTCTGGTAGCATGTAAGCCCGAATTCTTCTCCGTTCTGGTAACGTGAGAATAACCTATTCTGTGGCTATGCCACGTAAAATTGGTGGCTGTGCCACGTTGAGAAAACCCCATTAGTGGCTGTGCCACGTTATACCCCATTGGTGGCTGTGCCACGTTATACCCCATTGGTGGCTGTGCCACATTATACCCCATTGGTGGCTGTGCCACGTTGAGAAAACCCCATTGGTGGCTGTGCCACGTTATACCCCATTGGTGGCTGTGCCACAATGAGAAAACCCCATTGGTGGCTGTGCCACGTTATACCCCATTGGTGGCTGTGCCACGTTGAGAAAACCCCATTGGTGGCTGTGCCACGTTGAGAAAACCCCATTGGTGGCTGTGCCACGTTATACCCTATTGGTGGCTGTGCCACGTTGAGAAACCCTATTCTGTGGCTATGCCACGCGAGAAATTAAATCAGTGGCTTTGCCACGTGTGTTTTGTGGCTATGCCACTTGAGAAATTAAATCAGTGGCTATGCCAGCGTGTTTAGTGGCTGTGCCACGTGCATTATTTTTACTGTGATTTTATCACGTATTTGAGAAAGCGTTTAACGCGTTGTTTTCACATGCTTTGTTATTGCTCTAGAGTGAGCCTTTTACTTCATGTTTTCCCATGACTTGACACATGAGAGTGTCGTTTTGAGTACTTTCATGCTATGGTTTTCAAATGAGTTTCACATACAAATAAACCTTTTGTGATGTGCATTTTGGTTTATGAAATGAGGTCCTTACCCCCTTTACTGAGCGATTTAGAAGCTCACCCTGTTTTTCTTTCCCCCCCCCCAGAGTTCTTCAAGTGAATAAGGACTTCCCTGCGACGTACGGAGTAGTGGCTAGTGAAAGATTCGAGCTCCAGGCTATATATTTTGTACTTTGAGGTATATTTATCTTTTCATGTACCCAGACTATTATTGTAATTGCAGACACTCGATGTATAACATTATATGGGATGTGTTAGGATTAATTAACTTGAGATGGATTAATGTATTTGATATGATATTTAAATCCTAGTGATGAGATCCTGAGGCATAATAATTATGATGATGTATGACACTGCACAGGAATGCACTCTTAATTGTGAATTAATGAGTAAAAAGTTTTAAATTAGCCCTATTTTCTGCATTTTCGGGGCGTGACAGAGTTTTCTTGGTATCAGAGCTTAGGGTGTCTAGTACTGTCAGTGTCGGTTAAGTGAAATAGAATACATCCCAAGTGTCTGTAATAGTCTGGTCATGAACTGAAATTGAGGATTGAGATTTCAATCGATTCTGATATGTACGCGCAGGAGACGAGTTGAGATAGAGAATGAGTAAACGACGAGGTCGTTCGAGGAGGCAGACAGAGTTCCCTCCGCCACCTGTCCCACAACCAGAGAGTCCTAACTCTCGATTTAATCAGATTGAGACCGATGTGAGGCAAGGTTTTGAGCCGATGGCAGCATTATTCGCGTAACACTTTGGAGTTAATGCCTCGGATACTACCCCTACACCACCACAAGGACCTCCCATAGCCCCAGTGCCTCCCGTCACTCAGCCTAAGGATAGAAGCATGGTCCGACTAAAGGATTTTCTGAATATGAATCCACCCGCATTTAAGGGAAAGAAGGATCCTACGGAGGCTGAGGAGTGGTTGACGGAATTAAGAATTATATTTGATATCCTGGGGTGCACCGATGCTGAGAGGGTCAGTATGAGTGCCTATATGCTGAAGGGGAGAGCTCGAGATTGGTGGGGTACTACCCAGGGTATTTTGATGTCCCATCATGATGTGATTGGTTGGGAAGAGTTTCAGACAGCTTTTAGGACCCAATATGTACCACGGGCCGCTCAGAGAAAGAAACAGGTCGAGTTTTTGAGTTTGGTACAGGGTGACATGTCTGTGGATGACTATGAGAGCCAATTCATAGCGCTATTGAGATATGACCCAGAGACCTTCAAGAGTGAAGAGCTCCGCACAGAGAAGTTTGTGTATGGGTTGAAGCCCGTCATCAGAGATAGATTGATATGGCTATGCATTACTGAGTTTAGAGATGCTCTGAGACGAGCACAAGAGATTGAAAGAGGGATTGAGATGGTACAATCCCAGAATGAGCTCAGAGCGGTGAATAGAGATAAGGGCAAGAGGCCAGCACTTTTCCAAACAGAGGCTCGGAGAGGTTCCTTCAAAAGAGGAAGGATTGAGGTGCAGAGGGACAGATTGGAGAGACCCAGAGCCTATCCTATTATCAAGGAGACCCCTCGATATGTCAGGCCGGAGACAAGGTTTTGTAGAGACTGTGGCCGATCGCATGAAGAAAGTTGTACTGGGTCGATCCATAGATGTTTTAGATGTGGTGACATGGGTCACAGAGTGAAGGACTGTCCCCAACCTCAGATACCACATGTTCCGGAGCCCACTAGACAACAGCCTCAGAGAGTGGATCCCCGGAGACGGGCCACTGCGACAGAGAAAGGGAAGAAACCTGTGGCACAGGGACGAGTGTTTGCCCTGGATAAGGAGACCGCAGACACTTCGACAGAAACTATAAGAGGTACACTCTCTGTCTGTAATTATGAGGCTCATGTGTTGATTGATTCAGGATCCACGCATTCGTTTATTTCTGAGCATTTTGCATGTAGATTAAACTTGAAGTTTGAACCTCTAGAATATATACTACATGTAAATATCCCTATGCGTGAATCCCAGAGAACTGAGTTAATCTGTAGAGGATGTGAGATAAAGGTGGGAGATAGAGTGATGTTAGCAGATCTAATCATGTTGAATGTACATGGGTTTGATGTAATTCTGGGGATGGATTGGTTGGCGACCAATCGAGTGAGTTTAGACTGCTACACTAAGATTGTAACTTTCTCCCTACCTGAACCTTACAGTGTACGATTGAGATATTGAGGGAATGATTATGTGGATTTCTAGTAAGTAATTTGAGAATTTTAACATTATTTTGGAGAATATTAAATATGATTATTCATGTGAAGGTTATGAGACACTCATCTCAGATGATGAGCGGGAACATCCGAGGATTGAGGATATACCTATGGTTTGTGAATTTCTGGATGTTTTCCCAGATGAATTGCCAGGTTTACCACCAGAGAGAGAGCTGGAGTTTACCATTGATTTGGTACCAGATACTCAGCCGATCTCTAAACCTCCTTACAGGATGGCATTAGTGGAACTTGAGGAATTGAAGAGACAACTACAGGAGTTATTGGATCAAGGGTTTATTAGACCCAGTGTTTCACCGTGGGGAGCGCCAGTACTATTTGTTAAGAAGAAGGATGGTAGTCTCAGATTATGCGTAGACTACCAGCTGTTGAATAAAGCCACGGTGAAGAATAAATACCCACTACCCAGGATTGATGATCTACTTGATCAGCTGAGAGGGGCATCAGTCTTTTCTAAGATTGATTTGAGATCGGGCTATCACCAATTGAGGATCAAGGAAGAAGATATTCCAAAGACGGCCTTCAGGACAAGGTATGGCCCTTACGAATTTCTGGTGATGTCCTTTGGATTGACGAACGCCCCTGCAGCATTTATGAGATTGATGAACGAGGTGTTCAGAGACTATCTGGATAAGTTTGTGATAGTCTTTATTGATGATATCCTGGTGTACTCTCGGTCGTATGAGGAGCATGCACAGTAATCGGATAGCTTTTCTTGGGCATATAGTCTCAGAGGAAGGAGTATCAGTGGATCCAAGCAAGGTGGAGGCTGTGCTTAATTGGGACAGACCGAGGACAGTGACTGAGGTACGAAGCTTCCTTGGTTTGGCAGGGTATTACAGGAGATTTGTGGAAGGATTTTCCAGGATTGCCGCCCCTTTGACTAAGCTCACGCGTAAAAAGACTCTATTTGTATGGACTGATCAATGTGAGCTCAGTTTTCAGGAATTAAAGAGGAGATTGACAGCGACACCTGTGTTAACTATTCCTAAGGGATCAGGAGGATTCTCGGTGTATAGTGATGCATCTCACCAAGGATTGGGGTGTGTGCTTATGCAGCACGGAAGAGTGGTCGCATACGGATCGCGACAGTTGAAGGACCATGAGTGGAATTACCCCACGCATGATTTGGAGTTAGCCGCTGTGGTATTTGCTTTGAAGATCTGGCGACACTATTTATATGGGGAAAGATTCCAGATTTTCACTGATCACAAGAGTTTGAGATATCTCTTTGATCAGAAAGAGTTAAACATAAGACAAAGGAGATGGATGGAACTCCTTAAGGATTATGACTGTGAGATTCTTTATCATCCGGGTAAGGCGAATGTGGTTGCTGATGCCCTGAGCAGGAAGAGTATGATATCTGCTATGATGATCAGGGAATGGGATTTGTTAGAGCAGTTCGCCGAACTTCAGATCAGAGTTAAAGAGGTAGAGACTGGATTTTTGGCTAGCTTGCGGATAGAGCCCAGGATCATGGATCAGATTAGAACTGGGCAGCGCAGTGATCAGAGATTAATAGATATGGTTAGCCAAGCTGAGCAGAGTTCACAGTCGGATCTCACCATCAGTGAGGATGGATTGTTGAGATTCAGAGGACGGATTTGTGTACCGGACGATGATACCCTGAAGAGACAGATACTGAGAGAATCCCACTGCTCGCGATACACCATGCACCCAGGAAGTACTAAGATGTACCGAGACTTGAGAAAGGTGTATTGGTGGAGTGGTATGAAGCGAGACGTGGCAGAGTATGTGGCCAGGTGTTTAGTATGCCAGCAAGTGAAAGTTGAGCATCGGAAGCCCGGAGGACTACTACAGCCCTTACCTGTACCTACATGGAAATGGGAGCATGTCACTATGGACTTTATTATGGGTTTACCGAGGACCCGGAGAGGTCGTGACGCGATATAGGTCATTGTGGATAGATTGACCAAGAGTGCCCACCTCCTTGCCATCAAGAGCACAGATACTGTGGATGCCTTAGCTGAACTGTATGTCAGCGAGATAGCTAGATTACATGGGGCTCCAGTGAGTATTACTTCTGATAGAGATTCCCGGTTTACTTCCAGATTTTGGACCCAATTTCAGGAGTCCATGGGATCTCGATTGAGTTTTAGTACCGCCTATCATCCTCAGACAGATGGCCAGTCAGAGAGGACTATTCAGACCCTGGAGGATATGTTGAGGGCGTGTACGATGGATTTTAAGGGATCAAGGGATGATCACCTGCCCCTAGCAGAGTTTGCGTACAATAACAGCTATCATGCGAGTATTGGAATGGCACCTTTTGAGGCTCTATATGGTAGGAGGTGTAGATCCCCTGTAGCTTGGGAAGAGGTCGGTGACAGAAAGATAAATGCTCCCGAGCTTGTTGAGCAAGCCGTACAGAGTGTGAAACTCATATGTGAGAGGTTACGGGCTGCACAGAGTAGACAGAAAAGCTACGTGGATGCGCGTAGACGGCCACTTGAGTTTGATATTGGTAAGTATTTCTAAGAGTATCACCGAGCAAGGGTATCATGCGATTTGGGAAGAAAGGAAAATTGAGTCCTCGATACATAGGATCATTCGAGATTCTTGAGAGAGTGGGAGAAGTAGCCTACAGATTGGCATTACCCCCACAGATGTCCAGAATACACAACGTTTTTCATGTGTCTATGTTGAGGAAGTACCACCCGGACCCTTCTCATGTCATAGAGTATCACGAGATGGACATTCAAGAGGATATGAGCTACACTGAGGAACCCGTCTGGATTCTCGATAGAAAGGAGAAGGTACTGAGAACCAAGAGCATCCCATTAGTGAAAGTTTTATGGAAACATCACTCAATGGAAGAGGCAACGTGGGAATTAGAGAGTCTCATGAAGGAGAAATACCCCCATCTATTTGGCTAGTTGAGTTGAATTTGGAGGACCAAATTCTATTTAAGGTGGGGAGGATGTGAGATCTGAGAATTTTAGATATATTTTAATGATGTAATAAGAATTTGAAGTGTAATTTATTGAGCTAAGTGAATTGTGGGAATTATAATTGGAGATTTATATGTTAAGTGTGTAAAATAAGCATGAAGTATGAGGACAGATCGATCTGGGAGAAGGAGAGATCGATCTGGTGAGTTATAAACGACAAGGAAGGAGAAATTTAAGGAGCAGATCGATCTCCAATGGAAGAGGATCGATCTCCTCATGAATCTGTTTGAGAGAATATCGATCTCATGAGGAAGAGATCGATCTCCAAATGATTTTGTTTGAGAAAGGATCGATCTCATGAGGAAGAGATCGATCTCCAAATGATTCTGTTTGGGAGAAGATCGATCTCCTTAGGAGCAGATCGATCTCATAAAGCCATAAAGAGATCGATCTCACCCCTCGACAGATCGATCTCCTAGGCATAAAATTGCCCAGATCGTCCCCAAATTTCAAACGCAGATCGATCTCATCAAGAGGCAGATCGATCTCCTACCTCCAGCCTATATAAGGAACC
The DNA here is from genome assembly GCA_033439115.1 of Firmiana major. Taxonomy (NCBI): domain Eukaryota; kingdom Viridiplantae; phylum Streptophyta; class Magnoliopsida; order Malvales; family Malvaceae; genus Firmiana; species Firmiana major. Next base: position 39,687,751 of record CM065904.1, read on the forward strand.
CGTGTTTTCTCTTGCAATTTTACTTTCTCTCTCTTCCAACCCCCATTTTTTCGAAAACCTAACTTTCTCACTCATCCAAATCCCCCATTTTCGGTCGAATCGGCTGTTGTGGCAAGAAGGAAAGTTGTTCCTCATCAAAGGGAGAACAACATACTTGGAAATCGAAGGACGAATCAGATCGAGGTGTGAGTTGTGCGTCTCACAAGCTTTGGGTAATTTCTAAACCTCGATCTTGATATTTGAGCTGATTTTGATGCTATTGGTGGTTGTCATTGCGTTGAAATAGTTGAGAAAGGATTAGGGATTGATGAAATTGCAATGTAGTTGGAGTAATGTAGATATTTGATAATTTTGGTAATTTTGAGAATTTGTGCTGTAAATGGAAATATAGACAATGTGGAGAATTAGCCTAGATAATTGGCATGAGGAATGTAGGACATTGAGATATTGTGGATGAGGTTGTAGTTTAGGGTTGAGTTACGAGAAATCAAGAGATTTAAGGTGTTATGAACAATTATGCTCGATTTTGAGAATTGAGGGTTATGAGATAATTAAGTATTGATGTTTTAACATCGTTTGGACAGCTCGGGAGTTCCAGAGTGGAATACGAGGCTAGTCCGTGATACGGGGGAAACGATTGCACTATACGAGGTGCAAAGAGGTAAGGGAAATCTAAACCATTTGTGTATGTGCATTGTAAACTATTTTAGCATGAATTGTGGTTTATAAAACAAGCATGTTGAGTGTTTTGTGTTGAGATATAATTGCGCACGATTTTTATAGCCGGTTGGAACCCAATGTTTTTATGAGTTTATAACTGGGTTCTACGTTAAGGCAATATTGAGATTTGAGAAATGTGTGCGTGTGCTTTGCCGGTTGGAACTCGGTTTTATTACGTTTTGTGTTGAGTACAAAACGATTTTTAAATGAGTTTTATGATAGAAAAACCATTACGAGTTCTACGTGAATTCAAACCTGTCTTATGTGATAAGACTTGGGTGTGTAGTTGTGAGTACACACTGGGCATTGCTCTGGTAGCATGTAAGCCCGAATTCTTCTCCATTCTGGTAACGTGAGAATAACCTATTCTGTGGCTATGCCACGTAAAATTGGTGGCTGTGCCACGTTGAGAAAACCCCATTGGTGGCTGTGCCACGTTATACCCCATTGGTGGCTGTGCCACGTTATACCCCATTGGTGGCTGTGCCACGTTATACCCCATTGGTGGCTGTGCCACGTTGAGAAAACCCCATTGGTGGCTGTGCCACGTTGAGAAAACCCCATTGGTGGCTGTGCCACGTTGAGAAAACCCCATTGGTGGCTGTGCCACGTTATACCCCATTGGTGGCTGTGCCACGTTGAGAAACCCTATTCTGTGGCTATGCCACGCGAGAAATTAAATCAGTGGCTTTGCCACGTGTGTTTTGTGGCTATGCCACGTGAGAAATTAAATTAGTGGCTATGCCACGCGTGTTTAGTGGCTGTGCCACGTGCATTATTTTTACTGTGATTTTATCACGTATTTGAGAAAGCGTTTAACGCGTTGTTTTCACATGCTTTGTTATTGCTCTAGAGTGAGCCTTTTACTTCATGTTTTCCCATGACTTGACACATGAGAGTGTCGTTTTGAGTACTTTCATGCTATGGTTTTCAAATGAGTTTCACATACAAATAAATCTTTTGTGATGTGCATTTTGGTTTATGAAATGAGTTCCTTACCCCCTTTACTGAGCGATTTAGAAGCTCACCCTGTTTTTCTTTCCCCCCCCAGAGTTCTTCAAGTGAATAAGGACTTCCCTGCGACGTACGGAGTAGTGGCTAGTGGAGGATTCGAGCTTCAGGCTATATATTTTGTACCTTGAGGTATATTTATCTTTTCATGTACCCAGACTATTATTGTAATTGCAGACACTCGATGTATAACATTATATGGGATGTGTTAGGATTAATTAACTTGAGATGGATTAATGTATTTGATATGATATTTAAATCCTAGTGATGAGATCCTGAGGCATAATAATTATGATGATGTATGACACTGCACAGGAATGCACTCTTAATTGTGAATTAATGAGTAAAAAGTTTTAAATTAGCCCTATTTTCCGCATTTTCGGGGCGTGACAGTTCTTCTCATGGTCCTTCAGTTGTCTGGATCCATAATTTCAGTGAATGTAAAATCCAACGAAAATATGCACAGAGATCTCTAGCTACTTGCAAGAGTCCCCTACCTCGGATCACGTCATGTGACCTCTCTTCCTCTGTGCGGTCTATCTCGCAGTCCGGTCAACTCTCAATATGACTCTGGAGCTGCATTTGATTATTCACTGAGTTAATTTCACTTTTCCTACTGTATTACACATTTAATACAGTTCATTTCACTTAAATTGGCCCGTTTACGCTTAATGGGCCTTAAACACTTTAATTGGGCCTTAATTCGTATTAAGCCTGTTTATCAAAGTCTATTGAGTCATTGGGTTTATCAATACCCATTGGGCTTTATTCCAAGCTCTTTGGATAGCCCGTATATCATTTACGACATTTTATTCAATTTTTCAAATATAATTCACTAAATCTAAAATTTAATCCGAAATGCATAAATTAAATCTTAAATACGCATAAATCACATAATTTGTCGTAAATGAGCTTTACTTACCCGAGATTGTGCGATGGTGCGCAAATCAGAGTTTGATTGGGCTTTCATTCGGAATTTATCGTCGAACTGCACAATTTTGTATATTAAACTCTGGGTCAATTTTCGATTAAATATAATTTAAATAAATTTATCGAAAATTAAATTGGTCACTTTTGACCTCGTATCGACTTACCCGAAGTCCAGTGCAATCTCGAAAATTTTTCTTTTCCTTTTTCTTTCTTTTCCTCTTTTTCCCCTTTTCTCCTTGGCTGAACCGGTCCTATTCGGTTCAGTTTAGAAGGTTTTTCCCTGAACCGTCGACCGGTTCAGGGGTGATTTAGCCATGCCGGCGTCGTCTGGCCGGTTCTCCGGGAGCTGCTGCTGGCGTTCGGTGCGCCACAGCCTGGGGAACGTTCGGCTGGGCTCGATCGGAGCCTAGCACCGTCGGTGGCCGCCGAAATCCTTCTTTCCTTCCGCGGCTTCAACCTCGTCGATCTCCCCTTTTCGGCGCCGGTGGAGCGCGTTATCGGTGGCTGGGAGGTCGTGCCGACTTCCTCTCTCTTTTTCGGCCGTTCACTGGCCGCTGGGGTCGTCGATGGTGGCTGGTCCGGTGGTTTCTCTCCGTCGGTTTGTCGCTCTCTCTCTCCCCATGTTTCAATTTTCAATCCATTTTTTGTTTTTCTTTTTTTTCTTCAATTTCTTTATAATATAGTTTTAATATTATTTTAATCCTTAAAATAATATTAAAAATCCTATAATAACCCAAAAATATCCCAAAAATTCCTATTAAATTCATTTAGTCCGTAAATAAATTTATCAGTCCGATTTTGCATTTTCGGTATATTTTTTCACTATTTTTGGGCTCATTTTTCGAGGTAAAAATTCCAAAAATATTAATTAAATTCATATCTTGATCAATTGGACTCGAAATTTAATATTTTCCTCGTTATTGATCAAGATTTCTCGATTTCATATTTTTAATGAAATTGTCTCATCGTATTTATATCGGATTTCAGTCAATTGATCGTCTTACCCCTATACTTGCTCGAAAATTAATTTAACCCTCATCTCGCTGTTATGTAGCTTACATGCATTTTTTATTCTCAAAAAATCGATTGCATGATAGTAAATACTCTTCTTATGATTCAACTATGAAATAAAGTGTTCGTACACATAGGAATCATAAGGTACAAACTACATATAAAATAAAAAATTCGGGTCTGACATACTAATACAAAATTCTGTACATGGTGTATACCTGACAGTCGATGGGAATCACATATAATCAGCTATGTCGTCTACTCTCTACACCCGCTATCTCTATGGTGGAAACACTGAAAGTGGGTAGAAAATGAAAGGGTGAGCTCCACATGCTCAGTAAGGCAATAATACAAACGGGTAGATAGCTATACTATCTATATGCTGATAAGAAATCAGGATATATGTGAGCATGAGGTAAAAATAATGATATGCCATATATATAATATCATCTGTTCTAAAACAGGAAATCAGCATATAAAACATGGAATAATTCTCATGTGAAAACATCTCATGCTCAAATGGATTAATACATTTTAAAACACCCCATCTGGGTCAAAATATGATACACTCAACGAATCAAAATCTATTCCAACAAAGTTCTTTATTTCCAAATTTTCATTTTAAAATCACCCTTCTCACAGAGTTACAAATTAATGAAAGCTTCATAAAATCTCTCCATGGGAACAATCAAAACTCAATTGAAATCATAAGAAAATCGAGGACTGACCCCTCCCTCGGGTCTACCCTGGTATCATGACCAAAAGTTATATCATGTGAGACATGTAGGTGACTATATCGGTAATATACTATGGTCATAACCTCGTGATCCCTATCACATGGATCCTAGTGTGCGGGGTGTCACACCTGAAATGGTAGGTGGGCCGGTCCTACCTGCTAGAACAGCATCATATCAGGATTGCAAGGGCAAGACTTGCTGTCTTGTGGCTAATGCCACTCCACTCCAGCAATCCCCACGGTACAGCGTACTCCGCGTGGCATACACGGTACAATGTACTCCGTAAACCCAAGCTCAATCAAGGGTGCCTGTAATAGGTCTTATCCACCCATGTCAAGTATGTCTCAGTATGCACGTGTGAGCATATCATCTCACTGTAACACACAGTCTATAGGAGGCTCCAACATGGCTATATGCATGTCATATAAATCCCTGTACGAGCGAAGCTCTAGCACGGCTCCATGCATATTCATGATATCTGAAAACCTCGTGCGAGCGAAGCTCTAGCACAGTTTCATAGAAATCAATGAAATCTGCGTATGAGCAGCTCTCCAGTACGACTTAAACTGATTATAAATTCAATTCAAATCCACGTACGAGCATTGCTCTAGTACGGATATGTATAAAAACTCAATGAAAACCTCGTATGAGAAAAACTCCAGTACGGTAGTCTTATGAAATAAATTTGTAAAATAGTACGAGCAAGGCTCCAACACACTGTGTATGAGTTAAAATATAAAATCTAGTGCGAGCAGTGCTCAAGCACGGTTTCAACTCATATAACACTGATAGGTGACTCAATTTTATCAAAACATGTTAAATAAATATCAATTGGCACCTAACATGTGCCTTTTCACTTAAAACATGAAAATAATAGCCAACCTATCCATAAATTGCTTGAATTAAACCAATATCATCATGAAAACATTAAAATCATGAATTTCATGCAATTTTATAGCCTTACTACCCTTTTTGAAATTTTCCTAAATGGGGGCAAAATAGTCAATTGTCACTATTTCCATATTTTTCCGCAAAAATTATTATTCTGTTTTCGGGTAGCCTAATGAATTTAACGTAATGTAAATCCCCTTGAAACTATGTACAACTACCTCTAAGAGCTCATAAAATTCCCTTACCTGAAATCACACACGAGATTATCCCGACTCGACCGTACCAAGTCTCTCAGTCCAATTCGCTCGCCTACGGAGCTGCATATAACCACATATGGGTTCAGCTCAAATATACTGATCAATATTTCACTCTTACTGATCGAATTTAAAGCTCTGGGTCCGTTTTACTCAATTGGGCCCGACTGCACTTTAATGGGCCTCGACCCTTTTTTCAGCCCGTTTCCACTTTTTAAATCCCTTCTGCGGGTTTACTGGGCTCATTTGGCTTATCACTAATCATCGGACTTCGTTCCAAACTCATTGGACAGCTCGGATACTATTTATGATAATTTCTTTGAAATTTTGAATAAAATTTCTTTTATGCAAAATTAATCTGTAAATTTCGTGAAATAATCCTAACTCTGTATTTAAGGACTCATATTATCATAATTAAAATGTACTTACCCAATATGATGTGGGGTACAAAAATCGAAACTAAATCGACTCTCGTTCGGGCTCTGTAGTAACACTGCACAATTATATAAATCCGGGTCATTTCCCACTAAAATAATAATAAATTGAATTCTCGAGATTTATTCGCAGGTCAATCCCGACTCTCGGTCAATTACTCAAATTTCGAGTCATCCCCGGGTACACTTTCTTCCCGTTTTCCCTTTTCTTTATTTTTTTCTTTTGCTTTTTCTCTTTTTTTTCCTTCTCTGCTACGGTGCTATTTTGGCCCGTTTGCCATCGCCTGTAATCCCGACCGTCTCGTCGACCGCCAGTGGGCTCAAAAGAACCGCCTCGGCCAGGGGAGTGCTCGACTGGGTCGAATCAGAGCTGGGACTCCACGGTTCGTCGGAACCGATACGTTTTCTCCCACGATTTTTCGTCCGCCGATTCGCCGAAAATCGGTACCATCGACGCACATTACCAGTACCAATGGACTCGCCGAACTATGCTCTATCTTCTCCGACCTTCACCTGGGCTTATCGGCCGTCAGTGGCTTGTCGAGGGTCACGTGTCGCAAATCGGGTTCAGTGCGTTTTTCGCGGGTCTTTCTCTCTCCCCAAAAATTTTTAGATTTTCGATTTCTTTTTTTTATTATTATTTGAATACATTAAAATATATTAAAAATACCCAAATATCTCTAAAAATATCTTAAAATTTATTATTTAATTCATTTAATCAGTCAATGAATTTATCGGTTTATTTTCATCTTTTCGGTATATTTTTCGATTATTTTCGGGATAATGTTTTGAATTAAAAATCCCGATTAATTCCAAATTAATTTCGATTAATTCCCATAAATTTATATCTAGATCAATTGGACTCGAAATTAAATATTTTCCTCGGTATTGATCCAGATTTCGCAATTTCCATGGTTTAATGAAAATTACTTCTCGAATTTATATCTAATTTTGTTCTGTTGACCATTTTACCCCTGCACATGTTTGGGACCAAATTGAATCGAATTTCTTTCATAAATCCATAATCTTTTCCCCATTTTAATTTCCTTATTTTCAGTCAATTCGATTAAATTCCTTAAACGAACTTGTTGGGTCCCTACTTTCCTGATTTATCCTTATTCGATTTTGCGTACGTTATTTCGTTTCATCCATATTTATCAGATCCGAATCAACCATCTTATAAATCCATTAACATATAATAATGTCATACAATATGGAAATCATAAGGAATATCATACAAAAATTGCGGATCTCACAATCTCCCCCACTAAAAGAATTTGTTCCTCCAAATTAGAACTAACACAGTTGGTAAACAACCCTGGGTACTTCTCTTGTATCATGCTCTCTAGCTCCCAGGTAGCTTCCTCCGGAGTGTGATACTGCCACTGAACCTTCACCAGAGAGATCGTCTTGGATCGAAATACCTTCTCCTTCCTATTCAAAATCCAAACCAGTCTCTTAACATATGTCATACTGTCACTGAGCTCTAACGGCTCATAGTGAATCACATGTGATGGATCCGGATGGTACTTTCAAAGCATAGAAACGTGGAAGACACTGTGTACACCTGCCAACTCTGGTGGCAATGCCAATCTATAGGCCTTATCTCCCACTCGCTCCAGAATCTCAAAGGGTCCAATAAAACGAGGGCTCAGTTTACCTTTCTTACCGAACCTCATGATACTCTTAGAAGGAGAAACTCTCAAAAACACCGACTCACCCTCTGCAAACTCTAGTGGTCTACGTCTCCTATCAGCATAACACTTCTGTCGGCTCTGAGCTGTCCGTAATCTATCGTATATCAATCTGACATCCGTAATCTATCGCATATCAATCTATCGCATATCAAGTCAGGCGCAAATAACAGTCTGTCACCAATCTCTTCCCATCCAATAGGGGAACGACATCTGCGACCATACAGTCATACGGTGCTATCCCGATACTCGATTGATAACTATAATTGTAAGTGAACTCGGCTAATGGTAAATGATCATCCCAGGAGCCTCCAAAATCCAGCACATACGCTCTCAACATATCTTCTAGAGTCTGTATAGTCCTCTCTGACTAACCATCTGTCTAAGGATGGAAAGCGGTGCTAAATCTCAACTGGGTCCCTAACGCTTCCTGAAAGTGTTCCCAAAAATAGGAAGTGAAGCAGGCATCCCTATCAGAAAGAATGCTCATTAGAACACCACGTAGCCTAACAATCTCTCGAACATATAAGTTCACTAACGTACTCAGAGCATCTGTAGCTCTCATAGCTAAGAAATAGGTGGACTTTGTTAGTTTATCCACAATCACCCAGATGGCATCGTAACCTCTGCGGGTCCTAGGTAATCCCATCACAAAATCCATGATGACATACTCCCACTTCCATGTCGGTATCGGTAGAGGCTGCAATAATCCTGCAAGATTTTGATGCTCTACCTTTACCTGCTGACAGACGAGACATCTCGCAACATACTCTGCTATGTCTCTCTTCATCGCAGACCACCAATAAACTCTTCAAAGATTCTGATACATCTTCGTACTCCCCGGATGTACTGTATACCTCATTGAGTGAGCCTCTGATAAAATCATCCTCCTGATCTCAGGATCCTTGGGAACACATATCCTACCGCGGAACCTCAGTAAACCATCAGTACTCAATGCAAAATCGGTATCTGCACTTGCCTATACCTGACTCATCAACTGAATACATCCCTGATCACTCTGCTGAGCCTGCTAGATACGATCAATCAACTCCGGCTCCAACCTCAGGCTCGTAATGATCTCAACTGTGTCAATCTCAGGGGGTGCTATGTCCAAACTGAGGCTCGCGAACTACTCTAGCAGGTCATATTCCCGAACCATCATAAATGATACCAACCCTAGGCTCTTCCTGCTCAAAGCATCAGCAACTACATTAGCCTTACCCGGGTGGTATAATATCTCGCAATCATAATCCTTCAGGAGCTCGAGCCATCTCCTATGTCTCATATTCAGCTCCTTTTGCGAGAATAAATACTTCAAACTCTTATGGTCTGTAAAGATCTGAAACTGCTCACCACATAAGTAGTAGAGCCATATCTTCAGTGCAAACACTATGGCCGCCAACTCCAAATCATAGGTCGGATAGGTCCTCTCGTGATCTTTCAGCTGTCTAGATCCATAGGTAACTACCCTCCCATCCTGCATCAATACACATCCCAGTCCCTGATGCAATGCATCTGTATATACAAAGAAACCTCCTGAGCTGGTAGGTATGGTAAGAATTGGAGCTGTGGTTAACCGACACTTCAGCTCTTGAAAACTCCTCTCACAGGAATCATCCCACCCAAACTCAATAGCCTTCCATGTGAGACGTCTCAACGGAGTAGCTAATCTGGATAAACCCTCTACAAATCTCCTCTAGTATCCAGCCAAACCCAGAAAACTCTGTATCTCTGTGACTGTCCTGGGTCGCTCCCATTGAACAACTACCTCTATCTTGGATGGCTCTACTGACACCCCATCCCTCGATACTACATGGCCCAGAAAAGAAATCTGTTCCAACCAAAAGTCACAGTTACTGAGTTTAGCATACAACTGTCTCTCTCTGAGGGTCTGTAGAACTATCCTCAGGTGTTTCTCGTGGTCTTCGTTGGATATGGAGTATACCAAAATATCATCGATAAACAAAATCACAAACCGATCCAAGTATAGCTTGAACATATCGTTCATCAAAGCCATGAATGTTGCGAGGGCATTTTTCAACCCAAATGGCATAATCAAAAACTCGTAATGACCATAACGGGTCCTAAATGCTATCTTGGGCGCATCCTCCCTTGTATCCTCAACTGATGATACCCAGACCTCAGATCAATCTTTGAAAAGACTTATGCTCCACAAAGCTGATCTAACAAATCGTCAATGCGTGGAAGGGATACTTATTCTTAATGGTAGCCTTATTCAACAATCTGTAATCCATACACAATCGGAGGCTGCCATCTTTCTTTCTCACAAACAAGACCGGAGCTCCCCAAGGCGATACGCTCGGTCTAACAAACCCCTTCTCAAGTAAATCCTGTAACTGCTTCCTCAGTTCCTCCAACTCAATCAGAGCCATTCTATATGGTGGTCTCAAAATCAGTTCTGTACCAGGTACTAAATCTATCCCAAACTCTATCTCTCTGGCTGGTTGTAATCCTAGTAAATCGTCTGGAAAGACATCAGGAAACTCCCTAACCACTGGAATATCTCTCAAATCCTGTCGTACCTATTTTGTATCAACCAAATATGCGATGAATCCTTCAAAATATAAATCATAAAATCAGTAAAACTTCATTGTTCCTTTTACAACAACCACTGATTGCATTGCTTTTCAAGGAAATTTTACAACACATCTTTCGGGGATATTGAACGTTAACGTCTTAAAAAAGCAATCTAACACAACACGATTGACAGCCAACCAATCCATTCCTAGTATGACATCGAAGTCTCTCATGTACATCAAAATAAGGTCGACTGACATTTCTTTTTCCCCGACTTTCAACTTACAGTCCCTGACTACATACTCTACTAACTGAATAGTATTTATGGGGGTAAGTATTAACAATTTACTACTCAGAGGGGTAAGTGTTACATATTTAGACAATTTATATGCAAATGAAGGTGATACGAATGAATGCGTGGCACCAAGATCAATCAAAACATATGCCTCTAAATCAAAGATGAGGATGGTACCTTTCACCACATCAGAAGACTGATCTGCCGTATCCTGGTCTAAAGCATGAACTCGCCCTATACCCATCACTTGCTTCCCTTTCTCTTCGACAGTAGCTCTCCTCCTCTGAGCAGGAACCTGAAATGGAGCTCTCTCCAGCTCCTTGCCCTTCTGTAAGGCAGTGCCCTATCTCTCTGGGTAATCTCAACCACATGCCCTAGCCTCCCATAACTATAACATACTACAGTAGTAGCTATAGGCACTGGATAAGGTCTGGTACCATGATATCTACCACATCGCCTATATCTATCAGTAGTAGGGTGTGGTCCTCTAATGACAATACCTCTAGCTGGTGGTAAAGTCGGATGAACAGGAGGTCTATTTATCCTTTCCTGAACCTCCTCAATCTTCGACCTCTTATCAGAGAGTCGTACACCTTTCCTGACTCTGTCTCGACTCCTACTAAACTTTCCTGTCTCGGAGACATTTCACTCATAATCCTGCTCACACAGTTGAGTCTATGTATTGCCTCCTCATAAGTCGAAACATCAAAGGGAGCCAATCGAGATCTGATGGCTGATCTCAGTCCATCTATAAACTTTTGGACCTTTCGATCCTCAATGCTCATCGTCTCTAAATCATATCTCCCCAAAGAGATGAATCGAGTCTCATACTCATCAATAGACTTGTTCCCCTGAACCAAACTCATAAACTTCATCCTCAACTTCTGTTGTGTAGTAGCGACATACTGCCTCCTAAAGGCATCCAAAAATATCTCCCATGTGATCTCAGCATGTCGAGCTCTCAAAATAGGCTCGGTAGATCTCCACCAATGCTCTTTCGCTCCTTGAAATACAAATACAGCAAAAGCAACCCTCTCAGTAGTAGTGCACCTAAAAAGCCTATATAGCTTCTCCATCTGATACACCCAATCCTCAGCTACTATTGGGTCCTTCCTCCTATGGAAGATTGGAGTTTTAAACTTCTGAAAAATGTCTAAATATATCAAGGTCACACTCATATCCAGCATCCTGAGCTGGCTGGGGTCTCACTGCCTCTGCAGCCTGAGCCTGAACCTCGAGTAACTCTGTAGCCAGTGCCGACATCTTGGGATCAGCTGCTGCCTGTCCCACCAGATCTCACCTATCTCTAGCCCCAAGCGCTGCCTACTGGGATACAATCTCAGCTAGGCTCTCAATACTCCCCTCAAGTTTAGCGAAGCGTGCCTCAGTCTCATCTGGTCTCACAGCAGTACCCTCGGGTACCTGACCAGTCTGTATACCATCACCATGGCTCTTAGGCCTACCCCTACGACCTCTAGCACGTCTACAAGCCCCTCTACCACTGTGAGTGATCGGCATAGTATCAAATTTCATTTGTTAATTTAGTTCCCATTTAGTATACACTTGACATCTAATACAACACAGTACTAAGGGGGATGTAATTTTCCTTAACGACCACTACCGACTCTTATCCGACAAACTCTAACTCTTAATTTCATACTTATCGATACTGATTTACGTCGACCAACCTCCGCTCTGATACCACTTTTACTGTCACGACCCAATACTACCAAAATCAGTATAAATTTCTCGTCTTTGGAACAAATCCCTCTGAACAGGTCGGGCTGTGAATCAATATCGATATACCATTCTAACCATTTAAAAATATCACATGTAAACATACATATTGATATCATTCATATTATAATAGAGTGGTCGGCATGTTTATACATCACATGATTCTATATTTACATCCCCAAATATTCCTTCATATAAAAAACTGTGCTGTAAGCATACTAATACAAAATTCTGTACATGGTGTATACCTGACAGTCGATAGGAATCACAGATAATTAGCTATGCCGTCTACTCTCTACACCCGCTATCTCTATGGTGGAAACACTGAAAGTGGGTGGAAAATGAAAGGGTGAGCTCCACATGCTCAGTAAGGCAATAATACAAATGGGTTGATAGCTATACTATCTGCATGCTGATAAGAAATCAAGATATATGTGAGCATGAGGTAAAAACAATGATATGCCATATATATAATATCATCTGTTCTAAAACAGGAAATCAGCACATAAAACATGGAATAATTCTCATGTGAAAATATCTCATGCTCAAATGGATCGATACATTTTAAAACACCTCATCTGGGTCAAAATATGATACACTCAACGAATCAAAATCCATTCCAACAAAATTTTTTAATTTCAAATTTTTGTTATAAAATCACCCTTCTCACAGGGTTACAAATTAATGAAAGTTTCATAAAATCCCTCCATGGGAACAATCAAATCTCAATTGAAATCATAAGAAAATCAGAGCCTGACCCCTCCCTCGTGTCTACCCTGGTCTATCAAGACCAAAAGTTATATCATGTGAGACATGTAGGTGACTATATCGGTAATATCTAGGACTATGGCCATAACCTCATGGTCCCTGGCACATGGATCTTAATGTGCGGGGTGTCACACCTGAAACGGGAGGTGGGTCGATCCTACCCGCCAGAACAACATAATATCAAGATTGCGATGGCAAGACTTGCTGTCTCGTGGCCAATGCCACTCCACTCTAATAATCCCCATGGTACAGCATACTCCACGTGGCATACACGGTACAACGTACTCTGTGAACCCAAGCTCAATCAAGGGTGCCTGTAATAGGTCTTATCCACCCATGTCAAGTATGCCTTAGTATGCACGTGTGAGCATATCATCCCACTGTGACACACAGTTTACAGAAGGCTCCAACACGGCTATATGCATGTCATATAAATCCCTGTACGAGCGAAGCTCTAACATGGCTCCATGTATATTCATGATATCTGAAAACCTCGTGCGAGTGAAGTTCTAGCACAGTTTCATAGAAATCAATGAAATCTGCGTACGAGCAGCGCTCTAGTACGACTTAAACTGATTATAAATTCAATTCAAATCTACGTACGAGCATTGCTCTAGTACGAATATTTTTAAAAACTCAATGAAAACCTCGTACGAGAAAAACTCCAGTTCGGTAGTCATATGAAATAAATCTGTAAAATAGTGCGAGCAAGGCTCCAACACTCTGTGTATGAGTTAAAATATAAAATCCAATGCGAGCAGTGCTCAAGCATGGTTTTAACTCATATAAAATTGATAGGTGGCTCAATTTTATCAAAACATGTTAAATAAATATCAATCGGCACCTAACTTGTGCCTTTTCACTTAAAACATGAAAATAATAGCCAACCTATCCATAAATTGCTTGAATTAAACCAATATCATCATGAAAACATTAAAATCATGAATTTCATGCAATTTCATAGCCTTAATACCCTTTTTGAAATTTTCCTAACTGGGGGCAAAATAGTCAATTGTCACTATTTCCATATTTTTTCGTAAAAATTATTATTTTGTTTTCGGGTAGCCTAATGAATTTAACATAATGTAAATCCCCTCGAAACTACGTACAACTACCTCTAAGTGCTCATAAAATTCCCTTACCTGAAATCACGCACGAGCTTATCCCGACTCGGCCGTACCAGGTCTCTCAGTCCAATTCGCTCGTCTACGGAGCTACATATAACCACATATGGGTTCAGTTCAAATATACTTATCAGTATTTCACTCTTACTGATCGAATCTAAAGCTTTGGGCCCGTTTTACTCAATTGGGCCCGATTGCACTTTAATGGGCCTCGAACCCCTTTTTCAGCCTGTTTCCACTTTTTAAATCCCTTTTGCGGGTTTACTGGGCTCATTTGGCTTATCACTAATCATCGGGCTTCGTTCCAAACTCATTGGACAGCCCGGATACTATTTACGATAATTACTTTGAAATTTCGAATAAAATTTCTTTTATGCAGAATATCCGTAAATTTCGTAAAATAATCTTAACTCTGCATTTAAGGACTCATATTATCGTAATTAAAATGTACTTACCCAATATGATGTGGGGTACGAAAATCAGAACTAAATTGACTCCCATTCGAGCTCTGTAGTAACACTGCACAATTATATAAATTCGGGTCATTTTCCACTAAAATAATATTAAATTGAATTCTCGGGATTTATCCGTAGGTCAATCCTGACTCTCGATCACTTACTCGAATTTCGAGTCGTCCTTGGGTACACTTTCTTCCCTTTTTCCCTTTTCCTTCTTTTTTTTTCTTTTCCTTTTTCTTTTTCTCTTTTTTTTCCCTTCTCGGCTACGGTGCCGTTTTGACCCGTTTACAGTCGTCGACAATCCCGACCGTCTCGTCAGCCGCTAGTGGGCTCAAAAGAACCGGCTCGGCCAGGGGAGTGCTCAGTTAGGTCGAATCGGAGCTGGGATGTCGCCGTTCGTCGGAACTTACACGTTTTCTCCCACGATTTTTGTCCGCCGATTCGTAAAAAATTGGTACCGTCGGCGCGCGTTACCGATACCAATGGACTCACTAGACTGTGCTCTATCTTCTTCGACCTTCACCTGGGCTCGTCAACCGTTAGTGGCTTATCGGGGGTCACGGGTCGCAAATCGGGTTCAGTGGGTTTTTTGCGGGTCTTTCTCTCTCCCCGAAAATTTTAGATTTTTTATTTCTTTTTATTTATTTATTATTTTTTTAATACATTAAAATTTATTAAAAATACCCAAATATCTCTAAAAATATCTTTAAATTATTATTTAATTCAGTTAATCAATAAATGAATTTATCAGTCTATTTTCGTCTTTTTGGTATATTTTTTGATTATTTTCGGGATAATTTTTCGAATTAAAAATCTCGATTAATTTCGAATTAATTCTGATTAATTCTCATAAATTTATATCTAGATCAATTGGACTTTAAATTAAATATTTTCCTCGGTATTAATCTAGATTTCACAAATTCCATAGTTTAATGAAAATTACTTATCGAATTTATACCGAATTTTGGTCTTTTGACCATTTTACCCCTGCACGTGTTCGGGACCAAATTGAATCGACTTTCTTTCATAAATCCATAATCTTTTCCCATTTTAATTTCCTTATTTTCAGTCAATTCGATTAAATTCCTTAAACGAACTTGTTGGGTCCCCACTTTCCCGATTTATACTTATTCGATTTTACGTACGTTATTTCGTTTCATCCACATTTATCAGATTTGAATCAACCATCTTATGAATCCATTAACATATAATAATGTCATACAATAACGAAATCATAAGGAATATGATACAAAAATTGCGGATCTCACAATTAATTTGTTAATGATGAGAGTGATTAATTTGTGATAATGGTTCCAAAGATTGAGGAATCAATGAGATTATGTGATATATGTGATTGGTGTTTGGAGTTATGATCTTGTTATGAATTTTATTATTTGGAGTTATAATGATTGAAATTATCGACTAATTTTTCCTATTGTTCCTAGGCTCTAACTTTTAGTTGGAGCTAATAGTGTATTCGGCTAATAGAAAATTTTGGATTATGATATTATAAGCTCTGCGAAGAGTTTCATCGTCATCTATAATTATTCTATGGGACTTGAAAGCTATTAATATTTGAGATTAGAGATGAGTTGGATTCTCATAGATTTATGTTTAAATTTGTTGGGTGTGAAAAACTTATGTTTATTACAAATTTCTGTTATATTGATTTCATCTTTATCGTAGTGTATGATAAGCAACTGATGATAAATATTCTGATACGGTGAAAAAGAAAAGGAAATCAATATCCAATAGTTCATAAGCAACTAGAAACATTATTGATATCATTATTCAGATTTAAAGTTTTATGTGGTTATAATTACTTAACATGATTTGGAAATTTTATTCTAAGAAAATTGGCGAACAAGAAATTATGTTGATCCCAGACAATGTTATGAACAATAACTTTGAGGTTTTCACGATTATATTCGAATGACATATTAAAGGGAGCAGTTGAAGTGTGATTGGATTTAAGTTACAAACTTTTGGATTATTGTTAATTTAAGAAGTGGTTGATCTTTAATATGGAGGTTAATTTTGACTGAAGCCCATAGTAGTAAGTACATTCTGCATCCTAGTAGTACCAAAATGTACCAAAATCGACGAAGGGTGTTTTGGTGGCTTGAAATGAAACGGGATGTTGCAGAGTTTGTAGCTAAGTGTTTGATTTGTCAGCAGATTAAGATCGAACACCAAAAGCCAGCGGGGTTACTTAAGTCTCTTCGAGTGCCTACTTGGAAATGGGGGCACATTACCATGGACTTCATTATGGGCTTACCAAGGACCCGAAAGGGGCATGATGCAATCTGGGTGATTGTAGATAGATTAACTAAGAGTGCCCACTTCCTAGCCATTAAAAGTACTTATTCCTTAAGTGCCTTAGCAGAGTTGTATGTGAAGGAGATAGCTCGGTTGCACAGGGCTCCCTTGAGCATTACATCAGATAGAGATTCCTGATTCACTTCCAGATTTTGGACCTATTTCTAAGAAGCCATGGGATCTCAGCTTAACCTGAGCACTGCCTATCATCCTCAGATCGATGGTCAGTCCGAGAGGATCATTCAAACCTTAGAATATATGTTGAGGGCGTGCGTTTTGGAGTTTAAGGGCTCATGGGATGATCATCTGCGTCTTACAGAGTTTGCTTATAATGACAGCTATCATACTAGCATCAGGATGGCACTGTATGGGAGAAGATGTAGGTCTACAGTGGCTTGGGAAAAAGTGGGTGACAGAAAGTTTTTGGCTTTTAATTTGGTTGAACAGGCAGTAGAAGGTGTTCGGATAATCTATGATAAACTTAAGGACGCACAAAGTAGGCAGAAGAGTTATCCGGATAAGCATAGGCGGCCACTTGAGTTTCATATTGGGGACTCCGTGTTTCTGAAAGTATCCCCGAGCAAGGGTATTATGAGCTATGGAAAGAAGGAGAAATCGAGTCTTCGCTTCATTGGTCCATTTGAGATTCTAGAGAGAGTGGGAGACATAGCCTACAGACTTGCCTTACCATCGCAGCTTTCTGAGGGTACATAATGTCTTCCATGTCTTGATGTTAAGGAAGTATAATCTGGATCCCTCACATATTATTGAGTATGAGCCTTTGGGCATTCAAGAGGACATGAGCTACATCGAGCAACCTATCCGGATTTTGGACAGAAAGAAAAAGGTACTTCGATCGAAGACTATTTCTCTGGTAAAGGTTCTCTGGCAACACCATTCGGTTGAAGAAGCTACATGGGACTAGAGAGCCTCATGAAGGAGAAGTACCCTCATCTATTCTAAAGGACCAAGATGAATTTGGAGGACCAAATTCTTTAAACGTGGGGAGAATGTAAACACCGTAAAATTTTATGTACTTAATTAGACAATAAAATAAAAATATTTTCACTACAAGGTAAGGTAAATTAAATGAAAATATGTTATAAGAATATATATATTTTTGCTAAATTGAAAATGTATTTAAAAATAATAATAATAATAATAATAATATAAGTCTAAGATATTTTATATAGTATAATATATTATATTATATTTTAATATAATATAATATATTGTATAAGTTGGACAAAGTAGAAAAAAATGATGAAATGAATAAAAAAATGAAAAGCAAAAAAAAAAAAAGAAAAGGAATTGGGATCGCGTGATAGAGTCATACGACCCCAAAACGAAGAAGGCAACAGCCTTCTCCTCTGGTGAACGGAGAAGGCTGCCAACGAGAGGAGAGCCCGGTGAGTACGCTGATAAGGGAGCCGAAGGACTGTCTGCACCGATGAGGGGCGAGGAACGAAGATCGACTATGAGAGAAGAGAGAGAAACTAAGAGAAGAAAAGGGAGATTCAGTGATCACCGACGTCGATTAGCCTCGAGCACCACCAGGTGAAGGTTCCCCAGGCGCAGGCAGACCAACTAGTAGGTGAATTAGCCGATGAAACGGTCAAAAACACCGTCAACTGCAAAGAGAAGAAAATCGACAGCGAGGCCGAAGGCAAAAGAGGTTGGACCGGCCACTTTTCGGCCTATCCTGGCAAAACCGACATCAGATCCATATGACCCCGCGAACTTGCCGGATGAGGAAGCAGGTGAAGAACCGGCTAACAAAGCTCCGAACAGCGAAGGAGAGAATCAAACTGGACTAAACCAGGCTGAACCAGACTGGGCCGGTTCAGCCAGGGAAGAATGAAAAGAAAGAAAAGACAAGAAAAAGGAAAAAGGAAAAAGAAAAAAAAAGAGGAAAAAAATTGGGTAAAAATCTGACGATGCAGTCGAGCTACGGGTAAGACGGTAAGTGGTCAAACGGATCGATTTAATTTTCAAAATAATTATTTAAATATATATTTGATCGAATTTGACCTGAAAAATATATAAATGTGTAGCTCGATAATTGGCAACAAACGAGAGCTCAAATCAGCCTCGATTTGCATGTATCACGGAATCTTGTGTCACGATCCAAAAATCAAAGTAAATTTTTTTCGTTTTTCTTTCATACTTACCTGTCCTCTGATCGTGACCACACTCCACTAACAATTGGGTTGTGCGTTAATGCCAGTCCCACCATTCATTCACCATATAACTTAATTCCTTATTAAAGGAAAGGTAAACACATGAGTTTTTCACTAATTCTTTCCCATTCATTTACAAGTGTTTACAATGTCTATACATCCTCGAAAGTTTCTTACAAACATGTTACTGTTAGATACAATATGTACAAGTGTATATAACTCAAGTGATGGGTAGCAGCGGATATCAGGAATGCAATACTCAGTCACCTCAAAGTCTACTGGAAATGATCTGTGTGAGAAAATGAAAGGCGTGAGCACATCAATCGCAGTAAGGCAATCCTACGAACAAGTAGGTAACCATACTACCTACATGAACGTGGTGCCGAGCATAAACCACCCTTTCTCCACACATTTCAAAATAGATGCTACAATTCATGATGTCATGTAAAATAAGTTAACATATGGATTTCAAAGAGCATGGAAAACTCAACATGCAAATCCATTTAAATCATTTCATTCTTGTTAAAATTTCACAACACAGCCAGGACTCCACCCCTCCCTCGGGTATTCCTAACTCACACAAAATCATGAAATAATATGCTTTTTCAAAATAATAATAACATGCAAGCATACCCATGTGCCACACGAATGAATGTCATGTAAAACCAGTTTACATCACGCATGGGTTTAAATAGCATGGAAAATAACTTCATGCAAGTTTCAGTTTAAAACCCAGTTTCATTCTTATCAAAATCACATCTCAGTCAGGACTCAACCCCTCCCTCGGGTGATCCAGACTCACACAAAAGTCCACAAAACATGTTTCTCAAAACATCAATTTATAACATGCAAGATTAGGCAATATATATATCTCAGGCAAATAACCAGGACTATGGCCATATCCTCGTGATTCCTCTGCTACACAGATCCTGTGTCCGGGGTCTCACCACTATCGAGAACCGCCTCAGGAGGTGAGTCAGTCCATCCCATCAGTCCTGTCCAATAACTCACATTCGAAGATGCCACTCGTATCCGAAGATACCACTCGCATCCGAAAATGCCACATCATCAATCCCAGCACGGTACAGCGTACTCCATGCTACTTGCATGGTACAACATACTCCATGGACCCATATCTCATATCAATAATCATGCCTGTCTCTAAACGCACATGCGAGCATATTTAATCGGTGTGACACATAGTCTACCCGATGCTCCAAGCACGGCTCATCGTATGTCTCATAAAATTAGTGCGAGCAATGCTCCAGCACTCTCATAAAATTAAGGAAAATCTTGTGCGAGTAAAGCTCTAGCACGCGTTTCATAAAATCTCATAAGATCTAGTGCGAGCTAAGCTCCAGCACTCTATCAATATCATGTAAAACTAGTGCGAGCTAGGCTCCAGCATTGTGTCATACAAAAAAATAAGTGAAAACCTGGTGCGAGTTAGAGTCCAGCACCCTGTCACGAAAATCATATGAAAATCTGGTACGAGTTAGACTCTAGCACCTATGCATGTAAAACTCTAGTGCGAGTCTTTGCTCCAGCACTAATGCATGCATCACACAAATCAAAACTCATGCGAGCTGAGCTCTAGCACGTCACATTTTCAAATAATCACGTAGGCGGCTCTCTATTATCTCAAAACAAGTTTCACAAGAAATCACATTGTTGAAATATGTAATGCGGTGCATTTTTATTTAAAAGTTAGCCAGCCTACCCATGAACATGTCAAAACACCTCAAAACAAGCAGGAACCTCTTGTTCTTGCTCTTCCCAACTTTTCCTAACTTTGGAAATTTTACGGTTCACAGGGGTATTTTGATCATTTGCTCATCCGGGCACCAAAATTCTTATTTTAAATCTAGACCCTTCAGACAATTTTAGGGAATGTAAATGAGGCCAAAATTGCATAAAGTTACCTCTAGCAGTCCGTAAAATTCCTTTACCTGGAATCACACGCGAGCTTATCCCATCTCGACCGTACCAGGTCTCTCAGTCCAATTCGCTCCAAACCAAGTCTACGGAGCTGTATATAACCATGTATTGGGTCAGTTCTAATATACTTATAGTATTTCACTCTTACTGATCGAATCTAAAGCACTGGGCCCCTTTTACTTTATTGGGCTCGATTGCACCTTAATGGGCCTCGACCCCCTTTTAGCCCGTTTTCACTTATTAAATCCCTTCTTCGGGTCTATTGGGCTCATTTGGCTTACTAGTACTCATCGAGCTTTGTTCTAAACTCATTGGATAGCCCGTATATCATTTACAACTATTTATTAAAAATTTCAAATTTAATCTATTTTATTACGAAAATAAATCTAAAATTCACAAAATAAATTTCAATTGCGCAATAATCATACTATTATTGTAAATGAGCTTTACTTACCCGAAATTATGCGATGGTGCATAAATCAAAGTTTGATCGGGCTCACGTACGCGATTTATCATCGAACTGTACAATTTTATATTTAATTCTAGGTTAGTTTTTGATCAAATATAATTTAAATAAATTTCTTGGAAATCAAATCGATCACTTTTGACCTCTTACCGACTTACTCGAAGTCCAATGTATCCCCGAAAATCTTCCCATTTTTTTTTCTTTTCCTCTTTTTCTTTCTTTTTCTCCTTTTTTCCTCTTTTTCTTGGCTGAACAGGTTTGGTCTGGTTTAGCCCGGTTCAGACTAGTCGACAACCCGGTTCTCTTCCTACTGAAACGGTCCGTACCAGTTCAGGCTTCCCTGTCGTCGTTCATCTCTTTTTCGGCTGGTTCACGGGCCATTTCTGACACCAATCGGTGTGCCTGGAGCAGGGGAACGTTTAGGTAGGGTCGATTGGGGTCGATCGCCAGCGAAATGGCCTGATTTTCTCTTCTCCCTCTTGGCCTTCTCTCCCTCGATCCATCGGAATTCGATGTCGGTGCGGTGCGTCGTGGCTGTTGGTGGTTTGAGCAGGTGTTGGCTCCTCTCCCCGATCGTCGCCTGCCCCTCTGCCTCGTCGATGGCTCGCTTGATGGAGGGAACCGACTCCCTCGGTTGTCTTCCCCTTTTCGCCTGCTTTGTTTCCTTTACAGAAATCGAGAAATCGCGATTTCTCTTTTTTTTTTAATTTATTTTATTATTGTTTTAATCATTACAATATTACAAAAAAATCCCAAAATATCTCAAAAAATCTTATTTTATTTATTTAATCACTAAATAAATTTATCAGTCTTATTTTGTTCTTTCGGTATATTCCAATATTTTCGAGATAATTTTTCGAAGGAAAAATTTCGATTAATTCCAATAAATTCATATCTTGATCAATTGGACTCGAAATTCAATATTTTCCTAATTATTGATCAAGACTTCTCAATTCCATATTATTATTATTTTAATTTAATTGAAATTTTCTTATCGAATTTATACCGGATTTTGGTCTTTTAACCGTTTTACCCCTGCACTTGTTCGGAACCAATTTAGGTCGACTTTCCTTCTTTGACCCACTATAATTTCTCATTTAAAATTCATATCTCTGTCCAGACAATTCAAATCTCATAAATTTAACTTAAAATTACTTAACTGTCCGTTTTCAGATTTTACGTACATTCGACTACTTCATTCATATTTATATGATCAAAATCATCCACCTTATGATTCCATTAACATATAACAATATCCATACAACGTGTGAATCATAAGAAAATACTATAAAAATCGGGTCTTACATAATCTCCTCCACTTAAGAAATTTGGTCCTCCAAATTAGAACCAAGTTAGTCTGTAAACCACTCTGGATACTTCACACATATCATACTCTTACTCTCCAGTTCCTATTTAAATTCCTCCGAAGTGTAATACTGCTGAAGGACTTTTATTAGGGAGAGAATCTTAAACCTCAACACCTTCTCCTTCCTGTGTAATACCCGAATCTCATTATACCTTTAGAAAGAGAAACTCTCAAATACACTGATTCACACTCGATGAATCCTCACGATCCCCATCTCTTGTCAACATAGCTTTTCTATATTTTCAGAGGTGTTCTCATTCTCTCACAATCAACTGAGCACCCTCAGAGGCATATTATACTAGATCGGGAGCAATTTTCTATCTGTCACTCACTTCTTTCTATCCATTCGAAAAAATAACCATTACGGCCAAACAATGCTTAACACAATACCATATCGATACTCGAGTGATAACTATCGTTGTGGGCAATTTAGCTAATAACAAATGATCATTCCAGGAGTTTCTAACATTAGTTGCACACGTTCTCATCATATCCTCCAGAACCCATACAGTCCTCTCTGACTAACCATCTATCTGAGGATGGAACGCTGTGCTCACACTCAACTGGGTTCCCATGGATTCCTGAAACATGTTCCCAGAAGTGGGAAGTGAAGCGGGAATCCCTATCTGATACAATACTCCCTGGAATACTACCTATTGTTCCACAATCTTCTTACTTATATAAATTTGCTCACGCACTCAGAGTATCTATGGCTTTCATAACCAGAAAGTGGGTAGACTCAATCAATCTATCGACCATCACTCAAATAGCCTCTTGATTCCTACGATCCTCTGTAACTTGTCACAAAATCCATGGTAACCTGCTCCCACTTCCATGTTAAAATTGGTAAAGGCTGCAATAATCCTACCAACTTCTAGTGCTCTACCTTAATCTACTGACATACGAGACACTTTACCACAACTCTCTGATATCTCTCTCATGCCTGACCACCAATACCCTTTTTCAAAAATTTTGATATATTATATTGCTCAGCAAATGCACTGTATATCCTAATTAGTGAGCTTCTGTCATTAACAATCTCAACAGTTGTGGTCCTTGGGAGCCATTATTCTACCTCCAAACCTCAGTAAGTCATCATCACTGACTGTGAACTTTGTCACGGTACCCATCTGAATCTGACTAACACTATCGACACCTTATCGATCATCACGCTAAGCCTATCAAATTCGATCAATCAAATCCAGTTCTATCATCAGGCTAGCTGCCACATAATCACTGTCATCATCAGAAGGGATCACATCACTACTGAGGCTCACAAATTGCTTTACAGCTCACACTCCCTGACCATTACCATCCCGTGACTCTTTCTGCTCAAAGCATTAACCACTATATTAGTCATTTCCTGGGTGGTACAATGTCTCACAATCATAATCATTTAGAAGCTAAAACCCTCTTTGTTATTTCATTTCATTTCTTTTTATGAAAATAGATACGTAGGACTTTTATGATCAGTGCATACTTGAAATTTCTAACCGTAAAAGTAGTGGCGTCATACCCTCAGTGCATTACTATGGTTACCAACTTTAAATCATGGGTCGGATAGTCCTTTCATGGTCCTTGAACTGTCTGGATCCATACGTGACTATCATCTTATTTTACTTCAATACACAGCCCATTCATTATTTTGAGGTATCCATATACACTGCGAAACCTCTTGAGCTATTGGGTATAGTGAAAATAATTATGGTGGTCAGTTCATACTTCAATACACCAAACTCCTTTCACGTCTATCATCGCATTCAAATATAACTTTTTCTAAGTTAAACGTGTCAACAAAGTAGTCTATTTCGAGAACTCTCAACAAATCATCTTTAAAAACAATTTCTAATTGTTTCTTATGATTTCCCAGGACTTTAAATACACCCAAAATATCATCAATAAGGATGATAACAAATTGGTAAAGGTAAAGTTTAAATACCTCATTCATCAATGCCCTAACGAGTATAAAGAATTGTCTTGGGCACATCCACATTCTAAATTCTCAACGGATAAAACCCAGACTTCCAATCGATAAAAAAAAGAATTTACGCTCTTCGCAGCTAACCCAATGGATCGTCAATAGTAGAATGAAATACTTATTCTTATGCTGATCCTATTTGATTCGATAAATTAAGTCTAGTTTTCAACTCTTAGGCTCACTTCTATAGAACAAATGTCAGTATGAGAAAAGAACCTCATCATAGTTGAGTTCCACTAAATATTTCAATCACCCATATCCTTGACCTATGTACGAATAAATGTATAATGTCATTTCGAAATCGCTTCTGTTCAAGATACTAACTTGCGTCATTTCCTTTTTCTTATATTAACGGCTATTATAAAATTTTAATTTTTAAACCTTCATGATTAATCAAATTCTATATTTCTTTATCGTACAAGTAAAGGTACCCTAATTTTAAATGTATATATATTACGATTGTCGATTTCAATTTATAGGTTGTGTACTTCTAGATGTTGTCAAGTCTTCAGGCAGGGAGGTATTTTGAAATACCTTTATTAACCCTTAGACTTGACCACATGGACTGGTTATGGATATATCCACCCCTTATCCTTGGTCGCAATTCATATTTACTACATATCGATTAATCCAAATTACTTCACATATCAGAGATATTCTTACCTTGCATACACCTCTTATTCTAATATATCTTGTATTCAAGATTAATCACATCTTAAATTTTATCTCATTTCATATATCAACTATAGCAAAACTCTTTCATTACTTTTTAAAACTTACTATACACTTTTCTACGGTGAAACATTGTTATCGTACAATAGCAATTTCAACAACAAAGTTTGCAGCCAATCAATTTATTCCCCATATTACGTCAAAACACTTATATTTCATAGAATGAGATTGGTCCGCATGTTCTTTTCCCCCACTTTCAACTTACAATCTCTACCGACATATTCAATTAGCAGACTATCCTTCATTAGGGTACTAACTATCAGCATTTCGCCTAATGATATAGGCTTCACATATTTCACTAAACTATATGGAAATGATGTGTGTAGTACCAGGATCAATTAAAATAATTGCTTCAATATTAACAATCAAGATGGTACCTTACACCACATCAAATGAAGCATCAATAGTGTCCCAGTCTAAGGCATACACTCGCACTCATTCAACCGCCTATTTTTGTGGTAACTACGACACATCCAACACTGCCCATTAGCAGGTCGGGGTCCTCCAATGACAATATCCGTGTAAGTGCTGAAACTGGATACACTGGGGCTTACCAATCATCTTACCCCATAACTCACTAACTCTAAATTTCCTACCAAACTGCCTCTTTCCCACTTTGACATCTCTGTTATCCACTATTTCCTTTTTGTCTCTATTTCGACCCTTATTGCCTTTCTCAAACTCAGAGGCATGCAATTCCTAATCTTATTCACGCATTGTGATCTGTGCACTACCTTATCGTAAATAGTGATATCTAATGGGCCAATCAACTTTGATAGATGATCTGTGTCCTTCCATGAACTTTCAGACCTTCCGACTCTCAATGTTCATAATGTTGGATCATACCTGACTAGGGATGTAAATTGAGATTCATACTCATCGATTGACCTATTCCTCTGGGTCAGAGTAAGGAACTCTATCCGTAAATTCCTCTGAACAATGTCCGAAATATATTGTCTATATGCATCTAAAATTATCTCTCATATCAGTCCTGGATGTCTAACTCTTAAAATGGATTGAGCGAATTTCTACCAATGCTTCACCTCGCCCTTCAACATAAACGTATTTAAAAGTCACTTTCTTGGTCGACATACACCGAAAGAATCCATACAACTTCGCTATCTCATTCACCCAGTCCTCAGTAACTATTGGTTTCTTTACTTCGCTAAATACTGGAGGGGTGTGAGAATCTCTATAGTCTGAGGCATCTGTTTAGGTTTGACACTACCTATCCTCAACTACTTACATAGACTGAGTAAACAACTCTAAAATATTTTCTACACTCCACTCTATCCTCGTGAAGAGTGTCTCAATACTGTCTAGTCTCTTTATAAGACCCTGTGGAGTATACTCAACATCAGTCTCCACCTTAACCTCCTCATGAGTCTCATGGGTCAACTCAGCACTACTAGCAGGCTCAGGCCTACCTCTACGGCCTCTGCTTCGTGCTCTACCTCCTCTACCGCGACTGGTATTCGGCATAATGCCTATATTCTTGCATTCACAGCCATTTCTTAGTTAAAACCCATCTCAATATACACGATTGTATCTAACCAAGCACAGTAACACGGGGATGTAATTTCTTAATTATTGACACTGACACACATCAAACCAATTTCGCTTTGATACCACCAATTTTCACGACTCAAAAATCAAAGTAAATTTTTTTCGTTTTTCTTTCATACTTACTTGTCCTCTGATCGTGACCACACTCCACTAACAATTAGGCTATGCAACAATGCTAGTCCCACCATTCATTCACCATATAACTTAATTCCTTATTAAAGGAAAGGTAAACACAAGAGTTTTTCACTAATTCTTTCCCATTCATTTATAAGTTTTTGCAATGTCTATACATCTCCGAAAGTTACTTACAAACATGTTATTGTGCTATTCTTATTTAGATACAATATGTAAAAGTGTATATACATCAAGTGATGGGCAGCATCGGATATCAGGAATGCAGTACTCAGTCGCCTCAAAGTCTACTGGAAATGATCTTTGTGAGAAAATGAAAGGGGTGAGCACATCAAGCTCAGTTAGGTAATCCTACGAACAAGTAGGTAACCATACTACCTACATGAACATGGTGCCGTGAATAAACCACCCTTTCTCCACACATTTCAAAATAGATGCTACAATTCATGATGTTATGTAAAACAAGTTCACATATGGATTTCAAAGAGCATAGAAAACTTAACATGCAAATCCATTTAAATCATTTCATTCTCGATAAAATTTCACAACACAGCCAGGACTCCACCCCTCTATTGGGTGTTCCTAACTCATATAAAATCATGAAATCGGAAGCTTTTCAAAGCAATAATAACATGTGAGCATACCCATATGCCACACGAATGAATGTCATGTAAAACCAGTTTACATCACACATGGGTTTAAATAGCATGGAAAATAACTTCATGCAAGTTTCAGTTTAAAACCCAGTTTCATTCTTATCAAAATCACATCTCAGTCAGGACTCAACCCCTCCCTCGGGTGATCCAGACTCACACAAAAGTCCACAAAACATGTTTCTCAAAACATCAATTTATAACATGCGAGACTAGGCAATATATATATCTCAGGTAAATAACCAAGACTATGGCCATATCCTTGTGATCCCTCTGCTACACGGATCCTGTGTGCGGGGTCTCACCACTATCGAGAACTGCCCCGAGAGGTGGGTCAATCCATCCCGTCAGTCCTGTCTGATAACTGGCATCCGAAGATGCCACTCGCATCCGAAAATGCCACATCATCAATCCCAGCATGGTACAGCGTACTCTATGCTACTTGCACGGTACAACAAACTCTGTGGACCCATATCTCATATCAATAATCCTGTCTGTCTCAAAACACAACTATGAGTATATTTATCGGTGTGACACACAGTCTATCCGACACTCCAGGCACGGCTCATCGCATGTCTCATAAAATTAGTGCGAGCGATGTTCCAGCACTCTCATAAAATCAAGGAAATCTCATGCGAGTAAAGCTCTAGCACACGTTTCATAAAATGTCATGAGATCTAGTGCGAGCTAAGCTCCAGCACTTTGTCAATATCATGTAAAACTAGTGTGAGCTAGGCTCCAACACTGTGTCATAAAAAACAAAGTGAAAACCTGGTGCGAGTTAGACTCCAGCACCCTGTCACAAAAATCATATGAAAATTTGGTGCGAGTTAAACTCCAGCACCTATGCATGTAAAACTCTAGTGCGAGCCTTTGTTCCAACACTAATTCATGCATCACACAAATCAAAACTCGTGCGAGCTGAGCTCTAGCATGTCATATTTTCATAGAATCATGTAGGCGACTCTATTATCTCAAAACAAGTTCCACAAGAAATTACATTATTGAAAATATGCAATGCTGTGCATTTTTATTTAATAGTTAGCCAGCCTACACATGCATGTGTCAAAACACCTCAAAAACAAGTAGGAACCTCTTGTTTTTGCTCCTCCCAACTTTTCCTAACTTAGGAAATTTTACCCTTCACAGGGGTATTTTGGTCATTTACCCATCCGGGCACCAAAATTCTTAGTTTAAATCTAGACCCTTCAGACAATTTTATGGAACGTAAATGAGGTCAAAATTTCATAAAGTTACCTCTAACAGTCCTTAAAATTCCCTTACCTGGAATCACGCGCGAGCTTATCCCGTATTGACTGTACCAAGTCTCTCAGTCCAGTTCGCTCCAAACCAAGTCTACGGAGCTGCATATAACCACGTATTGGGTCAGTTCTAATATACCTATCAGTATTTCACTCTTATTGATCGAATCTAAAGCACTGGGCCCATTTTACTTTATTAGGCCCGATTGCACCTTAATGGGCCTCGACCCCCTTTCAACCCGTTTTCACTTATTAAATCTTTTCTTCGGGTCTATTGGGCTCATTTGGCTTACCAATACTCATCGGGCTTCGTTCCAAACTCATTGGATAACCCGTATATCATTTACAACTATTTATTCAAAAATTTAATTTAATCTATTTTATTGCGAAAATAAATCTGAAATTCGCAAAATAAATTTCAATTGCGCAATAATCATACAATTTTTGTAAATGAGCTTTACTTACCCGAAATTATGCGACGGTATGTAAATCGGAGTTTGATCGGGCTCACGTACGCGATTTATTGTCGAACTGTATAATTTTATATTTAATTTCGGATTATTTTTCGATCAAATATAATTTAAATAAATTTCTCGAAAATCAAATCAGTCACTTTTGACCTCTTACCGACTTACCCGAAGTCCCGTGTATCCCCAAAAATCTTCCCTTTTTTTCCTTTCCCTCTTTTTCTTTCTTTTTTCTCCCTTTTTTGCTCTCTTTCTTGGTTGAACCGGTTCGCTCTGGTTCAGTCCGGTTCAGACCGGTTGGTTCAACCCGGTTCTCTTCTTACTGAATCGGTTCGTACTGATCCAAACTTCCCCATCGTCGTTCATCTCTTTTTCGATTGGTTCTTGGGCCGTTTTTGACTCCAATCGGTGCGTCTAGAGCAGGGGAACATTTAGCTATGGTTGGGGTCGATCACCGGTGAAATGGTCGAATTTTCTCTTATCCCTCTCGGCCTTCTCTCCCTCGATCCGTCGGAATTCGGCGTCGGTGCGACCCGTCTGGCTGCTGGTGGTTCGCGTGGGTGTCGGCTCCTCTCGCCAATCGTCGCCTACCCCTCTACCTCACCGGATGGAGGGAACCGACTCCCTCGGTTGTCTTCCCCCTTTCGCCTGCTTTGTTTCCTTTACAGAAATCGCGAAATCGCGATTTCTCTTTTTAAAAAAAAAATTATTTTATTAATATTTTAATCATTAAAATATTACAAAAAAAATCCCAAAATATCTAAAAAATCTTATTTTATTCATTTAATCAATAAATAAATTTATCAGTTTTATTTTATCTTTTCGGTATATTTTTTTCAATATTTTCAGGATAATGTTTCGAAGGAAAAATTCTGATTAATTTCAATAAATTCATATCTTGATCAATTGGACTCAAAATTCAATATTTTCCTCATTATTGATCAAGACTTCTCAATTCCATATTATTATTATTTTAATTAAAATTTTCTTATCGAATTTATACCGAATTTTGGTCTTTTGACCGTTTTGCCCCTGCACTTGTTCGGAACCAATTTAGGTAGACTTTCCTTCTTGGACCCACTATAATTTCTAATTTAAAATTTGTACCTCTATTCGGACAATTCAAATCTTATAAATTTAATTTAAAATTCCTTAACTGTCCAATTTTCAGATTTTACGTACATTCGACTACTTCATTTATATTTATATGATCAAAATCATCCATCTTATGATTCCATTAACATATAAAAATATCCATACAATGTGTGAATCATAAGAAAATACTATAAAAATCGGGTCTTACATCTCGAGTAAGTGAATCTCAATTAGAAATTCATCGGGTATAATAATACGCGTTAGAAATTCATCGCGTAAGTTACGGATTAATTCTGTATAAAATGCCTTATGATTAGAATTGAAAATCGATTGTCGTAGATGACTAAATGCGCTATCCAAAGAGCCTAGGAAAAGTTTCAATAAGTGTTAATGGGCTTGATGAGCACAATAGGCCTAGATAAAGTGAATAGGAAGTGAAAATGAGATTAAAACTGAGTAAGGCCCATTAAGGGGTAATTGGGCCCAATAGTTTAAATTAAGTCCAATGAAAGTGAAATACTGATGTAAGTATTGTATTTAATCTAATAAATAACTATATGCAGCTCAGAGAGTTGATTGGGAGCAAATCGGATTGAGCGAAATCTCAGCATTTGGAAAAGTTAGACTGTACAGAGAAATTGAGGTAAGGGGTATAATTTAACTTAGTTCTGATAATGAACACTCATTGCATTGATAAAAAGATTTTTATGAAGTAATGTTATATTTTGAAATGATTTATGATTGTTTTCATACTTATGGAACGATTTAGGAAACATAATTTTGTTTTATGAAATGTTCACTAAGTACATCTATGTTTATGAAATGAATTTCCTGAAGTATGAAAATGCATGGGAGTTTCATGATGGTTTAAAGTCCTATATTTATGCTTTGGAAGAAACTTTTGACATTTTTAGAAGTATTTAAAAAAAGGGGAAAAGAAGTTTTGAGACTATAGGCTTCATGCATGGCTACTTCTTGTGGTGCATCGGCTCCACCACTTGAGTGCCGGTATGTAGGGCCCTTCTAGCACTTTACTCTACCCGTGTGGTAGATGTCTTGCTACTTGTGGTTAATGATGATGATGTTTTGGTAGTATCCCCTGTCCACGCAACACGCATGAATGTTTCCCGTACGGAGAGTGCCTTTGGTGCTTGTGCCCTAGCTAAGTGCTAGAGAAAGTAAGAAAGATAGATACTACCCATATTTTATGAAAGTGTTGTACGACCTTGATCCAGTCTACAACCCCCCACCATGGCTATAGGTATGATGAACCTCTACGGAGGATGACACATATCGCATGACTTAGTTATAGCCTAGTCTCAACGATTACAATTATGATTATGATGCTAATGAATGACTATGTTTTTATGAGATTATGACAAAATGTTTACGAATAATTATGATGTACGACGAAATGTTTAAGAATGATTATGTTTTCTGAAATGTTTATGAATGACGATGATTTTATTAAATTATCCATGAACGATGAAGATCTTATGAAACAGTTTAAGTGTGTTATTTGATTTAAAGAACTCATGCTTCATATTTTCTTATGATGACTATGCACGTAACGAAAGTTTTACATATCTTCTAAATGTTAGTTTTTTAAAAGAAACTTATGATCAGTTTTACTGAAGAAAAGTTTGTTTCATGAATGATTCTTGCATGCTTTTACATATAAGAACTACTTTAAATGTATTTTCTTACTGGTCTTTTTCCCGAAAGCTCACCCCTCCACCTCTCAGATTGTTTACAGTGAACTACAGTTGATAATTGCTGTGTAGACGACGTAGGATGGCGAATACGAGCTTCCCAGACTACCTTTTGTACATGTGTGAGGTACACATTTTTATCTCTTTACCAAACCATTTGTATCCACAGACATTTATTGAAAGTAATGTGTTGGGATGTAATCTATATAAGGATAAATGAAATGAAATATTTTTAAGGATTGATTTTTAGGAGCAACTAGACGTGTTTGGAATATGTAGAATGATATGATGATATGACTTGGAAAGCATGTTTGATAGTTGTGGATAGCTAGGGTTGATATTGTGAGAATTTGCAGGTGGGTAGACTTATATCTTAGTCGTTATGCTGCCGAAATTTCTATCGGCCATATAAATCTAAATGTTAAACTTAAATATAATTATAGATAAAAAAGTAAAACTTAAATATAATTTTGGATAAAAAAAAGTAAGAAAGAGGATTGACACTGAACAGAAATACAAGCTAAGTGAATAAAGGATTAAGTTGCAAGCTGAAGTTTCAAAAAAAAATTTCCCCCGAATTTTTATAGGTCACGGGTCGTTACACCAGCTGAGGAATAGTTTTAGTTTTTTCTTCTTAATGTTTTCTTATTGCCAACATTCTTTTATCTGTACTAAGAATTTGAATATATATATATATATGCATAGGAAATTTTACTTTTTTTTTTTTTTTCTGAAGTACCGATTATTTCATGTACTTTCCCATATTATTAAGATGACTTAATTTGCATATTCTCGTTTTAAGTTTCCTTTATGGCTTGTTTTGCATATTCTTTGCTTTAAGACTTTTATTTTTTATTTGTGGCTTACCTCGCGCACTTTTCGCTTCAAGCTCTTGCACTTTTTCTTCGTGGCTTACCTCGTGCATTTTTGGCTTCAAGCCCTTTATTTGGGTGCGTGGCTTATCTCGGGTATTTTTTGCTTCAAGCCTTTGCACATTTTCTTCGTAACTTATCTCGCGCATTTTTCGCTTCAAGCTCTTTATTTGGGTGTGTGACTTACTTTGCTCTTTTTTCGCTTCAAGCCCTTGCACATTTTCTCCGTGGCTTACCTCGTGCATTTTTCACTTCAAGCCCTTTATTTGGATTCATGGCTTACCTCGCACATTTTTTTGCTTCAAGCCCTTGCACATTTTCTTTGTGGCTTACCTCACAGATTTTTCACTTCAAGCCCTTGTTTTGGGTGCATGGCTTACCTCGTGCATTTTTTGCTTCAAGCCCTTTTTATTTGGTTGGGTGCGTGGCTTACCTCGCACATTTTTCGATTTAAGCCCTTGCACAATTCTTTTGTGGCTTACCTCATGCATTTTTCGCTTCAAGCCCTTGGACATTTTCTTCGTGGCTTACCTTGCACATTTTTCGCTTTAAGCCCTTTTTTATTTGGTTGGATGCATGGCTTACCTCATGTATTTTTCCCTTTAAGCCCTTGCACTTCAGATAAGTATGGTTGAAAACCTCAATAGGCAATAAAATATTAATAAATTATAATTCAATAAATGAAATTTCTATCCATAGTTCAATATAGACATTAAATAAATAAAAGTTTAATGCCAATATGGTTTCAGATGATTGGTATTTCATGTCTTTACTATCTTCTTGCCTTGTAAATTTTCTAGGGTGCATGTGCCAGGCCCAATCATTCTCCTAATTCTATAAGGTCCTTCCCAATTTGCTCTGAACTTCCTATCTTTTTTCAAGGCGTTGGTGATGGCTGACTTTCGCAACACTAGATCTCCTTCTCGCAAGGGTCTGTCTTTTACGAGGAAGTTATCATAATCAAATTGCTTCCCATGATCTGCATTCAAAATTCTCCAAATCTCAAATCGACAGGTTATCTCTTTCCAGACCATTGCTTCAGCCTTCTTCTCTGTAATCGTGGCTAATGGCTCTGCTTCTGTCCAGTTAGTAAAATAATTTGTTGCTAATAACAAGTACTTCCTTTGACTCGTGGCTACCAGAAACAACCCTAGTATATCCAAACCCCACTAGGCGAACGATGTAGGTTGGAATGTACTTTGAAGGGCCGAAACTGGGGTAGTCATCAAGGGAGCAAATCTTTGACACTTATCACACTTTTGCACTTTATCAAGCGCATCTTGCTTGAGCATAAGCCAGTAGAATCCTGCTCTGAGTACTTTTATTGCTAAATCATAGGCTCCTAAATGCTCTTCACATATCCCCTCGTGAACCTCGACCAATGTGTAGTTGGCTTGTTTTTTGCCTAAACATTTCAACAGTGGCATAGTATATCCCCTTTTATAGAGCTCTCTATTCACTAGAGTGAATTTTGCACTTTGAATTCTCATTCTCTGAGCTACTTTTTTATCATTAGGAAGTATTCCTTCCACTAAATATTGTTTAATGGGCGTCTTTCAAATAGTATCGACTTCAATTTCTAGCACCCCTTCTTCTTCTATGCTCGACTTCACCAACCCTTCTATTTTCACAAACCTCCCAATGGCTTCTTTAAAGGATGCTAACTTAGATAAGGCTTCGGCATGACTATTTTCAGATCGATCAATTTGAGTTAGCTGAAAATAATCAAATGATCGAGCTAACCACTGGACTTTTTCCAAGTACGAAATGAGAGTAGATTCTTGAACTTCATACTGCCCGTTGAACTGGTTAACAACAAGTCGGGAGTCGCTATGAGCTAATAAGTTTCGAATTTAGAGCTCCATTGCGAGTTTCATGCCACCAATTAAAGCTTCATATTTGACCATATTGTTGGAACTAGGGAAATTAAAGCATAGAGAATACTCCAATATTTCTCCTTCTGGCGATACTAGTACAATGCCAGCTCCACTTCCTCTGATGCTTGACGCTCCATCAACAAATAATTTCCACTATTCCAACTCTTCCACCTTGGGATCCTAACAACATGTGCACTCAACAATAAAATCTTCCAGTGCTTATGCTTTGATAGCTTACTGAGGCTGAAAAGAGATATCGTACTCTCCGAGTTTAACAACCCACTTCACTAACCTTCCAGAGTGCTTAGGCTTTTAGAGTATCTGTATCAAAGGTTGATCTGTTAGTACCGTTATCAAATGTACCTAAAAATAAGGGCGCAATTTTCGCGATGCCATGACAAGTGCTAAGGCTACTTTCTCAACTTATGGATACCTTGTTTCTGCCTCCAAAAGTACTTTGCTCACAAAGTAAACTGGCCTATTTCCTTCGCGGTTCTTCTTAGTAAAACTGTACTAACCGCTTTATCGCTTACCCCAAGATACATAAACAGATGCTCCCCGGTTAAAGGCCTTGACAGCAACGGGAGTTCTTTCAAATATTCCTTCAACTCCTCAAAGGCCTCCTGACATTCTTCAGTCCATTCAAAGTTCTTCCTGCCTCAAAGCTTCTTGAAGAGCGATAGGCTCCTTTTAGCAGATTTTGATAAGAAACAGTTTAATGTAGCTATTCTCCCTATCAGCCTTTGTACCTCTTTAAAAGTAATTGGAGGTCTAATGTCTGAAATGGCTGGACTTTCTCGGGGTTGGCCTCGATCCCACCATTGGTTATCATGAATCCCAAAAACTTCCCGGATTGGACTCCAAATGAACACTTGTTGGGATTTAGCTTCATGTTATACTTCCTTATAACTTCAAAGACTTTGGATAACCGCAAAGCATGAGATTCCCCTTCTTTACTTTTCACAATCATATCGTCCACATAAGCTTCTATTGTGTTGCCAAGCAAATCCTTAAAAATTCTATTCACCATACGTTGATATGTAGCACCTGCATTTTTTAGGCCAAATGACATCACTCTGTAACAGAAAGTACCTTTATCGATGATGAAAGATGTCTTTTCTTCGTCTTCAGGGTGCATTAGGATCTGATGATAATCGGAGAATGCGTCCAAAAAACTAAGAAACTTGAATCCTGAAGTTTCATCTACTAGCTTATCTATTCCGGGCAATGGGTACGAGTCTTTTGGACATGCCTTATTCAAGTCGGTAAAGCCTACACACATTCTCCATTTTTCAGTGGCTTTCTTTACCATCACCACATTCGCTAGCCAATTTGGATACAAGACTTCTCGGTTGAATCCAGCCTCAAGCAACTTGTCTATCTCTTTTTCAATGACTTACTGTCTTTTAGGGGCGAAGTTCCTTTTTTTCTGTTTGATAGGTTTTACCCCGAGCGACACGTTAAGCTTATGACAGATGACTTCTGGATCAATTCCAAGAATGTCAGCAGGGGTCCATGCGAAGACATCGGTGTTACCTTTCAAACATTTTATCATCTCCCTCCTCACTTCGGGCATCATTTGACCCTCGATGTACACTTTCTTCTTTTCATCGCCAGTTTCTAATGTTATTTCTTCCATTTCTTCGACAGGTCTCGGCTTAGGTGATTCAGTAATAGTAAGAGTTTCTTTCCTCTGAACCCCCTTACAAGTAGTTGATGCAACATTACATGTTCTCGCTCTTATTTGTTCTCCTCTTACTTACCCCACACCTCTGGGAGTTGGGAACTTCATCAGTAGATAACACAGGGAGAGTACGACTCTCATGTCACTCAAAAATGGTTGTTTAAGAATAACGTTGTAGGCTAGAATGTTGATTTGACCACCATAAAGAAAACTGTCTCGTAACACTCTTAGGGTCTTCCCTAAAAATAATTGGTAGTTTAATCGACCCTGCCACCCTTACTTTCTCTCCTGTGAAGCCAAACAAGGGGGTAGTCACGGGCTTCAATGTGTCTTCACTTATATTCATTTATTCAAAATAATTCCAGTAGATAAGGTTCACCGAGCTTCCATTATCCATAAGAATTTGGCCTATCGGATGTTTAGTCAGGACTCCCGATATGACCATAAGATCATCATGCGGGACAATAACATCTCCTTGATCAGCAGTCGTGAAGGTAATCGCCTCTCTATCTTCGGGCGTTTTCATCACAGAATGGACCTAGTATGTCTGTCTAGTGTAAGCCTTCTGTGAAGCAGACGAGCTACCAGCTACGTATTTTCCACCAGAAATGACATGAATAATGGCTCTTGTAGGTTCATTATCTATCTGCTGATTCCTACGTTCTCCTTGCCTTGCCCCATTTCCTCTCTCTTTGTTTCTCCTGATATTTCCTCTGTTATCATTGCGTCTATCTCGCAGTCTGTCGTCACTTCAACCACGCACAGGATATAGATTCCTTTCATTTCTCTGTACGTAATGGTCTAACAACCCTTCTCTAGCTAATTTTTCAAGCTAATTCATCAGATCCTGACACTTCTTAGTTGAATGACTAAGGGCGGAGTGGAAGCTACAATAGGACTTGAGGTCTTATCCTAGATTTCCTTCACCTCTCTAAAGGAATTGAAGCATCCCAGTTCTTTTGATCGTCGCTAGGATCGAAGCACGCGGTTCGCTAAACTGCGTGTAATTAGCATACTTCAGCTTTGGGGCTTTGCCTAACTTGTCAGATCTTCCTACGTTCTTCTCATCAGGCTCTCTCTCTCGCTTCCTTCCTTCTTTAAGGTCCCGCGTTGGTATCATTTTCATCACCTCCTCTTGAGTGATATACTTGTTTGCTCTAGAGAACAAGTCTGAAGCTATCGTTGGCTGATCCAAAGATAACAATTTTTATAGCATTTCAAACCTTGTCCCCTGTAGCATAGCTATCATTGCTAGTCCAACCTGTAGATCACGTGCCTTAAGAGTAGCATCACGAAATCAATCTACATAGCTTTTTAGTGATTCTTTGTTCCCTTGTCTTAAGGTAAGCAGATATGTGACCTCCTTCCTCTTCTGGCTATTTATCACAAAGGCTTTGAGAAATTCACTTCTCAATTAATTAAAAGACAAAATAGACCCTTCTGGCAAGCTGTTGAAACACTTTAGTGAGTGACTAGTTAAGATTAGGGAGAATGCACTACACATAATCTCTTCATCCCATCCATCTAGTAGCATTAATGGCTCATAATTTTCAACATGGTCATAAGGGTTAGTTTTTTCGGCATATGTTGTTATCTACAACATCTTGAATTTTGGGGGTAGTGGTTTTTCCATGATCTCTATACTAAATGAGATTCTTCTTCTCTGGTTCTCTTCTGCGGAAACCAACATTTTATCCTCTAAGATTCGTTCAACCATTCTCTTCATATCTGTGGCATCTTGTGCCATAGGTGCAGATCGATATTAGACATTTTCGGTGTTACATGAATCAGCTTGGTTGTAATCAACAACCTCTTTCCCCTTACTGTGTAGGTTACGAGTTCGGTTCTAATGAACCCAAGATGGAAAGTTTACCCTTTCAGTTTCAGAGTTCCACGTTGGATCTATTTTTGAGTCTCTCCTCCCCGTATGGGATCTCGTCATTCCAACACCTCCTATACCGTCCATATATCCAGCATCCGTCTTAGTTGGACTTTTAAGATTTTTGACATTCGGGTGTCGCAAGCCCCTAACAATCTCCCATACAGAGTCTCTCGTACCTTGATGCCTCAAGCCTTCCGCAGCCTCATGCGAGAGGTCTTCCGCACCCTGGCGCCTCAGATATTCTACACTCGAGCTCAAGTGCTCTTACGCACCCTGACGCCTCAGGCCTCGTGTACTCTCGCAAATGGGGTCTCGCTCACTCTCGTACATAGGGTCTTGCACACCCTGGCGCATCAGGTCTTCCGTAGGGCCTCCTGCACCCTAACGTTCCAAGTCTCTCGCATCCTTACGCATGGGGTCTCACGCACACTAGCAAATCAGGTCTTTCGCAGCGTCTCGCGCACCCTGGTGCATTAGGTCTTCCGCATGGTCTCGGGCACCCTGGCCCCTCAAGTCTCTCGCACCCTCACGCAGGGGGTTTTTCACACCCTGGCACATAGGGTCTTCCATAGGGTCTCGCGCACCCTAGCACCTTAAGTCTCTCGCACCCTCGCGCACTCTTGCGCATGGGGTCTTGAGTACCCTGGGGCCCTAGGTCTCTCGCACCCTTGTGCATGGGGTCTCACGCATTCTCGATCACCCTGGCGCATCAAGTTTTTCGCAGGGTCTCATGTACCCTGACACATTAGGTCTTCCATACTCACGTGCAAGAAGTATCACGCACCCTGGGGCATCCGGTCTTTCACACTCTTGCGCGAAAAGTCTCATGCACCCTAGTGCCTTAGATCTTCCACTGCCTAATGCATGAGGTCTTTCACAGCCTCACGTAATAGGTCTTACGTAGCTAGACGTACAGTGTTTCCAGCACCCTAACTCCTCAAGCCTTCTCTAGTCTCATGCCCATGCTCTTCAGCTTCCAAAGTATTCCTTCTCTGTGTTCTTTCTTCCACCAGGTTTTGAGTGGCCGATAGCAGATTTAGTTGCGGGAAGGCACCCTGGAACAAATCAACCATAGCGCGTAAGACTTGGGTATTCTCTTCTCCTTGTTTCCATCATAGCTTCAAATTCTGCTACGGGGATTGTCATCATATTTGACTCTCTCTCCCCCTGAGCTTTATCCTTAAAGTCGCCAACTGGAGAGCTCACCATATCCTCATTCTCATCACTCATCCTTGCTGTTGAACGTGTCCGCACCATTGTTGTAAAGCAAAAAGCTTTTCTATCAATTCCCACAGATGACACCAATTATTGTTGCCAAAAAACAACAATGATGATTTTCTTGCCACGTGTTACCAAAATCTCTGCAAGAACAAGAATAATCAGAGGGACGCAAGGGTTGTTCCCTACGTAAGCACTCCGATGCTTAAGTCAGAACCAAATTTCGGCAGAGTTTCAGTAAAGTAAAAATAGAGAATTAATTGCTTTCATAAATCATATATGATCCATATTTATATGTGTTAATTCCATCTTTAATTACGTATTTTTCCATCTACAGTAGTCAAAGATACTTAAGGATAAAATTGTCCGAATAAATTCCGACACGGAATCTCTTTTCATCTATAGTTAATTTTTACGTGCCACGTGGTGCATTGTGATGATGCCACGTGGCACATTGAGATAATGCTCATAACACCTCTCACAACCCTCACTCCCTGTCCGTGACCTTACCTTACCACTTACAGTTGGGTTGTGAGTCATCATCTGATCCATTTCTCATCCATTTATAGTTTAATCAATTCAATTAAAAGAAGTAAAATAGAAATTGGACTTTTATATAAATGTGCAGAAGCGTTTACATCAGTTTCTATACTGCTGGATTAATTTACAAACTACAAACTTTACTGTGCATTAATTTATAGGATAAACAATTTTTCATCTCAAGTGTATACTTCTCTATACTGCTGGATGACTGTAGAAACAAGATAGCAAGGACGACTGCAGTGTACTCATACTGCATAGTATCTATGGAGGAGGAAATAAGAGGGTGAGCTAACGTGCTCAGGAAGGAAAATATAAAAGCAGGTAGATAACTATACTATCAACATGATAAAATACATACATATATATATATATATATATATTCATTTTCCTTATAAAACATATCCATTTTCTTTAAAATAGCTTCCATCAATGCAAAACCATTAATTCGCTAGATGGGTATACACATATTCAAATAGTATCACACAGCTTCGCACAACATAATCTATTCATATAGTTCATACATAAAAAATGCTTTACATTAGTAATCAATATATTTGAGACATAATATATGGTTTATCGTATCCCCAGACACACAGCAGGGGAGACATATGTCACCTCACACAGTAATGACAACGTCATATCACACAGAAATAAGAAAGACTAATGGCCATAGTCGGATTCCAGGCTACACTGATCAGGTGTGCGAGAATCCTACGATTGGGGAGGCGGATCAACCATCCCTTTAGCTCATACTCGAATCACGGCACATCGTACTCAATGGCTAACGCTCACGGTAAATCGTGCTCCCATGGATCCTTATCACTAATTTCCCTTATCTCAAAATCACATGCGAGCAGGTTAGTGCAAGACACACAGCAGTACACGAAGGCTCAAACACGGTTTGGTACTCATTACATCACATTCATAAACCACGTGTGAGTAGGTCAATGCAAGACACACAATAATACATGACGGCTCTAACATGGTTTTATTCAACACACAACATAATCATGAAAACCTCATGCGAGCGACTTAACGTAAGACACACAGCGTACCTAAGGCATCGAGCATGGTATTACTAGGAAATTACATATACGCATAGTCAAAGAAAGACACACAACAATACTCGAAGGCTCTAGCATGATTCCTAAAAATCTAGTGCGAGCATCTTGAGTGGAACACACAGCATCACCTAAGGCATCGAACACTCTTTTTCTTTTCTAAAAAATCCATTTGAAATAACGTGCGAGCAGGGTTGGTCAATCTACTGTTGCCATTCAGGCTCTAGCATGATTTCAAATAGACAAGAAATAGAAGGGGCTCCATATTAGTCATGAGTGAGAGGGTAAATCTCCCTTCAATCACTCGTTAGAAACATTTCATGCAACTGGTTAAACCGAAGGCCGTCTATTATTATTCTTTCACAAAATGTTTGCAAAAATCTCTTTTCACAACAATCATAGAAGTCATGCAATTCATACTCATAGACTTATTCTCATACGTAGTTTTCACCTAGATATATCAATATCTATGTATTTATCGCATACATTCGCACACAGCAGGTAATAAAACATACATAGTCCCTTACCTCGAATCACGCTTGAATCGTTTTCCTTCGTTTTCCACTTCTCATGATCCGTCCTATCGATTCCAATTATATCCTCTGGAGCTAAAATTGTGTATTACACAAATTAGTATATTGTTATATACTTCATTTCACTTGCATGATAGTTAAATCAATGCATCGGGCCATTTATATCTCATTTGGCCTCATTACACTATTATCGGGCTTTATCCTTCATAAGTCCATTTCGAGCATATAACTCATTTTTTAGAATTTCTCAGACTCCTCGAGTCTATTGATTCATATTAAATTGGTATTAAGCATACAATACCATCAAGTTCATTATTTCATTTCAATGTGGCATTTCATCGAATACCTCATATACTCACTTTCAACCATTTTTGTTACTACACATGGATTCACCAAACTACTATACAAGCATATATACATGCTCAATAACATCAATACATACTTAGTTCATTATTTAATCCTTGCCTACTAGTCCTTTCCTCACTTGGACACATTAATCCATTTATAGGTCTTGGAAGGTTAAGCATGAACTAATATGTTTCAACCATAAATCTATATATCAATCAACTCATACAAGTTCATAGATTAACATATATGAGATTGATGCATTAAAATCTTACCAATCTTAGCTTTTTTGCTTTTTCACAACTTTGAGGAAAAACTCTCTTTCTCCTTCAATTTAGTGATTCAGCCTCTCGTTCCCAACTATGTTGTTCTTCTCCACTCTATGAACAACTTTGATGAATTAAACTTTTCTCCAATCTGAATGGAAAGTGTTGATAGTCTAGAGAGTAAAAATTAGGTCACTTAGTTTCAAAATGGAAAGGTTTTAATGTTCCTCCCGTGAATTGCAGTTCAGCAGCCCTGTTTTATAGAAATTGCTTGATGAGATCGAACTCCATAAGTGAGGGATCAATCTGTTACTACTTTTAACCTTCCTGCATTCAGTTTTCAAGCTTAAGAGATCGATCTGTCGAAGAGCATGAGATCGATCTCAGCCAGGCAGAATACTTCACAGATCGATCTGGCAGGGAAATGAGATCGATCTGCTTCTTCCCGAGGCATAAGGAGATTGGTTTGCTTGAGGTTCAATCGATCTGTTCTTTGTAGGGGATCGATCTGGCTTAGACTGAGGATCGATCTCTTATTTACAGAAGTCTCTGGTTAGGCATTTTGAGCATAATGAGATCGATGTACTTGCTTCTAAGATCGATCTCCCCTTGCTATGTAGCCATACTTAGCCAATTTCATCCCAAATTCTCAAAGCTAACTTCATATCAATTTACTCACTACTCATTTTGCATTCAATACACATTTTTCACTTAGAAAAGTCTTTTTCTTATAATTCATACTTAATGAAACTTGCGTGTACATCACAAATTCACATAACAAGTGTGTACATCGGATTTACGGACCTTACAACTCTTATGATTCACATTACATTAACGAATGTATACTTAGGGAGTCATAAGGACTATATATAAAAATACGAGTCTTACATTCCTCCCCTCCTTTAAGTAATTTGGTCTTCCAAATTAGAACCAAGTTACTCCTCAGAAAGTCGGGGGTACTTTTCCCGTATAGAGTTCTCCAACTCCCAAGTAGCTTCCTTTGAAGTATAGTGCTACCAGAGAACCTTAATAAACGGAATCATCTTGTTTCGTAACACCTTTTCTTTCCTATCCAGTATCCGGATCGGTTTTTGTGATGACCCTTAACTTACCAAAAATCATCACAAATTTTTTTCGCTTTTCATACATTATTTATTATTCGTCCTTACCTTACCTCGATCGTGATCAGCTACACTCTCAATAGTTGGGCTATGTGTCAATGTCTGCCTCATCTAACCATAACAATTTAATATCCATTATAATTTAGAAGTAAACATTTGTATAAATAAATTAGAGTTGTTGTTTACATGTGTTTACATTGCTTTACATCTCTAGTGGTTACATTCAAAATATTATTGTGCTATGGTAAGTTTAGATACAAAATAATACAAGTGTGTATACCTTACGTGATGGGGTGCAGCGGATACCAAAAGGGAACCTCCAATCGCCCTCAGCCTATACTCAATGCTCTGTAGAGAGGAGAAAATAAGGGGGTGAGCAAACAACACGCTCAGTAAGGCAATCATGCGAACAGGTAGATACTGCACTATCTACATGATCGTGATGCCATTCTCAAAACCATACAATTTCTCATCACACATTAAAATCATTAGTTCATGCTTGTGTTAATGGCATGTAAAGCAAATCATGCTATTTAATTTAGTGCACAAATTAAATTCAAAGCATGGGAAACCATCATGTGTATTTCACAAATAAGGCATGGAAAATCAGCATGCATCAA
This sequence comes from Firmiana major, assembly GCA_033439115.1. Classification (NCBI taxonomy): domain Eukaryota; kingdom Viridiplantae; phylum Streptophyta; class Magnoliopsida; order Malvales; family Malvaceae; genus Firmiana; species Firmiana major. Next base: position 39,732,241 of record CM065904.1, read on the forward strand.
TGCACTTTAAAGCTATTGTCATGCTTTCTCATCTCAAATAAATCAACACTTGTCAGGACTCAGCCCCTCCTTTGGACTGTCCTGACTCACAATACATTTCAAAACATGGATTCATTCAATGAATAAGAGACATGTGAGATAGGCAATATAACAGGGAAATTTCCTCTAGGACTATGGCCATATCCTCAATGATCCCAGGCTACACTGATCAGGTGTATGGGGTATCACCTCTATCTGCTTCTGCATGGGAGGTAGGTCATGTCCAACCCGTATCACAATCTCAACACGGTACAACATACTCCATGCTACCTGCATGGTATAGCGTACTCTGTAGACCCATATCAACACATCATATCACGCAACATCTAAATATGCACGTGCGAGCCTATTTAATCGATGCGACACCCAGTCTACCCGAAGTTCCTAGCATGACTATCAACATGTCATAAAGCCACATACGAGTAATCTCAAGCACGATAACAAGTATGGTGGACATCTAATGCGAGCTATACTCTAGCTCCATGTCAAAACCAGCATAAAATCTGTGCGAGCTAAGCTCCAGTACAACATCATAGAAATCCATGTGAAAAACTAGTGTGAGCTAAGCTCCAGCACTCATGCCTATAAAATATATCAAATCTCATGCGAGTCATACTCTAACACGCTTTCATTCTCATAAAATCCATGTAGGTGGCTCAATTCGTTGCAAAGCATGGTTATAAACCAAACCAAACCAAATCATTTCAAATGTCAGCCAACCTACCCATCACTTGCTAAAAAGCAATAAAACAGGATTTTCAAAGCATCATGCTTTTGTTTTCATGCACATTTCATCAAAACCCAACTCTTGCCCTTCAAACTCCCATTTTATTTCCTATTACCACATGCATTCTAGAAAACATTATGCACACAAATTACGTACATATATCTCTCAGAGTCCACACAATTCCCGTACCTCGATTTACTTGGGTGCGACTCTCTTCCTCTTAGTTTTTTACGCTTTTGGCTCAACTTGCTCCGGTTTATCCTCGGGAGCTACAAATCATTCACCAATCACATGAGTTAATGTTGCTAACTCACATTTTGACTTCAACTAGTCAATATATTTCATTGAGCCTATTTCGTTAAGTTTGGCCCATTTTTGCATTTGGTCATCATCAAGCCATTTCCAACCAATTTATCTAGTAACTCATTTAGTTACTTGTTTAGGACTTGATGTGAAATACTCTATCCTTACTCTCTCATTCATTTATGCATTTTACCCAATACCTTAAATACACATTTTACACCTTTTTGGGTAAGTTTCACAATTCAGTCCATAACACCATCTTAAAATCATACTCATAACACCATTATTACGTTAAGATATCCCTTTCATCATTAATTCCAATACATTTCACTTTCTCACACTAACCCATTTCTAGGTTATAATTATTCCATTGCATTCTAGATAGTTTCTACCATTAATATGCACACCAATCAACTCTAAAATCAATAACTAAACAAATAAACTTAGATTGATGCATTAGAAACTCACCTAGATTGATTTCCTACTTGCTCTAAATGGAAATGCTCCTTGTTCCTTAAATCCAACAAATGGGGAAATGACTCCAAGCTCTATTGCTCTTCTCTTTGATGTGAAAAATTTTGTATTTAATAGCTTTCCCTCAAATCTTTATGAAAATGGGCGGATTTAGGAGTGATAAAGCTAGGTTTTTTTATTGAAAATGGAAAGGAATGGTTTTGTCCCATGAAATGTAGATTTTAACTACTCCTATTTATAGAATTGCTTGATGAGATCGATCTTCATTGGGTGGAGATCTATCTGGTCCTCTTAAATCCCTCATTTTCACGACATTTTAAAGACATGAGATCGATCTATCGAGGGCTTGAGATCGATCTGTCTCAGGCAGATAGTGAAGGAGATCGATCTGGCTAAGGGAGGAGATTGATCTTCTCCAACCCGAGAGCTAAGGAAATTGATCTGCTTGTATTAATGATCGATCTCTTCATTATAGAATGCTTAGCAGATCGATTTGACCCCATTGGAGATCGATTTGCCCTGTTCCATTGCTTGAATAAGAGCATTTTTTACTCTTCCAGATCGATCTCTCATCCTATGAGATCAATTTGTCATTCGTATTTTCTAATTTTTTCTGCAGTTTTCTGCTATAACTCACACAAAGCATCCTTAATTTGCTGCCATAGTCATTTTCTCATCCAAACACCTTTAAGACTTGAAAATAACATTCATTCATACTTTATACATATTAAAACTTATGTGCAATCATTGTATAACCAAAGGTATACAATACATGACTAAATAGAAGTACCAAGATTTACACAACTCATGCAACTTCATTTCATTTTACCACACCACTCAAAAATTAATATTTTCACATTCCACTCATGCAAATATCCTTCTTACACTCGCTATACACTTTAAAATTTGCGTGTATTCATTTTAGAATCTAATATACACCTCACATAATTAAACGAGAGTTTACAAAAATTAAGGGTATTACATTCTCCCCTCCTTAGAAAATTTGGTCCTCCAAATTGGAACCAACTATTCTATGAATAACTCAGGATACCTCTCCCACATCAAACTCTCCAATTCCCATGTGGCCTTTTCCACTGTGTGATGTTGCCAAAGGACTTTTACCTAGGGAATTATCTTTGTCCTCAACACTTTCTCTTTTCTATCCAATATCCGAACCGGCTTCTAAATGTACATCATACTTTCATTAAGCTCTAATGGTTCATACGTTATCACATGCGTCGGGTCTGGGTGGTATTTCTGTAACATGGATACGTGGAAGACGTTATGTACGCTCGCTAGCTTAGGTGGTAATGCTAGCCTATATGCCCTATTTCCCACTTTATCAAATATCTCAAATGGCCCTATAAACTGAGGGCTCAACTTCCCCTTCTTCCCGAATCTCATAATCCCCTTCGAGGGAGAAACCTTCAAAAACACTGACTCACCCACCATAAACTCTAGTGGTCTCTGTCTCCTGTCAGCATAACTCTTTTATCTACTCTGAGCAGTCTATAACCTCTCACAAATCAACTGGATATCCTCAGAGGCTTATCTAACCAAGTCAGGAGCAAAAATCTGTCTGTCGCCAACTTCTTCCCATCCAATAGGGGAACGACATCTACGCCCATACAATACCTCATATGGTGCCATCTCGATACTTGTATGGAAATTGTTATTATAGGCGAACTCTATGAGTGGCAAATGGTTATCCTAAGAGCCTCTAAAATCCAATGCACATGCTCTCAACATATCATCCAGGGTCTGTATAGTCCTCTCTGATTGACCATCTGTCTAAGGAGGAAACGCGATTCCAAAACTCAACTGGGTCCACATCGCTTCCTGAAAATGTTCCCAAAAATGGGAAGTGAAGCGGGCATCCCTATCAGAAGCAATGCTCATTTGAATTCCATATAGCCTCACTATCTCGAGCACATACAAGTTTGCTAACTGGCTCAAAGTACCGATAGCTCTCATAGCTAGAAAATTGGCTGACTTCGTCAACCTATCCACAATCAGCCATATGGTATCATGACCTCTGCGGGTCCTAGATAATCCCATCACAAAATAATGGTGACATGCTCCCACTTTCATGTCGATATTGGTAGAGGCTGCAATAATCTTGTAGGCTTCTAATGCTCTACCTTCACCTGCTGACAAACGAGACACTTAGCAACATATTCAATAATGTCTTTCTTTATCCTAAACCACCAATAAACTTTTTGAAGGTTTTGATACATCTTAGTACTCCTTAGATGTATCGTATACCTTGATGAGTACCTCTGTCAAGATCAACTTCATGATCTCTGGTTCATCAGGAACACATATCCTACCTTTGAACCTTAACAATTCATCAGAACTGAACTCAAAATCAATCTTTGTGCCCCTCTATATCTTCCTGACAATATCACTGCACTGCTGATCAATTCGCTGAGCCTGTTGGATTCAATCTACCAGATCCGAATCTAATCACAGGCTAGCTATCATAAAGCCACTATCAGCATCAGGTAGGGTCACATCCAAACTGAGGATCATGAACTGTTCCAGTAGCTCGTGTCATCATGAATGAGATCAACCCGAGATGCTTTCTACTCAATGCATCAACAACTACATTCGCTTTACCCGGGTGGTACAAGATCTCACAATCATAATCCTTTAAAAGCTCGAGCCATCTCCTATGTCTCATATTCAACTCTTTCTGTAAGAATAGGTACTTAAGGCTCTTATGGTCAGTGTAAACCTGAAATTTCACACTATAGAGATAGTGGTGCCATATTTTTAATGCAAACACTATGACTGCCAACTCTAAATCGTGGGTTGGGTAGTTCCTCTCATGATCCTTCAACTGTCTTGATCCATAGGCTACTACCTTCCCATCTTACACCAATACAGAGCCTAGTCCTTGGTGTGAAGCATCCGCATACACCGAGAAACCTCCTGAGCTGGTAGGAATGGTGCAAATCAGAGTTGTGGTTAATCTCCTTTTTAACTCCTGAAAACTTTCCTCAGACTTATCGTCCAACACGATTTCAACATTCTTTCTCATGAGAAATGTCAAAGGAGCAGCTAATCTCAAGAATCCCTCCACGAACCATCAATAATATCCAGCTGAACCCAGGAAACTTCTGATCTTTATTACAATCTGGTGTCTCTGCCACTATATCACTGCCTCAATCTTCGATGGATCCGCTGACACACCATCTTTTGATACTGTATGACCCAGAAAAGAGATCTGTTCCAACCAAAAGTCGTACTTACTAAGTTTAGCGTACAACTTCTTCTCTCGGATGGTCTGTAGCACTATCCTTAGATGTTGTTCATGCTCCTCTCTAGATCTTGAGTACACCAGTATATTATCAATAAACACAATAACAAATCGATCCAAATACTTGTGAAACACCTCATTCATCAATGACATAAAAGCTGCGAGAGCATTTGTCAACCCGAATGGCATAACCATAAACTCATAATGTCTATACCGGGTGTAAAAAGTTATCTTAAGTACATCTCCATCCCAAATTTTCAACTGATGATACCCAAATCTCAGATCTATCTTGGAAAAGACCTGCGCTCCCCTAAGCTGATCTAACAAGTCATCGATGTGTGGAAGGGGATACTTATTCTTGATGGTCACCTTATTCAATAACTTGTAATCAATAGATAGTCGGAGGCTTCCATCTTTCTTTCTTACAAACAGAACCGGTGCTCCCCAAGGTGAATCGCTCAGCTTGATAAACCCCTTCTCCAGCAACTCTTGTAACTGCTTCCTTAATTCTTCCAACTCAATCGGAGCCATTCTGTATGGTGGCTTGGATATCGGCTCTGTACCAGGTGTCAAATCTATACAAAATTCCATCTCTCTATCGGGAGGTAACTCTGGTAATTCATCCGAAAAGACATCTGAGAATTCCCTGACCACTGGGATGTCTATCAACTCCGGATGTGCCTTATCATTTTGGACAAGTTTATTTTCCCTCTGAATTTTATCATTTTGGACATAGAAGAAGACAGGGAAGTCCCCATTATACTAGGCAGACCTTTCCTAGCTACTGGTAGAACAGTAATTGATGTACAAAAGGGGGAGTTAACTATGAGAGTCCCAGATCAGGAAGTGAAGTTTAATGTTTTCAAACCTTTGAAGCTCGCTGATGACTCTCAAGAATATTTTAAGATGGAGATTGAGGAGAATATAAGGCTTAAGCATATAATATCTAAGAGAAAGAAGGAAGTAGATAGGGCTCAGGAGGATTTAACTGTTAACATTATGTCACCATTTTGGCTAATCCTCCTACTCTTTGCCGTGCTGCTGAGTGTTGTCTTCTTCAACTGCATTTGAAGTGGCTGCGTTTTTCTTTTCACTTTGTATATAGTTCTTTTTCTTTTCTGTTGTTCCTTTCTTTGTTTGTGTTGCAGGATTATTTTCTAGTTTGACTCTTTCAATCAAAGCTTCAGTTCTTTATCATTATCAGAAAGGGGAGTACTTTGTTCTTAAGCTTAAATGTTTATATTGTCTGCACACTGAGGATACTGTGCACTTCAAGTTTGGGGGAGGGGATATCACTTGAGCATTTTTCAAAATTTTGGGCAAAATTCAAAATTTTCTCAAAATTTTTTCGAAAATATGACCTTAAATTGTTTGATTTTGGGATGATCTAATGCTTAGCATGTAGTTTTCCCATATTTCGATACTATGACCCCATGATTTAGTTTGACTTTGATTAACTGAGAAGCATGATTATAGGAAAAGCATGAAGTTAAATTCTTAAATTTATCTTGATTCTGATTGTGATTTCCTCATCTTTGCACATGTCATGACATGAATCGGTATATTTATTTAGAGAAAGCTTATGTGTACATAGGACTGTATTTGTTCAGTTGATTTTGTGCAACATATTCTAGAATTTGTTTGATCTGATCTCGAGGTGAAATATTAGATCACACTTGATTTGGGAGATGATTTAGGCCATCTTTGGATCGTTTGAGCCTTTCTAGCCTTCCTTGTACATATTCTACCCCTAGTCAACCATCTGGGCCAAATAAGCTTTTCTCTGTAAATATATCTGCATTATTTTCCTTAGCTTAAATACTTTGTTCCTATCCCTTACCCCAAAAGCATGAGAAGTCATTGGGATATATTGTGAGCTATATGGGTATTAAGTGATAGTGAAAGAGTATGTATAAAAAAATGATGAAAAAGAAAAAAAGAAGAAGAAAAATATAAAAATAGAATAAAATGTCTAGTGAAATAAATAAGTTTGGGGGAAATAATTAGAGCTCTTACATTATATATCCTAGAAGTAATGCATGTTAAGGGGTAATTAAACCTAAATCGACTTTATCATACCTCAGCCCCAGCCTTACATTACAAGCTTAATGAAGTCCTATTAATCTTTGGTTAAATGTGACTACACTAGTGGAGAGAGAAGTGAAAAGCAAACTTATGGGAATGATCACATGTCATTGACTTTACATTCATTGTGTTGCATAATCTGATTTGGATAATGTACTGTGAAGTGACTTAGACATTTTTCATACACTCACGAGGAATCCAATTTGGGTTAGGACTTATGATTGAATAATTCTAAGTGCTGGACTTGTAATTGTGAGTCTTTGATTTCATAGTCTGTACTTTTTCTTTGAGGATGATATTGGGGAAATTATTGTGTTTTGTACTTGTCATTCCTATAATCATTTTGTTTTGCTTTAGGATAAGCAAAAACTCAAGTTTGGGGGTGTGATAATTCTATATTTTTAGAATTATTTGTGCTTAATTTCTTATTTGATTATTTAAAACCCCAATTTATTTTGTTAATTATCCCTTTTATTTAATTAAAATTCTCATGTTGGCATATAAATTAAATTCAGATGAATTTTGAATATTTCGGTAGAAAATGGACCCGAAATTGGGCTAAAATCGAGATTGAGCTACGCGGACAACACGAGTCATGCCACCTAGCACATCCAATTGGATAAGAAGATCGATGACATGGAAATATCTTTTCAAGGAGCCAATGGTGTGAAGACAAGTGGCCAAAAAAATGCCAACTCATCAAGGATATAGAAATTACAATTTTACCCCTAGTGTGTTTATAAATAAGAAAGGATGACAATTGAAAGAGTATGTAATTTAGGAGTAGGAGTAGTGTAGGTAGAGTAGTTTTTAGAGTTATTTTCCTTTCTAGTATTTCTTTTTATGTTCCCGTTTGTTTTACTATGCATTTCATGTTCTTCATTAGTCTTTGTTTAATTTCATTTTCAATGGAAAATCACTTTCATTTTCATGCTCTCGGTTTGATAAAAACTTATTCTTTTATTGTTAAGTTCTATTTGCATAGTTGATTTCCTAATTGATTAGCTCTTGGTTTCCCAATTTGCTTATGTTTTTTGTTTGTTAAACCATTATTCTTAGTAGCTCTCGGTTAGATTTTTCTTTGGTGCATTCGGGTGGCATATATATTTCATTCATTCTTCCACCTTATGGTTCTGTTGCCTTGATGTGGGTTGATGCTAAGCATTTGTCCACATCATGAGCAAAATGGAACATGGTTGGAGAAGAAAATGAAGAAACTCGAGGTCATTGGAGCTTCTTATTTTTTCGTATCTTGATTTTCGATTTGAACTTTAGAGGGCTACACCCTTCCTCTCGGTTGCATTTTAATTCGCCTCTCACATTGTTGTTTGCAGCTCTAAGCTTTTATTAGATGTATGTTTTATGGTTTATAGCATAGTTGTTATGATTTTGTAAAGAATCGAGACCCACACAGTCCACTCTGTTTAGCTTTGCTCTTTGTTCCGGCTACTGTTCATTTTTTTTTCTTGTCTATACTGCATAGTTTGGTTACTGATGATTATTGGGTGGCTGCAGGGTAGAGATCATGTTTGCTGAATGTGTGTTCTGCCTTAGCTTTCATTGATTACTGCGTGAAACAAAAGGAGATGTGTTGTGCTGCTTGCTTGCGGGACGACTGGTTTGCTTGCTACCATGGACTGGAGATTGAAGAAGGGAAGGCTTGCTGAAGCATTGTAATTGAAGCGAGGAAGACGTTGCCAGTTAGCTGGGCAAAACCAAGATCATCATGGTACCTGGACGCAGTACCAGTGAGCAGACAGAGATGCAGTACAGCAGATAGTGCAGTTGCGTGGCTTACTGATGAATGAAACCGAAGCAGTTGTGGACATTCATGGGCTGTATTGCGTGCAGGAAAGAACCAAGAATGGCAGCTGAATACCTGGAGCAGAGGACACAACCTGTGAGCACAGCCTGGAACTGAGGGCAACCCGTGAGCACCTGGAACCGAGACACACCAGGGCAGAAACAGCAAATGTAGAATGCAGCAGGACAGAGCTGAGAATGCTAGCTGGTTGTCGCCTGCAGCAGCATTGGGACAGTATCGTTGGCAGCCAAGCAGAGTTAGAGTAGCCTGGAGCAAGTTATAGTGTCAGTATTGTGTGACAGACCGAGAATGTCGACCGAACAATAGGCAAAATCCTGGACCAGAAGATAAACCGAGACCTCACCTGGAAATCAAATTGAAATGAAGAATGAACAGTGAATGGAGGGATTTGGATGATTTAAAATTGGTTAAGGCTTGTTTGGCTAGTGCATAATAGTAATTAATTCATTTTCATGCATTGTTAATTTAGTTTAATTTCAATTTTATTTGTTAGCTTAGTTTAGAGTCTTTGATTAAATTGCATGATTAATATTCTTGCTTAATAGTGTAGAGCTTAGTTTTAATTAGGTTGATAATTAATTAAATGTTCATTTAGAATTAAATTAGGGGTGAATTTATCTTAACTTAGTTTAAATGGCATTTTGATTAAGTAGTTTAATTGCATGTTAGGTTAGTTTAATTTAATTAATCTTGCTTGTTATTTTCATAATTGCATTTTATTTTAATTGCGTTAATTAGTTTTAACTGTTTTAATTATTTTTGTAGGTTTTTTATTTTAATTGCGTGGAGCACTGTAAGTAATTTTGCTCGGTTTTATTCTTTTTATTTTATTGCTTTCCAGTATTCTTAACTTTAGACTTAGTAGATCACCCACCTTAATCTCATAATTTGTTAGGATATACTTAGGGTAAGATTAACCGGTAGTTAATTGGGCTAACCAACTTCTCTGAGGGACGATAACTCGGGACTCAAATCCCATTATTACTTGTACGACCCATGCACTTGCGGTAATACCTTTAGGGCCTATTAAGTTTTTGGCGCTGTTGCCAGGGAAGTCTTAATTAGCCATTAGTTAATATCGGTGAAATTATGCTTAGGTGTAATTCTAGCTTGTAAATATTTAGGTTGTAAATATTTAGATCCTTAGTTTAGTTTAGTTAATTTTCTCATAAAAAAATAAAAAAAAAAACTTAAGATTTTTTTTAAAGACTTTTTGATGATTGCATGCGTAGAGCCAGGAGTTATGATTGTTTTCCTTTAATTCCTGAAATTGAACACTTAGAAAAATTCGAAAGGATTCTAGGAAAGTATTAGCTCCGCTGCAAAACATGATGACAGAAAATAGGGAATTTAGAACTTTTGGAGATTATGCAATGCCGACGATTGGAGGATATTATACCGGTATTAGGCCACTAGCTTTCCTTGCTAACAATTTTGAAATTAAGTTCGCAATCCTCCAGATGATCCAGACTTCATTGCAGTTTAGTGGGCTCTCTCATGACAACCCATATGCTCACCTTGGGCAATTCTTGGACTTGTGCAACACGTTTAAACACAATGGATTATCTGATGATGCGTTTAGGCTTAGATTATTCCCCTTCTCACTTAGCGATAGGGCGAGACACTGGTTAACCTCCCTGCCTCCAGGATCCATTTCTACATGGGATGAGTTAGCCCATCAATTTCTATCTAAGTTTTTCCCTCCCTCTAAAATGGCTAAACTCCGTAGTGACATCTTTCTTTGCTCAGTACGACGCTGAATCTCTTTACAAAGCATGGGAACGATAGAAGGAGCTTCTTAGGAAGTGCCCTCACCATGGCCTACCTTTGTGGTTGCAAGTCCAGACCTTCTACAACGGACTTGCAAGCCCAAATAGGACCATTGTTAACGCTACAGTAGATGGAGAGCTAATGTGTAAAACAGAGGAGGAAGCTTACGAGTTGTTAGAAAAGATGGCGGCTAACAACTATCTATGGTCCTCGGAGAGGCAATAGCCAAAGAAGTCAGTGGGTGCTTATGAGCTCGACACACTGTCTACCTTGACCTCTCAAATTGCTAATCTTACGAAGAAGGTAGAGTCGCTCAGTACCCAACATAATCCTCCCACCAGTCCTAATCCGATTTATTCTATCCAAAGTCCTTTTCTTTCCCGCGAGCTGTGTAGTGGTACCCACTTTGTAGATAGGTGTTCGCTCACTTAGAATCGGTTCAGTATGTTGCCCCTTCTCAAATGCAACAGAACAACCCTTTTTCAGACACCTATAATCCAGGGTGTGGGAACTATCCCAACTTCTCCTGGAGCTAAAACCGAGGGCAAACTTCTAGCTCTAAACCTATAGGACTCCCTGGTTTTCAAGCTCCACTGGTTCAGGCACCACCACAGCCGCAATTTCCATACCATCCACCACATCATCCATCCCTACCTTAATTTCAATATCATCCATCACCACCACCACCACCACCACAACCCGTGCAGCCCTAACATTACCATGCACCAGCAGCTGAGAAGAAGCCCTCGTTTGAGGAAATGTTCATGACTATCCTGCAAAATCAAGCTGCCTCAATTAAGAACTTAGAAGTTTAGGTTAGACAAATAACTAGTGCTCTTAGCCAACGTCCTCAAGGGACCCTTCCTAGTAACACTGAAGTTAATCCTATTAAGCAAAAGGAGGGTAAGGAACATGTTAGATCCATCACCCTTAGGAGTGGCAGAGAGCTAGATGAGCTATAAGTTAAGTCTACACCTGAACAACCCATAGTTGATAAACCCTTAAGTTCTAAAGAGGCAGCTCAGAAGGAGCAGGAACATCAGGATCGGGCTGCAAAGGAAATAAAGCTAGGCGCTTCTTCATCTATACCTTCTTCTTCTTCATTGCCTTCCTCGTCCCCTGATTCTACAGAGGTTCCCGCTACATTGCCTCTAGTTAGACCACCAGTACCTTTTCCTCAAAGGTTCCAAAATCAAAAACTAGAACAACAATTCGTTAAATTTCTTGAGGTTTTTAAGAAACTTCACATTAACATTCTTTTCGCAGATGCCTTAGAGCAAATGCTAAGTTATGTGAAATTTCTAAAGGATATCCTCTCGAGGAAGAGAAGACTGGAAGACTATGAGATGGTGGCCTTAACTGAGGAATGTAGTGCCATTGTCCGGAGAAGATTACCCCCAAGCTCAAGGATCCTAGGAGTTTTACCATACCATGCACTATTGGAAATTTATTCTTTGGTAGAGCCCTATGCGATTTAGGAGCTAGTATAAATTTGATGCCACTGTCTATCTATCATAAGTTAGGAATAGGGGATGTCAAGCCCACCACAGTGACCCTCTAGTTGGCTGATCGATCAATTAAATATCTGAAGGGGATTATTGAGGATGTCTTAATAAATGTGGACAAGTTTATCGTTTTAGACATGGAAGAAGACAGGGAAGTCCCCATTATACTAGGCAGACCTTTCCTAGCTACTGGTAGAACAGTAATTGATGTACAAAATGGGGAGTTAACTATGAGAGTCCTAGATCAGGAAGTGAAGTTTAATGTTTTCAAACCTTTGAAGCTCCCTAATGACTCTCAAGAATGTTTTAAGATGGAGATTGAGGAGATTATAAGGCTTAAGCATATAATATCTAAGAGAAAGAAGGAAGTAGATAGGGCTCAAAAGGATTTAACTGTTAACATTCTGTCACCATTTTGGCTAATCCTCCTACTCTTTGCCCTGCTGCTGAGTGTTGTCTTCTTCAGCTGCATTTGGAGTGGCTGCATTTTTCTTTTCACTTTGTATATAGTTCTTTTTCTTCTTTTTTTTTCTGTTGTTTCTTTCTTTATTTGTGTTGCAGGTTTATTTTCTAGTTTGACGCTTTCAATCAAAGCTTCAGTTGTTCATCATCATCAGAAAGGGGAGTACTTTGTTCTTGAGCTTAAATGTTTATATTATTTGCACACTAAGGACACTGTGCACTTCAAGTTTAGGGGAGTGAATATCACTTGAGCATTTTTCAAAATTTTAGGCAAAATTCAAAATTTTTTCAAAATGTTTTCAAAAATATGAGCTTAAATTGTTTGATTTTGGGATGATCTAGTGCTTAGCATGTAGTTTTCCCATATTTCGATGATATGACCCCATGATTTAGTCTGACTTTAATTAACTGAGAAGCGTGATTATAGGAAAAGCATGAAGTTGAATTCTTGAATTTATCTTGATTCTGATTGTGATTTCCTCATCTTATGCACATGTCATGTCATGAATCGGTATATTTATTTAGAAAAAGCTTATGTGTACATAGGACTGCATTTGTTCAGTTGATTTTGTGCATCATATTCTAGAATTTGTTTGATCTAATCTCAAGGTGAAATATTAGATCACACTTGATTAGGGAAATGATTTAGGCCATCTTTGGATCATTTGAGCCTTTCTAGCCTTCCTTGTACATATTCTACCCCTAGTCACTCATCTGGGCCAAATAAGCTTTTCTCTGTAAATATATCTACGTTATTTTCCTTAGCTTAAATACTTTGTTCCTATCCCTTACCCCAAAAGCATGAAAAGTCATTGGGATATATTGTCAGCTATATGGGTATAAAGTGATAGTGAAAGAGTATATATAAAAAAAAATGATGAAAATGAAAAAAAAAGAAGAAAAATACAAAAATAGAATAAAATGTCTAATGAAATAAATAAGTTTGGGGGAAATAATTAGAGCTCTTACATTATAGATCCTAGAAGTAATGAATGTTAAGGGGTAATTAAACCTAAATCGACTTTATCATACCTCAGCCCTAGCCTTACATAACAAGCTTAATGAAGTCCTATTAATCTTTGGTTAAGTGTGACTACATTAATGGAGAAAGAAGTGAAAAGCAAACTTATGGGAATGATCACATGTCATTGACTTTGCATTCACTGTGTTGCATAATCTGATTCGGATAATGTACTGTGAAGTGACTTAGACATTTTTCACACACTCACGAGCAATCCAATTTGGGTTAGGACTTATGATTGAATAATTCTAAGTGCTGGACTTGTAATTGTGAGTCTTTGATTTCATAGTCTGTACTTTTTCTTTGAGGATAATATTGGGGAAATTATTGTGTTTTGTACTTGTCATTCCTACAATCATTTTGTTTTGCTTTAGGACAAGCAAAAGCTCAAGTTTAGGGGTGTGATAATTCTATATTTTTAGAATTATTTGTGCTTAATTTTTTAATTAATTATTTAAATCCCTAATTTATTTTGTTGATTATCCCTTTTATTTAATTAAAATTCTCATGTTTGTAGATAAACTAAATCCGGATGAATTTTGAATATTTCGGTAGAAAATGGACCGGAATTGGGCTAAAATCAAGATTGAGCCACGCGGACAACACGAGTCCTACCACCTAGCACATCCAATTGGACAAGAAGATTGATGACATCGAAATATCTTTTCATGGAGCCAATGGTGTGAAGACAAGTGGCCAAAAAAATGCCAACTCATCAAGGATGTGGAAATTACAATTTTACCCCTAGTGTGCTTATAAATAGGAAAGGATGACAATTGAAAGAGTATGTAATTTAGGAGTAGGAGTAGTGTAGGTAGAGTAGTTTTTAGAGTTATTTTCCTTTCTAGTATTTCTTTTCATGTTCCTGTTTGTTTTAATATGCATTTCATGTTCTTCATTAGTCTTTGTTTAATTTCATTTTCAATGGAAAATCACTTTCATTTTCATGTTCTCGGTTTGATAAAAACTAATTCTTTTATTGTTAAGTTCTATTTGCATAGTTGATTTCCTAGTTGATTAGCTCTCGGTTTCCTAATTTGCTTATGTTTTTGTTTGTTAAACCATCATTCTTAGTAGCTCTCGGTTAGATTTTTCTTTGGTGCATTCGAGTGGCATATATATTTCATTCATTCTTCCACCTTACTGTTGCCTTGATGTTAGTTGATGCTAAGCATTTGTCCACATAATGAGCTAAATGGAACATGGTTAGAGAAGAAAATGAAGCAACCCGAGGTCATTGGAGTTTCTTATTTTTCTGTTTCTTGATTTTCGGTTTGAACTTTAGAGGGGCTACACCCTTCTTCTCGGTTGCATTTTAAGTTGCCTCTCACATTGTTGTTTGCAGCTCTAAGCTTTTATTAGATGTATGTTTTATGGTTTATAGCATAGCTGTTATGATTTTGCAAAGAACCGAGACCTACACAGTCCACTCTATTCAGCTCTGCTCTTAGTTCCCGCTACTGTTCATTTTTTGTTTCTTATCTATACTGCACAGTTTCGTTACTAGTGATTATTAGGTGGCTGCAGGGTAGAGATCACGTTTGCTGAATGTGTGTTTTGCCTTAGCTTTCATTGATTGCTGCGTGAAACAAAAAGGAGATGTGGTGTGCTGCTTGCTTGCGGGACAATTGGTTTGCTTGCTACCACGGACTGGAGATTGAAGTAGGGGAGGCTTGCTGAAGCATTGTAACTGAAGCGAGGAAGACGTTGCCAGTTAGCTGGGCAAAACCAAGATCATCATGGTACCTGGACGCAGCACAAGTGAACAGGCAGAGATGCAGTACAGCAGATAGTGCAGTTGAGTGGCTTGCTGATGAATGAAATCGAAGCAGTTGGGGACGTTTAGAGGCTGTGTTGCGTGCAGGAAAGAACCACGAATGGCAGCTGAATACCTGGAGTAAAGGACACAACCCGTGGCACAGCCTGGAACCGAGGGTAACCCTTGAGCACCTAGAACCGAGACACACCAGGGTAGAAACAGCAGAAGAAGAATGCAGTAGGACAGAGCTAAGAATGCTAGCTGGTTGTTACCTAGAGCAGCAGTGGGACAGTATCGTTGGCAGCTAAGCAGATCTAGAGTAGCCTGGAGCAAGTTGCAGTGTCAGTATTGCATGATAGACTGAGAATGGAGGCCGAACAGCAGGCAAAAGCCTGGACCAGAGGACAAACCGTGACCTCACCTGGAAATAAAAATGAAATAAAGAATGAAGAGTGAATGGAGGGATTTGGATGATTTAAAATTGGTTAAGGCTTGTTTGGCTAGTGCATAATAGTAATTAATTCATATTCATGCATTGTTAATTTAGTTTAATTTCAATTTTATTTGTTAGCTTAGTTTAGAGTCTTTGATTAAATTGCATGATTAATATTTTTGCTTAATAGTGTAGAACTTAGTTTTAATTAGGTTGATAGTTAATTAAGTGTTCATTTAGAATTAAATTAGGGGTAAACTTATCTTAACTTAGTTTAAATTGCATTTTGATTAAGTAGTTTAATTGCATTTTAGGTTAGTTTAATTTAATTAATCTTGCTTTGTTATTTTCATAATTGCATTTTATTTTAATTGCATTAATTAGTTGTAACTGTTTTAAGTATATTTGTAGGTTTTTTATTTTAATTGCGTGGAGCACTGTAAGTAATTTTGCTCGGTTTTATTCTTTTTATTTTATTGCTTTACAGTATTTTTAACATTCGACTTAGTAGATCACCCACCTTAATATCATAATTTGTTAGGATATGCTTAGGGTAAGATTAACCGATAGTTAATTGGGCTAACCAACTTCTCTGAGGGACGATAACTCGGGACTCAAATCCCATTATTACTTGTACGACTCGTGCACTTGCGATAATACCTTTAGGGCCTATCAATTACCCATCGTATTAGGAGCATTTCTGCCCAGGAAGAAGATAAAGGTCGTCTCATACTCATCCACCCTCCTGCTCCCTTGGGTCAGTCCCAAAAATGCCATCTTCATCTTTTGCTGTGCAGTATCCTAAACATACTGTCTCTGGAAAGCCTCTAAAAATACATCCCAGCTGATCTCTGTATGCCAAGCTCTCAAAATAGGCCTGGTGGATTTTCACCAATGTTCTGTTGATCCCTTCAGCATGAATGCAGCGAACACTACCATCTCGATAGTAGTACACTGAAAGAACCTATATAACTTCTCAAATTCATTTATCCAATCCTCTGCAGCTACTGGGTCCTTAACTCCACTGAAAGACAATGATCCAAACATCTGGAACTACCGCAGTCTATCCAAATCACAACCATAACTCCAGCCTCTACTGCCCTGTGGTGTAGCAGTAGGCGTAGGCATATCCTGTGCAGGTGGGGGTGTAGGTGTATCTGTCGTCTGAGGTCTCTGGGCTGGCCGTGACCGTGCCTCATGAGTTGTTGCCTGCTCAGCATCACCCCGCGTAGCGAGACTTTGTCTACCCCCAACTCCAGGTAAAGATTGAGTGACCAACTCCAAGATCATCTTTATGCTTCGTTCTATCCTCGCGAAGCGTGCCTCAGTGCTCTTGGGTCACTCTTCCCGACCCTATGGAGCATGTTCAACCTTAGCCTCCATCTCAATTTCTTCCTGAGTCTCGTGTGTTTTTGGCTCAACACTACCCCCTGGCTTACCTCTACGGCCTCTAACTTGCGCTCTCGCCCCTCTACTGTGACTAGTGTTAGGATAATGCTCAATTCCCTACATACACATCAATTTCGTAGTCAACCTATCGACACATCAATTTCTTAGTCAACCCATCGACACATACACAATTTGTATCTAAACAAGCACAGTAACATGGAGATGTAATTTTCCAACTTATTAAGTGATTTAGGCACCGACACATGTCAGACCAACTCAGCTCTGATACCAACTTCTATCACGACCCTCAACTTACCAAAAATCGTCACAAATTTTTTTCGCCTTTCATACATTATTTATTATTCGTCCTTACCTTACCTCAATCGTGATCAGCTACACTCTCAACAGTTAGGCTATGTGTCACTGTCTACCTCATCCAACCATAACAATTTAATTTGCATTGTAATTTAGAAGTAAACACTTGTATAAATAAATCAGAGTTATTTACATGTGTTTACATTGCTTTACATCCCCAGTGGTTACATTCAAAATACTACTGTGCTATGGTAAGTTTAGATACAAAATAATATAAGTGTGTATACCTTACGTGAAGGGATGCAGCGGATACCAAAAAGGAACCTCCAGTCGCCCTCAGCCTATACTCAATACTCTGTAGAGAGGGAAAATAAGGGGGTAAGCAAACAACACGCTCAGTAAGGCAATCACGCGAACATGTAGATACTGCACTATCTACATGATCGTGATGCCATTCTCAAAACCATGCAATTTCTCATCACACCTCAAAAGCATGTGAAAAACTAGTGTGAGCTAAGCTCCAACAGTCATGCATATTAAACAAATCAAATCTCATGTGAGTCATACTCTAGCACGCTTTCATTCTCATGAAATCCATGTAGGTGGCTCAATTCTTTGCAAAGCATGGTTATAAACCAAATCAAATCATTTCTGTTGCAAAATCATTTCAAATGTCAGGCAACCTACCCATCACTTGCTAAAAAGCATTAAAACAGGATTTTCAAAGCATCATGCTTTTGTTTTCATGCACATTTCATCTAAACCCAACTCTTGCCCTTCAAACTCCCATTTCATTTCCTAATACCACATGCATTCTAGAAAACATTATACACCCAAATTGCGCACAGATATCTCTAAGAGTCCATGCAATTCCCTTACCTCGATTTACTTGGGTGTGACTCTCTTCGTCTTAGCTTCTTGCGCTTTTGGCTCAACTTGCTCCGGTGTATCCTTGGGAGCTGCAAATCATTCACCAATCACATGAGTTATTGTTGCTAACTCACATTTTGACTTCAACTAGTCAAATTCATTGAGCCTATTTCGTTAAGTTTGGCCCATTTTTGCATTTAGTCATCATCAAGCCATTTCCAACTAATTTATCTAGTAAGTCACTTAGTTACTTGTTTAGGACTTTATGTGAAATACTCTACCCTTACTCTCTCATTCATTTATAGAATTTGCCCAATGCCTTAAATACACATTTTACCCTTTTTTGGATAAGTTTCACAATTTATTCCATAACACCATCTTAAAATCATACTCAAAACACCATTATCACCTTAAGATATCCCATTCATCATTAACTACAATACATTTCACTTTCTCACACTAACCCATTTCTAGGTTATAATTATTCCATTGCATTCTAGATAGTTTCTACTATTAATATGCACATCAATCAACTATAAAATCAATAACTAAACAAATAAACTTGGATTCGTGCATTAGAAACTCACCTAGATTGATTTCCTCCTTGCTCCAAATGGAAATGCTCCTTGTTCCTTAAATCGAACAAATGGGGAAATGACTCCAACCTATGTTGCTCTTCTCTTTAATATGAACAACTTTGTATCTAATAGTCTTCCCTCAAATCTTTATGAAAATAGGTGGATTTAGGAGTGAGAAAGCTAGGTTTTTGATTGAAAATGGAAAGGAATGGTTTTGTCCCGTGAAATGCAGATTTTCACTGCTCTTATTTATAAAATTGCTTGATGAGATCGATCTGCATTGGGTGGAGATCAATCTGATCCTCTTAAATCCCTCATTTTCACGACATTTTGAAGGCATGAGATTGATCTGTCGAGGGCTTGAGATCGATCTGCCTCAGGCAAAGATTTAAGGAGATCGATCTTCTCCAACCTGAGAGCTAAGGAAATCGATATGCTTGCATTAAAGATCGATCTCTTCATTACAGAATGCTTAGCAGATCGATCTGTCCTATTCCATTGCTCAAATAAGAGCATTTTTTGCTCTTCCATATTGATCTCTCATCCTAAGAGATCGATCTGGCATTCGTATTTTCCAGATTTTACTTCAGTTTTCTGTAGTAACTCACACAAAACATCCTTAATTTGCTGCCATAGTCATTTAATCATCCAACCACCTTTAAGACTTGAAAATGACATTCATTCATACTTATACACATTAAAACTTGTTTGCAATCATTGTATAACCAAAGGTATACAATATATGTCTAAATGGAAGTACCAAGATTTACACAACTCATGCAATTTCATTCCATTGTACCACACCACTTAAAACTCAATATTTTCACATTCCACTCATAGAAATATCCTTCTTACACTCGCTATACACTTTAAAATTTGTGTGTATTCATTTCACAATCCAATATATACCTTACATAATTAAATGGAAGTTTTACAAAAATTAAGGGTATTACAGTTTCTTTACATATGACAAATCATTCTTGAGCTCCAATGGCTAATACCGAATCATAGGAGTTGGATCTGGATGGTACTTCCGAAGTATCAATATATGGATGACATTATGTATGCCTGCTATCTCTAGTGGCAATGCTAGCCTATAGGCCTTCTCTCCCACATGCTTCAATATCTTAAACGGTTCGATATACTGAGGGCTCAACTTACCCTTCTTACCGAACCTCATAATCACTTTCGAGGGAGAGACTTTCAAAAATACTGAGTCACGCACAATGAACTCTAGTGGCCTCCATCTCATGCCAACGTAACTTTTCTGTCTGCGCCGAGCTGTTCTCAATCTCTCACATATCAACTAAACAACCTCAAAGGCTTACTGTACCAAATTAGGAGCAAAATTTTCCTTTCACCCACTTCTTCCTAACCAATTGGGGAATGACACCTTCTACCATACAAGGCTTCGTACGGTGCCATCCCGATACTCGAGTGGTAACTATTGTTGTATGCAAATTTGACTAATGGTAAGTGATCATCCCAGGAGCCTTTAAAATCAATAACAGTCGCTCTCAACATGTCCTCTAATGTCTGGATGGTTCTCTCTGACTGACCATCGATTTGAGGATGGAAAACAGTACTGAAACTGAATCGGGTTCCTATAGCTTCTTGAAATTGTTCCCAAAAGCGAGAAGTGAAGCGGGAATCCCTATCTGATATGATGCTCACTAGTACACCATGTAGCTTTACTATCTCCCGTACATACAACTCTGCTAAACTACTCAAAGTATTTGTAACTTTCATAGCTAGAAAGTGGGTGGATTTCGTCAGTCTGTCAACCACTACCCAGATAGCATCATGGTTCCTCTTAGTCCTCGGTAATCCCATGATCAAATCCATGGTGACATGCTTCTATTTTCGAGTTGGTACTGGTAGAGGCTTCAACAACCCTGCAGGTTTTTAATGCTCTACCTTCACTTGCTGACATATTAGACATCTTGCCACAAACTTTACGATATCTCTTTTCATCCTTGACCACCAATACACTTTTAAAAGGTTTTAGTACATCTTATTACCTCTCAGATGCAATGTGTATCTCGATTAATGAATCCTGCCTCTAAACCTCAGTATGCTATCATCACTCACAAAGAAATCGGCCATATCACCCCTCTGAATCTGACTCGAACGATCCTCACACAATAGATCGGCATGCTGAGTCTAGCGTATTCGGTCAATCAAATCTGGTTCCACTCGCAAGCTAGCTATCACACAGTCTCGGTCAATATCAAGAGGGTTTATATCAAACCTGAGGTGAGCAAACTGCTCGAGCAGCTCCTATTCTCTGACCATCATGTGTGATACCATTCTGAGACTCTTTCTACTCAGGGCATCAGTCACAACATTAGCTTTTCCTGGTTAGTACAATATCTCGCTCTCAAAATTCTTTAGAAGCTCCATCCATCGTCTCTACCTCATATTTAACTCTTTCTGTGAAAACAGATATCTGAGGCTCTTATGATCTATATACACCTGAAATTTCTCACCGTATAAGTAGTGGTGCCATATTTTCAATGCAAATACCATGGCTGCCAACTCTAAATCATGGGTCGAGTAGTTCCTCTCATGGTCCTTAAGCTATCTAGATCCATAGGCTACTACATTCCTGTCCTGCATCAACACATAGCCCAGTCCTTGTCCGGAGGCATCTGTATATACTAAGTAACCTCTTGAGCTTGTGGGTATAGTGAGAATAGGTGTGGTGGTTAGTCTATGCTTTAGTTCACAGAAACTACTTTCATATTTATCATCCCACTCGAATGTTACATTCTTTCGACTGAGATATGTCAACGGAACAGCCAGCTTGGAGAATTCCTTGACAAATCGTCGGTAATAACCTATTAAATCCAAGAAACTGAGGATCTCTGTAACCGTCTTGGGTCTTTCCCACTGTATCGCAGCCTCAATCTTGGACGGATCCACTGATACACCCTCTCTCGAGATTATGTGACCCAAAAACGATAACTGACTCAGTAAAAAATCACACTTGTTGAGTTTAGCATACAACTTCTGATCTCAGAAGGTTTGTAACACTGTTCTCAAATGCTGCTCATGCTCTACCCTGGACTTTAAGTATACCAATATGTCATCTATAAACACAATCACGAATTTGTCTAGGTATCGCTTAAACACATCATTCATTAAAGCCATAAACGCTGCAAGAGAATTCGCTAACCCAAATGGCATAACCAAAAACTCATAATGGCCATAACGGGTCCAAAATGCTGTCTTGGGTACATCTCCACTCCGAATCCTTATCTGATGATACCCAGACCTCAGATCAATCTTCGAAAAGACTTGTGCTCCCTGTAACTGATCTAATAGATCGTTTATCCGTGGAAGGGGGTACTTATTCTTGATGGTAGCCTTGTTCAACAACTGATAGTCTATACACAGTCGAAGACTCCCATCCTTCTTCTTTACAAATAGAACTAGTGCTCCCTAAGGTGATACACTCGGTCTGTGAACCCCTTGTCTAACAACTCTTGCAATTACTTCTTTAGCTCCTCCAATTCAATTGGAGCCATTCTATATGATGGATTGGATATCAGTTCAGTTCCAGGTACCAAATCAAATCTCTATCTAGTGGCAACCCTAGTAATTCTTCTGAAAAGACATCGAGAAATTCTCTAACCACTGGGATGTCAACTATATCTGGGTACACCTTATCCAAATCAACCACATAGGCGATAAAATTTTCAACATATTATTATTACATTCGTTAGCAAAATAATCCATCTTTAGAGATAATTTACTACTTCTTCCATTACTTTTTAAATCTTACAACATACTTTTCAAGGATAGAAAACATTACTGTCGTAGCATAACAGTCTAAAACAGCATGGTTTGCAGCCAACCAATCCATTCCTAATATTACATTGAAATCCTTCATAGCTAGTAGGATGAGATTGACCGACATGTCCTTTTCCCCTACTTTTAACTTACAAATCTTACATACATACTTCGTTATTACATTGTCTCTCACTGAGTGCTTATAAGTAAGATTCTACCTAAGAGTACAGGTTTCACACGTTCACACAGTTTACATGCAAATGAAGGCGATATGAATGAATGCATGGCACCAGGATCAATCAATGCTAATGCTTCAATATCAAAGATAAAGATGATTCCTTTAATCACATCTGAAGAAGTCTCTACATAAGCTTGGTCCAATGCAAACACTCACCCTTAACCATCAGCTTGCTTCCCTTTCTCTTCAGCTGTGGCTTTCCTCTTAGGTGTAAGTGTCGCAGTCGTAGCCTTCTTTGGCTCCTTGCATTTTTGTGGGGCTGAATCTATCAACTCTGGGCATTCTCGAGCTATGTACCTTGGTTTACCACACCTATAACATGATCTCATCAATAATGGGCATGGTCTACCCCCATGATATCTACCACATGACCTGCACTACTCTGTGGTAGGTCGAGGTCCACCAATAACTATGCCCATCGATGCTGGATGAACTGGAGGCTTCGCAGGCCTCTCTCGTACCTCCTCAATCTTAGGCCCTTTACCAAATAACCTTCGACCATTTTGGAACCCTCTGTTATCAACTGACCTCATTCGATCTCTATCTCTGCCTTTACCACTCCTACTCAATTCTAAGGCATGCAACTCATAATCTTGCTCACATAGTTGAGCTCTGCGTATAGCCTCATCATAAGTGGTAATGTCCAATGGAGCTAGTCGAGCTCTGATGGAAGGTCTCAATACCTCAAGGAATTTCTGAACCTTTCTGTCCTTAAAAATCATAGTGACTGTATCATATTTATCCAGGGATGTGAATCTAGACTCATACTCATCCACCGTCTGGTTCCCCTAAGTGAATGTCATAAATTCCGTCTGCATCTTTCTCTAAGCAATAGTTGGAATGTATTGCCTCCTGAATATATCCCATGTCACAATCGGGTGTCGTGCACTCAACATCAGCTGTGTGACCATCCGCCAATGTTCAGCCTAATCCTCTAATACAAAAGCCGTAAAGGTGACCTTCTCGGTGTCAGAGCAATGAAAAAATCGGTAGAGCTTCTCCATACTATGTATCTAATGCTCAACTAACACTGGGTTCTTTACCCCATTAAATAAAGGTTGTTTGAACTTTTGAAACTCTCTCAGTCTACCCAGATCACAATCATAAACTCTTTAACCACCAACCTATTGTGGAGCTACAGGATCCTGAACTGGTGAGGGAATGTCCTGAACTGGAGGGGGTACAGGTATCTCTGCCTCTGCATCTCGAGGTCTCGGTGTAGGCTATGTTGGCTCATGTCTCTTAGGTGCAACAGCCTGACTAGCCGAGTTCTCCTATCTGGCCATATCCGGTGTAAACATCTCCATTACCGTGTCTACACTGCGCTATACATTCCTCAGCAGCCTCACTAAGACCGAGTGGATCTCTACTAGAACTAGACCTATTGTGTCTCTCGGGCTCACCTCTATGCCCTTGAGAGCACGAACTCTCTCTTCTACGAGTACGTCATCTATCAGACATCCTGTATACTCAAAATAAGTGTCTCAGTCACATTTTCCAGCTTGGTATACACAATTGTATCCTAATAATGCACAGTACTTTGAGGATGTATAATTTCCTAAATATGGATACTGACTCACATCAGACCAACTCAGCTCTGATACCATTAATTCTATCATGACCCTCACTCCCTGTCTGTGACCGTTACTTTACCACTTACAGTTAGGCTGTGAGTCAACATCCGATCCATTTCTCATCCATTTATAGTTTAATCAATTCAATTAAAAGAAGTAAAATAGAAACTGGACTTTTAAATATATGTGCGGAAGCGTTTACATCAGTTTCTATTATATACATCCCCCAAAATACAAAATACAAACTTTACTGTGCATTAATTTATAGGATACAAAATTTTTCATCTCAGTGTATACCTCTTTATACTGCTGGATGACCGTAGAAACAAGATAGCAGGGATGACTGCAGTGTACTCACTACTGCGTAGTATCTGTGGAGGAGGAAATAAGGGGATAAGCTAACGTGCTCAGTAAGGAAAATATGAAAGCAGGTAGATAACTACACGATCTACATGCTATAATACATATATATACATTCATTTTCCTTATAAAACATATGCATTTTCTTTAAAATAGCTTTCATCAATGTGAAACCATTAATTCGCTAGATGGGTATATGCATATTCACACAGTATCACACAGTTTAGCATAGCATAATCTATTCACACAGTTTCATACATAAAAAATGCTTTACATTAGTAAGAAATATATTTGAGACATAATATATGGGTTATCGTTTCCCCAGACACACAGCAGGGGAGACATATGTCACCTCACAAAGTAGTGACAACGTCGTATCACACAGATATAAGAAAGACTTATGGCCTTAGTCGGATTTCAAGCTACACTGATCAGGTGTGCGGGAATTATACGCTTGGGGAGGCGGATCAACCATCCCTTTAGCCCATACTCGAATCACGACACATCGTACTCCATGGCTAACGCTTACGGTACATCGTGCTCCCGTTGATCCTTATCACCCATTTTCCTTATCTTAAAATCGCGTGTGAATAGGTCAGTGCAAGACATACAACGGTACATGACGGCTTAAGCACGGTTTTGTACTCATTACATCTCATTCATAAATCATGTGTGAGCAGGTCAATGCATGACACACAACAATACATGACAGCTCTAACATGGTTTATTCAACACACAGCATAATCATGAAAACCTCATGTGAGCAACTCAGCGTAAGACACACAGTATACCTGAGGCATCGAGCACGGTATTACTAGGAAATTACATGTAAGCATAGTCAGACAAATACACATAGTAATACTTAAAGGCTCTAGCATGATTCCCAAAAATCTAGTGTGAATATCTCGAGTGGAACACACAGCATCACTCAAGGAATCAAACACTGTCAGACCCGGATTTTTTGTAGCTTATTTCCTTATGATTCCTATGTGTGTGAACACTATGTAATTATAGTTGAATCATAAGAAGAGTATTTACTAACATGCAATCGACAATTTGATAAATTAAAAATGCATGTAAGCTACATAACAACGAGATAAGGGTTAAGTTAATTCCCGAACGAGTGCAGGGGTAAAACGGTCAAATGACTGACATTCGGTATAATTTCGATCAGGGAATTTCATTAAAAATATGAAATTAAGGAATCTTGATCAAAATCGAGGAAAATATTTAATTTCGAGCCCAATTGATCAAGATATGAATTTATTAGAATTTATCAGAATTTTTACCTCGAAAAATGAGCCCAAAAATAGTGGAAAAATATACCGAAAAGGTAAAATCGGACTGATAAATTCATTTACGAATTAAATGAATTTAATATGATTTTTTAAGATATTTTTAGATATTTATGGTATATTTTTGGGATTTTTATTATTATTTTATAATAAAATAATAATAAAAATATATTATAAAAAAAAAAGGGGGAAACAGATTGAAAATCGGGGAGAGAGAACAGAGAAAGCGCGTGGAAGCCGACCGAGGGAGAAGGTCACCGGACGGCGAGCACAGGCCACCCCACGGCCAGCCAAGCGGCCGGAAAGGAAGAGCAGGACCGTGCGCACCCATCGGCACCGGTTACGATCTCCACCGACGCCGGACGCCGGCGAATCGAAGAGGAGAAGCCGCGGCGGAAAAGAAGAGATTCGGCGGCCACCGACGGTGCTTGGTCCCGATCAAGCCTAGCCGAGTGTTGCCCAGGCTTAGGCGTACCGAACGGCGGTGGTTATGCGTCAGGAACCGGCCGGAATACGCCGGCACGGCCAAAGGATGCCTGAACCGGTAGGCGGTTCAGGGGAGAAGGTTCTGTGCTGAACCGGACCGGACCGGTTCAGCCAAGGAGAAAAGGGGAAAAAGAGGAAAAAGAAAGAAAAAGGAAAAGGAAAATTTTTGAGATTTCACCGGACTTCGGGTAAGTCGATACGAGGTCAAAAGTGACCGATTTGATTTCCGATGAATTTATTTAAATTATATTTAATCGAAAATTGACCCGGAGTTAAATATAATAAATTGTGCAGTTCGACGATAAATTTCGAACGGAAGCCCGATCGAACTTCGATTTGCGTACCATCGCATATTCTCGGGTAAGTAAAGTTCATTTATGACAATTTATGTGATTATTGCGTATTTAAGATTTATTTTACGCATTTCGGATTAAATTCCGTATTAGTGAATTATATTCGAAATTTTGAATTAAATGTCGTAAATAATATACGGGCTATCCAAAGAGCTTGGAATAAAGCCCAATGGGTATTGATAGGCCCAATGAGTCGATAGACCCTGATGAAGAGAAATAATAAGTGGAAAACGGGCTTAATACAGATTAAGGCCCATTAAGGATTTTTAAGGCCCATTAAGGGAAATTGAACTGTATTAATGTGTAATACAGTAGGAAAATGATAATTAACCTGAGGAATGGTTATTTACAGCTCCAGAGTTTACATCGAGAGCTGATCGGACTGCGGGAATTAGCAGCACCGAGGAAGTGAGGTCACTTGACGTGATCCGAGGTAAGGGACTTTTGCGAGTAGTTAGAGATACCTGCACGTATTTTCAACTGTTTCTGCATTCACTTAAAAACTCTGAGGGTCAGAGAAAGTGAATAATAATTATTGCGACCCGATAGTGGCAAATTACGATTTTGCCCCTAGTTAGTCAAAAAGTCAACTTTTGTGAGAAGTTGCAAAAAACATGGAAAATACTATTGTGAGTGTTTAAATGCTATTAGCATGAAAATAAATAGATGGGCTAATGATTTTAAGGTTGATATGACTTAAGCACACTTTTAGTGCTGATTTTGATGTTTTATAAACAATCCCTTTTAAAATAGCCATCTATCATATTATGTGAGAATGAATCGTGCTAGAGCATAGCTCGCACTAGGATTCATATGTTTCCCACATAATATTAGTGCTGGATTTGATACGCACTATATTTTCATAACATGCATGATAGAGTACTGGAGTTTTACTCGTACTCAGCTTTAAATGATATATGCATGACAGAGTGCTAGAGCGATTGGCTCGTACTCGATTCTTCATGGTTTATACATGACATAGTACTGGGAGCTATTGCTCGTACTTGATTTTGATATTGTGCATAGCATAGTACTGGGAGCTATTGCTCGTACTTGATTTAATACATAAACTATGCATTGACCTAGTTGCTAGAGAGTGCTCGCACTAGAGTCGAGTTTTATGATGTGAAACAGTGTTTGAGCGGAGTAACGACTGTGAGTCGCACTCAAAACGCACACTGTATGTGATATGTAATACATGTTGAAACCCATGCCTGAGACCTTGCGTGACTGTGTGTCATAGCTAGAGAGGATATCCGCATGAGGTTGGTATAGACGTGGTATGATATTTCCACAGGCGCGAGGGCTAAGACCTCTGTTAGGCACCCTGACTGTGATGTTGATATGTTCCACGGGTGTGAGAGCTAAGTCCTATAGTAGGCACTCTGGCCGTGAGAACGGGTCCACGGGTGTACTTTGTACCGTGTCTGAGTGGCACGAGGTGTACGCTGTACCGTGTGTTGTTATGGAGTTGAGGAGGATATAGCTGACGGTTGTGATGGACTGACCCCCCTCCCGTTACAGCGGTGATGCCCCGCACACCTAGTACTGTGTTGCTTGGGATCACATCGGATCTGATCATAATCCAGGATACTATTTACATGTACCACAGAGTCTTACATGATATATCACATTGGTTGATTTACTGATTTAAACTGCGGACAGACCTGAGGGATGGGTCGGACTCCGATTTGTGTTGTGAATCATTTGATGCCATATTTATATGTGATTTAAATATGCATGGCATGATTTACATAAAGGCATGATTTATATATAAATGCATTGTGTTGCACTACATGCCTACTTTTGAGAAATAAAGCATGATTTCTGTACAGGGGATTTATTCTGTACAAGTACATATATATTATATTTCGAGAGATGTTTTTAAAGTGAGTTAAGGAAATAATGTTTTCAAGGCATAGCACAATTTTTTCTAGTAGATAGTGTGGATATCTACTTGCTTGCCTGATTTCCTTACTGAGCGCATTATGCTCACCCCCTTTTCTTTACATCTCTCTACAGAGCGTCAGTAGAGCGAGAGTTATCGCGGGAGAGTGTCCCAGAGTCCACTACTAGTTCCTATCGATTCATCAGGTATACTTATTATGTACAGTTGTGTATCTAAACATAGAAACAGCACAGTGATGTATACATTATATATTATGGGGAATGTGATTGTATTTGTATAAGATTTTATATAAAATCTTACATGTATAATAAAAGCAGCTACAGTCAAAATTAATATATTGACAAGTATGTATGAGAATGAATATTATGGTAAGTGGAGACTCTGACATCGAATCACAACCCAACCATTGAAGAGAGGAAAGGTAAGTTAAAATGCGAAAAATTTATAGTGATTTTTGGATAAAGTCAAGGATTGAAACTGGGGTCCTGACAAACACTCTTTTATTTTTCTTAAAAATCCCTTTGAAAATAATGTGCAAACAGGGTTGGTCAATCTACCGTTGCCCTTCAGGCTCTAGCACGATTTCACATAGAAAAGAATTAGAAGGGGCTTCATATATAGTCATGAGTGAGAGGGTAAATCTCCCTTCAATCACTCGTTAGAAACATTTCATGCAACTGGTTAAACTGGGAGCTCGACTATTATTATTCTTTCACAAAACGTTTGCAAAAACCTCTATTCACAACAATCATAGAAGTCATGCAATTCATACTCATAGACTTATTCTCAAACGTAGTTTTCACATAGATATATCAATATCTATGCATTTATCGCATACATTCACACACAATAGGTAAGAAAACATACGTATAGCTATCTCTAATAGCTTGCTTACCTCAAATCACGATTGAATAATTTTCCTTCGATTTTCACCTCTCGTGATCCATCATATCGACTCTAATTATATCCTTTGGAGCTAAAATTGTCTATTACACACATCAGTATATTGTCATATACTTCATTTCACTTGCATGATATTTAAATCAATGCATCAGGCCATTTATATCTCATTTGGCCTCATTACACTATTATCGAGCTTTATCCTTCATAAGTCCATTTCGAGCATATCACTTGTTTTCAAGAATTTCTTAGACTCCTCGAGTCTATTGATTCGTATTAAATCAGTATTAAGCTTACAATACCATCAAGTTCATTATTTCATTTTATTGTGGTATTTCATCGAATACCTCATATACTCACTTTCAGCTATTTTTGTTGCTATCACATGGATTTCACCAAACTACTATACAATAACATCAATACATACTTAGTTCATTATTTAATCCTTGCCTACTAGTCCTTTCCTCACTTTGACACATTAAACCATTTATAGTTCTTAGAAGGTTAAACATGAACTAAGATGTTTCAACCATAAATCTATATATCAATCAACTCATACAAGTACAAAGATTAACATATATGAGATTGATGCATTGAAATCTTACCAATCTCAGCTTTTCTCATTTTTCACAACTTTGAGGAAAAACTCTCTTTCTCCTTTGATTTAGTGATTCAGCCTCTCGTTCACAACTCTGTTGTTCTTCTACACTTTCGGAACAACTTTGATGAATTAAACTTTTCTCCAATCTTAATGGAAAGTGTTGATAGTCTAAAGAGTAAAAACTAGGTCACTTAGTTTCAAACTGGAAAGGTTTTAATGTTTCTCCCGTGAATTGCAGTTCAACAGCCCTGTTTTATAGAAATTACTTGATGAGATCGATCTCCATAAGTGAGGGATCGATCTGTTGCTGCTTTTAGCCTTCCTGAATTTAGTTTTCAAGCTTAAGAGATTGATCTATCAAAGAGCATGAGACCGATCTCGGCCACGCAAAATGCTTCACAAATCAATCTGGCAAGGAAATGAGATCGATCTTGTCACGCCCCGGAAGAGCGGAAAATAGGGCTAATTTAAAACTTTTTACTTATTAATTCACAATTAAGGGTGCATTCCTGTGCAATGTCATACATCATCATAATTATCATGCCTCAGGATCTCATCATAATATAGTATATATTGTATTATATACATTACTCAATTCCAAGTTAATTAATCCTAATACATCCCGTACATCGTTGTACAATAAGTGTCTGTAAATATAACTCTAGTCAGGGTACATGAATATTAAATATCTACCTCAATACACAAAATACGGCTTGGAGCTCAAGTCCTCCACTAGCCTCTAACCCGTACGCCGCAGGGAACTCCATTCACTTGGAACGATCTAGGGGGAAGAGAAAATAGGGTGAGCTTCCAAATCGCTCAGTAAGGGGGCAAAGGACTCATTTCATAAACCAAAATGCACATCACAAAATATTTATTTGTATGTGAAACTCATTAATCTCATTTGAAAATCATAGCATGAAAGTACTCAAAACGATATTCTCATATCTCAAATCATGTGAAAACATGAAGTAAAATGCTCAGTATAGAACAATAACAAAGCATGTGAAAACAATGCAATAATCGCTTTCTCAATAAACGTGATAAAATCACTGTAATAATAATGCACGCAGCACAACCACTAAACACACGTGGCACAGCCACTGATTTAAATTCACACGTGGCACAGCCACTAAACACACGTGGCATAGCCACTGATTTAAATTCACGCGTGGCACAACCACAGAATAGGGTTTCTCGCATGGCAACGCCACCAATTAGGGTTTCTCACATGGCAACGACCACCAAATAGGGTTCTCACGTGGTAACGGCCACCAAATAGGGTTCTCACGTGGCAACGACCACCAAATAGGGTTTCTCACGTGGCAACGGCCACCAAATGGGGTTTCTCACGTGGCAACAGCCACCAAATGGGGTTTCTCAAGTGGCAACGGCCACCAAATGGGGTTTTTCACGTGGCAACGGCCACCAAATAGGGTTTCTCACGTGGCAACGACCACCAAATGGGGTTTCTCACGTGGCAACGGCCACCAAATGAGGTTTCTCACGTGGCAATGGCCACCAAATGGGGTTTCTCACATTACCAGAATGGAGAAGAATCAGGCTTACATGCTACCAGAGTAATGCCTAGTGTGTACTCAAAATTACACACCTAAGTCTTATCACATAAGACTGGTTTGCCTTCACGTAGAACTCATAGTAGTTTTTCTCTCATAAAAATCATGTAAAACCGTTTTGTACTCAACACAAAACATATTGAAACCGAGTCCCAACCGGCAAAACACATACACATTTCTCAAATCTCAAGATCGCCTTAACGTAGAGCCTAATTCATTACTCACACAAATTCGACGGTTTATAAAGCAATTTCACACTCAGCTTATAAACTCATAAAATAATGGGCTCCAACTGGCTATAAAAATCGTGTGCAATTATATCACAACACAACACTCAACATGCTTGTTTTATAATCACATTTCATGCTATAACATTTCACAAATCACATACACAATTGGTTTAATTTCCCTTACCCCTTGCACCTCGCATTCCACTCTGAAACTCCCGAGCTGTCCAAACGATGTTAAAACATCAATACTCTTTACTACATTAACCTCAATTCTCAAAATCGAGCATAATTGCTCATAACTCCTCAAATTTCTCAATTCTCATAACTCTACCCAAGCTACACTCTCATTCACAACATCTCAACGTTCTACATTTCTCATACCAATTATCTATGCTAATTCACCACATTGTCTAAATTTCTATTTATAGCTCAAATTCCCAAAATTGCTAAATATCATTATCACTCCAACCACATTGTAATTTCATCAATCCCTAATCATTTTTCAGCTATTTCAACTCAATGCCAACAACCATTATCATCAAAATCATCTCAGATATCAAGATCGAGGTTTAGAAATTACCCAAAACTTGTGGAGAGCTTATCTCTTGCCTCGATTCGATCCATCTTTCGTTTTCGAAGTATGTTGTTCTCCCTTTGATGAGGAACAACTTTCCTTCTTGCCACAACTTCTGATTTGGACGAAAATGGGTGCTTTGGATGAGTGAGAAAGCTAGGTTTCGGTGAAAATGGGGGTTGGAAGAGAGAGAAAGTGAGATTGTAGGAGAAAAACAGGAGTTCCTTATATAGGCTGAGGGTAGGAGATCGATCTGGCTCTTGAAGAGATCGATCTGCATTTGAATTTTGAGAACGATTTGGGGTAATTTATGCCTAGGAGATCGATCTGTCGAGGGGTGTGATCGATCTCTTTATGGCTTTATGAGATCGATCTGCTCCTTGAGGAGATCGATCTTCTCCCAAACAGAATCATTTGGAGATCGATCTCTTCCTCATGAGATCGATCTTCTCTGAAACAGAATCATAAGGAGATCGATCCTCTTCCATTGGAGATCGATTTGCTCCTTAAATTCCTCCTTCCTTGTCATTTTTAACTCACCAGATCGATCTGACCTCATAGCTTCAGACTTATTTCAAACACTTAACATATAAATCTCCAAATATAATTTTCACAATTCACTTAGCTCAATAAATTACACTTCAAGTTCTTATTACATCATTCAAATATATCTAAAATTCTCAGATCTCACATCTTCCCCACCTTAAAAGAATTTGGTCCTCCAAATTCAAATCAACTAGTTAAATAGATGGGGGTATTTCTCCTTCATGAGCTCTCTAGTTCCCACCTTGCCTCTTCCATTGAGTGATGTTTCCACAAAACTTTCACTAATGGGATGCTCTTGGTTCTCAGTACCTTCTCCTTTCTATCGAGAATCCGAACGGTTTCCTTAGTATAGCTCATGTCCTCCCGTATGTCCATCTCGTCATACTCTATAACATGAGAAGGGTCCGGGTGGTACTTCCTCAACATAGACACATGAAAGACGTTGTGTATTCCGGACATCTGTGGGGGTAATGCCAATCTGTAGGCTACCTCTCCCACTCTCTCAAGAATCTCGAATGGTCCTATGTATCGAGGACTCAATTTTCCTTTCTTCCCAAATCGCTCGATACCCTTACTCGGTGATACTTTTAGAAATACTGCATCACCAACATCAAACTCAAGTGGCCGTCTACGCATATCTGCTAGCTTTTCTGTCTACTCTGTGCAGCCTATAGCCTCTCACATATGAGTTTCACACTCTGTACAGCTTGCTCAACAAGCTCGGGGGCATTTATCTTTCTGTCATCGACTTCTTCCCAAACTACAGGGGATCTACACCTCCTACCATATAGAGCCTCAAAGGGTGCCATTCCAATACTTGCATGATAGCTATTATTGTACGCAAACTCTGCTAGGGGTAGGTGATCATCCCATGATCCCTTAAAATCCATCGTACACGCCCTCAACATATCCTCCAGGGTCTGAATAGTCCTCTCTGACTGACCATCTGTCTGAGGATGATAGGCGGTACTAAAACTCAATCGAGATCCCATGGACTCCTGAAACTGGGTCCAAAATCTAGAAGTAAATCGAGAATCTCTATCTGAAGTAATACTCATTGGAGCCCCATGTAATCTAGCTATCTCACTGACATACAGCTCAGCTAAGGCATCCACAGTATCTATGCTCTTGATGGCAAGGAAGTGGGCACTCTTGGTCAGTCTATCCACTATAACCCATATAGCGTCATGACCTCCTCGGGTCCTCGGTAAACCCATAATAAAGTTCATAGTGACATGCTCCCATTTCCATGTAGGTACAGGTAAGGGCTGTAGTAGTCCTCAGGGCTTCCGATGCTTAGCTTTCACTTGCTGGCATACTAAACACCTGGCCACATACTCTGCCACGTCTCGCTTCATACCACTCCACCAATACACCTTTCTCAAGTCTCGGTACATCTTAGTACTCCCTGGGTGCATGGTGTATCGCGAGCAGTGGGATTCTCTCAGTATCTGTCACTTCTGGGTATCATCGTCCGGTACACAAATCCATCCTCTGAATCTCAACAACCCATCCTCACTGACTATGAGATCCGACTGTGAGCTCAGTTCAGCTTGGCTAATCATATCTATCAATCTCTGATCACTGCGCTGCCCAGTTCTAATCTGATCTATGATCCTGGGCTTTATTCACAAGCTAGCCAAAAATCCAGTCTCTATCTCTTTAACTCTGATCCGAAGTTCGGTAAACTGCTCCAGTAAATCCCATTCCCTGATCATCATAGCAGATATCATACTCTTCCTGCTCAGGGCATCAGCAACCACATCCGCCTTGCCCAGATGATATAGAATCTCGCAGTCATAATCCTTAAGGAGTTCCATCCATCTCCTTTGTCTCATGTTTAGCTCTTTCTGATCAAAGAGATATCTCAAACTCTTGTGATCAGTAAAGATCTGGAATATTTCCCCATATAAGTAGTGTCGCCAGATCTTCAAAGCCAATACCACAGCGGCTAACTCCAAATCATGCGTGGGGTAATTTCGCTCATGGTCTTTCAGCTGTCGCGATCCATATGCGACCACTCTTTCGTGCTGCATAAGCACACACCCCAATCCTTAATGAGATACATCACTATACACCGAAAATCCTCCTGATCTCTCAGGAATAGTTAACACAGGTGCCGCTGTCAACCTCCTCTTTAATTCCTGAAAACTGAGCTCACATTGATCAGTCCATATAAATGGAGTCTCTTTGCGCCTGAGCTTAGTCAAAGGGGTGGCAATCCGAGAAAATCCTTCCACAAATCTTCTGTAATACCCTGCCAAACCAAGAAAGCTTCGTACCTCAGTAACTGCCCTCGGTCTCTCCCAATTAAGCACAGCCTCCACCTTGCTTGGGTCCACTGATACTCCTTCCTCTGAGACTATATGACCAAGGAAAGCTATCCGGTTCAGCCAAAACTCACACTTACTAAGCTTTCCATATAATTGCTTATCTCGGAGTATCTGAAGTACTAACCATAAACGTTGTGCATGCTCCTCATACAACCGAGAGTATACCAGGATATCATCAATAAAGACTATCACAAATTTATCTAGATAGTCTCTGAACACCTCGTTCATCAGTCTCATAAATGCTGCAGGGGCGTTCGTCAATCCAAAGGACATCACTAGGAATTCATAATGGCCATACCTTGTCCTGAAGGCCGTCTTTGGAATATCCTCTTCCTTGATCCTCAATTGGTGATAGCCCGATCTCATATCAATCTTAGAAAAGACTGATGCCCCTCTCAACTGATCAAGTAGATCATCAATCCTGGGTCGTGGGTATTTATTCTTCATCGTGGCTTTATTCAACAACCGATAGTCTACGCATAATCTGAGACTATCATCCTTCTTCTTGACAAATAAAATCAGTGCTCCCCATGGTGAAACACTGGGCCTAATGAACCCTTGATCCAATAACTCCTGTAGTTGTTTCTTCAATCCCTAAAGTTCCACTAATACCATCCTGTAGGGAGGTTTAGAGATCGGCTGAGTATCTGGTACCAAATCAATGGTAAACTCCAGCTCTTTCTCTGGTGGTAAACCTGGTAATTCATCTGGAAAAACATCCAGAAATTTACATACCACAGGTATATCCTCAATCCTCGGATGTTCCCGCTCATCATCTGATATGAGTGTTTCATAACCTTCACATGAACAATCATATTTATTACGCTCCAAAATAATATCAAAATTCTCAAATTGTTTACAAAATCCCATACTTCTATTGACTTAATATTTCAAGCGTACACTGTAAGGTTCAGGTAGGGAGAAAGTTACAATCTTAGTGTAGCAATCTAAGCTCACTCGATTGGCTGCTAACCAATCCATTCCCAAAATTACATCAAATCCATGTATATTCAACATGATTAGATCTGCTAACATCCCTCTATCTCCCACCTTTATCTCACATCCTCTACAGATTAACTCAGTTATCTGGGATTCACGCATAGGGGTATTTACATGTAGTATATATTCTAGAGGTTCAAACTTCAAGTTTAATCTACATGCAAAATGCTCAGAAATAAACGACTGCGTGGATCCTGAATCAATCAACACATAAGCCTTAGGATTACAGACAGAGAGTGTACCTCTTATAGTTTCTACAGAAGTGTCAGCGGTCTCCTTATCTAGGGCAAACACACGTCCCTGGGTAACATGTCTCTTTCCTTTCTCTGTAGTAGTGGCCCTTCCCTGGGGATTCACTCTCTGAGGCTGTTGTCTAGTGGGCTCCAAGACATGTGGTTTCTAAGGTTGAGGGCAATCCTTCACCATGTGACCCATGTCTCCACATCTAAAACATCCATGGATCGACCTAGTACAACTTCCCTCATGCATTCGGCCACAATTTTTGTAAAACCTTGTCTCAGGCCTGACATCTTGAGGGGTCTCTCTAATTTTAGGGTAACCTCTGGGTCTCTCTAATCTGCCCTTCTGTACCTCAATCCTTCCTCTTCTGAAGGAACCTCTTCGAGCCTCTGTTTGGAAAATCGCTGGCCTCTTGCCCTTATCTCTATTCACCGCTCTGAGCTCATTCTGGGATTGTACCATTTCAATTCCTCTTTCAATCTCTTATGCTCATCTCAAAGCATCTCCAAACTCAGTAATACATAGCCCTATCAATCTATCTCTGATGATGGGCTTCAATCCTTACACAAATTTCTCTGTGCGGAGTTCTTCATTCTTAAAGGTCTCTGGGTCATATCTCAATAGCGCGGTGAATTGGCTCTCATAGTCATCCACAGACATGTTACCCTGTACCAAACTCAAAAACTCGGCTTGTTTCTTTCTCTGGGTGGCTCGTGGTACATATTGGGTCCTAAAGGCTGTCTGAAACTCTTCCCAACCAATCACATCCTGGTGGGACATCAAAATACTCTGGGTAGTACCCCACCAATCTCGGGCTCTCCCTTTCAACATATAGATACTCATACTGACCCTCTCAGCATCGGTGCACCCCAGATAATCAAATATAATTCTTAACTCCGTTAACCACTCCTCAGCCTCTGTAGGATCCTTCTTTCGCGGGTGGATTCATCTTCAAAAAATCCTTCAGTCGGACCATACTTCTATCATCAGGCTGAGTGACGGGAGGCGCTGGGTCCATCTGTACTGGGGGTATGGGAGGTCCTTGTGGTGGTGTAGGAGTAGTACCCGAGGCATTAACTCCAAAGTGTTGCACGAATAACGCTGCCATCTGCTCAAAACCTTGCCTCACATCGGTCTCAATCCGATTAAATCGAGAGTTAGGACTCTCTGGTTGTGGGACAGGTGGCGGAGGGGACTCTGCCTGCCTCCTCAAATGACCTCGTCGTCCACTCATTCTCTATCTTAACTCGTCTCCTGCACATACATATCAGAATCAATTGAAATCTCAATCCTCAATTTTAGTTCATGACCAGACTATTACAGACACTTGGGATGTATTCTATTTCACTTAACCGACACTGACAGTACTAGACACCCTAAGCTCTGATACCAAGAGAACTCTGTCACGCCCCGGAAGCGCGAAAAATAGGGCTAATTTAAAACTTTTTACTTATTAATTCACAATTAAGGGTGCATTCCTGTGCAGTGTCATACATCATCATAATTATCATGTCTCAGGATCTCATCATAATATAGTATATATTGTATTATATACATTACTCAATTTCAAGTTAATTAATCCTAATACATCCCGTACATCATTGTACAATACGTGTCTGTAAATATAACTTTAGTCTGGGTACATGAATATTAAATATCTACCTCAATACACAAAATACGGCCTGGAGCTCAAGTCCTCCACTAGCCTCTAACCCGTATGCCGCAGGGAACTCACGTCACTTGGAGCGATCTGGGGGGGAGAGAAAACAGGGTGAGCTTCCAAATCGCTCAGTAAGGGGGTAAGGGACTCATTTCATAAACCAAAATGCACATCACAAAATATTTATTTGTTTGTGAAACTCATTAATCTCATTTGAAAACCATAGCATGAAAGTACTCAAAACGACATTCTGATATCTCAAATCATGTGAAAACATGAAGTAAAATGCTCAGTATAGAGCAATAACAAAGCATGTGAAAACAATGCGATAATCGCTTTCTCAATAAACGTGATAAAATCACTGTAATAATAATGCACGTGGCACAACCACTAAACACACGTGGCATAGCCACTGATTTAAATTCACACGTGGCACAGCCACTAAACACACGTGGCATAGCCACTGATTTAAATTCACACGTGGCATAGCCACAGAATAGGGTTTCTCGCGTGGCAACGGCCACCAATTAGGGTTTCTCACGTGGCAACGGCCACCAAATGGGGTTCTCACGTGGCAACGGCCACCAAATGGGGTTTCTCACGTGGCAACGGCCACCAAATGAGGTTTCTCACGTGGCAACGGCCACCAAATGGGGTCTCTCACGTGGCAACGGCTACCAAATGGGGTTTCTCACGTTACCAGAATGGAGAAGAATCGGGCTTACATGCTACCAGAGCAATGCCCGGTGTGTACTCAAAATTACACACCTATGTCTTATCACTTAAGACTGGTTTGCCTTCACGTAGAACTCATAGTGGTTTTTCTCTCATAAAAATCATTTAAAACCGTTTTGTACTCAACACAAAACATATTGAAACCGAGTCCCAACCGGCAAAACACGCACACATTTCTCAAATCTTAAGATTGCCTTAACGTAGAGCCCAATTCATTACTCACACAAATTCGATGGTTTATAAAGCAATTTCACACTCAGCTTATAAACTCATAAAATAATGGGCTGCAACCGGCTATAAAAATCGTGTGCAATTATATCACATCATAACACTCAACATGCTTGTTTTATAAATGACATTTCATGCTATAACATTTCACAAATCACATACACAATTGGTTTAATTTCCCTTACCTCTTTGCACCTCGTATAGTGTAATCGTTTCCCCCTTGACACAGACTAGTCTCGCATTCCACTCTGGAACTCCCGAGCTGTCCAAACGATGTTAAAACATCAATACTCTTTCCTACATTAACCTCAATTCTCAAAATCGAGCATAATTGCTCATAACTCCTCAAATTTCTCAATTCTCATAACTCTACCCCAAACTACACTCTCATTCACAACATCTCAACGTTCTACATTTCTCATACCAATTATCTATGCTAATTCACCACATTGTCTAAATTTCTATTTATAGCTCAAATTCCCAAAATTGCTAAATATCATTATCACTCCAACCACATTGTAATTTCATCAATCCCTAATCATTTTTCAGCTATTTCAACACAATGCCAACAACCATTATCATCAAAATCATCTCAGATATCAAGATCGAGGTTTAGAAATTACCCAAAACTTGTGGAGGGCTTATCTCTTTCCTCGATTCGATCCGTCTTTCAATTTCCAAGTATGTTGTTCTCCCTTTGATGAGGGACAACTTTCCTTCTTGCCACAACTTCTGATTTGGACGAAAATGGGTGCTTTGGATGAGTGAGAAAGCTAGGTTTCGGTGAAAATGGGCGTTGGAAAAGAGAGAAAGTGAGATTGCAGGAGAAAAACAAGAGTTCCTTATATAGGTTGAGGGTAGGAGATCGATTTGGCTCTTGATGAGATCGATCTGCATTTGAATTTTGGGAACGATTTGGGGCAATTTATGACTAGGAGATCGATCTGTCGAGGGCTGAGATCGATCTCTTTATGGCTTTATGAGATCAATTTGCTCCTTGAGGAGATCGATCTTCTCCCAAACAGAATCATTTGGAGATCGATCTCTTCCTCATGAGATCGATCTTCTCTCAAACAGAATCATAAGGAGATCGATCCTCTTCCATTGGAGATCGATTTGCTCCTTAAATTCCTCTTTCCTTGTCATTTTTAACTCACCAGATCGATCTCTCCTTCTCCCAGATCGATCTGACCTCATAGCTTCACACTTATTTCAAACACTTAACATATAAATCTGCAAATATAATTTCCACAATTCACTTAGCTCAATAAATTACACTTCAAGTTCTTATTACATCATTCAAATATATCTAAAATTCTCAGATCTCACAGATCTGCTTCTGGCTGAGGCATAAGGAGATCAGTCTATTTGGGGTTGAATCAATTTGTTCTTCGTAGGGGATCGATTTTGCTTAGACTGAGGATCGATCTCCTCATTACAAAAGGCTTTAGTTAGGCATTTTGAGCACAATGAGATTGATTTGCTTGCTTCTAAGATTGATCTCCCCTTGCTCTGCAGCCATACTTAGCCAATTTCATCCCAAATTCTCAAAGCTAACTTCATATCAATTTACTCACTACTCATTTTACATTCAATACACATTTTTCACTTAGAAAGGTCCATTTCTTATAATTCATACTTAATGAAACTTTTGTGTACATCACGAATTCACATAACAAGTGTGTACATCGGATTTGCGGACCTTACATCTCATATGATTCACATTACATTACATTAACGAATGTATGCTTAGGGAGTCATAAGGATTACATATAAAAATACGGGTCTTACAACTCCTATATAGTTCCCATATTTTAATTCTTTTAAGGATCGAGATCATTGAATTTCAGAAGTTACTCTACATGTAGGAATTTCAAAAAAAGGAGCAATTAGTAAAGAGTTGGGTATACTATTGGATAGGAAAATCCAGTTGAGGGGATTCAAAATTCATTGGAAAGTTAACTCAGAGACCTTTCTAACAACATTTGCCTTACATTTTATTCATTGTGGATTTATCTCTATGAACTTTTAAAGTTCAATTATATGTATAGTAAATCAATTCAAAAACGAGTTAAAATTTTAAGAATGAAATTGGGGATTTACCATGGACAATTACCATGTGTTATTAATTAGTAGAGAAATTAGTACATTCAATTTAAATTATATCTTGTAAATTAGCCAAATAAAAGTTATACTTACAACTCAAATAAATTTCCATGTACTTACCAATTATATACGATATAACAGTGGAGGTAATCTTGTATTCCAAATTAATGAGTCAACTATATGAATAATATATATATATATGATAAACCAAATGTAGCTTCTTTAAGGAGCACTACAACCACTTAACCTTATTAGCCCATATCACATCTTAAAAACTAGGTGAAGAAGGCAACAAAAGTGAGAGCTAGCTAGGGAAACGGGAAACAAAAACTCATCTGAAGATAGGAGAAAAATCGAGAGAGAGATAGGAAAGGTAGCCTATCGTTACACTATCATATTAATTCCTAGAAGGTTTAAAACAATGGTATAGTGGTTGGACTGGAGCTTCATTTCTGGCAGAAACATAGGCTTCAACAGAATCTCATTAGAGGCAGGGGAATAAGAGAGACATGAAGTGAACAGAAAAGATTGGGAAAATGAATAATTGGAACTGAGAGAAAGAAAGGGAAGAAAAGGAAAAGATAAGGAGAGGAGAATAGAGGGAGGAGTCTGGTACTTGAAGGCCTGTGAAGGAGGCAAAAGGCAGCAAAGAAAAGGAGCACGGGAGTCAGTATGGCTGCTGGAAATGAGAGACACAAAACAGAGCAGCAATAAATAAGGGAGTACTGACCGATAATGGCTGCTATTAACTGAGAAAGAGATAGGGTGACACCAAGAGAGAAGGAAGGGGATCAAGGTTCCATTTCCCTGCGTTGCCTTGACAAAGGTTTCAGCTCTCAAAACTTGCAAACAGCCACTATAATTGGAAGTTAGACAGCTGTGGAAGTGAGGCAAAAATGTGAGGAGGAGGCAGGGGAAGTATTCGGTTCATTTGAGGAACACAAAGGCATGAGGTCCAGCTATTTGGCATGAGATTAATATAGGAACATTTTAAACTAATGCTAAAGTGTTCCAGTGTGAAATTTTGTATGGAGAAAACCTAAGGAACAGAAGCAAAAAGAAAGGATAATTGAGGCTATAGTGGTCCACCACGAAGGAAATTTAGTGGTAAGGGGGTTGCTTTGGCTTGAATAATACACATGTTAGTGTAAACACCCTATTTTGTCTGATAATTTAATTTGTAACATTGTAGTTGTTGTAAATATTAATTTGGTTGACTGTGATAATAGTTTAAGGTATATTTGATTAATTTAATTAACAGTTAGTATTAGTAATTAACATTAGGATTATTTAATTTTGTGGAATAATTATTTGAAATAGGATAGGATATGATTAATTTAATTCATATTAAAGTGATTTTTAGGAAATTTATATGAGTTATTGGTAGTCTTGACTTAGATTGATTTTTGAATTATTAATGTAGGATAGATATTAATATAATTCTATCTTTGGGTTTAATCATTAGGTTTTTAATAGGATTAGGATTATTATTAAGTTAAAATTATTAAATTAGGATATTGTTGATTTATTAGTCAGGATAATTGTTAGATTAATTTAAAAATTGATAGAGGTCATATACATCAAGTCTATATAGGCAAACATCGACCAATAGAGGGCAGCCACGCGTCAGGTAGTAGGCCCACGTGGCGTGCCACGTGGCAATGACTGAAAAGTCGTAACCCACGTGGCATGGTATGCTTGGTGAAAGAGGTAAGATCATGCGGCAGAGTACGCTTGGCGACAAAGATAAGATCACGCGACATAGTATGCCTGCAATAGAGTTGTATGCCCTAAGTCTAGCTGCAGAGTGTGCCCCTGCAGCAGACCTCTGCATCCTTAAGTCTAGCGGAAGAGGTCTTGCGACAAAGTGTGCTCTGCGACAAACCTTTGCGCCGCTAAGTCTAGCGGCAGAGGTCTTGCAGCAGAGTGTGCCCTATGATAGACCTCTGCGCCCCTAAGCCTAGCGACGGAGGTCGAAGGTACTCCTTCGCACAGCAGTAGACTTCTAAGTCCCGTGACGTGTCTAAGAACTCTGTTGCCAGCCCAGAAGCGCGTCTAGGCCTCAGACCCGGACTGCCCAAAACAATACAATCTTAGGCCCAAATATTCATAAGCCCTGAGAAAATGGAAAGCCAGACCAAAACCATCTATAAATACCCCTAGGTATGAGCAAAAAAGTTCTAGGTTCTACTTTTTCACAAAAACTCTACTTAAACACTTTTTCTGACTTAAGGATCGGAGCGTAGGGACAGATCCCTGCGCCTCTCTGATCTTTACTGTTTTTACAGAATCTTCAGTACAGGTGGAAGAGACAACCAAGGAGATTACATCAGCGCCATTCAATCATTATTATTCAGTACATCAACAATTAGCGTCATCTGTGAGAAAAGGATAAAAAGTCAGATTCTTCATTAAAATGGTAAGAACACGTTCGACAGCAGCAACAAATTTAGGAGAAGAGAA
Source organism: Firmiana major (assembly GCA_033439115.1). Classification (NCBI taxonomy): domain Eukaryota; kingdom Viridiplantae; phylum Streptophyta; class Magnoliopsida; order Malvales; family Malvaceae; genus Firmiana; species Firmiana major. Next base: position 39,776,260 of record CM065904.1, read on the forward strand.
TTATGTGAGTCCTCCTGGCAGACCTAGGAGAGGACAAGAGCAAAATGGAGAAGGAGATAGGATTGCCACAGTTTCCCTCGACGAATTTGAGGCTTTGAAGTGCCAAAATGAGCAGACTACTACGACGTTGAGGGCAATGATTGATTTCTTCAAAAATGCACTATCACAATTTAGTTTGCCTCCAGAACTGCAGCAGATGGTAGGAGAGAATGTCCTGATGTCGACTTACGAGAGAGGCCAACCCTCTACGGTGGTGAATGTAGGACAAGGAGAATGGGGGCAGAATACTGCTGCTTGGCTGATGCAAGACCTTGCCACAGGTTTGAGGGAGAACCCTACCGTAAATCTGAAGGATAACCCTGCCACAGCTCTGAGGGTGAACCCTGCCGCAGGTATGGAGGACAACCCTATCATAGCTTTGAGAAAGCGCTCTATCGCGAGGATACGAGAGGTGAACCCTGCCGCAGGTCTGAGGCAGATAAACACTACTGCAGGGGTCGAGATTGAAGACCCTACCGTAGGTTTGAGAGAGTTTAACCCTGCGCACAATTTCAGAGGCAGAACTCTGCTACAGAGTACAAGAGGCAGACTTCTACCGTAGCGTTCAGGGTACAGACTTCTACCGCAGAATTTGAACGACATGGCTTCGAAGTTCACGGATCTAGGGAACGGCAGAGACAGAGTAGTGGACAGAATAGTCATGACTCCCAAGATTATTTCGAAGATCCAAGGTCGAATTACAGAATGGGAGCTATAAGAAGAAGGGATACAGTGCAGGCTCCTTGAGGGAGGGAAACTGTCAACGATGAGGAGATCCCTAGCCGAGGAGCGGATAGTGTGCAGAATCTTCAGAACAGAGGAAGAAGGGATTCTTACTACTCAGACTCTTCTAGTGCCAAAGAGAGGGGAGCACACTCAACCCGAGGGATAAAAAATGTGGAGAAGGTTATGGAAAGGATTCTGGAAAGGAAGAAGTTAGTGTCTCCCGTAGACAGTCACAAAAGGAGACTTCCTTTCAGTCTCGAGATTATGGATAAACATTTACCAAAAAGGTTCAAGATGCCTTATATGGCTACTTATGTCGGTAAAACTGACCCATACGATCATATACAGAGTTATGAATCCCTTATGTTGCTCCATGGATAGGAAGATGAAATTATGTGCAGAGCCTTCTCACTCACATTGTTGGGGCATGCTTTAAAATGGTTTAATGGGTTAAACGAGGGTTCCATCTCGTCCTTCGACCAATTACGAAGTGAATTTTTGATAGCCTTCATGATCAACAGCCAGCGGAAGAAGGATGCCACTTATTTACTCACCCTTAAACAAGGAAACAAAGAATCGCTAAAGAACTATGTAGATCATTTCTGAGATACAACCTTAGAGGTGAAAGATCTACCAGTGGGAGTAGCCATGGCAGTATTGTTGCAGGGGAAGAAATCTGAGAAGCTATAAGAATTCTTGTCCCTTGATCAGCCAGTGACTCTTTCCGATCTATTTGCTAGAGTAAATAAATACGTGGCTTAAGAGGAAGTGATTAGGATGGTACCATCCCGAGAGGCAAGGGAAGGAAGAAAAAGAGAGAGATGTACCTAAAAGAAGTTCTTCAAGACCTGATAGATTAGACAAGACTCCTAGACTCAGGTATGAAAACTATACGAGGCTAAATGAGCCTCGTGCCGTTATACTTGCCACTATTGAAGGAACTGGACTGTTGGAGTTCCCTAAAAAGAAGATTGGAGATATGGGCGGACATGTTGATGCTTAATGTGACTTTCATGCCGCTCATGCTCATCCTACTAAAAAATGCATAGATCTGATGGATCAGTTAGAGAAGCCAGCAAGAGATGGAAAAATTAACCGCTTCCTGTGGAGAAGTGAAAGGCCCCGTTACCCTAAACGAGATCGAAGGGATGATCGTCCATGAAATAGACAAAATAATGATAGAGGGAGAAACAGGCCAAGAAATGAAGAAGAAGCTAGGCCTGACCCCCGAGATAATCAGCTGGATAATGAACCCACTGGCCCGACTATAAATGTTATTGCAGGGGGAGAATCAATGGTAGGAAGTTCCTCTGCTTCTCACAAAAGTTATGCGAGACAAGATATCAGATTCATGTTGTGATGGAGGAGAAGGCGGGTGAAGAACCCATTGTGTTCACTCCAACAGACAGGGGTGATATTGTCATGCCTCATGATGACCCCATGGTGATATCAGTGGTGGTGGCAAAACATCCAGTGAGCAGAATCCTGGTAGACAATGGAAGTTCGGTGAACTTAATCTATTGGAATTTCATTGAGAAAATGAATGTATCCGAAGATAGATTAAGACCCGTTATGACGCCACTATACAAATTTATGGGTAAGCGAGTGAAGGTCGTCGAGTTAATAGAGTTGCCTGTGACTCTAGGGGAAAGCCCAAAGGATGTGACTCAACATGTATTGTTCATAATTGTAAGGTCAACCTCAGCTGCTTACAACATGATCTTGGGAAGGCCTGTATTAAATGATTTAGAGCCACACATCAGCGAATGCTGAACAAAGTCTTCAAAGATCTCCTAGAAAACACTATGTAAGCTTATGTGGACAATATGGTTATCAAAAGCAGAGCAGGAGAGTCTCACGCTCATCAGATGTCTAAGGTGTTTGATGTGTTGAGAAAATTCAGTATGAAGCTAAATCCCAGCAAATGTTCATTCGGAGTTAGGTCTAGAAAGTTCTTGGGGTTCATGATCACTAACAGGGGGATTGAGGCAAACCCCGAAAAGGTGCAAGCAATTATAGATATGAAGCTGCCAACCACAGTGAGAGAAGTTCAAAGATTGACAGACAGAATAGTAGCTCTGAACCATTTTTTGTCAAAATCTGCAGAAAGGAGCTTGTCGTTCTTCAAAACTCTACGAGGTGGAAGGAATTTCAAGTGGACAGATGATTTCCAAAGAGCTTTCGAAGATTTGAAGGAATATTTGAAGAAGTTGCCTTTATTAATAAGGCCTTTGGAAGGGGAACATTTGTATATGTACTTGGGAGTTGGTGAATTCGTCGTCAGTGTGGTACTGCTGAAGAAAGATGAAATAGTAGACCATCCCATCTATTATGTAAGTAAGGTACTACTAGACCCGAAGACCCGTTATCCGCTAGCTAAAAAGCTAGCACTGGCCCTTGTGATGGCCTCTCACAAATTACGTCTTATTTTCAAGCTCACCCTATTTTTGTCCTAACGGATCAACTATTAAGGTAAATTCTACAGAAGCCCGAACACTCAGGGAGATTGGAGAAATGGACAGTAGAGCTTGGAGAGTATGATATCACGTTTCAACCTAGGTAAGCCATTAAGGGACAAGCTTTAGCAGATTTCATAGTAGAATGTTTTAGTCTGAGGGGTAATATTGAAGAAGAAACTCGGTCGTGGCTATTGTATGTTGACGAAGCGTCGAGTACAAATGGTAGTGGGGTCGATATAGTCTTGGTGTCACCAGAAGGGAGATCTTTAGAATATTCTTTACGCTTTGGGTTCCCTAGTTCAAATAATCTAGCAGAGTATAAGGCTCTTGTTGCTAGAATAAAGCTGGTAGAGAGGTTGGGATGATTGGAGAGCCAATGCTGGTCCCATATCTGAAGAAAGTCCAATCACTGGCTCAAACTTTCGAAAACTTTCAGTTGATACAAATTAACCGGTCTAAAAACACATGCAGATTCATTGTCCAAATTAGCTTCTTCTAATGAGACCCAAGGAAGAATGGTAAAGGTGGAAAGACTTGAGCGATCTAGCATTGAAGAAGTCAAAGTGTGTAGCATTGAGGTGGGGATGATTGGAGAACCTCATTCAAACAGTATCTCACTGAAGGTACGCTCCCACAAGACGAGGAAGAAGCTCATCGCTTAAAGATACAATGAGCAAAATTCACACTGATAAATGGGGAGCTGTATAAGTAGGGGTATTCCTCACCTATGTTAAAGTGCCTGGGGCCCAAACAAGCAAACTATGTCTTAGCCGAGGTACATGAAGGAATTTGTGGTGAGCACTTAGGAGCTAAAACCCTTGCCTCTAAGATATTACGGTCAGGATTCTATAGGTCGACGTTAAAGAAAGATGCGATGAATAAAGCCCACAAGTGTGACAAGTGGCAAAGGTTTGTAACAATAACAAATGCCCTAATGGCTCCACTCCAAAGTACGGTACAACTAACGCCTTTCACACAATGGGGGTTAGACATTCTAAGACCCTTTCCATTAGCTACGGGTAAAAGAAAATTTATGTTGGTAGCTATTGATTACTTTACTAAATGGATTGAGTCAGAACCTTTAGCTACAGTCACATAAAAGAAAGTTGAAGCAATGGTATGGAAAGATATTATTTGTCGGTTCGAAATCCCACGTGTCTTAATGCTGACCATGAAAAGCAGTTTGACTGTGATATCTTTCGTGAGTTCTGCAGGCGCCTTGACATTCAGCTAAAGATTTCTTCTGTGTCATATCCTCAAGCTAATAGGCAAGTCCAAGTTAGCAATCGAACCATCCTTCATGGGTTGAAGACTAGACTGGACAAAGCTAAAGGGGCATGGGTGGATAAATTGCCTAGTGTCTTATGGGCATATCACACCACTAGTCGAGTATCAACTGGAGAAACACCATTTAGTCTGGTATACGGCACTGAAGCATTGATTCTCGTGGAAATTGGAGCACTTTCACCAAGGGTAGTACCTTTAGTGGAATGAGAGAATTCACAAGGGCTAAGAGAAAACCTAGATCTGCTTGATGAGCATAGAGAGGCTGCAGCTATCCGACTAGCATCCTACCATCAGAGATGGCTAACTACTATAACAATCAGGTCAAAGACAGACTGATATCCGAGGGAGATTTGGTGCTTAGGAAGTTGCACATCACCAATACCTTGAGGGAGGACGGAAAGTTCAGAGCCAATTGCGAAGGCCCATATCGAATCAGACAGAGGATTGGGCCTAACACCTGTATCCTGGAAACCCTGCACAGGAAGAAAATAGGGAAGACATGGAACTCAAATCACTTGAAATTGTATTAGAGTTAATTATTATATCTTCTTTCCAAATTTTTATATTCTCGCATTATTATCTGTTGATTTTAAATGCATTGTCACAAGATACTATTATATGATCATTATGCAAATTACTTCTCTATTTTCAACGTTTGTAAATATGAATCTTGTGACAGAAAATGGATAAGTCGTAAGAGCTTGAGGCACAATAGCGGCACTGTAGCCAGGCATTGCAAACGACTAAGTCGTAAGAGCCTGAGGCGCAATAGCGTTACTGTGGCCAGGTGTTACAAACGGATAAGCTATAAGAGCTTGAGGCGTAATAGCGTCACTATGGCCAGGCATTGCAAACAGATAAGCCGTAAGAGCCTGAGGCGTAATAGCGTCACTATGGCCAGGCATTGCAAACGGATAAGCCGTAAGAGCCTAAGGTGCAATAGCGTCACTGTGGCCAGGCATTGAAGACAGATAAACTGTAAGAGCCTGAGGCGCAATAGTGCCACTGTGGCCAGGCATTAAAGAAAGATAAGCCGTAAGAGCCTAAGGCGCTATCACTGTCGCTAGGCATTGAAGATAGATAAGCCGTAAGAGCCTGAGGTGCGATAGCGTCATTGTGGCCAGGCGTTGAAGATAGATAAGCCGTAAGAGCCTGAGAGTTGATAGCGTCACTGTGGCCAGGCGTTGAAAACGTAGAAATCGTAAGAGCCTGAGGCGCAATAGCGTCACTGTGGCCGGGCGCTGAAAACGAAAAAGCCGTAATAGCCTAAGGTGTAATAGTGTCACTGTGGCTAGGCGATGAAAATGTATCAACCGTAAGAACCAAAGGCATACTCACGTCATGGTGGCCAGACATCAAAAAAAGGTACGTTTACTTAGGTAATTCTTTCTAAAAGTGTAAGTCTTTCTATCAAGAATTTGGGGAGCATACACAGATAAATAAACATATGGGTAAACAAGTATACAGATAAACGATAATAGCGAAAGTTAAATAAACAACGTTCATAAATAATATAGAGTATAAATAGATAAACTTTATTCATAAATTCAAAAAAATCTTTACAACGAGATATGAAGTATGAATAAATTCAAAAAATCTTTACAACGATGGAATATTCAAAAAGAAAAACAAATCAATCTGCATGATCTGGTGACTGGGGATCAGGCAGCAATGAACCGTCACATTCTGGGGCTGGGGATTAGGCAGCGATAGATCTTCTCCATCCAGGTCATCAAGGGCACCGATAGATTCAGGGACATTATCTGGGCTCACAGACTGCCAAGGACCGGTCAGGTTCACAAGATCATCCAGTACAGCCTTCTTCAGGACCTCATCAGCGGGCTCAGCATCAAGTTCATACTTCGTCCAATTAGGAGCTTCAGATAACATCACTTCAGGTGTATATAAAAGCTCAGGGAACTCTTCACCTTCCCTATGCTTCTCCAACCAAGACCGTGCAAGGTAAAAACCATATTTGACATATGGCATCGAGAAGTCTTCTTTCCACCTCAAGCAGTCTTTAGAAAGTCTGTACTCCTTCACAGCTTCTGCCTGATACTATCAATCTCAACTTGATTAAGAGAAGGAGTAGCTCGACTCTCTAGTTCAATGATATGTTGTTTCAGCTCCTGATTGCGATCTGTTAGCCCATTAAAACTCATGAATAGGGAGTCATACTTGGCCTGTATATTATCTAGCTCTGTTTGTGCCTGTCAAAAATCTTCATTAAGCATGCTAGACCTAGCAGTCTTGACAGTAAGATCCCCTTTTGCATAATTCAAATCCTGAAGAGCTTTTGAGAGTTAATCTTCTAGATTCCACACCACTCCTGGTAGCCCAGATAATTGGTTGTTAGCATTTGCTAACTCCATAACCTTGTCCTTTAACGTCTGAATTTCTCTATCAATCCGATCCCTATAAGCTTGATGTTGGGCATTATTGGCTATAGTCCTCTAAGAAAGGTGAAAAGAAACGCAAAAATTCAGACTCAAAATGAAGGAAAGAGAAATAAAACGAAAGAGAATCTAAAAATTACCCTCATAGCTTCCATGTCGGCCAAGTCCTCTTCTTCCAAATTTTTTTTAAATAACCAATGTTCATCCCTTGAAAGGATAGTAGCCCAACCCAATCAAGAAGCCACCTCGGGAGTCTCTAAGGTATCATTGTCACATACTCTCGGGTACACCTGAAACTTCGACCCCCTCATTCTGTAACCACCATCCACGGAATATGAACCCTCATCGACGGGACCTATCTTAGGGAGAATCAGCCTTTTACTCATCGCTAACTCAATGTATAAACGCCTCTGATTCTTTTGATGAGGAGAGATTATATTACACTCGGCACATTCTTCAGACCGAGACCATCTCGAGGAATCGAAAGCTCTCCTCGAAGGGGAAAGAGCCCTCCCTCTATCCCGAGAGGGATCCCTAGATTTAGTAGGAGGAGGAGTCTCTTGCCTAGAAGGAGGCGGAGTCCGAGCTCGGGGTAATGGAGGTGGAACTAGTGCCTGACTGGGAACAACATCTGTTAAACATAGTCTCTTTCCAATAGGATCGCTTGGCGAACCTTCCTCTGCCCTATGACGTACCAAAGAACGTCTAATGTGGCTCATCTCTACAAAAAAAGAAAAAACCAAAGAAATTTTCAGAAACGCAGTCTAAACTAACAATGATAAATTGAAAAGCATGATAGATTACCATAAGGAGAATCAAGATGCTCCTGAAGGGAATCTATGTTTAACACGTTATCATCTGGGAGGACCATAAAAGTTGAACCAAACCCTTCCTAGTCGCTCACATCAGCTAAGGGATCACTCTCAGGGCTGGACTCTCTATTTGTGCTCCCTACATCCCCTTGCGACCTTAAATGTTCAGGGTTCAACTCGAAAGGAATAGATGATGAAAGATTTGTATGAGGAACAGAGGGGTCGACAACAGGAACAAAACCCATACCCCAACCGACGGACACCAAATTTTCATTTGACAAAAAATCATTATTGAGGTTAATAGGGTTGTCAACTAATAGTTTATTGATATCTGAAGACAATTGTCTCCTAAGTACAGAAATTCGAGGACCCTTAAGGATTTCGCGCCTAGTTTCCTAACGAATAGAGAAGTCAAGGCCTTAAGTATCTCCACAGTAAGCCACTCTGATTCAAATCCATGAAGTTTATTCGCAAGTTTTTCGAATAACCTATTCCCAAATCCAGGCTTATACACCCGTTGAAGGGAATAAGGAACTAAACAAGAGCTACCCCAGAACCTAAAAAAAGTATAAAATAATGGAAGAGACGGAGAAACACCCTTTAATCGGTAATGCACGTTAAAGCTAATTAATTGCATCCAATCGTGAGGATGTAGCTGTCTGGGGGCAATCCTATGTGCCCTAAGGAAAGAAGCTCTGAAGTCAAAAATGGGAAAACGAAATCCTAGCTCTAAGGATATTCTGAAAATAACTACTCTGTTGGACACACTACGTACGTCACTCTCTTGAGGGCTTGGAAGTCTATAAGTGTATCCCTCGGGTAATGGAAATCTAGACCTAAGATCCTAAATGTCAACTTCTGTGAAAGTTGATCTAACTCCTAGTTCTATACTCTTCCCCACACCGTGGCTAGCCATTCTAGACTTAAGAAAAATAAAAAAAAAGGTAATCGGTGACAGAGTTTGACAGAATATGCAATAGAGTTTACCTACTGTCGTAACAAAGTTACACCAGCAAAATGTCAGGAATGAATGCAGACATGCAATAGAGATTTCACGACTGAGTAACCACGTCAGAATGCTACAACAGAGTTACGGTAGACTGTGCGAGAGAGACGCGACAGAGTAGCAGTGTATGCGAAAGAGTGGCGACAGGATGTGCGAGAGCGATGTGATAGAGTGGCGGGTTACGCGAGAGAGTTGTGACAGAATACTGCGAGAGAGATTCTCAGCAATTCGACAATACCTGACCCCTTATATATATTCGCAGCTGAGGGGGGCTAAAGTCGCGCGTGTACAGTAACCCAAAATATATACATTTGCAGTTGAAGTGACTGAAGCGTCCCTCGTGAATGGTAACCCAAATGGGTGTCGCGTCCTTAATAAATGATCCGAGAAAGATACAATCCTATTGTCATACTCTTTCGTAGGAAATTTTCCTAAAAAAGAGTGGGGAGCAATTGATAGAGGACATATACATCAAGTCCACATAGGTAAACGTCGGCCAATAGAAGGCAGCCACGCGTTAGGTCGTAGGCCCACATGGAGTGCCACGTGGCAATCACTGAAAAGTCATAACTCACGTGGCACGGTATGCTTGGCGATAGAGGTACGATCATGCAGCAAAGTACGCTTGGCGACAGAGGTAAGATCACGCGACAGAGTATGCCTGCGATAGAGTTCTACGCCTTAAGTCTAGCGGCAGAGGTCTTCCGGCAGAGTGTGCCACTGCGGCAGACCTTTGCGTCCTTAAGTCTAGCGGTAGCGGTCTTGTGGCAAAGTGTGCTCTGCGATAGACCTCTGCGCACCTAAGTCTAGCGGCAAAGGTCTTGCAGCAGAGTGTGCCCTACGACAAACCTCTGCGCCCCTAAGCCTAGCGACAGAGGTCTTCGACCTCCGTCACCCGAAGGTACTCCTCCGCACAACGGCAGACTTCTGAGTCCCGCGATAGAGTGTCTAAGAACTCTGTTGCCTGCCTAGACGCGCGCCTGGGCCTCAGACCCGGACCGCCCAAAACGATACAATCTTGGGCCTAAATATTCATAAGCCTTGAGAAAATGGAAAGTCAAACCAAAAACATCTATAAATACCCCTAGGTATGAGCAAAAAAGTTATGGGTTCTACTTTTTTCACAAAAACTCTGCTTAAACATTTTTTCTGACTTAAGCAACGGAGTGCGTGTACAGGGACAGATCCCTGCGCCTCTTTGATATTTACTATTTTTGTAGAATCTTCAGTACACGTGGAAGAGACAACCAGGGAGATTGCGTCATCACCATTCAATCATTGTTTTTCAGTACAACAAAAAAAATTAGTTTTAACGTTATAGGATAGTTTAAGATAAATTTAATTTATAAATAAAAAATAAATAAAAATCAAAAAATAAATAAAAATAAAACAGGGAAAAGAACGTGAAAGAGAATTGGAATAGAACTAGGTCTTTTAGAGTTCTAATTTTATTATAACTCAAGCATAAGGGCTATAAAAAGAGCAAACCAGGGCACTTTGCAGACCGACGTTTTGCATCTCCATGCAAGTTGTTCTCTAAAATTGTCGTCGACCTCACTGTTAACACACCATTCACTGCTTTACAAACCGAGCCGCCTTCTTCATTCTTGCCTGTCTCCTGCAACGCACGACCTTGTTTCCTGCTCCGCATAATTCTGCCCTCCCATCCTTGCTGTTTTGTGCACCATTAAACCTCTGTATCTTTGGTTTCTTTGTTGACTGGTTCCTACAACAGAACTGAAGTTACTGTTGTTTCCGTTTTTCTACTACTGCTTACTGCATTGGTTCTTTCATCATCTTCGATTGTTCACCCCGATCACCACTGCACGAAACCACCACGTTCCCAGCTGCTGCCTGTACCGTCTGTTGCTGGCTGTTCATCCTTGAGTCGTCTACACCGTCATCCCAACACCGTCGTTCTACACTTCCATTTTTCACCGTTCCCTGCGTCTTTCCACCAAGAAGCTGCTGCATCTTCCACCGTCAAGCTACTGCCATCGTCTCTCTGTATTGCCCAGTCACCATAATTGCTCCCTACTTCTTCGGTACATCGCTGCACCCTTTGCCTCCCTTTGTGCACTATCATCAGCCAAGCACCCTTGCCGAGCTTCCACCACCATCCCTACTACATCATATCAACCCTGTTTTCTGCTGCCCTACACCGCCACCTTGCTGCCAAACCTTCACTGTATAGCTTCCTGCCGAACTGTCCCTGCAAGCTGCCATCATTGAAGCATCTCACCATCTGCTACTACACCATCCGAGCATCACCTTGTTTCTGCACTGCTCCCGTCCCTGCCTTGTTTCATCGTGTTGCTTACCGCCTTGCTCCCTGCTGCCGTACCATTGCTGCATCTCGCCTCCGTACTTCCCTGCTGCCGCATCCACCACCATCCCTTGCTGCTGCCCCATCCTTGCACCACCTTTCTCGCTGAGTTACTGTATTGTTGCTGCGTTCCTGAACTGAAACCTGTGAGGGAAGTCGATAGTTGATGTGTGTCTTGAGTTGCTGGTAATAGACGAGAGCAGTAGACCGTGACCTGAGCCGAGTTGAGAACTGCCAAGGCTGAGTCGAAACTGGTACAGAACAGATTACTGGAACGTGAATCGAAACTTGATGGGAAAGAAAAGATAGGGAGGAGAAAAGAAAGGTATTTTTATTTTAATTAGATATATAATAATTATTTAGATTTTAGATTTATATAATTTTAGATTGATAAATAATTATAAAACTAATTAGGATAATAATTAAGATAACATTTGATTAGTGGTAAAGAGTTAGTAAATCAAGAGTTAAGTTAATTTGCATGATAACTTATCGGTATGATTTACTTTAATATGATTTGTATAAATTAATTGATTTATATGATTTACTAATTTATTTAGTATGATATATTAATTAGATAGGATATTTAATTTGCATGTTGTGGTATAATTTGTATGATAATTTACATTATATGATATAATCAAGATCTCATGAAATTAATTTAAATTGCTTAGAGTTATGACTTTTTTAAGAAATCATAGTGAAAAACTTACGACATAAATAATGAATATAGTATTAAAATTTTAAAGTTAAAATAAAATAATAAAATAAGAAGACTTAGTAAATAAAAATATTAATTAAATTTAAAATATATATAAATTATTCTTATGATGAGAGTTCAAAGAGAGATAAGCATAAGTAATACTTTTGAATTCTCTAGGTGTGAAATTTTCCTTCATAATCCCACAAGAATAATTCATGTATATGCTGAGACTAAAATAGTGGTTAATATTAGGTTAGAATTATAGGAGTCAAAAGGATTCAGATTAAGCGGAACAAAGACTGAATACAGTGTAAATTCAGTCTGAACAATGAGGAAGATTGAAATATAGTGATGCTAGATAGGGTGGTGATCCCAAAGCGGGATCAATTTAGATATTTAGGATCGTTCAGATGGATGGAGAGATTGGCAATGATGTGAGCCACAAGATACAGGTTGGTTGGAGCAAGTGGAGAAGCGCTACATGTGTGTTGACAAAAGAATTCCTATAGGGTTGAAAGACATTTACAGGAAAGTTGTTAGACATGTATTACTCTATGGCAATGAATGTTGGGCAACTAAAGGAGTGCATACACAGAAGATGAGTGTAGCGGAAATGAGAATGCTGTGATAGATGTGTGGATATACAAGAAAAGATAAAATGAGAAATGAGGACACTTGCAAAAAAGTTGGAATGACACCTATTGAAAACAAAATGAGTGAAAGTCGTTTATGTTGGTTTGGACGCATACGATTTAGGCTTGTAGACGCTCTAGTTAGAAGACTGAAGTCTATGAATGATGTAAAAAAATCAAGGCTAATGGAAGACCAAAAAAGACTTTGAAGAAAGTAATTCAAAAAAATGGTGAAACAGAAGTTAAAAGAACACATTGCATTAGATAGGAATGAGTGGAGTAGGAGAATTCATGCTGATAACTTAACGTGAATTTTTATATTGGTTCATATAACATATTCCAATATTATGATAAAGGCTCTGACAATAATGATGATCCCACCAGCATAATGGAGGATCTGAAGGGAACTTCAATAAAAAGTTATATCAATTAAAATAAGAATAAAAATAAAAGTAATATGTAAAAATAGTAAAGATCTAAAAATGAAGTCAGAAGTAGACTTAAAATAATAATGTGGATTAATTATAAAATAAAAAATATTAAAATTGGATTAAGTCATTCCTATGATGAGATTCTAAAGAGGGTTACGCATATGCAATACGTTAAAAGGGTTACACATAAGTAATACTTTAAAAACTTTAGATGAGAAAATTTCCTTTGTGGTCTCACAAGTATGATGGAAGATCTTAAAGAAATTTTAAATAAATGATTTACGTTTAATTTCTAAAAAATAAAATTATGAAAATAAGGGATGAAAAATAGAAATAGAAATAAAAGTAATTAGAAATAAAAGGTAGAATAATAAGAATGAAATGGGTAGAAAAATTAAGTTAGAATTTTTTATAAGACATTAAAATGGATCTGACAACGGAGAATCTTCAAGCAAGATGCACTACTTAAGTACTTTGAGGTGAGAATAATTTCTAAGTTGTCTCACCAGCATAATAATGAATACTTAGAAATATTTTTTTTTAATATTAATCATATCGAAACTAATGATCAACATAAGCAAATTTAGAAGATAACCTAAGACTAAGTTGTACCATTTTAGGATGGGCATTGTGGGGGTGCTAATCCTTCTCCACACGTAATCGTACTCCCAAACTTAGAATCTTTAAACATAAACCAAGCCTTATCCTTATTTTGAGTTGGTGACCAATCACACCTAGGTTAGAATATGTAAGACCCACATTTTTGTACTATATTCCTTATGATTCTTATGTGTAAACATTTGATTATGTTAGTTGAATCATAAGAAGAGTCATTGCTGAAATGTAAAATGCAAACGAAAGGAATAAATGCATATTAGTTATAAAAAAGGCCAAATAAGGGCAATAATGGCCACAGGTTAAACCGAAGGGGTGCCAACCATTCTGACTGAAGATAAGAACTTTAATTCACACACTCCCAAGCATGTGTGTAGATATACAAAATCAATCGCATAAGTATAATATCATTTCATAACATCCCTATACAATTTTCTCATTGTTAATGTATGACCGTGCAATACAAAATGATAGATACAAAATGCTTATGTGTATACATTTCTTATACCTTAGCAACTGGTGGGAGCTGACCAACACAAAAACAAATCTGGAGACCACCGCACTACTCTACCTCTCACTATCTGGAGGGGAAAAATAGTGGGATGAACAAACCACAGCTCAGTAAGGAAAAGAATGCTAACAGGTAGATACTGTACTATCTACGTAGCCCATGCATGAATAACAAAACATCATTCATTATAAATGAAATTTATCAATAGAAAATGTATTTAAACATTTTTCGCTCATAGGCATTTTCATAAAACCAATGCTCAATAATTTTGTTTAAGAAGCATATCGTAAAACAGTGCTATCACAGCACAAACACTCAAAACGAGATATATATATCAAATCATAATATCTCTTTTCCTTTCACAAAACATTTCATTTCATCACATTTCTCTTATCTCTGAGACAGGTAGGGAATTTAGGCAAACAAATATCCACGACATATGGCCATAGTCAGTGATCCCAAGCCTCACTAATCAGGTGTGCATAGGGCATCACTTGCCTGAAGGGGGATGGGTCAGTCCTACCCTTCGGCTCATCTCAATCATCATCATCATCTTCCTCATCATATCACATATATTCACTGTACAATGTAAGTCATGTGTCATCTACGCGATACTCGTACCCACGTGCACCCAGCACGGTGCATACAGCACGGTGCATAGTATTCCATGGACAACTACACAGTTCAACGTACACTCGTGGACCTAATCCATCTACCCTACACCTATGGATTTATCATCCTTAACCATGTCTCATATACTAGGCGAGCAGAATCAGCGTGACACACAGTCATCGTAAGGCTTCAGCGCGGTATCTCTCAGTGCAAGCAACTGCTTTTAGCACTGTATCATCTCAAAAATCATTGTACGAGCTAGGCTCCAGCACATCATCATCATCATCATAAAACCACGTGCGAGCTATGCTCCAGCATGGTTTCTCAAAACATGTAAACATATGCGAGTAAAACTCCAGCATAGTCAAAATCATCAAAGCAGGTGTGAGCCAAGACTCTAACACCATTTCATATCTAAAATCTAATAGATGGCTATTTTTCTCTTTTAAAACTTAAATCATGTTTATTAACGTAGCATGTTGTTCCATGATAAACATGTAAAACTAGCCAGCCTATCCATCATCATTTCTTAGTCACAAAACAACGTATAGTTGTAAAAACATTAAAAATATGCATGTCAGGCTGTTTTCCTTCTCACATCCCTTTTTCACAATTTATACCATAGTACATTTCATATCACTTATGGCTCAATAGCCAAACATAGTATTACTAACATCATAACTACTAAAAACCGCTGTAAAAATACGTATGAATATCTCTATCACTAACATACAATTCCCTTACCTCGAATCGCGCTTGTATTCTCCTTTGTCTCTTTTGCTCCGTTCGCGATCCAGGTTAATCGTGTTCTGACATATTCCAATCAACACATGTAAATCATTAAGTTATTTTCCTTTCCTTCTCCCAAACATTCACATTGTCATTTATTTATCTATTCATACTTCTCAAGCCTTTTATCATATTTCACCCTTTTCCACTAGTATCACTATATCTTCTCTTAAGTTTTCCATCACTTTTCCATAAGTATTTCTTCATGAATTCCCTCTTAATATTACTCACTCATCACTAAAATCATCATTTCCATCTATATTTCACATACCATTCAACCCACACAATGTCTAGAAACTCACATTTAAAGCTTGAGGGTAGAAGAACTTACCTAGCTTAGCTCTTTCCTTAGTCAAACTTGTGGTAGTCTATACTCCTCCTCTTGATGAAACCAATGTGTGATTTTTGGGTATGTTATTCTCCTTACTTCAAGGAACAACTTTCCTTTCTTGAGCTTCTTCCAAATCTGGTTGGAATGTAGTGATATTTAGAGTGAGAAAGCTTGATTCTTTAAGGGAAATGGATAGGTGCGGGTTTGGTAGGAAGGAAATCTAATTTTCAGCTCAATCCCGTGCTCTTTTTATAAATGCAGAGACATGAGATCGATCTGGTCCCTTGTGGAGATCGATCTCTGCATGGTTTGGTAGTCCTTTCACCTAACGTATACTACCAGATCGATCTGCTCTTCATGATGAGATCGTTCTGTTGCAAGGAAAATTCTTCTTGGAGATCGATCTGCCTCTTGTAGGAGATCGATCTTCTCCTCACAATTCTTAATGAGATCAATCTGTTTATAAATGGGAGATCGATTAGTTACATAAGGGAGATCGATCTCTTCTTGGCTGAGACATTTGGTGATCGATCTGTGATAATTCTATGAAAATAGAATTATTTGTGCTTAATTTTCTAATTAATTATTTAAATCCTCAATTTAGTCTATTAATTATCCCGTTTATTTAATTAAAATTCTCATGTTTATAGATAAATCAAATTCGGATGAATTTTAAAAATTTTGATAGAAAATGGACCGAAATTGGGCTAAAATCGAGATTGGACCATATAGACAACATGAGCCATACCACTTAGCACATCCAATTGGACAAGAAGACAAATGACATGGAAATTTTTTTTCAAGGAGCCAATGGTGTGAAGACAAGTGGCCAAACAATGCCAACTCATCTAGAATAGAAAAATTACAATTTTACCCCTAAGTATGTGTATAAATAGGATATGATAGAAATTGAAAAAAACTATGTAGTGTAAGTTAAGAGTAAGGTAAGTTAGGAGTGGTGTTAGTGTAAAAGTAGTTTAGGGTAGAACTAGTTAGAGTAGCTTAGTTAGATTAGTTTAGTTTTTATTCTTAGAAGCTTTTCCCGAAAACCATTTTCTATTTTACTGTTCATGTTCATCTTCAATTGTTGTCTATTATGAAAAGCTTTTCATGTTTTATTTGCAGACTCATTTTCTCATTTCATGTTCTCGGTTTGGTTATAATCGGCTCCTTTGTTTTTCAGGTTTTAACATGCATAGCTCATAATTCCTAGTGGTATCTCTCGATTTGATCTAACTACTTATGTTTTTATTTGAAGACCCTCTATTTTGTTTATATAGTTCTCGATTTTTGCTTCCCATTTGTAGTTTTATTTTTGTTCTGTTTTTGTTCAATGACTCTCGGTTTGCTTCCCATGTTAGTTTTATTTTTTCCTTTTTGTTAGCTATCATTGTTACTCAAGATTGTGGGGAGCTGATTTGATCTCATGAGCCATGAAAGGAACCCAATAGCAAAGCAGCAGACTAGGAACCCAAGAGCAGCAGAAGTAGCCATAATCGAGAGCCACAATCACTCTCTGTTCTCCCCTATTTCATTTGTCATTTACTGTTTATTGTCATTTCTCATGTTAAGCTAATTGTTTTCTGCTGTTAGGTTGTTGTAGATTGATGTTTAGATTGAACGGGGAGTGAGTTGGGCATGTGAGGAATGAGCAGCAACAACAGTCCAGGACAGAGCAAATCGAGAACAAGTCTGGCCAAAAGAAGGAAGCAGCTAGGAAAGGAAAAAGCTTGGGCAGTTCCATGGTACTGGTGCTAGCAACGTTAATGCAGAACACGAGAGCAAGTACAGAGCAAGAGCTGGACATTGCTAGGGAGAAGAAGAAGAAGGCATGATAGGCTGCAGCAGTTGATAATGAGAAGTGTACAGAGGAGCAGGACATGTGCGAGCTGCTATCGAACTGAGGATGCATGAGCACGTTACTGCTAGCGGCATGGGCAGAAAACTGGATCAAACCGAGAGTAGTTGCATGGCTTGTTGATGAATGAAATCGAAGCAGTTGGAGACGTGCAGGGGCTGTATTGTATACAGGATAAAACCGAGAATGGGAGCTAGACACGCCTAGGTAGCAAAAGCAGGTAGAGACATGCAACCTGTACGCAGTAGCTGGGTAGAGACCGAGGACTGTTGATAGCAGCACAACAGGAGCAGAATCAATACAACGCCTGGAGCAGCAGCACTGCAGGTGTAGATGACTGGACAAACCAAGGCCATCACCTGGAAATGGAGGAAAAACTGAAGAAAGACAATGAACAGTGACAGTATTGGTACCACTTGGTTTTTGCAATTTGCTAAGGCCTTGTTTGGCTAGTACATTGTATCTAATTTATTCATTTTCGTGCATTTTTAGTATAGTTTAATTTCAATTTAATATGTTAGCTTAGTTTACAGTCTTTAATTAAATTACATGTTAGTATTCTTGCTTAGTGGTATAAAACTTAGTTTTAATTAGTTTGATAGTTAATTAAGTGTTCATTTAGAATTAGACTAGGGGTAAATTTATTTCATTAAATCTTAAGTTAGTTTAAATTGCATTTTGATTAAGTAGTTTAATTGCATTTTAGGTTTGTTAATTTTAGTTTAATTAATCTTGCTTTGTTATTTTCATAATTGCATTTTATTTTAATTGCGTTAATTAATTTTACCTGTTTTAATTATTTTTGTAGGTATTTTCTTTTAACTGCTTGGAGCACTGTAAGTAAATTTTGCTCGGTTTTATTTTCTTTAGTTCTTATTATTTTACTACTCTCCAGTATTTTTAATTCTAGCCATGTAGATCACTCCCTTAAATTTAATAATTTGCTAGAATATACTGAGGGTAAGATTAACCGGTAGTTAATTAGGCAAACCAACTTCTCTGAGGGACGATAACTCGGGACTCAAATCCCATTATTACTTGTACGACCTGTGCACTTCCGGATAATACCTTCAGGGCTTGTCAATCTTTACCTTGTGAGAGATCGATTCCTTCCAGGCAGAGACTTAAGGAGATCGATCTGCCTTCCAATGAGATTGATCTGTCTTGTTCAACTGAACTGATACTTAACATTTTGTGAGAGGGGATCGATCTCTCATTCATGGGAGATCGATCTGCTCTTCCCTTCCATCCCAATTTCTGCAGTTTTCTACAGATTTTCACTTTGTAATTCATCCTTATTTGCCTAATACCTCGTTTTAGATTCCGTACACAACCAACGTATAATAGGATCCATTCTGTTTAGTTTATAGGCAATTGAATTTGTGGACACACTTGAAATCATGGATTATACATTAGATTCATCATCCTTACATTCTTTGTTAATTGTACACATGTAGTATTGTACATATAAACCATAGTTTCATAAGAAGTACATGTAAAACTACAGGAATTACATTTCTCCCCTCCTTAGAGAATTTGGTCCTCCAAATTGAATCAAGTTCATTCCTCAAAAAGTTGGGGATACTTCTCCTTCATCAGGTCCTCTAACTCCTAAGTGGCTTCCTCCGATGTATGATGTTGCCATAAGACCTTAACCAATGAAACTTGTTCCTTAACACCTTTTCTTTTCTATCCAATATATGGATTGGTTTCTCTATATATGACATATTCTCCTTAAGCTCTAACGGCTCATAGCTAATTACATGTGCTGGATCCGGATGGTACTTCCTGAGCATAGAAACATGGAAAACATTATGGACCTTTGCTAGCTCAGGTGGTAAGGCCAGTCTATAAGCTCTATCTCCCACTTTATCCAAAATCTCAAAGGGACCGATGTAACGAGGACTTAGTTTTCCTTTCTTTCCTGTTGAGTTAACATATTTTGAAATGACAAAACAAGTAAAATCAATAATATAGAAATGATTTAAAACATGTTTAAAGGTTATCAGTACTAGAAACTAAGTCTTTAAGGATGAGAGATCGATCTGGTGAGATGAGAGATCGATCTCCTAGGTTTTCTAGTATGATAGATCGATCTCATGAGGATATGAGATCGATCTGCTAAAGGATTGAATTCTCAAAGGATCTGTACAAGGTATTGAGGAAGCAGAGATCGATCTATAAGGATTATAGGATCAATCTGTCTAATACAGGATGTTTATGAGATCGATCTGGTCTAGAAAGAGATCGATCTCCTCTAAAACAAAGGGTAAAGGCAGTAGATCGATCTGTAGATCTAAGACATGAGTTTGAATTTTTATCAAAGGACCCAAGAGAATTTGGGTACCTAAGACATGAGTTTGAATTTTGATTGTAGGTGATTGAGCATTACCACAAAGCAAAAACAAAGGAAGCGTGGTACTTGGACAGTGGATGCTCAAGGCACATGACCGGTGATAGAAGCCACTTCAACTCATTTAAATCGAAAGTTGGTGGAGAAGTCACATGTGGGGACAACTCCAAAGGCCAAGTTGAAGGAAGTGGTTCAATAGGTAATGACTACTTTTCATTAGAAAAAGTGTTGCTTGTTAGGGGTCTAAAACATAACTTACTAAGTATTAGTCAACTTTGTGACAAAGGTTACAAAGTAGTTTTTGATTGCTTGAAATGTCATGTTATAGATCCTAAATCTAATAAAGTTCTTTTCCTTGGCCATAGGCAAGATAATATATACATCGTCTACCTAAATGAACTTAAAAATGAAAACATATGCCTAATGGTAGACAAGGAAAAAGAACCTTGGTTGTGGCATAGAAGACTAGGTCATGCTAGCATGCATCTGTTATCTAAGTTAGCTAGAAAAGACCTAGTTATAGGATTTCTTAAGTTATCCTTTGACTATGACAAAATATGTGAAGCTTGTGTTAAAGGAAAACATAAAAGAACAACATTTAAACCCAAACATAGTGTATCAACCACTAGGCCTCTTCAATTACTTCATCTAGATCTATTTGGACCAACTAGAACAACAAGCCTAGGTAGGAAACATTATGGGTTTGTAATTGTTGATGATTACACTAGGTTCACTTGGGTGTTCTTTTTTAGAATGAAAAAGGAATCTTTAGAAAAATTCATTGCTTATACAAAAGTGACTCAAAATGAAAAAGGTTACACTATAACTAGTATTAGAAGTGATCATGGCAAGGAGTTTGAAAATATTGGATTTGATGAATATTGCAATGATCAAGGAATTAGTCATAATTTTTTAGCCCCTAGGACACCACAACAAAATGGGGTAGTTGAGAGAAGAAATAGAACATTAGAAGAAATGGCTAGAACCATGTTGTGTGAAAATAATTTATCTAAATATTTTTGGGCTGAAGCTATAAATACATCTTGTTATATCATTAATAGAGCTATGATTAGACCAATTTTAAAGAAAACCCCTTATGAACTTTACAATGGTAAGAAGCCTAACATTAGCTATTTTCACCCATTTGGTTGTAAATGCTTTGTCTTAAATAATGGAAAAGACAATTTAGGAAAATTTGATGCCAAGAGTGATGAGGGAATCTTTCTAGGATATTTTTTGAATTCAAAGGCATATAGAGTATATAACAAAAGAACATTGATGGTTGAAGAATCAATTCATGTAATATTTGATGAGTCAAATGATTTATCTAAAAATTCAACCAATGGTGAGGATATTGGAATATTTGATGAAAACTTGAAAGAAATCCCAAACTTAGAAAATGATCTATTAGAAAAACTTGACATAAATAAAGAAGATGAAGAAGAAATAGAGATATTAGAAAGAGAGTCTAGAGCACCAAGAGAATTAAGATATGTAAAATATTATGAAATAGTAGGAGATCCAACTCTTGGAGTTAGAACTAGATCATCTCTAAGGAATGTGTGTCAATATATAGCCTTTGTATCCCAAATAGAACCTAGAAATGTCAATGAAGCCTTAGACAACAATAATTGGTTTTTAGCAATGCAAGAAGAATTAAATCAATTTGAGAGAAGCAAAGTATGGAAACTAGTTCCAAGACCTAGTGATCACTCTATAATTGGAACTAAATGGATCTTCAAGAACAAGATGGATGAAAATAGTGTGATCATAAGAAACAAGGCTAGGTTAGTTGCTCAAGGCTATAGACAAGAAGAAGGAATAGACTATGATGAAACTTATGCACCGGTAGCTAGACTAGAAGCAATAAGAATGCTACTTGCCTTTGCATGTTATAAAAACTTCAAGTTATATCAAATGGATGTAAAGAGTGCATTTTTAAATGGTTTCATTAATGAAGAAGTTTATGTTGAGCAACCTCCCAGTTTTGAAAGTCATGAATTTCCTGAACATGTCTTCAAACTATCTAAGGCACTCTATGGTTTGAAACAAGCTCCTAGAGCATGGTATGAAAGATTGTCAAAGTTCTTAATAGAAAAAGGATTTTCAAGAGGAAAAGTAGATACTACTTTGTTTATCAAAAATAAAAATAAAGATTTACTAGTTGTTCAAGTGTATGTAGATGATATTATTTTTGGATCAACTAATGAATCTTTATGCCAAGAGTTTGCTAAGATCATGCAAGGTGAATTTGAAATGAGCATGATGGGAGAGCTCACTTTCTCCTTGGGACTTCAAGTGAAGCAAACAAGGATGGAACCTTCATCAATCAAGCAAAATATACTAAGGAATTGCTCAAATGATTTGGAATGGATAATTGCCAACCTCAAGCAACTCCAATGGGCACCAACATCAAGCTTGATAAAGATGAGAGTGGTAAGTGTGTAGACACTAAACTTTATAGATCTATGATTGGTTCATTACTTTACCTTACTGCAAGTAGACCAGATATTTTGTTTAGTGTATGCCTTTGTGCTAGATTTCAATCTTCTCCTAAGGAGTCACACTTATTAGCCACTAAAAGGATCTTTAGATACCTTAAGGACACTCCCTCTCTAGGACTTTAGTACCCCAAGGACTCCACTTTTGCTCTTCATGCATTTTCTGATGCAGACTTTGGGGGCTGTAAAATAGATAGGAAGAGCACTTCAGGTACATGTCAATTCTTAGTTAATAGATTAATCTCATGGTTCTCTAAGAAACAAAATAGTGTAGCTCAGCCAACAACTGAAGCTGAATATATAGCAGCAGGTAGTTGTAGTGCTCAAGTGTTGTGGATTAAATAACAAATGCAAGACTATGGTATTGACATGAAGCAGGTCTCAATTAAATGTGATAATACCAGTGCCATTAATCTATCTAAGAATCCTATTCAACACTCTAGAACTAAGCATATTGAGATTAGGCACCATTTTCTTAGAGACAATGTTCAAAAAGGAGATATAATTCTAGAGTACATTGACACTTTACATCAAATAGCTAATATATTCACCAAACCTCTTGATAGAGATAGGTTTTTTGTTCTTAAAGGTGAATTAGGACTCATGAATGTTCCTTAAGATTTATCTGCTTCAAAACCTTGATTTCAAATTGATTTTAAATGAGTTTTCCAATGATTTTTCTGGGCAAAAAGTATGAGAGATCGATCTTTAATCACTATAGATCGATCTCCATACTTCAAATGGGCCTAAAGCAGAAAGGTTAAGCTAGGCAGATCGATCTTCTCAACCATAAGATCGATCTCCTTAAGCTTCTGTAAAACAACAGATCGATCTATGCATTCGGCAGATCGATCTCCTTAAGCCTCTGTAAAACAGCAGATTGCTCTATGCACTTGGCAGATCGATCTCCTTGAGCTTCTGGGTTTTGAAGATCGATCCTTTGATTCTGCAGATCGGTCTCTTCATGTCTCTGGAAATAACAGATCAATTTGTCGCAGCGACAGATCGATCTCCTATGTCTTGGACTATAAAAACTACTCAAAATCCCCAAAATTTGAAAATCCCAAATCTTCAAATCCCTAACCCTTGTCGCGCCTCCTTCGTCAATCCTCTCTCCCAGATCGATCTCGGTAAGGCTTTTATCAAATCTCTTCATCGTTTAGTGTTCTAGTAACCTACATTACTGATTTTTTCTGAAAAATTTCTTAGTTTTGTGTTGAATTTTTCACTAGGGAAATTCTAGCACTGTTCCATTGGTTAGGTTTTAGAGAACTAGTGCTTAAGTGTGTCTAGAGAGATTCTTGTGTCTAGAGAAATGCCTCGACTTAAGAGAGTTGGCTAAAAACCCCATAGACCAAATGCTGATCAAGGGTCATTTTCCCAAACAGCTCCTCCCTCTTCTGTCACTACTTTTAACAGGTGTTTTCAAACACCTGCAAAAATGTAAAGATATGAAGAGTATTTCTCGACCATGCCTATTAAACATTGGCGCACAATTGATTTCTCCTTTTTAAACCGCATTGATTTTCCTTATCTATCCAAAATGGAAGAATTTGGTTGGCTTCCATTTCTTAAAATCAATACCCCTGTAGCCCCAAACATCATTAGGGCTTTCTTTTCTAACGTAAAACTCATCTACGACCCTGATGATACCTGCAAAATACTAGGGTTTAAAACATTTGTCATGTCTAAAACATTGTCAATAAACACATCCATTCTAGCCCGAGTATTTGATATAAGAGATGAGGGGTTGACCGACGAAGAGGAAGAAGTCCCCTTAGAATTTGACCTTCCCGGGGATAAGGCGAGTGACCTACCGATGCACCCTAGGTTACTCCACCTTATCATCTCGTGAAATCTCAGGCCATTTGGTACTCGTCACTCCACAGTTAGGAGATTAGATCGATTCTGGCTCCACCACCTTCACTCCACAATTCCAAAACCTAATCTGGTCCACTTCATTTATGAAGATTGGCTGAAGATCGTACGTGATCAGGCCTCCACGATAGTCTTTCCCCAACCGCTGGCGTACTTACTACAACGACTCGGGATCGATTGTAGCTGTGAAACTGGTGAAGTACCCTCCCCAAAGAGTGTTTTAAACATTGGTACACGTCATCACATGGGGTATTATAAGGATTTTCAAGGGGATTGGAAGAAGAAGCGAGACCAGCAGTCTGAGGCAGCCATGGAAGAAGACCCATCAGCTGAGCCCACTGATCCACTTGCTGCACCTACTGAGGGTCCATCTTCCTCGACTGTTCAGCCCACTGCACCTGCACCATCACCCGATGGTATGGCATCGATTGTGACGATGATCATGGAGCTTAACCGAAAGATGGATGAAGGATTTGCAAACCTTCATGCCACACAGCAGGCCATGTTTGATGAGTTGCAGGTTACTCGCACTCGAGTCAAGGAACTCATGGAGCGCTTCCCTCCTCAGCCTTAGGACATACTTATTAGGACTATTTTAGCTATGTTTTATGATTAATGGTTGTTGTTTGAAAACATCATTTGCTTGAATGCTCCATTTCTAAAATGACATGAAAATTTCTTTGAAATGTGAGTTCCTTCTTTTGAAATGCGTTATGTTTTGAAGGTTAAATTGTCATTTTACCTTTATTGCCATTGATATAACAAAACGGGAGAGAAGAATAAGAAAACATGTTTTAAGTGATTTAAAAGGAATGAGTAAAATAAGGGGGAGTAAAGGGGTCAAAAGTAAGGGGGAGCTTACAAAAAGGGGGAGTTTTGTGAAAGCAAAACATAGTCTGTGCATTATGCAAAAGGGTAATTAAACATGTTTATTGAGTAAGTTTTGTCATATCAAAAAGGGGGAGATTGTTGAGTTAAAATATTTTGAATTGACAAAACAAGTAAAATTAATAATATAGAAATGATTTAAAACATGTTTAAAGGTTATTAGTACCAGAAACTAAGTCTTTAAGGATGAGAGATCGATCTGGTGAGATAAGAGATCGATCTCCTCGGTTTTCTAGTATGAGAGATCGATCTCATGAGGATATGAGATCGATCTGCTAAAGGATTGAATTCTCAAAGGATCTGTACAAGGTATTGAGGAAGCAGAGATCGATCTATAAGGGTTATAGGATTGATCTGTCTAATACAGGATGTTTATGAGATCGATCTGGTCTAGAAAGAGATCGATCTCCTCTAAAACAAAGGGTAAAGGCAGTAGATCGATCTGTAGATCGATCTATACTCAAATAGAGAGTTCATGAGATCGATCTGGTATAGGAAGAGATCGATCTCCTCAAAGTCAGAGAGTTAAGGAGATCGATCTGGGTTGATTAGAGATCGATCTCCTCAATACGAGAATACTTGGTAGATCGATCTGTAGATCGATCTTACCTCAAACAGAGAGATTGGAAGATCGATATGCTTGTTCGACAGATCGATCTTCTCTAACATTTTCAAATTGTAAGATCGATCTCTACATATATGAGATCGATCTCCTTGCTTCAATTTGCTTTGACATTGCAGGAATTTAAACTAGGAGATCGATCTGGTCAAGATTGGAGATCGATCTGGCATTCTACTGGAGGTTCCCAACGGCTCTTTCTGCAAAAATCTGAATGGAAAAAATAGCATTAAATGCTCTAACTACCAATCCTTCAGTATAAAATCAAGCATTGAAGACACTGGGAATAGAGACACCATTGCTGCACATTCTGTACATTCTCAAGAATTTATTTCCCCATTCCATTTGTCTTCAATCCTCATTTTATTGATATTGTTGTATAAGCCTTTGTGCAAAAGCTATATTTATCCTACCCACATAAAAAGCTTGATCTTGTATTCATCCTTATTTTGAGAGAAAAGAGGACTGTTCCTCAGTGAGAAAAACTTTGTAAAAAGGTGAATATTTTTTTGTGTAAAAAGGGTAGAGAGGTTATTCCTTAACCTGAAAAAGGGAGTGTGTAACATTCAGTGATAGAGTGAAAGAAAGCTCTTGACAAGGAGGTCTAAAAGAGAGGACGTAGGCAAGAGATTGGCTGAACCTCTATAAACTACTGTGTTTGATATTTCTCTCCCTTATCTTCCTTTAATTTATTCCATTACATTATATTGATTATTCATTATTTGCAAATTAGACTTAATTTAGTTTAAATTTACCATTAACATTAGAAAACCGATTCACCCCCCCTCTCGATAGAGCCAACATTTCCAAACCTTGTTATTCCCTTAGAAGAAGATACTTTTAGAAATACAGACTCACCCATAGCGAACTCGAGTGGCCTTCGTCTCCAGTCAACATAGCTCTTTTGTCGACTTTGAGCCATTACAACCTCTCACATATTATCCGAACATCCTCTGAGGCTTGTCTAACCAAACGGGAGAGAGCAACTGTCTGTCACCAACCTCTTCCCAACTAATAGGTGATCGGCATCTACGACCATATAGTGCCTCATAATTGGCCATACCAATACTTGAGTGATAACTGTTGTTGTGGGCGAACTCAATCAGTGGCAAGTGATCGTCCCATGAGCCTCTAAAATTCAGCACACACGCTCTCAACATATCCTCCAGGGTCTGTATAGTCCTCTCTGACTGACCATCTGTCTGAGGATGGAAAGATGTGCTAAAGCTCAATTGGGTCCTCATCGCTTCCTGAAAATGTCCCTAAAAATGGGAAGTGAAGCGGGCATCCCTATCAGAAACAACACTCATTGGTACTCCATACAGTCTCACTATTTCCCATAGATACAAGTTCGCTAATGTACTCAAGGTATTTGTAGATCTTATGGCTAAAAAGTGTGTCGATTTCGTTAACCCATTTACTATAACCCAAATAGTATCATGGTTCTTACGGGTTCTCGGTAATCCCATCACAAAGTCCATGGTTACATGCTCCCACTTCCACGTCGGTATCAGTAGAGGTCGCAATAGTCATCCAGGTTTTCGATGCTCTACCCTAACCTGCTGACAGATAAGACATCTAGCAACATACTCGGTTATGTCTCTCTTCTTTCCAAACCACCAATATACTTTTCGAAGATTTTGATACATTTTACTGCTCCCCGGATGTACTGCGTATCTCGATGAGTGAGCCTCTAATAAAATCAACTTCCTAAGGTCTGGAACATTAGGGACACATATTCTATCTTTGAACCTTAGTAGTCCATCTGAGCTCAATTCAAAATCAGTGCCCTCACATTTTTGAATTTGGCTAGTTACATCAATACACCATTGATCATTCTGTTGAGCTTGTCGGATTCTCTCAATCTACTCCGGTTCTAATCTCAAACTGGCTATAATCCTATGACTGTCGATCTCAGGTGGGGTCACATCCAAACTAAGGTTTGTGAATTGTTCTAACAACTTGTGCTCCCTAACCATCATAAATGATACCAACCCGAGACTCTTTCTACTCAATGCATCGATAACCACATTCGCCTACCTCGATTAATACAAAATCTCACAATCATAGTCCTTGAGGAGTTCTAACCACCTTCTCTGTCTCATATTTAACTCCTTCTGTGAGAACAAATACTTAAGACTCTTGTGATTTGTAAAGATCTGAAATCTTTCACCATACAAGTAGTGGCGCCATATCTTCAATGCAACTACTACGACCGCCAACTCTAAATCATGAGTGGGGTAGTTCTTCACATGATCTTTCAGCTGTCTAGATCAATAACTACCCTTCCATTTTGCATCAAGAAACTACCCAGTCCTTGGTGTGAAGCATCTGTGTAAACAGAATAGTTCCCTGAGCTGTTAGGGATGGCAAGAACTGGCGAGGTGGTTAATCTATGCTTAAGTTCCTAGAAACTCCTCTCACACGCTTCATCCCACATAAACTCCATACTCTTCCTCGTAAGACGTGTCAACGAAGCAGCCAATCTAGAAAAACTTTCTACAAACCTCATATAGTAACCTGTCAAACCCATAAAGCTTCTGATCTCTGTGACTGTCCCCTGGGCTGTTCCTACTGAAAAATAGCCTCAATCTTGGATACATCTACTGACACCTCATCCTTCGATACAACATGGCCCAGAAAAGAAATCTGCTCTAGTCAAAAGTCACATTTATTAAGCTTGGTATACAACTTTCTCTCTCGGAGGGTTTGCAAAACAATCCTCAAGTGCTGCTCATGATCTTTCCTGGATCTGGAATAAACCAATATATCATCGATGAATACTATCACAAATTGATCCATGTATGGCTTGAATACCTCATTCATTAGAGCCATAAAAGTTGCTGGTGCATTTGTCAACCCGAAAGGCATCACCAAGAATTCGTAATGACCATAGTGAGTGCGAAAAGCTGTCTTGGGCACATCTTCTTTCTGAATCTTCAATTGACGGTACCCAGACCTCAGATCTATCTTGGAAAAGATCCGTGGTCCCTGAAGTTGATCCAACAAATCATCGATGCGCAGTAAGGGGTACTTATTCTTGATGGTAGCCTTGTTCAACATCCGATAATCATTACATAACCTTAGGCTCCCATCTCTTTTCTTCACATACAATATCGGGGCTCCCCATGGAGAGACGCTTGGTCTTATAAACCCCTTATCTAGCATATCTTGCAACTGATTCCTTAATTCCTCTAGTTCAATTGGAGCCATCCTATATGGTGATTTGTATATTGGCTTTGTTCCAGGTTTTAAGTCTATGCCAAATTTCATTTCTCTATCCGGTGGCAATCCTGGTAGGTCGTCTGGGAAGACATCGAGAAATTCTCTAACCACTGGAATGTCATCCATACCCGGATGTACTTTGTTCAAGTCCACCACATAAGTAATAAAACCTTCAAAACAACATTTATGTCATTTATATAGCCATGCACTTTACTTGCTACAAAATCAGGATTTCATTACTTCTCACAAAATTTTACAACAAGTTTCTCAAGTAAGGAAAATGTAACAGACTTAGAGTAACAGTCTAAGACAACATGATTGGTAGCTAACCAATCCATTCCCAAGATTACATCAAAGTCTTTCATTTTCAACAAAATCAGATTAGTTGTCATCCACTTATCTCCTACTCTCACTTTAAAATCTTTGTATACTTGTTCAACTAATTGACTGACTCTCATTGGAGTACTTATTAATAAAGTCCTATTCAAGTATGTCGATCTTACAAAACTTGTTACCTTTGATGCACATGCAGGCGATATAAAGGAATGCGTAGCACCAGAATCAAATAAAGCTATAGCTTCCAAATTGAAAATCAGAATTGTACCATTTATCACCTTAGAAGAGGTGTCTGCTGATGCCTGGTCTATCGCATATACCCTAGATTGGCCCACAGCTTGCTTCCCTTTTTCTTTAGTCGTGGCTCTCTTTCTCGCAGGAGGTGTAACTATAAGAACTTTCTCTGGCTCCTTGCCTTTTTGCAGGACTACCTTAATTGCTTCTGGACAATCCTTTGCATAGTGCCCAAGCCTACCACATCTGAAGCATCGTGTACCCTGAAAATGATATGGCTTACTACTATGATATCGGCCACAGACGATGCACTGATCAGTAGTTGGTCGGGGTCCACCAATCACTATACCTCTGGCTGGAGTTAGAGTCGGATACATCAAAGGTCTAGTAGCCTTCTTTTGTGACTCGTCTGCCTCTTTCCGATCCTTGTCAGGATATCTTCGACCAAATCTGGTACCCTTTCCATCTCCCAGTTTCCTCGGACCCTTATCCTTACCCCAACTGAACTTTGAAATATGCAGGTCATAATCCTGCTCACATAACTGGGCTCGTTGTACAACTTCTCTATATGTAGTAACATCAAAAGGGGCCAATTTAGCTCTAATCGAAGGCGTTAGTCCATCAACAAATCTCCTAATAGCTTCATTCTTGATAGAATTTGGATCATACCGACCCAATGATGTGAATCGTGGCTCGTACTTATCAACTGTTTGGTTCCCTTTAGTCAGATTCAAAAATTCCATTTATAGTCTACGTTGAGTAGTATTTAGGATATATTACTCTCTAAAAGCACCTAAAAACATATCCTACGTGATCGTTGTACCCTGAGTTCCCAACATAGGTCTAGTGGACTTCCACCAGTGCTCTGCTTCACCTCTCAACACAAAGGATGCAAGCGCTACTCTTTCCGTAGTCGAACACCTACAAAAATCAAACAGCTTCTCCATCTGACTTATCTAATCCTCAGCCACTACTGGATCCTTTACCCCACTAAAAGAAGGAGGCTTAAAGTCCATAAAATGCCTCAACCTCTCCATATCACAATCATAACAATGCCTCAGATCCTCATCATCATACTATTGTGGGGCCATTAGAGGAGGAACTGGCCTAATAGGGGGACCTCGTGGTCTATCGAGTTCAGGTTGTATAGGTGCAGCATTCTCAAGTTTAGGTGCAGCTGCTGGGGGATTCGGTGCAGCCTGTCCTGCTGTACCGGGTATACCCTCCAATATAGACATGATCTGACCCATCATAGTCATCATCGTATGCATGTCTTCCTCTAATCTGGCTACTCGAGGATCGAAAGCCTCTACCTAATCATGGGGCTCATGACTAGAGGACGATCTACTATGCCTCTCAGTTCTATCATTCCACCCCTGAGCTCGTGAGCTCTCTCCCCTCTTGCGGTGTCTCTCAGGCATATCTCATAAACCTGTTGACTTTCCTGCATTTATAACAAACTCTTATATCACTACCAGCTCTATATACACATTTGTATCTAAATATCGCACAGTGACTTGGGGATGTACATTTTCTTAATCCTAGACATCGATTCACATCAGACCAACCAAGCTCTGATACCAAATTCTGTCACACCCCGACTTCGGGTGCCCCTCATTCATGCATATACCACATTCGGTTGGGCTGTGAGCCGATGCAATTACTAATTCCATACATTTATAGTGAAAATATTTAAAACTTTAATTCACACACTCCCAAGCATGTGTGTTGATATGCAAAATCAATCGTGTAAGTATAATATCATTTCATAACATCCCCATCCAATTTTCTCATTGTCAATGTATGACTCTACGATACAAAATGATAGATACAAAATGCTTATGTGTATACATTTCTTATA
This sequence comes from Firmiana major, assembly GCA_033439115.1. Taxonomy (NCBI): domain Eukaryota; kingdom Viridiplantae; phylum Streptophyta; class Magnoliopsida; order Malvales; family Malvaceae; genus Firmiana; species Firmiana major. Next base: position 39,807,688 of record CM065904.1, read on the forward strand.
CCTTAACAGCTGGTGGGAGCTGACCAACACAAAAACTAATTTAAAAACCACCGCACTGCTCTACTTCTCACTATCTGGAGGGGGAAAATAGTGGCATGAGCAAACCACAACTCAGTAAGGAAAAGAATGCTAACAGGTAGATACTGTACTATCTACGTAGCCCATGCATGAATAACAAAACAACATTCATTATAAATGAAATTTATCAATAGATAATGCATTTAAACATTTTTCTCTCAAAAGCATTTTCATAAAACCAATGCTCAATAATTCTGTTTAAGAAGCATATCGTAAAACAGTGCTATCACAACACAAACACTCAAAACGAGATATTTATAAAATCATAATATCTCTTTTCCTTTCATAAAACATTTCATTTCATCACATTTCTCTTCTCTCTGAGACAGGTAGGGAATTTAGGCAAACAAATATCCACGACATATGGTCATAGTCAGTGATCTCAAGCTTTACTGATCAGGTGTGCATAGGGCATCACTTGCTTAAAGGGGGATGGGTCAGTCCTACCCTTTAGCTCATCTCAATCATCATCATCATCATCATCATCATATCACATATACTCACAATACAATGTACGCCATATGCCATCTATGCGATACTCGTACCCACGTGCACCCAGCACGGTACATAGTATTCCACGAACAACTACACGGTTCAACATACGCCCGTGGGCCCAGTTCATCTACCCTACACCTATGGATTTATCATCTTTAACCATGCCTCATATACCAAGCAAGCAGAATCAGTGTGACACACAGCCATCGCAAGGCTCCAACGCAGTATCTCTTAGTGTAAGCAACTGCTTCTAGCACTGTATAATCTCAAAAAGCGATGTGCAAGCTAGGCTCCATCACATCACCATCATCATAAAACCACGTGCGAGCTACGCTCTAGCACAGTTTATTAAAACATGTAAACATATGCGAATAAAACTTCAGCATAGTCAAAATCTTCAAAGCAAGTGTGAGCCAAGACTCTAACACCATTTACATCTCAAATCTGATAGGTGGCTATTTTTCTCTTTTAAAACTTAAATCATGTTTATTAACGTAGAATGTTGTTCCATGCTAAACATGTAAAACTAGCCAGCCTATTCATCATAATTTCTCAGTCACAAAACAAAGTATAGTTGTAAAAACATTAAAAATATAGTACATTTCATATCACTTATGGCTTAATATCCAAACATAGTATTACTAACGTCATAACTTCTAAAAATTGTTGTAAAAATGCGTATGAATATCTCTATCGCTAACATATAATTCCCTTACCTCGAATCGCGCTTGTATTCTCCTTCGTCTCTTTTGCTCTGTTCACGATCCGGGTTAATCTTGTTCCGACGTATTCCAATCTACACGTGTAAGTCATTAAGTTATTTTCCTTTCCTTCTCCCAAACATGCACATTGTTATTTAGTTATCTATTCATACTTCTCATGCCTTTTAGCATATTTCACCATTTTCCACTAGTATCACTATATCTTCTCTTAAGTTTTCCACCACTTTTCCATAAGTATTTCTTTATGAATTCCCTCTTAATATTACTCACTCATCACTAAAATCATCATTTCCATCTATATTTCACATACCATTCAACCCACACAATGTCTAGAAACATACATTTAAAGCTTGAGGGTTGAAGAACTTACCTAGCTTAGCTCTTTCCTTAGTCAAACTTGTGGTAGTCTATACTCTTCCTCTTGATCAAACCAATGTGTGATTTTTGGGTATGTTGTTCTCCTTACTTCAAGGAACAACTTTCCCTTCTTGAGCTTCTTCCAAATCTGGATGGAATATAGTGATAATTTAGAGTGAGAAAGATTGATTCTTTGAGGGAAATGGATAGATGTGGGTTTAGTAGGAAGGAAATCTGATTTTAAGCTCAATCTCATGCATTTTTTATAAATGCAGAGACATGATATCAATCTGGTCCCTTGTGGAGATCGATCTCTATATTGTTTGGCAGTCCTTTCACCTAACGTAACTACTACCAGATCGATCTACTCTTCATGATGAGATTGATCTGTTGCAAGAAAAATTCTTCTTGGAGATCGATCTACCTCTTGTAGGAGAATGATCTTCTCCTCACAATTCTTAACGAGATCGATCTATTTGTAAATGGGAGATCGATCTGTTGCTTAAGGGAGATCGATCTCTTCTTGGTCGAGACATTTGGAGATCGATCTGTGCCTTGTCAAAGATCAATTTCTTCCAGGTAGAGACTTAAGGAGATCGATCTGCCTTCTCATGAGATCGATCTGCCTTGTTCAATTGAACTGATACTTGACATTTTTTGAGAGGGGATCGATCTGCTCTTCCTTTGCATCCCAATTTCAAAAGTTTTCTGCAGATTTTCACTTTGTAATTCATCCTTATTTTCCTAATACCTCATTTTACATTCTGTACACAACCAATGTATAATAGTATCCATTTCGCATAGTTTAGAGCAATGACACTTGTGCACACACTTGAATACATTAGATTCATCATCCTTACATCCTCTGTTAATTGTACACATGTAGTATTGTACATAGACACCATAGTTTCATAAGAAGTACATATAAAACTACAGGCATTACACCGAATATGTTGAAGGAGTGGAAAAGCCAAAAAGGGGGATAATGAGCTCAAAGTGGACAGTTCTAGATGTTTTTAGCTATTTCACTTCCCAAAAATGACCAAAACGCAGAGAGGAGAATGTTAACCATAAGAAATGGCACTTTTAGATTTTTAAGAAAAAGCCAAATGTGGTCAATGGTCAAGGAAAGTCAAAGTTAGATGGAAATGTTGACTTTGGCCAAAAAGAACTAACCATGGTTAAAATTTAACCCAACCAGGTTAAAAATGAGAAAGAATTATTTTTTGCTAAAACACTCAATCTTCAACTTCTTAAGCATGGAAAATTAATTTAATCTAATTTTAGATTAAACTAAATGGGCAGAAAGCAATTGGGCCAAGTAGTTAAATGGATAAATGTCACGACTTCCCCTCCCGACCTACCAAAACCACCACAAATTCTTCGCATTTTACTTATCTCTCCTTCTGTCATAACTCAACACCAAACTGTTGGGCTATGATTTAATATTAGTCACCTCAACCACATTCATTCCATAATATGCATACATGTCAATACAAATTGTTACACCCTGTTTCACGCTTAATTCTTATCATTTATTCCTACAATAACGGAGTAGACAACACTCGGATGGTTGGGCACACGAGCCGATACTTATCTTACACATGTGATACACAGTATTCGCAACAATTAATATTGCTTCACTATAATTCAATAGATTTCTTTATTTACATATATTATACACATGTACATTTACATCCCAGTATCCCTTTAAATACATAAATGTGCCTCAAAAGTTTAGATATAAAATCAAAATAGGTGTATACCTTTGCACACTACGATGTGTAGGCTATCAACCGCTCAAAAAAATCTATAATACTCACTACTGAGGTAACTCTGTGGAGATAAGGGGAAAAAACGGGGTGAGCTACAACACGCTTAATAAGGAATAATACAAACAGGTAGATAACTATACTATCTACATAATCACACTCCATGTTATGCAGGAATACATAATTCCTTAAACAAATCGCACTTTCAGAAAATGAAAAATACGCATTTCTCTTTGCAATCGCATCAAATCAATCGACTTCCAAAATCACATGTATATAAGTGTTTCCAAACACAAAACAGGAAGTCAAATGCAAAATCAGATACAGAACAAATCAATATCTAAGAAATAGATCAAATTTCATATATGGAGACAAGCAGAGCATACAATAAAGTAACATGTAGACATATGATCATTGTTAATGGATTCCATGCAATCACTAGCTAGGTGTGCATGAATATTCCCAGATGGCTGAAGGTAGAGGGGGTACTCCGCTCATCAGACACAGATCGGAGTCCGAAGACCCAACATCACGGTACAATGTACTTCATGTTTTCCACATGGTACTACGTACTATGTGAACCCCAAATTTCAGATCAGAAGATTGGGAGTGCCCAAAAGATCCGGGGCTTATAATCCTATCTCCAGCTATGCTTGCGCTGTCACGCCCTCCTCCCACACGCGACTTTACCAAAAACCACAATAAATTTTTCGCTTTTTACTTACCTTTATCTCCCCAACAGTTGGGCTGTGAATAGGCATTAGTCTCCTCATCCATACATACCTTACCATTCTTTTTCGTATCATACATACATGACATTTATAGCATAAGTAAATTCGTATTCTTAAATATAATTACATCATTACATCCCCCATATTAAAACGTGTACATCACTGTGTTTATACATTGTTCAGATACAAAAGAGTACGCGTGTGTATACCTTTTGCTAGATGGGGAGTGGCAGCGGATCAAAGGAATGCAATACCCTGGCCGACTCGATCTACTGATGAGAATCTGTAGAGATGGGGGAAAAATGAATGGGATGAGCTATCAACGCGCTCAGTAAGGAAATCAGGCAAGCAAGTAGACATCCATACTATCTACTTGAAAATAGTGCTTTGCCTTTCCTTCTCTCATTTCAAAAGCATGTTTAAAATATATATAATATAGTACAGATTTAAAATCCCATGTACTAAACACATGCTGGTTTATCAATCAGAGGCATTCATGCAAAACAGTGCATATTAAATCATTTAAGAATGCCTTTATATAAAATATGCCATTTACATTCAAAACACAGTAAATATGGCATTTCTTATCACAACACAAATAAACTGGGTTTCGACCCATCCCTTAGGTCTACCCGTATCATAAAATACATGTGATATACCTTGCGAGACTCAGTGGCTAAATGCAATCTCTCTAGACTATGTAAGAGAGCCTCCCCGCCGAATAGAGCCTCCCCGCCTATTCTGGCTTAAGGATGTTAGGCTTAAGGATCTTACTGTTAGAGAGTATCTTAGGACTATGTACATATCCTAACATGTGGTGAAATCCCAGGCAACACAGTACTCTGTGTGCGGGTTATCACTGCTGTAACGGGAGAGGGGTCAGTCCATCACAACCGCCAGCTATCAACAACTCTCCTCCACAACTCCACAACACAAAACACGGTACAATGTACTCCATGCCACACGCACGGTACAACGTACACTCGTGGACCCATACATCATGGTCGGGGTGCCTGCCATAGGTCTTAGCCGCTCATACCATGGAAATACATCATAGTGGGGTGCCTGCCATAGGTCTTAGCCCTCATACTATGGAATAAATGCCACGTCTCTAAATTCACGTGAGAACATCTCAACAATGTGACACTCAGTCTACACGGAGGAAATCGTCACGGTTTTCTAACATGTGTGTATATCACGAAAAACTACAGTGCGCGTCTTGAGTGTGACACACAGTCAACACTCCGCCTCAAAACACTGTATATGCATGTCAAAATATCAACACTAGTGCGAGTGAACCTCCAGCACCAGGTCATGCATCTCATGTAAAACTCGAGTACGAGCTAAACGCTCCAGCACTCTATCATGCACAAATCACATAAAAACTGAGTACGAGCAATGCTCCAATACTCTATCATGCATGTCAAATAAATGTAGTGCGTGTCAACCTCCAGCACTAATGTATGTGAAAAACATCTGAAATCAAGTACGAGTTATGCTCTAGCACGATTGTCTCCACATAATTCGGTAGAAGGCTCTTTAAAAATAGGGATGTTAAAAATCACTAAAATCAGCACTATAAAGTGTGCTTAATTTACATCGACCTCAAAACATTAGCCCATCCACCTACTATTCTGCTACACAGTAGTAAAAACCACTCAAAACATCATTTCCATGCTTTTTACCACTTTTCCCAAAGTTTCACTTTTTGCCTAACTAGGGGCAAAATCGTAATTTACCCATATCGGGTCCCTAAAATTATTATAGATTTTCTCTGACCCTCAACAATTTCAGTGAATGTAAAATCCAATGAAAATATGCACAGATATCTCTAGCTACTTGCAAGAGTCCCCTACCTCGGATCACGTCGTGTGACCTCTCTTCCTCTGTGCTGTCTAATCTCGCAGCCCGGTCAACTCTCAATATGACTCTGGAACTGCATTTAATCATTCACTGAGTTAATTACACTTTTCCTACTGTATTACACATTTAATACAGTTCATTTTACTTAAATTGGCCCTTTTACGCTTAATGGGCCTTAATCACGTTAATCGGGCCTTAATCCGTATTAAGCCCGTTCATTAAGGTCTATCGACTCATTGGGCCTATCAATACCCATTGGGCTTTATTCCAAGCTCTTTGGATAGCCCGTATATCATTTACGACATTTTATTCAATTTTCTGAATATAATTCACTAAATCCAAAATTTAATCCGAAATGCGTAAATTAAATCTTAAATACGCATAAATCACATAAATTGTCGTAAATGAGCTTTACTTACTCGAGATTGTGCGATGGTACACGAATCGGAGTTCGATCGGGCTTCCGTTCGGAATTAATCGTCGAACTGCACAATTTTGTATATTTAACTCCGGGTCAATTTTTGATTAAATATAATTTAAATAAATTTATCAGAAATTAAATTGGTCACTTTTGACCTCATATCGACTTACCCGAAGTCCGGTGAAATCCCAAAAATTTTTCTTTTCCTTTTTCTTTCCTTTTTCCTCTTTTTCCCCTTTTCTCCTTGGCTGAATCGGTCCGGTCCGGCTCAGCACAGTCACTTTCCTCTGAACCGGCCGACCGGTTCAGTACCTTTTTAGTCGTGCCGGCGTCGTCCGGCCGGTTCCCGATGTACCGTTGCCGCCGTTCGACGCGTATTGGACAGGGGACCTCTCGGTTGGCCTCGATCTGAGCCAACCCCCGCCGGTGGCCGCCGAATGCCCGTTTTTCCTCCGCGGCTTTCTCCCTTCGATTCGCCGGATTCCGACGTCGGTGGCGCGCGTCCTGGTGGCTGGGAGGTCGCACGGTGTCGGCCTTCCTTTACAGACGTTCGCTGGTCGCTGGGTCGTCGGATTGGTGGCCGTCCGGTGAGCTCTTCTCCCTCGGTTTGCGTCGGCTTCGTTTCCTTCTCTCTCCCCGCGTTTTCAGAATTTCGTTCGTTTTTTTTTTCATTTTATAATTAATTTTTATTATTATTTTACTCATTAAAATAATAATAAATATCCCAAAAATATCCCAAAAAATCTCAAAATTCATATTAAATTCATTTAATCCGTAAATGAATTTATTAGTCCGATTTTACTTTTCCGGTATATTTTTTCACTATTTTTGGGCTCATTTTTCGAGACGAAAATTCCAAAAATATTAATTAAATTCATATCTCGATCAATTGGACTCGAAATTCAATATTTTCCTCGTTATTGATCAAGATCTCTCGATTTCATATTCTTAATGAAATTTTCTCATCGGATTTATACCGTATTTTGGTCAATTGACCGTTTTACCCCTGTACTTACTCGAAAATAAACTGAACCCTTATCTTGCTATTATGTAGCTTACATGCATTTTTAATTTCTTAAATAGTCGATTGCATGTTAATAAATACTCTTCTTATGATTCAACTATGAAATATAACGTTCGTACACATAGGAATCATAAGGTACAAGCTACATATGTAAATCAAAAACTCGGGTCTGACATGCGCTATGTCTCAAAATCACATGTGAGAAAGTCAATGTGACACACAGTCAACACGAGGCTCCAGCACTGCTTATCAAATCACGTGCAATGATCAGTGCAGCCTACATAGCCTACACGACGTTTCCAAACACGATTTGTTATATCGCACAATAAAATCTAGTGTGAGCAAAACAAGGCTCCAGCACTATGTCATGTGAAAACCATATCAAATCAAGTGCGAGCAAGCTCCAACACTATTTGTTTTCATAAAAATCGGATAGATGACTCAATTTTGATGAAAACGATACTCAAAACTGAGTTCAGCATGAAAAAGGGTGTAAAATGGAGCAAAAGGGGTAACTTCTTGTATAGTCACCCATCATGGAATTTCTCCCACTCTAGCACGCTTAACTTTGAAAAACGTGCAATTTAATGGAGACAGTAAAATCTTGATCCAATCTATCATTATGCACTTACAAAACAACTTTTCATGATAAAGACACTAAAACATGCATTTCAGGCATTTATGCTTTTTCAGTAAATTTACAGTATATTTTCATCTGTAAATTGGTTATTTTGTGAATTTTCTATAATTTGGTTTTCAGGTAGATATATCAATATCTATATACTCTACAGTATTTATTTGTATACAGAAGGTAAGAAATATACATACAGCTATCTCTAATAGTTTGCATAAATCCCTTACCTGGAAATAGGCCGAGGGTCTAGAAGTAAATAAATAATTTTAGTGCCCCGAATAGGTAAATTACCAAAATACCCTTGTTAAGAGTATTGATGCATGCCGGAGTAGGCTGGCTAACCTTGAAAGAAAAATGCACAGCATTTCATAGTTTCAACAATGAAATTGTTTTGAAAACTGTTTTAAGGAAATAGAGCCGCCTACGTGTTTTTATTGACATATGACGTGCTAGGGTCTGGAGGTGTTTTGATGCATGCCGGAGTAGGCTGGCTAACCTTGAAAGAAAAATGCACAGCATTTCATAGTTTCAACAATGAAATTGTTTTGAAAACTGTTTTAAGGAAATAGAGCCGCCTACGTGTTTTTATTGACATATGACGTGCTAGAGCTCAGCTCGCATGATACGTTGATTTGTGTGATGCATGCATTAGTGCTGGAGCGAGAGCTCGCACTAGAGTCTTACATGCATTGGTGCTGGAGTCCAACTCGCACTAGATTTTATATATATATATATATGATTTTGTGACACGGTGCTAGAGTCTAACTCACACCAGAATTTACATAATTTTTGTGACAGGGTGCTAGAGTCTAACTCGCACCAGATTTTTCACATGATTCGATAAGAGTGCTAGAGCTTAGGTCGCACTAGTTTTACTTGAATTGACGAGAGTGCTGGAGCATCGCTCGCACCCCCCACTGATTTTTTCTGTGAGAACATGCGATGAGCCGTGCTTAGAGCTTCAGATAGACTATGTGTCACTGATTAAATAGGCTTGCATGTGCGTTTTGAGACATGGCATGAGTATAGAGATATGATATGGGTCCATGGAGTACGATGTACCGTGCAAGTAGCATGGAGTACGATGTACCGTGTGGCATCTTTGGATGTGTGATATCTTCGGATACGTGGTATCTTCGGATGCGTGGGATCGAATAAGACCGACGAGATAGACTGACCCACCTCCCGGGCGATTCCCGATCATGGTGAGAACCCACACACTAGGATCCGTGTAGCAGAGGAACTCTCGAGGACACATGGCCATAGTCCTGGTTATTATCGATATACAGATGTTGCCTAGTCTTGCATGTTGATGATCTTGACGATGATTAAAACTGGGTTTTAAACTAAATTTGCATGATGCTATTTCATGGTTTCTCGAGGACACATGGACCCATGTGTGATGTAAATTGATTTTCACGGTTTTGTGTGAGTCAGGACCACCCGAGGGATGGGTTGAGTCTTGGATTTGTTATGAAATTTTAAATGAGAAAGAAATGATTTGAAATAGTTGCATGTTGAATTTTTCATGCAAACTTGTTTTACATGACATCATGAATCATAGCATCAGTTTTGAAATGTGTGGAGAAAGGGTGGTTTATACATGGCACCACGTTCATATAGGTAGTATGGTTACCTACTTATTCGTAGGATTGCCTTACTGAGCTTGATGTGCTCACCCCTTTCATTTTCTCACACAGATAATCTCCAGTAGATGTTGAGGTGACTGAGTACTGCATTCCGGATATCCGCTGCTGCCCATCATTTAAGGTATATACACTTGTATATATTGTATCTAAATAAGCATAGCACAGTAACATGTTTGTAAGTGACTTTAGGGGATGTATAAATATTGTAAACACTTATAAATGACTGAGAAATAATTAAGTTATATGGTAAATGAATGGTGGGACTGGCATTGACGCACAACCCAATTGTTACTGGAGTGTGGTCACGATCAGAGGACAGGTAAGCATGAAAGAAAATAACAAGACGCAAAAAATTTACTCTGATTTTTGGGTAGTTTTGGGTCGTGACATATAAAGGTGGTATCAGAGCAGAAATTGGTCTGATGTGAGTCAGTGTCAGTAATTAGGAAATTACATCCCCGTGTTACTGTGCTTGGTTAGATACAATAGTGTATATCGAGATAGGTTTTAATTAAGAAATGGTTGAGAATACAGAAATACCTAATATTAGTCGCAATAGAGAAGGTAGAGCATGAGGCAGAGGTCATAGAGGTAGACCTGAGCCTGCTAATCGTGCTAAGTTGACCTGTGAGAATCAAGATGTGATTGAAATAGAGGCTAATGTTGAGCATGCCTCACAGAGTCCGACAGAGTGATCGGATAGTATTGAGACATGCTTCGCGAGGTTGGAGCGAAGTGTGGAGAATATTTTGGGAGCTAATTGCTCAGAGTATGCATAAGATTTGAGGGCGAGTCAGAGTATTGATGGAAGTCCGCTCGACCCAACTTAAGAGTTAGACATCTAAAGTTGACAAGAGAAATATTTCTGGATGTATTCTGGTGATAGAATATCACGACACTGTTTAAAAGGAATGATAGATAAAATCCTTACTCTGACCCAGAGGAATTGATTTATTGATGAGTATGAATTATGAGTATGAAACTCGATTTATATCCCCGGGCAGATATTACTTCGACCCTATGAACAGTGATAGTCGAGATGTCTAAAAGTTTATGGAAGGGCTCACATTGTCAATTAGAGTCTGATTGGCCCCGTTAGATATCACTACCTATACCGAGGCAGTGCGAAGAATATAGTTGTGTGAATAAGATCGAGTGTTGCACGCCTCTGAGATTGGGAAAGGTAGTAAGGGTCGAAATAGAGATAGAAAGAGAATTGAGAATGACAGAAATGTCAGAACAGGAAAAAGGTAATTGGTAAAAGACCAGTTGGTAAAGGATTTGATTTGATGAGTTATGGGCTAAGATGATTGGTAAGGCCACAGTTATTCGATTGTAGCACTTTTGAGGGGTATTGTGATTGGAGAACCCCGATCTGCTACGAATCATTGTAGAATGTGTGGTAAATACCACGGAAGTAGGACATACACCTACATATTATAGATGAAAATGATCGTTAAGTGTGGTAAGACGGACCATTTATTATGATTGCTCAGATTTGGGCGAGATTGCCCCACAGGAAGGTAAAGAGATAGAGAAAACCTGTTGAAATAGCTGCATCGAAAAGGGAGGCCATAACCGAAGAGAAAAGGAAAGTAGGCTGTTAGACGAAGGCGAGTGTATATTTTGGACCAGGACAATACTGATGTTTCACAGGATGTGGTGAAAGATACCACACTGCTTATGAATTAAGAAGTAATTGTGTCAATTGATCCTGGTACCACGTATTTCTTCATACCGACTTCATTCGCATATAAGTGAGTAAAAGATATGAATACCTACACTCTTGGGCACAATGTTGATAAATTGAGTACCCCAATAGAGGAAGGTTAACTAACAGAATATTTATGAAGAGATTTTAAGTTGAAAACGGGGGAAGAAGTATAAGTCAGCCGATTTTATTTAATGGACTATGAATAATTTAAAGTAATATTTGAGAATAAAGTAGTCGGCTGCATACTATGCTGTTCGGATTTCTATCCTAAGATAGTGCTGTTTTACCGCTGAAAAGTATACTGTAAGTTTTGACACGTAATAAAAAAGGGTGCAACGGTTGAAATTAAAGGAGCAAATGATGGTACTCAAGAAATGAATAATGACAAAGTTTCGTTATAATTGATATACGAAGGAGATACTCCTTAAGAGAATTTTGATCCTAAATACAAGATGTACTGGAGTAAGAGGAGTATGTAAGGTAAGAATATCTATGATACGTGAAGTAATTAGGATTAAAGCAAGTAGTAGCGAATATGAATTGTGACCACAGGGACTGATATGTAAAGTAATTGTGGTTAAGTCTAAGGGTTAATAAAGGTATTTCAAAATACCTCCCCGTCTGAAGACTTGACAGCGTCTAGAAAAATATATATATAATCTATAACTTGAAATCGACCGTGGTAAGATATAAATTTAAAATTTGGATACTTTTACTAGTACGATAAAGAATTATAAAATTGATTCGGGCATTAAATAGGAAAGAGAAGTATTGAGGATTAAGACGATCTCCCTAATTAAAGTCCTTTGGTAGTATTACACTCCGGAAAAAGGTCACATGAGAATTAAAAAGTATGATACGATTGATGTACCAGAGTAGTTTATGGATTCATATGATTTGATTCTAATTTGGAGGACCAAATTCTTTAAATGGGGGAGATTATGTAAGACCCGAATTATATCGTAATTCATTATAAAGGATTAAAAATGGTCACAAATTTAAACGAATGGAATTCAGACGGGAGATAAGGATTTAAAATATGAAATGAGTGAGTGTTCGTGAAGGGAAGTCGGGTTAAATTAATCTCGAACACGTTGAAGGGCAAAATGGTCAAAAGACCGAAGGTCGGTATAAATTCGATGAGAAAAATTTATTAAAAATAATGGACTGAGAAATCTTGATCAATAACAAAGAAATAAATTTATTTTGGGTTAAATCGATCAAGATATGAATTTACTGAAAATTAATCAAAATTTTCGCTTGGGATAATATCCCAAAAATACAGAGAGAATATACCGAAAAATGGTTAAAATAAACTAAATAAATTAAATAAAAATTAAATAAATGAATTTAGAATTAAATATTTAAGGATATTTTAAGAGATATTTGGGTATTTTTAATGTATTTTAATGATTAAAATATTAATAAAATAAATAAATAACAAAAATAAAAATTATGAAAAAAATAAGAATTGAAAAAAAATAGAAATAAATCAGAAAATGGATCAGGGAGAGAGAAAGGAAGCGAAAACGAAAAACGAAGCAGAGGCCGAGCCTCTCGTCGGCGATCGATGGTCAACGGAGGCCAAGGAAGGAAACCCGACGAGGCACAGACCACCACCGGCCTAAAGGAGCCATGAACGGCGGCCACCGGCCAGAGGAACGGCAAAACGGAGAAACCGAGAGAAAAAAAAGGAGATCGACGACGAACGGCGCCGATCAGGCCGACCTTGACCACCGTCGAACGTTCCCCAGGCGCAGGCGAGCTTATTGGTGGTGGCCACGACCGACGAAATGCCGACAAAAGCCGAAAAACGGTGGAAAGAGAAATGGGTTCTGACAGAAGAGGAGAAAGGCCGGACCGACGACTTTCTGATAACCTCGACCGAAGCCGACCCCAGATCTGAGATGCGGACGACCCAACGGAGCCACTGGCTGTGGAAGCCGACGGAGAACCGATCGGCAAGGCCCTGAACCGGAGCGAATCGAAGTGAACCGGGGTGAACCGACGGGTCCGAACCGGGTCTGAACCGAATCAAACCGGTTCAGCCAATGAGGAAAGGAAAAAAGGAGAAAAAGGGAAAAAGAAAAAGAAAAAAAATTAGAGAAAAATCCCGACGATGTAATCAAGCTACGGGTAAGCCAATAGCGGTCGAAATTGATCGATTTAAATTTTGGAATATTTTTTTAATTAATTTTCAATTGAAAATTTACACAAAAATTTATGAAATTGTGTAGCTCAACAATAGACGTCAAACGAGAGCTCGAGACAACCTCAATTTACGTACTAGCATGGAATCTCGTGTAAGTAACCCTTATTTACGACAATTTGCATCATTATGCGCGCTTCAGATTTAATTATCGCATAAAATAAATTAAATTATGAAAATTTAAATAAATTGTCGTAAATAATAAATTGAACTATTCGAGAGTTAGAACGAGGCCCAATAAATTGATGGTGGCCCCAATGAGCCCATTTGGCCTCGATAATGTGAAAATTAAGTGAAAAACGGGCTTAAGGCCGATTAAGGTCCATTAAGGTGCAATTGGGCCCAATAGAGGTAAATGGGCCCAATGATTTAAATTAAGCCCAAAAAATAGGAAATACAATTAAATTGTATGATATCTGACCTGAGAAATAATTATACGCAGTTTCGGACATTGGATTGAGAGTAAATCGGACTACGTGACGAGACAGCAGTGGAAAAAGGAAAGGTCAGACTCTACAGAAAAATAAGGTAAGAGAATTCTATGGACTGCTAGAGGTAACTTTACAAAATTTTAAACTCATATGCAGCCTTTTAAATTATCTGTAGGGTCTAGAAGTAAATAAATAATTTTAGTGCCCCGAATAGGTAAATTACCAAAATACCCTTGTTAAGGGTAAAATTTACAATTTTAGAAAAAATTGGGAGGAGCAAGAACAAGAGGTTCCTGCTCTTTCTGAAGGTGTTTTGATGCATGCATGAGTAGGCTGGCTAACCTTGAAAGAAAAATGCACAGCATTTCATAGTTTCAACGATGAAATTGTTTTGAAAACTGTTTTAAGGAAACAGAGCCGCCTACGTGTTTTTATTGACATATGACGTGCTAGAGCTTAGCTCACACGATGCGTTGATTTGTGTGATGCATGCATTAGTGCTGGAGCGAGAGCTCGCACTAGAGTTTTACATGCATTGGTGCTGGAGTCCAACTCGTACCAGATTTTATATATATATATGATTTTGTGACACGGTGATAGAGTCTAACTCGCACTAGATTTTTACATAATTTTTGTGACAAGGTGCTAGATTCTAACCCACACCAGATTTTTCACATGATTTGATAAGAGTGTTAGAGCTTAGCTCGCACTAGTTTTACTTGAATTGACGAGAGTGCTGGAGCATCGCTCGTACCCTCCACTGATTTTTTTTGTGAGAACATGCGATGAGCCATGCTTGGAGCTTCGGGTAGACTCACGTGCGTTTTGAGACATGGCATGAGTATAAAGATATGATATGGGTCCACGGAGTACGATGTACCGTGCAAGTAGCATGGAGTACGATGTACTGTGTGGCATCTTCGGATGTGTGGTATCTTCGGATACGTGGTATCTTTGGATACGGCATCTTCGGATGCGTGGGATCGGATAAGACCGATGAGATGGACTGAACCACCTCCCGGGCAGTTTTTGATCATGGTGAGAACCCGCACACTAGGATCTGTGTAGCAGAGGAACTCTCAAGAACACATGGTAATAGTCCTGGTTATTATCGATATACAGATATTGCCTAGTCTCGCATGTTGATGATCTTGACGATGATTGAAACTGGGTTTTAAACTAAATTTGCATGATGCTATTTCCATGCTTTTTTTAAACCCATGTGTGTTGTAAACTGATTTTCAAGGTTTTGTGTGAGTCAGGACCACCCGAGGGATGAGTTGAGTCCTAGATTCATTGTGAAATTTTAAATGAGAACGAAATGATTTGAAATAGTTGCATGTTGAACTTTCCATGCAAACTTGTTTTACATGACATCATGAATCATAGCATTAGTTTTGAAATGTGTGGAGAAAGGGTGGTTTATGCATGACACCACGTTCATGTAGGTAGTATGGTTACCTACTTGTTCGTAGGATTACCTTACTGAGCTTGATGTGCTCACCCTTTTCATTTTCTCAAATAGATAATCTTCAGTAGATGTTGAGGCGACTGAGTACTGCATTCCGGATATCCGCTGCTGCCCATCATTTACGGTATATACACTTGTACATATTGTATCTAAATAAGCATAGCACAGTAACATGTTTGTAAGTAACTTTAGGGGATGTATAAATATTGTAAACATTTATAAATGACTGAGAAAGAATTAATTTGGTGGGACTGGCATTGACACACAGCCCAATTGTTAGTGAAGTGTGGTCACGATCAGAGGACAGGTAAGCATGAAAGAAAATAACAAAACGCGAAAAATTTACTCTGATTTTTGGGTAGTTTTGGGTCGTGACATATAAAGGTGGTATCAGAGCAGAAATTGGTCTGATGTGTGTCAGTGTCAGTAATTAGGAAATTACATCCCCGTGTTACTGTGCTTGGTTAGATACAATAGTGTATATCGAGATGGGTTTTAATTAAGAAATGGTTGAGAATGCAGGAATACGTAATATTAGTCGTAATAGAGAAGGTAGAGCATGAGGCAGAGGTCGTAGAGGTAGACCTGAGCCTGCTAATCGTGCTAAGTTGACCTGTGAGAATCAAGATGTGATTGAAATAGAGGCTAATGTTGAGCATGCCTCACAGAGTCCGACAGAGTGATCGGACAGTATTGAGACACGCTTTGCGAGGTTGGAGCGAAGTGTGGAGAATATTTTGGGAGCTAATTGCTGAGAGTATGCATAAGATTTGAGGGCGAGTCAAAGTATTGATGGAAGTCCGCTCGACCCAACTTAAGAGTTAGACATCCAAAGTTGACAAGAGAAATATTTCTGGATATATTCCGATGATAGAATATCACGGACACTGTTTAAAAGGAATGATATATAAAATTCTTACTCTGACCCATTAGAATTGATTTATTGATGAGTATGAATTATGAGTATGAAACTCAGTTTATATCCCTGGGCAGATATTACCTTGACATTATGAACAGTGACAGTCGAGATGTCTAAAAGTTTATGGAAGGGCTCAGATTGTCAATTAGAGTTTGATTGGCCCCATTAGATATCACTACCTATACCGAGGCAGTGCGAAGAATATAGTTGTGTGAATAAGATCGAGTGTTGCACGCCTCTGAGATTGGGAAAGGTAGTAAGGGCCGAAATAGAGACAGAAAGAGAATTGAGAATGACAGAAATGTCAGAATGGGAAAAAGGTAATTGGTAAAAGACCAGTTGGTAAAGGATTTGATTTGATGAGTTATGGGCTAAGATGATTGGTAAGGCCACAGTTATTCAATTGTAGCACTTTTGAGGGGTATTGTGATTGGAGAACCCCGATCTGCTACGGATCACTGTAGAATGTGTGGTAAATACCACAGAAGTAGGACATACACCTACATATTATAGATGAAAATGGCCGTTAAGTGTGGTAAGACAGACCATTTATTATGATTGCTCAGAGTTGGGCGAGATTGCCCCACAAGAAGGTAAAGAGATAGAGAAAACCTGTTGAAATAGCTGCATCGAAAAGGGAGGCCACAACCAAAGAGAAAAGGAAAGTAGGCTGTTAGACGAAGGCGAGTGTATATTTTGGACCAGGACACTACTGATGTTTCACAGGATGTGGTGAAAGATACCACACTGCTTATGAATAAAGAAGTAATTGTGTCAATTGATCCTGGTACCACGTATTTCTTCATATCGACTTCATTCGCATATAAGTGAGTAAAAGATATGAATGCCTACACTCTTGGGCACAATGTTGATAAATTGAGTACCCCAATAGAGGAAGGTTAACTAACGGAATAATTATGAAGAGATTTTAAGTTGAAAACGGGGGAAGAAGTATAAGTCAGCCGATTTTATTTAATGGACTATGAATAATTTAAAGTAATATTTGAGAATAAAGTAGTCAGCTGCATACTATGCTGTTCGGATTTCTATCCTAAGATAGTGCTGTTTTACCCCTGAAAAGTATACTGTAAGTTTTGACAAGTAATAAAAAGGGGTGCAACGGTTGAATTAAAGGAGCAAATGATGGTACTCACGAAATGAATAATGACAGAGTTTCGTTATAATTGATATACGAAGGAGATACTCCTTAAGATAAGTTTGATCCTAAATACAAGATGTACTGGAGTAAGAGGAGTATGTAAGGTAAGAATATCTATGATACGTGAAGTAATTAGGATTAAAGCAATTAGTAATGAATACAAATTGTGACCACAGGGACTGATATGTAAAGTAATTGTGGTTAAGTCTAAGGGTTAATAAAGGTATTTCAAAATACCTCCCCGCTTGAAGACTTGATAGCGTCTAGAAAAATATATATATAATCTATAACTTGAAATCGATCGTGGTATGATATAAATTTAAAATTTGGATACTTTTACTAGTACGATAAAGAATTATAAAATTCGATTAATTATGAAGGTTAAAATATTAAAATTTAATAAAAGCCGTTAATATAAGAAAAAAGAAATGACGCGGGTTAGTACCTGGAAACAGAAGCAATTTTGAAGTGATATTATACGCGTATGCGTACATAGGTCAAGGATATGGGCGATTGAAATATGTAGTGGAACTCAACTACAATGAGTTATTTAAACTTTACCTGGATCGATTTGTCATCATTCTTATTGATGATATGCTGGGTGTAGTTAAAGTCCAGGGAAAACTATAAGCAACAATTGAAAAATTGCTTTTACAGATGGTTGTTGTGAATTCTAAAAAAGGGTATACTTTGTTGACACGTTTAACTAAGAAGCGTGGTATTTGAATGGGATGATAGACGTGATAGGAATTTCTGTGTAGTAAAGTATGAACTGACCACCATGATTATTTTCACCATACCCAACAGCTCAAGAGGTTTCTCAGTGTGTATGGATACCTCAAAATCATGAATGAGCTAGGTATTGATGCAAAAAGGGAAGATAGTCGATTGTGGATCCAGACAACTCAAGGATCATAAAATAAACTATCAGACCCATGATTTAAAGCCGACAGCGATAGTATTTGTACCGAGGATATGGTACTATTATGTACATGGTGAGAAATTTTGGGTATGCACTGATCATAAAGCCCCAAGTATCTGTTTTCACAGAAAGAGGCGAATATGAAATAATAAAGTGGGTCAGAGCTTCTGAGAGATTTTGATTATGAAAAATTGTACCACCCAGGAAATGCTAATGTGATGGATGATGCCTTGAGCAGAAAGAGTCTCGGGATGGTATTACATATGATGGTCAGGGAGCGTGAGCTGCTTGAGTAGTTGTGAGCCTCAGTAGTGATGTGATCCCTTCTGATGATGACAGTGATTGTGTGACAGCTAGCCTGAGACTAGCATCGGATGAGAGTGCCCGGATTTGACAGGCTTAGCGTAATGATCGGCATGGTGGCGATGGTTTGGGTCAGATTCAGAAGGGTACAGTGACAGAGTTCACAGAGAGTGTCGATGATTTACAGAGAGGTTCAGAGACAGTATAAGTGCTCCCTAGGACCACAATTGATGAGATAGTAATATTGTCAGAAGCTTACTCTTCGGGATATACAGTGCATACGAAAAGTAATGAATATATATATATAAAATCTCTGAAAAGGGAATTGGTGGTCAGATGTGAAAAGAGATATGGTAGAGATTGTGGAAAAGTGCCTAGTATGTCAGCAGAATAAGGTAGAGTATTAAAAGTCTGCAGAGTTATTGCAGCCTCTACCTATATCGACACGGCACGAAAATAGGAGCAAGTCTCCATGAATTTTATGATGGGTTATAGAGGACTCAAATGAATCACGAGGCAGAGTATGGCTGTAGGGGTTGTTCCCCGACTCAGACAAGAAAAAGTGGGTGACAGATAGAAATTTCTTCCGAATTAGTATAATAAGTCCCTGAAGATGTTTAGTTGAGGGAGAGATTAAGAACACCTCAGAGCAGACAAAGAGCATTGAATTCACCGAGGGTGAATCAGTATGGTTGAACTTATTTGTCCTAAGGGAATAAGGACATAACGAGACTCGGGAAGAATGCAAATTAAGTTTTGCTGAATGGAATTTTTTAAAGATTGGACAAGTGGGAGTAAGACCTGTAGGTTGGCGTTATTACCTGAATAAACGGCATCCACAATGTGTCCCATCTTTTGATACTTCGGCAATACTATCCAGATCCAGCATAGGTGATCGGATATGAACTCCAACAGTTCAGCTCAAGTGCAAATATAAGTATATTGAAAAAGTTGATTCGGGCATTAAACAGGAAAGAGAAGTATTGAGGATTAAGACGATCTCCCTAATTAAAGTCCTTTGGTAGTATTACACTCAGTAAAAAGGTCACATGAGAATTAAAAAGTATGATACGATTGATGTACCGGAGTAGTTTATGGATTCATATGACTTGATTCTAATTTGGAGGACCAAATTCCTTAAGTGGGGGAGATTATGTAAGACCCGAATTATATCGTAATTCATTATAAAGGATTAAAAATGGTCACAAATTTAAACGAATGGAATTCAGACGGGAGATAAGGATTTAAAATGCGAAATGAGTGAGTGTTCGTGAAGGGAAGTCGGGTTAAATTAATCTCGAACACGTTGAAAGGTAAAATGGTCAAAAGACCAAAGGTCGGTATAAATTCGATGAGAAAAATCTATTAAAAATAATGGATTCAGAAATCTTGATCAATAACGAAGAAATAAATTTATTTCGGGTTAAATCGATCAAGATATGAATTTACTGGAAATTAATCAAAATTTTCGCTCGGGACAATATCTCGAAAATACAGAGAGAATATACCGAAAAATGGTTAAAATAAACTAAATAAATTAAATAAAAATTAAATAAATGAATTTAAAATTAAATAATAATTTTATGGATATTTTATGAGATATTTGGGTATTTTTAATGTATTTTAATGATTAAAATATTAATAAATAAATAAATAATAAAAATAAAAATTATAAAAAAAGAAGAATTGAAAAAAAAGAAATAAATTAGAAAATGGATCGGGGAGAGAGAAAAGAAGCGAAAACGAAAAACGAAGCAGAGGCCGAACCTCTCGCCGGCGATCGATGGCCAACGGAGGCTGAGGAAGGAAACCCGACAAGGCCCGGACCACCACCGGCCTAAAGGAGCCATGAACGGCGGCCACCGACAAGAGGAACGAAAAAACAGAGAAACCGAGAGGAAAAAAAGGAGATCGACGACGAACGGCGCCGATCTGGCCGACCTCGACCACCGCCGAACGTTCCCTAGGCGCAGGCGAGCTTATTGGTGGCGGCCACGACCGGCGAAACTGCCGGCAAAAGCCAAAAAACGACGGAAAGAGAAATGGGTTTCGACGGAAGAGGAGAAAGGCCGGACCGACGACTTTTCGGTGAGCTCGACCGAAGCCGACCCCAGATCTGAGATACGAACGACCCAACGGAGCCACTAGCAGTGGAAGCCGACGGAGAACCGGTCGGCAAGGCCCTGAACCGGAGCGAACCGGAGTGAACCGGGGTGAACCGACGGGTCCGAACCGGGGTGAACCGACGGGTCCGAACCGGGTCTGAACCGGATCGAACAGGTTCAGCCAATGAGGAAAGGAAAAAAGGAGAAAAAGGGAAAAAGAAAAAGAGAAAAAATTGGGAAAAATCCCGACGATGTAATCGAGCTACGGGTCAGTCACTAGCGGTCGAAATTGACCGATTTAAATTTTGGAATATTTTATTGAATTAATTTTCAACTGAAAATTTACCCAAAAATTTATGAAATTGTGTAGCTCGACAATCGATGTCAAACGAGAGCTCGAGACAACCTCGATTACGTACTAGTATGGAATCTCGGGTAACAACCCTTATTTACGACAATTTGCATCATTATGCGTGCTTCGGATTTAATTATCGCATAAAATAAATTAAATTATGGAAATTTAAATAAATTATCGTAAATAATAAATTAAACTATTCGAGAGTTAGAACGAGGTCCAATAAATTGTTGGTGGGCCCAATGAGCCCAATAGGCCTCGATAATGTGAAAATTAAGTGAAAAACGGGCTTAAGGCCGATTAAGGTCCATTAAGGTACAATCGGGCCCAATAGGGGTAAATGGGCCCAATGATTTAAATTAAGTCCAGAAAATAGGAAATACAATTAAATTGTATGATATCTGACCTGAAAAATAATTATACGCAGTTTCGGACATTGGATTGGGAGTAAATCGGACTACGTGACGAGACAACAGTGAAAAAAGGAAAGGTCAGACTCTACAGAAAAATAAGGTAAAGGAATTCTACGGACTGCTAGAGGTAACTTTACAAAATTTTAAAGTCATATGCAGTCTTTTAAATTATCTGTAGGGTCTAAAAGAAAATAAATAATTTTAGTGCCCCGAATGGGTAAATTACCAAAATACCCTTGTTAAGGGTAAAATTTACAATTTTAGAAAAAATTGGGAGGAGCAAGAATAAGAGGTTCCTACTCGTTCTGGAGGTGTTTTGATGCATGTATGAGTAGGCTGGCTAACCTTGAAAGAAAAATGCACAGCATTTCATAGTTTCAACGATGAAATTGTTTTGAAAACTGTTTTAAGGAAGCAGAGCCGCCTACGTGTTTTTATTGACATATGACGTGCTAGAGCTCAGCTCGCACGATGCGTTGATTTGTGTAATGCATGCATTAGTGTTGGAGTGAGAGCTCGCACTAGAGTTTTACATGCATTGGTGCTGGAGTCCAACTCGCACCAGATTTTATATATGTATATATATGATTTTGTGACACGGTGCTAGAGTCTAACTCGCACTACATTTTTACATAATTTAGGTGACAGGGTGCTAAAGTCTAACTCGCACAAGATTTTTCACATGATTTGATAAGAGTGCTAGAGCTTAGCTCGCACTAGTTTTACTTGAATTGACAAGAGTGTTGGAGCATCGCTCGCACCCCCCACTGATTTTTTTGTGAGAACATGCGATGAGCCGTGCTTGGAGCTTCGGGTAGACTGTGTGTCACCGATTAAATAGGCTCACACGTGCGTTTTGAGACATGGCATGAGTATAGAGATATGATATGGGTCCACAGAGTACAATGTATCGTGCAAGTAGCATGGAGTACGATGTACCGTGTGGCATCTTCAGATGTGTGGTATGTTCGGATACTTGGTATCTTCGGATACGGCATCTTCGGATGCGTGGGATCGGATAAGACTGACGAGATGGACTGACCCACCTCCCGGGTGGTTCCCGATCATGGTGAGAACCCACACACTAGGATCCGTGTAGCAGAGGAACTCCCGAGGACACATGGCCATAGTCCTAGTTATTACCGATATACAGATGTTTCTTAGTCTCGCATGTTGATGATCTTGATGATGATTGAAACTGTGTTTTAAATTAAATTTGCATGATGCTATTTCCATGCTTTTTTTAAACCCATGTGTAATGTAAACTGATTTTCATGGTTTTGTGTGAGTCAGGACCACCCGAGGGATGGGTTGAGTCCTGGATTTGTTGTGAAATTTTAAATGAGAAAGAAATGATTTGAAATATTTGCATGTTGAACTTTCCATGCAAACTTGTTTTACATGACATCATGAATCATAGCATCAATTTTGAAATGTGTGGAGAAAGGGTGGTTTATGCATGGCACCACGTTCATGTAGGTAGTATGGTTATCTACTTGTTCGTAGGATTGCCTTACTGAGCTTGATGTGCTCACCCCTTTCATTTTCTCACACAGATAATCTCCAGTAGATGTTGAGGCGACTGAGTACTGCATTCCGGATATCCGCTGCTACCCATCATTTAAGGTATATACACTTGTACATATTGTATCTAAATAAGCATAGCACAGTAACATGTTTGTAAGTAACTTTAGGGGATGTATAAATATTGTAAACATTTATAAATGACTGAGAAAGAATTAATTTGGTGGGATTGGCATTGACGCACAGCACAATTGTTAGTGAAGTGTGGTCACGATCAGAGGACAAGTAAGTATGAAAGAAAATAACAAAACGTGAAAAATTTACTCTGATTTTTGGGTAGTTTTGGGTCGTGACAGTAGCTTTTAATTCATTTTGTCCATTTTCCTTAATTCCCAACACAAAATAGAAAATATAAATCAAATCCAAAAATTAATTATATAAAAGAATTTAAATAATGGGAAAATATGACAATTAATATGTCTAATATGCAACTTATCAAAGGAGGAGAGTCGCACTCAAGTAAATCGAGGTAAGGGACTATGTGTTAGCTATAGAGATGTTCGTACGTATTTTATGGCAATTTCATAGATATATCGCTAGAATTAGTACGACATTACAATTCTATGAAATGATATGGAAGCATGAAATATACTATGATATATATGTATTGAGAAATGGGATAGGGTAAGGAAATAGCATGATATGTATATGGAAGCATGAAATATACTATGATATATATGTATTGAGAAATGGGATAGGGTAAGGAAATAGCATGATATGCATGATTTCAATGTTTTCTCAATTTTGTATTAATGTGGTGATTAAGAAATGATAATGATAGGTTGGCTAGTTTTACATGTTTTAGCATGGAAAGACATGTTGTATAAATAAACATGTTTTGAGTTTAAAAGAGAAAATAGCCACCTATCAGATTTGAGATGAGATTGGTGTTGGAGCTCTAGCTTACACCTGTTTTAATGACTTGGCCATGTGCTGGGGTGTTAGCTCGCACATGTTTCTATGCTTTTGATGTGCCGTGCTGGAGTTTAACTCGTATGAGGGTTTTGAGAAAAGTGCTGGAGCATTGCTCGCACCTATTTTTAATGAGTTGAGTAAACCTGGGGGTTTGGGACCCAAAGGGATGCCAGCCGACGGCCTTTGAACGAGCTGAGCCTTAACGATAAATCGTACCGTGCTGTAGCCTTACGATGACTATGTGTCACGCTGCATGCTCACCTGGTTTATGAGACATGGTTCAAGATAAAAAGTCCATCGAAGTTGGATTATGGACTTAGGTCCACAGTCATATGTAGTATTGTGTAGTTGTTCGTTAGTGTACTATGTACCGTGCTGGGTGCACATGAGTACGAGTATCGCGTAGATGACACATGGCGTACCTTATACCGTGAGTATATGAGGAGATGACGTTGATTGAGATGAGCCAGAGGGTAAGACTGACCCATCCCCCTTTAGGCGAAGTGATGCCCTGTGCACACCTGATCAGTGAGCCCTGGGATCACTGACTATGGCCATACGTCATGGATATTTGATTGTCAAAAATTCCATGCTTATCTCAGAGATTTGAGAAACAGAGAAAACTAAAAAAAGAAAGAGATTTGAGGAAAAGAAATGATTAAGAAAGTAAAGAGATTTTGTGTTTTGATAAATCTCTGATTTAAACACTTGTGCCATGAAGGCACTATTTCATGAATCATGTTTTAGAATGGAAGCATGACATATTTAATTTACATGAAAATGCCAATAAGAAATGTATGTTTAAAAGCATTTTCATATAATATTTCTATTTATAATGAAAACATGGTTTTGGTTTATACATGCATGGGCTATGTAGGTAGTACGATATCTACTTGCTAGCATTCATTTCCTTACTGAGCTGTGGTTTGCTCATCCCGCTATTTTTCCCCTCCAGGTATTGAGAACTAGGAGAGCGGTGGTCTCTAGATTCCTTTTTGAGTTGGACAGCTCCCGCTAGTCATAAAGGTATAAGAATTATATACACAAGCGTATGTTGTATCTATCTTGTCGTAGCACACAGTTATACCTTGGAATTGTAAACAACTTTATGGGGATGATATGTAAGTACAATTTATTTATACAATTGATTTTGTATATCTACACACACCTGGGAGTGTGAATAAAAGTTTTTAAATTTTTCGCTGTAAATGTATGAATTTTAGTTATTGCATCGTCTCACAGCCCAATCGTAGTAGCGTAAGTATGGATAAAAGGGCACCTAGAAGTGCGTGTGACAGATTTGGTATCAGAGCTTGGTTGGTCTGATGTGAGTCGATGTTTGGGACTAAGAAAACATACATCCCCAAGTTACTGTGTGATATTTAGATACAAATGTATATACGGAGCTGGTAGTGAATTAAATGTTTGTTATAAATACTAGAAAGTTATCAGGCTTGCGAGATATGCTTGAGAGACACCGCAAGAGGGCAGAGAGCTCAAGGGCAGGATGACAGGACTGAGAGGCACAGTAGATCGTCCTCTAGTCATGAGCCCCAAGAATAGATAGAGACTTTCGATCCTCAGATAGCCCAATTAGAGGAAGACATGCGCACGATGATGATCATGATGGGTCAGATTATGGCTAGGTTTGAGGGTACACTAGTTGTAACGGGACAGGTTGCACCGAATCCCCCAGCAGCTGCACCTGAACCTAAGAATATTGCACCTGCACAACCTAAACCGGTTAGGCCACGAGATCCCCATATTCGACTAGTACCTCCTCCAGTAGCCCCACAACAGTATGATGATGATGATTTGGGGTTTGGATATGACTGTGATATGGAGAGGTTGAGGCATTTTATGGACTTCAAGCCTCTTTCTTTTAGCGGGGTAAAGGATCCGGCAGTGGCTGAGGACTGGATCAGCCAAATAGAGAAACTATTTGACTTCTGTAGGTGTTCAGCTACGGAGAGAGTAGCATTTGTAGCCTTTCTATTGAGAGGTGAAGCAGAGCACTGCTGGAAGTCCACCAGGCTGATGTTGAGAGCTCAAGATATGGCTATCACTTGGGATATGTTCTTAGGTGTTTTCAGAGAGCAATACATCTCAAATACCGCTCGACGTAGGTTACAAAAGGAGTTTTTGAATTTGCCTCAAGGGAATCAAACTATGGATGAGTACGAGTCACGATTCACTTTACTGGGCAGATATGATTCGAACTCAATCAGGAGTAAGGCTATTAGGGTCCGTAGATTTGTAGATAGACTCATGCCTTCAATCCGAGCGAAGTTGACCCCATTTGATGTTGCTACCTATAGAAAGGCAGTGCGACAGGCCCAACTGTGTGAGCAAGATTATGACCTACACATTTCTTAGTTCAGTTGGGGTAAGGATAAGGGTCCAAGGAAGTTAGGAGTTGGCAAGAGTGCTAGGTTTGGACAGAGAGGGGCTGGTAAGCGTCAGAGAGAAATCGATGAGTCACAGAAGAAGGCTGCTAGACCTTTCGAGCCTCAGACTCAGACACCAACTAAGGGTATAGTGATTAGTGGACCCCGATCAACTGTTGATCAATGTAGACTATGTGGTCGATACCATGGTGGTAGGTCATGTCATCTTCAGGGTACCTGATGCTTTAGATGTGGTAAATTTAGGCATTATGCCAAAGAGTGCCCGGAGATAGTTTAGGTAGTCCCACAAAGGGGTAAGGAGTCAGAGAGAGTTCCTATAGTTACAGCTCCTACAAGAAAGAAAGCCTTGTTTGAAGAAAAAGGGAAACAAGTTATGGGTTAAGGTAGGGTGTATGCGATAGACCAAGCATCAGTTGATACCTCTTCTAAAGTGATAAAAGGTACAATCTTGATTTTTAATTTGGAGGTTATAGCTTTGTTTGATTCTGGTGCTGCGCACTCCTTTATATCACCTGTATGTGCGTCAAAGTTAAAAGGTTTTGTAGAACCCACATACTTGAGTAGGACTTTATTAATAAGTACCCCTATGAGAGTTAGCCAATTAGCTGAGCAAGTGTATAAAGATTGTAAAGTGAGGGTAGGGGATAAGTGCATGGCAGCCAATCTATTTTGTTAAATATGTATGACGTTGATGTAATCTTGAGAATGGATTGGTTAGTTAACAATCATACTGTCATAGACTGCCATTGTAAGTCCATTTCGTTTTCTTTACCCGAAGAATGTGTTGTAAAATTTTAGAAGAAGTTATAAAGGTTTTGAATTTTTTAGCAAGTAAGGTGTATTAATATAAAAATGACATAAACGTTGTTTTGAAGGTTTTATTGCTTATCTGGTGGATTTGAACAAAGCACACCTAGATATGGATGACATTCCAATGGTTAGAGAATTCCCTGATGTCTTTCCAGATGACCTACCGAGATTGCAACCGGATAGAGAAATGGAATTCGGTATAGATTTGACGCTTGGAACCGAGCCAATATCGAAGTCACTATATAGGATAGCTCCAATTGAGCTAAAGGAATTAAGGAAACAGTTGCAAGATATGCTAGATAAGGGGTTTATAAGACCGAGCGTCTCACCATGGGGAGCTTCGGTATTGTTTGTAAAGAAGAGAGATGGGAGCCTCAAGTTGTGTATTGACTATCGAATGTTGAATAAGGCTACCATCAAGAATAAGTACCCCTTGCCATGCATTAATGATTTATTGGATCAGCTTCAGGGAGCGTAGATTTTTTCTAAGATAGATATGAAGTCTGAGTATCATCAATTAAAGATTCAGAAGGAGGATGTGCCCAAGACAGCTTTTCGCACCCGCTATGGCCATTACGAATTCTTGGTGATGCCTTTCGGGTTGACTAATGCGCCAACAGCTTTTATGGCTCGAATGAATGAAGTATTTAAGCCATACCTGGACCAGTTCGTGATTGTTTTCATTGATGATATATTGGTGTATTCAAGGTCAAAAGAAGAGCATGAGCAGCACTTGAGGATTGTTTTGCAGACCCTCCAAGAGAGAAGGTGACTTCTGGCTAGAACAGATTTCTTTTCTGGGCTATGTTGTATTGATGGATGGGGTGTTGGTAGATCCATCCAAGATCGAGGCCGTTGTTTAGTGGGAACAGCCCAAGAAAGTCATAGAGATTAGAAGCTTTCTGGGTTTGGCTGGTTACTACAGAAGATTTGTAGAGGGTTTCTCTAAATTGGTTGTTCCATTGACATGTCTTACAAAGAAGAGTATGGAGTTTACATGGGATGAAGTTTGTGAGAGGAGTTTTTAGGAACTTAAGCGTAGATTAGCCACCGTGCCAGTTCTTATCATCCCTAACAGCTTAGGAAACTATTTTGTTTATACGGATGCTTCACATCAAGGGCTAGGATGTGTTTTGATGTATGATGGAAGGGTAGTAGCTTATGGATCTAGACAGCTAAAAGATCATGAGAAGAACTACCCCACTCACGATTTAGAGTTAGTAGTCGTAGTATTCGCATTGAAGATATGGTGCAACTACTTGTATGGTGAGAGATTTCAGATCTTTACAAATCACAAGAGTCTGAAGTATCTGTTCTCACAGAAGGAGTTAAACATAAGGCAAAGAAGGTGGTTAGAACTCCTCAAGGACTATGATTGTGAGATTTTGTATCACCCGGGGAAGGGGAATGTGGTTGCTGATGCATTGAGTAGAAAGAGTCTCGGGTTGGTATCACATATGATGGTTAGAGAGCACGAGTTGTTGGAACAATTCACAAACCTTAGTCTGCATATGACCCTACCTGAGATTGGTAGCTATGGGATTATTGCTAGCTTGAGATTAGAATGAAAGTTGATTGAGAGAATCCGACAAGCTCAGCAAATTGATCAATGGTGTATTGATGTGATTAGCCAAATTTAGAAGGGGAAGGGTACAAAATTTGTATTGAGTTCAGATGGAGTACTGAGGTTCAGAGATAGAATATATGTTTCTAAGGATTCAGATCTGAGGAAGTTGATATTATCAGAGGCTCACTTATCGAGATATACAGTACACCCGGGAGTAATAAAATGTATCAGAATCTCCAAAAGGTATATTGGTGGTCTGGAATGAAGAGAGACATAGCTGAGTATGTAGCTAGATGTCTCATTTGTCAGCAGGTAAAGGTTAAGCATCAGAAACCAGGAGGATTGTTGCAACCTCTACCGATACCAACATGGAAGTGGGAGCACGTCACCATGGACTTTGTGATTGGGTTACCGAGAACCCGTAAGAACCATGATGCCATATGGGTGATAGTAGATCGGTTAACGAAATCGGCACACGTTTTAGCCATGAGATCTACAGATACATTGAGTGCATTGGCGAACTTGTATGTGCGAGAAATAGTGAGATTGCTTAGAGTCCCAATAATTGTTGTTTCTGATCGGGATGCCCACTTCACTTCCCACTTTTGGGGACATTTTCAGGAAGCGATGGGGACCCAGTTAAGTTTTAGCACCGTTTTTCATCCTCAGACAGATGGTCAGTCAGAGAGGATTATACAGACCTTAGAGGATATGTTGAGAGCATGTGTGCTGGATTTTAGAGGCTTATGGGATGATCACTTGCCATTAATTGAGTTTGCCTACAATAACAGTTATCACTCAAGTATTGGTATAGCCCCTTATGAGGCACTATATGGTCGTAGATGTCGATCACCCATTCGTTGGAACGAGGTTGGTGACAGACAGTTGCTCTCTCCCGATTTGGTTAAACAAGCCTCCGAAGATGTTCAGATAATATGCGAAAGGCTACGAACAACTTAAAGTCGACAAAAGAGCTACGCTAATAGGAGACGAAGACCACTTGAGTTTGATGTGGGTGAGTTCGTATTTTTTAGAGTATCTCCTTCTAAGGGAATAACGAGGTTCGGGAATAAAGGGAAACTAAGTCCTCGTTACATTGGTCCCTTCGAGATCTTGGATAGAGTGGGAGATGGAGCATATAGGCTAGCCTTACCACTTGAGCTAGCAGAAGTCCACAATATCTTCCATGTTTCTATGCTTCGAAAGTACTACCCGGATTCGACACATGTAATTAGCTGTGAGCCGTTGGAGCTCAAGGAGGATATGTCGTATGTCAAGAGACCGATCCGAATATTGGACGAAAAAGAGGTGTTGCGGAACAAGACGATTTCATTGGTTAAAATTTTGTGGCAACATCTCACCGTGGAAGAGGCCACATGGGAATTGGAGAGTTTGATGCAGGAGAAGTATCCCGAGTTATTCACAGAATGATTGGTTCAAATTTAGAAGACCAAATTTTTTAAGTGGGGGAGAATGTGAGACCCCGTATAGGTTTAACCTTATATATATTTAAATGAATTCATAAGTATGGTGATATACTTGTAATGTGAATTATATGTAATGTAAGTCTATAAGTTTAAGGTACACACATGTAATAGGAGTTGTGATTGTACGTACAAGTTACATTATATATGAATATGAAGAAATGGACTTAAACATGGGAAGAATGTGAGTGAAATGGAATATGAGTAGTGTGGTAAAATGGAAGGAAGATTTGCATAAGTTGTGCACTTCCATTTGGTTTATATTAAGCACCTTTGGGTATACAAAAATTTCACACGAGTTTTAATGAGTATGAAGTATTAATGGATGCCATTTTCAAGTCTCAAAGGTGATCAAATGGAAAAATGACTAAGGCAATAAATTGAGGGATTGTTTGGTATGTGTTACTGCAGAAAATCTGAAAATATAAAGGTCAGATCGATCTCATAGGATGAGAGATCGATCTGGAAGAGCCAAAATGCTCTTATTTGAGCAATGGTATAGGGCAGATCGATCTCCAAGGGAGTAAGATCGATCTCCAAAACATTCTGTAAAATGCAAATCGATCCTTAAGGGAACAGATCGATCTCCTTAGCTCTCTATTTGGAGCAGATCGATCTCAAGCTTCGACAGATCGATTTCATGCTTAAAATGTCGAGAAAAAGAGGGGTTTAAATGGACCAGATTGATCTCCTCCTAGAGTAGATCAATCTCATCAAGCGAATTATATAAATAGGAGTAGTGAATCTGCAGATTCCGAAAAAACACTTCACCCTTTCCATTTCAACTCAAAAACCTAGCTTTCTCACTCCTAAGTTCAGCCATTTTCAGTAAGATTTGAGGGAAAGCTATTAGAGACAAATTTGTTTACATCAAAGAGAAGAACAACATAATTGGGAGGCATTTTCCCCATTTTTTGGATTTAAGCAATAATGTGCATTTCTATTGGAATAAGGAGGAAATCAAGCTAGGTGAGTTTCTAATGCAAATACCCAAGTATATTTGATTGGATATTGATGTGGGAAATGATTAGTATGCATAGAAATGATAGAAACTACCTAGAAAGTAAAGAATCCACCATAACCTAGAAATGGTATAGTGTGAGAAAGTGGAATGTAGAAGTATTAATGATGAATGAGTTATCTTAAGAGGATGATTGTGCTGTGGGTATGATTTGGATGTGCTGATATTGGAAAAAATTGTGAGATTTACCACAAGGGGTAAAATGTATATTTGAGGCATTGGATAAATGCTTAGTTGAACAAGAGTTAGAAACGTTAACTCAAGTACTTGATGGATGAATTGCAATTCCCGACGATACACCGGAGTAAGTCGAGATAAGAATGCGAGAAACATAAAGGAGGAGAGTCGCACTCAAGTAAATCGAGGTAAGGAATTGTGTGTTAGCTATAGTTACGTATTTTACTGCAATTTCGTAGATATGTCGCTAGAATTAGTATGACATTACAATTCTATGAAATGATATGGAAGCATGAAATATACTATGATATATATGTATTGAGAAATGGGATGGGGTAAGGAAATAGCATGATATGCATGATTGCAATGTTTTCTCAATTTTGTATTAATGTGGTGATTGAGAAATGATAATGATAGGTTGGCTAGTTTTACATGTTTCAGCATGGAAAGACATGTTGCATAAATAAACATGTTTTGAGTTTAAAAGAGAAAATAGCCACCTATCGGATTTGAGATAAGATTGGTGTTAGAGCTCTAGCTCACACCCGTTTTAATGACTTGACTATGTGCTGGGGTGTTAGCTCGCAAATGTTTCTATGCTTTTGATGTGCTGTGCTGGAGTTTAACTCGCACGAGGGTTTTGAGAAAAGTGTTGGAGCATTGCTCGCACCTATTTTTAATGAGTTAAGGTAAACCTGGGGGTTTAGGACCCAAGGGGGTCAGTCGATGGCCTTTGAATAGGCTGGGCCTTAACGATAAATCGTACCGCGGTGGAGCCTTGCGATGACTGTGTGCCACGCTGCTTGCTCACCTGGTATATGAGACATGGTTCAAGATGAAAAGTCCATCGGAGTTGGAGTATGGACTTGGGTCCACGGTCATACGTAGTACTGTTTAGTTATCCGTTAGTATACTATGTACCGTGCTAGGTGCATGTGAGTATGAGTATCGCGTAGATGACACATGGCGTACCTTATACCGTGAGTATATGAGGAGATGAGGTTGATTTAGATAAGTCGGAGGGTAAGATTAACCCATCCCCCTTCAGCCAAAGTGATGCCCTGTGCACACTTGTTCAGTGAGGCATGGGATCGCTGACTATGGCCATACGTCGTGGATATTTGATTGCTGAAAATACCATGTTTGTCTCAGAGATTCGAGAAATAAAGAAAACTTAGAAAAGAAAGAGATTTGAGGAAAAGAAATGATTGAGAAAGTAAAGAGATTTTGTGTATTGATAAATCTCTGATTTAAACACTTGTGTCGTGAGGGCACTATTTCATGAATCATGTTTTAGAATGGAAGCATGACATATTTAATTTACATGAAAATGCCAATGAGAAGTGTATATTTAAAAGCATTTTCGTATAATATTTTCATTTATAATGAAAACATGGTTTTGGTTTATACATGCGTGGGCTATGTCGGTAGTATGATATCTACTTCCTAGCATTCATTTCCTTACTGAGCTGTGGTTTGCTCATCCCACTATTTCCACCCTCCAAGTACTAAGAAGTAGGAGAGCGGTGGTCTCTAGATTCCTTTTTGAGTTGGACAGCTCCCACCAGTCGTAAAGGTATAAGAATTGTATACACAAGTGAATTTTGTATCTATCTTGTCGTATCGCATAGCTATACCTTGGAATTGTAAACAACTTTATGGGGATGATATGTAAGTACAATGTATTTATACAATTGATTTTGTATATCTACACACACCTGGGAGTGTGAATAAAAGTTTTTAAATTTTTCGCTGTAACCATAGTAACGTAAGTATGGATAAAAGGGCACCCGGAAGTGGGTGTGAAAATTAGATACAAAGTTGTTCACATTAAAGAGAAGAACAACATAGCTTGGAGTCATTACTCGATTTATTGGATTGAACACTAAAGGTGCATTTCCATTTGGAGTAAGGAGGAAATCAAGCTAGGTGAGTTTCTAAAGCACCAACCCAAGTACATTTATTTAGATATTGATTTTGGAGTGGATTGTTATGTATATTAATGGTAGAAACTACCTAGAATGCAAAGGAACAATTATGACCTAGAATGAGTCTAGTGTGAGAAAGTGAAATGTATTGAAATTAATGATGAATGGGATATCTTAAGGTGATAATGGTGTTGTGAGTATGATTTTAAGATGGTGTTATTTAATGAATTATGAGACTTACCCAAAAGGGTAAAATGTGTATTTAAGGCATTAGGTAAAATGCATAAATGAATAAGAGAGTAAGGGTAGAGTATTTCGTATCAAGTCCTAAACAAGTAACTAAGTGAGTTACTAGATAAATTGGTTGGAAATGGCTTGATGATGGCCAAATGCAAAAATGGGTCAAACTTAACAAAATAGGCTCACTGAAATACATTGACTAGTTAAAGTCAAAATATGAGTTAGCAACATTAACTCAAGTGATTGGTGAATAAATTGCAGCTTCCGAGGATACACCCAGAGCAAGTTGAGCCAAAGCGCAAGAAGCTAAGAGGAAGAGAGTTGCACCCCGATTAAATTGAGGTAAGGGGATTGTTTGGATTCTTAAAGATATTTGTGTGCATTTTGGGCGCATTATGTTTTCTAGAATACATGTGGTAATAGGCAATGATATAGGTGATTGGAGGTTAAAGAGTTGGGTTTTGAGAAATGTGCATGAAAACAAAAGCATAATGCTTTGAAAATCCTGTTTTATTGCTTTTTAGCAAGTGATTGGTAGGCTGGCTAACATTTTGAAATAATTTGCAAAAGAAATGACTTGATTTGGTTTATAACCATGCTTTGCAAAGAATTGAGCCACCTACATGGATTTCGTGAGAATGAAAGCATGCTAAAGTATGACTCGCACGAGATTTGATGTGTTTTTATACGTACGAGTGCTGGAGCTTAGCTCGCACTAGTTTTCACATGGATTTCTGTGATGTTGTGCTGGAGTTTAGCTCGCACAGATTTTATACTGGTTTTGACATGGTGCTGGAGCATAGCTCGCATTAGATGTCCACCATACTTGTTACTGTGCTTGAGATTACTCGCACGTGGTGTTATGACATGTTGATAGCCGTGCTAAGAGCTTTGGGTAGATTGGGTGTTGCACTGATTAAATAGGCTCGCACTTGCATATTGAGATGTGGCTTGATCTAATCTGATGATATGGGTCCACGGAGTACGTTGTACCGTGCATGTAGCATGGAGTACGTTGTACCATGTTGAGATTGTGATATGCCGTCTTCGGATGATGTTTAGATCTGCTATGGACCGACGAGTTGAACGTGACCCACCTTCCGTGCGGAACCAGATAGAGGTGATACCCCGCACACCTGATCAGTCTAGCCTGGGATCACAGAGGATATGGCCATAGTCCTATAGGAGATTTCCCTATTATATTACCTATCTCTCATATCTCTTGCTTTATGAATGAATCCATGTTTTGAAATATTTTTGTGGGTCAGGATAGTCTGATGGAGGGGTTGAATCCTGACAAGTGTTGATTTTATTGAGATGAGAAAGTATGATAATGCTTTAAAGTGCATATATGCATGATGATTTTCCATGCCTTATTTGTGAAATATGCATGATGGTTATTCCATGCCTTGAATTTGATTTGTGCACTGAACTAAATAGCATGATTTGCTTTACATGCCATCAACACAAGCATGAATTATTGATTTGAGGTGTGACGATGAAACGTGTGGTTTTGAGTATGGCATCACGATCACGTAGATAGTGCAGTATCTACCTGTTCGCATGATTGCATTACTGAGTGTGTTGTTTGCTCACCCCCTTATTTTACCCCTCTCTACAGAGTATTGAGTATAGACTAAGGGCGACTAGAGGTTTCCTTTTTAGTACCCGCTGCATCCCATCACGTAAGGTATACACACTTGGATAATTTTGTATCTAAACTTTCTATAGCACATTAGTGTTTTGGATGTAAACATTTAGGGATGTAAAGCATTGTAAACACATGTAAACAATAACTCTGATTTATTTATATAAGTGTTTACTTCTAAATTTTAATGTAAATCAAACTGTTATGGTTAGATGAGATAGACATCGACACACAACCTAATTGTTGAGAGTGTAGCTAATCACGATCAAGGTAAGGTAAGAACGAATAATAAATAAGGTATAAAAAGCGAAAAATTTGTGACGATTTTTGGTATGTTGAGGGTCGTGACAAAAGTTGGTGTTAGAGCAAGGTTAGCCTGACGTGTGTCGGTGTCTAAATCACTTAATAAGTTTGAAAATTACATCCCCATGTTACTGTGCTTGTTTATATACAAATTACGTGTCAATGGGTTTACTAAGAAATTGATGTGAATGTAGGGAATTGAGCATTATGCCTAATACCAGTCGTGGTAGAGGGGCAAGAGCGGAAGCTAGAGGCCGTAGAGGTAGGCCTAGGGGTAGTGTTGAGCAAGAAGCACACGAGACTCTAGAAGAGATTGAGGTGGAGGCTGAGGTTGAGCATGCTCACAGGATCCAGAGGAAAGACCTGAGAGTACTGAGACACGCTTCTCGAGGATAGAGCGGAGCATAGAGATGATCTTGGAATTGATCACTTAATCTTTACCTGGAGTTGGGGGCAGACAAAGTCCCGCTACACAAGGTGATGCTGAGCAGGAGGCAGCTCCTAAGGCATGGGCACGACTATCCTAAAGACCTCAGACGACAGATACACCTACACCCCCACCCACACAAGATAGGCCTACACCTGTTGCTACACCACAAGGCAGTAGAGGCTGGGGTAACGGATGTGATTTGGATAGACTGCGACAGTTCCAGAAGTTTGGACCGTCATTTTTTAATGGAGTTAAGGACCCAATAGCTACAGAGGATTGGATAAATGAAATTGAGAAGTTATATGGGTTCTTTGAGTGCACTACTACTGATATGGTAGCTTTTGCCACATTCATGCTGACGGGATCAGCAGAACATTGGTGGAAATCCACCAGGCCTATTTTGAGAGCCCTACATACAGAGATCAGCTGGGATGTATTTTTGGAGGCTTTTCGGAGACAGTATGTTTCGGATACTGCCCAGCGAAAGCTGAAGATGGCATTTTTAGGACTGACCCAAGGGAGCAGGACGATGGATGAGTAGGAGATTACCTTTATCTCCCTAGGCAGATATGATCCTGATGTGATGGGTAATGAGGTCGAGAAGGTCCAAAAGTTTGTGGATGGACTGAGACCAACCATTAGGTCTAGATTGGTTCCCTTGGATATACCTACCTACGAGGAGGCATTACGTAGGGAACAATTGTGTGAATAAGATATCGATAGGATCGCCTTAGAGTTTCAAAAAGTTAGTAGAGTGAGGGATAGAGATAAGAAGAGGCCAGTGCTGGATAGAGGCTTTAGTTATAAGGGAAGAAAGAGATTTTCTGAAAAGAGGCCGAGGATTAAGGAGATCCGAGAGAGGACAATTAATCCTCCCATGTATCCGGCCATAGCTCCAGCTAAGGGAATTATGATTGGAAGGCCACAGCTTACTACAAAATAGTACAGCAAGTGTGGTAGGTACCATGGTACTTGACCATGCTATGGACCTCCTACAGTATGCTTCAGATGTGGGAAACCATGATACATAATCTGGGATTGCCCAGAGATGACAGAGAGAGCCCCACAAAAGGGCAAGGAGCCAGAGAGAGCTCCAGTTGGTATAGCTGCTCTGAGGATGAGGACTATAACTGAGGAAAAGGGGAAGCAGGCAGTGGGTGTGAGCAAAGGATGAGTGCTCGCATTAGACCAGGACACTGTAGATCAGTCTTCGGATGTGGTTAAAGGTACTATCCAAATCTTTGATTTAGAAGCATTTGTATTGTTTGATCCTGGTGCCACACATTCCTTTATATTACCATCCTTTGTACATAAATTGTTGAAGCATGTAAAACCCACACTGTTAGATAAGATGTTGATGATATCTACCCCTATGAATGATAGTCAATTAACTGAGCATGTATATAGAAGTTGTAAGATGAGGATATGAGGTAAAGAAATGGCAGCCGATTTAATTTTATTAAATATGAGTGATTTTAATGTAAGTCTAGGAATGGATTGGCTGGCTGCAAACCATGTTGTTATGCATTGTCGTGCTAAAACATTGATGTTTCTCGAGATAGAAAATCTTATTGTAAACTTTGTGAAATAAAGTGAAAGAACATGTTTACTATAAATAAAAGAGTATGATCTTAATACATGATATTCGAGAGATGAATTTGTTTATAAACTATAAATGTTAATGTGATGATTTGTGTTACTAACGGTGGAAAGGATAATGTGAAGGGTTCATTGCTTATGTGATTGAGAAGGATAAGGCGTGTCCTGAGTTGATAGACATCCCAGTGGTCAGAGAATTTCTAGATGTCTTTTCGGATGAATTATCAGGGTTACCTCCGGATAGAGAGATAGAATTTTGTATAGATTTGGCACCTGGTACAAAGCAGATATCCAAGTCACCATACATAATGGCTCAAGTTGAGTTAGAAGAATTAAGGAAGCAGTTACAGGAGTTGCTGGAGAAGAGGTTCATCAGGCTCAGCGTCTCACCTTGGGGAGCACCGGGTCTATTTGTAAGGAAGAATGATGGAAGTCTCCGATTGTATATAGATTACTGGTTGTTGAATAAGGCCACCATCAAGAATAAGTACCCCCTTCCATGTATCGATGACTTATTGGATCAGCTTAGGGGAGCGCAGGTTTTCTCCAAGATAGATATGTGATTTGGGTATCACTAGTTGAAAATTCGGGATGAAGATGTATCCAAGACAGCTTTTTGCACCTGGTATGGTCATTATGAGTTTATGGTTATACTATTCGGAATGCTCCCGCAGCTTTTATGTCATTGATGAATGAGGTATTTCACTAGTATTTGGATCGATTTGTTATTGTGTTTATTGATGATATACTGGTGTACTCAAGATCTAGAGAGCAGCATGAACAACATCTAAGGATAGTGCTACAGACCCTTCGAGAGAAGAAGTTGTACTCTAAACTCAGTAAGTGCGATTTTTGGTTGGAACAGATCTCTTTTCTAGGTTATCTTGTATCGAAGGATGGTGTGTCAGTGGATCTATCAAAGATTGAGGCAGTAATACAGTGGCAGAGACCCCAGACCGTAACAAAGATTAGAAGTTTCCTGGGTTTAGTTGGATATTATCGATGGTTTGTGGATGGATTCTTGAGATTACCCATTCCGTTGACACATCTCACAAGAAAGAATGCGGAGTTTTTGTGGGACGATAGATGTGAGGAGAGCTTTTAGGAGTTGAAAAGGAGATTAACCATGGCTTCGATTCTCACTATTCCTATCAGCTCAAGAGGTTTATCGGATTATACGGATGCATCACACCAAGGACTGGGCTGTGTACTCATGCAGGATGGGAAGGTAGTAGCCTATGGATCAAGACAACTGAAGGATCATGAGAGGAACTACTCAACCAATAATTTAGAGTTAGCGGTCGTAGTGTTTGCATTAAAAATATGGTGCTACTACCTCTACAGAGAGAAATTTCAAGTATTTACGGATCACAAGAGCTTTAAGTACCTGTTCTCGCAGAAAGAGTTAAACATGAGACAGAAGAGATGGCTCAAACTTTTAAACGATTACGATTGTCAGATCTTGTACCACGAAGGTAAAGCGAATGTAGTTGCTGATGCACTGAGTAGGAAGCATCTCTGGTTGGTGTCATTTATGATGATTAGGGAACACGAGCTGTTGGAACAGTTCACGAACCTCAGTTTGGATATGACCCCGTCTGACTCTGATAGTGACTTTATGATAGCTAGCCTGTAGCTATCATAAATCTGGTAGATCGAATCCGACAGGCTCAGCGAATTGATCAACAGTGCAGTGATATTACCAGGCAGTTACAGAGGGGTACAGAGACTGGTTTTGAATTAAGTTTAGATGGATTATTGAGGTTCAGAGGTAGGATATGTGTTCCTGATGATCCAGAGATCAGAAAGTTGATCTTGATAGAGGTTGACTCATCAAGATATACGATACATCCAGGGAGTACCAAGATGTATCAGAATCTTCAAAAGGCTTATTAGTGGTCTGGGATGAAGAAAGACATTGTTGAATATGTCGCTAGATGTCTCGTCTGTCAGCGAGTGAAGGTAGAGCATCAAAAACCTGTAGGGTTATTATAGCCTCTTCCAATGCCGACTTGGAAGTGGGAGCATGTCACCATGGATTTTGTGATGGGATTATCGAGGACCTGCAGAGGTTATGATGTCATATGGGTGATTGTGGATCGATTGACGAAATCAGCCCATTTCTTAGTTATGAGAGCTACCGATACTCTAAGACAATTAGTGAACTTATATGTGCGCGAGTTAGTGAGGCTGCATAGGATTCCAGTGAGCGTTGTTTCTGATCGGGATGCCCGCTTCACTTACTATTTATGGGAACATTTTCAGGAAGCGATGTGGACCCAATAGAGTTTTATCACCGCATTTCATCCTCAGACAGATGGTCAGTTAGAGAGGACTATACAGATCCTGAAGGATATGTTGAGAGCGTATGCGTTGGAGTTTAGAGGCTCCTGGGATGACCATTTGCCACTCGCAGAGTTCACCTATAATAACAGTTTTCATGCAAGTATCGGGATGGCACCATATGAGGCATTGTATGGGCGTAAATGCCATTCCCCTATTGGATGGGAAGAGGTTTGTGACAAACAGATCTTTGCTCCTGACTTGGTTAGATAAGCCTCTAAGGATGTCTAGTTAATTTGTGAGAAATTACGGACAGCGTAGAGCAGACAAAAGAGTTATGCTGATAGGAGATAGACACCACTAGAGTTTATGGTGGGTGAGTCAGTATTTTTGAAGGTTTCTCCCTCAAAGAGGATTATGAGATTCGGGAAGAAGCGGAAGTTGAGCCCTCGATATATATGTCCATTTGAGATACTTGATAAAGTGGGAGATAAGGCATACAGGCTAGCATTACCACTTGAGCTAGCGAGTATACATAACGTCTTTCACATATCCATGTTATAGAAGTACCACCCGGACCCGGTGCATGTGATAAGGTATGAGCCTTTGGAGCTCAATGAAAGCATGACATACGTTGAGAAGCCAGTTCAAATATTGGATTAAAAAGAGAAAGTGTTGAGGACAAAGACAATTTCCTTGGTGAAAGTTCTTTGGCAACATCACACGGTGGAAGAGGCCACATGGGAATTAGAGAGTTTGATGCAGGAGAGGTATCTCGAGTTATTCACAGAATGATTGGTTCTAATTTGGAGGACCAAATTTTGTAAGTAGGGGAGAATGTGAGACCCTATATATGTATTACCTTGTATATACGTAAATGGAATTAAAATATGGATGATTTTGGATCAAGTAAATGTGAATGAAGTTCAAATGAGAATTAATGAGTATCGTGGATGCATGTGAAAGTTAAATAAGGGCTGAAGTAGCCACAAACTATGTAAAGGAAAAACCTTAAGCATCCAGAATGAGTATAAGGATGTGAAATTTATAAATGAGTGTAAAACGAGGAATTATACGAATCTTGTTGATTTCTAAGTGATATGCACAAGTTTCATAATGTGAAAGTCATAGGAAATGAGCCTTACCAAGCTCCAGATGGATATGGATTGCAAAATGACTAGTCAAGCAACTAAAGGCAAATTAACCTTTGAAAATTCAGGAAAAACTGCAGTGGAAATGCAGAAAATGAAGGCCAAATCAATCCCATGCAAGGAGAGATCGATCTCATAGCCTGGAGAATGCAGAATCAAGCATGTTAGAAGAGGCAGTTCGATCTCTCACACAATGCAGATCGATCTCCTTAGCTCTCGGGTTAGAGCAGATCGATTTCCTCCCTTAGCCAAATTGATCTCCTTAGCTCTCTGCCTAGGACAAATCGATCTTATCGATTGAAATAGATCGATCTCATTCACTAAAGCAGATCGATCTCAAGCCCTTGACAGATTGATCTCATGCATTCAAAATATCGTGAAAATAAGGAATTTAGGCAAGGTAGATTGATCTCCCCTCTATGCAGATCGATCTCATCAAGCCAATTCTATAAATATGGAGCAGTTGGATCTGCATTTCACCGAACAAAACCATTCCTTTCCATTTTCAATCAAAAACCTAGCTTTCTCACTCCTAAATCCACTAATTTTTATAAAGATTTGAGGGAAAGCTATTAGATACAAAGTTGTTCACATCAAAGAGAATGACAACATAGCTTGGAGTCATTACCCCATTTGTTAGATTAAAGGACCAAAGGTGCATTTCCATTTGGAGTAAGGAGGAAATCAAGCTAGGTGAGTTTCTAAAGCACTAACCCAAGTACATTTGTTTAGATATTGATTTTGGAGTGGATTGGTATGTATATTAATGGTAAAAACTACCTAGAATGCAAAGGAATAATTATGACCTAGAATGAGTCTAGTGTGAGAAAGTGCAATGTATTGGAATTAATGATGAATGAGATATCTTAAGGTGATAATGGTGTTGTAAGTATGATTTTAAGATGGTGTTATGGAATGAATTATGAGACTTACCTAAAAAGGGTAAAATATGTATTTAAGGCATTGGGTAAAATGCATAAATGAATGAAAGAGTAAGGGTAGAGTATTTCACATCAAGTCCTGAACAAGTAACTAAGTGAGTTACTAGATAAATTGGTTGGAAATGGCTTGATGATGGCCAATTGCAAAAATGGGCCAAACTTAACGAAATAGGCTCAATGAAATATATTGACTAGTTGAAGTCAAAATGTGAGTTAGCAACATTAACTCAAGTGATTGGTGAATGATTTACAGCTTTCGAGGATACACCCAGAGCAAGTTGAGCCAAAGCACGAGAAGCTAAGAGAAAGAGAGTCACATCCCGAGTAAATCAAGCTAAGGAAATTGTGAGGACTCTTAGAGATATCGGTGTGTATTTTGGGCGCATTATGATGAAATGTGTGATTAAAGGGAAAAGAGTTGGGTTTTGAGAAATGCGCATGAAAACAAAAGCATAATGCTTTGAAAATCCTGTTTTATTGCTTTTTAACAAGTGATTGGTAGGCTGGCTAACATTTTGAAATAATTTGCATAAGAAATGACTTGATTTGGTTTATAACCATACTTTGCAAAGAATTGAGCCACCTATATGGATTTCGTGAGAATGAAAGCATGCTAGAGTATGACTCGCATGAGATTTGATGTGTTTTTATACACACGAGTGCTGGAGCTTAGCTCGCACTAGTTTTCACATGGATTTCTGTGATGTTGTGTTGGAGTTTAGCTCGCACAAATTTTATACTAGTTTTAACATGGTGTTGGAGCATAGCTCGCATTAGATGTCCACCATAGTTGTTACCGTGCTTGAGATTACTCGTACGTGGTGTTATGACATGTTGATAGCCGTGCTAGGAGCTTCAGGTAGACTGGGTGTCGCACCGATTAAATAGGCTCGCACATACATATTGAGATGTGGCGTGATATGATGTGATGATATGGGTCCACAGAGTACGTTGTACCGTGTTGAGCTTGTGATATGCCATCTTCAGGCGATGTTTAGATCTGCTATGGACCGATGGGTTGGACGTGATCCACCTCCCGTGCGGAAGAAGATAGAGGTGATACCCCGCACACCTGATTAGTGTAGCCTGGGATTATAGAGGATATGACCATAGTCCTAGAGGAGATTTCCCTATTATATTGCCTATCTCACATGTCTCTTGCTTTATGAATAAATCCATGTTTTGAAATATTTTTGTGGGTCAGGACGTTCGAGGGAGGGGCAGAATCCTGACAAGTGTTAATTTTATTGAGATAAGAAAGAACGATAATGCTTTAAAGTGCACGTATGCATGATGATTTTCCATGCCTTATTTGTGAAATATGCATGATGGTTATTCCATGCTTTGAATTTGATTTGTGTACTAAACTAAATAACATGATTTGCTTTACATGCTATCAACACAAGCATGAATTATTAATTTGAGGTGTGACGATGAAATGTGTGGTTTTGAGTATGGCATCACAATCACGTAGATAGTGCAGTATCTACTTGTTCATATGATTGCCTTAGTTGAGCGTGTTGTTTGCTCTCCCCCTTATTTTCCCCCTTTCTACAGAGCATTGAGTATAGACTGAAGGTGATTGGAGGTTTCCTTTTGGTACCCACTACATCCCATCACGTAGGGTATACACACTTAGATAATTTTGTATCTAAACTTTCTATAGTACTATAGTATTTTGGATGTAACCATTTGGGGATGTAAAACAATGTAAACACATGTAAATAGTAACTCTGATTTATTTATACAAGTGTTTACTTTTTAATGCAAATCAAATTGTTATGGTTGGATAAGATAGACATTGACACACAGCCCAGCTGTTGAGAGTGTAGCTAATCGCGATCGAGATAAGGTAAGAACGAATAATAAATAAGGTATAAAAAGCGAAAAATTTGTGACAATTTTGGGTAAGTTAAGGGTCGTGACAAGTTGTTAAGTTCGAATAGATGCATCCTCCTGATTAGAAAGTATCATACAACTATTGTATACCTATTTTGTCAG
This sequence comes from Firmiana major, assembly GCA_033439115.1. NCBI lineage: Eukaryota > Viridiplantae > Streptophyta > Magnoliopsida > Malvales > Malvaceae > Firmiana > Firmiana major. The sequence goes on from CM065904.1 coordinate 39,851,925, forward strand.
ACTCATATACATCTCCCTGCAAGCAAACAAACCTTCGATCTCTCATTTCATTCAAAATTCTCATCTTATTTGATTTGGTAGGCTTGTAACCCTACCCCATTTTATCTTTATTATCCACAAAAGATGGTGGTGTCAATATCCCCAGAAAATTTCTGCCTAAGCCAACTTCAGGATTCCAACCTTTCCATATCACCTATTTCATGACCATCTTAGTAGCTAAAGACAAGCATGGCATGTATTGCTTCAATCATTCTCTCAAATATAGAACATTGGCCACCTCAAAGGATCTGTATGAACATTTTACAACATCATCAGCTTTCACATATGGAGTAGCAAAAGTTTATGCAACCAAGATATCCTCCTCCCCTGCAACAGAGATAACTTGGCCATCAACTACAAATTTCACTTTTTAGTGGAGTAAAGATGGAATAAAACCCGCCACGTGAATCCATTATCTTCCCAGTAAATAACCATAAGCTGGTGTAATATCCATCACCTAAAATATAATGTTGAAAGTGTATGGTCCTATTTGTATTGGTAGCTCTATATCCCCCAAAACTTCATTTCTTACCTCGACAAAAACTTTCACTACCATGCTATTTAGCTTCATATGTGACATATCAATCGACAGTCTAGATGATGTGATCATGGGTATAACATATATAGAGGATCCATTATCGATCAGGACCTTTCCAACAGTAATGCTCTTAAATCTATGAAGATATGAAGAGCCTTAATACTTCTTCACTCTTCCACTGGGATTTCATCATCACTGAATGATATGTAATTTTCGATTATCAAATTCCACACTAAATGGTTAATTCTTTCTACCAATGCATCATGGGCCATATAAACTTAATTTAAAACCTTTAGCAATGTATTCTGATGAGACTCAAAATTCAATAACAAAGTCAATAATGAGATCTTAGCTGGCATTTTATTTAGCTACTTCATTATGCTATATTCGCTATGCTTGAAAAGTTTAAATAACTCAGAAGCATTTTGTTCATCAATCAGCTGTTAGCGCTTAGACGCAGATTTATCTTCTCCTACTTTTGCTTTCTCTTTTCTTGCTTGTTGTAGCATTTTAGAGATGTAACATCGCTCGTCGCGTGTCACACCAATGACACCTGTTATATCTGTAATACATGTATCTTCTTTTCCTTCTTCAGTGATTACCTTACAATCATATTTCCATGGCACGACTTTATCTTCCTTGTAGAGGAAAGGGACAGGAACTTGAATCCTCAATAGGATCGGGGTTGGGCTTTTGGTAATACCACTAGGCTTCTTTTCACAAATAATATTCAATGGAATTGGCACTAGATTTTCATTTATTTCACTAGACTTTTTTTTCACAAACAATCTTCAATGTTTTCATTATAATTCCATCTCCTAAATCTATCCCTACTATATTAACAACATCTTCCTTATCTTCTTCATAAAACTCAATTTGAGAAAAATCAATCAAGCTTTGCAACTCTCATTTGCAATCTTCATAATATTGAATAGAATTACCTATAATTTCATTTATGAAACTTACAAGTCAAGCTATAATCATATTGTCCCTAAAATTAACTTGGGATGAAAGTATTTGGACTTAGCTGACATGCCCAAAAGGTACATGTTCGCAAGTGCACGGGTCGTACAAGTAATAATGGGATTTGAGTCCCGAGTTATCGTACCACAGAGAAGTTGACTAGCCTAATTAACTACTGGTTAATCTTACCCTAAGTATATCCTAGCAAATTATGAAATTAAAGGGAGTGATCTACATAGCTAGAATTAAAAATACTGAAAGCAATAAAATAATAAAAGCTATAAAATAAAGAAATTAAAACCGAACAAAATTACTTACAGTGCTCCACGCAATTAAAATCAAAAAGCTACAAAAGAAATTAAAACAGTTAAAATTGATTAACGTAAGCAAAATAAAATGCAATTATGAAAATAACAAAGCAAGATTAATTAAACTAAAACTAAACTAACCTAAGATGCAATTAAACTACATAATCAAAATGCAATTTAAACTAAACTAAAGTTTAATGAAAATAAAATCCTAGGGAATTAAGAAAATAACTATAAAACTACATATCTAAAATATTAACTCTCAACTAATCCTAACTATATCTACTTACTAATTTAACAATAAAATTTAACTAATGCATGTAACAAGTTTAATCTAACTTAACTAATGCATGATAAAAATAAAATTAAGCTAAGGACATAATTAAATCTACTTCATGAACTAATCAAGAAAAATTGATTATTGTGCATAAGGTAATTGCCAAACAAGCCTTAAGCATTTTTAAACCATATAATTATCCCTCAAAACACTATTCACGTGTCTTCCAAATCATGTTTATTTCCAGACTTTCACATTTTTAGCAACTGTCCCGTTATACTTTACTTGCTCTCGGGTTCTAACCAAAAATTGTTCCAAGCAAGGTCTACTTCTGCTCCCTGTTGCACCAGGCATTCTCGGTTCCAGCCACTGTCGATCTGCTGCATCTGGTCCTATAATCTGCTGCTGTTCCAGGCGTTACTTCTTTTTGGTTTGTCCAGGTGTGTCTCGGTTCTAGGTGTTCACGGGTTCAGCTCATTCCAACTACTGACTGCTGCATTTCCAGGTTCTGCAGGTGCAAACCAACTACTGTCCTGCTTCTGTTATGCTACTGTTTTCGGCGTGCTCTGTCCTGCACTCTTGCATTCAACTCAACAATGAAACAGAGCCAAATAGAGTGGGAAATGGTTCCTGATTACTGCCACGACATCGTCTAGCTGCTACCTCTAGCAGCTTGTCTAACCGTTCATCATCGCAGCAACCAGTTCCTCTCCAAGTCTCATTGCACCGTCCCCTGCTAACTCTTCTCCTCGACAGCAACAGCAGTGAAGCAAAGCAACAACCCCCTGGACAACAGCAAGAATGGCCTTCCACGCTTCTAGTCCCAGCTCCAGTAAGAAATACTTTACCTCAGTTCAGCTTCTCATGCCCATAAGGTACTCATCGAGCAGATGCTAGAAACAAATCCTAGGTTTTCTCTAATGCAAGTTCCAAAATAAAAGAAATGGAGTTTCCGGAAATCATTAACAGTAAATAAAATGGGAGTTGTGATTCATGACATGAAGCAAGTGATGCAAGGTGACTTTGGTTCAGTCACCAGCATCATTCCTTCTGTCCAATCGAGAAAAATGCACCAAGCCGAGAGCTACACTAGGCAAAATGAAGATTTTTGTTTTTCTTTGCAACTGAGAACCACATTGGAAAATTCATTACTTTTCATTAACCCTTAACATTAAAACAAGAAGTGAAAGGAACTTGATTTAAACCGAGAACAAAGGAAATGCAATCTTTTCATAAAGAAAATGGAAATTACATGAACAGTAGCTAGAACAAACTTTAAAAATGCTAACGAAAAAACGCATGGAAAACGTAATCTCAAACTACACTACTCTAAGCTACCTTACTCCTACTCCTACTCCTAAAATTACATCTACTTCTACTCCTAAAATTACATTTACTTCTAGTCCTAAAATTACATACTCTTTCAATTGTCATCATTTCCTATTTATGAACACACTAGGGGTAAAATGGTAATTTCCACATCCTTGATGAGTTGACTTTTTTTGGCCACTTGTCTTCACACCATTGGCTCATTGAAAAGATATTTCCATGTCATCGGTCTTCTTGTCTAATTAGATGTGCTAGGTGGCATGACTCGTGTTGTCCATGTGGCTCAATCTTGATTTTAGCCCAATTCTGGTCCATTTTCTATCGAAATATTCAAAATTTATTCGGATTTAATTTATCTGCAAACATGAGAATTTTAATTAAATAAAGGGGATAATTAATAAAATAAATTAAGAATTTAAATAATTAATTAGGAACTTAAGCACAAATAATTCTAAAAATATAGAATTATCACACCCCCAAACTTGAGCTTTTGCTTGTCCTCAAGCAAAACAAAATGATTGTAGGAATGACAAGTACAACACACAATAATTTCTCTAATATCATCCTCAAACAAAAAGTACAGATTATGAAATCAAAGACTCACAATTACAAGTCCAACATTTAGAATTATTCAATCATAAGTCCTAACCCAAACTGGACTCCGCGTGAGTGTGTGAAAAATGTCAAAGTCACTTCTCAGTACATTATCCGGATCAGATTATGCAACACAGTGAATGCAAAGTCAATGACATGTGATCATTCCCATAAGTTTGCATTTCACTTCTCTCTCCACTAATGTAGTCACACTTAACCAAAGATTAATAGGACTTCATTAAGCTTGTAATGTAAGGCTGGGCCTAAGGTATGATAAAGTCGATTTATGTTTAATTACCCCTTAACATGCATTACTTCTAGGATCTATAATATAAGAGTTCTAATCATTTCCACCAAACTTATTTCTTTTGCTAAAGATTTTTTTTTTTGAATTTTTCTTCTTTCTTCTTTTCTTTTTCTTTCTTTTTTTTTTCATCATTTTTTTTACTTACTCTTTCACTATCACTTAATACCCATATAGCTCGCAATATATCCCAATGACTTTTCATGCTTTTGGGGTAAGGGATAGGAACAAAGTATTTAAGCTAAGGAAAATAATGCAGATATATTTACAGAGAAAAGCTTATTTGGCCCAGATGGGTAACTAGGGGTAGAATATGTACAAGGATAGCTAGAAAGGCTCAAACAATCCAAAGATGGCCTAAATCATCTCCCTAATTGAGTGTGATCTAATATTTTACCTCAAGATTAGATCAAATAAATTCTAGAATATGATGCACAAAATCAACTGAACAAATGCAATCATATGTACACATAAGCTTTCTCTAAATAAATATACCGATTCATGATATGACATATGCATAAGATGAGGCAATCACAATCAGAATTAAGACAAATTCAAGAATTCAACTTCATGCTTTTCCTATAATCATACTTCTCAGTCAATCAAAGTCAGACTAAATCATGGGGTCATATCATCGGAATATTGAAAAACTACATGCTAAGCACTAGATCAGCCCAAAATTAAACAATTTAAGCTCATATTTTCGAAAAAATTTTCAAAAATTCTTTCTCAGATTTTTGAAAAAAATTTTGAAATATTTTTCAATTTTTCACAAAATTGCTCAAGTGATATCCCCTCCCCCAAACTTAAAGTACACAGTGTCCTTAGTGTGCAGATAATATAAGAATTTAAGCTCAAGAATAGAGTACTCCCCTTTTCTGATGATGATGAACAACTGAAGCTTTGATTGAAAGCACCAAACTAGAAAATAAACCTGAAAAATAAATAAAGAAAGAAACAACAGAAAAGAAAAAGAAAAATAACTATATACAAAGTGAAAAGGAAAACACAGCCACTTCAAATGCAGCTGAAGAAAACAACACTCAGCAGCAGGGCGAAGAGTAGGAGGATTAGCCAAAATGGTGACAGAATGTTAACAGTTAAATCCTCTTGAGCCCTATCTACTTCCTTCTTTCTCTCAGATATTATATGCTTAAGCCTTATATTTTCCTCAATCTCCATCTTAAAACACTCTTGAGAGTCATCAGGGAGCTTCAAAGGTTTGAAAACATTAAACTTTACTTCTTGATCTTGGACTCTCATCATTAACTCCCCCTTTTGTACATCAATTACTGTTCTACCAATAGCTAGGAAAGGTCTACCTAGTATAATGGGGACTTCCCTGTCTTCCTCTATGTCCAAAACAATAAAATCTGTAGGGAAAATAAACTTGTCCACCTTTATTAAGACATCCTCAATGACCCCCTTCGAACATTTAATTGATCGATCAGCCAACTGAAGGGTCACTGTGGTGGGCTTGGCATCCCTTATTCCTAACTTCTGATAGGTAGACAATGGCATTAAATTTATACTAGCTCCTAAATCACACAGGGCTCTACCAAAGAATAAATTTCCAATAGTGCATGGTATGGTAAAACTCCCGGGATCCTTGAGCTTGGGTGGTAATCTTCTCTGGATAATGGCACTACATTCCTCAGTTAAGGCCATCGTTTCATAATCTTCCAGTCTTCTCTTCCTCAAGAGGATATCTTTTAGAAACTTCACATAACTTGACATTTTCTCTAAAGCATCTGTGAAAGGAATATTGATGTGAAGCTTTTTAAAAACCTCAAGGAATTTAGCAAATTGTCATTCCAGCTTTTGATCTTGAAACCTCTGAGGAAAAGGTACTGGTGGTCTAACTAGAGGAAATGTAGTGGGAAGCTGTGTAACATCAGAGGGCGAGGAAGGCTATAAAATAGAAGAAGGTATAGATGAAGAAGTGCCTAGCTTGGATTCTTTTGCAGCTTGATCCTGATGTTCCTGCTCTTTCTGAGCTGCTTTGTTAGAACTTATGGGTTTTTCAACTATGGGCTCAACAGGATTGGACTTAACTGGTGGCTCATCTAGCTCTTTGTCGCTCCTAAGGATGATGGATTTGACATATTCTTTACCTTCCCTTTGCTTAATAGGATTAGCTTCAGTGTTACTAGGAAGGGTTCCTTGAGGACGTTGGCTAAAAGCATTTGCTATTTGTCCTACCTGAACCTCTAAGTTCTTAATTGAAGCAGCTTGATTTTGTCGGATAGTCGTGAACATTTCCTCAAGCGAGGGCTTATTCTCAACTGCTGGTGCATGGTAAAGTTGTGGCTGCGTAAGTGGTGATGGTGGTGGTTGATGGAAGTGAGATGGATGGTGCTGAAATTGTGGTGGGGATGGTCGATGACGCGGATGAAATGGAAATTACGGCTGTGGTGGTACCTGAACCGGTGGAGCTTGAAAACTAGGGGGTTCTATAGATCTAGAGTTAGAAGGTTGCCCTTGGTTTTGGCTCTAGGAGAAGTTATGATGGTTCCTCCACCCTGGGTTGTGGGTGTTTGAAAAAGGGTTGTTCTATTGCGTTTGAGAAGGGGCAACATACTGAACCAATTCTAAGTTGAGCAGACACCTATCTACAGAGTGGGTACCACTACACAGCTCGCAGGAAAGAAAAGGACTTTGGACAGAATAAATCAGATTAGGACTGGTGGGAGGATTATGTTGGGTACTTTGCGACTGTACCTTCTTCGCAAGATTAGCAATTTGAGAGGTCAAGGTAGATAGTGTGTCGAGCTCATAAATACCCACTGGCTTTTTTGGCATTTGCCTCTTCGAGGACCATAGATAGTTATTAGCCGCCATCTTTTCTAAAAACTCGTAAGCTTCCTCCTCTATTTTACACATTAGCGCTCCACCCGCAGCAGCGTCAACAATGGTCCTATTTGGGCTTGTAAGTTAGTTGTAGAAGGTCTGGACTTGCAGCCACAAAGGTAGACCATGATGAGGGCACTTCCTAAGAAGCTCCTTATATCGTTCCTATGCTACGTAAAGAGATTCTGAGTCGTACTGGGCAAAGGAAGATATATTACTACGGAGTTGGGCCATTTTAGAGGGAGGGAAAAACTTAGATAGAAATTGATGGGCTAACTCGTCCCATGTAGAAATGCATCCTTGAGGCAGGGAGGTTAACCAGTGTCTCGCCCTATCCCTAAGTGAGAAGGGGAATAATCTAAGCCTAAGCGCATCATCAAATAATCTATTATGTTTGAACGTGTTGCACAAGTCCAGGAATTACCCAAGGTGAGCATGTGGGTCATCGTGCGGAAGCCCACTGAACTGCAATGAAGTCTGGATCATCTGGAGGATGGAAGGCTTAATTTTAAAATTGTTTCCGTGGACAACTGGTGGCCTAATGCCAGTATAATAACCTCCAATAGTCGGCATCGCATAATCTCCAACAGTTCTAATTTTCATATTTTCTGCCAAGGTGAATTGCAGCAGAGCTAATAATTTCCTAGAGTCCTTTCGAATTTTTCTAAGAGTGTGCTCGATTTCAGGGTCCAGAGGAAAGCAATCAAAACTTCTGGCTCTGCGCATGCAATCATCGAAAAGTCCTTAGAAATTTTTTTTTCTAAATTTTTCAATTTTTTTATTTTAATTTTTCAATTAACTAATCTAGATTGAACTTCTAAATATTTATAAGCTAGAATTACACCTAAGCATAATTTCACTGATATTAACTAATGGCTAATTAAGACGTCCCCGACAATGGCGCCAAAAACTTGACACGCCTAAAAGGTATATGTCCGCAAGTGCACGGGTCGTACAAGTAATAATGGGATTTGAGTCCCGAGTTATCGTCCCACAGAGAAGTTGACTAGCCTAATTAATTACCGGTTAATCTTACCCTAACTATATCCTAGCAAATTATGAAAATAAAAGGAGTGATCTACATAGCTAGAATTAAAAATACTAAAAGCAATAAAATAATAAAAGCTATAAAATAAAGAAATTAAAACCGAGCAAAATTACTTACAGTGCTCAACGCAATTAAAATAAAAAACCTACAAAAGAAATTAAAACAGTTAAAATTGATTAACGTAAGTAAAATAAAATGCAATTATGAAAATAACAAAGCAAGATAAATTAAACTAAAACTAAACTAACCTAAAATGCAATTAAACTACTTAATCAAAATGCAATTTAAACTAAACTAAAGCTTAATGAAAATAAAATCCTAGGAAATGAAGAAAATAACTATAAAACTGCATATCTAAAATATAAAATCTCAACTAATCCTAACTATATCTACTTACTAATTTAACAATAAAATTTAACTAATGCATGTGACAAGTTTAATCTACCTTAACTAATGCATGATAAAAATAAAAATAAGCTAAGGACATAATTAAATCTACTTCATGAACTAATCAAGAAAAATTGATTATTGTGCATAAGGTAATTGCCAAACAAGCCTTAAGCATTTTTAAACTATATAATTATCCCTCCAAACACTATTCATGTGTCTTCCAAATCATGCTTATTTCCAAACTTTCACATTTTTTGGCAACTGTCCCGTTGCACTTTGCTTGCTCTCGGGTTCTGACCAGAAATTGTTCCAAGCAAGGTCTGCTTCTGCTCCCTGCTGCACCAGGCATTCTCGGTTCCAGCCACTGTCGGTCTGCTGCAATCGGTCCTACAATCTGTTGCTGTTCCAGGTGTTACTTCTTTTTAGTTTGTCTAGGTGTGTCTTGGTTCTAGGTGTTCACGGGTTCAGCTCATTCCAGCTGCTGACTGCTGCATTTTCAGGTGCTGCAGGTGCAAACCAGCTTCTGTTATGCTGCTGATTTCTGCGTGCTCTATCCTACACTCTCCCATTCAACTCAATAATGAAACAGAGCCAAACAGAGTGGGAAATGGTTCCTGATTGCTGCCACGACATCGTCTAGCTGCTACCTCTAGCAGCTTATCCAACCGTTCATCATCGTAGCAACCAGTTCCTCTCCAAGTCTCATTGCACCGTCCCCTGCTAACTCTTCTCCTCGACAGCAACAGCAGTGAAGCAAGGCAGCAACCCCCTGGACAGCAGCAAGAATGGCCTTCCACGCTTCTAGTCCCAGCTCCAATGAGAAATACTTTACCTCAGTTCAGCTTCTCATGCCTATAAGGTACTCATCGAGCAGACGCTAGAAACAAATCCTAAGTTTTCACTAATACAAGTGTCAAAATAAAAGAAATGGAGTTTTCGAAAATCATTAACAGTAAATAATATGGGAGCCGTGATTCATGACATGAAGCAAGTGATGCAAGGTGACTTTGGTTCAGTCACCAGCATCATTCCCTCTGTCCAATCGAGAAAAATGTACCAAGCCGAGCGCTACACTAGGCAAAATGAAGATTTTTGTTTTTCTTCGCAACCAAGAACCACATTGGAAAATTAATTGCTTTTCATTAACCCTTAACATTAAAACAAGAAGTGAAAGGAACTTGATTTAAATCGAGAACAAAGGAAATGTAAGCTTTTCATAAAGAAAATGGAAATTACATGAACAGTAGCTAGAACAAACTTTAAAAATGCTAACAGAAAAATGCATGGAAAATGTAATCTCAAACTACACTACTCTAAGTTACCTTACTCCTACTCCTACTCCTAAAATTACATCTACTTCTACTCCTAAAATTACATTTACTTCTACTCCTAAAATTACATACTCTTTCAATTGTCATCATTTCCTATTTATAAACACACTAGGGGTAAAATGGTAATTTCCACATCCTTGATGAGTTGGCATTTTTTTGGCCACTTGTCTTCACACCATTGGCTCCTTGAAAAGATATTTCCATGTCATCGGTCTTCTTGTCCAATTGGATGTGCTAGGTGGCATGACTCATGTTGTCTGCGTGGCTCAATCTCGATTTTAGCCCAATTCTGGTCCATTTTCTACTGAAATATTCAAAATTCATCCGGATTTAATTTATCTGCAAACATGAGAATTTTAATTAAATAATGGGGATAATTAACAAAATAAATTGGGGATTTAAATAAATAATTAGAAAATTAAGCACAAATAATTCTAAAAGTATAGAATTATCATTAGCATGTTCGCCTTCATTAAAGCTTCAAACACATTTTCCAATGGTGTTTTCACCTCTTCCAATGTTCTCTTCACCAAGCATGCTTTCTCATAACCTAAAGCATTTATCACTCCTCTTTTATGGTTGAGGTAGTGGATTCCCACTTGATAGAGGTAATTTACATCAAGTCCACGTAAGTAACATTAGCTAACCAGTGACAGCCACTTGTCAAGTCACAATGCCATGTGGCATGTGCCACGTGTTAAGTCATAATTCCACGTGGCAATCATCGAAGAGGTTCTTAGAGCTCTACATCCTTGAGACTGATCTCTCATAACTCACTTCTGATAGCACAGTCGTGCGTCTGGGCCTCAGAATACGGAAGGCCCAGAATAATAAAATTTTGGACCCAAACACCTATGAGTCCTGAGTTTATTGAAGCCACACAGTGGACATCTATAAATACCCCACAGGTATAATAAAAAACCCCAAAGCTCTACTTTGTTAACTAAGACTCTGCTTAAATAATTTTTTGACTTAAGCATCGGAGTGTGTACGCAGGGACAGATCCCTGCATCTCTCTGACCTTCATTGTTTTTGCAGAATCTTCTATACATGTGGAGAAGACGACAAGGAAGATTACATCAACATTAGTTCATTGTTGTTGAGAGCAACAACAATTGGCATCGTCTGTGGGAATCAAGCATAAAAGTCAATTTTTTAGTGAGATGGTGAGAACACGTTCGACAGCAGCAGTGAACTTGGAGGAGGAAAATTCTGTGAGTCCTCCCAATAGACCTGTGAGAAGACAAGAGTAGATTGGAGAAGGAGAGGGGGTTGCCACAGTTCCCCTGGAGGAGTTTGAGGCTTTAAGATGTCAAAATGAGGAGGTTACTCAGGCACTCTAACGCCAAAATGAGCAGACAACTGTAGCCTTAAGGGCCATGGTGGATTTCTTAAAAAATGCACTATCATAATTCAGTCTACCCCCAGAAGTGCAGCACTTGGTGAGAGAGAATATCCCACGGTACACCTCTGAGGAAGGTCAGCTCTCTGCAGAGGCAAATTCGGGACAACTAGAATGGGGGCCGACGGGAGGATGCTAGGCATTACTTAGCATCGACAGGACCCTGTCGCAGAGTTTCAAGAGCAATACCCTACCGCAGGTCTGAGGGAGACGAACCCTACCGCAGGGGACAAGAGTCAAGACCCTACTGCAGGTCTGAGAGAGTACCCTGCTGCAGGGGTGAGGGATATGAACCTTGCCACAGGTCTGAGGGAGTACCCTACCGCAGGGGTCAAGAGTCAAGACCCTACCGCAGGTCTGAGAGAGTCCAACCCTGCCACATGGTTTCAGGAGCAGTACTCTAGCACAGGGTTCAAGAAGCAGACCTCTGCCATAGAGTATAATATGAAAACCTCTGCAACAAAGTTTAAGAGGTAGACCTCCGCCATAGAATTTGGGCTGCATAATTTCAAAGTTCGTCGATCTGGGGAGCCTCGGAGACAGAACTCTCCCTCAACGGATAAAATGCAGCAGGCTTATGGGTAGGATAGTCGTGAGTCCGTAGACTATTTTGAAGGCTCATGGCTGAATCATGGAATGTGAGGTGTTGGAAGGAATTCGGTGCAAGGACTCGGGGAAAGGGAGATTACAGATAATGAGGAGGTCCTTGGTAGGGAAATGAACCATATACGGGATCCAGAAAGGGAGAGTATAATGAACCCTTGAGACATAACGCAGAGGGTGCCATTAAACAAGCTATGAAACAAGGGAAGAAAGGGCTCTCACTCAAATTACTCAGACTCTTCTAATACTAAGGAAAGAGGAGCACACTTGACTCGGGAATCAGAGAACATGGAAAGAGTCATAGAAAGGGTATTGGAAAAGAAGAAGTTGATGTCTACTGAAGATAGCCAGAGAAGGAGAATCCCTTTTGGCTATGAGATTATGGAGAAACCGCTACCAAAGAAATTTAAGATGCCTTTTATGGCTACTTATGCTGGCAAAGTCGACCCATATGACCATATGCAAAATTATGAGTCTCTCGTGTTACTCCATGGATAGAAAGATGAAATAATGTGCAGAGCCTTCTCGCTCACACTAATGAGACATGCTATGAAATGGTTTAATAGACTAAAGGAAGGTTCCATCTCATCTTTTGATCAGTTCTGAACTGAGTTTTTAAAAGTATTCATGATCAATAGCCAACGAAAAACGGACGCCACCTACATGCTTACACTCAAGCAAGGGAACATGGAGTCTTTGAAAAGTTATGTGGATCGCTTTCGGGATGCGACTTTAGAGGTGAAGGATCTACAAGTAGGAGTAGCTATAGCAGCGATGCTACAGGGAACAAAATCTGAGAAGTTATAAGAGTCTTTGTCCCTAGATCAGCCTGCAACTATCTCAGATTTATTTGCCCGAACGAATAAGTATATTACCTAAGAGGAAGTGAGAAGAATGGTGTAGTCTCGAGAGGTGAAGGAGGGAAGAAAAAGAGAAAGAGACATGAATGAAAGGAGTTCTTTTAGGCCCGACAAATCAGACAAGGCTTCTAGGCTTAGGTACAAAAACACTTCCACATGATAAGAAAGTAGCTCGACACTTAAAGATGTAGGGGCAAAGTTCATGTTAATAAATGGGGAGCTATACAAGAGGGGGTATACATCACCTCTGTTAAAGTGTTTAGGGCTAGAAAAGGCTAACTATGTCCTAGCAAAAGTAAACGAGGGAATTTATGGTGAACATTTGGGAGCTAGAGCCATTGCCTTTAAAATTTAAAGAAAGACACGATGGATAAAGTCTGCAAATGTGACAAGTGCCAAAGGTTTGTGCCGATAACAACGGCTCTAATTACTCCATTTCAGGGCACAGTGCAACCAACACCCTTTGTACAATGGGGGATAGACATTTTGGGACCCTTTCCATTAGCCACCGAACAAAGAAGGTTTTTGCTGGTAGCTACCAACTACTTTACTAAATGGATTGAGGCAGAACCATTAGTTACTATTACTGAGATGAAAGTCAAGGCGATGGTATGGAAGGACATTATATGTCCATTTGGGATTCCACGCGTCTTAAACGCTGACCATGGGAAGTAGTTTGATTGTGATACCTTTCGTGAGTTTGGCAAACACCTTAATATTTTGTTGAGGATTTCTTCTGTTTCATACCCTCAAGCTAATGGGCAAGCAGAAGTCAGCAACCGAACCATCCTTCACAGTTTGAAGACCAGATTGAATAAAGATAAAGGGGCATGGGTGGATGAGTTACCTAGTGTTTTATGGGCGTGCCGCACCACCAGTCGAGTTTCAATTGGAGAAACGCCATTTAGTTTGGTATACAGAACTGAAGCATTGATCCTTATGGAAATTGGAGCACTTTCACCAAGAATGATACCCTTAGTAGAGGAAGAGAATTTGAAAGGGTTAAGGGAAAACTTAGATCTGCTTGACGAACATAGAGAGGCTGCGGCTATCCGACTTGCATCCTACCACTAAAGGGTAGCTAACTACTATAACAACGGAGTTAAAGATAGACCAATGTCAGAGGGAGATTTTGTGTTGAGAAAGTCACACATAACCAATGCACTGAAAGAGGATGGAAAATTAAAAGCCATTTGGGAATGTCCATATCGAATCAGACGGATGATTGGGCTCAGCACCTGTATCATAGAAACTTTGCAAGGGAAGAAGATAGGGAAGACATGGAACTCAATCCACTTAAAGTTGTATTGAAGTTAATCATTTATATTATGTCTTCTTTTCGAATTTTTTTATTTCCATGCGATGACTAAATCAAGTGATCTCTTCACTCATATTTATCTTTCTAACGTTCATAAATATGAATCTTGTGACAGAAGAGATTATGCCACAGTGCCAGAGGTGCTAATGTGTCACGGCGGCTAGGCATTAGAAACAAGACATGCCACAGTGCTAGAGGCGCGAATGCGTCACGGCTACCAGGTATTAGCAAGAAGACATGACATAGTGTTAGAGGCATGAATGCGTCACGGCGACCAGGCATTAAAAACAAGACATGCCATAGTGCCAGAGGCACGAATTCATCACGACGGCTAGGTATTAGAAAAAGGACATGCCACAGTGCCAGAGGCACGAATGCGTCATGATGGCCAGACATTAGAGAAAAGACATGCCACAGTGCCAGAGGCACGAATGCGTCTCGGTGACTAGGCATTAGATAAAAGACATGCCACAGTGACAGCGGCACGAATGCGTCACGGCGTCCAGGCATTAGCAAGAAGACATGCCATAGTGCAAAAGACACGAATGCGTCACGACGGCCAGGCATTAGAAACAAGACTTGCCATAGTGCCAGAGGCGCGAAAGCATCACGATGGCCAAGCATTAGACAAAAGACACGCCATAGTACCAGAGACGCGAATGCGTCACAACAGTCTGGCACCATAAAAAGAAAAGGTACGTTTAAATACACAATTCTTTCTAAAAGTTTACACATTTTATTAAGAATTTGGGGAGCATATATATATATATATATGACGTATACAGATAAATGACGATAGCAAGAGTCAAAGGAATACATGCATTAATAAAAAGAAAAAAGAGGAATAAACAATATTTATTATTAAAATTTAAAAAAATCGTAATAATAGAATGATTTGTTACAATAAAAAAATTAAAAAAGAAAAAGAAATCAATCTCCGTGATCAGACTTTTGGCACCCGTGGCTCCTCACTGTCTAATCCATCAAGGGCACCAATTGGCTCAAGAGCATTCTTTGGGCTTAGAGGCTGCTAAGGTCCAATCAGGTTAGCCACGTCATCTTGAGTAGCTTTCTTCAAAAACTCATTCCTGGCTCAGTCTCGGGCTCATATTTAGTCCAATCAGGAGCCTCGAACAACATAGCTTCCGATGTATATAGGAGCTCGAGGAACTCTTCGCCCTCCTTGCGCTTCTCCAGCTAAGATCGGGTGAGATAGAAACCATACTTCATAATAAATTCGTATCTTGATCGATTTGACCTGAAATTCAATTGTTTCTTCTTTATTAATCAAGATTTCATGAATTCATGTTTATAATAATAACTTCTTAAAAATTGACACTGAATTTTTGGGTCTTACATTCCTCCCCTCCTTAAGAAATTTGGTCCTGCAAATTGAACCAGATCAGTTTGTGAACAACTTCGGGTACTTCTGTCGTATCATGCTCTTCAATTTCCATGTGGCTTTTTTCGGAGTGTGGTACTATTGAAGGATTTTAACTAAAGGGACCATTTTAAATTGTAGTGTTTTCTCCTTCCTATCCACTATCTGAACCGATTTCTTTATGTACTACAGGTTCGCAATGAGCTCCGATGGCTCATATCTAATCCCATGTGTCGAGTCTGATGGTATCTCTGAAGCATGAAAATGTGGAAGACATTGTAGACGCTTGCTAATTCAGGTGGTAACGTTAACCTACAGGCTTTATCTCCCACTTTATCTAATATTTAAAAAGGGTCTAATATAACGAGGATTTCGTTTATCTCTCTTCTCGAATCTCATTATACCTTTAGAGAGAGAAACTTTCAAAAATACTGATTCACCCACGGTAAATTTCAATAGCCTTTGTCTCCAGTCAACATCGCTTTTCTTTCTGCTCTGAACTATTCTTAATCTCTCACCTATCGACTAAACATCCTAAGAGGGTTATCTTACCAAACTGGGAGCAAATATCTGTCTGTTACTCACTTCTCCCTATCCAATTGGGGAACAACAACTACAATCATACAATGCCTTTTCGATACTCGAGTAATAACTATTGTTGTAGGTAAATTTGACTAATAACAAATTAACATCCCAGGAACCTTTCAAATCCATTTCGTACGCTTTCAACATATCCTTTCATGTCTAGATGGTTCTCTCTGATTGACCATCGGTTTGAGGACAGGAAGCTGTGCTAAAATTCAACTGGGTTCTTATGGTTTCCTGAGAATGTTCCCAGTAATGGAAAGTGAAGTGAGAATCCCTATATGATACAATGCTCACTGGAACGTTACATGGTATTCCCCAATTCCCTTACATATCAATCCGCCCACGCACTCAGAGTATCTGTGGATTTCAAGCCAGAAAGTAGGCTGACTTAATCAATTTGTCCATAATCACCCAAATAGCATTATGGTTTCGTTGGGTCCCTGGGTAAACCCATAATGAAATCTATCGTAACGTGCTCTCATTTCTATGTCGATATAGGTAGAGGTTGTAATAACCCTGTAGGCTTCTAATGTTCTACCTTAATCTGCTGACATACGAGACACTTCGCTACAACTATACGATGTCTCTTTTCATGCCTGACAACCAATACCCTTTTAGAGATTTTGATACATTTTATTGGTCTCCGGATGTAATGTATATCTTAAAAAGTGAGCTTTTGACAATAACAATCTCATCAACTGTGTGTCTTTGGGAACACTTATTCTGCCTCTGAATCTCAGTAAGCCATCATCACTCATTGTGAACTCTGTCACTATACCCCTCTAAATCTGACTCACACTATCGACACCCTGCCGATCATCATGCTAAGCCTGTCGAATCCGATCAATCTAATCTGGTTCTAATCTCAGGCTAGCTGTCACATAATCACTGTCAGCATCAGAAGAGATCATATCTCTACTGAGGATCACAAACTGCTCTAACAACTGTCACATAATCACTGTCAGCATCAGAAGAGATCATATCTCTACTGAGGATCACAAACTGCTCTAACAACTCATGCTCCCTGACCATCATATGTGATACCATCCCGTAGCTATCTCTGCTCAAGGCATTAGCCACTACATTGGCCTTACCTGAACGGTACAATGCCACACAATCATAGTCTTTTAGACGCTCTAACCCTCTTTGTTATCTCATATTCAACTCTTTCTATGAAAATAGATACTTGGCTTTTATGATCAGTGCATACCTAAAATTTCTCACCATATAAGTAATGAAACCATACCTTCAGTGCAAACACTATGGTTACTAATTCTAAATCATGGGTCGGATAGTTTCTCTCATGGTCCTTAACTGTTGGGATCCATAAGCGACTATCTTCCCATTTAACATCAATATACAGCCTAATCCTTGTTTTGAGGTATCTATATATACTGAGAAACCTCTTGAGCTGTTGGGTATGAAGAGAATAGGTGCGGTGGTCAGTTTATGCTTTAATTCACCAAAACTCACAAAAGCTACTTTTACACTTATCATCCCACTCATATATAACCTTTTTTCGAGTGAGACGTGTCAATGGAGTAGCTAACATAGAAAATCCCTCCACAAGCGTCTATAATATCTAGCTAAACCCAGGAAACTCTTGATCTCGATGACTGTCTTGGGTTATTCCCATTGAACTACAACCTTAATCTTGGATGGGTCTATTGACACTCCATCCCTCGATATAACATGGCCGAGAAATGAAATCTGCTCTAGCCAAAAGTCACATTTACTGAGTTTAGCATACCACTACTTCTCTTGGAGGGTCTGTAATACAATCATCAGGGGCTGCTCATGATCTTCCTCATACTCCAAATACACCAAAATATCATCAATAAAGATGGTAACAAATCGGTCCAGGTAAAATTTAAATACCTCGTTCATTAATGTCCTAACGAGTATAGAAAGTTATCTTGAATCCTCAACGAATGATACCCAGACTTCAAATCAATCTCGAAAAAGATCTTCGCTCTTAAAAACTGATCTAATAGATTATCAAAAATGGAAAGAAACACTTACTCTTGATGGTAGCCTCATTCGACAACTAATAATCCAAACATATTCGGATGCTTTCATCTTTCTTTTTCACAAATAAGAACGGTGCTCCTCATGGTGAGATACTCAGTCTGATGAACCCCTTATCTAATAACTCCTACAATTGCATCTTTAGTTCTTCCAGTTCCACTAGTACCATTTTATACAGTGGTTTAGATACTGACTCAGTACTAGGTACCAAATCAACAAAAAATTTCATCTTTTTATCTGGTGGTAACTCTGTTAAGTCATCCGAGAAGATATCAGTGAACTCCCTGACTACTGGGATATCTATCAAATCCAGATGTGCCTTATCCATACCAACCACATAAGCGATGAAACCTTCACATGATTACTCATTTTGTTGGTACGATCATTCACTTATTTAGTTACAACCATTTCATTCTTTCATCACTTGTCAAAACATACAATACACTTTTCAGGGTGGAAACATCACTATCTTAGAATAGCAATCTAAACAGCATAGTCTGCAGCCGACCAATCCATTCCCTATATTACATCAAAATCATTCGTATTCAATTGTATAAGATCCGTTGATGTATCCTTTTCCCTCACTTTCAACTTCAATCTCTACACACATATTCAGTTAGCTGACTATCCTACATTGGGGTGCTAACTATCAGTATTTTACCTAAGGGTATAAGTTTCACATATTTTACTAACTTATATGCAAATGAAGGAGATATGATAAATGCGTGGCACCAGGATCAAATAAAATAATTACTTCAATATTAACAATCAAGATGGTACCTTCCACCACATCAGATGAAGCATCAATTGTGTCTTGGTCCAAGGCACACACTCGCCCTCGACCAATAGCCTATTTCCTCATTCTCTTTGGCTGTGGCCTTCTTTTTCGGTGCAGAGGTATCAGCAGGGGCTTTCTTAGGCTTTTTGCCTTTTTGTGGGGCAATCTTACCCAGCTCTGGGCAATCCTTAAATAGATAGCCCGTCTTACCACTCTTAATGCATGTTTTAGTCAATAAGATGCGACCCTATTTTCGTGGTATCTACCACACATCTTATACTACTCAGTAGTAGATTAGGGTCCTCAAATCTAAAACCCCTCGTAGGCACTGAAATTGGATATACTGGGGGCTTACTAATCATCTTACCTTATGACTCATCAGCTCTAAATCTCTTGCCAAATGGCCTCGTTCCCTCTCTGACACCTTTGTCATCCACTATTCTCTTTTCGTCTCTATTTCGGCCTATATTACCTTTCTTATACTCAGAGGTGTGCAACTCATAATATTATTCACAGCACTGTGGTCTTCGCACTACCTTGTCGTATGTAGTGATATCTAACGGGGCCAATCGGACTCTAATATACGATCTGAGCCCTTCTATAACTTTCAAACTTTTTGATTCTCACTATTTATACTGTCAGGTCATACCTACCCAAGGATGTAAACTGCGATTCATACTAGTCGATTGACCTTTTCCTCTGGGTCAAAGTAAAGAACTTTATCTGTAACTTCTTTTGAATGGTGTCCAGAATATACTATCTTTGAAATGCATCCAGTATTATCTCTCATGTTAGCTCTGGATG
Organism: Firmiana major; assembly: GCA_033439115.1. Taxonomy (NCBI): domain Eukaryota; kingdom Viridiplantae; phylum Streptophyta; class Magnoliopsida; order Malvales; family Malvaceae; genus Firmiana; species Firmiana major. Next base: position 39,871,658 of record CM065904.1, read on the forward strand.
TCTAACTCTTAAGATAGGTCGAGAAGACTTCCATTCATGCTCCACCTCGCCCTCCAACATAAACGTATCAAAAGTCAATTTCTTGGTCGACTTACACTGAAGGAACTCCAACAACTTCGCTATTTCATTCACCCAGTCCTCAACAGCTATTGAGTTCTTTACATCGTTAAATATTGATGGTCTAAACTTCTAAAACTGTCATAATCTATCCAAATCACAACCATATCCCCATCCTCTGCTACCTTGCTCTGGAGCAATAAGAGATGTTGTATCCTGAACTGGTAGGAGTGTAGGCGTATTTATAGCAATTGCCTGTCCAACATCAGTAGACTATCCGACTGGACCTCGTCTATCGTCAGCCCCTAATGTAGCCTGTATAAGTATCTCAACAAGGCTCTCTATACTTCGCTTAATCTTAGGGAAGCGTGCCTCAGTATCCCTTGGCCTCTCAATAGGCTCCTGCTAGATCTGACTAGTCTGTGGCTGTGCATGGCTTTTATGCCTACCCCTACGGCCTCTAGTACGTAAACTCGACCCTCTACCACGACCGGTAACAGGCATAATGCGTAAATTCTTGCATCCATAACCATTTTGTAGTTTAATCCCATATCGGTATACGTAGTTATATCTAAACAAAGCACAGTAATATGAGGATGCAACTTTCCTACTTACAAATACTAACCTATATCAGACCAACTCAACTTTGATACCACCTCTGTCATGACCCCTTTTTACCTAAAATCACTATAAATTTTTTATTTTTTCCTTTCCTTTCCCGATCATGAACATTCTCATCACCAAACAGTTGGGCTATGAGTCAGTATTAGTCACCCTTTACCATCCATAATGCCATCTATGTTTTAATTTATTCACAAGTAAACATGTATACTTTATAATTAAGGTTCTATACTTGTACGTGTTTACTAATATTTTCTGCCCCTATATTACATTCCAAAATGATTACTGTGCTATCACATGTTTAGATACAAAATGATATCAGTGTGTATACCTCTCGGTGATGGGAAGCAGCAGATACCAGGATGCAAGTCCTCAGCTACTCACTAACTACTATATGCACTCTATAGAGAGGGAAAATAAAAGGGGTGAGCTCACTAGTTTAGTAAGGTAATAATGGAAGTAGGTAGATAACTAGACTATCTACGTGCTTATAATGTCATGATATAAAATTGCTTATATTTAGAGCATTAGGAAAGACTAAAATCGATGCCACATGTATATATCTATCATATAAGATAAATCTTGAAATCAAGCATATAAAACAAACATGGAAAAATCATCATTTATGACATCTCATGCTCGTCACATTAAAACTTATCAGTTTCATCATAAAACAACCACGTCAAGGCTAAACCTATCCTATGAGAATACCTTGATCCATTAAATCGCATCTCAATTAAAAAAACATAAATCGGGGCATCACCCCTCATTCGGGCCTGTTCTGGTCTATTCAGATCGTATTATATCATGTGTGGCATGTAGGTTACTGTATGAAAAATTGAGGACTATGGCCATACTATGTTCCTATGATCCCAGGCTACACGGATCTCGGTGTGCGAGGCATCATAACTACAATGGGAGGTGGGGTCAAATTTTACTCGCCAGAATATCAAGTCACATCAGCTAGTCATCATGACTACACTGTACAACGTACTCCGTGTGACATACATGGTACAACGTACTCCGTGGACCCATATCATAGTCTGGGAGAGCCTGCCGTAGGTCTTATCCACCTCATACTATGTTGATAACTGACCCATGTCTCAAGGTACACATGCGAGCATATCATCTCTCTGTGACACACAGTCTACATAAGGCTCTAGCATAACTCTATGCATGTCACATCACGTCTAGTGTGAGTGAAGTTTCAGCACGATGCCATGCATATCATGATATCTAAAATCTCGTGCGAGCAAAGCTCCAATATGATTTTGTACCAACTCTAAGTATGTTTATCTAAGCATTGTTATAAGTTGATTGATGCATTTATTATTGGTTGAAACTACCTAGAGTATGATGAATCAACCATGACAAAAATGAGTTTAGTATGAGAAAATAAGATATGGTTGATTTAATGATGAATGAGTTATACTAAGGTGATAGTGATGTTATAATGCATAACTTTAAGATTGTTTTATGGAATCAATTAATAGGATTTGGTGAAGTTATGAAATGTGCATATAAGGTGTTTGTGAAAATGCATGAATGAGTGGAAAAATAAGGTTTAAGCATGCATTCCAAGTGCTTAACAAATAACTAAGTTAATTGTTAGCCAAATTGGCTAGGAGTGGCATGATGGATGTTCGGCCACCATGCCATGGCCGAATGTAATCATGGGCTAAGTTTGATACAATAAGGTCCAATAGGATATATCGATTTTGATGAAGTCATAAAATGAGTTATCGGTGCTGATTGAAGTGATTGATGAACGTTTGTAGCTCTAGAGATTGGATTAAGGACAAATTGGATCGGATGAGCTTCTAACGGTGAAACTTGTACTAAGCTCGATGCGATTCGAGGTAAAGGGGTTTTGTAAGTGCCTAGAGGTAGCTATACGTATTTTGAGGGGATTTATAGGGTGTGAATTTCTCTAAGTTATCTAATAATACGATAAGAATTTTTTAGAAAGGTCCCGAAAATAGGGAAAGAAAAGACGATTTTATCTTGGTAGAGAATTTATGAAAAAGGGTAGTAAGGATCCTAAAATGCATGGATTTTTCATGATTTTGATATTTTTATCATGATAAAATGCTTTGATATGAATGAAATGAGGATAGGTTGGCTATTGCTTTCTGTGGTTGTATGAAATAGCACATGTTATGCGCTAAGTTATATTTTTGGAAAAAATACTTTATTTAAAGTGGAGCCACCTATCATATTTGTGTGAGTACAAATAGTGCTGGAGCCTAGCTCACACTAGAATTTGATGTTTTAACTCATGGTGATAGTGTTGGAGCGCTGCTTGTACTAGTTTTTATTAATAACATGCATGAAAGTCGTACTGGAGCCTTGCTCGCACGTGATTTGATATTGTCAGACTCGAGTTTTTGATTTACGTATGTAGCTTGTACCTTATGATTCCTATGTGTACGAACGTTATATTTCATAGTTGAATCAATAAGAAGAGTATTTACTATCATGCAATCGATTTATTGAGAATTTAAAATGCATGTAAGCTACATAACAGCGAGATGAGGGTTAAATTAATTTTCGAGCAAGTACAGGGGTAAGACGGTCAATTGACTGAAATCCGATATAAATACGATGAGACAATTTCATTAAAAATATGAAATCGAGAAATCTTGATCAATACCGAGGAAAATATTGAATTTCGAATCCAATTGATCAAGGTATGAATTTAATTAATATTTTTAGATTTTTTATCTCGAAAAAATGAGCCAAAAATTAGAGGAAAAATATACTTGAAAGGCAAAATCGAATTGATAAATTTATTTACGGATTAAGTGAATTTAATATGAATTTTTGAGAATTTTTGGGATATTTTTTAGATTTTTATTATTATTTTAATGAGTAAAATAATAATAAAAATTAATTATAAATAAAAGAAAAAAATGATTTGAAAAAAAAAAGAAATTGAAAAACAAAATTTGGAAAGAAAACATGGGGAGAGAGAGGGAAAACGGGAGAGCAAACCGACGGAAGCCGAACCAAGGAAGGACCACCGGACGGCCACTAATCCGGTGACCCAGCAGCCAGAGAACGACCGTAAAAGGAAGAGGGGAACCTTGCGACCTCCAAGCCACCGGTAACGCGCTCCACCGGCGCCGAAAAGGGGAGATCAGCGAGGTTGAAGCCGCGGACGAAGAGAGAGGAATTCGACGGCCACCGGCGGTGCTTGGCTCCGATCAAGCCCAGCCGAGAGTTTCCAAGCCGAGGCACGCAGAACTGCGGTGGTTAGATGACGTGAACTGGATGGACGACGCCGGCACAGCTAAATCACCCTTGAACCGGTCGTCGGTTCAGGGCAGAACCTTCTAAACTGAACCGGATCGGACCGGTTCAGCCAAGGAGAAAAGAAGAAAAAGAGGAAAAAGAAAGAAAAAGGAAAAGAAAAATTTTTGGGATTTCACCAGACTTCGGGTAAGTCGATACGAGGTCAAAAGTGACCAATTTAATTTTTGATAAATTTATTTAAATTATATTTAATCGAAAATTGACCCGGAGTTAAATATATGAAATTATGCAGTTTGACGATTAATTCCGAACGGAAGCCCGACCGAACTCCGATTCGCCCACCATCGCACAATCTCGGGTAAGTAAAGCTCATTTACGACAAATTATGTTATTTATGCGTATTTAAGATTTAATTTATGCATTTGGGATTAAATTTTAGATTTAGTGAATTATATTCGAAAAATTGAATAAAATGTCGTAAATGATATACGGGCTATCCAAAGAGCTTGGAATAAAGCCTAATAGGTATTGATAAGCCCAATGAGTCGATAGACCCTGATGAACGGGCTTAATACGGATTAAGGCCCAATAAAAGTGTTTAAGGCCCATTAAGAGTAAACGAGCCTATTTAAGTGAAATGAACTGTATTAAATGTGTAATACAGTAAGAAAAGTATAATTAACTCAGTGAATGATTAAATGCAGCTCTAGAGTCATATTGAGAGTTGACCGGACTGCGAGATTAGACAGCACAGAGGAAGAGAGGTCACACGACGTGATCCAAGGTAGGGGACTCTTGCAAGTAGCTAGAGATATCTGTGCATATTTTTGTTGGATTTTACATTCATTGAAATTGTTTGAGGGTCAGAGAAAATCTATAATAATTATAGGGACCCGATATGGGTAAATTACGATTTTACCCCTAGTTAAGCAAAAAGTGAAACTTTGGGAAAAGTTGTAAAAAGCATGAAAATGATGTTTTGAATAATTTTTACTGCTGTGTAGCAGAAGAGTAGGTGGATGGGCTAATGTTTCGAGGTCGATGTAAACTAAGCACACTTTATAGTGCTGATTTTAATGATTTTAAACATCCCTATTTTTAAAGAGCCATCTACCGAATTATGTGGAAACAATCGTGCTAGAGCACAACTCGCATTTGATTTCAGATGTTTTTCACATACATTAGTGCTGGAGGTTTACTTGCACTACATTTATTTCACATGCATGATAGAGTACTAGAGCGTTGCTCGTACTCAGTTTTTATGTGATTTGTGCATGATAGAGGGCTGGAGCGATTAGCTCGTACTCAAGTTTTACATGAGATGCATGACAGAGTGCTGGAGCTTTGCTCGTACTCGATTTTTCATGATTTGTACATGACATCGTACTTGAGCGATTTGCTCGTACTTGATTTGTAATGAGAATTATGCATGACCTGGTGCTAGAGGTTTACTCGCACTAGTGTTGATATTTTGACATGCATATACAGTGTCTTGAGGTTGAGTGTTGACTGTGTGTCACACTCAAGACGCGCACTGTAGTTTTTTGTGATATATACACATGTTAGAAAAACTGTGATGATTTCCTCCGTGTAGACTGAGTGTCACACTGTTGAGATGTTCTCACGTGGATTTAGAGACGTGTCATTGATTCCATAGTATGAGGGCTAAGACCTATGGCAGGCACCCTGACTATGATGTGTTTCCATGGTATGAGAGGATAAGACCTATGGCAGGCACCCCGACCATGATGTATAGGTCCACGAGTGTACGTTGTACCATGTGTGTGGCATGGAGTACACTGTACCATGTTTTGTGTTGTGGAGTTGTGGCGAAGAGTTGTTGATAGCTGGCGGTTGTGATGGACTGACCCCCCTCCCGTTACAACAGTGATAACCCGCACACCGAGTACTGTGTTGCCTAGGATTTCACCACATGTTAGGATATGTACATAGTCCGAAGATGCTCTCTTACGGTAAGATCCTTAAGCCCAACATCCTTAAGCCAGAGTGGACGGGGAGGCTCTGTTCGGGTGGGAGGCTCTCTTACATAGCCTAGAGAGATTGCATTTAGCCACTGAGTCTCGTATGATATATCACATGTGTTTTATGATACGGGTAGACCTAAGGGATGGGTCAGAACCCGATTTGTTTGTGTTGTGATGAGAAATGCCATATTTACTGTGTTTTGAATGTAAATGGCAGATTTGATATAAAGGCATTTTTAAATGATTAAATATGCATTGTTTTGCATGAATGCCTCTGATTGATTAACCAGCATGTGTTTAGTACATGGGATTTTAAATCTGTACTATATTATATATATTTTAAACATGCTTTTGAATTGAGAGAAGGAAAGGCAAAGCATTATTTTTAGTAGATAGTATGGATGTTTACTTGCTTGCCTGATTTCCTTACTGAGCGCGTTGATAGCTCATCCCATTCATTTTCCTCCCATCTCTACAGATTTTCGTCAGTAGATTGAGTCGGCTGAGGTATTGCATTCCTTTGATCCGCTGCCACTCCCCATCTAGCGAAAGGTATACACATGCGTACTCTTTTGTATCTGAACAATGCATAAACACAGTGATGTACAGCCCAACTGTTAAGGAGATAAAGGTAAGTAAAAAGTAAAAAATTTATTATAGTTTTTGGTAAAGTAGCGTGTGGGAGAAGGGCGTGACAGAGTGATATCAGAGCGTAGTTGGTCTGATGTGTCTAGGCATTTGTAATTAGGAAAATGTACATCCCCATATCACTGTGTTTTGTTCAGTTACAATTGTGTATACAAGATGGGAGTTGGACAAATTAATGTTTATGAATGCAGGAATTGAGCCTTTATGGCAATTACCTCCCGTGGTAGAGGGGCGAGAGGTAGGGCTAGAGGCCGTAGAGGTAAGCCGACTAGCCAGGGTGATTTTTTGACTACCCATACACCCCCAGGTACTACTGAGGTACCGGATACTTTTGAGGTACCAGATACTACTGAGGCACGTTTCACGAGGATAGAGCGTAGCCTGGAGGTGATAGTAGGGTTGTTGGCACAGACTTTACCAGGTAGACAGAGGCAGGATGTGGAGACAGACAAGGGAGGCAGTTGCACCTGATACACCTGCGCAGCCTGTACAGAGGCCACAGACTACAGATACTCCTACACCCCCACCAGTTTCAGTTAGTAGAGGATATGGGTGAGATTTGGATCGGTTGCGACAGTTCCAAAAGCTTGGACCTCCATCTTTTCAAGGGGTCAAGGACCGAGCTAGTGCAAAGGAGTGGATTAGCGAGATGGAGAAGTTGTACGATTTCTTTGAGTGTACGACTTTTGAGAGAGTCACATTTGCTGCGTTCCTACTGAAGGGAACGAAAGAGAATTGGTGGAAGTCCACCAGGCCGATATTGAGAGCCCGACATGCTGAGATTAGTTAGGAGATGTTTCTAGAGGCCTTCAGGAGGCAGTTTGTTCTTGATACTGCGCAGCGTAGACTGCAGGCTGAGTTTTTGGGATTGAGCCAGGGGAGTCTCACAGTGGATGAGTACAAGACTAGATTTTTGACTCTGGGGAGATATGATCCCGATACCATGTACAGCGAGACTAAGAAGGTCCACAGGTTTGTAGACGGATTGAAACTGATGTTGCGGTCTAGATTGGTACCACTGGACATTGGTACATATGATGAGGCAGTGCGCAGGGCACAGCTTTGTGAGCAGGATTACGAGAGAAATGCCTCTAAGTTTAGGAAGTTCAGTCGGAGCTGAGATAGAGAGAGGAAGAGGCCGACTAGAGATAGAGGGTTCAGTTATCGAGGAGGGGGGAGACTCTTCGGTAAGGGACCACGGATAGAGGAGGTACGAGAGCGACCAGTTAGACCTCCTACATACCCGGCCATAACTCCGATGAAAGGCATTGTGATTGGAGGATCGAGGCCTACTACTGATCAGTGCAGCCGATGTGGTAGACATCATGGTGATAGACCTTATCCGTTGAGCCCTGTTGTGTGTTTCTGATGTGGGAAACAGGGGCATATTGCTAGAGAGTGCCCAGAGACATATTTGACTACCCCACAGAAGGGCAGGGAGCATGATAGAGCTTCAGTTGGTACGTCTGCTCAGAGAGGTAGAGCGACAATAGAGGAAAAGGGGAAACAGGTGATGGGTCGAGGGCGAGTACATGCTTTGGACCAGGACACAGCTGATGCTTCTGCAGATGTGATTCGAGGTAACATCCTGATTTATGATTTAGAAGCATATGTTTTAATTGATCCTGGTGCCACACATTCATTTGTATCACCATCATTTGCATGTAAGTTAGAAAAGCATGTAAAACGTACTCTTTTAAAGATGATGATGTTGATTAGTACGCCTATGGATTCCAGTCAGCTAGTTGAGCATGTGTATAATGATTGTAAGTTAAGAGTAGGGGAAAAAGATATGACAGCCAATCTAATATTGCTAAGTATGAGTGACTTTGATGTAGTATTAGGTATGGATTGGTTATCTGCAAACCATGCTGTTTTAGATTGTTATGCTAAGACAGTTATGTTTCCTAACCCTATAAAAGTTATTATAAAGTTTGATGGGAAGAAATGAAAGAAATAAATATGTTGTTAATAAATAAAAAAATATTTTGCTGACTGAGAGATAAATATCTTGAAGGTTTCATTGCGTACATAGTGGATACGGATAAGGTACATCCAGAGTTGGTAGATATTCCTGTGGTCAGTGAGTACCCAGATGTTTTCTCGGATGAGTTGCTAGGGTTACCACCAGACAGAGAGATGGAGTTCTGTATAGATTTGGTGCCTGGTACTGAGCCTATTTTGAGACCACCATATCGCATGGCCTTAGTTGAGCTGGAGGAACTCAAGAGACAGTTGCAGGAGCTGTTGGATAGGGGTTTTATCAGACCAAGTGTTTCACCATGGGGAGCACCGATTCTGTTTGTAAGGAAGAAGGATGGAAGCCTCCGATTGTGTATAGACTACAGATTGTTGAATAAGGCTACTATCAAGAATAGATATCCCCTTCCACACATTGATGACTTACTGGATCAGCTTCGGGGGAGCGCAGGTCTTTTCTAAGATTGATCTGAGGTCTGGGTATCATCAGTTGAGAGTTCAGAGTGGAGATGTACCCAAGACAACATTTAGGACTCGATATGGCCACTATGAGTTCCTAGTTATGCCATTCGGACTGACGAATGCTCCCGCAGCTTTCATGGCCTTGATGAATGATGTATTCAAGCTATATTTGGATCAGTTTGTTATCGTATTCATCGATGAAATATTAGTATATTCGATATCCGAGGAGGAGTATGAGGAGCACCTCAGGATTGTATTGCAGACTCTATGAGGGCAGCAGTTGTATGCTAAACTCAGCAAGTGTGATTTTTGGTTGACAGAGATCTCATTTTTAGGACATGTAGTGTCGAAGGATGGTGTATCAGTAGATCCATCAAAGATTGAGGCTGTAGTTCAGTGGGAACAGTCAAGGACAGTTACCGAGATCAAGAGTTTTTTGGGTTTAGCAGGGTATTATCGAAGATTTGTTAAGGGATTTTTGAAGATGGCTGCTCCGTGACACGTCTCACTCGGAAGAGTGTTGTATTCATGTGGGACGAGGATTGTGAGAGGAGTTTTCAGGAGCTGAAGAGTCGATTGACCACCGCTCCCATTCTCACTATTCCTACCAGCTCAGGAGGATTTTCAGTATATACCGATGCTTTGCATCAGGGACTGGGCTGTGTGTTGATGCAGGATGGGAGGGTAGTTGCTTATGGATCCAAACATCTGAAGGACCATGAGAAAAACTATCCGACCCACGATTTAGAGTTAGCAGCAGTAGTGTTTGCGTTGAAGGTATGGTGCCACTACTTGTATGTTGAGAAGTTTCAGATTTTTACCGACCACAAGAGCCTCAAGTACCTATTCTCACAGAAGGAACTGAACATGAGACAGAGAAGATGGCTAGAGCTTCTGAAGGATTATAATTGTGAGACACTTTATCATCCGGGTAAGGCTAATGTTGTAACAGATGCTTTGAGTAGGCAGAGCCTTGGGATGGTATCGTATATGATGGTCAGGGAGCACAAGCTGCTAGAGCAGTTTGCTAGCCTCAGTTTGGGAGTTGTGCCTTCGGACAGAGATACAGATTGTATGATTGCGAGTCTACACTTAGAGCCAGATCTGTTGGACAGGATTAGATGGGCTCAGCAGACTGATCCGTATTGTATCGATGTGATTGGTCAGATGCAAAGGGCACAGTGATAGATTTTGAGTTGAGTCCTGATGGACTACTGAGGTTTAGAGGTAGATTATGTCTTCCTGAGGACCCGGAGCTCAGGAGATTGATATTGTCGGAAGCTCATTCATCGAGGTACACGTTGCATCCGGGGAGTGGCAAGATGTATCAGAACCTCCGGAAGGTGTACTGGTGGTCAGGTATGAAGAGAGATGTGGCAGATTTTGTGGCGAGATGTCTCGTATGTCAGCAGGTGAAGGTAGAGCATCAGAAACCTGCAGGATTGTTACAGCCTCTACCTATACCGACATGGAAATAAGAGCATATCACCATGGATTTCGTGATGGGTTTACCAAGGACCTAGAGGAATCACGATGCTATATGGGTGATCGTTGATAGATTGACGAAGTCAGCCCACTTCCTAGCTATGAGAGCTATCGATACTCTAAGTACATTGGCAGGGTTGTATGTACGCGAGGTAGTGAGGTTGCATGGTGTTCCAGTGAGCATTGTTTCAGATAGGGATTCCCGCTTCACTTCCCACTTTTGGGAACATTTTCAGGAAGCCATAGGAACCCAGTTGAGTTTGACCACAGCTTTCCATCCTCAGACAGATGGTTAGTCAGATAGGACGATACAGACTCTGGAGGATATGATGAGAGCATGTGTGCTGGATTTTAGAGGCTCCTAGGATGATCATTTGCCACTAGCCGAGTTCGCCTACAACAATAGTTATCATTCGAGTATCGGGATGGCACCGTATGAGGCCTTGTATGGCCGTAGATGTCGTTCCCCTATTGGGTGGGAAGAAGTGGGTGACCAAAAGATTTTTGCTCCTGATATGGTTACACAGGCTTCTGAGGATGTCCGGTTGATAGTTGAGATTGAGGACAGCTCAGAGTTGACAAAAGAGTTATGCTGACAGGAGACATAGGGCACTTGAGTTCGCGTTGGTGAGTCCGTGTTTCTGAAGGTTTCTCCTTCCAAGGGTATAGCGAGGTTTGGGAAGATGGGTAAGCTGAGTCCTCGCTACATTGGACCGTTTGAGATACTTGATCGAGTGGGAGATAAGGCCTATAGGTTGGCATTGCCACCAGATTTGTCAAGCGTGCATAACGTCTTCCACATTTTGATGCTTCGGAAGTATCACTCGGATCCGGCGCATGTGATTAGTTATGAGCCATTGGAGCTCAGTGAGGACATGTAATATGTTGAGAGGCCAATTTGAATACTGGATAGGAAGGAGAAGTTTTGAGATCGAAGACTATCGGGTTAGTGAAGGTATTATGGCAGCATTACACTTCCGAGGAGGCTACTTAGGAGTTAGAGAGCTTGATGCGAGAGAAGCACTCCCAGTTGTTTGAGGATTGATTTGGGTCTAATTTGGAGGACAAAATTCTTTTAGTTAGGGAAGATTGTCAGACCCGAGTTTTTGATTTACGTATGTAGCTTGTACCTTATGATTCCTATGTGTACAAACGTTATATTTCATAGTTGAATCATAAGAAGAGTATTTACTATCATGCAATCGATTTATTGAGAATTAAAAATGCATGTAAGCTACATAACAGCGAGATGAGGGTTAAATTAATTTTTGAGCAAGTACAGAGGTAAGACGGTCAATTGACCGAAATTCGATATAAATACGATGAGACAATTTCATTAAAAATATGAAATTGAGAGATCTTGATCAATACCGAGGAAAATATTGAATTTCGAGTCCAACTGATCAAGGTATGAATTTAATTAATATTTTTAGATTTTTTATCTCGAAAAATGAGCCCAAAAATAGTGGAAAAATATACTTGAAAGGCAAAATCAGATTGATAAATTTATTTACGGATTAAGTGAATTTAATATGAATTTTTGAGAATTTTTGAGATATTTTTGAGATTTTTATTATTATTTTAATGAGTAAAATAATAATAAAAATTAATTATAAATAAAAGAAAAAAATGAATTGAAAAAAAAAAGAAATTGAAAAACGAAATTTGGAAAGAAAACACGGGGAGAGAGAGGGAAAACAGGAGAGCAAACCGACGGAAGCTGAACCAAGGAAGGACCACCGGACGGCCACAAAGAGCTTGGAATAAAGCCCAATAGGTATTGATAAGCCCAATGAGTTGATAGACCCTGATGAACGGGCTTAATACGGATTAAGGCCCAATAAAAGTGTTTAAGGCCCATTAAGAGTAAACGAGCCCATTTAAGTGAAATGAACTGTATTAAATGTGTACTACAGTAGGAAAAGTGTAATTAACGTAGTGAATGATTAAAGGCAGCTCCAGAGTCATATTGAGAGTTGATCGGACTGCGAGATTAGACAGCACAGAGGAAGAGAGGTCACACGACGTGATCCGAGGTAGGGGACTCTTGCAAGTAGCTAGAGATATCTATGCATATTTTCATTGGATTTTACATTCACAGAATTTGTTTGAGGGTTAGAGAAAATCTATAATAATTATAGGGACCCGATATCGGTAAATTACGATTTTACCCCTAGTTAGGCAAAAAGTGAAACTTTGGGAAAAGTTGTAAAAAGCATGAAAATGATGTTTTGAATGATTTTTACTGCTGTGTAGCAGAAGAGTAGGTGGATGGGCTAATGTTTCGAGGTCGATGTAAACTAAGCACACTTTATAATGCTGATTTTAATGATTTTAAACATCCCTATTTTTAAAAAGCCATCTACCGAATTATGTGGAAACAATCGTGCTAGAGCACAACTCGCATTTGATTTCAGATATTTTTCACATACATTAGTGCTGGAGGTTTACTTGCACTACATTTATTTGACATGCATGATAGAGTACTAGGGCGTTGCTCGTACTCAGTTTTTATGTGATTTGTGCATGATAAAGGGCTGGAGCGATTAGCTCGTACTCAAGTTTTACATGAGATGCATGACAGAGTGCTGGAGCTTTGCTCGTACTCGATTTTTCATGATTTGTACATGACATCGTACTTGAGCGATTTGCTCGTACTTGATTTGTAATGAGAATTATGCATGACCTGGTGCTAGAGGTTTACTCGCACTAGTGTTGATATTTTGACATGCATATACAGTGTTTTGAGGTGGAGTGTTGACTGTGTGTCACACTCAAGACGCGCACTGTAGTTTTTCGTGATATATACATATGTTAGAAAAACCGTGACAATTTCCTCCGTGTAGACTGAGTGTCATACTGTTGAGATGTTCTCACGTGGATTTAGATACGTGGCATTGATTCCATAGTATGAGGGCTAAGACCTATGGCAGGCACCCTGACTTTGATGTATTTCCATGGTATGAGAGGCTAAGACCTATAGCAGGCACCCCGACCATGATGTATGGGTCCACGAGTGTACGTTGTACCGTGCGTGTGGCATGGAGTACACTGTACCGTGTTTTGTGTTATGGAGTTATGGAAGAGAGTTGTTGATAGTTGGCGGTTGTGATGGACTGACCCCCCTCCCGTTACAGCAGTGATAACCTGCACACCGAGTACTGTGTTGCCTGAGATTTCACCACATGTTAGGATATGTACATAGTCCGGAGATACTCTCTTACGGTAAGATCCTTAAGCCCAACATCCTTAAGCCAGAGTGGGCGGGGAGGCTCTGTTCGGCGGGGAGGCTCTCTTACATAGTCTAGAGAGATTGTATTTAGCCACTGAGTCTCGCATGATATATCACATGTGTTTTATGATACGGGTAGACCTAAGGGATGGATCGAAACCCGATTTGTTTGTGTTGTGATGAGAAATGCCATATTTACTGTGTTTTGAATGTAAATGGCATATTTTATATAAAGGTATTTTTAAATGATTAAATATGCACTGTTTTGCATGAATGCCTTTGATTGATAAACCAACATGTGTTTAGTACATGGGATTTTAAATCTGTACTATATTATATATATTTTAAACATGCTTTTGAATTGAGAGAAGGAAAGGCAAAGCATTATTTTCAGTAGATAGTATGGATGTCTACTTGCTTGCCTGATTTCCTTATTGAGCCCATTGATAGCTCATCCCATTCATTTCCCCCCCATCTCTACAGATTCTCGTCAGTAGATTGAGTCGACTGAGGTATTGCATTCCTTTGATCCGCTGCCACTCCCCATCTAGCGAAAGGTATACACATGCGTACTCTTTTGTATCTGAACAATGCATAGACACAGTGATGTACACGTTTTAATATGAGGGATGTAATGATGTACTTATATTTAAGTATACGAATTTACTTATGATATAAATGTCATGTATGTATGATACGAAAAAGAATGGTAAGGTATGTCTGGATGAGGAGACTAATGCCTATTCACAGCCCAACTGTTGAGGAGATAAAGGTAAGTAAAAAGTGAAAAATTTATTGTAGTTTTTGGTAGTGTCGCGTGTGGGAGGAGGGCGTGACAGATATTGATTTACTATGCATGAAAGTTGTACTGGAGCGTTGCTCGCATGAGCATTTTATATGTTTTACAGAAAATCGTGCTGATCCTTTACTTACACGAGATGTTGGATATCATAACATGCATAAACCGTGTTGATGCCTCCTGTAGACTGTGTGTCATAGTAAGATGATATATCGTACACGTATTTTGAGACATGAGATGGTTTTCGACATGGTATAAGGTGGCTAAGACCTATGGTAGGCACCCTCGAACCATGATGTGGGCTAAGTCCTATGGCAAGCACCCTAAAATAGTTTTGTGGGCTAAGTCCTATGGCAGACACCCTAGACAATGATGTGGGCTAATACCTATGATAGACACCTTCAGACCACGTGGGTCCACGAAATACATTGTACCGTGTATGTCACACGGAGTACGCTATACCGTGTAGTCTTGATGACTAGTTGGTTGAGTTATTACACGAGTAGGATTGACCTCACTTCTCCTTGCAGTTGTGATACCCCGCACGCCGGGATCCGCGTAGCCTGGGATCACAGGGATTTATACATGGCCATTATTCCCAATTTGTTTTTGAAATGTAACCCACATGCCTCGCATGATATCATAATTTATTGATAGACTTGGGTTGACCCAAATGAGGGGTGACTCCCGTGATCATGTTTTTATAAGAAAGGTGTTTTCGTATAATACGTTCCTAATGGGTGGGATTAGCTTTGATTTAAATGAATTATGATGAGTTTTGTTACGATGAGCATAAGATGTTTTTACATGATGATTTTTCCATGTGTTATCATGCCTGATTTTATGAGTTTTCATATATTCTACACATATCCATGTGACATGGTTTTATTTTACCTCATGCTCCAAATGTAAATGATTTTATATCATGTCATTATCAGCACGTAGATAGTGTAGCTGTCTACCTGCTTGGATTATTTCCTTACTGAGAAAGTTGTGCTCACTCTTTCACTTTCTATTTCTACACAGCATCCATAGTGGTTGAGAGCGAGCAGAGGCTTGCACTCCCAATGTCCGCTGCTGCCTATTGCTGAGAGGTATACACATTAACATCATTTTGTATCTAAACAAGTACAGCACAATAATACTTTTGGAATGTAAATTTGGGGGATGTAAATATTTGTAAACACGTACAAATTTATAAAGTTCAATGTAAGCAATTTAATTGTTTACAATTATTGTATATAAATGTTAAGTGATATGGTTTATGGTAAGAGGTAACTAACTCCGAATCATAGCTCAACTATTTGGTGTTGGAAACTGTTCACGACAGGGAAAGTTAACGAATAAAGTAAAAAATTTATAGTGATTTTAGATTAAAAGGGGGTCGTGACATAGGTTACTGTATGAAAAATCGAGGATTATGGCCCTACTATGTCCCTGTGATCCCAGGCTACACAGATCTCGGTATGCGAGGCATCATAACTTGAAAGTTGAAAAACATTGATAAATGAGAAGGAAACCTTGAAAGATGGGTGAGTAGTAAAGATTTCAGCCTTATATGATGATAGAGAATTGATTTGGAAAGATATTTAGAAACGAATGATAATACAAAAGAAGGAAAATGAAGGATAAGATGAAAGGATATGTTAAGGTAAAGGTGATAACTGGATAAAATCTTGATTTGAAAAAGAAGAAATGACAAGGAAAAAAAAAGAAAAATGTATGAGAAGAGATGGATGAGGTTAAGGAAAGAAGAATCTTTTTGGTTCCACAATCAAGATTGAAATGTTTTCCATTGCATGCATTACTTTTTACATGACATGAAATAAATAGGATAGGTTGCATACATGATATTATAGGGTAGAATGGATAGGAATATTGCATAGATAAAACAGATAACATTGAGATGACATGACACAGAATAAATTAGATTGATAACTTTGCATAAGTATAATAAATGCATTACAAAAATAAGATATAAAATAATATTGCATAGATAAAACAAATGGAAGTGAACAGATAACACTAGGAAAGATTTAAAGTTTGAGTGCTTTTCTATTTAGAAGGAGCTCTTTTTGGACAAGATTTAAAGTTTGACTGCCTTTTTGTTTAGAGGGAGCTTTCTTCGAACAAGATTTAAAGTTTGACTGCCTTTTTGTTTAGAGAGAGCTTTTTTTAGACAAACTTTAAAATTTGATTGCCTTTTTGTTTAGAGAGCTTTATTCATACAAGATTTAATGTTTGACAACCTTTATGTTTAGAGAGAGCTTTTTCGGGTATAATTTAGAGTTTGGCTGCTTTTTTGTATAGAGTGAGCTTTTTTAGGATAGAATTTAAAGTTTGACTACCTTTCTATTTAAAAGTAAAAAACATAAATATATAAAAAACAAAAAAAATAGAGTCAAACAAAATGGGTGTTTATGTCTTTGTATAATTACTGTTTCACGACTAATGTACAAAGAGGGGCAACCGTAGACACCACATTTTGTCTACGAATTTAATTTGTAAAATTGTAGTAGTTGTAAATATTAATTTGGTTGACTGCGTTGATAGTTTCGGGTATATTTGATTAATTTAATTAACCATTAGCATTTTAATTAACATTAAGATTATTTAATTTTGTGGAATAATTATTTGCAATATGATCGGATATGAGTCATTTAATTAATATTATAGTGATTTTTAAGAAATTTATAAGAGTTATTGTTAGCCTAAACTAAGATTGATTTTTGAATTATTAACATAGGATAAATATTAATATGATTTTATATTTGGGTTTATTCATAGGTTTTTAATAGGATTAGGATTATTATTAAGTTAAAATTATTAAATTGGGATATTGTTGATTTATTCATCAGGGTAATTATTAGATCAATTTCAAAATAATTATTTTTAACATAATAGGATAGTTTAAGATAAATTTAATTTATAAATAAAAGATAAATCAAAATCAAAAAATAAAATAAAAATAAAAATAGGGAAAAGAATGTGAAAGAGAATTGGAGTAGAACTAGGTTTTATAGAGTTCTAATTTTATTATAACTTAAGTATAAGGGCTATAAAAAGAGCAAACCAGGGTACTTTGAAAATCGACGTTTTGCATCTCTATACAAGTTGTTCTTTGAAATTGTCGTCAACCTTACTATTAACATGTAAACACCGTAAATTTTCTGTATTGAATTAAACAATAAAATTAAATAAAAAAATGTTATAAGAAAATATGTGTGTGTGTGTATATATATATATATATATATATATATATATATATATATTTGTTAAATTGAAAATGAATGATAAAAATAATTACAATAAATATAAATACATGTATTTGTCCGAAATTGAAAATGTAAAATAAAAGAAAAAATAAAAAAGTAAAAAATAAAAAAAGAAATATATAAATATAAATATAAATATAATATATATAATAAAATATATATATATATATATATAAAAGAAACTAAACCAAAAAAAAGGAAGAAACGAAGAATAAAAAAATCGCGCGATCCTAAAGAAAACCCCTTCCCCCCCATTCCTTCCTTCTTCGATCGCCGACCGAAGTCCCCATCCTCTGTTCGTTTCGCCTGCCGTCCAAGCCCCCTCTTCAATGCCGACGATCCCACCTTGACCGGAACCAGTAGTCCTCCCTCTTTCCTCATCGAAACCCGAACCCTCTCTCTCCCTCTTTGGTTTCTGTCGACTCAGCCAGAACGTCGATGACCCAGCAACAGCCCGACCGACGTCCTCCCCTCCCCCTCTAACCACCGGTGACCCGTTCTCTTCCTTCTCCCTCTCCCTTAGCCTGAAAAACGAAAACGGAACAGATGAGTTTTTCCTCTGTTTCGCGGACTATAGCAAACCATAGGAGACCCAACGTCTGCCCGCCACCAAACCCGAGCCCCGACAACCTCCCTTGTCCTGTCCTTCCCCGTCCGGCCACCCTATTCCGACGCTACAGTGTAAAAAAAATATACTGATAAAATAGCCAGCTGATATTTCCCCATTTTTGCACAGTGACTCCTAGGTAAAAATCTAAGGTTTATCTAGTTGAATTTCTGTGTAAATTGCATTATGAAAGCATGATTGTTGTATGAATTAGTTTAAAATTTAGTTGTGAAGAAATTTGAAAATTAGCGTAAATTGGACAATT